>CM064420.1:8750000-10000000 GCA_032690845.1 Eleusine coracana subsp. coracana
GTTTAATTAGACAGCAACAGGAAGGGGCCACTAAGAAAGGTTTTTATTTCATCACATAAATAAAAAGTATCCTGCAAACAACACTCATATTGTGACCCGTGCATGTTCAATATAATTGAATGGTTCAAATTAAATTTTAACTAACACTCATAGGTTGAAGTTGAACACGCTTTTAATTTGGTGTGAGTTTATTAACCCCTCTAGCTAGTAGATAATAACAAATCAAATAATTAAGCATACTCATCCATTATAGAAACCATATATATAGTTGATCTCCCGATTCATATGATTATTTTGGTAAAGAACTAGGGACTCGCACCACTCTTAAAATTTGAAGTTTTCTTTTAGCTAAGGAAGTTTTTTGTTTAGGAAACTATGGTCGCAAAGTTCCCACCTGAATTTTCTCATTGAACAAATGAAACAGAGTTTCAAAGTTTTACAAAGGTGTCATGCTCACGCCCAAAACGTTTAATTGGACAGCAAGAGGAAGGAGCCGCTAAGAAAGGTTTTTATTTTATTAAATAAATGAAAAGTATCCTGCAAACAACACTCATATTACGACCCGTGCGTGTTCAATATAATTGAATGGCTCAAATTAATTTTTGACTAACACTCATAGGTTGAAGTTGAACATGCTTTTAATTTAATGTGAGTTTATTAACTCCTCTAGCTAGTAGATAATAACAAATCAAATAATTAAGCATACTCATCCAGTATAGAAACCATATATATAGTTGATCTCCTGGTTCATATGATTATTTTGGTAAAAAACTAGGGACTCCCACCACTCTTAAAATTTGAAGTTTTCTTTTAGCTAAGGAAGTTTTTTTTAGGAAACTATGGTCGTAAAGTTCCCACATGAATTTTCTCATTGAACAATGAAACAGAGTTTCAAAGTTTTACAAAGGTGTCATGCTCACGCCCAAAACATTTAATTGGACAGCAACAAGAAGGAGCCGCTAAGAAAGGTTTTTATTTCATCAAATAAATGAAAAGTATCCAGCAAACAACACTCATATTGGTACCCGTGCATGTTCAATATAATTGAATGGCTCAAATTAAATTTTAACTAACACTCATAGGTTGAAGTTGAACACGCTTTTAATTTGGTGTGAGTTTATTAACCCCTCTAGCTAGTAGATAATAACAAATCAAATAATTAAGCATACTCATCCAGTATAGAAACCATATATATAGTTGATCTCCTGGTTCATATGATTATTTTGGTAAAAAACTAGGGACTCCCACCACTCTTAAAATTTGAAGTTTTCTTTTAGCTAAGGAAGTTTTTTTTAGGAAACTATGGTCGCAAAGTTCCCACATGAATTTTCTCATTGAACAATGAAACAGAGTTTTAAAGTTTTTCAAAGGTGTCATGCTCACGCCCAAATATTTAATTGGACAGCAACAAGAAGGAGCCGCTAAGAAAGGTTTTTATTTTATCAAATAAATGAAAAGTATCCAGCAAACAACACTCATATTGGTACCCGTGCGTGTTCAATATAATTGAATGGCTCAAATTAAATTTTAACTAACACTCATAGGTTGAAGTTGAACACGCTTTTAATTTGGTGTGAGTTTATTAACCCCTCTAGCTAGTAGATAATAACAAATCAAATAATTAAGCATACTCATCCATTATAGAAACCATATATATAGTTGATCTCCTGGTTCATATGATTATTTTGGTAAAGAACTAGGGACTCCCACCACTCCTAAAATTTGAAGTCTTCTTTTAGCTAAGGAAGTTTTTTTTTTAGAAAACTATGGTCGCAAAGTTCCCACCTGAATTTTCTCATTGAACAATAAAACAGAATTTTAAAGTTTTTCAAAGGTGTCATGCTCACGCCCAAATATTTAATTGGACAGCAACAGGAAGGAGCCGCTAAGAAAGGTTTTTATTTCATCAAATAAATAAAAAATATCATGCAAACAACACTCATATTGCGACCCGTGCGTGTTCAATATAATTAAATAGCTCAAATTAATTTTTGACTAACACTCATAGGTTGAAGTTGAACACGCTTTTAATTTGGTGTGAGTTTATTAACCCCTCTAGCTAGTAGATAATAACAAATCAAATAATTAAGCATACTTATCCATTATAGAAACCATATATATAGTTGATCTCCCGGTTCATATGATTATTTTGGTAAAGAACTAGGGACTCCCACCACTCCTAAAATTTGAAGTCTTCTTTTAGCTAAGGAAGTTTTTTTTTTAGAAAACTATGGTCGCAAAGTTCCCACCTGAATTTTCTCATTGAACAATGAAACAGAGTTTTAAAGTTTTACAAAGGTGTCAAGCTCACGCCCAAAACGTTTAATTGGACAGCAACAGGAAGGTTTTATATTTCATCAAGTAAATGAAAAGTATCCTGCAAACAATACTTATATTGTGACCCGTGCGTGTTCAATATAATTGAATGGTTCAAATTAAATTTTAACTAACACTCATAGGTTGAAGTTTGAACATGCTTTTAATTTGGTGTGAGTTTATTAACCCCTCTAGCAAGTAGATAATAACAAATCAAATAATTAAGCATACTCATGCCTTATAGAAACCATATATATAGTTGATCTCCCGGTTCATATGATTACGTTAAGTTTGTCTAAGTCTGGATCTACATAGAAAAAGACAAGACAGGTTTTCATAATTTCATTTCGTATTTTGGCATTTTGCCCAACAAAATATATAACTGAAGTCGTTATCCAGGCACCATTATCTTGTGACATATAATATGGAAGAGAAGCGCCAGAAACTCCCATCTTTGTTCAGTAAATTTGCTGGTTCAGTAATGGAAAAGGTAGACAGAGACCTTCACATTAGATGCTTCACGAAGAAACAGATAAAGAGCATAACTCACAACTACAATAATGTGCTTGGAAAAGGGGGTTTCTCTGTAGTATATGAAGGAAGACTTGATGACGGCCGTCCAGTAGCAGTAAAAAAATACAATTTCCCCTCAAAGAAAAAGGAATTCACAAAAGAAGTGATCATACAATCTCAATTCAGTCACAGAAACATTGTCAGATTGTTGGGTTGCTGTGTCGAAGCAGATGCACCTATTCTAGTAACTGAGTTTGTCCCGAACGGAAATCTTTCGGATATTTTGCATAACTTAAACGCTCACTCAGTTCCCCTGTCATTGAACACACGTTTAAAAATAGCCTCAGATGTCGCAGAAGCACTTGTTTACATGCACACTTCTCAGAGCCATCCAATCCTTCATGGTGACATTAAGCCTGAGAACATATTACTTGATAACAAACATATGCCAAAAGTATCAGACTTTGGGATATCAAGATTGCTTTCGATGAACTCAGATGAATATACAGGATATGTTATTGGGACTATGGGCTACGTAGACCCGGTGTTTTGTCAGACTGGACGCAAAACCACAAAAAGTGATGTCTACAGTTTTGGAGTTGTTCTTCTGGAGCTCGTTAGTAGGAAAAAGGCAATTGACGATAACAAAAATTTTCTTGCAAAAACTTTCGCATGTGTCAATATAAAGTTTAATAGACAAGAAATTTTAGATAGAGAGATTGCAACTGCTGAGAACATGGAGGTTCTTGATGGCATTGTTAATCTTGCACTGCAGTGTGTAAAGTTTGAACAAGAAGAAAGGCCAGACATGAGAGATGTCTCTGAATGCCTCCGGAACCTTCAGAGAACTCAAGAAAAGAAACATCTACAAGAGATGGTTTCGTCGTTGCAACAGTCTGGTTTTGTTCTCTCCAAACAGGTGATAAATGAAATGACAGACAACTTCAAGAGTATTCCAACTGAATGTTTTATGGGCAAGATTTACGGAGGAAAGTCCGGAAAGATACCATCTGTAGCGATAATAAAGATGTTTTTTGAAGTCCATAGTGGATTATCAAAGGAATTTTTCCATCAGATAATATTGCATTCAAAAGTTGACCATGAAAATGTTGTCAAATTCGTAGGCTGCTGCTTAGATGGCGATGTTCCAATACTAGTTTATGAGTTTGCTAAGACAAGCCTACATGATATCATTTTTGGTGATGTTAGCAACGACTGGACCATTAACTCTAGAGAGCGTCTCCATATTGCAATTTCAATTGCTGAAGGCCTTGACTACTTGCATTCACTAGGCATCGTTCATGGAGATTTTAGAACTGCAAACGTGCTTGTTATGAATGACATTTCCCAGAAAAAAAATTTGTATGATGTCCAAGTAAAGATTTCAGGCATGGGAGCTTCTGTGTACCTTTCTATGGCCAAGGCTATACATGAAAAAAATAAAGTAGAGGATAACAATGGTTATATGGACCCTAGATTTCTTAAAACTGGAGTGTTGAACAAGGAGGACGATGTTTACAGCTTGGGGGTCGTTCTACTAGAACTCTTCACGGGAACGATGGTGTCTAATCGTATAAGAAAGTGTCCGTTATTAGAGGAACTCTGGGACAAGGCAGTTTGTCGTCATATTACAGGTACTAGAATGATGATATTTCGGTGCCTAGATCCAGACGTCAGGAGGAGGCCAGCACTTACGGAGGCGATCAGGTGGTTTAAAGAGGAACGAGATGGTCTCTTTCAAGATCAACTGGATGGTCATTTTTGCAATGACAATTGTGCGGCAAGAGATAGTAAATAGATAAATTAAATGCTAGAGAAATATAAGGATCCGCCTGCTGTTTGTAAAGTTACTGTAGAAATAGTTGACAGCTTCTCGTATTTCTGTTGCTAAATAACCGAGTCTCTCGGCCGCCTCAATGAATACAACCGATTGATTTTCTACACTTCCTAATCTTTTATCCTTCGAAGCTTCTGACAAATTAGTGCGCATGCATTACCCAACAAAATTATGCTTGTTTTGTAAAATGATGGTGCTCTCTCTGATGTTTTATTGACAACTTTCTTATCTAAAAAATGAGTAAACATGGTTATATTCCTATATATTAATCACCACATTTTTTATTAAAGAAAATTCTATTTCATCAAGTAAATGAAAAAGGCATCCCGATCTCCAAGCCTTGCAGCAAATACAACCGTTCAATTATTATTATATAATTTCACTATGATATACTAGAATACTTCATATATATGCTGTAAAAAGACAAAGTTGAAGATACGTTTAGGACAACTAGCTAGTACATACCAATAAAATGAGAAGTGCTCCGGTGCAACTATTTTTAACAAATTTGCTAGTTTCAATTGAAATTTTGTGTTTGGTTTAGTCACATTTTCGAGACAATAAAAATATACTAGTACTAGAATATTAGATTTACTATTGAAACAATGAAACTGTAATGTACTTTTATGTAGAACTTTATTATTTTTTTTGAGAGATTTTCTTTTTTTGGACAAGCGAATGAAAATTTTAGGTGGTTTGATCAACATCTAATGATAAAAATATGACCGATAAATTAGCGAAATTTCAGGTCCCTGATATGAAGACAACTTTTTTCTAAAAAAAAAAGTAGCACGAATGTTAAGGTAGTGTGCGTGGTGAACACTGAACACCCACGGCGAGCTCGGAAACGAAGCGGCCCAGGGGCGGCAGCCCGCGGGAGAGATCGGCGGCCCGCGCCCGCCGCGTGCACATCGACATCGTCAGGGAAGTTGATGATCCGCTGGTACATGTGCACGCGGCGGATAGGGTGACGACGGTCTCGGGGAATAACAAGGATGCAGCACGGCAAAAGCAGAACATGGTAAAAAGAAAAAAAAAGAGAAGGGGATTCGAGTCAGACAACGGAACGGATGCAGCCCGGCCGGCATACGCGCAGAGTTGGACTCCTCTTGCAATCAATCAGTCTGGGTGGACTCTGGATGAATCGAAATCCTGATCTCGCATTGCGACTGCGAAAGTTCCTACAGTGCCGTCGGATACAATGGACTCAACCTGCGGCGAAACTTGATGACGCGTGCGGCTCTGCACGTGCATGGCCGGCACTGCGTCGACATGCACAACGGCCTCTGGCTCCTCTCCTCCAGAACTACACCCGCGCCCGACACGTTACACGTCGAGATGTGGCTTCGCGAGCCCGACGTGGTCGGTGAAGATGACCCCGTTGATTATACTGTACGGCGGAAGGCGCCGCGCCGTTCGCCAGCGTCAGGAGCCTCGTCGGTTCCAACAGGACAGGAAACGCATGACGGGTGCATGCCTCGGCGGAGAGCGACGGCGAAGATGATGATTTTCTTAAGCGCATGGGTACAGAGAACTTGAGGAGATCCCTTGCACTGGTCGCGGCCGTTGCGTTGGCGTTTCGAGGGGAATACGCAGACTTGGACGTGTTACTATTCAACAGGAAACGCATGACGGGAAATCGTACAGAAATTTCACAGGAAACACTTGAATTTCACAGTCACTGAACCATATTACGAATTCTACATGATAAAATTAGCTAATAGTACCATTACATTGTGAATAGTTACAAACATGAAACAATTTACTACAAACACAGTGTCAAATTGAAGCATAACAAATACTGCAGACAATTCGTTTAAAGAAAATGCCAGCAGTAGGAAAATTCATAAGAAAATTATTGATTCACAATGAGCTCCATGAACTCAGCAACGTACTAGTTTTATTTCATAATAAAAAAACTAATTTTCAGCGCTGCTTCAGAAGCCTGCATTTGGATTCCAGCTCATTTAATATTCTGGGCATGCTATAGACAATACCCAGATATACACAATTCCTCAGAGTCATGGGAAACTCCAAGTAGCCATTTTCTAGTCATATGCCCGTGAACACTAATATTCACCATCATCACCTGAGAATAAACGTATCAGTATCAATTCCTCATTTCTGCATGGAAACATTTGACAGAAAAGGTGAAGCATATTTAGGCACAGCAAAGGATTGCAGAAACATTCCACTTCTCAAAAGACAGAATTCTTAACAAGTCACATTTAGCAATGTTAAAACCAGCATCCCTGTCACATAACATTCAGCTGTTGTATCTTCAAAATGGCTCCTAAAATAAAATGGTACAAAATCTGTCCGAACCCACACCTAATGAATCCAAACTACAAAAGAAACCACACGGACTGCCAAGTAACTCCCTCTCAGATTTATCAGCTAGTAAAACTCGGACCTCTGAACAACATCCTTCTCTGGCCTCTGATCTATCAGTACCTCACCTGCGTTTCAGAGGGCAGCATCAGCACAAGCAGTGAACAGCAGAACAAGCATAGAGACAGACATGGAGAATGAACTAGAGGCCAAGAAGGCGATGACAACTAAACTAACCATGTATCTGATCGAGCAGTGCACAGATTCCCACCGATCACGGTGACAAGGGCAGCAATCGATAGCCCTCAACATACTCCTGGACCAAATCACAAGCTATGAATTAACATCCACATCGAAAAGTTTACCAAAGAAATGAGCTTGGGGTTATGCTCTGACCTGAACAGAAGCGAAGTTGCTAAGCCATGTCTCTGTTGCAGGGACACGCGCGAAGAACCGGTCACCAATTGAGATGATTTTCAGAGAAAGGTGGTCAGCATGGTCATTGTACACGGCAGTACAGAACGCGACACGGCAGGTGGTGCAGAAGGCGTCCCGCTGATGTCCGGTGGTGAAGTCCTCGGCGAGGAGTGCCTCAACGAACGGGTGGCTGGGAGCACCCATGCCTGCCTTTTTCTGCCAATAAACCTGCCATCAGTTCACCACCCATCAGCATGCTCTGTTTAGTGCACAGATCAGGAATGTCAAGAACAGAATTGGCAGTAGCAGCACAATCGCCTTACCTGGCAGTTCATGGAGCAGTACAATCGTTCATCACCGATTCTGACGTAGCTGCAGCTCTTCTTCCTGGCTCCGCATTTGGCCGGATGAAGCGGCACCAAATGTCGAAGCATCCTGGGCGCGGGCGCTAGGTCCGTCTCCAGCTGCCGAGAGAATTTGCAGCGCTCAGCGTCAGAGGGAGGCGACAGAAACCAGCAACAGCAAGGCTATCGAGAATTGTTCTTGCGCCGCTCACCTGAATCTCGGAGCAGTTGTAAAAGCCATAGATTTGCATCACATCCACGAACGCACCCAAGGAGTCGCCTTCGCGTAGCACATGGATCTGCGCGAGGATACCAACCAACGTCATTTCAAGAATTGCTATCCCGTGACTCAGACAAGAACAAGAATTGCGGCTGACAAGACGAAACAAACCTCTATGGCATCGGCTCCCTGGCCGCCGGCGTGCATGTGCGCAGCGGGGCAGCGCCGCCCAGTGAAGCCAACGAGGCAGGTCGGGCAGAAGCGGTCCTTCCTGCACGGCACCGACGCGTCCACGGCGGCAAGATCCATCGCCCAAGACGGAACCTCCTCCTGCACCCACGAGACGCGAATCGCACATCAAGAACGGCCCTGTTTCTTGGGGCCGCGCCAAGAACAGAAACAAGAAATGCAGGCGAAGATAAAGAAAAGGGGAAAACCTCACGGGGCTTCGAATCGAGGAGCCCGGCCTCGATGCAGTCGCACCGCTCGATCCCAGGACAGGAAGAACTGCGAATTGCGAAAAAAATTCAGCTCGGAACGGCAAGAATCGCGACACGAAGCAGGGGTAACAGGGGAGAAGAGGCAAGAATCACCGGGACAGAAAGAGAGGCGACGAAGACTTACGTGTGCGGCAGGCGGTTGCATCGCAAGCACCGCAACAGCTCATCCGGCGCCGCCGTCGCCACCGCACCTGCAGCACGAAACGCCGGCCATGGTGAACGGCGCCGAGGCAGAGGTGAGAGGCGTCGCGAGAAGTAGGGGCAGCGAAACGGAGTTTCTTGAGAGGGCGGGAGCTCGAGTGGTTTGATCTTGCATTCGAGTTGCTTTCCGTTCTGCGGCAACCAAACCGGCTTCTCTTTATATAGGCCGCGCTGCGAGACAGCAAACTGCGCAGGCAAGCTGGGAGGAGGCAACCGCCAAACGGTGTTAGTGTTAAGGTAGCGCCAGCATGGCACAATCTTGAGACAGGGAATCTTTATTTCGTCATTATATGTTCTAAGTTATTTCCCATGTTCTTTTTACAATGAGTATAAATAGTGTCTTTTTCCATTTTCTCTTTTTGGGCATTTATGTTTTTTTAATAAACCATTTCAAGGGTATTACAGTAAAAATTAAAATATTTTAATAGAACCTGCTTTCGCAAAAAGAAGTTAGAACCGAGTAAATACCAGCTCAATAAAAAAAATCCTGCAGTCTGCTTTAAGATACTATTGGCACATGTGGAGTACCACCTAGTGTTGTACGTCACAAGACGAGAACATATCAGGTGCTCCTACCTCTTTAGATGCTCCCGTACGGGACTTGTTTTAAATTAGAAAATATTATAAAAATTTCAAACAAAAATTTGGATAGATAGTACACGTCTAGATATGCAAAATTTGACATGCAACACATATTTGTACAAGACAGTAAAAAAAAAAAGAAATCAGCTTTAACAGTTGCGGGTTGCAACTGTTTTTTTCGACCTGCAATCCATTATTGTTCAAATGCTGATTTCTCTTTTTTGTTGCAACTTGTATAAGTACTTGTTACATCCCAACTTTTACATGATGCTAGATTATTATATGTACTATTTTGTCAAAATGTTATTCAACTTTTTACTTGTAAATTAGCTATTGTAAATTAACCATGGGAGTACAGGAGCACCTAACCCATTGGGAGCACTAGATATGTTCTCATCACAAGTACTATGATTCATGTAAAAACTATCGTGCTCCTTTGTTTTAAGGCCGTCATGACTTTTGGGAGACTCACGGTTGCTGTGCAATACAAAATAAAAGAAATGGGTTATTAGGCCAAGCCCTGACCGAGCTCAATTTGTATCAAGCGTCAGGGGCCCGTTAGTTGATTGCATAACTGGACCTACGTTTTGACATATTTAGTTGTAATGAAGTTACTGTTAAATTGATCCGCGGGGAACCATAAACCAATCTATACATCAACGGTTAGGTGTACAGTCCGATGTTGTGTGCTAGAGATAACAAACTTAACTTGGTATGTTTGTAAACTACTAAACTGTAATAAAGAAATCTGACTCAAGATTGTGAGCAAAATCAGGCATGCTAGACATTCCACAGAACTATGAATGAATATACATTTACAATTTAAAGGGAAAAATGAAAATGAAAAGGATATCTATATTTAAAGAGAGCATTCAATTCAGTGGGCACTAGGAACTTCCAGGCTACCAAATCAAATATATCACAAAATGAATTCAACTATTTTAGACATGCGACGAGTTGGAGCTCCGGAATCCAGAACTTGCTAAACGAACATAAAACAACATCCATTTTAAAAGAAACCAGGAATATGATCTATCATAGTAAAATAGAAGGATGATGAAAGAAGCAAAATATGGAACCGTTGGAACCAAGGTTGCACAAAATAAACAGTCATCTTTGTAAGAACTACGTATCCGAGCCACAAAATATGGACAATATATAAATGGCAAAGTTCCCAGAAGGAATCACAGTGCATAGCTATATAAATATAAAAAAGAAAGCCAATGAGGTCGCGTTTTGTCTCTCTTTAATCTCTACAATCTATTAATTCAGGTGCGATCGTCCACTTCGTATCCACAAAGTTAGAGATTGAATACAACTCGGTTTCGTATCTTTTATATTAAGTATCAAATTTCAAAAATCATAATTCCCTCATTCGGAGGTCAAATGAGGCAAACTCATACTCTATCTCGTAGTTCTTGAAAAGTTCTACAACTTTGATATTAAATGGAAGTCCAAATCCCGCCGTTTTGATTTTTAAATATGCGATACAAAAATATTTGTTCTAATTCGAACTCCTCTGCGCAGATCTCTGTGCGGGGCCTATATCTCCTAGCTTCAAAATTCAGATAATATGATCCACATATGTTTCGAAAAGGTCTCGACAAGATCTACAATTTTTGTGTTTTAATGTTTTCTATTAGATCAAGTTTTCAAGTTCAAAATCATGTTTCAATGCAGTGTTATTTTTTGACTACGTGATTTAATTTTATTTTCCTTTCGGATAAAACTTCTAAAAATCTTTAGACATTGAGCTATGACCTTAGCCTTGTGTCAGGCTTCATGGAGGTCCAAGGGTGTCTTGTAGGTGCCATAGGCTTATGAAAAGTTTTTTGCATGGTGAGTTAGGCTTCGTATCGGTACTTCTCATATTTGAGCATTTTTTAATATTATTTCACTTAATTTTATAACATAGCACTCAAACGACACTACATGTAAAAGTTATTAATATTAGAGTTCAAAAAATATATTTATGATAAGAATATGGTAAAAATTGGTAAAAAAATTATTATTTTTGACATATAAATTGATATACTAAGAAGCAACAACGACAATACATATATGATCTTTTATGTAAAAAATATCAATATATTATATATATCTAATAATTATATTATGTAAATAATTTATATTTAAATCATAAAAAATGTTTTATTTTTTTAAGCCCGTAGCAACGTACGGACACTTTGCTAGTAGTTGAAGAATGTCAATCCAGAGCCCAGTTATACATCCTCATACAATTGAGGTAGTGACCTAAATTTTGGGTCAAGTAGAACAAAAATCTAATCAAAATGGTACACATAGCAGTGAAAGTCCTAGCTACTGTGACCAAAATATCAACTGATAGCAAACAATATTTGTACAACGCCGTAATGTACAGAACCATCTGGCAATATCAGTCATTTAAAGAACAATATCAACTGGAAGAGCACATGCCAATGCGGGGGACAAAGGGGAAAAGTGCTCAGAATTATATTAAGAATAACTTCTGTCCAATATTAGCAACAAAACATTGGCAACAATTTGTGCTAGGAGAGAGCATGTTATGTCTCCTAGGAAACTACTGTCAACCTAGGAAACTAGAAATGTTCACAATAGAAGCGACACTTAACAGCCCACCGTTGCACACAAAATTAATGTTATGTCTCCAGCCATCCTAAAGGCTAAATGATATTATTCGACCTGGCAACAACACTATTTTCATCAGCATATATTTATTTATTAATGTGGTAACAAAAAAATTGTTTGCACATTGTATCCATACCTCATAAGGTTAGCAGAATCATAATCAATGGCATCTGAGAACTTGAGTAATATATTTCTCATCCCAGTTGGCTAGTACCAATCAAAAATAGCACCAAGATCATCATCAGAGGTTTCAGGAACATGCTTTTCTTCTTGCACATCAGACAAGTGCATGTCTTGCTCTTTATCTGACCGAATTGAACTATTTTCTTCCTCGTTGATGAAATCATCCGACACATTCTTTAAAAAAATAAAGTAAAAATCAGATAAGAATATAATTAAATAGATTAAATGTAACAAATATATGTTCATTTATGAGATACCTCATTTGCAGGGCCACTTTCGTTTGATGCACCATCCTGTTTACATGTACTACTAATAACTGGTTCCTCTATGTTGAGCTGTTTAATCACCTTTTTGAAATACAAATTATCTGCATATATGAATCAAAATGGTCAAACACGAGCTTATACTAGATCACAAATCATAAATCAGAATATGGTTCGCTCAATTATCAAACAAGTTCTCACCTCCTGACCGACGGATTAAAGCATCATGGATTAGCATTGGATTTTTTTTCTCCTCCGCTTTAAATTTTTGCCGCACATGATGACGAGTCTTATCAGGAAATAATTGCTGTATCATTGCAAAATCACTACCAAATTGTCGAAGACCCTGGACCAGAATCAATAGAAAAACACAAATTGAAGTAGTGCCAACAAAAATAGACATGTCAAAACATCTTCCTAAAAGATCAGGTGCCATAGTAAGGGAACAATATTAGTGCATAATTGATTACCTGATAAAACAAGTCAGTCTCAGATTTAGACCATTTGGCTCGGGTTTGTTTGTTCATGTAGGAATGGTAATTCAGTTTGGTTGCGTTTTCTACATTGGTCTCTGCTCTGTCTTCATCAAAGTTATCTTCTTCATCATATCTATAGTCAAAATCATCCGGATTTTCATGTTGGGATCTGCAGTACACAGAAAGATAAGATGTCAACCGACAATAGGAAAGCACAAATAAAAAAGATTTAAAGTGATTAAATATCAGTTAGACCTTTAAATATCAAATTTTGATTAAGGATGTTTTAGATATTTTAGCCTTCAGCTTAAATTCAGCCACCCAGTCAGCCAAAAAATGATACAAATTAAAATCGAAACTTAAACAGAATGGCTTGGCTTCTAAGCTGATCCACTGGGCAGCCAACAAGCAGCTGCTTTTGAAAAAGCTATAGCCCAAACTGAGAGAGCTAAATGTACCATAGAGGGGGGCTGAATATACTACATACATATTGAGACGTTCTTGCAGTAGGGAGAATATGAGATAAGAACTTTTGAATGTTCTACAGAGTTGAAAAGGATCAACTGATACGAAGTATGGAATAATTGTCACAAAAACAATTGTCACTAACAAACTGTGATATAAGTTTTCTAGCATTCACCGATGGTATGTTCATACAAATAATCTCACAATGTCGCCATGAAAAAGTAAATTACTAAATAAGTTCACAAATATATAAGGTTAAAAAAGGGTTGGAAGATATATCTATAACAACACTAACAGGTGAGCCACCACTGATTATGCGCCTGGCTCTGGTAGGTTGAAAGTGAAACATATATAGAAATAATAAAGTGGACCCTTATGCTGCTCTAAATGCCGTGCTCGAGTTTCACCTTGCATAGTATTCAAAGAAATGAAAAAAAAAAAGGTGGTGTACCTTGCATTAGAGGATGCTCCTGGTGGAGTTTCTTTAACCTGGAAAGGCAAAACAAAATCATGAGAAAAGCATATTTTAAAAATATAACTACTAAAAGTTGCCACAAAACCCACATTGTTACGCTCTCTGGCCTCTTGTAATAACCTGAGATGTGCTGCACTAAGCTTCTTGTGATCTATCTCCCCATACGGTGTTTCCAGTAAAGTCTTAACCTCTAAAAAAATCCAAGATACAAGAATGAAAGTCATATTATATATAAACCTGATGATGCTTTGTTATTTTAAGCACCAACCTTTCATTCTCTTCTGACGGATTCTGTGGGTTAGCTTCTTCTCAGTTTTTTCTGTTGGTGCATCCTTCGAAATTTTCTTGCGCCCCCGTGAAGATATCTGATTTTTATCATTTTGAACACCCTGTTGCTGTGGTTCTTCTACACCATTGCTTGACTTTTGCCTAATCTTCCGCTTGGAACCAGCAGTGTAATCGACACTGCTATCATTATCTTGTTCAGATGTTGATGGCTCAACAAAGCCTTCATCAAAGTAGTCTTCATCAGTATGCTGGGATTTCCCAGCTTTCTGCAAGTTTTTCCTGTTCCGTAGCTTCATAGATGATCTGGTTTCTCCAACATGTGATTTTGGTCGTTCTTCAACATCATGATCAGATGGTTCTCCCTCAGGGTACTGACATGAATTATCCGTATATTCCTGATCATTACATCATTGATCCTCAGTAATACAATACTGACAAAAATAGAGTAAAAGAAAAAAATTGCAATAGTTACACGCATATAAATAATTTTAGCTTCTAATCAGTAACCAGAAAGACTGACTTTTTCAACTGTCTTCCGAGGCAAGTCATACAGTTCATCACAGAAACTGTCGAAGTCATAAATCACAGAATTTGTATCTCTAGGAGCAGCCCCTTCAGAAGCATCTGGCAGAGCAAAAGATACAGATTTTCCTTTGCCCTTGGGTTCAGCTGTAAAACAAATATGTTTGCTAATTATGAGAAAATAAGCGTTAGGGGAAGGGAATTATTCAAAGATAGACACTTGTAATAAGATTACCTCCTGGTAATGCTTCAGAATCTGAGGTCTGCCCACCACTTCCACGACATTTAGGAGCCTGTACAGGTTCATCTTGGAGACCACTCTGATTAGTATCACTCCTTTCATTCTCTCTAACCACATTAATAGTAGATGCTGCCACCTTTTGGTTAGTCCTCCGTGACTTGGCTGCTAACTTAGGAAGCTTCACCTGTACCTTTGGCTGTAACTTTGAAATTGTTTCATCTTTAGCTTGTGCATCAAATGTTTCTCCAAAATCAACTATATCATCAATAGCCTTGCCACATGAATGAGCAGGAGATGCATGGATATCTGAAACCAACGAGCTTTCATGGTGTGTACCTAATTCAGATGAATCATCAGCATGCTCATTATCCAGAGAAACACTAACTACAGTAGAAGCACCGCCAGCTGCAGAACCTGACACCACATCACAATTCTTCAGAGTTCCTGCAGGAACTGTCAGCATATCTTCGGACGGTGTGTCAAGAGTACCCTGAGAACCAGCAATATCACCAACTGTCTTGCTAACTGGATGTCCCAAGGTTTCTCTTCCATGACTATTACTGAGTTCCTCAGAAGAATTTCCTTGAGTTACACATCCTGCACTTCTGTCTTTGATTTTTGCAGCAGGATTAGGCGCTGAAGATTTGGATTGCAAAGTTGGCTTCCGGGGCTTCACACGTGGCTTAAGACTTAACTTTGCAGCAGGTTGCGCTTCTTCTGGGGCATCAAGAATGTTGCCAAAGTCAACCTCATTATCAATCATCTTGCCACCGTTGTGGTCTCCAGGAGACTGTCTTGAACTGTCAATGTCACTGAAAAATGCAGTTTTAGGAACATGGAATACATAGAATCTATCGACATGACAAGAAAAGAGAAATAAAGCCATAGGGTTGTATCTCATTGGAACGTATTTAATACAGAACTCTTGAGTCCTGAATCAAATAGCCATCATCTAACATCCTTGAAGGCACTAATAATTCCCATTTGTTGGAACAAGTAGATGCAGGCAGAGCATGTGAGTAACGGCAGAGCATGATGACAACAACCGATATAGTGCCACAGCCCTATGTTAACTAATATAGCAATACAGACAAAAAGAAATGGAAAAAGGTTATGTTTTCCAGAAAAAAGTGGTTAGTGTCAATTGGATTATGTGAACTCCTCACATCCTATATATCATCACACCTTTGTATATATCCATTCAATATATCCTCCATTTGATCCAGACGCCACAGGACAACAAAAAAATACCGTATACAGATCAATTCCAAATCGTGGTTGCTTATGTATGTACGGAAAAGAGTTCTAAGTCGTGGAATCTTCTGAAGGTTTAGCACGTTTCACATGGACTAACGAGTGGGGGGGGGGGGGGGGGGGGGGGGCATGGGTTTCAGTTAAACCCCTCCAAAAAAAATCAACTACCATCATCCCAACTTTATGGAACGATGAGCGGATGGGTTGTATTGGATCACTGCGGCAGCATCCGCGACTAGCTAACAACGGAGAGAGTTGAATTCCACAGAAAACTAAACCCCTACAACAACCGAAATAGAACCAAGCGAAAGCGAGGATTACTTACCGACGAAAGGGGGAGTCAATCCGCGTTCGGCAGGATTACCACTCCGCCCCCGTGGACCTCGGGAGGCGCAGTGCCGAGGGGGCGGCGGCGCGGGAGAGAGGCACAGGGCGGCACCGACGGCGCTTGCACTCGGCGGCGGCGAGGCGGTGCGAGAATAGGTCACCCAGATGGGTAACGGGCCTGGATAGCGTGGGAGTTAGGGCTATAGGCCGATTGCATTGAACATGGGTCACGACGGGCCTAGCAAGCGCTATCAGCCCGTGAAACTGCGGAATTGGCCCGACATACCGTACCGGCCTGCAATCGCGATGCGGGTGCAACAAGTACCAGGTGCTCAAGGTCGAGGGAGAGCAGACCTCGCCCGCCACGATCTCGCCTGCCACTCGCGCCTGGCGTGCCGCTGCGAGCTTGCCCGCCGTCGCCGCACGAGGGTCGCGGCCGCCTGGCACGCCCACCGAGAGGAGGACCGCGGCTGCCGCGAGCTTGCCCGTCGATTCACGAGCAGAGAGAGCAAGAGCGTCATCTCAGCGCCGTATTTCGATATAAAGAAATTAAAATTAGATAATGGTGTGATATGATGAGAATGAAGTGAATCAGTGGTGATTTAGAGACAGATTAAAAACCGTTGAAAACCGTTTGGTTTTCGTGATTTTTAATGAAATCGGTCTAGTTCAGTTTTATCGCACGTTGAGATTATAAAAAAAAATCAAACCTAGACATCATAGCAGAAATGATTATCCTTTTTTATTTATGGATCGGTTCTTTTACAATAAGTATATATCGTTTACTACTGACATCTATGGAGAACATCCTTTGCTCTGGGTATATGAAATTGGAGTTGGACAAAAAAAAACATAAATCATTACTAGTCTAATTACACATCTTTTTCTTTTTTTTATGACTACCAAGGGTATATCAAAGGATGAAATTATGCTATGATCTATTGTTTTAAGAGTCTTTTTGACTTGAGTTATGGTTTTTGAACCTATACATTTTTAGTTTTGAATGTTTGACAATGCTAACGTTAATCCTTGTCTTACTCGCGTTTCTTATTATCATGGGAATATGTTTGTCACAATGAAGATGACAAACAAACGCTAGTAGATCATGGAATTACGGAATTGTCTCGACATAACGGCGTGCAATCATCGTTGCCATCGTCTCCGCATGTCACTGTTTTATGGTCCCTGCGATGTCTCAAGACGCTTCGCTCCTGCCAACACTGAGTTCGAGACCGTCATCACAGTAGGGTAGTCGTCTGGCTCGTCCACTATGACCTCGGTTGTCGTTTGTGCGTGGCGTGCCACCATTACGTGCTTGCCTGGTCGTCACTGATCTTGTTCATTTTGATTCGATGAGAGAGATAAAAATATTATTTTACATCGAATTTTGATAAAAAAAAAGAATCAAACTACATAATGATATGGTGTTACTGGTGATATTTTGGATATATCACTTAGTGAGTGAATAATTTTCATGAGGTTAAGGTTGCAATTATGGTAAATTATTCTAAGAGACAATGTTAACTTTGGTCTTATTTTTTATTTTTATTCGTGGCCCGCTCACTACAGTAATATATGGAAATTCAATAACATGAAGCAAAAAAAATGCATGATTAAAAATGTTTTCTACAACAAAGACCTAATAGTAAAAAAGAAAATATGATAAAAAGTTCTAAAGCTCTACAGATAAAGGGGACGTAATGTTAATTTAAAAAATAGTATTTTCGCATAGTATATAATGATGAGGTTAAACTATTTACAGTGACAATTAGAAATATATGTAAACATATATTTTTTTAAAAAAAGCAACGGAGATGGACAACGCTTTTAAGACTAAACTTCAAATTTCTAGTCGAAAATTCGAAATAACCTTGCACAACACAACTACAGCCGGCGCACCACTGTGTGCTCCGAAAAGCCCCCAAACTCCCAACCCCCGGGCCTGACGCGTCCTCTCTCTCCTCTACCACAACCAGACTCGCGATGGCCCCCAGATCGGACCACGCCGCCGGCAGCGCTGCCGCCGCGGCGGCCGCCCAGGCCCACGGATCTGACTTCGACTCCATCGACCCCCTCTTCCACGTCCTTCGCGTGCTCCCCTTCTCCTTCCTCCGGCCGCCGCGCACCCGCCTGAAGCTGCCGTCCAACCTAGCGCTCCCCTCCCCCATGACCGTCTTCTCGCTCATCCTCCTCACCTACTTCGCTGTCGTCTCGGGCCTCGTCTACGACGTCATCGTCGAGCCCCCCGGCATCGGCAGCGCGCAGGACCCCGCCACCGGCGCCGTCCGCCCCGTCGTCTTCCTCCCCGGCCGCGTCAACGGCCAGTACATCATTGAGGGCCTCTCCTCCGGCTTCATGTTCCTCCTCGGCGGCATCGGCATCATCCTCCTGGATCTCGCCGCCGATCGCAACAGGCCCCGGAGCCTCCGTGTCTCCTTCGGCGGCGCTGGCGCGGTCGCCGTCATCATCGCCTACGCCATGGCCATGCTCTTCATCCGCATCAAGATCCCCGGCTACCTATGGTGATTGGTGAGGCTGGTAGAATCTTACTGGTTAATTAGACCAGATCCGTTGCAAGATCTGTATGCATCCAGATAGATCTATTTGCTGTGGTTGATGGAATTAGCGTACTATACTCTTTTAATTGTCAAAAAAATGCTTTCATAGGATGTTGTATGATGTCGACTCCAAATTGCTCGCTGAGATTATCATTTTGATGAAATGGTTATATACAGTACTTATCCTGATATAGCTCTATTGATCACATGAAAGATCTTCTCCGTAGATCTATTTGTTCTTGTTTTCTATTTACCAAGTAGTATGCTGCTTACCTACATTGGATTTTTCTTGTAGATAGAGGTGTGATTGGAAGAATGTGAGATGAGGGTTTAGAATGTGAGCCAGTTTTACTGTTTGATGTTGTACTAGGTTATCTCTTATAACATTGCAGTGTTTGGATGATATGCTGATGCCATGATGAACCACAGCAAGCAGTTTCAAATCCATTTACTCTGTAAAATATGTTATATAGTACTATATATTAACAAAATTATTGGAAAAATTTGTACTTATGATTCTGTGTTGAATGTTTGACACATGTTGACTAGTACTTTTTTTCACTAATTGATTGCCATCCAAAGATAACATAGCTCTTAGAATTCGACATTGCTAGATTATTTTCCTAGCATGATGAGAGCAAATTTCATCTAGAGCTCTTTCATATAACATCAAATATATCATTCATTCTGGTTCAGTCAATCTCCACGGTTGGCCCCTTCACCAATTCAAAGTGTTGACTTAGTTCTTGTGAATGGTTTGGCTTTGGAGTGGATAACTGGATACGATACGAATTTGGATCTCTCTAATAGGATGTTATTTCTAATATTTGAAAAATCCCACAAGGAGAGGAAGCTATTGAATACAAAAACTGTCATTATGTGAAGCTATGGAATGTTAGCTTATCAGCACCAGTGGAATGGCATGGTAGGACGTTATAGTAGGCACTATGACCAACAGATATTAAAAGAACTTGTAATTTAACTTGTCTGATAATTTGTATTCCACATAGGCAAAATCACTTGTAATTCTCAATTTCTCATTCATGTTACAATATTGAAAAGAAAAGCAATTGGTGATAATTATTTTGTCCCAAAATATTGGTTTCATTTGAATGAATGAATCTGTGGTTGCCAAAATAGCTTATCAGTATTTTGAAAAGGGATGCCAGTATTTTGTAGAAACTTGCTGAATAAGATATCATTAGCATGGCATAAATAAATCTTTTAAGTTCTGCACAGTCTACCTTTATCTTTTGCTTAAATATAATCATTTGCTTTCATTTCATTAATAGATATTGTTTGCTTTTGCTTTTTGCGTGCATAATGCAACCATAATTCAAATCATTGTGGTTATACTACGTTTTTTTTTCTTGAAAACTTTATTGGATCTGGTTTATATATGCTTGTGCGAGCTTGGGCGTATGGTCATAATGTGTTGTTTTGACATGTGAAATGTGTTGTCTGTCCTAAAATGCCACACATTTGATATCAATGTTCAAAGCCCGTGGCTACCGCTACAAGCCTATAATTTGAAGGTGTTTCAGTTGGAAACTCTAATTTCCAGAACCTATCATCTCTCCACTTCATTACCCGATCATGATGGTGGTACTAGTATTGCCATTTGAAGCTTGAGCAGTTGAGCCTGTTTGATTGGCAACGCTTGTATGCAAACCATGCATTGGATGTTGTTAGTTCAGTGATGGTGGAGGCAAGCTGACCGTAGGGAACACAAAGAGCTCAACTTGAGGAAGAGAAAAGAAGTCATGCTCATGGTCTTTCGGGTCTATTTGACGTAAAATGGATGGTGACAAGAAATAACTTCCCTCGAGCACATTAGAGGCTCTAGTTCCATTTCGAAGACATGATAATGGCTATAGCGATTCAGGTAAAAACTGGCTAGCAATGTTGATATCGAGTAACAATTTATCAAATTCTTCTGCAGAAATTGAGTAACACTTGCTAATCAGGTCTACCAAAGTATCAAGAACCAATATGAGTGTACAGCCTGTCTCCGTGTCTCAAAATCCCAACATAAACAAGATCCTGATTGACTTACTTTCGCAGGTTCAAAGGCATATGGGAAGATGTTGAGTTCAAAGTACTACAGGAGTACCACCACATTATCAGAATCATATGGTAGCCTTGACTGAAACTGTGATGAGCCAGAGGGTAGGATACGTAAGAAAATCTACCTATAGCAAGCATTATATCTGGTTGAACTTCCTTGCAACATGGCAACGAAAGGTGTGCTTCAATTAAAATAGAACACAAGGAGTTGCAATAATTTTATTATGGGCCTAGCATATTTTATATATTTACTTTACACCCTTTGTCTATGGTAATTGTTTATTTGGCATTTCCATTCTTATAAAAGAAATTCAAGGTAAAAAACAAGTTGTGTCATAATTTTTTTTTAAATTCCACAATAGGTATTTTATCGTAATTGATGATACATGGAGCAAGAAGGCACGGATGACTCACACGAACCCGGAAAAGGGCGCGCGCGCCACCATCTTTCTCGTGGCTTGTGGGAGGAGGGGTCAAACCACGCGCACGCGCGCCCAACAGTGCTCCCGTGCTGTTCCTGCGGTGGCGGTACACCAACAAACAGAACAGTGCGCGCGACGTGACGGGTGTTCATCCCACACACACACACTCCTCTGGTGGTGGTGGTGCATACGCGGCCTAGTGGCGGGAGGACGGCCCGTGCCGTGCGCCACGCACTAGCAGCGGCCCAGGCAAACCAGAGCTAGCGCGCGTGCTCTGCTGCTCCGTGTAGTGTAGCTCCCCTAGTGCCGGGTGACCGCCCTCGCTCTCATCAGTCTCAGCCGCCGCGGTGTCGTCGCGCTGTAGCCCGGGACACAGGAACACGGCGCGCTAGCTTAGCCTTGGCTCGCTCCACGACCACGCATGGTAGCGCGGGCGGGTTCACGAGACGACGACGACGACGTGCCGTTTTGCGGATGGGATCAGCACATGCAGCTAGAGAGGAGCTAGTAGCACGGACGGCGACAGGACGGGCACATTCACCCGCGTGTTTCTCGGCGGAGCACGTACATACAGTAGTACGAACGTGCGCTGTGGCGACGTCGGCGCCGCGTCGTGCGGATGATGGACGGCGTGCGTGCGTGCGTTGGCGGGACGGAAGCACGTACCGTCCCTCGCATTGGGGCTCCAGCTGCGCCCGGGTTGGTTTCGTGTCGTGCGGACATGCTGAGATCACGGACCACTCTCTAGCTATAGCATGCGCTGCGTTAATCCGCCGTGAAGCATTTTCGTTCTTTCTGTTGTAAAGGAAAGACGTCGCGTCAATTGCTTATCACGTACGTTGATTGGCTCGAATACCTACTACTTACTGTATACGTGAACAACCTCGTAAACAAAGGGGCAAGTGTGAGGCAACTAGCTAGCTCAAGTATAAACGAAGAATACACCGCAAAAAAAAAAAAAGAGTTTAAACGAAGAATTAACGATGTGTATTGCGCATACCAAAAAAAAAAAAGGAAGGAAGAACAAGAAACCCGATCGATAATGCGGCCATTATTTTGCGGATTGAGTTGACCCGGCACGATTCGCTATGGAGGTTCGCCAACCGTGCGTCTCAAGTGGCGCCCGTGCACCGGCGGAGAACCATTGTAGTGGCGGCAGCATCAACAAGCAGCCCATACGAGAAGAAATGGTGGTGGAAGCGCGTGATGGAGCACGAAGCGGTTGAGCTCCCACTCCGCGCTCCACATCCCCCATCCATCCCCCTGTAGGTGCGGTATGTGAACTGAACCCGGAGCAGCAGAGACGACGACCACCATAGATCGCGCACTGTTGCGCGCCCATCGAACGCGCACCACCCGACGAAGATCTCCTCACGATTGAACGCGCGCACGCGCCCGGCCGGCGTAGCTAGTAGTGAAAACCTTTGTTACGTCGGCCACTCGGCCTACTAGACGCGAACGCGCACGACGCCACGCGCACCACGGAGAACGTGCGCACTTGTGTTCCGGGCAGTGCTGCGTTACTCCGTGGATGCGTTGGGCTAATTTTTGCAAGTATTTTTCGTCACAGGGCAAATGAGATTGCAAAGCCATTTCTCCTTTTTGTGTTTCCAGTGCGTGCTCAATAAAACAACATCAGCACTTACCACTCCCGGCCTCGGATGGATTATACTGAACATTTTACAGGCCGGGAGTGACAACACCCAAAACAAATGGATTATACTGAACATTTGCGATATATCTCTTCATAACCGATCTTATTACCTTCATCAGGCATGTTTTCAGGTACAAAAAACAAAACTGAGTCTATTATGAATTCATTCATATAGCACAGGCACATTTCACATTTTTTTTTGTTCAAGCGAATTCTACCTCTAATTTTCAGTGATTATGTTAACACAGCTTTGTAGTTTATTCTTCAACTAGAAAAGATTGTCCGAACAAAAGATACAAATTTTTTTTTTGAAAAGGACAAAACAGAATACAAAAAAGAGAAGCTAAAATTGGGTGGACTGAACTTAGAAGCTTTCTTCGTGTGGCCACTCTGCTCTCGGCGTAATGATCTCTCACCTCCGTATATGGAGTCCCAAAGATAAATTAATAAAAGTATTCGTGGACTGGGATAAAATGCCTGCACTTTCCAAAGCAGAACCCATTTTGTCTTAGGTGTTGTCCAAACAAGTGTGTGAAGGATAATCTACGAGAAGGCGGCAGTGGCCGCCGATCGAATACGCAACTACACTAGCTGCATGCGGGCTCGTGGAGTGGTCACATCACATCCAAGCGTTCTGACTCGCTCGACATGCTAAAGCCACATCGTTTTGGGTTGGTCCAGTCCAAACAAAACCCAGTCAGTGCCCTGATGGGGACGTGGGGGCATGCAGTCAACCGCCGAGTGAAAAAAATACGGAGAGATTTATTTGGGAGGGTCAAAGATTGGGACACAACACAAAGCTCCGGAAAAAAGGCTAGTGCTAGTATATAGGTAGAAGCAAGATGATCCATTATCATTGGCCAGTAATTTTGTGGAGAAAGTTCTTGGGTAATCCGTGAGTCATCAACGCGCAAATGACACGAAGAAGAGGGAGCCATGTTCTCCGTCCATTGATCGTTAGATGCCACATAGCTTTAGCATGCACGCACGCACGCACGCATCTAGTTGACATTGCTAAAGGGAGAGCAAGGGCCAAGCTCTTTTTCCGTGTGAGATGCGAGCACTACCAGCCGGAACAAATAAAAGGGAGGGGATCCGCATGCATGCAGAGGCAAAAAGGGGGCCTTACTTAGCTGATCCGGCCGTAGTGCCACGCCCAACACCAAACATCACACCAAGTTATGATAGTAAACCACAAAGGATCGATGGATATACAACACAGGAATGAGGCAGCAAGTAGTGTGTGCCACCATCATCATATCATGGCCATCATAAGCGGCACGCATCGCAGTCATGACACCATGACAGTGGGGGAGTAGAGTAACGCCAGCCATGCGAGAACGCGCGCATGCACCCACGGATAACTGGATATAGAATAATATTAAAAAAAACGATTGAAACATGAAAGACAAAAGAGGCAGCGACTGAAAAAGCAAAAGGAAATGAAGCTAGAGAGGCAGGCATCAAAGTATCAGACGTCCAGGCTTGTCCTGGTGCTTATACAAGCAACAAAAGAGAGGGAGGAGAGGGGGGGACCCAGCTACCACTACTAATGAGTAATGACATGTCGAGACCGGCAGCAGAGGAATGGAAACGAAGAGCGGAAGCGAGCATAGGCGTTGCTCCTTCGATTCGATCCCCCTGGCACCACCCACTCGATTCCTGCCGGCCATGCCATCATCTGGCTCCACTACTACAAACACCCAAAGCGATCGAATCACTAGCTACTACCAGCAGTACAGCGCCTCGATCGAGTCCCCTCCCTCCCTGCTCAGTTCTCTCTCTCTGACTGATGCCCCATGCCTCTCATGATGGGCGGAGCATAATGCCCGTGGCCAAAAGTAGAGTGCACAAAAAGAGTTGAGCCAGATCATGGAGCTGCAGAAAGACCCAACTACTGTAAGGTAGTAGTAGCTGCCGCTGCCGCCTCGTGCGTGCGTGCCCATCGATTCGGATGGTTGTCAGTACCCTGCTGCGTGCTCATCGACCGGTCAGTCCAGACCAGTTGCTAAGCTAAGCTAAGCAAAGCTAGGCACTTAGGAAGCTAGCTGTCCGATCCGCCGCGCACGCCGAGCTTCTTGGCCTCCACCTTGAGCGACTTGAGGTAGCGCACGGCCTCGTCGAGCACCGCCGGCGTGTCCATGGTGCTTCCGCCGGGGATGATGCCCTTGAGCGTGCGCATCATCTTCTTCATCCGCTCCTTCTTGGGCCGCGCCGCCTTGCTGTTGTTGCCGCCGCCGTAGCTGGACGAGCACGTCGAGTCCGGCGAGCTCCCGTCGTCGTCCCGGTACCCCGGCGTGCGGCCCGTGCTGACGACGTCGTCCTCGTCCTGGTCCGAGCTCATCAGCAGCGCGTCGATCTCCTCCGTGTCCTCCTTCTGCCGCACCGAGCAGCCGTCGTCGTCGTCCTCCTCCTCCTTGTTGTTGTCCCTGTACGCGCCGCCCTTCCCGGCGGCGTCAAACGCGTCGTACCCGCCGCCGCCGTAGTAGTCGTAGTCGTAGTGGTCGTGGTGGTCCTGCCCGGAGGAGCCGCCGCCGAGCTTGTGGGCCAGGGAAGGGTGGAACATGACGCGGCTCTTGGTGCACGTCTGGTCGAAGATGACGTAGTTCTTGGGGCACGTCTCCGACGGCTGGAACTCCAGCCCGTTCAGCGGCTGCGGGACCTCGTGGGCCCGCTGCCCGGAGACCAGCGGACCAACATACGCCGGCGCGCCGTTGGTGGGGTAGTAGCCGTTGGTAGGGTAGTACCCGCCCGCCGCCGAGCCGTACGCGGCGGCGGCGTCGTAGCCGTACCCTCCGCCGTATCCGTAGCCGTACCCCTGCGGCGGAGAGCTGCCGCCGTAGTACCCGTGGCCGCCCTGCATCTTGGTTGGATTCTCGGTTGCTTTCTTCACTCGAAGCGGAACAGACCCTGCCTGCTCTGTTTTCCTCCTCTGAAGCTGCTCCAAGGAGGGAGAGGGTTTTGTAATGCTGCTCAATGAGTCTCTACGTCACTGGCTTGAGAAGATGACGGAAGTACTCAGCCTGCACACACCACAATCCAAACATCAGAAGCACATCCAGATATGAGAAAATGGTAACAAAAGTGAATCAGTGTACTGTGCGCACCACTAGGAAACGGCAATGCCGATGCCAACTCAAGTGCAACGCCTCTGTCATTCCATTCCACAAGAACACAACAAGCCAACGCATACATTACTTACACCACGCCAGCGAAGCGAAACCAACCAAAGCGACTTTCCAAGTGGTACCACTAATGACCGATGCAAAGCGACTTCTTTGGCCTACCACAAAGCCGAACTGGAAGCTGAAGCCGCAGCCGAAGCAGGGGAGGAGGGTTTGTGGGTCATGCCGAGAAAGAAGCGCACAGAGCTAACGGTTTTTGCGAGCAGGGGACACGAGAGGCCGAAAGCGAACCTGCAGCGCGCGGCAATATTCAAAGGCCGCACAACCCAATCGCACGAGGAGCATGGGAGGAGCATACACAAGCAGAAAAGTGAGTGGGCTATACCCGGGCGTGAGCGTAGCATTTTTTCGGAAAGACAGGGCATGCCGCGAGATTTGGGACGCGTGCAGCCGAGCGCACTAGCTAGGCGTGTCCGCCCGTCCTGGCCTCAACCTATACGCTACTTGTACGCACGCGCGAGATCATTGCGTTGGGTTGTGGCATGGCATGCATGTCGTACGACCTACTCCACTCCCCTGTCCAGGAATGGGTGGCACGAGACGGGAAATCGGGAATAATCAAAGACTATGATACACCAAACTCGTTAACAAAATATCAGTATATACTAGAACACAGATGACTTTGTTTCTTTAATTTATCCTATTAGTAGTGCGAATAGTAGCAGGTAAGTCAGCTCTATTCTATCACAAGCAGGGCAACAACACAGAACCAAAAAAATATCATGGCATGTTGAAATGCAATTCATAGAGAAAATCAAGCAACGAAGAAATGACAATAAGTACTAGCATGTACGAAGAAAAAAAAAACGAGCGCAATGAGGGAGTGAGGAGGAAAACAGAGAGAGAGAGAGAGAGAGAGAGAGAGAGAGAGAGAGAGAGAGAGAGAGAAGCAATACATGTGGTGATGGAGCACCTGGCAGACCCACTGGTTGATCTACGCGCGGTAGTGCTCGACGGCGCCACTTCTCATAAGCACCGTGTTCCTCCCGCCCGGCCCAATGCGCATCCTCCGGCGCGCACCGTGACCGACTCCGTCTTGATCAGTGAAGCGAAGATGAACTCAGCTGCAAATACATACGCAAGGATCGCAGTTAGAAATCCGTCGAGATGGACTGACATGCATTTAGGTGGCACTGCTTCATACATACAGGACGATTCGGTACTTACGCGGAACCCGGACGCCCTCCACACATCCTGCCCGCAAGCTAACCTCCTCTGTTTCGCTCTGAAGTGTTTCGCAGAGAGGAAGAAGGCAGCGTGTTTGCAATGGATGGAAGCAAACCACCAGGCCGGACAGAGGAAGGCGGAGATGGGAGCTGGAGCGGAAGGAAGGAAGCGGACGCTGTGGAAGTGGTATGGCGAGGAGGAAGCGAACGGGTGCACAGGGTTTATAAAAGGGCCGGGGTTTTTTTGTTTTTTCACCGGGCTCGGGTTGTGACCGTGGTGGCCGCGCGTCTTTAATTTTTATTCCCTGGCTTTCACTGCTTTTGAGTAGATACAGGCAGGTGCAGATGCAGGGGCGAGGGAATCGAAGGTGATGAGGGGAAGCAGGAGGGGTTGCATTGATGAAGAGGCGGGCAGGCAGAGAGGGAGGTAGAGAAGGGGTCGACGGGCGGGCGTGGGCACTCGATTGGGCGTGGTGGTGGGTGCGCGTGCCTCGTGCCCCCGCCCGCTGCTCCGGAAAGCCTCGGCAGCCCAGCTCAGCCGGCTCCCCCGCGCCCACGTGTCGCCCACCCCCATGTCCTAGTGGCTCCTCGACACGCCTGCCGTGCCGTGCATTCTCTCTCACAGAGACGGAGATGAGGAGGAGGAGGTGGAGGTGGGTGGCCGGCGTGCCGTCTCCGACGACGCACCACCACTGGCCACCAGAGAGAGAGAGAGAGAGAGCGCGAATAGGACAAGTGGGGAATCCGATCCTCTGACGCCTCGACCCGGGTCATCATCTCCATACTGTAGTAGTAGTACATCTCTGCTGCTCGCTGCCTGCTGAAAAAAGCCCCGAAACCGGCGGCAGCAGTTCGTCCGACTAGGAGGAGTAGCCCTGTCAGTTGGCGGCAGCGAAGAAACGAAAGGGAAACGGTGCACGCCGGGGCTGGCGCACTCGATCGAGGCTTCTGCGCCCGTTTTCGTTTCACTGATGGGATGTCGCGGGCACAAGAGCCAAATCCAGGAGACACTGCGAGAAAGGTGCGCTTTTGCATTGCCTGATGCTGTAAAAGAAAGAAAAGAAAGAAAGGCCCGTCCGTCCACATCCTGGGCCGTCGGATCAGCATCGTGGACGGCGGCGCGGCGTGTTGTGTCGGCCTCTGCTGGGCAGCCGTCGCCGCCGGATCCGCCGCGCGCGTGCCAAACCGCACAATCCACTGCCTACTGCTCTCGTGTCGGACCAGCCGTCCTCCTAGTAGTAGTTAGCATGCCGAGGAGACTGACATGCGGGTCCGCCCGAGAATATTTTTTCATCATGTCCCTCCCGGTCCCGGTCGTCGCCGTCGCAGCCGCCTGCCCGCCTGACAGAACATACTAGTCTCATCGCGCTCGCGGCGGCCTAGCTAGCTACTACTCGGTATTAGCTAGGGAAGGAAGCCACAGGATGATGCCGCTCGTTCGCTGCCGGGTGGGGACCGCGCTATTATAGCTATACTTAACTTAGCTAGGCTGTTCTTCAAGGTGTACTTCACATGCCGCCTTGTGCGCGCTGATCATGCCCATCATTGATCGAGCCCTCCAATTGATTGCCGCCGCGACTAAACCCCCCCGGGGCGTGTACATGAGCGCATGAGTGAGGCCGAGACCGGGCCTGCTGCTAATAATGGGGATTAATTAGATGGAAGTGGCGTTAGTTTACTCGTGCACGTAGCTATTAGCCTGCCTTTAACGTATATTCTACGTAGCGTCCGAACGGAATGTTCGATCCCGTATCTAGTTTTGAATGGATTACGAGGTGCTCCCACTTTTGTTGATCAGAGCGCCACGCATATCCAAACCCAACACCTAATACAAGCCTGCATGGTTTGGGTAATCTAAACCAGGGGGACCATATCCCATTTATATCCACTGTTAAGATTTTTTTAAAAAAATTACTGTTGAGATATCCGTTTAGCATAAACATTTTTGTATACTACAGTAGTTTCTACGTAGTTTTCAATTATTTTTGGATCAATTAGATGGAGTAATTTGGACACGGAGTGGAGAGGAAAATAGTAGAACCAAAAAAGGAAAACAGAGAATACTGTAGTACTATCTCTGTTCTATAAAGAGTGTTGTTTTTGACTTTAAAATATCACTTTTGACCTTCTGTCTTATTCAAAAAATTTATATAAATATTAAAATAAATATATTATAATTAAAATATATCTATTAATAAAACTAATTATAATAAATAAATAATATTTATAAAAAAAACTGAATAAGACGAATCAAACCTAACGTTAAAAAGTCAAAAGCGAGACTCTCGGGATGGAATCCGGCCGGTTCCTTGGCTGTACGGCACGGCAGTACTGATGCTCTGTTTGATTTTTAAACTTGCTGGCGTGATCGACAACAGAGTAGTACTAGAATCGAGTACTCCATATTGATGCGAGAGTTAACAATGCAAGACAGACATGGGGAACACGCTGCCCCACCGGGCGCCCGTCCGTGGGACAGCACGCAGCTTAGCTCGTGCACCAAAACACCACGCGCGCCCTGAATTCGCTCCGCCTCCGTCCCTCCCACCATCTTGTTTTTTTTTTTTTTTTTAAACACGACCTTAGCTTAGTGGGGTGCACTTGGACTAGTCAATGAAAGCTCATGTCTCTCTCTCCTCCTCTTCGCTCCACTCGGCAGTCGGCAATGAGAATGAAGCAGATGCCTATGATGCGGCCGGATTAACTAATGTGGGCAACGTGCCTGCTGCTCCCGTTTCCTGCTTGCTTGTCCAGCGATGGAAAGGCGCCTAGTCAAGGATCGAGGGCTAGCTAGGCCTTCTGTCCTCCGTTTCCTTGTGTTGTGTAGTGACAGTAGTGTGGTATCGCTCGCGCGCGCGGCACAGCAGAAAGAAGGGAGTGTGAGGCCATCATCCATCATCATCATCATCATTCCTTGGTGGCGGTGGTGGCCCCCACCCAATAGAGCAGAGCAGAGGAGACGACGGTAGACCACGTCCAGGGCCAGGGCGCACACACTGGTCGTGGAGGCGTGCGCTTGTCGGGGAGCTGGCTGAGTCCTCGGCGACGGATGGACGCCATCATCATCATCATCGCCGCCATCATGCCGACCTCGCGCGGAGGCAAAGCCCGAGACACTAGTATAGTGGCCGGCGGGCGGTTCACTACTACTGCTCCTGTGCTGCTAGCGCCGATCGATCGATCGAGCGCATGCAGCGGCAAAGGCAATGGGTGGCGTCCTTGTCGTTCCTCATTGGTCGCCGATCGATCGATCGATCGATTCTATCATAAGTACGTATATAGTAACAGGGAGGCGCATCTCTCTCGGGTATAGGATCAGTGTGTAGTGAGTGTATCGCGCTGTTGTTGTTTTCTTACCAGCAGCGTGCACGAGCACCACTGCTGCACCAGCACGAGCACTAGCTAGGAGCAGTCGCCCGCCGATTCGATTGGTATTCCAGCTACTGTGTGTGTGTAGTGTTCCATTATTATGTACTCCGATCGATGCGGCACGCCACACGCCCACCATGCAGCATACTATGCGTCGTCGATCGTGTGGTGTGGTCTCTCACAGTCACAGGCATGGCGTGGCGTGGCGTGGCTCTCATCGGCGTGCGGGTGGTGACCGCTCCGATACGGCTCCTCCTCCCTCCTCTCGATTTATTATCGGTCGTGCGTCGCAGCTGATCATCTACTACTACACTATCCACGGCGTGGCGAAAATGAAGAAGCAGCCACACGGCCTAATCGAGTGGAGCTATTAGCATAGCAGCTGGTGATGATGGCGCCCGATCCGGCACGGTTCCGGAGCCGGGAGATCTTCTTCGGGCGCCACGACAAATGCGCGCCATTATCATCACCTCTTCCGTTCGTCCTAACTTGCATTGGCGGGCGCGCACGTCGCCCTGCTGGATTCGGTCGTGTTCCTCTGAACAAGCTGGAGTACTAGCTAGTAGGAGCTAGTACTAGCAACGTTTTAAAAAATTTTGAAACAAAAGAAAAAGAGGAGGACATTTTTAGTACTAGGAGCGGGGGAGCGAGGGGAGCATCGAGTGCCGCGGCGTCGGGGCGCGCGAAGATCATGATAGGAGTTTGGAAACCAAGCCCCCATCATGCCCTCTGTTGACCGACCGCCCCGGCTGCTCGTGCTCTGCTCTCTCTCTCGCCGCGCCCGCCGCCCGTGGACGACCGACGACGGACGGATCTCGGATCTTTTTTTCTTTTTCTTTCTCTTCTCGTCGCCGCTTTCCACCAGCTTTCTCTTTTACTACTACTACTAGTACTGTAGTATTCTTTTTCTGCTGCTGCTCCGCCCTCTTCCTAGGCCTAGAGGCTCGAGTCGACCGAGCGACGAAAGCAAAAGTTTAAAGAAGCTAGCAGTATGTGTGCTCTGGCCGAGCGTACGTGACCGATGATCTTGGATTGTTCTCTGCTGGAGTAGTACAATAGATCGGATATTCGGATGGAGTGACGGGTCACCGCGCCGACCCGGTCGTCGTACGTGAGCTGGCGCGCCTCGGGACGCAGGCGCCGGCATCATGGCGGTGCTGGCCGTGCTTCCCTTCCCAGGCACGGCGGATCGGAGTCGTCTATGGAGAGTATCGCACGACGACGCTTTCTTTGAACTTTGAACGGGCCAACGGGTGGAGGCCCGTGCCGAATGATTACTTGATTAGGCGTGTCTCTCGTTCCATTCCACGGCGCGTACGTTCGAGTTTCCAAAGCACGGCCCGCCGCCCTCGGGTCAAAACAGATGTATGCGCCATGGATCCATCAGGGCATCAGGCACAGCAAAACTGATCGGTCGGTCGTGCACGTAATAGTCCATCTTAGTACATGTCTTGGACACAATCCTCTCTATTCCCACACCCAAGATTACCACTCACTCTGCCTGCCCTCTATCGAAAGGATGTCTTTCTACAACGCCGGCCCGCAGTCAAACTGTGCACATTGACCGCGAATCACAAACAACTGCTGAGTTTTGACAAATGGAAATGAGCATTACTATTTCCTTTGCCAGTTACTGTATATTCCAATCTGCCAGCATGAAATATATGCAGATGTAGCAAAATTACGATAATATACAAAATTACAATGCAACTTGAATCAACTATTGCGATGTTGAAAGATCAATATAATAAGCAAGGAGATATTGGTCATCAAACCTTGGATATAGTACATCGCAAAAAAAAAAAGGTTTCGACATGGTGACTGCATATATTACAAAACTATAAGTCTAGAAAGTATAAACAATAACAAGAGGAATTTCAAGAGATGCAAAAAGGAGAAAATAAAAGCAATGGTACCTCATAGAAAAAAAAAATTCAAGCCCAGCCTAGTAGGCCAAAACAAATTGATTGGTTAACTTTGAGGATTTGATTAAAATTTACAATGTATCGTGGTCATACATTTTTTATTATGTACCGTGCCTATTCTTTATGCAAAAAAATTTTTAAAAAATAATATGTCTGAGCAGGTATTTCATTAAACGGGAGAAAAAGGCAGCAATTTTTTAAAAAAAAAAGATCAGCCTAATGAAAAATTACTCCTCAGTGAATCATGTACGGCAGGAGAAGTTGTATTTTTGAGAACTTTAATATGGAACGTCGTTTTTATGCTTCTGACAACGTTAACATGGATACTCTTGATTGACAGAGGCATGGTACAAATCGTAGATGAGACACGGCTAATCATTTGGCGCGAACCTCAACTCGTTCAAAGGCGTACTAGTATCATGGCATCCGCATCGAACAGACCCGGAACCCGACGCCGTGGCCAGCTGCCGCACTCGATCGACCGGCCCAGCGCTTCAATTTCCATCTCGGCGCGCTGCCGCAACACTCGATCACCTCGTCTCTCCCTCACCTCACCCTCGCGCAAGGAGACCGAGAAACGGAGAACATTCCAAGGTCCATCATGCCGACGCTCCTTTAAATGAAAAGATCTGGCCCTGCTTTGTCTATGCCTTCCAATGCAAATTCACACCCGAATTGTAACCTTCGGCAACATGATGTAAATTAACTAGGGTCGTCAGCCCGGCCAAATCTAGACGTATCACGTCTTCGTGTCCTTCAAAATGTGATTAGAAAGGAGAGACATCTTCACTCGTGTTGTTAGCTAATTGGTCACAGTGACTGACTCATGTGCTCTGCTGCCCGCCGTCTGCACATCAGCCATTACCCTTGAACGAATCCAGTGATAGTACTAGGATTTATTATATTATAGAAGTACCAAAAAACAGTTGAATGCAACAAGCTACCAATATGACATATGACGGAACAAACTGTTGAAATCTCAGATAATTTCGATAAAACAACATAACACTGTCACCGACCGGCTAAGAGATTACTACAGAAATTTGATAGCTGATGTTATATGCATCCGGAGCCTAACCACTACCGGAAACACAGCACCTGTTGACACAACTGTCAGAAGAAGGAAAAGCTGGACCCTGCACATTGATGAACACAAGAAAGAATGCAGCTTGACGGGCAACCTACTGAGGTTTGATGAGGTCTGCATCTCCAGCATGATCGTGGGTTTGTAGCATTATGACTACCGAGAATCCACCACTACCAATCTACCAGATGAAGACGAAGCATGTAGAGCAGAAAACATGGAATAAAGCATGGACAACGAACAAGAGATACTGCATGTCAACCGAAAACAAAAGTGACAACCCACGAGCAAACAAGGTAACAACAAGCATGCATCATCTGAAACATTTGTTCCTGCAATGTACAACCTGTTTATTCCTACTACCGAGAATAAAGTCCGAGTAGCTTGTATATACATGCTGGCATACATCAATCTTTACCTATCTGCCGTCTCATTGAAGTTTTATCTAGACATTTTTGGGCTGTATTTGCAACCTGTTCGGCTTGTCACTTGAATCTATACAGTTAATGGTGATCATGAACAGTTCCTACAACTCAACTGTACAGAGAGCTGCACTCCTGAAATCAATGGGCGCATGAACAGGTGGATGTGTAGTAAGCACTCTCCATTTCTTTGTCCCAGGGTTGTAGACCTGAAACTCCAGGGCCAGTTTCTCCTTCATCTGCCTCCATGAACCAGACCCTTCAACAGGAACCTTTGAACACGTGAGCACATAGAGCTCCCCGTTCACTGATATGAAACCACAAGATTCAGTGTTTGGGATCTTTCTTCTCACAGTTGCCTCTTTCAGCCACCTGTTCGCAGTGAAGTCATACCTAAACATCACAAACTTCAAAGCATGAGTGATTTATTCAAGTCGAGCCAGAGACTCTGATTATAGATGGTGATACTAATACGCTAAGGATAATTCCTTTCAGCATTCAGAGTATGGTATGCCAAAGCATGAACATGCACACTGACAAGTAGAACAACTCAAGATTGGATTACAAAAGAAAAAAAAAATATACAATGGAGAAAACAGGTCACTTGTTAGCATAAGTCAGAAATTTTATCAAAGGAAGTTTTTGTCATGTCATGTCAGTCAGTATGCCCATGACCTTGTGTGAGAATAAATTACACACAGAGGCAGAGGCCCGCTGCATACATACTTATGTCCACTCTCATGCATGTGGACAAATAACAATTTGTTATTTTTTTAAGGGAAAATCACAGAATTGAACTAAATAAAATTTGTGTGCAGTTACTTCTACCATGCAATATTAACCACCCTACATAAGAGATAGCATGTAACATTATAAACCAAGCGAGAAGGTATCAAGTCATTTGCAACCTAAAGCGCTCTCATCCATCTATAATCTATCTTCCACTTTCAATGTTCTAATACCACTCCAAGACATGGCTGCTTTCAGTACGGAAGTTACCCCAACGTAAACCAAGATTCACATCACCATGAGTTTATGACATAACAACACAAACAATATGCACATTCCAAGGCTTGTGCCTATACACCCCCACATTGCCTTCTCTATACCCAAAGGAGCTTTGCACAGACACATCAAATATAAAATTGATCATCGGGAAAGATGTCACATACAGAATAGAAACATGTATATATAGAAAATTAAGCATACACAGAGAGGAACATGTATGAGCAATCGTGGTAAACTTTTTCAAACACTTCTTTTTCACATGTGTTACTGCTAGTTCCATCTGCAGATATGCAATATAAGATAATTCAACATCAAGTCTAAAGGTTGAAATACAAATTAGTGACCAAGCAAACTGTTTTTTATGGACAACTTCCTTAAAACTAGCATCAGATAGATTAGTTATCCAGGTAGAAAATTTAGGAGGGCTACATAATCTATCTGACTTTAAATTAGGATAACATTAGTAGCCCATATATAGTCTACAGATGCTCATAAGGTATATTCCCCCCGTTCCGGATTTCTTGTCATTTCAGACAAGGATTTGTGCTGGCCGGAAGAGAGCATTTGGTCGAAACAACATGAAAAACTGAACGGAGTAGTACGATTTTGCCACAATAAATCAAATTACAGAGATCAGTAGTCATTCATGACTAGTGCACTAAGTTCTTTGCTTGTTTTGGCAATGAATGAATCTTCCTCATGTGGACAGTAAAATAATCTAGTTCATGTTTACCCACAACAGCTGATAAGAGTGGATAGCTCACACAAAACATATTATTTTACCTATTAATAGGGTAGGAAATTGCTCAATTGCTTCATATACAGAAACTCATAAACTGGACACCATAAGGAAGGTTCAAAACAAAATCACCCTTAGGACTCAGTGCATGTTCTAGCTCAACTAAAGGCTCCTTCATAAAAAAATAAATAAAAATAAAGGGTGTAGCCCATTTGGACATTTTGGAGATGGACACTGAACGTCCAAACCCCGTGGAAGATCCTAGATCAGTTTACGGCACATAAATCTCACCTACAAAAGTGGTATCTTGAGAACATTATGGGTACATTTAGATCCTAGGCTAGAATAATTCTAGCCTTGCTAGGCTAGGGTGGGCATTTGGAAACGTAGAAAAATCCTCACTTGGCCAGGCTACCTCACCTGATGGAGCAAGAAAAAGATTGCTCCTGAGGGAGAGCTGATTTGGCTTGCCATCAACGGCAAAGTCACACAAGTAAAGATTTCTCCCGTAACTACCTCTTAGCAAACTAACTAAATGATTGGTAATAGCAAGCTTGCTGTTGCCGGCAGGGGCTAGTTTGCCCAGCTGAGTTATAGCTCGGGGTAGCTGAGCTACCAAACGCACCCTATATTGGTCTATGATGCAATTCACCAATCAGTTTGAAGTGTGCACTCATCACTCTTACTATTTACTGTCATATTGGTGTAAGCTTATTCTTCTCCTCTAATGACTGCAAACACTTCCATTCATGGCAATATGGCATAATTATGTTATGTCGCAAAATCACTCACAATTATAATCATACTGCTAACTTATTGCATCAACACATCACTCTAAAGTTAAACATAGTTAGTACTAAATTAATAGCACCACCAGAAAGATATGAGTGTCCCTAATTGATTATTGCCTAGCAAACCAGGTCAGAATTGCAGAAATACCTTCCAAAGACTGACGACCAGTACCACTGACACACTAAACCACAAAATCAATATTCAGGAAATGATACACATGGCTTACTCTTTCCTAGAACAAACAAGAACCTACTATGTAGTTACAACATCAGATATGATGCTTACAGTTTCAATATGTCCATACAATTCTGCCTTCAAGTCATACACCTTCCAACATGCTTTGCCTAACTGTTGTGACCATGAAGCCATGAACAAACAGGCAAGTTTAGGTTTTGGAGAAACAATCCCTTAGCCCCAATTCCATATTTCACTTAACACTATCCTAGCTTACATTACAACATTACAATTTTGCTCTGATTGTTCCAGGGAAGTGGCTAACTTAGATGGCAACAACTCAACTTCCAGAATTCATTCACTGACATGCCTTCATTACTCCTGTCCAAACCCCAACCAATTTCTCAGAATAAGTACTCAAGGACACTTGGTGTAACAGCACATAGAACAGAATCCAGTCCAAAATCTTTTCCAGATGTCCTAGGCTAAGAAGCATTATAACAACACAAGACCAATTCAATATTTAACACTGACTAAGTGACATCAACAATATAGCATGCCTTGTGCTAACTTAAGCGACCATAGCAGTACTTCAGTAAGGTGAATTTTATTGCCCTATTACATGTTTCTCGGGGGTATACTATTTTTTATTTTTATTTTTATTGAATGAGCAAGCTTATGATGAATTTATCATGATGAGGTCTATGCACCTGATTGCTACCCAACCAATACACTAATTACCTGGTGTGCATACACAATGGGCCTGCTTGGTTGCCGGCCATTGCTCGCCACGCCACCGCCAAACCTTCGGCGGCAAAAATCATCGCCTCAGCTTTGGACAAGAGAAAGTGGGGCGTAGCAGTTGGATTCACCTGTGGCGTGGCAGCAACCAAGCAGCGGCCAACTACTGTGGCGTTGCCTAATGTTTGTTGTGGCAAACTGTGGCCTAGAACCAAACATCCCCAATATATGCAACACACAAACTGAACACATATCTGGATATAATTAGATTCCCCAAAACATTAAAATGAAGACAAGCTAATACAGTCCACACATGAGATGATTTGCTCATTTTGATGACCTTTAAAGAATCACATTAGGGCCCTCGCAATAAAACAAAAATCACATTAGGGGATTGCTGCCTCGTCACACTCTAGATTCATATGTTAGTTGGTACTGTTAAGACAATCTAGGAACTCCTACCTGTATCATTTATAAGTTATAGACATCATCTCAGTGTACAGGCTAGTCTGACATTCCACAATCCAAACTGTAAGTTTAGGTTTTACATTCAGAACTTAATAATAGGTTACTTCAGTCAGAAAGTATAACGCTTCGCATAATTTATAATACAGGGTCACAGTCACACTTGAAGCTGTAATAACAAAATTGAGCCATACTGTCTCTTCATTAGACATCCCTCATAATGGAAAATGAGAGCATAAGGGAATAAGTATCAAAGAAATAAGGAACGTCATTACACAGACCAGGAAGAAGCACAAACATATATGGATAATTTATTTCTTGATTTTCAAACAGAAATATTAGGTTGCCAAATACATGATACCAGTATCATCATAGCAATCAGAAAATCAATAAAATGAAAGATGTTAATGGACACCTGAACTAACCAAAGAGAAAAATTGTTTCCTATTTATTGTTCATCTTCCCTAAACATACAAATGATCTAACTAATTTATAACAACTTCAATTACGATTTTGTGTAAGATCAAGTAATTACAATCAAGTAGACATTATAATATTTAACTAGTACTAACAAAAAAGTTGTTCAAATTCTTAAACAATGAATTTGACAACTAACTTGCACTGCAACCAAACAGAACGAATACACTATTTATGGAAGCTAGTTACTCCGTGATCATTCAAATTGCTACAAGGAGTTACACTGAATCAAACTAACAAATAGAAGCGTACTAAACAAGCAGTGGAAACTTAAAATCAAAGAAAGATTCACTGACCTGAAGACATCATGGCCATCGAGCATGTAAACCTCTGTAACCCTTCCATCATCTGCAGATAAAGCAGCAACAGGCCCAAGCCGGTGCCTCTCCCCTTCCTCCCACATGCTTCCAATCTCCCTCCATTTCCCGCTCCATAGCCCGAGCGCCACCGCGTCCCGGCAGTACAAGTCATTCGGCACCACTCCCCCCACAGTGGTGTACCCGTCATACCCGCCCATCACCCAGAACTCATCTTCTCCACCATCCCCTGTTCCATGCGCCACGAAACCCACGCACTCCGCCCGCTCCCGTGGCATCGCCGCGGCAACGTGCCAGGAGCGTGTGGCCGCGTCATACCACTCGGTGCTGCTGGTGCGGCTGCCGTTGGAGGGGAACGTGGGGTGTCGGGAGCCGCCGCCAGCGACGATGACCCCACCGGTCTGCGCGGAGGCGCACGCGAAGCTCCCCCGCGGGACGAGCATGTCGGGGAGGCGCTCCCAGGAGTGCCTGGCGCGGGCGAGGTCGAGCCAGTAGACGGCGGCGGAGGGGGAGGGGTGCCCCAACGGGAAGCTGCGGGCGTCGAAGCAGGAGCCCCCGAGGACGTAGAGGTGGCGACCGACGGCGAGGGCAGCGAAATTGGCGAGGCCGTAGAGCTGCGGCGAGCAGGGGAGCGGTGGGAGCGGCCACCAGGCGGTGGGGGCGGCGGGGTCGAGCAGGATTGGGGAGGCGAGGGAGGGGTCGGTGGGGAAGAGGCACAGGAGGTGGCGGCGCGGGAGGCGGAGGCTGCGGCGGAGCGGGAGGAGCGTCGCGACGGAGAGCAGCAGGCGCCAAGCACGGGAGGTGGCGCGGAGGCAGGACTGGTCGGGGAAGGTGAGCAGGCAGAGGATGACGGCCGCGACGTCGTCCGGCAGCCCCGGGATAAGCGACGCCGACACCGAGCCCCGGCGCAGGGCTAGGGTTCCGGCGACGCGGCCCCGGCCGGAGGAGGACGACGAGGCCATTTCGAACTCTCGATCACCTCCCCCAGTTCCCCTTCCTCGGGACGGAATCGAGAGGGCGAATTAAACCGACAAAATAAAAGGGGCAGAAAGAAATGAGACTCGCGCCGCCTGTGTCCTCATCGCGATAGCGACCTGCTAGTACGGTTGAACGTTTTACGCCGCCTCGAGTCTACTCACTGACATACAGACCATAGCCTCTAACCGCCTTATGGAGGACCCACTTGTCATCGCTCTTTTCAAATTATGATTGGTCGATGACATCTACATCCTTTTCCGAAGAGTGGATTTGTGCGCAAAAAGCTCTAACTGACACGTGGGGTCACGACGTGATGACATGTGGGACCAGATGCGGCTGGCTTCTGGGGTCATGACTCCTGACTTCAATCGGACTGATCGTGTGGCTTGATTTTCTACACGAGGGCAGCCGGTCTCTTGCAGACAGGGGTCCGCTTGTAGAGAATCCGGCTCGATGTAATGACGGTGCCCGTATTGACGAACGGTGGGGATCGGGTATCGAAGCCTTGATTCCGTTGAGGACGGACGGTCAACGAAACGGATAACACAAATCTGTGGCGGAGATGCGGGACGTTCCCCTGTGTGGGGCACAGAATCCTAGTGGAGCCCACCTGGAGCTCGATTCTGTATTTCAGCTCCGTTTTGCCAGTTCATTGCTACTGTCTAGGTGCGCAGTAAAATTTACTAATATATTATTAAATATTAAGATACTAATTAAAAATAATAAATATAGATTAATGATAAAATTTATTTCATAATCTCTAAGCTAAGGGGTATCTGTTTTTCTAAGGACTAAAAGGCTAAAGCTAATTAGTTTAAAGTTTAACACAACAGAAATAAACATGTATGCTAAGTTTGGATTAAAACTTAGTACAGGAGAGAGAAAAGAGGCTAAAAGAAAAACTAAACTTTAGCTCCTGAAGAGGTGATAAAATTTAGTCCAAACTTTAGGTGCTAACTTTTGCACATCATGGAAATGACACAAGATATTTCGGGTAGGACACACTACAATATATTGCTTGCAAATATTAGGGGCACAAGATATTTCGGATAAACAACGAAGTACATTAAGGAATGGTCAAATAAGTTATTACATAAGTAGCTTGAATAAAGAGAAGGGAGCAGGAGCTATTAACATCAGGAGTTTGCATGAGACGGAGATATTACATTTACTTATTCCAACTTAAGCTACTAGAATCTCAACACAAGGACACATCAACCCTTCTGGCGCACAGCATCTCAGATGACAACTAAAAGCCATTCGGATAAAGATTTGGTCAGACATCAAATTCATCATCAAACATGCCCGCATCATCTTCAAAATCATCGACATCATCAAAATCAGCATCATCATCTTCAGTGACCACATCCAGCAGATCATCCATCATATCAACCTCAAAGTCGGAGCCCGAGTTAGCAACACTACTGAGAATGTAAGCTCGGAACTTGAAGTCGGAGATGGGATCATAAGGAAGCTTAAGATTTCTTATCCTAGCACATTTTGACTTCAAAGCATCATCCAATTGGATATTGTAGCACTGGCGGATGTCAAGGGATTTTAGGTGGGGGCAACAGTCAAGGATGGCCATGAGTCCATCGTTAGTGATGTTGTTGCCAATCAACTGAAGGTCTTGGAGCCCAGGCATGGTGCTAGCAATGCCTAATGCTTCTGTATCATCATCCAGGCCGTCTAAATACTCACTATGAAGGATAGTCCAGCGTTCATTCAGCCTAAAACATTTGAGTTGCAGGCAAGCTTTGCCAATGGCCTCACACACACTGCCATACAGCGAACAGAATGTAATGTCAAGCTCCTCGAGCTCAGAAAATCCCTTAATGGCCTCTGAAAACCCTTCATTGGAGACCATATGGCACAGACTGAGTTGGAGGCTCTTCAATGAGGAGGCTCTGCAGGCAGAGTTGGTGAAACTGGTCAGTATCACGTTTTTCATAACCCAACCAATTAGGTGCCAGATCCAATAGTTCTTTTTTAGCATAAATGTCATCAAATGAGCATAAATGTTATAAAAAATAAATGTGGTCAAAAAATGAGCATACATGTCATACTTCTAAAAACTACTGCTTGATTGATCTATACTATACATAGCATATGTCATCAATGATTGGAACAACAAGGCCAATGAACTGAGCCTTTACTATGTTGTAGGTATCGTCTTAGCAGGCTTGTAACTGTTGTAAAACTAACTTGGTACCAAGTCAAGCATAGATAATCCATGTAGCACCACCTTCAAGGCTTCAAATACTTAAGAAACGACAACGACGACTCAAGAATCAACAACAGATATTCAAAGCACTCATCAAGACAGATAAATAGATTCCATTCCAACTACTACCTTGTAAAGAAAACTTGTTTTGTCGGCCTGCCAACATCGACGAGAAAATGTGAAATGAAAAGGCAAAAGAACATTTAGGTCATTTGACTGCATAACAATCAACTTAATTCTAAACTCATTTTTTATGTGACCCTTCAACCATTGAATGAATTTGAACTTCAACCATTCTGTAACAAATGAAGTTAGTTGCCATGAGGATTAGAGTGGTCAGATATTTTCTTTTATCAGATACAAGCAAGATCAGAAGCTGAGCTGGTTCAGCATAACAGTTACATAGATAACCATACGGACATGAGATCAGCTAATTCTCCCTTTATTTTTTCATTGTTAATTTTCATAACAAACAAATACTATATTTAATGGTCAACCTACAAACATAGATGCCTTTTATTCCGAAATTCAACAGAAAAGGTTTCAGAAACCATGGACACCTGCACACCACTAATTAACTGCAATCTTGGAAATACATTCAAATGAAAATCCAAGTTTAGTATATTGCTGATAACCGCATATGAATAAAGCATTGTGTTCACATCTTAGACTCAAAGGGAACAGATCAACTTCATCCTCCACTTAATGAACCTTCACCATGCCACCACTTATTCATAATTTGGCTATGTACAAAGAAACAAGTTTTAGGAGCCACATAGTTTGCTCAAAGCAACAAGGCCTAGGAGCTAAAATATAGTCAGCTCTATGCAGGAAAGGACTAGATATCCAAGCTACCTAGTAATAACTAGTTCTACCATTTTATTTTAAGAGGTTTTCAATCTTATTTGGTTTAGTAACATTTTACATTTCTTCTAATCTTATAACTAGATCAGCAGGAAAATACGCCAATATAAGATTTGGATATGCTTTTCTACAATGCATAAGGATATCTATATTTTAGATGAGTACCGATTTGATTCACCAACTTACAGCATAACGGGAAAAATCCTACCTACGTAGCTAATCCCAGATCCACAATACAAATAACTAATTAGCACTTGAGGGAAGACTAGCATTCTACCACTATTGCAAATTCATGGATCAAATCTTCAGTAACAAAGCCTTATTTGTACAAATTTCGTCAATACTAGGTGCCGCAATCATGCCAATTTGCAATGTGAACTGATTAAATCCTATGAAGCACTCACCAGTCACCATCCATAAATCAGAAACACAAAGTAAAGAGGGAAATCTGCCGCCTACCTCTGCGACATGTAGAGTAGGAGGTTGTTGGTGACGAAGGTGTCGGCCCAGAACGCCTCCATGGTGCCCGCGGCCGGTCGACGGCGGCGCGCGCCATGGCCTCGGCCTCCTCGGTCTCCAGGAGGTCCCCCTGGTCGCTCATGTCCACGCGGCGCCACAGCGTGGGGTCGGTTGCCGCGAGGCGGTGCCAAGCGCGGCACACCAGTCCGGCCCCCGTCAGGAGCTCCGCCGCGTCCAGCTTCCCGAACACGGCGGCGAGCGCGTCCGTCGGCATCTCCGACCAGTCGCGGGTCTCGCCCTCGGCCTCCGCCTCCGCCGGGGGAGGCGGCGGTGGCGACGACATGCGGGAAAGCTAGGGTTTGCGAACGGGGGAGGAAGAGCGGCGGCGAGTGGAGCGAGCGCCTGGCCGGAAGTAGGTGGCGCGTATTGGCCTCGAAGTGGTACAGGCGCTTCACGCCTCGCACCCAACCTGCGGCACGCTATGCGACGTGGCAGTGGCAATGTGGCACTTTTCTTTTACAGTACTCACTCCGATCTTAAATTATTATCGCTATTATATAATTATATTTTTGCTAAACAGGTGCCAGATTGCCATGGTTACTAATCAATTTGTCATAAGAAAAAGGGAGAAGATATGTCAATGAGAGGGACACTTAATCATGAGCTTTTCAACTAGGAATTAGCTAAATAACAGCTGAATAAAAAAGAGCTTTTTGTCTATAGGATACTCAATAAACATGATTTTATCTGTCGGACACTATAACCTTATATTTTGTCTCTTAGTCACTAAGAAATTGTGGCTTTTGTCTATAGAACACTTTAGCATGAGAAAGTGAATATTTACAATATTTTTATCTTAATGCACAAACGGCATTGCAAGTTAAAATTTTGATAGAACGATACATTGTTACCTTTCCTATCTATGTAAATTTTTCTTAATTTTTTGTTGACTATTTGACAAATTTACTTTGAAAATAAATATTTTCTTTGTTCAAAATTCATATAAACATCAACAATAAATATGTCAAAAAAAACACATGTATAAGAAATGTACCAATATATCATTGTACCAAATTTGAAGTTGTATATTTATTATGTGGATTAAGATAAAAATATTAAAACTATTCACTTCTCCTACCAAAGTATTCTACAGACAAAAGCCACAATTTCTAAGTGTCCGAGAGGCAAAATATATAATTTTGATATCCAATAGACAAAACCATGTTTATTGAGTGTTACACAGACAAAAAACCCAATAAAAAAAATACCATGTCAATCTAAGTCCAGCCACAAAAATGTTTAGATTGTTGGACAAACACTTTAGGCTAGAAATGCTTATATTTCTAGACTGGACAGAGGGAGTAGATCAATAATAATAATGAAACATCATTGTTCTTCTGATGATAACAAAGGCATATGCCAAAAGTAACTTTAAGTTATGCATTGCAGGTAATCTGGCAGCTAATGGAAAAATATTGACATGGAAAAGGTAACATGCCAGATTTGAGTAGTTAAGTAATACACATGTATTAACCATTGAACTTAGGCAAAATTATTACTCCCTTCGTTTTTCTTTGGTTGTCGTTATGAAAAGAAAATATGTAATAGCTGACTTGTCCTAATGACCAAAAAAAAATTAAAATAGAGGACTACAACTGCAGTCACCCAATATTTGTCAGTAAACGTAAACTAACATCCATGTTCCTTAAGTAATGGAGAAACAATTTCAATTTGGTATTTGACCAGATGTTTACCACCTAAGTTCAGCACAAAAGGCTGATGGAAGCAAATGCACCAGATTATAACTAGATTGAGGATGTCCTAGCAGGCCACAGTATATAAAGCTAAAAGATTCCAACATTATGTAGTAGCTTTTATCCCTGTCCGAACTAAATAACTATACTCGAACACGGTCATGAGCAGGTACAATTTCCAAACCGTCGGGGAGGCGTCCCCAAACATTACAATTTACAAAGAATCTCAAAAGACCACGGGAATTTTCGATTCCAACAGGTACCATCAGTGCCAAACAAACTTGAAGTTTTGCGCTGAAGAACTAGGTAGACAACCACCATCGGCTGCGTGCACGTTTCCCTTTCGATGCCAACTTCCCCGATCATTATTACAAGGGATCTTGGATAGTTCTCTACCTATCCGCTCAAGTAAACCACCATCGGCATCATCGTTATTCTTCCCTTTCGCTGTCATGACACTCACGGTCATGCTCTTAAGTGAATTCGAGCTCTCGAACAACAAACTCACGAGGCTCATTTCCTGTTCTGTTCCCGTGAATCTACTTATCTTCACGTCTTCCAGAGATGTCAGCGATACGTTGGGATGATCGTCCAGCTCATCTATGTCGCACAGGCACCCGGACGGACCATCATCGCCCTGGGGATCATCAAAGATGTCGACGCTGAGCGACCTCAAGCACGGGAACCTCGAGAGCAGCGACGAGATGTTCGCCATGAAGTGGCGCCCGTAAAACGGGCGCGTCATCACGCACAGGGTCCTGACGCTTGCGAACGGCGCGGCGGCGCCTCCCGCCGTGAAATCGACGGGCACGTCATAGAAGTCGGGATACGTGATCGGGACGGGGTCGAAGATGTCCACCTGTACGTGCTCGGCGCGGGTGCAGTTCCGGAGGAGCCAGAGCCCGTTGTGCCGGTCGACGCAGAGCCGGCCGTGCATGTCGAGGCCGATGCCGCTGAGTCGGCGCACGCTCGTGAGGTCGCCGCCGCGTATCAACACGGGGATCCGGCGCGTGAGCGTGGTGAGCATGCGGATCTCCTCCAGCCTGCGCGCGCTGCTGACCCGGACCCACTTGGTGGCCACCACGCGGTCGTCGCCGACGCGGGAGAAGATTGGGCCGGCGAAGCACCAGTGCACGCTGAGCACGCGCAGGTTGGGCGCGTCCACGTCCAGCGTCTCCATGTCGTAGGCGCCCGAGAGGTGGAGCTCCTCGAGCGAGTCGGTGCGGAGGGCGAGGCGGCGCAGCCCGTGGGGCCACCCGAGGTCGAGCACGCGCAGGCGAGGGCAGCACGCGGAGACGAAGCTGCCCAGGGAGCGCCCGCCGCCCGGGGCCACCTCGTCGAACCACGCGTCGACGAGCGTGAGCTCGGTCAGCGGGTAAGTTGAGCCAGACGGACGCCGCCCTCCCGTGGGATGGAAGCTCGACGACGGCGGCCTCGCTGGTCTGAGCGGTGACGCCGAGGTCGAGGTGGAAGCACGTCACGACGCGCCGCGCGGCGTAGCGCAGCCACGCGTTGATCTGGGCCGGGGTGGCGCGGCAGTGGCGGAAGAGGATCTTGAGCGATCCCACGTCCGCGTCGCCGCGATGGGCCAGGGCCCGGTCCACGGAACGCGCGAACCGGTGGCCTGGCGCGCCGGGTGAGGCGGTGTCGGCGGACTCGGCGAGCGAGAGGTCCTGGGCGTGGAGCCACACGTGGCGCCAGCGTCGGGATAGCACGGACGTGCGCGCGATGGCGGCCGCGTCGTCGCCCACGGAGGCGAGGATGAGGTGAAGTAGGTCGTCAGGGAGGGCGCTGAGACGGTCGTCAAGGTCGCCGCCGGTTGAGTCCATGGTGTCCTGCCGTGCATATACAACTTGTTCGCAATAAATACGAGATCAGGATCCTGGACATTGATTAATAAGGGCACTTAGGACTCTCATTACGGTGGGTTATACTACTTCAAACAATGAAATAGTATAATTAATTCTGGACGTTTATTAATAAGGATATTTAGATCAATAATTGAATCAGTATGTATCTAAAAAAGAAACACCGAAGCCGCGACCCACGTCACCGCTGCCGCCACCGGCCTTGCTCCGTCGTGATCCGCCACGGGCACCAAGGCCGAGACCTCGCCACCAACTGCCGGACGATTCATCTTCGTGGCCCGGCGGCAACACCGTCGTCCAGACCGGCCACATGCTCATGCCGGCGTCGCAGCCAACCCTGAGATAGGTGCCGACAGTTCATCTAGGTTCCATCAGAGATGGGTTCTAAGAAACAAATCGCTTAATGTATGCCAAACATCCCAGACAAATTCTGATTTTCCTTAGCGTGTTATGCTGCTTTTGATACAGCTCAATGTATGAATGTGACCTCTGAACAATATTTGATAAACAAGCATAGTGATAGATTCATCATTGTTGAACATCATTATTTCCAGATTTTTGAATCATCGGCAATATGATTCGTCTTGTTGATGCAGTGCGTTAATGCAATGCACTATATTTTCTATTGTTGAGAGAAACAAGGAGAGTCTTTATGCTTTTTTCCTAGGGGGAAATGGGTTATGCCATGAAAATAAAACAAGTTCAGTGTTTATCTTATAAGTTTTTTTGTATGTTTCAATGGATTCTTTTTTCTTTTTTCTTTATTGTTGCGGAATCCGAGTCGGCCTGATGGAAACTCGGAGTGCGATTCGAAGTCGGCCGCTGGGTCTATAAATTCTGAACCGTGACAACCATTCTTTGCCAGTTCCCACAAGGCTCGGTGGGAACCCGTACCCGCTGCATCATCCACCCCTCTCCCGATCATCTCTTCTGTCGCCAAGATGCCGCGGCCGCGTCGCCACGCCGCCCGATCTGCCTCCTCGCCGTACAAGAAGAAAATCCAACGGGTCATCAGCCCTGCCGCTGTGGGCGGCGACACCGGCCTCCCGGACGACGTGCTCGCAGACATCTTCTCCCGACTACCGCACACCGCAGACGTGGTGCGCTGCGCGGCGACGTGCTCGCTGTGGGCGCGAGCCGTGGCGGCGCGGGCCGCCGACCTGTCCCGCGCGCTGCCGCCCATGGGCCGCTTCGTCCCCGAGCTCGCCGTGGGCCTCTTCCACCAGGAGCAGGACGGGCCCACCCCGCGCACGCGGAGGCGGAGCCGTACGGGGGCGGCGCGCCCGCCGTGCTTCCTTCCCCTGGCCTCCGGTTTCGGGCGGAGGACTGGTTCGCTGTTGGCGCTCGACGGCGGATCAGGGGACGAGGTTTTGAACTGTTCACGCCCGGTCGCCTCCCGCAACGGCCGACTGGTCCTGGAGCTCCGCCGCGCGAGCCGCGCCGACGGCCTCGCGTTCTGCGTCTGCAACCCGATCACAGGCGACGCCGCCGTGCTACCCGAACTTACCGGCGACGAAAGGCCGACGGACTACGGCTGCGCGCTGCTCACCGGCGACGATCTCGACCACCCGCGGCGCTGCAACACGAAATTCTTTTTCCGCCTGCTGCTCATCTACAACCGCCCGCGCTTCACAACAGTGCTCAGGTGCTACTCTTCCGACACGGGACGCTGGGAGACGGAGGTGACGTCATCCGTGAAGGTCTCGACCTGGGAGCTGCACCACATGGGCCCGTCCGTGGTGCGACGCGGCGTGGCGTTCTGGCCGCTTGACCACGGCGCGCTCGGGGTGCGGCTGGGCGACCACGATCAGCTGGACCGTGCGGCGGACGTGCACCTGCTGCCGTACAACGTTCCTTCCCATCGCTGCCCGGAGAAGCGCCTGCTGGGCGTGTCGCCGGACGACGGCCGGCTCTTCTTCCTGCACTTGAGCATCCGCATGGGTCTCAACGTCCTCTCCGCCAAGATCTCCTACTTCGACATCCCCGGAGACGACGACATCAGCGCCGGGAGAAAGGAGAGCAGCTCGTTCGAGCAGGCCGTCATGATGCACCAGATGAAGATCGAGTGGTGGGACAACATCGACTCGGTCAAGCTGCGCTGGGTCGGCGAGAAGAGCGGCGTGGTCTTGTTCACGATGGGACAAGGCAGCACGCATGATGGTACGTTTGCGCTCAGTCTCCGGGACGGCACGGTGGAGAAGGTCGCCGCCGGAGAGGGCGACTCCTGGAGGAACATGCTCGGATTCGAGATGGACGGCGCCATGTACCTCGCCTCGCTGTTACCTCGCGGAGAGAACTGATTTTTTTTTTCTTCTCATTACATACAAAGTCTGGATTTGTTACTTCCAACTCGTGTCCTGTGGACAGAAAAGCGATGGCAAAAATACTTTGCTTCACAACTAACAAAACACTTGCAAAAGTTCAACTAAAAAATATTTGAACCCCCATCGATATAAAAACTGGGTAATAATATGGATGAGAAAAGGTGCCAAAATGAATATGTTGCCAAGGAAAAGAAGGAAACGCTAATGATACGACCACAAGATGAGCCAAAATCTGCATAAAACAGCACAAAAAAGGCTGTTAGGAAGACGCACAAAGGCTGTTAGGGAGACGCACGCACACACATGAGAAATTATATGAATTTGTGCTACTTCAACACCCCATGGCAGATGGCACGGTATACAGGTCGCATCAGGTAGGTATTGTAAGTACTGTATAGTAAAGAACTTGCTCCAATCAAAGAAAACAATATTATTTTTTTGGATTTTTTAGATTTCGCGTTTGAAAGCTTTCAGTCAATCTTTGTTTCTTTATGTTTTATTTTATATTTTATATAATAATTAGAAATCATTGAATATAGAATCTATGACTTAAAAATGATGACCGAAAGTTTCAGAAACTTTTAGACATCTGAAAATTAGCAACTCCCTTGTTCTTTATTGAAAGGACTTGCTGGATCTAAGCATGGGATAATCACCGCTACAAACCAATCAGATTTTCAGAATATTATTAGCATTGTAAGACCAAGAACATCAAAACTCACACATCGGAACACTCATTTTTAAGTTCTAGGCAACCTTTAAGTTCTAGGCAACCTGACAAGGACTCGTATTATTCCAGGCTCCCAGGTTGCTAGCTACTCGACCGAAGCGGCGGCGCCACCATATCATCCGACGCCTCCAGTGCTGCGCGGCCGTGAATTCTACAAATTCCTGATAATTACAGGGCCTCAAATGTAAAACGATAAAATTTCCCCATTTCCCTTCCCAAATCCCAATTCCCCCGCTCTGATTTCAATTTCTGTTTCAGAACACCTCTCCTCATCCTCTCTGCTCCGCCCAGCCCCGCGCAGCACCACCGCGTCGTCCTCCCCGACGAAGCGAAGAAGCCGCAACCCACGCCACCGCGATGGCTGCCGTGTCCTCCTGGGCGGACCCCGGCGACGGAGACGAGATCGTCGGCCTCATCCTCCGGCGCCTCCCCTGCCTCTACCACCGCGCCATGTTCCGCGTCGTGTGCAGGAACTGGTTGGCCGAAGTTCAGAACCACCCGGAGCCGCAGCCACATCTCTCGTGGCTGCTCCTCCCGTCCTCCGCCGCCGTGGGGCAGGATCCCTGCTTCTTCTGCATCCTCTGCAGGACCACCCACCGCGCCACCCTCCCCTACGACGTCCGCACCGCGCCACCCTCCCCTACGACGTCCGCGCCACCCTCCCCTACGACGTCCTCCATCGCGTTCTGGCGCATCACGATCCCGATGCAGGAGATCGACTCTTGGGGCGTCATGCTGCCGCAAGGTCGCAGTATCGTCGATGCGCTGTACTACTGCGGCCACGCCCTGGATGGCCTCCACGTGCTCACCGACGACGAGAAGGTCCTGGTCTACATCCCGGGGCACGCACCGGACGGTACGCCCACGATGCACCTGGTCACCTACAACTTCCCCGGCCACGAGGTGACTCGGCACGTCATCAGCCGTTACCTCGTCCAGTACGACGGCGACCTCCTCATGGTCGCGAGGGTCACCACAGCCGAGGCGTTCCGCTTCTCCAGGTTGGAGCCGCAGCCGCCGCCGGAGCTAAATGGGCAGCGTTGGGCGTCTTGGGTCAAGATGCCCGTTCTTCCCCCGGGAATAATCTTCCTCGGTCGATCCTGCTCCAAGTCCTATCCGAGCTACGGTAACAATTTCGACGGCGTCTACTTCCTCGACGACGCGACAAGCTACCACGACGAGGTCACCAGGGCTCTGGAGCCGGCGGCGACGAGGCGGTACCCCTGCAACGACATGGGCTGGGGCCCGCTTCTCGAGCACGCCAACATCCAGCCGATCTTTCCTGCACGACACCCGTCAGAGTACTCTCGAGCCGTATGGTTGTTTCCGTGAGATTCAGTAAACAGTCGGTACTTCCTGTCGCCATGGTCTGATGCGATGCCATCATACATTCTTATCTGAGTTTCTTTGGACTGGTACTGGCATGTGAGTAGGATTCTTATGCTCTGAATCTTCATTTTCGATGGGTCGATGTTCTGTTCTGTTCAGAACTGGCAGTCATGTTTAGAGTCGGATGACTCTGTTATTTGTTGCTATATAGATATATGACAAATGTTGGTAGTTTCTTAGAGTAGGTGGCTGAGTTCGTTGCATTTGTGGATCAATGTGTGGTGCATTCTCTCTCAGGGCAATTTTGACTGCTTGAACCACTCTTCGCATCATAAGTTGTCATGATGTTATGAGTGCTGAAAACTTTGAAATATTATATGTTTCCTTTTTGGTTTTCCATTCAGATCTTGCTTTGTGAGTGGCATTGGCATTCGACTTGAATTCTTATGCTCTGAATATTGTCAATTTTGATGGGTTGATGTGCTGTTCAGAACTGGCATGTTTAGAATCAGATGATGGCTCTGATATCTGTTGATATATAGTCCTATGAGGAATGTGATGGATGTACTTTCTTACAGTAGGTGCCTGAGTTCCATTGCATTTTATCATAATTTGTCATGTTATGGATTGGGTGACATTTTGGTGGTAGACATACTTGCATGGACTGCCGGAAACTTTGAAACTCTGTTTAGAGCCAAATTTAGTTGCAAGCAAGTAACGATAACCTAATATTGGCAATAATATATGGTGCCGGTGCTATTTGTTGCAACGGAAAATGTGAATGAGGTTGGATACTTTTTTTCCTTGAAAGACCCTTGGGATACTAATTTGTCTGAATATTTGACGTTGTTTTGTTTTTAGTTTTTGCACTAATCTAGATGATGATAGCCTAATCTCTGTTATCTTGCACTGGATAGTACGGCACTTTGTATCTTAATGTGGCTAGTAATCTAGATGTTTGGGATCATGCGAAATTAATAAGATCCTTGCAATTGCAACTTCCTTTTGCCTGATGCATATGGTTATGTCCCCTTTTCCCCAAGTATATTATGGAATTTATGGTTGATGTACTTTGATCATGGTTACTTTAAATTGGTGATTGGTACTATTAGCAGCTGGAAATTAGTGTCTTTCCTGGTCTATTAGATGAAGTAACCTGCTGCTGTTTTGTAAGTTTTCGCTATTGTTCATCAATATCTTTGGGCTGACCTGCTATATAACCTGAGACTGAGAGTGCTCTGTTGTGATGCCATGGTACCTTCTAATCTCATTTTCTTTGCCAGTAAAAAATGGCATGCCAGTTTCTTTGGTGCTCCGTTCAAAATTGGCTATACTTTCTGAAGATTTGGTGCTTTGTCAGGATGGACCATGTTATAAATTAAATTTCATATAGAGGGAAATTTGGATTTCGTACAAGTACAAATTTAGTTCCAAACAATACTAGTTAGCTCTCATATTTTTGGTCTCTTTCCTCGTGTGTGTTCTTGAGGCACTGCAAATGGTGAATAATAATGTTGGTTAGGTCATACTCATCTCTCGTTATCTGTGCATAATAATTCTTCCATTTTTGCTATCCTGTTGCATATATAATCTGCATAAGATCTTTGGAGACCATGATATCTTGCTAATTACATTGCAAGGCATTTCAACTTTCGCAACTGTGTCTAGATAACTGAATCTGTAACTTATGTGCTGCTGTTTCATTTTGAAGCATTTGGCCTTGATGAGTTGTTTTGTCCAAGGACTGAATTCAGTGTCTTTGTTCTGGGAAGGAGGATTTCTTCAGAATATTCTTCACTCTTTGTTATTTTGCATGAGCATATGGGCATCCTTAATCTGTATTGGGCTGCCCTGTGTCATTCCAGATCGTCGTCAGTGAAATTATTTGATTTTCTGATAGAACATGAACTCTTCCACTTTTTTAAAAGCTTTCAATGCCCCTTTCATCGTCTCACTAGAGCAACCACATAAGCTAATTAAAAGTGAAGTTTATCTAACTCTGCTGCATCTTGGGCTCTTTTTGCACTGATTGAACTGGACTTGCTGCTGACTTTCAGTCAGTTTTTTTTTTAATAAAACTTTCGGTCAGGTTTCAGAACCTATCTGTTTGCTCATTCTCAAACAACTGTTCAAGTGGATGAGGTTAAACATGGAGGTGTCTCTGCAAATGTTCCTTGAAACGATTCACCGTAGGCCTGTCATGGTCTGAATTTTCAAGTGGATTTTTTTCCCTGATGAATATGGTTCTGTCCCCATTTGTCAAGTATATCATGTAATTTCTGCTGTGATGTACGTTGAGCCTGGTTACTTTCATTTGGTGATTGGTGGTATTAGCAGTTGAAATTGGTGCATTTGCTGGCTTATTAGATGAATTGACCTGCCATTATTTTGCTAGTTTGCTCACTCATCAGTGGACTAACCTGCTATTTTACCTCAATAGATGGATAAGTTCCATGCTCTCTCGTGAGTTGAGCCTGAATATTTCTATATTGAGGTTCAATTTTGTTTCGATGTTGTATCTCATGATAATAGAATATGGTGTGCTTAAAGCATAAAGAGTGTCTGAATGTTATACAGCTTCAGGTACTTGTCAGTCTAAAAATAGCAAGGATTCAGTAAACCATCTTTGCTCTATGACTAGTAGAGCACCAATGCTCAACCATAAACAACGCAGTAGTATTCATGTTCAGCTCTCCAGCTAGTTGAACTGGTAAGACTGACAGCATTTCACCAGATCATCTATTTGCAGGAATTGTTTTATGCAACTGATATTGCCTTACACCAAGTGTTACTTTGGAGTGATCTCAAATTCGAATTCATGACAACAAAATTTTTGTTAGCGCAGGATCCATATCAAAAGTAACGAAAGTGTGACAAAAACACTTTGCACAAAAAGATAACTGACATTTGGACTTGGACTCCTCAGAGATAACCAACAATTAGCAGGTCTTCTCGTTTGGACTATCTGTGCTACGTACTAAATTTGTTACTAAACTGATTTATTTAACATTTATTTAAAGCAGTCTCAATAATAAGCCTATATAAGTTAATGTACTAACAATGTGAAGTATGCAGCGAGGTCAATCTCGTATCCGCAGAAACTCTTCCATGAAAAACCTTCACCATCCACTAGCTTGTCGACATCTTTTGTCTGAAGGTTAAGTGCATAGGTCCCAGGTGTGCTGCCTCCTCCGAGAGAGAAGAAGACAGCACCGTTCATAGCAATCTGCTATGCGGGTAACATGAGTAGTGCAGCAGCCACACGGTGCTCATAGCTTCTCGAGTGCTGACACGCTCACCCCGAACGCCCCGATGTTCAAGTAGGGCCAGTAGGCGACGCCACGGACGACGACGGCCGGGCCGAGGCTGCGCAACGTCTCGTCGGGGATCCTGTAACCTGCTTTCATCCTGACTTGTGGGCCCCAGCGGGCACCGTCGTCCGAGGAGTAGCAGCGGAGAGCCGTGAAGCAGGGCCGCCGGTTGTACACGAGAAGCACGCGGAAGAACGTGGGCGTAGTATCCTGCTGGATCTGGAGGTCGTCACCGGTGAGCAGTGCGCAGGCGTAGGACTCTGGCATGTCATCGCCGGTAAGTGCGGGGAGCATGGCCATGTCGCCTCCTGTCATTTTTATGCGGGTCCACAAAAATGAAACTGCCGATTCATTTTGCATCATATGGACTCCGCCGCCGCCGCCAGGGACCGCATCAGCCACCTCCCCGACGACCTCCTCCACGGCATCCTCGTGCGCCTCCGCTCCACTGCCGCCGCGGCGCGCACCAGCCTCGTCTCGCGCCGCTGGCGCCACGTCTGGACGCAGCTGCCGGAGATCGTCTTCGACAACCCCAACGGACCGGCCGCCGACACCGTCGACGCCGCCCTCACCCAGATCCACGCCGCCGCCACCAACAACTCGGCCCCGCCGGCGCTCAGCCGCCTCGCCATCACCTTCCCCCATCTACAATTCGCCCCTTTCCGCATCGCCCCATGGCTAGCCTTCGCGTCGCGGCATCTCGCCGGCGAGCTGTCAATCCGCCTGGCCCGAGTAAGACCCCAGCTGAAGGATGAGGACGAGGTCGATCTCCCCCTCATGGAGAAGGCGAGATCGATCCACATCTCCTCCGGCCACATCCTCCGTCTACCCCCACCATCCGGCTCCTTCGCGGCGCTGAAGACGGTGAGCATAGCAAACGCCCGCATGGACGGCCGTGACATGGATTATTGCTTCGGCTCCTCGCGGTGCCCGCGGCTGCAGGAGCTCTACCTGTGGCTCGTTGAGCTGGTCGCCGTCTCCCACGTCTCGATACGGTCCGAGTCGCTGGAGACGTTGTTCTACCGCGCCGAGAACACGCGGCGGCTAGAGGTGGTCGCGCTCGCGCCCAAGCTGCGTCTCCTGCGTGCACAAGGGCGCTCCGGCCGAGGAAGCACAGCTAAAAGAGGCTCGTGTCGTTGCGCCGAGGCCGAGCCTGGGGAACCTCGCTTGGTACGGAACCTACGACCCGCTTCACCACCAGTTCGTCCACGTCGGGCGCCGCCTCGGCTTGCTCTTGATGGTGGAGTTGTCCATCATGACAGCACTCATGCAGCGCTTCTACACCGTCGACCATCTAAAACTGAAAAACTGAGCTGTGTTGGTTTCTTGGGGTCTAAAATTTAGTAGGGTCATATTAATTATTAAAATACTATATATAATTATTAAATATATATTAAATATAAAACTAATTATAGAGTTGAATGTGCATCAGAGTGACAAATTTATTAAGCTTAATTACGTCATCAATAAGAGATGTTTACTGTAGCATCACATTATCTAATCATGACCTAATTAGTCTTAATAGATTTGTCTCGTCATTCAGAGGGAGGGCTATGAACTGAGTTTTGTCAGTAATCTATATTTAATACTCCTAATTAATATCACAATATTCGATGGGACAGGTCTAAAAATCAGAGGAGTGGAAACGAACACACCCTGAGCCTACAAATTCCACAGGTGTTAGGGCATCTCCAGCCCGGCCTACAAAAATGAGCCCGCAAATCTCATTTGCAGGCCGGCCTGCAAAATGCGGGCCTCCAAAAAACGCTTCTAACTCCAGTGGCAATTCTAGCCTAGGCCCCCATTTTTCCTCCCGACGAGTGGACCCCACCTGTCATTGACTCAACAATGTTTATCTTCTTCCTCCGCCTCGACGCCCCCGAGCTCCAGCCCGCCGCGCCCTGCCCGCAGCTTCGCCTTCGCGCGCGTGCTCCGCCTTGCATGGGCTCCTCCGGATCCGCGCCGCCGCCATCTCCCATGCCAGTGCCCGCCCCCGACATCGTCCTCTGATTTGCCACCTGCCCACGGCCATGCCCGCCACGCCCGCCTTGCTCCGACGCCCTACCCCTCCCGCGCCGTCGCCGAGGAGGACGACACCCCGAGGTGGATCTTGCCCGCCGCCGTTGTTGGGCCCGTCGTTGGTGGTGAGCGGTGGGCCGGGTCGAGGAGGCGGCAGTGGGGGTGCGGCCATGCGGGGGAGGGGAGGCGCAACCGCTCGGGGAGAAGAAGCAAGGGGAGGGGAGGCCGGGCGGTTGGCGACGGGTGGCGGGGGAGGGGAGGTTGTGCGGCGGGTGGCGGGGGGAGGGGAGGTTGGGCGGTGGGTGACTGGCGGCGGAGGAGGGGACGCGGGGCGGCGGGGGATGGGAGGCCAGGCGGTGGGGGAGGGGGTGGCATGCCGGATCAACGACGGGCGACGGGGGCATGGCGGACCGGCGGTGGGCGGCGGGGGCATGGTGGACCGGCTGACGGCACGGGGAGGGTGGCGGTGGGCGTCGTCGAGCGGAAGAGAGAAAGGGAGGAGAAAGAAAAAAAAAGAAAAAGGAAAAAATATAGGTGGGGCCCAGTTTGGAAGGTGGATGGAGGGCTCTAAAACTTGGGGCTGAGAAGGGATAGTTTGAGAGCCCATGCATTTTGCATACTCAAATAGGGCCCCTGCTGGAGTAAGTTTTTTTGATTGACATGTAAAATTTGGAGTAGGGGTCTATATACATGCCTTGAAGATGCTCTTATGTTATATATATGCCTCAGTCTGCTATTTGGCTTCGCATACCTCTGACAGTAACATGCATATATGCTGAAAATCATCATGTGTTTTTTTTGTCTTTTTTTTTAACAGGGAATAGATGGGTATGAACGCTTTTTGAAGGCCATGAGCAAGCTTGCCAAGTGTGAGGTAAGTTTACCTGCCAACCGAACACGTACTTGCACTTGCACCTAGCGTGCTGCACGTCCTCCGACAGTCATCGAATAGTGTAAGAAAGCTCACGGTTCGCCTTTCCAAAGTGATCTCGGTAAGTTTTTCGATAAATATATTGTGATTTACAAGAAGATTAAGATTCACACTCCAGGAAAATATATTAAGATTGACCCATATATTTACAGCTCACGATTTTGTATAGTTAAATAAACACACTTTTAATGTAACAATGCAAACAAGTCATATATTACAAGCATATGATATAAGGAACTATAACTAGCGATCAGTTAGAGGTTTATAATACATACAATTTTTCTCAAAATGCTTGACATAATTGTTAGGAAACATTATATTTCGTCCTGATATATTGTACTAATGTTATATACTGCATACATTCTCAGGGGAGTAGACGTGATATATGTGCAATGTGGGGGTGTCCATGTTCTTTTCCGGAAAGTTATATGACTGATAATGTCACAATGATGGATTCACTTGAAGAGTTGGAAATATTAAATTTCCAGGGATTTTCTGCTCACGTAGAGTTGTTAAACCTCCTACTAAAATGCAGTGCAGCAAAACTTAAGAACGTCTCCATTTACATACCAGAGGATGCACATGTGAGCTTGGAGACTCGCCAAAAGATACGAGACACTGCTCGTCCCGAGATCAATGTCAAATTCACTGTGTGAGCGCACGGGAGGTACGTGCATAGGTGCTCTATATGTGTGTGGAATCTCTCTTTTGACATATAAGAGTGTCCCAGACTATTGAGTAGGCACAATCATTTTAGCATGGCTAAATTGCATTGGTTGGCAAAGGGATTATTCCACCCCCCAACAATACAAAATCACTTGATAATGCTAATTACACACTCTGTCGTCATGAAACATTCTCTTTAATCCCAACATGCCACATAACTGACATGAATTTTATGATTTGATATTGCAGCTCTTTTATTCGTAAAGTATGACAGCCAAGAAAGCATGATGCGGTCAAGGGTACTCTCTGCCGTTTGTCGCTCTCTGTATTACAGAGATCATAACTCTTGGTCAAAATCCTGTTTGCTTGTGAACCTGTGAATTAATCGTCACTTATTTGAGTCTACCCTATTGAGTATGGTGTCATTGTAATTTTTCTTCTATTTTGCATGCATCAATACATGATCCTTAGCATGCACTCTACTTTGAACATGAGAGCACACGGCGTCCCGTGATTTCTTTGGTCTGAAAGACTAAAGCTACCTTGCAAAAAATAAAAAAAGAAAATAAAAAGAAAAAGAAAAAGAAAGAGAGGCTGAAGCTGAGCGTTACCTACAATACTAGCTAACACGAGCGAGATGAAGGATATTCCTCAGTCCTGAGTTTCCTGATTGAGTCGATGACGACTTAACTGTTGAAACTTGGTGATTTTCACCGGCATTAACATGACTAGATTTTCATGTCGTTGGTAACAATAAGATGAAATTTGGTGATGCTACATTTGTCTAAATGCTAACTACGACGATAAGGTGAAGTTTGGAGCAATGTTGGTCCGTCAAAGTTGTCTAGGAGTTATATGAAAACTAGGTGTAACTTGTAGGTGTTAGAGTGAAGCAAAATGCAGTGGGTATATAAAAGCATCCCTAAGATGGAGGTAGAAATTTCTAATTTTCCCATCTCTATTTTCTACACTTAGTACAAGTTGAGTCCCATATAGTGCTTACATACATATGTAGATTTCAGTTTGTGTGCTTTAAAAATAGTTTATGAACCATTAAATTTATTTGTTAAGCGTTTTTAGGGATCAATGGCAAGGAGGTGCAATCAGCTTCCAGAATGGATGCTCTCCGCTGCATTGAGGAGGCAGCTAGGCAACTAGTACAGTCGATGGGAGCTAAACAACCATGCTGCGCCGATGAGGCTGGGAATCCTGACGGAGCCAGACTCGGACACGAAACTAGTAGTAGTCACGTACACCGTGTACACGAACAATATATAGTTCGTGATTTAGCATCCCGAACTAGTGCTTGTGGTAGCACACGCGAGAAATATAGATCATCGACAACATCATGGAAGTTAGCGGGCGGCGCAGCAGGGTCCGGGTCAGCGGCCACGACGACGACCGCATCAGCAACCTCTCCGACGACCTCCTCCACAACATCCTCCTCAAGCTCCGCTCCACCACGGCCGCCGCGCGCACCAGCGTCCTCTCGCGCCGCTGGCGCCACCTCTGGGCGGCGCTGCCGGACCTCCTCCTCGAGAACGTCAACGCCGCGGACTCCGTCGACGCCGCCCTCGCCGCCTGCTCCGCCCCGACCGCCACCCGCCTCGCGATCACCATCACGCCCCTGCTCTTCCCCAACGACCTGACCACCACACGCGTCAACCCCTGGCTGCGCTTCGCCGCGGAACGCCGCCTCGCGGGCGAGCTCACGCTGCGCCTGCCCCGAACCGTCGACGCCGACGGAGAGATCACGCTGCCGTTGCTCGAGAAGGTAACCCGGATCACGCTCACCATCAGCAGCAGCACGCTCCGGGTTCGGCTACCCACCACCGGCGGCGGAGCTTTCGCGTCGCTGACGGTGGCGAGGATCACCGGCGCACGGATGGCGAGCCGCGACGTCAAGCGCTTCGGGTCGGCGCGGTGCCCGTGCCTGCGGACGCTGGAGATGAGCGGCGTCTCGCTGGTCACCGGCGGCTCTGAAGTTTCCATACGTTCCGAGTCGCTGGAACGGCTGGTTCTCCACGTGAGGATGGCCGGCGGCAGGCTTGAGCTCGTGACCCCGAGGCTGCAGTACCTGCGCGCGCCGGCGAGGTGCAGCATGCTGCTCCAGGCCACCGTCGTCGCGCCCAAGCTCGAGGACCTTGGTTGGCAAGTGGATTACCGCCGGGAGCAGCACCGGTTCGTCGAGGCCGGGAGCCACCTCCGCAGGCTGGTGATCACGGGAAACGGAGGGTCTATGGTACCGCTGTTGCGGCGCTTCCACAAGGTTGACGAGCTAGTACTCAAGTCTGGAGACCGGCAGGTGAGTCGTCGTTCGTTGTTGTGCGTCTCTTGATTAATTATGTGCGAGAGAAGCCTTCTGCATTTTGGTTTTATCTTTTGTTCCTCCTGACACATCCGTTTCTTTTTCGTATAGGGGGGAGGCAGTCACCACTGCTTGGTGGTGCATACGCCCATACTTGCAGAATGTAGAACTTTAGAAGTGGATTTGCAGGGCACGTTCATTGTCGGTGAAACAGAGGGCAAACAGAAACATGCCTTTGCACCAAGCGTGCTGCATCTCCTCAGGAAACTGCGAGGTTTAAGAAAGCTGGTACTTCATCTGCCCTTGATGAACAAGGTAAGTTTTTTTTTTTAGGGACATGGTGGACAAGGGATGTCTCCTTATCAGATGACTGATTTTTTTTTCTTTTGTATAAGTTACATTTTTTAGCGTTGTAACATCTGCACATAACTACGGTAACAAATGATGCAACATGCATATATATCTTTTGCAACATGGTAGGATCAAAAAATATGAATTACCTATATATAACAATTAGTCAACCTACCCACGCATTTGCGTGTTTAGTATTGATTTCTTCTTACGGAGTATATTATAGAAGTCAACAATTAAAATCTCTTTAAAATTTTGTATTATACACTTTATCAATGAAAACATTATATTCTTCGAATGATATATACTTCTAAAACATATGGTCAAGTTCTCACTTGTTAGAAGTGTTATTATGTCCACCTATTAGAGGTGACATGATTTAATTTCAACCTTTCACAATAACAATTGGAATTGATTTTCCTACATAACAATAATAAAAAAAAATAGAAAGAGTAGACGTGAGGGTCATGGATAGAGGCCAGGGTAATTATTTAATGAAATTAGTTTGGTTAATTATTTTAATATTAGTAGTGGGTAATTTAAAAACACATACAAGGGTTGATCTAATTATTTTGCAATGGCAGCGATGGGTAATTTCTGTTTTTTTCTCCGATTAACTTGAGAATTTCTTGTAATTTGGTCAATTATTTCTTGCAATGGCCGCAAACCTTGACACTATATCCATTAATATGTTCTCGGACAATCCTTCAGCAACAATGCAGGCAAGTCAGCAAAGGATAATCGACATGGCATCTCCCAAAATATATGTCAGATTCAATTTATGGTCGCATGGCACGTGGGTGCCATATGTATGCACAAATTAAATGTATTTTGACTTCGAAAGACAAAGTCTGAAGAATTTTATTTTACTTTTGAACAAAATTGAATATAAATTAGCAAAGTGTCGTGCGTTGCTATGGGTTAAAAAAAACAAAACACTCTTTATGATTTAAATATAAATTATTTATATAATATAATTGTTAATATTTTTTACATAAAAATCATATTTATATTATTATTGGTACTTCTTAGTGTACTATTTTATATGTCATAAATAGCAAACTTTCTATCATTTTTTATCGTATTTTTATCATAAATATATTTTTTATATCTAATGTTAATAATTTCTACATGTAATGTTGTTTGAGTGCTATGTTACAAAATTAAGTGAAATGACATTAAAAACAATGCTCAAATATGAGAAATACCGATATAAAACCTAATTCGCTATATAAAGAGAGATTCTCATAAGCTCATGATGCCTATAAGACACCACTAGATTTCTATAAAGTTCAACATGTAAGATCAAGGTCGTGACCTAATGCGTAAAAAATTTTAAAAGCTTTATACGATAGAAAAAAATAATTCACGTAGAATAGAAACAACACTGTATTGTGATGTAATTTTGAACTTAAAAACATGCTCTAATAAGAAAAGTTAAAACACGAAAGTTGTACATCTCATCAAAAAATTTTCGGAACATATGTGGATCATATTATTTGGACTCTGGAGGTAGGAGATATAGGTCCCGCACAGAGACCTGCACAGAGGAGTCTGAATCAGAACAAATATTTTTGCATCTTAAATTTGAAAATTAAAACGGCAAAATATTGACTTACATTGAATATAAAAGTTGTAGAATTTTTCAAGGGATACGAGATAGAGTCTGAGTTTGCCTCATTTGATCTCCGGATGAGGGATTTATGATTTTTTTGAATTCGATGCTTGATATGGAAGGTACAAAACCGATTTGAATTCAGTTTCTAACTTTGTGGGTGTACGGCAGATTTTTATGACGTGAACGACCTCCCCTAAATTAATAGATTGTATGTTTTGATATGAAAGGTAGGAAACTGATTTGAATTCAATTTCTAACTTTGTGAGTGTACGGCAGATTTTTTATGCGTGAACGAACTCACGTAAATTAATAGATTGTAGAGAAATATTGTCATAGATTTTATTTCCTTTCAGCTTGGGTATTGACTATGATCACACAAATGTGGGCCACATATTATGCTATGCAACAAAATTAAATGTAAGACTTATTTTCTCATTCAAGCTCGAATATTTTGTTGTTGATATATGTCTTTCTAGTTTAGCATAACATACTATTGGTACGGAAATGTGTAGTTAAACATGAGTATGCCCACATCCAACTCACAACCAACCACCTCACAAAGCAATCTATGAAAATAAAAAACTTTCAGTTTGGCAAATTAGAACTTCCAATTTGCACTGGCTCGTCATGAGAATGTCCAGAGTGATCCTATCAGGATAGGCACACTCTTGGGTTATTCTATGATTGATAAACCATGTAAGACGCCTTTGAGACGAAGAAAAACAACAATTAGGGGTTGTCCTGTGAGGCATCAAAAGTTCTACAGATCTCTATAATAAAGACTAAAAATCAACCAATGCACCCACCCTAAAATTAGTATATTCGCATCATTCTAACCCTTTATTCGAAACGAGATTTACTCAGCTTCACACCCACAAAGAGCGGAGGTCCATAATAGTTTATAGACAATAAGAAAAGGTGCTCCGCCCCCTAGATAACTGACAGATCTCTAGACAGTTTCGGGGGGGGGGGGGGGGGGGGGGGGGGGGGGGGGGGCGGGCAGAAAGGCAGCCTATTACACTTTGCCATGCACAGGCTGGCGGCAGAATGTCCAACACCATAGTACTTCCTGCTCAAAAAAGATAGCAAAATCTCATCCACTAGCTTAGACACCAAACCTGCATCTTCAGCCCAAGGTCTTCTCCTGTGATTGAGTTCTTCATTGTGGAGAGTTTTCTTCAGCACGCCCTTCAATGCCATCTTGGATTGTCCTCAGAATCACACATCGTCCCTGCCTATTCATCACCTTGATTGCAGTTTGAAGCATCGACGCAACTCCAGCTTTCAGCACTTCTCCCATGTCCGCCGGATAAAGACCTACCCAATAATGTAAAAAGGAACGACCATGGATAATTATTTCACAGGGGTGTCTGATCATTTTCTTGTCAAAACAGGCTTTGTTTCTTGCTTTCCAAATTGCCCAACAAATTGCTGCCAGTCCTCCAGTGTAAACTTTGTCTCCTCCAGACAGGACCAATTTGATCCAATGCCAGTACTGCTCCACACAAACTGGTCTAGATGTAGTTCCCAAGCAGAGGGCAACCACTCCCCATAGTGCCTTAGCAATGTCACAAGTGAAAAAAAAATGGTCAACACACTCAGGCAGGGAACAAAAATAACAGGAAGGGTCTCCACTCCAATTTCTTTTGACCATATTATCCTTAGTTAGGATAGCCTTATTCACAACTAACCACACAAAAATCTTGATCTTTTCAGGTATCTTAGCTTTCCAAATACTCTTATAGGAAGGTCCATTGTCATTTCTAGTTAGGTGATTATACATAGTTTTAACTGAAAAGGTCCCCGTGTTATTCTAGATCCAAATACTCTTATCAGAATCAGGGTTCAGAACAACAATATTTAGCAAAGCAGCCAAGTTGTACCATTGTACATGTAACGGTCTAGGAATGTTAATACTGAAATTTAACACCCAGATGTTGTTATAGCAGTCAGCTACAGAGATGTCTTTGGTACTACATAGTTCAAACAATAAAGGGTATTGATATTTCAGAGGGGTATCAAGGATCCAATGATCATGCCACAATCTAGTGTTTCCCTATTATTTACTTTTATTTTCCTTCCTCTTAAGTATAACTCTCTGATTTTCAAGACGTCAGACTAGATAGGTGAATCATCATGCTTGTGCTTAACAACACTAGTCGGTTGGCCCTTCAAATATTTGGCTCTAACAATATCTTGCTAGAGCCCTTCTTCATTCTTCAACTTCCACCACCATTTACAAAGGAGGCTAATATTCATTTTCCTTAGACTTTTAATGCCCAGACCTCCTTTCTTTTTAGCTTTGCATATTTTCGTCCATTTAACTAGGTGATATTTCTTTTTTACACTTCCACCTTGCGAGAAAAACTTCCTTCTAGCTTTATCCAACCTCTTGATGGTGGTTTTAGGAATAAAAAACATGGACATATGGTATGTAGGGGTATTTGACAAGCTTGAATTTATCAGAATTGTTCTCCCACCAATGGTTAGAGAATTTTCTTGCCAGATGTCTAACTTTTTGTACATTTTCTCTTCCACAAACATCCAGTCACTTACATGTAGTCTACTGGCAGAGACAGGGACTCCCAAGTATTTTATAGGGAAATTGCCAATCTGGCAATTAAATATATTAGCATATAGCAGGGAAGTATAGTCATCCCCTCCAATCACCAGAACTTCACTCTTGGAAAAGTTAATCTTGAGACCAGACATCTGTTCACATACATATAACTAAAGTTTAACATTTCTGGCTCCTTCTATACCATCTCTTAGACACAAAATCCTGTCATCAGCATATTGGAGTATTACTATCCCTCTCGGAATCAGGTTTGCAGCTAGTCCAACTACTAGATTATTTTCTTGGGTTTTATGAATCATTCTAGTAAGGCAGTATGAATCATTCTAGTAAACCTAAAAATCAGAGGAGTGGAAACGAACACACCCTGAGCCTACAAATTCCACAGGTGTTAGGGCATCTCCAGCCCGGCCTACAAAAATGAGCCCGCAAATCTCATTTGCAGGCCGGCCTGCAAAATGCGGGCCTCCAAAAAACGCTTCTAACTCCAGTGGCAATTCAAAAAATGCAGGTTCTTGATGATGAGGCTGACCATATTTTGCTTCCAATGACAAGGCCGCAGGTGCCGAAAAGATGCCCATGCGGCAACCCCGTAGGAGAAGATCAGTGGTTCTGCTGTTTCCCGTGCAAGGTTAGAATTTACCCAGTCGTTTATGTGTACTTCTCAAGTCTCAACTGCTCATAATCACCAGCTGGTGTCTTACACTATCTGCAGGCCCGGTTCGAGTGAGGGGAGCTCTGCCTGAGCTCGACATCAAAAGTCGTCCTTCCTTCATGTGTTGTAGCAGTGATTTTGATGCGTTTAGGGATCAGGAGGCACTTGGGTTATGACGATCCCCATGTTTTTCTTGTTTGGGTTAATCGTAACTTCAAGAGAAAATGTCTGTGGATGGTTTGAGCCTTTGTGATGTGAAGCATGGAGGCGCTTGCGTTTGGGAAGGGCCGAAGGGGGTGAAGGCGGGAGGAGAGTTAGGCGGGAGGCAAGGGTTTGAACGCGGGCAGTTCGAGGCGAGAAATTCCTTTTCCTCTTTTTTTTTTTTCCCGTGATGAAACCGACGCCAGGTGGCGAGACGAGAGATAATCCCTTGGTGTTCCCTTTTATCTCTCCGTGATGAAATGAAAGAATTTGAGGGCGATTAGTGCCGATGCGTGGTGAGCGTCCTCCACCTAATGTTGTCCCCACCAAATCCCGTCCCATTCGATTTAATTCTTTAGTACCTGGATTTTTCTTTTACTATTATTTTTTGATTTACCAAAGCTCCAAATCCTTCTTCTCCCCCTCCGCGGCCGCGCTCCGCACCGGCGCTAGCCTCCCCGCGCCGCCGCTTCCCCAGCTGGGCCCGGGGCTTGGAGCCTTGGATCTCGCTGCCCGGGTGGAGCAGGGAGCTGCTGACCCCATCCCGGCGTGCACCCGCATCGCGGGCTGTGTCGTGACTGTCCCCGGCGTTCCCAGCGGAGAACTGCTTTCGGCGCGGCGAACTATACATTGGATTGGCGGTGGTAGGGGCTATATCTGCGGGCTGCGGCGATGGTCGTGGCTGCTACAGCTGCGGCCAGGATGGCAGCTCCATGCTGCCATTCTGTTGTTATCTGAAGGTACTGCCCTCTCGGTGTTTGATGAAATGCCTTTTGTCTTGTGGCTGTGGTTTGTAATGAAGAGCTGCTGCATGAATTCTGTTTTTACGTGTGTGTTTGGTGCAACACTTTGCCACCTTGGTAATCTACCTTGGTTAACTTGTCTTTGTGCAAATGCTATAGGTTGAGAATAACTTGCAGGAGTTCAGTCTCCATAGATGGCAAATGTTCAGTCGACTTGTAGCCATGCTATGTGTTTGTTGATAATCGAGTAGTAGCTCGAATCTCAGATTGCAGCAGGCTTAGGCCTTTGGGATCCACTTTCTGTACCAGTTGAAAGGTCTATCTTTATGCCATAACTTGCTTTGCTCGGATGCTCCAGGCATTGGTTTCACATGATCAATCGCTGCTGCGTGGAGCCACAAATCCATGATTGCTTGCTTGGGCAAATGAGCAGAGCAGCAGGACACAACACACGGCCGACTGACGGAGAGGCGAGGTCGATGCGATCGGCACTTCGGCTGGAGGCGCTCGGAGGAGGTGAAAAGCAATAGAGACGAAACGAATCAACAGCGGATGACGAAGCGATGCGACGCCGTCACCTTCATCTGCCGCACATGGGCCACGATTGCTACTTCACAAAGGTGGGGGTCCCTTGTTACCTGAGCCACGAGTCGGGCCATGGCCTATGTGGCCCGACCGGCAGGCCCGCCCCTGTGTGGGCTGAATGATTCCTATCACTCTCTAGTTGTATGAACCTGCTAGGCAGACACTAGTCTCAACAGTCGGTGTATATAACTTTCCTTACCTTTGAAGTTCCACATATCTTGGTTCCTGTTTATTGCTGAAAACTTTTAACTTTTCACATTAACAAACAATTTTTCTTGATCTCATATTATGCTCTTCTGTCTCAGCAGTTGGTGACGTGGCAGCAGTACCTGATGATTGTACAGAAAACTTGCTGTCAAGCAGTGGATATCTAAATAGTGCTGTTGGTGTTTCACCTCATGAGGATAACCAATCACAAAGGGTTAATAAAATCAACCAAAAGCCCTGGGACAGCAACAAGGTGGTTAAAGTATGCGACAAGTTAATTGGTGTATTGCACAACATAATACTACATTTCTGTAAGTGCTGCCAAGAAAGAGCCAATGCAGAACTGAACCCTGAGATGAAGCACAATCTGTTTAGACTTGGTAGAAAGCTGAAAGAGGTAATCAAAACACTGTTTGCATTTATTCTTCGTGTGAGACTTCCCATCATGTTTTCCCTGCGCACTCAGTTTTGGATTGTCATAATCGATCTTGTTTGACGTTCTTTTTCAGATTGATGAGGATGTACCAAAGCATAATGAACTACTTGAAGTAGTAAATTCCAAGCCATCTGCTAAACTTGGTGCTATAGTCACTAAACAGCATTAAGATTTCACAGTGGAATTCTTCAACCACTTGTTGTGTTGCAGAGTCTTATCATGACGATACTGAAAGCAAATTGGTGAGGCATACATGTACTGTTGTGTTGGCAGACTTCGTTACATTTGTGTCTTCAAATATTTTTTTATTGTAGGAGTCAAGCCTGCTTGTGATTATGTGGTGTCCTTAAATTCATACATGTGTCACAGCTATAATATGGTAGTATGTTAATCCAAACTGTATAAACAGTACATAGACAATCGAACTATCTGTTCATCATTCAGGTTATTAGTTAAGGTGCATTTCTTATTGGCAATTGAAATACAGTTTTATCCATTGTATTACTTGTTACACCTTGAGTTGTTTGGCTCGTGTGTGGATGTGATTGTACTGTAAACTCTAAATACCTGTTCTTGCCTGCTTTGCAGTTTGCATAATGGACTGGGACTTGATCCCTTTTACTCTAAAAAGAATTACTTGTTACACCTGAAGTACTATTCATTTCTAGAATATATGTGCTTAATCTGCAATAACAAGGCTCCAAGAATATGATGCTACAGTGCATTTCTTGTTTGGCAATCGAAATACGGTTGTATCCATTGTACAACTTGTTACACCTGAGTAGCATCATTTCTAGAATATGTAATTAATCTGTAATAACCAGGCTCCACCAAATTGATGCTATGTACTCATCTCTTTCTCTCTCTATGAATCGAAATTTTGTTAAACATATAGCTGATTAAAAAAATATGGCGCCCTCAATCCCACCTGTTACATGTAATATTGGAATATTGATGCATGTTGACAATTATACAGCACCGGTGCTGTTGTCTGATCTGAAGATGAACATTTTTTTTCTATTTTGTGTTTGGGCATTTGAATTCTTCTGTTTCGTGATCTGTTACATGTTTGCTGAATGCCGCTGAACTGAAGTTAAGATATACATATTTTTCTTATCAGTGAATGTCTATGTTCCTGGATGTCTTTGTTTTAATGTTTGGTAACTTCAGGAATTGCTCTAAACCAATGTTAAATCTTTGTTAGTGGATGCTTTGAAGAATTTGTATCTAGTTCTCTTCATACAAGAGGTGGCCCTCATGCATATGTTGTTTGTTTGCAGGAAGGCAAAACTGTTGATACGGAGGGTGCAAATCCAGCGTCTGGCCAATAAAGTTGCAAAAGTAGCTATGCCTGCCAGTGAAGCTGAGTCTGCTGTGCCTACTTGCCTTGGAGTGGCTGTTGGACCTGCTGTACTTGAAAAGGTTCAAGAGATGGCACAGCGAAATGGAACTTCTGCTGCTGGAAGCACACACACTGGGAGCATGGAAGATGTGTTGAATAAACGATTGGAGCAGCTAGTCAATTCCCATCCTGTGTTTCTATTTATGAAGGGAACCCCTGAACAACCAAGGTGTGGTTTCAGCCGTAAAGTGGTTGACATTTTGAAGCAGGAAGGTGTTGAATTTGGGAGCTTTGACATCCTTACAGATCATGTGCGTGAAGGAATGAAGAAGTTCTCAAACTGGCCAACTTTCCCTCAGCTCTACTGCAAGGGTGAGCTGCTTGGTGGATGTGATATTGTTATTGCTATGCATGAAAGTGGTGAACTGAAGGATGTTTCCAAGGAACACAATATTCCCCTCCATGGAAGCAAAGATGAAGAGGCAGTGAAGCCTGAGCCTGCAACTGAAAAGGGTATCTCTTACTGATACTCAGAAAGCACGTTTGACAAGCCTCCTTAATTCCAGCCCCGTGATGGTATTTATCAAAGGCACACCTGAGGAGCCAAAATGAGAGTTCAGTGGGAAGCTGGTTCACATTCTTAAGCAGGAGAATATTCCTTTCTCGAGTTTTGACGTTTTTTCGTAATGAAGTCAGACAGGGTCTAAAGATTCTCTCAAACTGGCTGAGTTACCCTCAGCTGTCCATAAAAGTGAACTGGTTGGTGGTTCAGACATAGTGATGGAAGTGCAAAAGAATGGTGAGCTGAAGAAGGTTTTGTCTGACAAAGGGGTTATCCCGAAACAATGTCTGCAGGACCAACTGAAGGCCATAATTTCCTCTGTCCCTGTGATGCTTTTCATGGAGGGCACACCAGATGCACCTCGATATGGCTTCAGTTCAAAAGTTGTCAATGCTTTGAAAAAGGAAGGGGCAAGCTTCGGGTCCTTCAACATTTTATCTGATGAAGAAGTTAGACAAGGTTTGAAGACATACTCGAGCTGGCCTACTTTCCCTCAACTCTACTACAAATCGGAGCTGATAGGTGGTTGTGAAATCATTCTCGAGATGGAGAAGAGTGGTGAGCTGAAGTCCACTCTTGTAGAGTAAGGTGTATTTGAGTTATTTTCCTGCTGGTGTTTCTAGCTTATGCGCAGCATCGAATCGCTCTAGTGATGAAATTTACACCTATATATCCATAGATCTACGTTTGAAAGTTAATTTGCCAGTGCCACATTAGTTGAATTGTGGTGTATGCAGAAGAAATACCTTAAAGACACTTGTCGGTACCATTGGGGCTTGGTTGTATCGCCAGTTTATCTTGTGGCCTTTGCACTGGCTGGAAGGTTTTGCCTCGGCACATTGCTGATACTTTTAACTTTGCAGGAGTCTAGATGTATTACACACTTAGGCAAGTTCTATAGTTGATGCATAGCAAACAAGGTACTGTCCTTAGGCATGGGACTTGATGAACCTGAAAATCAGTAGTATCAATACTTCTCACATTTATAATTCATTGACAACTATATCATGTATGTGCCAAATAAGTAACTGCTCCATCATAGAATCAGAATTGCAACTTATAGGTTTATTTGCTATTATGATTATGCAAGTGATCTTTATGGAAAATGGACGCGCATGCCCATAGCAGATTTATTCAATTTTACTATTATCTGTGATATTGATGCTCTGTATCTGTCTTTGGATAAGTCTGACTTTTACCACTATTTAGCAAATAAAACTGCCGCTCCTTTCAACAATTTTTGATTTATTATGTAGTTTGGATCATCGGAGTGCACTTTTCAAAATGATATATGACTAATGTAGGCAAGAAAACTTAATGTGCTCGTGTCTGCTACACATAAAGTTATTCTGTGATACATCCTTTTACCATGATTGGATTGTCTATCATCTATTGGCACCTAGTGAAGAAAAAATATTTTTCTTCAACAGAAAATTGTTGTGCGACAGTTTACCGATTACGTGGGGCCTGTCTCCTGGACAATTAGGGAGGCCTTGTATGGCCTGCTCCCTGCTAAACTACAAGTGTGTTTGGTAATGAATCTTCACCCACTGCTTGAATGGAGAATAGGAAACCTCCTTGATTAATTCAGATAGATGTAATTTAAGACGGTGCAAAGATGTGATTCAAGTATGTGATATACTATACACATGATATGAATGTCTCTAGAATTAGTTATACAGTAGTTTGTCTTTTACCAAAATGTGGGAACGCAGAGAGGATAAACACAATATAGGCCGATTAGTTTGCTTAATTGCCGCTACAAGATAATTACTATGGTGCTGATTCAAAGATTAGCAAAAGTGATATGGAAGCTGATAGAGTACAAACTGGCTTTATTAAGGGCGAAATATTTTAGAAAGGGTGGCTATGACTCATGAAATTCTCAAAGGAGAAAGAAGAAACCAGGAAGAGGGGGTGTTGTTCAAAATTGATTTTGAATAGGTGTCTGATTCGATCAACTGGGGGCTTTTACTTAAAGTGCTAAAAGCTAGAGGTTTACGTGATATTTGGGTGCAGTGGGTCCACAACTTGTTGAGGGGAGGGTGCTCATGTATAGTAATTGATAGGTTCTGGCGAAAAAACTTCAAGAGTAAGAAGGGACTTAGGCAAGGGGACCCGCTGTCACCTTTGTTGTTTGATTTAGCAGCTGATGTGCTAGCGAGATCTTTTCAAGCTGTGTTCACCATGGGTTATATCAAAGGTGTGCTCATGATTGGTTGAATGGAGGTCTCGTTTGTTTGTAGTATGATGATACCCTGATTTTTATGAAGAAAGACTAATGGTTAAAAAGCTTAAAGTACTGCTTTTATGTTTTGAACTAGCTTCTGGGCTAAAAACAAATCTTGACAAATTTGAGTTCTATGAATTGGGTAATAAAAGTGAGGTTTTTGATATTATGGTGGAGGTGCTGGGGTGTAAGAAAGGAACTTTTCCCTTCAAATATTTAGGAATTTCTTTGGGTGAGAAAACTTTGAACATAGATGACTGGGAACCTATAGTGCTTAAATTTGGTAGTAAGCGCATGTCAATTGGGGGTCAGGTGCTTTTGATCAAAACTGTTCTTTGTAGTCTATTTTTTTTCCTCGAAAACATAGGAGAGCTGCGCTTCATTGTATTAAGAAGAAAAAAGGGGATATGAATCCAGTACAACACACTTACCCACACTTAAAGTTTATGAGTTACATTCGCGCCTTGTTCTACTTACAACATGTGTTCTTTGTAGTCTAACTTTGTATATGATGAGATTTTATAGGGGCAAAAAGGAGTGGATCAGTAAAATTGAGAAAAAATGTGCTAGGTTCTTGTGGGATAATACTCCAGAACATAAAAGGTATCATGTCATAAATTGGGAGACGGTCATGAGTTCTTTAGAAGAGGGAGGTTTAGGCATTATCTATAGGATTTTAATGTAGCTCTTCTTGCAAAGTGGGGTTTCATGTTCCAAAATAGTGAAGGGCGGGAACTGTGGGTTGAGCTCCTGCAGAATAAATATGTTAAGAAGAATGATGTTAACATCTTTGATGTGCCTCACAGGAGAGGTGATTCTGAGTTTTGGAAAGGGGTCATAAACTCAATAAAAGAGATGCACGCCTTTACTAGATTCAAATTAGGGAATGGGAACTCGATTAGGTTTTGGCATGATACATGGGCAAGTGATTGCCCTCTAAAGTTCCAATTTCCTGAACTGTATGATATTTCTAAAGATCCCCATGTGACATTTATGAGGTGATGACAAATGGGAGAGCTAATATAAATTGCAGAAGGGACTTGATTGTTGAATTACATGAAGAGGGGGTCAAACTGTGTAAAGTTCTTGATGGTTTTTTTAGGTGCCGGTAAGGATGAACTCAAATGGAAAGGGAGGGGGGGGGGGGGGGACTACAAGTGAGGGCTGTAAATGGGTGAAACATAGGGTTTTGACAACTGAAGAGAGAATGCGGTTATGGTAAATTCTGGTTCCCTATAGAATCAAAATTTTCTTATGGATTATGGTGAGTGAGAAAACCTTAACTAGAGATCAACTGAAAATAAGAGGCTGGAGTGACGAGGAATTGTGCAGCTTCTGCTCTACAAAGGAATCAATTTTCCATTTATTTTTTGAGTGTGTAGTAGCAATTCATGGGTGGAACAGCTTAGTTCAGGTTGGAGTATGTAGTAAAATTCCAATTTCTATGGATGACTAGCTGCATGAAGGGGGGGGGGGGGGGGGGGGGGGGGGGTGGGTAAATAAGAAAGGTACCTTTGGAAATAGGGAAACAGTACCACATTCAGAGAGAAACATGTGTGCTTTCGAGACCAAATTATTTTGTCAATGATGAGCTATATTAAACTATGGATGGTTTTGTTGAAAACAGTGGGAAAAGGAGACCGTGGAGGCAATATGGAGTAAGCTACAAAGATCCCTAGGAGATCATCGACATGATGTTGTATTGTTACCAGCTATAAATGGATAATCGAACATTGATACATGTGTGGAGCTACTGGCAGTGGGTAACTAAGTTCACACCTGTAATGACATGCTTGAGGAGATGTAAAATGCTTAATGATCTGGGGTATTTGTGATTGATTTTCTCAGTATATGGGTAATATATGAAAGACTCCCCAGACTTGTTATATGTCACAATGTGTCTGGTTTACTGTGTTGCGATGGGTTCCATGATGGTCAGCATAGCATGCTGCCTGTATTTTCTGTACGAATTGTATAAAATTCCTGTGTTCCGAACACTAGATAAAAAGCTGCAAGTCCTGCGCTGCTGCGTCCAGCTTGCACCCGTCATGCGTTTCCTGTTGAATAGTAGCACGTCCAAGTGTGCACATTCCCCTGGAAACGCCAGCGTTCGAGATCAGTGCAAGGGATCTCCGATAGTTCTCCTCCGACCCGCTTAAGAAAATCGTCACCTTCGCAGTCGCTCTCCGCCACCGCCGTCCGTTTCGGCGGCGTGACACTGAACGGTCATGCTCTTGAGCGAGCTCGCGTTCTCGAATACTGATTCCATGAACCCACTTATCTTCACTGCGGACTGTGGGCTCACCTCGCATCACCCCACAACAACAACCGTCCCCACTTCACAAAGCACAGGTGCTACTCGTCAGGACAACGGACGCTGGGACCTGGGAGCCAGAGGTGACGTCATCCATAACGGTCTCACCACGGGAGCTGCGCCACGTCGGCCGGTCCGTCGTGCAACGTGGCACGCTCGGGGTTCGCGCGGCCCGGGCGATCACGATCCTCTGGACCGTGCATTGGACGCGCACCTCCTGCCCTCCTACTCGTCTCCGCCCGCATTACAGGCCGTTGGAGCGACTGCCCTGGGCGTCTCGCCTGAGGCCTGCCTGACAACCACTATGTAAAAGAGGGTCTAATAAGACACTATTATTAAAGACTCTATGTGTTTTTATTGATGTTTTATAGACTCTATTAGATATATAAAGTCTGTAAAATAATAATATTACAGACTCTTTTCAATGATACACGTCTCTAAAAGTTTTACAGATTTTTTTCTCAACCAGAGTCTACAATAATATATTATTGCATACTCTATTTGTTGTTCCGAGTCTCTAAAATTATTGCAGACTCGTTTTCTAGACTAAGTCTATAATAATATAGATTATTACAGACTCTGTTTCTTAATGCACGTCTGCTTAAAGATCCAAGTTATTCCAGACTCTAGTGGTTGAACAGAGTCTGCAATTGTTTCTGAGTCTACATCAGCTGATAGTCCTCGTCGTTGTCAATATCTAAGCCGCGGCCCAGCCCACACCAAACCCTAACCATTTTTCTTCTTCCTCCTTCCCTCCCTCCCTTCCCTTTCTCTCACCTGCCGCCTGCCACCCTCCACCCTTGCTCCGAGCCGCGCCCTCCTTTGTCCGTGCCGCACGGCGGACGATGACAGTGCTGGGGCGGTGGCTTGCTCCTTGGATCGGCTGAGTTTCCCTGCTCCGTCTCCTTGCAGATCCTGCCGCGAACGAGCTCCTCCGGCATGGATTTGATCAGATGAGCAGCTCCCGCCTGAATCCGACAAAGAGCGAGCTGCTTCGACGCGGATCTTGCCATGGACAAGCTACCCCGAGGTGCAGCGGCAAGGTTCTTACCTCGGTGTGAGCGGATCTAGCGCGCGGCGCCGTGGGCGTCGTGCTGCTGCTGGCATCCGTGCTCCTCGATAGCAAGCTCAGAACCGCTCTCGTCGCGGGTAGGTGGCCGGGTGCGCATGGCATGCCGGTGGTCGGGCGCTAGGTACATCATCCATCCTTCCCAGCGTCGCTTCGATCTGTATCGGGGGCGTTGTTGGTGGTGGTTGGGCTGATTTCACGGTGTGAGTTTTCGTTGGCTACAGGACGATGTATGACCGCCGGGTGAACACCTTCTCACCTGAGGGGCGGCTGTTCCAGGTCGAGTACGCCATTGAGGCCGTCAAGGTGAGGTTCCTTTTCTCTTTTCCTCTTGTGCTGGTATGACTTAATTAGCAGGAGTACAGTTGATTAATCTATGACCGAGGGGCGATAGTACAATTGATGAATTGCTATAACATAGTACCAGAATATTTCATGGTGCTATGCTGCCTTACATACTTTGAGCTCTGTGTGCCTTGATTAATCTATAACACACGTGCCTATTTGCAGATTCTATACACAATTGTTGGGTCTTTCGCTTTCGAACACCTTCCATTTCTTTCTAGGCGTTTTTATAGGCTAGGACATAATTGTCCACAGGGATTTCTCTGCTATCGAGAACATCGTATTTGTACACTGACTCTATATGTGAAAAAATGTCAGCTTCCGTTAACATTTTTGAATACTTCTACTTGCAGTAAGGGTAGTTGCTTGCACGTCAGTGATAATGTGTATGATTACACAGTTCTTTTGTTAGTTGCTTGCAGTTTGTCACTGATAACGATGGTAGTTGCTTGCTGTTTGACTACACAACATAGAACTTTTTGCTCAAAATGGCAGGTATTACCTACAAGTCCAACTTATTCACTTTGACATTAGTACCCGGTCCTGCACTGTTATTCTTGATTGCTTGACTTGGAAAAAAAAAGAGCAAAATTAAGAAATGTGTGTGAGGAAGGGAAGGGTTGTTAATCACAGTCACAGGGTGTTGTGCCTTTTGGGTAATGGACATTGGAGCTCTAGAGTCAAATACTGAATAACATTCAGCCATCTATGCATTAACACATTCTTATTCTATCTTTTTGTTGGACGGCCAGTGTTAGAGTAATTAGTCCAACTATGTATGATGCTCTTTTAGTCTTTTCCAACTATGATTCATGCTAATTACAAGATTATATATCACCTTTTTTGTTATTTCACTTGCATTGTCTAATGCAATCATAGCGTTAGATGACCATTATACTAGTGTTGCTTGAGACTTCCAGTTTACTGAACTCTTTTCTTACCGAATGCTATTTCTGAATATTTGTTTTAGACAATGGATATTATTGGTCATGATTTATTTGAAACCTCACATTTTTCAGCATACAACCTTACTTCATCATATAGTTATCTACTAGCAGGTGAATGTTCAATTCATGCTCTACCACAATTGCATTCCTAGCTTTGTTTATCCAAAATTTTCTGCCCATAATATGAGTCAATGCAATATTTTTTAGTAGAGACTAATTTGAGTGGTTTATCAGCTGATGGTAATATTTTTACATCCACCGTCTTACATGTTTTTGTATCCATTGTTTATGATTCGTGCAGCGCAAGCATAATGACATGCATGGTGGGTTTTCCTTAATTGTGCCCTCTCCTAAAGACCTAAGCAGTAAGCAACTACATCCTGGTACCATGTGGTTCTTATGGTTGAGTGCATTTTTTTTTTTTTGACTTTGTTGTCCATGTTCAAATTAGTACACTAAAGAATAGATTCTTGTCTGAGATTTTTGTAGGGACAGTTCAGTTTCTTTTTTGTTTGGAATAGCTTGTCCAAGTGTAATAGATAGAACAGATCATTGGAATATTTGTGGCAGACTGCAAATACTCAGTGAAGTCAATGGATAGTTCTATTGTTCTAATCCTAGCGCATGTGTTTGTAATGTATATAATGGATGATACAAGTGTATTTGTGATGTATATAGTGGATAAAATATGTGTAAGTATGATATATATGGACCTCTATAAGTATTTGTATTGTATAATGGATAAACCGGTGTATATTTTCTTTCTTTTTTTTGTTTTTTAAATTCATCATTGGAGACTCGGATGAGTCTGCAATGAACTACTATTGCAGACTCTTAGCTGAGTCGAATCTGCAATAATTGCCACATCAGAGACTCGTCTTGAGAAAGTGAGTCTGCAATAAGTGTGTCATTGCAGACGCGAAAATCAGAGTCTGTAATGACATATCTTTATAGACGCAAATTTACAGACTCTAAAATTCAGAGTCTCTAATTAGGCTTAAGAAGAGTCTCTAAGGACCTCCATAGTGAACGATAGACTCTTCTTCGTGCACTCAGCATCCGCGAGAGAGTCTGTCTCGTCATCCACGCCGGTAGAGATCGAGGTTCCTCCCCCCCCCCCCCCCCCCCCCCCCCCGAGCTCGCGGTCAACTGTCATGACGATGCCTCAGATGAACATGACGTACGTGGAGAGGCACCACGGGCAAGCTGCGGTGGGTCGGGCGAAAAGAGCGGCGTGGTCTTGTTCGCGGTACCCCTGGCTGGACTCGCCAATGGTGGAGAAGTGCGCCGCCGGAGAGGCCACTCGTGGAGAACTGGAGATGCATGGTCGTTCCTCACCACCAGTCCACCACCATCGTCTCCGTCACGGACGGGAAACAGAATGTGGACAGTCAGCGCCGTTTGGAACGCGACCGTGGCGCGTCCCTCGCGAACGAAGAGCGCGACGTCTGCACCTGACCCGGAAAGTCCTGGGCGCGATGCGCTGGCGGCCAAGGTGTCGCACCTCGCCTCCTACTTGGCCCCTATACCGGGGGCGTAGACTGCGTGATGCTCCCCGAGCAGCTAGGTGGGGCCTGTTCCGTCAGATCGCTGCCTTCCTGGACCACGACGAGCGACCGCGAAAAATCGTTGCCGACGTCGGCGGATGGACGCGTCGCGCTCCGGCCGGGTGTCTTCATGGGCAAAGCTGGTCCGGCTCGACTTCCTTGAGGAGGCTCCTCCCTCGGTAATGGCACCGTGAAACACGTCCTGAGCAACGGGCTGTTCAAGGTGATAGAAAATTAGACATTTTTAGTTTGAATTTAATCCATATTATTAGTAGCATATAGATGATGATAAGTTTTACTAATTTGTAATTACTAGTTACGATCACAATCAGACTAATAAACGTAATAAGAAGAGTAAGGATGTATCCCACGGAGGGACCAGTGCTGGAGGCACCGATGACTCCATTCATACCAGTTGTCATGATATGTTTCTTTAATTAGTCGAACTTAGTTGACGCGGATAGAACGTTGTTGCCGTGCAGTCCCTCGAACGACGCCGAGAGGAAGTCGTGTCGTGGATCAGGGATGCGCTGGGAAGAAGTCGACGATGCTGAGCCGTCGCGCCGTCAAGCGCTCCCTAAAAACCTGATCGCCCGCACACTCGAGTAGGTGTCGTCTTATGGGAGAGGTTTCGGAGGCCTGCTCTCCCGAAGCTCCGTGCGCGTGGATCGCCAAAACGGGGAAGAACTCGAAAGGCAACTCGACAGAGAATAGGAATGTGTTCGCGTAAATGGGGCAGTGTCGGGATGCATGTATATATAGCCTCAGCATTTAAAAAACTGCAGGCGATAAAACAGAAAACCGATGCATGCATTAATCAAAGCAGAATTTTGGTTTTCTCGAATCTTGCCTTTCCGTTTCCACACTGCAAAACTTCCAAACGCGCGTGTGGCAGCCAGGCATGGCTCGGCTCGCCTCGGCTCGCACACACGCACGCGCGCGTGTGGCTCGCCTCTTGCCCCTCTTAACTTCTCTAATAGGTGTAACAAGAGTCCACCTATTAAGTCGAGTCAACACGTAGTAAATACTCCATATGGGATTAAACCATTGCATTTAATATGGGCCTAGACTTTATTAGTCATTAAATAAAATATGGGTCATCCCATATTATATCTAACAATCCCCACCAAGTCTAGAGTTTATAAGAAATGTTCTCGCATTCCCTTTTGTCGTTTGATATACCAGTGTTTCGATGGAGACTGTTAAGTTAAACATCCATCTAGAGTAGAAGTTATGCCTTTTCACAACTGAACAATGGACTAAGTCTTGAATTGACAGTTTTGTGCGGAAAAGGTTTCACCAAGACTCTTTACTGATACTAGGTTGCAGAGCATCCCCTCTGGTTGGAGCGTATAAGTCATACTCCTGGCCCTTTCGTGAGCATCTAGAGATTCCCACTATCTCATAGACTGTGACTAACAGTCGGACTCATATAGGTGCATTCCTTAGGGGATATCTTGTAGGTTGATATCTCTGCTTCTCATAAGCCATTGAAACATATTAAGATAAAAAAAACCAGCCTGTCATACAACATAGAAAAGAAGTATATCTGAGACGGACCAATAAAGGGTCTTTCCTCTCAAACTAGTTTCAGTTTGTTTCGCCATTCCACTTCACGGGATCTCCGATCAAATGGAATAGGTTGTCACTGAAATAGTTTATCAGGTGGGTCTCATGCCCATCTCATTCGATGCACTATCTATCACATTACGTGACAGCCCCTTTGTGAATTGATCTGTTAGATTTTTAGACATATGGACATAGTCCAATGCTATTACTCCGGAGTTTCTCATTTTCCTGACAGATTTCAGCCGCCTTTTGACATGTCTGGATGATTTCATGTTGTCCTTAGAACTGTTCATCTTAACTATCACAGTTCATGGAAATAGCTGGTATAAGTTTTTCAACCACCGGTAAGTCCATAAGGAACTCACGAAGCCATTCAGCCTGAATTGTAATGGTGTCTAATGCTGTTAGTTCTGCTTCCATGGTTGACCTCGTTAAGATGGTCTGTTTACAATACTTTCAGGAAACAGCTTCACGTCCAAGTAGAAACACATATCCACTCGTGACGTACATCTTATCAGCATCAGATATCCAGTTGGAATCACAATAATCTTCTAGTATCCTTGGATACCTGTTATAGTGAATACCATCACTCATTGTACTCTTTAGGTAACGCATTACTCTCTCAAGAGCATGCCAATGATCATCACCCGAGTTTGATATAAACCGACTCAATTTGCTCACAGCAAAAGAGATGTCAGGCCTCGTAGCGTTAGCTAAGTACATGAGTGAACCTATGAGTTGGGAGTATCTTAATTGATCCTTTGCTATTCTCCGATTTTTCCTTAATAACACACTAGGGTCATAAGGTGTTGGAGCAGGTTGACAATCGCTAAACCCGAAGCGACTCAAGACCTTCTCCACATAGTGGGACTACAGCAGTGTGTCCCCAGCATTACCTTCTCTAATTAGCTTGATGTTAAGTATAACATCAGCTTCTCCTAAATTCTTCATCTCAAAATTATTAGACAGAAAATCTTTTACCTCCTTAATCACATTAAGGTTGGTCCCAAAGATTAGAATATCATCAACATATAAACACAAGATAACTCCCTCGCCCCCATCATATCGATTTCATCAACATATAAACACAAGATAACTCCCTCGCCCCCATCATATCGATAATATACACATTTGTCAGCTTCATTTACAGCAAAACCGGCCGATATCAAAGTTCTTTCGAACTTCTCGTGCCATTGCTTAGGTGCTTATTTTAGGCCGTATAGGGATTTCAATAATTTACATACGAGTCCTTTTTGACCATCAATTACAAATCCATAGGCTGATTCATATAGATCTCCTCCTCTAACTCTCCATGTAGGAAAGCTGTCTTAACGTCCATCTGATGGACGAGAAGACTATGTGAGGCTGCGAGGAAAAGTAATACTCGAATTATGGTCAAACGAGCGACAGGTGAATAGGTGTCGAAATAATCTTCATCTTCCTTTTGTGAATATCCCTTTACCACAAGCCTTGCCTTGTACCGCTCAACAGCACCATCAGGCCTCAGCTTCTTCTTAAACACCCATTTGTATCCTATAGGTTTACAACCATAAGGGCGCTCAACGGCTTCCCAAGTACCATTAGATATAATAGAATTCATCTCGCTCTTTACTGCTTCCTTCCATAAGTCAGCATCAGGAGAGGAATATGACTCCTCAATAGTACTAGAAGTGTCATCCACAAGTTACACAATGAAGTTATCACCAAAAGATTTTGCAACCCTATGTCTCTTACTCTTTCGAGTGACTTCATTGTCATCCTCCTCAGGATTGCTCATATGGCGTTGTTTGCTATGTATAACCGGTGTAAAAATCTCATGGAAAATTATAGAATCATGACTAAAAATGCTATGTTCATTCTTCATTGGAAAATTACTCTAAAAAATATAGCATCTCTGGACTAAAAAATTGTACCGACTTCCATGTCATGTACTCCAGATTTAACAACTAAGAATCTATAACCCACGCTGTTAAATGCATAACCTAGGAAAACACAATCAACAGTTTTAGGTCCTAGTTTGCGCTTTTTGTTAATTGACATGTTCACCATGACCAAACAACCCCAAGTGCGCAAGTATGAAAGATTTATTTTCCTCTTAAACTATTTCTTGAATGGTGAAATTTCTTTATTCTTTATTGACACTCTATTCAGGACATGACATGCCGTCAAAATCGCCTCACCCCACCATTCCTTAGATAGTCCCGCGGTCTCTAACATGGCGTCAACCAAATCAGTTAGAGTGCGGTTCTTTCGTTCAACGATCCCATTGGATTCAGGTGAGTAAGGTGGTGTCCTCTCATGAATAATTCTGTGCTCAGTACAGAAGTCAGAAAATTCATTAGAAAAATATTCTCCACCGCGATCAGACCTTAACCGTTTGATTTTTTTCTCAAGTTGGTTTTCTACTTTAGCTTTATAGATCTTAAAGTAATGTAACGCTTTATCTTTTGTTTTAAACAGATAAATATAGTAATAATGGGAACAATCATCTATAAGAGTCATGAAGTATCTTTTGCCGCCCTTAGTCAATTCGCCTTTCATTTCGCATAAATCGGTATGAACAAGTTCTAATGTCTCTAAGTTCCTCATCTCTACAGCCTTATGAGGCTTACGAGGTTGCTTAGATTACACGCATGCATGATATTTGGAACATTTGACTAAGTTAAATTTATGAATTAAATTCAAATTTGCTAACCATGTCATACAATCAAAGTTAACATGACAAAGTCGTGAATGCCAAATATTCGACTCATCCGAAATTAAGACATTGTTCACAACATTATTACAGACATTGTCATTTAAAGAGAAGCGAAACAAGCCTCCGTAATCATAGCCTTTTTCAACAAATATCCCGTACTAAGTACACATTTATTTGACTCAAGAACAATTTTAAAACCATCTCTACATAGTAGAGAGCCACTAACTAGATTTTTCTTGATGGAGGGGACATGTTGGACGTTCTTTAAAAGCACGGTCTTTCCCGAAGTAAGATTGAGAGCGACCATACGAACACCAAGAACACGCGCATGCGACCCGTTCCCCGTCAACAAAGCTCCAGTCACGCCGGCCCGATAAAAAGAAAACAAAGAAATATCAGCACACACATGTACATTAGCTCCAGTGTCCATCCACCACTCAGGTGAATGACAAACTGAGAGAACAGTAGGTAAGAAATTATCATACCCGATGTTCCCGCAGTCTCGCTAATTACCACATTTGCTGATTTCTTTGGCTGAATGAATTTGCGGTTCGGACATGCACTTGCCCAGTGCTCAGTGCTACCGCAAACAAAACAGCGCTCAAGCTTTTCTTTTCCCTTTTTCTTCTTGAAAGTGGTAGTTTGCTTTGGCTTCTCTATCTTGTCTTGCTTCTTCTTCTTGTTGTGAGATGCATTAAAATTATTTTTCTTCTGCACCACATTGGCGTTAGAAGACCCAACTCCTTTTTCACGCGTATCTTTTGCTCTCGTTCTCTCCTCAACATCAAGAGTCCCAATAAGGTCAGTCACGCTGAACTCTTACCTCTTGTGTTTTAGAGAGGTAGCAAAATCCTTTCAAGAAGGTGGTAATTTGGAGATAATACCGCCAGCCACAAACTTGTCAGGCAACACGCATAGAAATTGTTCGAGTTCCTTTGCCAGTGCATGTATCTCATGAGCTTGTTCGACCACGGAACGATCCTCGATCATTTTAAAGTCAAATAATTATTCCATAAGATACAACTCACTCCCAATATCAGAAACACCAAACTTAGCGTCCAATGCATCTCATAACTCTTTGGCAGTTTTACATGTGATATAAGAGTCAACATACTTGTTAGCGAGAGCGCTAATCACACCGCCTCGAAACAGGTTATCGGCAGCCTCGAACGCTTTCTCCTCTTCAGGAGTAAATTGTTCGGGTTTCTCCTGTGCGGCGTGATAGCAATTCATCGTTGTCAAACATAGTATCATCCGTGCACGCCACCTTTTGTAAAACGTACCATCAAAACTATCGGGTTTCAACGCAGCAGCAAATCCTCTAACAGAAAAATGCCTATCAGGTTTTTGGAATGTTAGAAAATTAGGCATTTTCAGGTTGAATTTAATCTATGTTATTAGCAGCATATACGTGATGATAAGTTTCACTAATTTATAATTACTAGTTACGATCGCAATCAGACTAGTAAGCGCAAAATAAGAAGAGTAAGGATGTACCCCACGGAGGGACCAGTGCTAGAGACACCGGCGGCTCCATTCGTACCAGTTGTCATGGTACGTTGCTTGAAGTAGTCGAACTTAGTTGACGCGGGTAGAACGTTGTTGCCGTGCAGTCCCTCGAACGGCGCCGGGAGGAAATCGTGTGGTGGATCGGGGACGCGCCGGAAAGAAGTCGACGATGCTGAGCAGTCGCGCCGTCAAGCGCTCCCTAAAAACCTGATCGCCCGCATACCCGAGTAGGTGTCGCCTTACAGGAGAGGATCCCGAGGGCTGCTCTCCCGAAGCTCCGTGCACGTGGATCGCCGGAACAGGGAAGAACTCGTAATACAACTCGATAGAGAATAGGAATGTGTTCGCGTAAATGGGCCAGTGCCGGGATGTACATATATATAGCCTCAGCGTTTTAGAAACTCCAGACGATGAAACGGAAAACCGACGCATGCAGCAATCAAAGCAGGATTTCGGTTTCCTCGAATCTTGTCTTTCCGTTTCCACGCTGCAAAACTTTCAAACGCGCGCGCGCGGCAGGCAGGCCTCGCCACGGCTCGGCGGCGATGGCGGCGAGCGTGTGGCTCGTCTCTTGTCCCTCTCAACTTATTTAATAGATGTAACAAGAGTCCACCTATTAAGTCGAGTCAACACACAGTAAATACTCCATGTGAGATTAAACCATTACATTTAATATGAATCTAGACTTTATTAATTATTAAATAAAATATAGAACAGTTCATATTATATCTAACACAAGGAAGCTTCAGCTACGACTACGACGCTGATGAGGGGAAGCCGGGAAGGTGCAGAACAGGTCATGGCTTTGCTGGAACATTATCTGCCATTATCCGCCATACAAAGCTTGCCACAAAAGCCTCAAACTCTGCTGCAGATTGGTTGGCACAAACTAAGTAAATTACTAGTTGCTTTTGAACATATTTATGTGTCTCGACTCTCGACTGACCCATATATATATCCTCTTATTAGCTAGTTTCAGTATTCATCCACGAAGCTTGGGTTCCATTTTTTATTTTTACCAATATGATTTTTAAAACATATTTAAGCATGGTCTATCATATACCTGAACAAATATAAAGGGATGATATAACAAAATCACAATAACAAAACATTGTTGGAGTACTAGAAAAAAAAAACTTGTTGGACTAAAGCTGCAAAACAATTATGTTGATGGATACGCAGATATCAAATACTACCTCCGGATTTTATTTGTTGACGTTGGCTAGTGCAACGTTAACAAAATAAAACCGGAGGAAGTACTACTCATGTTGTTCTCCATACCTCTCCGTGTACGTGTACCTAATTGTTTGTAACTCGTAAGTATGTGAAATGGCACATATTCAAATTGTGATTTTTTTTACGCTATTCAATATCGCCCTCATTATCGTCCCAATGTGCACTAGACCTTAAACAAATGATCTAGTTCCATCATCATATGATAGCAATGAAAAATGTTTTTGATCAGTGTAAATTTTGATGTTTCCATTCACCTAGAGGTAGTAGCCATTAAAATCTCAAGAGGAAATAGGCGGGGCAACGTGGAAGCGGTGGAACGAAAAAAATTTTGACACCAAAAAATTCAAAAGTTAAAAAGCTGGAACATGATTCTGGTCATCCCGGTCAAACCGTCTTCTCCCCTCTCTGCTACCCTTTCCCCAAATCCCCCATCCACCACCGCGGAATTCTCCGAGACACCACCAATCGACCCCTTTCCAGTTTCCACCCATCCCCAATGGCCGCCTGGGCGGGCCTCCGCTTGGACCTCGTCGGTCGCATCCTCGGGCACCTCCCCTGCCTCTCCCACCGCGCCGCGTTCGACGCCGTCTGCTTTAACTGGCGCGTTGCCGAGGCCCAGCACCCGCCGCAGCTCCCGTGGCTACTCCTCCCGTCCACAGCGGCGAATGCGCCCGTCTTCTCCTGCATCCGCTACGAGGGGCCCCACCCCGCCTTCCTCCCCGACGACGTCCGCACCGCGCGCTGCTGCGGCTCCCACCCCGGCGGCTGGCTCGTCCTCGTGCTCCGCAACCACCAGCAGCAGGGCGGTGGCTACGCGCTCCCCAACCTCCATACGGGTGAGAACCTCGCCGTCCCGGGATTTCTCAACATGCCCAACGACATTGGCGGCGAGGTCGTCGTGACCGTTCTCGGCGCCGCGCTCTCCGCCGCGCCGACCGAGGACGGCGCCTGCCTCGCCGTCGTCCTCGCCAATTGCCCGTCGCCCATCGCGTTCTGGCGCCCGGGGATGGAGATGGAGCATCTGTATCCGCCGATGCCATTCCAGCCGCACGAGCGCGCTTCCTGGCGCGACATGTTGCCGGGCCCCGGCGGCGATGTGAATCCTCGCCGCGAGATCGCCGACGTGATCTACTACGCGGGTCATGGCCTCGAAGGCTTCCATGTGCTCACGGACGCCGAGGAGGTCCTGGTCTACATCCCCGAGCTCGGCCCGGACGACGCGCTCACGACGCGCCTGGTGACCTACCGCTTCTCTGGCCCCCCGCGTGACGCGGGAAGCTCTGCCGTGGTACACCACCAGCCGCTACCTCCTCAACTTCTTCGGCGAGCTCATGATGGTGGTGAGGTACGTCTCGGTAACGGAGGAGGACGAGATACTGGAGGAGGAAGACGAGATAGCGGAGGAGCACGACGAGGGCACTCGATGGATCCATGCCTTCCGGCTGAGTTGGACAGTGCAGGCTGGCAACCACGGCGACCGTCAGGCGCAATGGAAGAGGGTCTGGTTCCCGGACAACGTTGTCGTGATGCTCGGACGTTGCTCCTCCATGGCCTTTGTTTCGCCTGCGGTTGCTTTGAATGGCATCTACTGTTGGTTTGAATGGCCTTTGTTCTGTATCATGGCCATTTTCAATGCGTGGCTCCTGTTGGTTGCAGAACTAGCAATAGCAATGCTTCACATCTGACGATCATTTTCTTACTGTTGGAATCTCGGTTATCTTGCATTGAGTAGTACAGCAGATGTATCGTAATGTGGCCAGTATCCTTTTTGGGATCATGTGAAATGAATAAGATCCTTGCAATTGCAACTTCCTTTTGCCTGATGCATATGGCTCTGTCCCCTTTTGCCAAGTATATTGTGGAATTTATAGTTCATGTACTTTGATCATGGTTACTTTTAATTGGTGATTGGTACTATTGGCAGCTGGAAATTGGTGCCTTTCCTAGTCTATTAGATGAAGTAACCTGCTGCTAAGTTTGCTCCATTGTTCATCTACTATGACCTGCTATATAAACTGAATAGCGGAGAGTGCTCTGTTGTGATGCCGTGGTACCTTCTAATCTCAGTTTCTTTGTCAGCAACATTGGCATGTTAGTTTCTTTGCTGCTCCGTTCAGAATTGACTATATTTTCTGAAGATTTGGTGCTTTGTCAGGATTGACCACGTTATAAATAAAATTTCATAGAGGGAAATTTGGATTTCGTACAAGTACAAATTTTAGTTCCAAACAATACTAGTAGTTAGATTGGACTCTTTTCTCTTGTGTGTTTCTGAGGCACTGCAAATGGTGAATAATAATATTGGTTAGGTCATATTCATTTCTCATTATCTGTGCATTATAATTCTTCCATTTTTGCTATGCTGTTGCATACAAAATCTGCATAAGGCCTTTGGAGACCGCTACGATATCTTGCCAATTACATGTGCAAGGCATTTGAACTTTCGCAACTGTGTCTAGATAACTGAATCTGTAACTTATCTGCTGTAGTTTCATTTTGAAGCATTTATCCTTATGAGTTGTTTTGTCCAAGTAAATCCAGTGTCCTGGTTCTGGGAAGGGGGATTTCTTCAGAATATTCTTCACTCTTTGTTATTTTGCATGTGCATATGTATTGGGCTGTCCTGTGCCGTTCCAGATCCTCGTCAGTGAAATTATTTGGTTTTCTGAAAGAACATGAACTCTTCCACTTTTTTGAAAGCTTTGCATGCCCCTTTCATCGTCTCACGAGAGCAACCACATAAGCTAATTAAAAATGAAGTTTCTCTTACTCTGATGCATCTTGGGCTCTTTTTGCACCGAGTGAACCAATGGACCAACATTTTCTGTTTGCTCATTCTCAAACAACGGTTCAAATGGATGCGGTTAAACATCATGGAGGTTTCTCCTTGAAACGACTCACCATAGGCCTGCCATGGTCTGAATTTTCCGTGGATTTTTTTTGTTTCAAGCACTAAGAGCAACTCCAGTGGTCTGATCAAATTCAGGTCTTTATATTTCATTTTAAGGACCAATTTTTAGATTTTGAAGACCCAAAATAATTTTGCCCTCCAGCCCAACAGACTAAATTTTGGCCCCTATCCACTCTGTCTATGGGCCCCATCGCTATCCTCTCTCCCACGACGCCCTCCCTCGCGAACGTCAGCGCCACCAGCCCGACGCTTCCGCTCGCCTGCGCCGCCGGCGTCCTCCCCCGCCGGCCCTCCTCCTCTGCACGCGCACGCTGCCGGCCCATTTCCCTTCCCAAATCCCAATTCCCCCGCTCTGATTTCAATTTCTGTTTCAGAACACCTCTCCTCATCCTCTCTGCTCCGCCCAGCCCCGCGCAGCACCACCGCGTCGTCCTCCCCGACGAAACGAAGAAGCCGCAACCCACGCCACCGCGATGGTTGCCGTGTCCTCCTGGGCGGACCCCGGCGACGGAGACGAGATCGTCGGCCTCATCCTCCGGCGCCTCCCCTGCCTCTACCACCGCGCCATGTTCCGCGTCGTGTGCAGGAACTGGTTGGCCGAAGTTCAGAACCACCCGGAGCCGCAGCCACATCTCTCGTGGCTGCTCCTCCCGTCCTCCGCCGCCGTGGGGCAGGATCCCTGCTTCTTCTGCATCCTCTGCAGGACCACCCACCGCGCCACCCTCCCCTACGACGTCCGCACCGCGCCACCCTTCCCTACGACGTCCGCGCCACCCTCCCCTACGACGTCCTCCATCGCGTTCTGGCGCATCACGATCCCGATGCAGGAGATCGACTCTTGGGGCGTCATGCTGCCGCAAGGTCGCAGTATCGTCGATGCGCTGTACTACTGCGGCCACGCCCTGGATGGCCTCCACGTGCTCACCGACGACGAGAAGGTCCTGGTCTACATCCCGGGGCACGCACCGGACGGTACGCCCACGATGCACCTGGTCACCTACAACTTCCCCGGCCACGAGGTGACTCGGCACGTCATCAGCCGTTACCTCGTCGAGTACGACGGCGACCTCCTCATGGTCGCGAGGGTCACCACAGCCGAGGCGTTCCGCTTCTCCAGGTTGGAGCCGCAGCCGCCGCCGGAGCTAAATGGGCAGCGTTGGGCGTCTTGGGTCAAGATGCCCGTTCTTCCCCCGGGAATAATCTTCCTCGGTCGATCCTGCTCCAAGTCCTATCCAAGCTACGGCATCGATTTCGACGGCGTCTACTTCCTCGACGACGCGACAAGCTACCACGACGAGGCCACCAGGGCTCTGGAGCCGGCGGCGACAAGGCGGTACCCCTGCAACGACATGGGCTGGGGCCCGCTTCTCGAGCACGCCAACATCCAGCCGATCTTTCCTGCACGACACCCGTCAGAGTACTCTCGAGCCATATGGTTGTTTCCGTGAGATTCAGTAAACAGTCGGTACTTTCTGTCGCCATGGTCTGATGCGATGCCATCATACATTCTTATCTGAGTTTCTTTGGACTGGTACTGGCATGTGAGTAGGATTCTTATGCTCTGAATCTTCATTTTCGATGGGTCGATGTTCTGTTTTGTTCAGAACTGGCAGTCATGTTTAGAGTCGGATGACTCTGTTATTTGTTGCTATATAGATATATGACAAATGTTGGTAGTTTCTTAGAGTAGGTGCCTGAGTTCGTTGCATTTGTGGATCAATGTGTGGTGCATTCTCTCTCAGGGCAATTTCGACTGCTTGAACCACTCTTCGCATCATAAATTGTCATGTTATGAGTGCTGAAAACTTTGAAATATTATATGTTTCCTTTTTAGTTTTTCATTCAGATCTTGCTTTGTGAGTGGCATTGGCATGTGACTTGAATTCTTATGCTCTGAATATTGTCAATTTCGATGGGTTGATGTGCTGTTCAGAACTGGCATGTTTAGAATCAGATGGTGACTCTGATATCTGTTGATATATAGTTCTATGAGGAATGTTGGAATGTGATGGATGTACTTTCCTACAGTAAGTGCCTTAGTTCCATTACATTTTATCATAATCTGTCATGTTATGAATCTGGTGACATTTTGGCGGTAGACATAGTTGCATGGACTGCTGGAAACTTTGAAACTCTGTTCAGAGCCGAATTTAGTTGCAAGCAAGTAATGATAACCTAATATTGGCAATAATATATGGTGCCGGTGCTATTTGTTGCAACGGAAATGTGAATGAGGTTGGATACTTTTTTTCCTTGAAAGACCCTTTGGATACTAATTTGTCTGAATATTTGACGCCGTTTCGTTTTTAGTTTTTCCATTGGCAAGTGCTTGGTATGGTAATGTTCAGGTTCTTTGTGTAGGAACCTAGACAGGTCAATGTGGTCAATTCTGTATAGACCATTTTGACTCCTTGACTGTTGTTGGCTGCTGAATTCACAATGCTTCAAATCTGCTGAGGACTTTTGACTTTTGGAAATCTCTGTTATCTTGCACTGGGTAGTACGGCATTTTGTATCCTAATGTGTCTAGTAATATAGATGTTTGGGATCATGCAAAATTAATAAGATCCTTGCAATTGCAACTTCCTTTTGCCTGATGCATATGGTTCTGTCCCCTTTTTGCCAAGTATATTATGGAATTTATGGTTGATGTACTTTGATCATGGTTACTTTTAATTGGTGATTGGTACTATTAGCAGCTGGAAATTAGTATCTTTTCTGGTCTATTAGATGAAGTAACCTGTTGCTATTTTGTAAGTTTTCTCCATTGTTCATCAATTATCTTTGGGCTGACCTGCTATATAACCTGAACAGCTAAGACTGAGAGTGCTCTGTTGCGATGCCATGGTACCTTCTAGTCTCAGTTTCTTTGCCAGTAAAATTGGCATGCCTGTTTCTTTGGTGCTCCGTTCAGAATTGGCTATAATTTCTGAAGATTTGGTGCTTTGTCAGGATGGACCATGTTTGTATTCATTTCTCGTTAGTTGTGCATGATAATTCTTCCATTTTTGCTATGTTGTTGCATATATAATCTGCATAAGGTCTTTGGAGACCGCTATGATATCTTGCCAATTACATGTGCAACGCATTTCAACTTTTGCAACTGTGTGTAAATGACTGAAAATCTATAACTTATCTGCTTCTGTTTCATTTTGGAGCATTTGTCCTTGATGAGTTGTTTTGATTAAGGACTGAATCCATGGTCTTTGTTATTTTGCATGAGCATATGGGCATCCTTAATCTGTATTGGGCTGCCCTGTGTTCCAGATCCTCGTCAGTGAAATTATTTGGTTTTCTGAAAGAACATGAACTCTTCCACTTTTCTAAAAGCTTTGCATGCCCCTCTCATCGTCTCACTAGAGCAACCATATAAGCTAATTAAAAGTGAAGTTTCTCTAACTCTGCTGCATCTTGGGCTCTTTTTGCACCGAGTGAACCAATGGACTCACATTTTTTTGTACTGGTTACTTGCTGCTGACTTTCAACTTTCAGTCAGGTTAAACAACTGAAAATTTCTATATTTGTTTGCTCATTCTGAAACAACTGTTCAAGTGGATGAGGTTAAGCGTGGTGGTGTCTCTGCAAATGTTCCTTGAAACGACTCACCATAGGCCTGTGATGGTCTGAATTTTCAAGTGGATTTTTTGCCTGATGAATATGGTTCTGTCCCCATTTGCCAAGTATATCATGTAATTTCTGCTGTGATGTACATTGATCCTGGTTATTTTCATTTGGCGATTGGTTGTATTAGCAGTTGGAATGATGCATTTGCTGGCCCATTAGATGAATTGACCTGCCATTATTTTGTTAGTTTGCTCACTCCTTATCAGTGGACTAACCTGCTATTTTACCTGAATAGATGAATAAGTTCCATGCTCTCTCGTGAGTTGAGCCTGAATATTTGTATATTGAGGTTCAATTTTGTTTCGATGTTGTATCTCATGATAATAGAATATGGTGTGCTGAAAGCATAAAGAGTGTCTGAATGTTATACAGCTTCAGGTACTTGTCAGTCTAAAAATAGCAAGGATTCAGCAAACCATCTTTGCTCTATGACTAGCCCAGAATTAAGCAGTAGAGCACCAATGCTCAACCATAAACAACACAGTAGTATTCATGTTCAGCTCTCCAGCTAGTTGAACTGGTAAGACTGACACCAAGTGTTACTTTGGAGTGATCTCAAATTCGAATTCATGGCAACATAAATTTTGTTAGCGCAGGATCCATATCAAAAGTAACGAAAGTGTGACACAAACACTCCGCACAGAAAGATAACTGACATTTGGACTTGGACTCCTCAGAGATAACCAACAATTAGCAGGTCTTCTCTTTTGGACTATCTGTGCTACGTACTAAATTTGTTACTAAACTGATTTATTTAACCTTTAAAGCAGCCTCAATAATAAGCCTATATAAGTTAATGTACTAACAATGTGAAGTATGCTGCGAGGTCAATCTCGTATCCGCAGAAACTCTTCCATGAAAAACCTTCACCATCCACTAGCTTGTCGACATCTTTTGTCTGAAGGTTAAGTGCATATATAGGTCCCAGGTGTTCTGCTGCCTCCTCCGAGAGAGAAGAAGACAACACCGCTCCTCTCACAGAAGCACCGCATCTTGATGTCACTGGGAGCAGTCACGTTCAAGTGGTAAAATACATTGACCGGTTTACACCACTCCAACCTACCGGCGGCGGGTTCCCCGTCGCGGTCGTTGGGAAAGAGGTAGACGTCCATGTCAAGAATGCGACTGCGGGGCGCCATTGTGATGTATGTTAGGCAACTCTCGGGTGACACGCCCAGCAATCTGCTATCCGGGTAGCATGAGTAGTGCAGCCCCCAGGAGACGAATCAATATCTATAGAAGGAACGTCCACAAGACGAGCCAAAATCTGCATAAAACAGCACAAAAGGTTGTTAAGAGCCGCATGCAAACACATTTGAAATCATATGAGCGTTTCATTTTGTAGTTTGTACATGACGAGCTTCAGTTCAAGAGAAATACTGATTCATGATCATGATGCATGCATTATCCTTTTGTACCAAGTATTGTTGAACAGATGTTATATATAGCATCACAATATACATGTACGATAATATATTCCCATACACACGACTGAAACCACCATTTACATCTGAAACCATGTTCGCTCAATTACTATCACTCGTATGGTGCTGAAGCACCGTTGCATATACATTCTACATATCCCTTCTGATTTCAAATATGCAACGGTGGTCAGTTCCAGTTTGAACTAAGCAATCTCATATATAAAGAACCAGGAGATCTCTCTATCTCTTTTTTTTCTCCTTTTCAACAAAGATAGGAACTGTTTTAACTACAGTACAGAGGGGCGTTGACAGGCTTGTAGAGGAAAGTCTTCACCGTGTGCACGTTCCCTGACGATTTGTTGTAGGTAAACTTAACGCCGGAGTGGGCGTCACCTCTCCTGGTGCAGTGTTGGTGGAAGCTGCTGATAGGCCTTGCCAAGCAAGACTCCCACCGGTCGCTCTCTGGCATTGTCTCTGCAACAGTGTACAGGCCCTTCGAGTTTGTGAAGGCTTGATAGTTGATAACCTCTCCAGATTTTGTGATGCAGAGAACAGCAACCTCGGCACCTAGACATGAGATGTAAATGAGGAAGATGAACATAAGATTCATTCCAGAACAAGCTCAACTGCACATGATTGAAACAAAATGTACCAAAACAAAATGATAGGTATACTGTTATATAGCAGATTAGTGTACAGGATACTCAAAACATAAGCAATGAGTGCTGCATACTCTAGAAGTAGCACTAAGCCCAAAAATCTACAATTTATTGATAAGGACATCAAGGTGGAAACTTCTTGTAACATGGTCAGTTATATGATGAACAAGAAAGAACAAGTGATACAAATAAGGCCCTGTTTGGATCCACCCAGATTATAATAAACTGGTTTATATAATCTGAAGTGCCTCCAAACAGGACAATTTTTTCTCCAGTTTTTAAAATGTATACATCACTAGATTATATAAACCCATAATCTACTCACCCCAGCTAAAACCAGATTATTGCCCATTTCATGCATTAGATAGTTGAAAAAGCTGGATTACAGTTTTTATAATCTAGTCTCCAAACACCCTCATCCAGTTTTTATTCATAAACCAGAACAAGTGATACAAATAAGGCCCTGTTTGGATCCACCCAGATTATAATAAACTGGTTTATATAATCTGAAGTGCCTCCAAACAGGACAATTTTTTCTCCAGTTTTTAAAATGTATACATCACTAGATTATATAAACCCATAATCTACTCACCCCAGCTAAAACCAGATTATTGCCCATTTCATGCATTAGATAGTTGAAAAAGCTGGATTACAGTTTTTATAATCTAGTCTCCAAACACCCTCATCCAGTTTTTATTCATAAACCAGATTTTATAATCTACCTTCATAAACCAGTTTATTATAATCTCTACTGGATCCAAACAGGCACTAAGCCTTGTAATAGATACAGTCCAGCAAGAAAATATGATTCATTCAGTTACTGTTGGGTGATGCCTGAAGCCCTGAACACTATACAAATGTTAAGGTGATGCCTGAACACTATACAAATGTTAAGGTGATGCCTGAACACTATAAGAATGTTAAAGGTAGCTATCGCTCTATTAAAATGTACCAAAGATCAATGGGTTTTATGCTGAAATTTGGCATATGTTATGTATTTGTAGTGCATGAATGCATTTCTTTCATGATTTTTGGACTTAGCAACCTTAAAGTGATAGGGGCCACTGTCCAAAAATACTTAGATAATATGGTGACCCTAGCAAATATTTCATCACTTGGTTCAACCAATGTACCAAAAATGATTAGACCATAAATACAGGTTTAATAAAATATAAAATTGGCACTAAAGCAACCCAGCTTCATTTAAGTGTGTACAGATTGTCAGATCGATGTCCATCTGATCATGAAAATACAGCCTACAGTATTTTTCATAGAATATTTTCATTGGGTTACACAACTACTCCGGTGATGTGGCTTCAAGCAGGCCAAATGAAGTATTCATTTCACTAAAGCAGTTTATCTTTAGACCAACTTAAAAAGAGTGTAGACAATCGATTACCAATGCTCTACAAAATTTAAATAGGGGGAAAAGGATTTCTTGGAAAATAATTGAGCAAGGGTTCCAGCAATACAGTAAGTAGTGGTAATGAGCACTGTTAATAGGATTTGCCAAGCACACACAATAGAAGCTACAGTGTTGAGATGAGACCACAACACACAACTGTATTTGTGTAAACTTAATACTGATGGCATAGTCAAGCACACCTTGTTTAGCGTCAAGATAACATAGCCATTGTGGCTGTAAAACTCAAACTCAAGTGAAGCTAAAGATGATATGTTTAAATTTTAATGCTGTTGCTGGAATTCAGTTAATCCTGCACGCTTATTAACTAAGGTACAATGGGTAAAAGAGGATCCATGTTTTATGGAATTGTCTTAGTTGTCGGTTGTCGCTTAGGCGTTGTGATGGTGGTGGGTCACCACAGGACATCACACGGTTTTAGTTATGCCACAATACCTAGGAGTCAACTAGGCATCCCCTACGTGCTGTGGGGGGGGGGGGGGGGGGGGGGGGGCACAGGAGTACAGGATGCCACAATGTCACAAAAACCATGAAGAGGATTATTAAAAACATATAGCCCACAAGGTATTGCGGGATGTCTACTGTAGATCACTACTCACTATAGCATTTGAAAGAGTTAACTACTCAACTTTACTTGAAGGTCCCTACACGTGACTTGTCAGGGCATAAATACCAACTGAAGGATCAGATGGACAGGGTTCAGTCTGTCCCAATTATAATGGAAAGAGAGCAGCAGTTAATTTTGGTACACTCAAACAGCTTTGGACAGGCAGACCAGGAAGAGGACACAGAAGCCAATTCAAGGGTGAAAATACAGATAAAAAGTTAGAAGATTGCTCCTGAGCAGCCGGATGTCTGATTAGGTCTGTCCCTGGGATCATATTCTCAAGATTTTCCAGAGAGAAATGACTAGCGCTGCACCATGATGGTGGCTTATGGGTTTGGTTTAATCAAGCTTCAACAAGCTGTGCGATATGCGCCATCGTAACTAAACAAGGTCATTCGCATGTTGGATACAAATAGACTATCTGAAGATGAACTTGGGTCCAATCCAGCAACATAGCAATTTCACTTCACCAACAAACCCATAGCTACACGAAGAAAAATGTTGATTCAACCTATCAGGACCACCATACTAGTTTACCTGTAGCTGCGCTATCAATTCTTTAGGAAGAATGGTAATTCCTAAATTCATCGACTACGAATGTACTAAAATGTAATAGCCTGTTGGTCCTCCGTCCCTCAAAGGGGAAAATAACACTCACAATACCAAGCATACTCTTCCTTCGTGCACGAATCTCTCTAGCTGCATCGCGATTCTCCTGAACCTCAAGATATTCCAACGAAATAGGCCAGACAATCAATTCCAAGACCCCGGACAACAAAACTGAGATCTGTGGACATCGGGAACCACAAGCGCGCCGCGCAGAGGCCATCGACGGCCTCTCAGAATTGAATCCGCACGAAGGGAGAGGAGGCAAGTGCACGGGACTGACCTTCGAGCGCGTGGTCTTCGGGGCCGATGGCGGCGTCGCCGCAGACGTCACAGATGACGCGGCCGCGGATCTCCCCCGTCCACGCCTCAGCTGCCGGGGCCGCCAGCAGGACGACGAGGATGAGGTTCAGTTGGAAGATGACCGGCCACCGAGGGCGCGCCGCCGCTGCCATGGCTGGTAGAGAGCCTGGGATTGGTAGGTGGAATGGACTGAGGAGCCGTGCCGTGGAGCGGTGGAGGTGCGGACTCTCTGCGGAGCTGCTGTGCCGTGCCGGTCGCGGTCGGTGTCGTGGCGTCCAGCTTGAGGAAGCGAGCAAGACTGAAGGTGGGCCTTCTGGTGGCCGGTGGGAGGAGTTTGACCATTCTGCCACCCACCGAATGATGGGCTCAAATGTTCAAGGCCCGTTTATCTTGTATGGGCTTTGCTAAGTTGCAAACTGGATTATTCCTTGTCAATCAACAACAAACAAAAAATCAGTTCAAAAAACAAATGTGAGTGGGGAACTGCGAAACTGCATTACCGAAGGTCTATGCAGTATAAATGTGTAATACTGTAATAGCATAGCATACGTGCGTGTCAGATTACAAATTTTCGAGTATGTAACCTTGTATTATTTTCAGCAGATTGTGGTATCAAAGTACTATAATTGTCAGAAACATACATATCCATGACCGAGTTGCTGACTGAGAGAAGTGATTTTCTTGTTGTAACGTCATAAGAAAAAATAAAAACAGAGGGAGTAGTGTGGACGGACCCTGGTCCAACAATATTCCATTCATCTTCTTCGCCATTTTAAAAAGATTGTACACCATGCATGGTCCGGTCCCGTTGACGGAATCGTTCGAGAGCCTATGTTAATAAGGCTCCACTTGCGGAAGGATTAAAATAGGATTCCTTGGAATGTTCTTGTCGCTTGTCCAGCCTTGAGGCCTGCTTTACAAATTGTCATCGCCGACGTCAGCCATGCCAAGCTATACTAAAGCCGTACACTCTGTAGCCGCATGTATGTACGTGCACGTAATGATATACACGAACCCGTTTTACGATCCATGATACTACACGGGAGTAGAATATCCCAGCTCGGTTTGCCAAATTGCCATGCAGGCCCCACACAGGTCAGTCGCCAACTTGGCAGCTCCACGTACGACGTACGTCTCTCTCCGCCCATATAAATCATCTTCTTGTCCCTCTAGTTCCACACACGTACTACACACCACCACCAACAGTAAGGACCACACAAAGAAAGCAGCAAGCAATGGCCATGGTGCAGTCAGCAGCGCGCCGAGCCACAGGGTCGTCGGCCGCGCTCACGCTTTTATTAGGGGCGAAAATGCGTCTCTTCCCGATGGGGCCGGTTGCCGGCAGCCGTCTTGTTACCATCTTCTCGTCGTGCGCCCGTTCGGCCAGCACGGCAGCAGATGCAGCGCCGGAGGCGGGCAGCTTTGGCGCCGTAGCGCAGCCGGCATCAGGCGACAATAATAAGGAGAAGGAAGCGGCGAGTTACTGGGGCGTGGCGCCGACCAGGGTCGTCAAAGAGGACGGCACGGAGTGGAAGTGGTCATGCTTCAGGGTACGTATTACGTGCCAAAAGTAAAAAAAAAACGCCGTGAGTTTAATAACGTGCTCGATCAGTCTGTATTGAAACTACAGTATTTTGCAGCCGTGGGACACGTACGAGGCTGACCTGTCGATCGACCTGACCAAGCACCACGAGCCGGTGACGTTCGGCGACAAGGCGGCCCGGTGGGCGGTGAAGGCGATGCGGTGGCCGACGGACCTCTTCTTCCAGCGCCGCTACGGCTGCCGCGCGATGATGCTGGAGACGGTGGCGGCCGTGCCGGGCATGGTGGCCGGGTCGGTGCTCCACCTGCGGTCGCTGCGCCGGTTCGAGCAGAGCGGCGGGTGGGTGCGCGCGCTGCTGGAGGAGGCCGAGAACGAGCGCATGCACCTCATGACATTCATGGAGGTGGCCCGCCCGCGCTGGCACGAGCGCGCGTTCGTGGTCGCGGTCCAGGGCGTCTTCCTCCACGCCTACCTCGCGACCTACCTCGTCTCGCCCGCCGCCGCGCACCGCGTCGTCGGGTACCTTGAGGAGGAGGCCGTGCACTCGTACACCGAGTTCTTGCGCGATATCGACGCCGGGAAGATCGAGGACGTGCCCGCGCCCGCCATCGCTGTGGATTACTGGCGGCTCCGGCCTGGCGCCACGCTCAGGGATGTTGTTGAGGTGGTTCGTGCTGACGAGGCGCACCACCGCGACGTTAACCATTACGCATCCGTAAGCAGCTCTGCTCGTTTTTTTTTCAGGTTATATTTGTGTTGAAAAATCCGTGCTAATTACTGTTTCTACTGTAATATAATCGTGCGCGCTGTTCGTTCGTTGTGCAGGATATCCATCGTCAGGGCCATGCGCTGCGGGACGTGGCGGCGCCGATCGGGTACCACTGATACAGAAGATAGCCAAAAGATGGACATCGGCAGAAAGTAATAACTTGCAAAAAAATTCGGATGCACGCAATGATCGTTGCTGTCTCCGAACTTGTACGTATGTACCCTCGTGTGGTTGGTTGGTTTAATTTCCCCGTGTTCTGGTCTGTAGAAAAATATTTATCGCTTTTTCCTTGTCTTGACAACGATTGCAAATGAAAAAGAAATGTTACCTTTTTTTTTTAAAAAAAAACGAAATGTTACTGTTGTTTGTTTGTTTGAAACGTGAGAACCGGTCGGTGGGTGCATTTTTTACGATTTGTAAGCATGTCTGAAACGTGAGAACTTTTGTGTAATTTTTGTAGGAGCTGACTGTGACTGCTTTGTTTAAACATTTCAGCAAATTTACCGACTGGTTCAGACTCGTTGCTGCTGGTGGCACACGCACAGCGGGGGCGTGCGGATCGCTACCGTGTGCCCGAGCCCTGCCTTGTAAACAGAAGTACTAGTATAATACTTTCCACGAATTATGAAGGATTTAAAGGGGTCAAAGTGTAAAATAGCATTTTACCCCCGATTCCCAAATCCCCAATTCCCCCGCTCCAGTTTCAATTTCTTTTCAGAATCAGAACATTTCCTCGCTTCCCCTCTCCTCTCCGCTCCGCCCCGCACCACCACCGCGTCGTCCTCCCCGACGTAGTAGCCAAGCCAACAAGCCGCTTGCCACGCCGACGCCGTCGCGATGGCCGCCGCGTCCAACTGGGCAGGCCTCCGCCCGGACCTCGTCCCCCGTATCGTCAGGCACTTCCCCTGCCTCGCCCACCGCACCATGCTCTTCGCCGTCTGCCGGAACTGGCTCGGAGAATCGCTTAAGATCCGGATGGGGCCACAGCTTCCATGGCTGCTCCTCCCGTCCTCCGCCGCTGCGGGGCAGGATCCCTGCTTCTTCTGCCTCCGCTGCAGGACCACCCACCGCGCCGTCCTCCCCGACGACGTCCGCGCCGCGCGCTGCTGCGGCTCCTTCCCCCGCTGCAGCCTCATCCTCGCGCTCCAGCAGACCGGCGGCTACGTCATTCATAAGATTGAGTTCGGCTGGCGCATCCTCCTCCCGGACGACCTTGGGACGCCCAGCCGCATGGTCGTCCACGCCGCGGCCGCCGCCCGTGACGAGGACAGCAACGTGGCATACGTCGCCGCCATCGGCGCGTGGTCGGCGTCCACCATCGCGTTCTGGCGCATCAGGATGGACCTTTGGGCGGAGGGGCTGCACCCGCAACCGCAAGATTCCTGCGTCGAGACGCTGCCGCGCGGCCGCAGCATCGCCGATGCGCTGTACTACATCGGGCACGGCCTGGACGGCTTCCACGTGCTCACCGACGACGAGGAGATCCTGGTCTACCTCCCGGAGCGCGCGCCGGACGGCGCGCTCACGATGCGCCTGGTGGTGTACTCCTTCCCCACCCACGAGGCGACCCCGTGCGCCACCACCCGCTACCTCGTCAAGTACGCCGATGAGCTCCTGATGGTCGCGAGGATCGTCACGCCCGACGGGTGGACGCGGGCGTTCCACGCCTACAAGCTGGTGCCGGAGCTGCCGCCGGAGCAAGGCGGCCACCGTGTGATGTCTTGGGTCCCGATGCCCGTTATTCCCTCGGGAATAATCGTCCTCGGGCGATGCTGCTCCAGGTCCTATCCGACCTATGGCATCGACTTCGACGGCATCTACTTCCTCGACGACGCGACGAGCTCTGAGGATGCGGCCACCAGGGCTCGGGAGCCGGCGGCGACGAGGCGGTACCCCTGCATGGACATGGGCTGGCTCCCGCTTCTTGAGCACAAGATCAAGCGGATCTTTCCTAAACGGCTCCCGTCAGAGTCCTCTCGTGCAGTGTGGATCTTCCCGTGAGATTCAGCAAACAAGCGATACGTTCTGTTGCAATTCTCTGATGCGATGCCACCGTACATTGTTATCTGAGCTTCTTTGCAAGCAGCATTGGCATGTGACTTGAACTCTTATACGCATGTTCTGAATCTTGTCAACTTGGATTGGTCGATGTTCTGTTCAGAACTGGCACGTTTAGGATCTGAAGTCTCTGATATGTGATATCTGCTGATGAATAGTACTATTAGAAATGTTGGAATGTGATGTGGGTACTTTGTTACGGTTGGTACCTGAGTTTCTTTGCATTTGGTGATCAATGTGTGTTGTGCTCTACTGCTCTCTCTCATGGCAATTTTAATTGCTGGGGCGATCTTTGCATTCTAATTTGTCTGTAAAGAATCAAATGTAATGAAATTTTTCTCAAACGTCCATACACAAGGAAAAAGAGAATAGATGTCAAAAGAGACTGTTGGGCTGCAAAAATATTTCCAAAGTGCATACAGATCAAATGAAAAGTCTGTCGTCAGAGACTCAGAGTTCAGACATAGGAAAGATTCAGGTGACACATTCTTCTTTATGGAAAATAGAAGCTGTAGGTAATATCTATATGCTCTGCTGAACAGTTTTCTATTCAACGTTGTGCACGCCAGCCGTATCAGGATTGCAAATTCAGTATTTGAAACAAACATGATACATGAGCATGAATCACTCTTGCAATGAGCAGGAATCAGCCTTGCAATGGTTTTCAGAAACACTGAATTACTGTACCATCAATTGCAACTTCAGAACTAATGAAATGAAAATTGTCAAATGCACACCATAACAGAGAGGAGCCAAATATTCTCATGACTTCTTGTTGCTTTCCAAAAATCCAGTGAATGTGGAATCATGTCTCACATTCCGTTGCAAAACATAAATCCTTAATAATGCTATATTTACAGAACACAGAACAAGCAGTCAGCATTCATCGATGAACTGATGATCAAGAACCCACATTGAAAATCACTGCCTGACTGCCTCAACTTGAATGATTGTGGTAGGTTGGAGTGCTGGACCAATATTTGTGTTCCCTTTTAGAGTATGAACCAAATTCATGGCGAGCATAACGTGTTTGCTTCATTCTGCATTGTCCAGGAGCAGCGGCATGATGTCATGAGGTGCAAGAGCGTTCAAATATTTAGTAAACAAAAAGCATTCCACTTAAACTGAATTTCACCCAGTCGAAGTGCTAGTGAAGTATAAAACTACAGCAAAATGAATCATGCCACACCAACATCACTTGTTGTTGTATCAAATGTGCTAACTTAGCTTTATTATCCTACAAGAAAGAATATGCAACAATTAGATTCTTCATGTATGAAGTTTAAATCCTACTGTTAAATAAATAAAAATTGTAAGCATACCGCCAAGTCTGATTCTTTTTGCAATAGCTATTTTCAGTTCTGCATACCAATCATAACCGTCGATTCTTAGAGCCTGAAAGGGAAATCAAATTCCTAAGTTCAAAATAATATGTAACACAAAGATGTATATGAAAACAGGAATTAAGTTTAATAAATACCGAATTTTGGATTGCCTCCTTGATCTTCTCATGAACTTCATTCTCAGGAGTCTACAAGAGAAACATGAGTTTCAGTATAACAAACTATAAATGCGGAATGAAACCAACCCAAAGATTACACGTACCGTCTCATGGATGCCTGCCACATAAGTATTGAACTACAATTAATTATAAACAGATAAAATAAGTTAGTAAATGATGACAATTAAGTTGAAGAAATTGTAAAAAACATGTGTCAAATAAACTTACCCGGTGTTCTATACTGTCATCATCGTCTTGCTCCAGTGATAGTTCACGATCTAGCCTATGACTGCTGGACGGAAACATGTTCCAAACATGAACTTCCTTCAAATCATCTCTCAATTGCTTCTGAAAGTTGTTCCAGAAAATCTTATTTCTAACCATTAAATTCTTCATAGTAATAAGACCAAACAAAGACTAAATTAATGCACAAGAAAACGGTTAACAGTGCCAACCTTCTCCTTAACAACCAGCTTCCAAATCTCAAGAAGAACACCATGTAAGGAATCATGCCGTGCATGGTCACAACGCAACCTCCACATATATTCCTGAGTTACAGTATATATCAAATGTCATCACCACAAGCAATGACTAATACCAAAATGAGAATGTGTACTAGGTTAAGGTTCTTACCCAGTATCCTTGCCGTACTAAAATTGGGATTATACGAGGATACCCTGTTGCAATCTTCAGTACTTGGATAAAAGCCTTATTGTGCACCTTTGACCACTAAATGACAGATAATCACTTAATCAGTTCATAGTTATATGGCATAGTGACAGCTAGTAGCATGAAGAATGGTGTGATGCATTCCTTGTTACCTTTTGTGATGCTCCTGATAGATGAATATAAGGTTTGACCCACTGCATAATAAGAAAAATGTCAGTGCATTATGTTAAATGTTTGTAATTAGCTTGCTTATATTAAGATATATTTTAAGTTTCTTCGATATTTCTTTACAGTATTCCACATACTCCTTGTCACTGGCATAGTCAGTAAACATTAGACGGTACTCTTGCCACCTCACGTATTCATGAGCCTGCATACAAAAATAAGGGGATAATTAGCGGGAAAAGAAAGCAAATGCAAATATAATATTATACTACCTCTGGTTTTGTTTTGATGTTGTTAGGACATACTAGAATAATTTAGTGCAAATTTGCACTAATTTTTGTTTCCTAACGAAATCAAAATAAAACTGGAGGGGTACCTCCGGTAGAGTTGAAGTTTTTAAAAAAAATAAGTAAAAGTTAAGCATAAATGCACAAATATACCTCATGTAGCTTGGGGACCAACTGCTGGTAGTCATCCAAGCCACTAAGAACGATGTGTTCAGGGTGGAAAAACCAGTTGAAATCTTCTTCGTAGCCAACATAGTATTGGTTTTCCTTAAAAATGTCAGTGGGGTAGCGCTCTTTGAGTTTTGAATTATCGATGCCACTCCATTTCAATAGCTAGATGTAGAGAACCAGCTACATTAGATAGTACAACAAACTGTGCATATACGGTCAATAAAATCGGGCAGAGCAGAGTAGTGTGATGCAATGCAACAATACCTCATAAGCTTTGATGTGGTGCCATGCCAGGCTTACGTTTATCTTGTCCAGCTCGTCAGGATCAGCCTGATGATGATATTCACCGGGATCGCGACCGATCCAGTAGTGAGCTGGAGAACGGTCGTTGGTCTCTTGGCGCATGTAACCTGCAGCCTCCTCTTCGCTGATGTCTTCTCCTGTGTTCGCTATCTCTCTGTCGAAATCGAGATCGTCGTCCTCGATGTCGGTCTGTATTTCTTGGCCAGCAGCTCCCGCTTCTTCTTTGTGGCCAGTGTCCACCCCAGTGCAGGCTGCTGCTCCCTGTCGACTATTCTGTTCCGCATGCTTGCTTGTGTTGCTGCAAGCCAATGGACTTGGGTGATGGGTCTCGTGCTCAGTGTCGTCGCCAGTGAACCAGGTGTCATGCGGCAGAAGATGGATGTCATCAAAGCAGGACCAGTCGTCGATATGGTATCTGTGGATGAGTCCCTCATCTGCGCGTCCCCCGCCTTCCATGCATGCTGCTGAGGGGCTATTGTTTTTGGTTGTAGGCCGGACTTTGCTATATTCCGGTCACCGGAAATCTCTATCCTTCCGGTCGTTCCGTTTAGAGATTGTCCGAAACGTGCGGGTGTTTCCGTTTCTGTCCAGCGCACAACAGCAGTAGTGGAGGGTGTGTTTGTTTTTTTGTCTAAATTTTAGTAAGGTTATAATAGTTATTAAAATACTATATATAATTATTAAATATATATTAAATATAAAATTAATTATAGAGTGAATATGCATTAGCGTGACAAATTTATTAAGTTTAATTAAATTATTATTAAGAGATGTTTACTGTAGCATCATATTATCTAATCATGACCTAATTAGTTTTAATAGATTTGTCTTGTCATCTAGAGGGAGGGTTATTGACTAGATTTTATCAGTAATCTATATTTAATACTCCTAATTAGTATCAAATTTAATGTGAAAAAAATCAGAAGCTTTTTTCTTCGCTGGCCCAGTCTCGGTTAGGTCGACCCAGTATTTCTTCCTTTCCTCTCTCTTCGTTCATCCCGGTCGACTCCACCATCGCTCCCGGATTTCTTCGATTCTGCTCCAGGTGAGATGTGAAGTCTGTCGCGACGGGGACGAGTACAAGCATCTGGCGCCGCGGCTTTCCCTCCCCTATTCCTCCTGCTGCTACGGCGGATTTTTTCTTTTCGGCTTTTCGTCCCCTGCACTCGATTCTGCTCCCACTGTGTCGGAAATGTCCGCTGGAATAGGCAGCCCCAAGCGGCGCCGAGATGAATCTGCACGTATTTGTTCATCTCCTCGAATTCGTCAGAAATCGGCGGCGGACTTGGTTCAATCCAGAGTGGCTGGTGAGGTAATTTGTGTTTCCCTATTGCTTTTTGTTGTTATTTTGATGTTAGTTTATTGGGGGATGTGGAATTGATTCACGATTAAACAGTTAATCTTATTTGGATTGCAATCACAATCGTGATTACTTTTAGATTTTTGGTGTGTGTTGGGGGCCTGATGATTTTTTCTGATGAACTCACTTGATCAATCAACGGGTAAACCCCAGCAGTTCTGTGATTATTTCTTCTTCGTAAACCCGAACAGAGAGACTTGTATATTCATGTTTAGTGCGACCTTCCTTTTTTGAAATGTTCAGTGTTTATTGTATATATTTTCGGCAGACTATTGGTGTGAACTGTTATTTTTACCTAGGGATTACAGATTGTAATTTTTACTTCACCTTATTAATGATTAATATGTGAACTTGTGAGATTTGAATCATGTGGGGGAGTTGTAGTGTATCTGACCTGATGTTGCATGTTCAATAATGAAGCTTCACCACAGGATTCATCTGATTTATCTTATCGTAAAAGGATTGCCTTCTCTCCTTTTCTTGCAGTATGTGTTTCCATACTCATTCTGTCTTTTTGATGATCCATATATTTTGATGATTTTCATTGATCCATGCTGTGTTAACACCCTCTCTATTTATTTCATCATTATTCAGTCTAAACTCAACGCACATCCGGATGATTTTCATAGCAAAGATTGCTTGCGAGAATTGAGGAAAGCAGAAAAGTCTTTCACCTTTTCAGATGCACATTTGGTAAATTTCATTTTTACCTGTACCCAAACTGAAGTTGTCTTTCAAATTTTATATATCTATTATTATTTATTTATTTGCAGTTGTTCTTTCCTTTGATCATAAATGGCCACTGGGTGTTTGTGTGCATTAACAAATTACACAAGAAGCTTAATTTCTTTGAATCTCATGACACATTTCCTTGTGCTCAAATTCCTGATTTACTTAACAGAATAGTACCTTTTCCTAGTCTAATCACTCTTATTTTCATTCTATATTTTATTTTATTTTTCATTCTACTAAGGACCTTTCATTCTACTAAGGACTTGTATTTATAAATCTGTCATCAAGCCCAAAACTTCAGCACTGCTTGCTTGGAAGCAGAAATAATAAACTCCAAAATTGAGTACGAACTTGATTTGAATTATGAGTATCCTAAGCAATCCAACAAGTATGTGTATTCTAATAGACCTTTTCTCTTTACCAGCATATGAACTCATATATTTAATTTTACACTGAACTTGTTTTCTATTGAATTTTGTCTAAACAGTAAAGATTGCGGATTTTACAAAATGTGTTACATGCAACTTTGGAATGGGAAGTCAATGAAATCTTTTGATAAAGTCGGTTTGTTTCTGCCCTCCCTTTTTGTGTTTCTAACTTTCTTCTGCGCTTGCCATTTTTTTTGTATGTAAGTGTTACAGTTTGTACTAATCTTTTTTTTTTCCGTTGCAGCAATATATCTCACAGATGCGTAAACTTGTTGCCTACAAAATGGCCACTTCCCCACCCAACCTCTTAGATTCAACTATGATGATACGTCAAGCGACTATGAAGAAGTAGATTCGGCATTTTGGTTATATCAATGCCACTTACCTTCTGTGTTATGACAGTTCATTGTAACTACTGTTCTTAGAACACAAATATTGTAATCACTTGTATATATTTTCAGCTACGTTTTGACACCCTTCATAGATAAGAGTGCTCAACCATTTCTCGACGATGTTTTTAATTTTTGTTTCTTTTTTCTTGATGTCGAGTCAACACTATGTTAATTGTGGTCAGCAATTTTTATCCCATATTTATTTTATGTTGTTTGAACATCTCACTCATCTTTTGTTTTTTTAGCAACATTTTTTTCTTACCTGTTTCATAGCATCAATGTCAGTTAATTTTTGTTGTTCCAGCATGTATCCTAATGAACATACTGATGGCTCAATATTTTCTTTCTCATTTCTCTTTGTTGTCCCAACAATTAGCCTCAATGACAAATGATTGGTAAATATTTTCTTTTACTTCTTTTTGCGATGACTAAACACTATATTTCATTACCTAATCAATATACTAATGACTCAACATTTTTTTAACAATTTTGTTTGTTAGATCATTTTTTGTTGTTCCAATATTTTTCTCTCCACTTTATGTTTTTGTTGTTACAACATTTTTATCTTAGCAGTCTCTGAGCACCAACAACATCAGCAACCGCCAATTTTTGTTGTCCCATCATGTAGCCTAAACAATATTTTTTTTTAACAATTTGCTTCTTTTTTCATTTTTTGTTGTTTCAATATTTTTGTTGTATTTTTTTTGTTACATCACCTTTTTTCTTACCAATATCTGTGTACCAACAACTATTAATTTTTGTTGTTCCAACACATATCCTAAATGACCCATCAATGGCTCAACATTTTCTTCGTAGTTTCTTTCTCACTTTTCTTGACGATCACTCAATACTATGTTTCATAGCCTCAATAATTTTTTTTATATTCACTTTTCTCATATTCATTTTTTTAGTATTCATTTTTTGTTGTTTCAATATTTTTGTTATCTTTTTATTTTTATTGTTGCAACATTTTTTATAGCCATCTAATTGCATCAATGTCAACCAATTTTTATTGTCCCGACACGGGGCATGTGGTTGTTGTCTAAGAGCATCACCATCAACTATTTTTGTTATTCCAATATTTTTCTTATCTTTTGTTATTGTTGTAGCAACTTTTTTTTCCTTTATTTACTTTTTGTTATTTCACAATTTTTGTCATCTTTTGCTGTAGCAACATTTTGTTCCAACCTTGTATTCCAACTTTGTATTTTTTTTTGTTACACCATCTTTTTCTTAGCAATATCTGTGTATCAACAACCACCAATTTTTGTTGTTCCAACACGTATCGTAAATGACCCATCAATGACTTAAAGTTTTTTTCATAGTTTCTTTCTCACTTCTCTTCACGATCACTCAACACTATATTTAGGATTTAGCGTTTAGTGTTTCTTTCTTACTTCTCTTGATGATTACTCAACACTATTGTGCCAAGGAGTTGGAGAATTTAGTGTGTCAAGAGATTGGAGAATTTAGTATGTCAAGGAGTTGGAGAATTTAGTGTTTATTGCCATATGGTTTGGTCCCTAGAATATAACATCGTCTCTTACGTTGATAGAAATTTTCTACTCATTGGAGAATCTAGTGTGCCAAGGAGTTGGAGAATTATGTGTACCCAGGGGTTGGAGAATTTAGTGTGTTAAGTAGTTGGAGAATTTAATGTGTCAAAAAGTTATAGAATTTAGTATGTCAAGAAATTCATGTGTAATACATTTGTAGAATTTAATGTCTAAAAGAGATGAAGAATTCAATAACAATGTGAGTTAATTTTTGTTGTTCCAACTAATCAACATATTGATGGCTCAATATTTTATTTGTTGTCCCAACAATTAGCCTCAATGACACGATGATTGCTAAATATTTTGTTTTACTTCTCTTTGCGATGACTAAACACTATGTTTCATAACCTAATCGACACACTAATGACTCAACATTTTTTTAATAATTTTGTTTGTTAAGTCATTTTTTATTGTTTCAATATTTTCTCTCCACTTTATATTTTTGTTGTGACAACATTTTTTATCTTATCAGTCTGTAAGCACCAACAACATCAACAACCGCCAATTTTTGTTGTCCCATCATTTTTTACCACAAAAGAAGACCCTCGATCGATTATAGATAGAATCCTTTTTATAAGCCTAAATGAATTTTTTTTAATAAATTGTTTCTTTTTTTATTTTTTGTTGTTCCAACATTTTTTCTCAATATTTTTGTTCTATTTTTTTGTTACATCATCTTTTTTCTTACCAATATCTGTGTATTAACAACCACCAATTTTTGTTGTTCCAATACGTATCTTAAACGACCCATCGATGGCTTAACGTTTTCTTTATAGTTTCTTTCTTACTTCTCCAGACGATCACTCAACACTATGTTTCATAGCCTCAACAATTTTTTTTATATTCACTTTTCTCATATTCATTTTTAATATATATTTATTTTTTGTTATTTCAACATTTTTGTCATTTTTTTATTTTCGTTGTTGCAATATTTTTTATAGCCATCTAATTGTATCAATGTCAACCAATTTTTATTATCCCGACACGAGGCATATGATTGTTGTCTAAGAGCATCACCATCAACTAATTTTTGTTATTTCAACATTTTTCTTATCTTTTGTTATTGTTGTAGCAACTTTTTTTTTCTTTATTCACTTTTTGTTATTTCATCATTTTTGTCATCTTTTGTTTTTGTTGTAGCAATATTTTGTTCCAACCTTGTATTCCAACTTTGTATTTTTTTTGTTACACCATCTTTTTCTTAGCAATATTTGTGTACCAACAACCACCAATTTTTGTTGTTCCAATATTTTCTTTATCTTTTGTTTTTGTTGTAGCAACTTTTTTTTCTATATTCTCTTTTTTGTTGCTCCCTTCTCTTGCTTATGAGTCAACGCACTATTTTTTGTTTTTATTCATGTAGTAGCACAAGAAATATTTTTTTTTACCTGCTAAAGAAAAGATCACTTCAATTTTTTGCTTTTTTCTGTTGAACTCACGATTTAAAATGTACGTATTTTTTAATTTGCAAAAAAAGATAACATCATCATGTGTCAGATCGATAGCCACGGCTCCAAATAATATTCAACCTAGACGCGCTGTCTCCTGAAACATGGTGGAAAGTAGCTCTTAGATATTAAGGGTGACCGGAAGAATAAGTTGAGACCCAGCACGAAACATGGTGGAAACAACCAAAAGGCCTGGGAGGCAAGGACAAGAAGAAGTTGTCGGCCAGCACGAAATAAGCTGAAGATGTTCAGACTGTGGCCCAACACAAAAAGAAATAGAAGAAGCCCGAGGCCCAACTCAGAGGACGAAATGGCCCAGCGCAGAAAAGAAAAGAGGCGCCGCGCGGTACAGCGCGGAAAGAAACCACGACGCGACTAGAAACCCCCAGAGCGGAGGCCGTCTTTCCGTATTTGGAAACCGGGAAATTTCCATCTAAGGGTGACCGGAAGTTTCGTAACTTCCGGTCGACCGCAGCGTAGTCGCCCCCAGTGTTGCCTCTAAATTAATAACACGATCTTTCCCTTCCACTTGCAGCAGAATCAGTGAATCACGGCGCGGGAAGTCCCCGGTTGTCGATGTCTGCTGCGGTCGGTCTTTTTTTTTAGGAAAAAACGATCGGTGGTCTATATAACACAGTCTGGCTTGGAATCGGAACGTGTCCGATCCGTTTTAGGCTTCGTTCGATTACCCCTGAACGGCCCATTCCGTGGCCAGTTTCACGCGGATCAGCGTGATGCATATCAAATCCGGACCCAACATCAGCGGAATAATTCTACGGGAATGAAATCGCGTGTGATCAAATGAACCGGCCAGGTCAAGTGAATCCGGTGGATCCACTCGTTCCGCTCCGAAAACCATTCCTGGCCCAGGTGCAATCTGAATGAAACGAACGAGCCCTTAGTCGTCAGCCCATTAGGCCCACGCAAATACTTTTTCCTTTTCTTCCAGGATACTAGCATGCCAGTTGACCAGTTCCGGTCGTTCCGTGTCAAGCCATCTTCTTCTCGCTCTTCTCCCATTTCCCCAAAGGGCCGTAACTGAATCTTTATATACCGCCCGAGAAGCAGCCGGCTTCGCCATCCCCAAATCCCCCATCCAGCACCGCGGCATTCTCCGAGACACCACCAAACGACCGACCCCGCTTCTAGTTTCCGCCTAACGCCAATGGCCGCCTGGGAGGACCTCCCCGCGGACCTCGTCGACCCCATCCTCGGGCACCTCTGCGTCCTGCACCGCGTCGCGTTCGGCGCCGTCTGCCGCTGCTGGCGCACCGTCACCGAAGTCCTGGCCAACGCAAATCCCGTGCCCCGCCCCTTCGCCCCGGAGGAGCTCCCGTGGCTGCTCCTCCCCTCCGCGGAGGCGGAGGTGCCCGTCTACTTCTGCATCCGCTGCGGGGGCCCCCACCGCGCCTTCCTCCGCGACGACGTCCGCACCGCGCGCTGCTGCGGCTCCTACCGCGGCTGCTGGCTCGTCCTCGCGCTCCACAACCACCACCACCAGCAGGGCCAGGGCGTCGTCTACGCGCTCCACAACATCCGCACGCATGAGGACTCTGAGGACATCGACGTTCCGGGCATCCTCCACACGCCCGACGGCGGCGGCGCGGGCGGGGTCGGCGTGGTCGTTCTCGGAGCCGCGCTCTCCGCCGCGCCGACTGCGGACGGCGCCTGCCTCGCCGTCGTCCTCGCCCATCAGTGCGCGTCCCCCATCGCGTTCTGGTGCCCGGGGATGGAGCATCTGTCCCCGCCGATGCCATTGGAGCCGGACCAGCGCGATTCCTGGCGTGACATGTTGCCGGGCGCCCAGATCGCCGACGTGATCTACTTCTCGGGCTATCACCCCACAGGCTTCCATGTGCTTACGGACGCCGAGGAAATCCTGGTCTACACCCCCGTGCGCGGCCCGGACAACGCGCTCGCGACGCGCCTCACGACCTACCGCTTCCTTGGTCAGCGCATGACACGGCAAATTCCGGGGTCGACCAGCAGCCGCTACCTCCTCAACCTCTCCGGCCGGCTCATGATGGTGGTACGGTACGTCGCGATGACGGAGGACGGCGAGCCGGATGGCACTACATTCATCGAGACCTTCCGCTTCAAGTTTAGCAGGATGCTGCAGAACGGCGACATTGAGGCGTATTGGGTGAGGTTCACGATCCCTAACTACTTTGTCGCGATCCTCGGGCGTTGCTGCTCCATGGCCTTTGTTTCGCCTGCGGCTGCTTTGAACGGCCTCTACTTCCTGGACGACGCGGACAGCTTCCACCACGGCGTGATGCCAAGGCTGCTGTACCCCTGCACGGACATGGGCATGTGCTCGGTTCGCCACCCCATCAGAGAGTTCACGCGCGTCTTTCCGGAAAGACCGCCCTCGGTTTTCTCTCCTGCAGTTTGGTTTTTCCACCCACGTGATGCTGGCGCATGACACATTCTTTGGCAAATGCTTGTTATGGAAGTGATGGGTTTCTTTTGTGTAGGAATCTAGACAGGTCAATGTGGTCAGTTCTGTATCATGGCCATTTTCACTGTTTTTAGCTGTTTTTGGTTGCAGAATGCGCAATGTTTTGGACCTGACGATGACTTTCTTGACTTGTTGGGAATCTCTGTTATCTTGCATCGGATAGGATAGCACTGCAGATGTGTGGTAATGCTGCTACAGTACTTGCTAGTAACCTGTTTGGGATCATGTGAAGTGAATAAGATCCTTGCAGCTTCCTTTTGTCTGTTGTTGCGTATGGTTCTGTCTCCGTTTGCCAAGTATAGTATGGAATTTATGGTGTGACGTACTTTGATCATGGTTACTTTCAATTGGTGATTGGTGCTATTATTAGCAGCTGAAAATTGGTGAATTTCCCTGTCTATTGTTACTTCGCTTCATCAAATCTCTGTGGGCTGACCTGCTACGTAACCTGGATAGATGAAGTTGCTCGGGGCTTAATTTTCCTTTCCCTGAAGGTGCTAGCTTTCTTGTGAATTGAGCCTGAATATTTCTATGTTTGATATTCAGGTTCACCATTGCGTTTTGCATGTCACTTGACTTCTCTAGCATGTACTCTTACATAGACACTAGTGGTTTCATGGTTTGTTTGTGGTTGTTGATCTGATGATATGAGAATATGATATGCTTAACCAAGTTTCTTTAGAGAAAGAGCCCTAAAAATCAGTGGCACTCCATACAGGCAAACAATGTCTTAGTTACTCCCTAAAAAATTCCTGAATTGCTGTACACCTTCAGCCTGAAAATTAGCAAGCATTGGGGGCCAGTGTCATCTTTGCTCTGCAACTAGGCTATAATAAGCAGATGAGCATCAATGCACAACATAGACAATGTATTACTAGTATTCATGTCAAGAAAATCCGTGCTCTGCAATTAGTTGAACCGGTAAGGCTTCAACAGCATTTTCACCGGCATATACTGCTGGTTGCACCTGGCAACACACCAGATCATCCATTTATACAATTTGTTTTATGTCTGAAATTCGGATTCATGATAATAGAAATCTAATGAACGGAGGGAACTGAGACATTGAACCTCTTTGGCGAGCAAAGAAACAAATTAACCACCATTAGCTGTTCTCCTCGATGTTTCAAATCCACATGAACAGTAATACTTATATTCGGTGTAATCGGCATGTATTAGCTATGAATCAACATCTTAGAAAATATTTTAATTCAGTCAAATTATTCGATACATTTCAATTTTAAGTAGCAATTGAAATCACAATCCGGAATTAGAGAGGTCCTAGCTAACAGATATGAATGGGGCAGTGCACTTGGCACAGGTGAATGGTGAAAGCCCAGTTGAACATGATTTTTTTATAATATAGTAAAATAATTCTTTCGAATTTTAATCACTAAAATCATTTCTAAGTTCATCATATATTTGAAATCATAGAATAGAAAAATATATTTTTACCGCGGAAGTTTGGATTAGATAATACTCCTAATTAGTAAGAAGCCGGAGCTTGCCGTTTCCTGTGTCAAACCGTCTTCTCCCCTCTGCTCTGCTCCCCAAAAATTCCCCACCCACCACCGCGGCGTTCTCTAAGTAGAGCGACCCCCTTTCCACCCAACGCCAATGGCCGACTGGGCGGGCCTCCGGTTGGACCTCGTCGTCCGCATCCTCGAGCACCTCCCCTGCCGCGCCCATCGCGCCGCGTTCGGCTTTGTCTGCAGAAGGTGGCGCGTGATCCGCGACCAGCACCCGCCCCCGCCGCAGCTCCCGTGGCTGTTCCTCCCGTCCGCGGCGACGGAGGCGCCCGTCTTCTTCTGCTTCCTCTGCGACAACAACCATCCCGCCTTCCTCCCCGACGACGTCCGCACCGCGCGCTGCTGCGGCTCCCACCGCGGCGGCTGGCTCGTCCTCCGGCTCCAGCAGCAGCAGGGCGGCGACTTCGAGCTCCACAACCTCCAGCCTTAGGGTGAGTGCGGCGGCTTAGCGCTCCACAACCTCCACACGGGTTCGCGCCTCACCGTCCCGGGTGGCATCCGCATGGTCGACGGTCTCTCCGAGACCGGCATCGTTCTCGGTGCCGCGCTCTCCGCTTCGCCGCTCTTTCCCGGCTCCTGCCTTGCCGTCGTCCAAGCCTATTGCGCGTCACAAATCACGTTCTGGCTCCCGACGATGAGGATGCCATATCAGTCCCAGCCGATGGCACCCGATCCGGACGAGCGCGGTCGGCGCGAGATGTTGCCGTACTCCTTGATCGACGACGTGATTGACTTCATAGGCCAACCTGGGCTCCGCCCCCCCCCCCCCCCCCTTGTTGTGAGACAAAAATTCCAGTGGTTAAGCCATATTCGAGGTAAATTAGCTGACGGCCGGCAGCTAGAGCATGTGTGTGCAGATTAGCGAGACAAGATTCAGTAGCCCGCAGCAGGCTCCAGACGATGCGTGAGCAAACTAGTCTCTCCAACCAGCTATGCCAGCGCCCAAGTTTATCGGTTCACCCCGCTCCAGCCGAATCATAGAAAGGCTGCAGCTACTGTTCATTCGGCCCCCCCTTTAGTTCATTGCTGGCTCCGCCACTGCTTCCATGTGCTCACCAACGCGGAGGAGGTCCTGGTCTACACCCCCGGGTTTGGCCCAGACGGCGCGTTCACGACGCACCTCGTGACCTACCGCTTCCCTGAGCACCAGGTGAGCGCTCTGGCGGGATGCACTGTCAGCCGCTACCTCGTCGACTACTTCGGCCAGCTCGTGATGGTGGTGAGGTTCGTCTCCACGGAGGACCAGCGCACTCAGACGATCCGTTTCTACGGACTGAGGATGGCGGCGGTGCAGGCTGGGAACCACGGTGACCGTCAGGCGCACTGGGATGAGGGCTTGTTCGATGAAGACGACATTGTCGTGATGCTTGGGCGTTGCTACTCCAAGGCCTTTGCTTCGCCTGCGGTTGGTTTGGGCGGCCTCTACTTCCTGGACGACGCGAAAAGCTTCGACAACGTGATGGCGGCCCTGCAGGTGGTAGGGCCGCAGTTCCCCTGCACGGACATAAGGAGGTACACGCTTCACCATCTGGAACAACAAGACATGGAACTCCTTGGGATGATGCTTCCGATATGACCCCCGTCGGAGTTCTCTCCTCCAGTTTGGTTTTTTCATTGAGATCTTGCTGACGCCTGAGACATTCGTTGGCAATGCTTGGTATGGGAGTTATCAGCTTCTTTGTGTAGGAGCCTAGACTAGACAGGTCAGCGTGGTCAGTTCTATGAGATGTCATGGCCATTTTCACTGATTGGCTAGCTGTTGTTGGCTGCAAAACTTGCAATGTTTCAAATCTGGTGATGACGTTCTTTGACTTGTTGGATATCTCTCGTTATCTTGCATCACTTAGTACATCACTTTGTGTCATAATGTGGCTAGTAATCTGTTGTGGGGTCATGTGAAATGAATAAGAAGTTAGCTGCTTGTTGCCTGATGCATTTGTTCTGTAGTTCATTTGCCAAGTATCATTACCATGTGACATGTGTTTGTTATGATATACTTTCATTGTGGTTACAGTCGTTTGGTGATTGCTGATATTAGCAGCTGCAAATTTGTGTGTCCCCCTCTGCTGGTATTTCGTTAGTTTGCTCCAATTGTTCCTCAGTTATCTATGGCCTGACTGGCCATATAAGCTGAGTAGGTGAAGTTGCTCAGGGCATAGTTTTCCTTTGCTTGAAGGTGCTAGCTAGCTTTCTTGTGAGTCGAACCTGAATATATCCATGCTTGACGTTTATGTTTGTTATTGAGTTTGTATGTGGCTTGATTTCTCAAGCATAAGTCACTCTTTCTGACCATGGATTTACATAGGTTTGTTTGGATGTTGATCTTATGATAAGAGAATATGATGTGCTTAATGGAAGACCCTTTACACAGAACGCTTCTGAACTTTAGTGGCACTCCATAGAGGTAAAACAAATTCGAATTGGTTTATTTCCCTAAAAGGTTTCTGAAATTGTTGTGCAACTTCAGGTACTTGTCATTCTGAAAATTAGCAAGCATTGTGCCAACCTATGTCATCTTTGCTCTGCAACTGGCCCATAATAAGCAGATGAGCACCAAATGCACAACAAAGACAATGTGTTTGGATTCATGTCCAACAAATCGCTGCTCTGCAATTAGTTTATTTGCAAAGGCTTTAACAGCATTTCACCGGCACATAATAAGTCATTTTGCAGAGCAGGTTTGCACCTGGAAACACACCAGATGGTCCATTTGCACAGCTTGTTTTATGCAACTGATATAACCATACATCAAGTGCAATTTGGAGCAATCTCAAAATTCGAATTCATGATAACAGAAATATGATTAACGGAGGGAATCTAAGCATTGAACCTTTTGGAGCAGCAAAGAAACAAATTACCCACCATTAGTGGTTTTCCTCGATGTTTGATATGCTCATGCAAAAGCAATGAGAGTGTGACACAATGACGAGAGAGAAAACGATAAGTGACATTTCGACTCCTCGAAAGATTACCAGCATTTAGCAGATCTGGTTTAGATTTCAATATCACCATTTCAGCACTTCATAAATTAGAATCAAGCTTCAAAGGCTTTTGCAGGGGCAACCGGCCATGGACCGAAACGTAATATGCCACAATTTTGCCCTCACCAGTCGACAAGAACAGACCAATGTATCAATGGCTCAACTGCTTCAGGTTGTTGGCGCTCCAGTCTGTCACGTTTCTTCCATTTATTCTGCCATTTCAGAATCCATGCCAAGATTGATTAAAATATATCGAGTTGAAACTTTATGTCCAATAGAATTTCATGCATGTGAAAAGAAATATCAAATGAATTTTATCCATATAAAACTCATTTACCCAATTTCATATTAATTGATCATGTTATTATTTTTGTCAATGTGACATTTTCTTTATTACTAATGAAACCCCATTGAAACTGGTCTTAGAACTAAGTGTGATGGTGTTTAATTTGACACCATGTGACTAAATTGTGTAGAAAACCTATTTAATCAACTTTTTTTTTATATTATCGATAAGCTTCCTTCCAACGCCTGTCCTAAGCATCGTACGTTATATATAAAATGTAATCCATATGTTCCAGTTATGAATCATCATATAAAATGTTTTTGGCCAGTCAATTTTTTTTATATTTCCAATTTTAACTAGCTATTGAAATCTTAATTTGGAATTAGAGAGATCCTAATTGAATGCTATGAAGTTGGCGATGTATGTGGCAGAGTTGAATAGTGGAAGCTCAGTTCGAAATAAGGAAATCAATATAACAAATACTCCTCTGGATTTTCATCAGAACAATTATTTTCAAATTCGTCTTATATTTGAAACCAGGGAGATATATTTTTGAGTTTACCCTGGACCTTTTACTACATAATGATTAGTCACGACTCACGAGCCAAATCGTTAAATAGCCGGGAGCCGGGACTTGCCGTTCCCTCTCTGTCTCAAACCGTCTTCTCCCCTCCCCTCTGCTCTGCTCCCCAATTCCCCATCCACCACCGCGGCATTCTCCAAAGTAGAGCGACCCCCTTTCCACCCCAACGCCAATAATGGCCGCCTGGGCGGGCCTCCGCTTGAACCTCGTCGGCGACATCCTCACGCGCCTCCCCTGCCGCGCCCACCGCGCCGCGTTCGGCGCCGTCTGCGCAAACTGGCGCCGCGTTGCGACCCAGCGCCCGGCCCCGCCGCAGCTCCCGTGGCTGCTCTTTCCGTCCGCGGCGGCGGAGGCGCCCGTATTCATCTGCCTCCTCTGCAGGACCACCCATCGCGCGGTCCTCCCCGACGACGTCCGCTCCGCGCGTTGCTGCGGCTCCCACCCCGGCGGCTGGCTCCTGCTCCGGTTCCAGCAGCATCAGGGCGGCGGCTTCGAGGTCCACAACATCCAGCCGCAGGGCGGCGGCTTAGCGCTCTACAACCTCCGCACGGGTGTGCGCCTCGACGTCCCGGACGACCTCCGCACTGTCAACGGCTTCTCCGACACCGGCATCGTTCTCGGTGCCGCGCTCTCCGCTGCGCCGACCATGCCCGGCTGCTGCCTTGCCGTCGTCCAAGCCTTTTCCGCGTCCCAAATCGCGTTCTGGTTCCCGGAGATAGGGATGCCATATCAGTCCCAGCCGATGGCACCCGAGCCGCACGAGCGCGGTCGGCGCGTGATGTTGCCGAACGCCTGGATCGACGATGTGATTTACTTCGCGGGCTACGGTCTCGGAGGCTTCCATGTGCTCACCAACGCCGAGGAGGTCCTGGTCTACATCCCCGGGTTCGGCCCGGACGGCGCGTTCACGACATACCTGGTGACCTACCGTTTCCCTGAGCACCAGGTGAGCGCTGAGCCGGGATGCACTGCCTGCCGCTACCTCGTCGATTACTTCAGCCGTCTCGTGATGGTGGTGAGGTTCGTCTCCACGGAGGACCAGCGCACTCGGAGGATCCGCTCCTACGTACTGAGGATGGCGGCGGTGCAGGCTGGCCACCTTGGGGACCGTCAGGCGTACTGGGTTGAGTGCTGGTTCCTCGGTGACAACAGAGTCGTGATGCTCGGGCGTTGCTCCTCCATGGCCTTTGATTCGCCTGCTGTTGGTTTGAACGGCCTCTACTTCCTGGACGACGCCAGAAGCTTCGATGATGTGATCGCGGCGCTGCAGTTTGGGCCGCTGTACCCCTGCAGGGACATGGGCAGGTGCACGGTTCACCATCAGCCGCACCAATATGTCCTGGAACACCTCGGGCTGATCCTTCCGATGAGGCCGCCATCGGTGTTCTCTCCTCCAGTTTGGTTTTTCCATTGAGATCTTGCTGACGCCTGAGACATTCGGGTACGCTACATGGTAGCGATCTGCTTCTTTGTGTGTATGAGGCTAGAAAGGTCAGTGTCGTCAGTTCTATGAGATATCATGGACATTTTCACTGATTGGCTGTTGTTGGCTAGAATTTGCAATATTTCAAATCTGGTGATGATGAAGTTCTTGACTTGTTGGAAATCTCTTGTTATCTTGCATCGCATAGTACGGCACTTGTGTCATAATGTGGCTAGTAATCTGTTGTGCGGTCATGTGAAATGAATAAGAACCTTGCATTGGATTATTAGTTATCTCTGTCACCTAATCAGCTGCTTGTTGCTTGGTGCATATGCATGGTTCAGTCCCCACTTGCCAAGTATATTATCGAATTTGTTCTGTGATGTGCTTTGATGGTGGTTACTTTCATTTGGTGATTGGTGCTATTAGCAGCTGAAGTTCGATGCCTTTCCTGATCTATCACATTGACTAACCTGCTGATATTTTGTTTGACCCGTCCATCCGTCCTTGATTATGTGTGGACTACTATTACCTGAATTCATGAATAAGTTGCAAGCTGTGTTCAGGACTTAGCAGTTTTCCTCCCTTGAAGGTGTTAGCTAGCTCCCTTGTGAACTGAACCTGGGCATTTTGATCTCTAGGTTTGCTATTGTGTGTTGCCTGTTTTCTCAAGCTAGCGTGAGTACTCTTTCTGACAATGGATTTACAGGGACACTAGTGGTTTCATGGTTTATCTGTTTGGATTCTGATCCCACGGTAAGAGAATATGACATGTTTTTTTTTTTACAAAAATACTCTACACAGAGTCCCTAAATAATTCTGAACTGAATTAATCAATGGCACTCTATACATGTAAGCAATGTCTGAATTACTTCATTTCCCTAAAGAAGTCTGAACTGTGTATAGCTTCAGGTATTTGTCAGTCCAAAAAAATAGCAAGCATTCCACAAACCATAGCCATCTTTGCTCTGCATCTAGCCCACAATAAGTAAGAAGAAAGCACCAATGCACAACCAGTGAAAATGGAGTAGTAATGTAGTATCCATGTTCATCAAATCTCTGCTCTGCAGCTAGATGAACTAACAAGGCTTTAACAGCTTTCACTGACAACTATCACTTTGCAGATCAGTTTGCACCTGGGAACACACCAGATCATCCATTTGCATGATTGGTTTATGCAACTGATATATCATCCGTATATCAAGTCAATTTGGAGCAATCTCGAATTCAAATCCAGAACAACAGAAATCTGATTAACCGAGGGAACTGAAACAGTCAACCTTTTACTGACATTTGGACTAGATTACCAACATTTAGCATATCTGGTTTAGATTATTAATATCACCATTTCAACACTTGCAAAACTAATCATCGATCTTTCTTGTGCATATTTTTGTAATTCAGTAGGTTGATAATCTTTGGGGAGTTACCTGGAGTATATTACCTAAATAGATAAACCTGCAGTATTACCTGTGAATAGATGAACTTGCCTGCGGTATTTCAGGGCATAGTTCTCATTCCCCTGAAGCTGTTAGCTTCCTAGTGAGCCAAACCTGAATTCTGTCGATATTCAGGTCTGCTATTCAGAAGTTACTTGATTCCTTCCTTCTGGGTATTGGATATGCACAGATACTAGTGGGCTCATAAGTAAATATGAGATTTGCCCGAAAACATGCCTGAATTTTTGTATCTGTCAGTCTGAAAATTTGCAAGCATTGTGCAAATCCTGGTCATCCATGACCTACAACATGCTCAAAAATCAGTAAGCAGAAAAGCACTGATGCACACCATAGAAATCGAGTAGTGTTCATGTCCAGCCAACCCTTATTCTGCAACTAGATGAACTTACGAATTATGATCAGGTTTTAACAACGGCTATGTCACTTTACAGGTCATGCTTGCACCTGCGAACACACCAGACCATCCATTTCCACAATTGTTTCGTGCATCTGATATAACCGTACATAAGTGTAATATGGAACGATCTAATATTCAAATTTACGTGAACAAAAATATTCAAATCTCATCTTGTTCCAAAGTCCACAAAACTTCAGTATCTTTAATTTTGTAGTAAACTCTATCATCCATAAAAATCATTTTCATGACATACATTATTGTTTCATATCATACTGACAAACTGGCATTTTTAACTGATAACTGGCATTACAATTCTGAAAAGATTACTAGTATTTGACTGATCTACTTTAGATAGCCATCCAGAATTTATTATTACAAATTCTCCGGCACAAATTCTCCATTCCCCTGCCCAAAATCTAATTAGAATTCCGATTCCGAATTGCCTTGTCCACTGTTGCCCCCCTACACAAGACCATCTCCCATGGCCGCCGAGCCCCCTGCCGCCGCTTGGTGCGGCCTCCGCACCGACCTCCTTGGCCGCGTCCTTGCACGCCTCCCCTGCCGCGCTCACCGCGCCGCGTTCGGCGCAATATGCTTCAACTGGGCTCGACGGCTTCTGCTTCCTGGATGACGTGACGAGCCTCAAGGATGGCGATATCAGGGTCCTGGTGCAGCGGTACCCCTGCAGGGACATGGGCTGGCTCCCGCTCCTCTCCGATCAGGTGGACTGGATCTTTGGGGAACAGGACTCGTCTAAGTCCTCTCGTGCAGTGTCGTTCTTCCACTGAGATCTTCTACTATCGGCCTATGCATGCTATAGGGAGTGCTCTGACGGATGCCATGATACCTTCTAATTTCAGTTTCTTTGACAGTAACACTGGCATGTCGGTGTGGTAAGCTCTGAATCATGGCAGTTTTGACTGCTGGGTTGGTGCTATGCTCAGAATTGCCCATGTTTTCTGAAGATTTGGTGCTTTGTTCAGGATTGACCATATTGTAATTGATATTTCGTAGAGTGAAATTTTTGGATATTTGTTACAACGAAGTATTGGTTCCAAACAGTACTGGTTGGCTCTGATATTTGTGGCCTCTTTTCCCTTATGACTCTTGTATGTGTTCCTGAGGCACTGCGAATGGTGAAATGCTGTGGTTAGCTGAAGGCATTGTTCACCTCTCATTATTTGTGCTTGGTAATTTTTTCATTTTTGCAATGCTGTTGCATACATAATCTGCATAAGGTCTTCTGAGATCGCTATAGTGTCTTATTGTCTTGCCACTTGTGCAATGCGTTTCAACGTCTGTATAATCTATAAATGTGCTTGGATGACTGAATCAGTAACTGATCTGTTGCTGTTTCATTTTTGGTGCATTGCCCATGGGTTGTTTTATCCAAGGATTGAATCCAGTATCTTGGCTCTGGTACGCAGGATTTCTTCAGAAGAACCAATTCTTCTCTCTTTGTAATTTTGCATATTTATATAATGGGCATCCTTAATCCATCTGAAGTCTTCAATCTAAAAATCCATTTGGAGTCCCGTGTGCTGTTCCAGTTTTTTGTCACTGAAATTGATTGGCTTTGTGAAAGAACATGAACTCTTCAACTTTATTAAAGACCTTGCATGTTCAGGAGAGCAACCACATAAGTTCATTAAGAGTGAAGTTTCTTCTGTTTCTCAAACTCTGCTGCATCACTCTTTTTGCACCGAATGAATCATTGAGTGGGCAGTTTAAGTTCTGGGTGATTTGCCACAGTTTGAGCTTTTGCAGTTTCGGAAGTTACAGTCACTGTAGCTTATCTGATAACTAGAGAAAGCCGTGTTACTTTAGGTCAGGTTTCAGAACCTGTCTTATTTTGTTCATTCTCCAAAAGATTGTTCAAGTGAAAGAGTATTGTATATATTGTTCAAGTGAAAGAGTCTGCAAATGTTTCTTGTGATGACTCACGTTAGACAGTCATCTCTGAATTTTCCGTAGAATGAAATGGGAAGCACAAAGGGATGTATGGAATTTGTATATCAATATTGGGCTCTTGTCTCTGATGATCTGGCTGCTGTAATTTCTTTCGCCGAAGCTTAGCTCAGCACTGAATTGGTTCTCATATACTGTAATTTTGAAAATGTCATGTCTGAATGTTGTATCAAAGCAGATTTCAGCTGGACCACCTATCATTCTGACTGCTCAATTAGTACTCTGTTCAGAATTGGTCATGTTTTACATTATTATTTTTTTGGAATCGGGTGCTTTACATTCTGTTGGTATTCTAGTTTATGGCACTGTGCATATACAAATTGGGAATTTTGCAGGATAGATAATTATGTGTTTGAAGTAAAGCCCTGCAATCGCATAGACAGCCTCTTTTTCCTATGACGTCTGTCGACAGTGAATTGGAATATTTGCGTACATCAAAAGCGCTCCATGTCCCTTTCATTGACATAGGTTTCGTGTTAACAGTAGTGGGAAGCACCGTAAACAGGGCTTGCATTCTTGAATCATTTAGTTGGGTGACAAGGAAAACTGTTTGTTGGCAGATACTTGGGCAAAGTATCATCAAATTTTACAGAGCTAATAACTACTAATCTAACGCAAGATTTTCCTTCACATTATCCATTGCAAACAGAACGAACAGGCAAATTATTCGAGGCAAGGTCATCACTCATTCCTTGACAGAAATGTCGAATAGCTTAATGTTCTGAATTTTGACTATACGCATTGTCATCAATAAGAATGACATCGGTCTGTAAAAACACATGGCCAAGTCCGAACAGAGAACCAATAAGATGTCTAAATTGTTACAGAATATTGCCTTGAACTATCTAAGCTACTACAGAAAAGAACTCAGTAAAAATTATAATGCCAGCACATCATAGTGTTCCCACAGGATGTACATTCTGAGGAACACATACTGTGGTTTCAAATTGGAACTATCAGATGAACAGGAAAAGCGATCATGCTTCCCAGTTTTCAACAAACACAGCCTGGACACTGGACTGGAGTAACAAGAAATGGATCAAGTCCTCGGACAGAACAAGAGCCAGAATTCGCCCAAAATGAAACAAAGCAAATAAATCACCACATCAGTTCATCTAGAGACAGATTGCCAAAGCCACTTCTCTTGGACCTATCCTGACCCCTGTTAATGTATGAACCATTTGCTACTGACTTCCATATATCATAACCAATTAACCAGCCAATAGTGGTATACAGAAAATTGAATAAAAAATAGCTAGCAAAAATAGTCATAATCAACACACTAGTAAGCATTTGCGATACCTCAGGTACACAAAGAGCCATAAAGGAAAGAGGCAACAAATGTTCAAAGGAGATGATAACTCAATTCAGGGTTCCCATCCACATCATCTACTGCCACTGGATATTCAATACATGATTGCAGGTTGCCATTCAGTTCAACAAATTTCGGTAGGAACTCATAAAAGAGAATGAGGGCATCATGAACTGAAAAAAGAATCAGGACATAAAAAAAAGAGTACTATCAGTTAATGAGTCAGAAGACACAGAGGGCATAAAAAAAAGAGAATGAGGGCATCATGAACTGCCAATCACATATAAGATTCATTCATAGAGCGTTGTGGCCAGATCTAGTTTACACCAATATCATCAACTGCAGAATGTAATCAATACCAATTATTGTTTCATGCACCTCATCAATTCATCATAAAACGTTCAATCATGCATCAACACAAACATTTCCAATCGACAGAATACCGCCAGTTTCAGTTTCATCAGACAAAACTTCCTCAAACAATGTATGCCGAGCCGCGGGCGATCAGGATCAATGAAACAGCCAAATCCATGGTGAGCAGTCTGGTGGAGGCCCCTGTGGCCAGGACTTGTTGACGTACTGCGTGTAGTAGGCGCACCAGCCGGCGTCGCTGCAGCGGTACCGATTCTCGGTGCGGATAATGGACCACAAATCATGGAATCCCAGAGCGTCATCCAAGAAGTAGATGTAACCCGGCCTTGCTCTTCCCGTTGGGAAGGCCCTGGAGCAGCCTCGACCGATGAAGAGAAGCCTCCCAATCAGAGCGTATAGTCGATACCAGTAAGGCTCGCTGTTGTTCCACCGAAGCCTGAAGACTTGGAAAGACACGGTACCGCGCCCTGGAGAGGTGAACCTCTTCACCATCAGCAGCCTTCCGCCCGACTCCACGAGGTAGCGGCCAGCGACCATCTGCCCGGCTTCAGGTGGCGTGGTCATCTGATGACCAGGGAAGCTGTAAAAGGTGAAGTCGCCGTATGCCGGGACGCCTTCGCCATCGTCGAACTCTGCATCGAACACCAGGAGGCGCTCCTGAGACGTGAGGAAGTAGAAGCCTTCGTGTTCATCGCAGCTGTAGTATATCACATCCTCGAACACTTCGGACATGATCCTCTGCCACCAATAAGAATTGCTCGCCCATGGCGGCTCTATTGGCATCCACCGGTCCATCCCAGGACTCCAGCCCACGGCTTTGTGGTGGCCCAAGGTTAAGGCGGCGACAATGAAGCGCCCGTCGGGGGTCAGCGCCGGGGACTTTGTCGCGGCGAGGATGAGCAGGGCGCTGGGGCGGATGTCGAGCCGGATCTGGGACGAGATCCGGTTCCCCTGCAGGCCTTCCGGGAGGCGGATCTCGTCGCCGGTGACGACGTTGAGCAGCGCGTAGCCGCGCCACTGGCCGCGCGCGACGAAGAACCAGCCGCCCGGGAGGGAGCCGAGGAAGCGCGCGCTGCGGGCGTTCTCGGGGACGGCGGGCTCGTTGGTGGTGGTCCTGCTGAAGAGGCGGAAGTAGGAGGCCCCCGCGGTCGACGGGCGGAGCAGCCACGGGAGCATCACCGGGACCGCGTGCTCCCGCTGCATCGCGCTGAATCGCCAGTGCCTGCTCACGCTGGAGCAGCAGGCGCGGTCGGCGACGGACGGGAGGCGGGCGAAGATTCGGTCGAGGAGATCCACGGGGACGTCCGCCCACGGGCGCGCCCGCTCCATGGCTGCCGCAGGGCGCGCGGGTGGTGTGCCGGTTCTTGGTCCCCCGGAGAAGGCCTCCACGGCGGGCTTGGTAGAAGAAGGGACGGAAGCGGAGAAGACGGGTTGTGGGGGCAGGGGAATGTGGAGGCGATTTCAGGCGGCGGCCATTGGAGATGGCAGGCCGCGTGCTTCCTCGTTGAAGAATGCCGCTGTGGTGGGTCCTGCTCAGGGGAGGAAAAGGGGAAAAGACGACACAGGTGGACAGGCCACATGAAAGGACGGTTTCACGTAGACGGGTGGAAATGGGAAACTGAAAAATGTTGTTGTTATTTTATTCTTTAGACCCTGGCGTGTTTCAGGAAAAATTAGAGTGTTTGTTGGTTTGTTTTTTTTCATTTTATTTTAAATTAGAGTGTTTCAGGAAAAATGATTGATTTTATATTTTTCTTGTCATATCACTCTGCTATCTGAATTTTCTTAGCCAATAGGATTTGCATGATACGGTATGACGTGCGTCATGCCATTTTCATCAACTCGAATGGTGCTCTTTGAAGAATTTACCATGCTTGAAATCCGACGGTCAATTTTTTATGGCATTGCTTATGTTTCATGTATTGAAATCTGAAGAGCTATTTTGTTGATTGCATGGTAACCTGCTGATGTTTGGCGTATTACGCTTTCGTCACTGACTTAGAATAGTCCCAGTTTGACACATTCAGTTCTATGAGATTGTTTTTTTTTTCTCGAATACGTAGGAGAGCTGCATATCATTGTATTAAGTAGAAAGTATCAAAATAGCACAAAGTTTTACAACGCTAATGATCAAACATTAGCAACACAACAATCAAAGGACTGTGAATTCAACACCAAACAGTGCAGCACCTAACTACTTGCGAAATAGACGACCTAGTTTTCGCGCGCCCGCCCTGATCCAAAGGTCAGTGTCACGCTAAATTTGAGCTACCAATTGGGACGCCGGTCTTGCAGTGCCTTCGAACAGCCTCGCGTTCCGCTCCTTCCACACAGACCAAATGACGAGCAAGAATAGGGTGTTGAAACCTTGCCTCCTATCCCTTTGTTGCCTGGCAAGCTACCCTTCCCACTAGTCTTGCAAAGACAGCACCTGGCCAAAGACGCAGGGACACCGCGCCCATTGTAGAACTTCCCACCAAATAACTTTGGTGAAAGAACAATTTACCAAGATGTGGTCGCAGGTTTCAGACTCCTGATCGCATAAGAGGCAAGTCTCATGCGCATCCAGGTTGTGTCGCCGTCGTCGATCAGCAGTCCAGACGCGATGTAGGGTGGCCAACCACACAAAAATCTGAATGCGTAGAGGAGCCCAGGTTTCCCAGATACGTCGTGCACCCTGCAGTTCAATCTTCCTCTTGTGCATCATCAAATAAGCCGACTTGGAGGAGTAGTTGCCGTCGCTGGTCCAACGCTAGATGAATCGGTCTGGGACTTGTTTCAGTGTGACTTCATTTATACGATTCCGAAGATGAATAAACTCCGTGATCAACTGAACCGATCTGGGCCCAGAGACATCTGTTACCCATTGCATGTCTTGCATAGCTGCCGCCACTGTTCTTGATTTCTTGATGCGCATGGCTACTGCACTGGTTACGGCACGAGATATTTTAGAGATTGATTTCCCATCAATCCACCTATCTGTCCAGAATAGGGCGCGCTCTCCGTTCCCAAGCTGCACCGCCACTGAAGCATTGAAGAACGCTTGGAGTTCTAGCTCTCAATCTCTTTTCAGTTCGGACCAGGCCCTATCGTCTGCAGTTCACTGTAGCCAAAGCCATCGTAGGCGCAATGCGAAACCTGCCAATTTGAAGTCCAGCACTCCCAGCTCACCATATTCTTTTGGGCTGTAGACCAAAGACCAGTTTACCATGCATTTGCCCTTGATTTCATTGTCTCCACCAGCCCATAGGAATCGCCTGCAAATCGACTCAAGTTCCTCAATTAACCAGGGCGGCATCTTGTCCGCCATGAGGACATATATGGGCATTGATGATAGCACTGTCTTGATGAGCACTAGCCTGCTGCTGCGCGGCATCAAAGGCCCTTGCCAAGGTGGCAGTCTGGCGGCCACTTTGTCCACAATGGGCTGTAGGTGTGCTTTGGGAATTTTTATTGTGGATAGTGGTAGACCCAAGTACTTGATTGGAAACGGAGCAACCTGACATGGCATGATTTATTGAAGCCTTGGTATAGCGTCCTCTGCCCCAAAAATTGGAGTTAGTGAGCACTTGTCGATGTTTGTATGAAGGCCCGATGCCGATCCGAACAGCTGCAAGATGCGAACAACCACTTGAACCTCATGTTCAGAAGGCGCCGCGAACAAAATGACATCGTCGGCGTACATACTGCAGCGGTGATGAATCGAGCTGTGCCCCAATGGTTCCAAGAGGCCCAGGTTCTCTGCTCGAGTGAACAATCGATCAAGGACATCCATGACCAGGATGAAGAGCATCAGAGATAGTGGATCTCCCTGCCGGAGTCCACGCCTATGGCAAACTGTGTCGCCCGGCGAGCCATTCAGTAGAATCCTGGTGGTAGCTGTGGAGAGAAGTAGTGCAATCCACTGGCGCCAGCGAGTACTGAAACCCCAGGCTTGAAGAATCTCCATGAGGAAGGGCCAAGCTATCGTGTCAAAGGCTTTCGAGATGTCCAGTTTCAACAAGACTTTAGGAATCTTCTTGGCTCGTAGCACTCTAGCCGCATATTGAATGTACTTAAAATTATCAAGTATGTACCGACCCTTGATGAATGCGCTTTGGTTCCGTGACACTAGGAGTGGTAGAAAAGGTGCCAACCGGTTTGCAAGAATCTTGGCCCCAGCTTTGGGAAGCTGTGTATTAGACTGATAGGTCTGTAGTCCTTGGGGGCGCTGGCTTCCTGCTTTTTTGGGAGAAGCGTTATTAGAGCACCATTCATGCAATGGAATTGCCTTCTGTCAGCACGGAAGAAGGCGTTGAAGGTTTGAATTATGTCTGACTTGATGATTGGCCATGCCGTCTGGTAAAAGGCCGTTGTGAATCCGTCGGGTCTAGGGGCTTTGTCAGCGGGAAGACTTTTGATCACGGCCCAAATCTCTTCCTCACTGAACGATGCCTCGATGCCAGGAAGCTCCTGCGGGCTGATGCCCAGTTCAGCAAGATTGATTGTATTGTGGCGCTCTGCTTCATGGCCTAGGATGGATTCATAGTATGCATGGAGGATATCTGCTTTCTCTTCATGCGAATAGGCTGTTTGCCCCTCAAATTGCAATAAGGTGATGTGATTCTTCCGTCGCTTGAAGGCTGCTTGGGAGTGGAAGTACTTTGTGTTGGCGTCCCCCTCGCTAAGCTGTCGAATTCTGGACCTTTGCCTTGCAATGGTACGCTCCAGGGAGGCAAGGCCAAGGGAGAGGCCTTTTAGTTGCCTCCTTAGAAGCGCCTCCCCTTGCGAGAGTTGGCGGCGGTCCTGCGCCTTATCCAGTCGGAACACAGTTTCTCTGGCAAGTAGCAGCTGCGTTTTGACGTGGCCTATTTTTTCGTCGCCCAGCTCTGAAGCCCTCTCGCGACATTGTGCAGTAGGCAGTCCAGGCGCCGGAATGGGTTAGTGATGTCTGGAGCATAGGTCCAATCGCGTCCCACCGCCTCCAGGTAGTCGTCAAATTTGGGCCAGAAGACCTCAAAGTGGAAGCGTGGCTTAGCTTTGATATTGCCATTGGACTGTAGAAGTAAGGGGCAGTGGTCTGCTGAGTCAGTAGAGAGCGCCTGGAGATAGCAGTAGGGAAAGAGCTCCTCCCATTCCATGGAAACAAGGACGCAGTCGAGCTTGACCAGCGTCGGCTGCTCTCTCTCATTGCTCCACGTGAAGAGGCGTCCATTCAGATGGAGGTCTTTGAGCTCAAGGTCTCCAACAACGTGACGGAAACGCTGCATGTTTCTCCGGTTAATACGCGCGTTGTTTTTGTCCGCTTCGTCCAGAATCATGTTGAAGTCGCCGGCAACCGCCCAGGGCCCAGGACACGAGTCCCTTATTGCTTGCAACTCTTCGAGGAATAGCAGCTTGTGATCGTCGGGTTGGGGGCCATAAACTGAGGTGAGCCACCAGGGGCCGTCGCCCGAGGTCGGGTTGACCCTGACCGTAACAGAGAAGGTCCCAATCAACGCATCGGAGAGTGTGGCCACCGATCGGCGACAAGCGATGAGAATCCCACCGCGCGTGTGCGACGCCGGGAGGTACTCGAACTCAGGAAATTGAGGTCCGAGCATGGTTAACACGAAATGTGGGGTGATTGTGTCAAGCTTGGTTTCCTGGAGGCAGATGAGAGCTGCTCCACAATCATCGACAACGGTACGAACAGCATCCCGTCAGGCTCGCGAGTTAAGGCCGCGCGCATTCCACGATAAGAGGGAAAAGGTTGTATTATCCATTAAATAACCAGACCATCAATACATCGCCAAGACGGCCTTCTATCCCATTATGGGAGCGGCCCTCGGCAAGGAAGGAAAAAGCTCCTTCACAGCCTCAAGGTTCTTCTCACAGAGCTCTGAATCGAAGAACTCATCGTACGCTTTCTTTGCCGCCTCGGTGACTATTGCTGCGGCAGCAAGAATTCCGACTTTGCGCATCACCAGGACTTCGGCTCTCTTAGATGGGCGCACGGAAGAGAGAGGCTGGCACGCGATCCGTCTGCTGCGCTTGGGTTTCCCTGGTGTGTCTGAGAGTTCGTCGACCACTGCTAGCGCTGGCTTGGGGGCAGGTTTCGCCCGACGCTGCGGAGCGGGCCTGGGTGCAAGTGTTGGCTGCACTGGGCCTATGACGGAGTCCACAAATTCTTGTAGCCGGTTGGCTCCAGTTGAAGTAGCGGGGGCAACAAGCGCATAACACTATGAGATTGTAAATTTTCATCGATGCAATGTTATCAGCTAGGATGCCATTAGATTAGAAGCGCATAACACAAAATTACATGTAGTGGAGGGGATCAATAAGCGAAACCGAATTTGCACTGAGGGTCATAGTCTTTCCGTGCCTCACCGCAAAGTTTGTTACGGGAATATGATAATCTATCACTATAATAAAAAGGCTTAATAGCGGCGCTGTATAATTTTGCGTAGCGGCAGCTCAATAAAAATCCGTCGCTACAACCAGAAAATCAATTATAGCAGCAGCCCACTTAGTCACCAGCCGCTATTGTCTATTTTAGCAGCGACCACTTTCTCACCCGCAGCTATTATCTATTTTAGCGGCAGCCCAGATTATGCCCCGCAGCTAAGGAAACAGCCCAAGGCCCAGTATTCCTTCCCGGTATAAATAGCAGTGACAACCCTAAAGTCCCTAACCCATCCCTTCCCACGCCGCCTCTCTCTACCTACGCGTCGACCCCTCTACCTCCCTCCCATGCAGCCTCTCTCTCTCTACCACGCGCGGCCCAGATCCGGCGCCTTCCTCCTATGACGGCGGAGGCTCCGAGCGCCTCGGCTCCCTTCCTTCGGCGCCTTCCTCCTCCGGTGGCATGCTGCTCTCAACGGCGGCGGCGATGGTAGCGGCTCCAAGCTCTAGGCGACGGGAGCTCCGAGCGGCGGCGGGAGATCTGGGAGCAGCGGTGGCGGCTTCGAGCGGCCCGACCCCCCTCCTTCGGCGCCCTCCTCCTCCGGCGGCCTGCTTCTCCGAGCGGTGGCAGCGGCTCCAAGCTCTAGGCGGCGGGGGCTCCGAGTGGCGGCGGTAGATCTGCGAGGCAGTGGCAGCGGAGGCTCCAAGCGGCGGATCTAGGAGGCAGTGGCGGTGCCCCCTCTTCTCCCTCCTCCTCCAGATGCGGCAGCGACCGGGGCTGCTCCGAACTCTCTGGATTCGACGCTCAGAGCGGCAGCGCGGGGCAGGGCTCCTCCGGATCCGGCGCTCAGAGGCGGCCGTGTGTGGCAGGGCTGCTTCGGCGTGGATGAGGCGGGCAGGGCTGCTCCGGATCCGGTCTGCTCCCTCTTCGCAGCGGTGCGACGCAGTCGGGGCCGTGGAGGCGGATAGGCCTAGATGGGCTCGGATGCGGGCTTTTTTGTTTGTTTTCTTGGGTTAGAGGTAGCGGTTGTCACCCGCCGCTACTATTCATGAGGTAGCGGCAGTTTATTTTCTTCCAACAAAATCTGTCGCTATAAATTTTGTTTTTCAGCTGCGTTTGCGTAGCGGCAGACTGGTCGGTGTATCTGCAACCGCCGCAATAGAGTGTTTTTGTTACAGTGTGTGCGCTCGCATAATCGTTCGCTGTCGCCTCTGCACGTCGAACTGCCGCGTCTGCATGAAGCGGCACACCGCCGCACAGTAGCAGTACTTGCCGCGGCCATGCTCCGCCCGTTTGCCGGCAGCGCGTGATTCCGCGTGGCATCTCGATCTCCGCTCCAGGGCGCGGTTGCCTCGTCGCGTCCAGCTGTTCGATGTGGTTCACGGGCTCACGGCATCAGCGTTCCGTTCCAGGGTCCCATTTGGGCAGGTGGTGCGCATATGCGCATGTACCATGGCCGAAATCGGGGTACTTCCGCCGGTCATCGCTAACGCGGCCTCCTCTGCTGGGCCAGCCGTGTGGCTGCTCGTCAATGGATTCGGTTCATCGATGCGGCATACCCCATCGTACATGTTGGCTCGGCGAGAAGTGAGCTGGGCCTTGGGTCATGTACTGCAAAAAATGGCCTCTCCGATAACGCCAGGAGGTCGAGTTTGTCAGCATTCTTTCCTCCTTTCTTCTCCGATCACTTCACTCCGTTCTTTTTCGATGTCTCTCTGGAACATATCATTGAGTAAAAACACCCAATGATCTTGAAAAATTCTGGTGGTTTGCCAATTGATCGTGTTAAGGTCTGCAAAAGATAACCATCGTGTGGTACGTGCATCGCACACCTGTCCCGATAACAAAAACAGACATACAATGTGCAGTAAGCGAAAGCTCATTCTGTCATTCTACAGATAGATCAACAGAATTGTTAATATAGATAGAATACAGCTTCAATGACGGTTACGCATAATCTCAGGTTCAACTCAAACAAGAGAGGGCCCAGATCTCTCCGGTCCTTCTTGTCCTCATGGTCGCCACGTCTAGCACCAACAGCACTTTCCGATCACCAGACACATGTAGTCGTATTAACAGAGCGAGCAATTTTGAATGATTTAACTGGATGAGAACTACTAACAAGGAAAAAAGTCTGTTGGCAAATACTTAGGCAAAGTATATCAAATGTGTAAGGCTGACTACTGTTTCAATGCAAGATTCTCCTTACCGTTATCCTTAGAGGATTTTTATTATCCAAAATACTGATAAGTAGTTTTGAAAAACTACTGGCCAGTAGTTTGATCTAACGGTATTATAACTACTGGCTAGTAGTGAGGGCAATATCGAAAAAAATAAAAGTTATATATTTATAGTAATTAGTTTTATTATTATAAATAATGTTACATTAACAATCTAATTAATAACTAATGTTTTATATTTTTTTTAAGATAAACTAACATTTTAGTATTTTGATAGACTTAATATTCTATCATAAAAATAAACATAAATTTATTAATTAAAAGTGCAATTATGAAATTACCCTCAAACTACTGGCCAATTGTTTTAAAAAACTACTGGCCAATATTTTGGACAATAAAACTCCTCCTATCCTTATCCATGGCAAACAGAAAGCACAAGCAAATTATTTGAGGCAAGGTCGTCGTTCATTCCTTGCAACAGGAATTCCCGACTGTTCAAAATTCTGACCGCATTGTCACCCACAAGAATGCCATGATCAGTCTGTAAAACATGGCCAAGTGCCCAAGTACGAACAAAGAACCAATCAACTGAATCAAGATACAAAATAAATCAAGATGTTTAAAGGCTTCACATCATAGCACTCCCGCTGGGTTAAATTTTGAAACTATAATGGTACCAAATTGGAACTATGATCTTGATGGACATAAAAAGATATCCTAGTTCCCCAACATCAACAAACACAACCTGGACGACTAGAGTAAGTCCTCGGACAGTACAAAGACCAATGCGTCCAAAAAAATGAAACAAAAGCAAATAAATCAGTAGATTAGTTCATCTATAGACAGATTGCCAAAGGAACTTCTTCTGCACCTGTCATGTTAGAGTGAACCGTTTGCTACTAATTCTATGTATCATAACCAGCTATTAACGTCATACCAATGGAAAATAATTACCCGGTAAAAATAGGTACAATCAAGTGATCAACACAACATTACGGATTCGTGATACCTCAGTAACCATAAAAGAAAGAGGCAACAAATTTTCAGGGAAACTGCTAACCCAATTCAGGGTTCCCATTCTACTGCAACACAAGGCACTGTATATTCAATGCGATTGCAGGGAATGACTTGCAACATAAATATTCAGTTGTACAAATTCTAAATTTCAATGTATGACAATGTTGAACTGAGCACCAAACATGCAGTCGAATTCATACGATATATAGTATACCTATACCATACTGAATCGCAAATGCTACTGCCAAAAACTCATAAAGGAGTATCAGGACACCATAAAAGACTATCGGTTAATGAATCAGAAAAACCCTAAACTGCCAAATCAGATTTGAGATTAATTGATGAGCTTTGAGACAAGATCTAGTTCACACCAATATTATCAACAGCAAATTGCAACCAATACCATTTATTGTGTCATGCACCTCATCAATTCATCAGACAATGCTCAATCATGCCACAACAGAAACATTTCCAACAGGTCACAGCATACCGCCACTTTCATCAGACAGACCTTCTTTAACCAATGTATGCCGACACACCACCGCGGTTGTGCCACCATTCCACCAATCAGTGAAGCAGCCAAGTCCATGGTGAGCAGTCCGGTGGAGGTCCTTGCGGCCAGGACTTGTTGACGTACTGCGTGGAGTAGGAGAACGAGCCGGCGTCGCTGCAGCGATACTGCTTATCGGTGCGGACAATGGACCACTCACGGAATCCCTCAGTGTCATCCAAGAAGTAGATGTAACCCGGCCTTGCTCTTCCCGTTTGGAAGGCCCTGGAGCAGCCTCGGCCGATGAAGAGCAGCTTCCCAATCAGAGCGGCTATTCGATACCAGTAAGGCTCGTTGTTATTCCACTGAAGCATGAAGACTTGGAAAGACACGGTGCTGCACCTTGGAGAGGTGAACCTCTTCACCATCAGCAGGCTCCTGCCCGACTCCACGAGGTAGCGGCCAGCGACGTTCTGCCCGGCTTCCGGTGGCGAGGTCATTTGATGAAGGACCGAGAAGGTGATCAGAGGGGGGGGGGGGGGGGTGAATGGGAGCCAATCAAAATTCTCCAAGAGAACTTGGTCTATATCCCAAAATGAAAAAGAGCCATTCGGATGGGTAACAAGTTGGTGCAGGTTCTGGAGTTCGAGGGACTTGCCCGATGCCTTGGACAAATTGACCATCGGACAAGTCCTATGATCATCGGACAAGTCCGACAGGGAAGTCCGATAGATTCAGAACAGCAAGAGCGAACCACAAAGAAAAATTACAAAACCTTATTAAACGAACTCCAAAAATAAAAAATTTGGACCAGATGATCCTCAATACATCACGATCCTTATCCTAGGAGATCAACTCAATTGGCTCAAGAAATCATCACGAATTTCAGATCTCGTGCCAAGAACACCAAAAAGGGGAAACTTGAGAAATACTTCAAATCGAAGGTGCTAGAGCCAATAATTCCATCAAGGATCCATAGAGGATTATCCTAGCTCATCCTAGCAACAAGTTTCCCAAGAAATCCGGGCCAAAAACTCGTCCAAAAGTGAGACCGAAAATCACCATGAAAATGCTTCCGAAAATAAGAAAAAGGAAATTTCGGGATTCAAGTGAAGAGGGAAATCTTGAGCACGAAAATACTTCTCATATCATAGAAAGGTACTTACAAGATTCATAGGTACAAGGCTAGGAAGCCACCCTCTTCCTCCCATTATTTGGAAGAGCAAGAGATGTCTCTCACACATCCACTACTCTCCTCTCAAACATGAAGTCCTCTCCTAGCACTTTGAATAGAGTCCTAACACAAGGCTAATGGGAAGAGAGGCACCTCTCCCACTAGCCACACCTCTCCTTATATAGACCTAGGGTCTATTATCCATATGACCACTCTACCCTTGACCTACATAACACATCCACCTACCACCGGGGGCATAACCGTTCATCTTTCACCTCATCGCCCGAGTGCCATCGGACGCTTCACGTCTTTGCTTCATCTCAAAGCAAGCTCCGTGATGGTGCCACATGCACCACCAACCACCGCCACCGGTTTTGAGGCCCAAACCGGGAAACCGCCTTGCACGCTTCTCAAAGCACAACTTCTCGATGTCGACCCATGTCACCTTGTCCCGCGATCCTGACCACCGACAAGTCTCTCCCGGTCCCTGTCCATCGGGCCCCCTTATCACTTGCACCGGCATCCCATTCGCCTTGACTTGGTCAACACGCCGTCTTCATCACCAGCACGGTTTTGAGGCTCAACCGCGAAACCGTCCGTGCTTCTTGTCTCTCTACGTGTACGGTGTGGATCACTCTTGACTTCACCCGACATCCTGATTGTCTGGCTCCAAGTCCCCTACTTGTGCCCGATCCTCTCGCCGTTGACCGCCAAGTCGACTCCAGTGACCTACACATCATGAGACAAGCAAACACATTTCCCATCTCCTGCAACATCACCAATATCTCTACCAACTCCGGTTAGTCATAACAATGATATGCTAACCCATGCAATCCCTGGATTCCCGCATTTCAACTCAAACACCAAATCCGCTCAAGTCAATTACTCATCACAAATATAGCAAACCATGACACATATCCACATGGTTTCTCAATCTCCCCCTTGATAAGTACATTGACAACATCAAATGCATAAAGATTAGAGATTGAAATGCGAAGCCGAATAAGCACATCCAAATGGTCAAACCCAAAGAAAAGGTGAAAACAAACCATCTAGCAAGTAGGGATCACAAAACCAAGAGTTGGCAAACAAAGCCAACTTGAGACGCAAAGAATGTGAAAAGCACAAGAAATCGCTCAAGATCATGATATGCTCCCCCTCAAGTTGTGGTAGGTTTCATATAGTGCAAAACGGATCATATGAGTTTCTTAGCATTATTTGTGCATGACCCCAAAATTTTCTCCCCCTTTGGCAATGAACTCATCAAAGAGGCAAAAGAACAAGCAAACATGCAATGCATGAAAATGGAAACCTAAGGAGCTTCAACAATTATGCAAACAAGCATTTAACTTTGCTAACCATAACCATAGTGCCATGAAGTGTAAAGGCAATAGCTCCCAATCATACAAAAATAAAAAATAGATAGCAAGACATAAACACCATGAGCTATACAGGCTAAGCAGAAAGATTGACTAGCTTAGATAGAATCAAATTTTACTTATCATGAGAAAATCTGCCACCACATGTGTAAGTACTCTCATCCAAGGCAAAACAAGCACCAAGTGAATCATAAGAATCTAGCCAGTTTCAATCTCAACAAGGGCAACAAGGACTCATAGAAAATAAGCTCTACAAACGCTCACATATGAAACAGAGACTCAGTTGATCAAGTGATTATAGTTTATCCTCATGTGTCCTCTTATCCATGTGGAGGGTCGCACAACTGGGTACGGCAAACACCCCGAGGCTTCAAGTCACAATGTTTGGATTTAGCATTATGGAGTAGTTTTTGATCAAAGCACTTAGCAGATTTTTCAAGATTATGCACAAGACAAAAGAGCATGCCTTTACGGTAAAAGGAACACACGTTCCCACAATGTTTCATCATGAGCTAAATATTTGCAAAGCCTTCCATTTCGCAAACACAAGGTGCCAAAGCCAAGACATCATCTAGACTAGCCTTAATGCAAGCTTCAACAAGGATAAAAGCAATTATACACATAGTGAGCAAGTTTTAGCAATATTAGATCATAAGGTTCACAAGAAGCTCAGTTTACCTTTAAGATTAGCAAGTTGCTCACATGAGTTTATAACAAGCCATCTAGAAAATCTAAGCATGAGAGATTACCATCACATCCACACAACTTAGCTCAAGCTCAATCATAGCAAAGAGAAATGCAAGAAAGCATAAGAATCAAAGCTCATCTACCAATGCATATATTACATATGAGATGTAATACGAAAATGGTAAGATACATATATACAAGAGAAAATCAACTCCCCCTCAAATGATGCCATAGGGATGATAAACACCAAGCTCCCCCCGAAGAAAAGCATGTCTCGAAGCATCTAGGGGCTTGGTGAGGATATCAGCTAGTTGGTTTTTGGTATCAATGTATTGGAGCTCAACATCCCCCTTCTCAACATTGTCTCTCAGGAAGTGAAATCGCACATTGATGTGTTTGACCTTACCATGTTGGACTGGGTTTTTGGCTAAGCATATGGCACTGGAGTTATCACACATGAGTGAAACACCCTTGAAAGTCAACCAATAGTCTCTCATGGTAGATACAATCCATAGGATTTGTGAGCAGCAGCTACATACTCAGCCTCTGTGGTGGATTGGGCAACACTCGACTGCTTACGAGAAGACCAACAGATCAAAGAAGTACCCAAGAAATGGCAAGTACCAGAAGTGCTCTTCCTATCAATTCTACACCCAGCAAAGTCCGCATCCGAATACCCAATGAGATCAAGAGATGAAGATGCAGAGTACCAAAGACCGAACTCAAGGGTGTATTTGAGATACCTGAAGATGCGCTTGATAGCCTTGCGATGAGTCACCCTTGGAGAAGCTTGAAAGCGAGCACAAAGACACACCGCAAAGTGTATGTCGGGTCTTGTCACTGTTAGGTACAAGAGGGAGCCAATCATGCTCCTGTACTCCCTTTGATCCACCGCTTCACAGTCTTCATCAGGGTCAAGAGCCGTTGTAGTGGACATTGGTGTAGACAACGGCTTCACATTGACCATGTCGAACTTCTTCAGGAGATCCTTCATGTACTTGGCTTGATGTATGAAAGTGCCTTGCTTGCACTGTTGATTTGAAGCCCAAGAAAGAAGGTGAGCTCTCCCATCATCGACATTTGAAATTCACTTTCTATAGCTTTCTGAAACCTGGACACAAGAGCATGAGAGGAACCACCAAAGATAATATCATCCACGTAAATCTGAACCATTAGAAAGTTATTGCCATGCTTGAGAGTGAACAAGGTTTTATCAACACACCCCATGACATACCCACGCTCTAGCAAGAAAGTCTTAAGCCTAGCATACCATGCCCTAGGTGCTTGCTTTAGCCCGTACAAAGCCTTCTGAAGCTTGTACACACGGTTTGGGTATTTGTGGTGCTCAAAGCCAGGGGCTTGCCTCACATACACTTCTTCCTCTATGAAACCATTTAGGAAAGCACTCTTGACATCCATTTGATAGAGTCTAATGCCCTTGGAGGCAGCAAATGCAAGCAAGATCCTAATGGCTTCTATGCGAGCAACAGGAGCAAAGGTTTCACCATAATTTAAGCCCTCCACTTGGCTAAAACCTTGAGCAACTAGTCTAGCCTTGTTTCTCACAACCTCGCCATCCTCCCCATGTTTATTTTTGAACACCCACTTGGTTCCTATGATATTGACATTTTTGGGAGGCTCTACAAGGGTCCAGACTTTGTTTCTCTCAAAGTTTTCCAACTCCTCATGCATGGCATTAACCCAATGTTCATCAGATAGTGTGTGTCCAATATCCCGGGGTTCAAAGGTTGCAACAAAAAGAGAATTGGTAAAGCAAGCGAGATGTGCAGACCTTGAACTTGTTGTCCTCTCATAGAGATTACCAATCATTTGTTGAGGTGGATGTCGGCGCTGAATGTGGTGAGGAGCTTCTCTCTCAGAGAGTACCTCCCCCTCAACCATAGTTGGAGCTTGCTCGACAGCTGCTGAAGTAGATGTAGAAGCTTCAGGACCCTCTGCTGGAGTGGTGGTGGCAGCAGGAACAAGCTCGGATGTGAGATGGAATGAGTCATCATCGTCATCATCCAAGCCCTGTAGGTCCTCTTCTACAAAGATGCTCTCCTCCATCTCCTTGGTACCTGCAGACTCAATCACATTCCTTGCACAAGAGTTTGATTTATCAAAGGTTACATCGCAGGACTCTACGATGGTGTTAGTCTCCAAATTCAAAACTCTGTAGGAATGACCATGAAGAGAGTAACCAAGAAAGATGCCATCGGAAGATCTCGACTCAAACTTATCAAGATTGCCGCACTTGAGAATAAAGCACTTGCAACCAAAGACACGCAAATGAGAAATCGAGGACTTTCTCTCAAAACGCAGCTCATAAGAAGTCACATTAAGAATTGAGCACAAGAAAATCCGATTGGAAACATAGCAAGCAGTGCTAATGGCCTCAGCCCAGAACCGCCTCGGAGTACTATGCTCATCGAGCATCGTCCGGGCCATCTCCACTAAGGTTCTGTTCTTTCTTTCAACCACACCGTTCTGCTAGGGAACCCGAGGTGCTAAAAACTGATGCTCAATACCATGCTCAAGACAGAAAGTACCAAAGGAGGAGTTCTTAAACTCGGTGCCATTATCACTGCGAATTGCTCGTAATGCACCAGGGAGTTCCTTGAACAACCTCAAAGCTAAGCTCCGAAAGTGATGAAACACTTCATCCTTGCTCTCAAAAAACTAGACCCAAGAGTAGCGAGAGTAGTCGTCAACAATCGCAAGAACATACCACTTCCCTCCTGCCGAACAAACCCGAGAAGGACCAATAGTGTCCATGTGAAGCAACTCTGCAGGGCGTTCAGTCATCACCAAATTGATTGGTGAATGAGAAGCGGCAATCATTTTCCCATGATGACAAGGAGCACAAACCAAATCCTTATCAAATTTGAGCTTAGGCAATCCTCGGATCAAACCTAGGCCACTCAAGCGACATAACAAGTCAAAGCTCATGTGACCCAGTCTCCTATGCCATTTTCAGAGCTCAGAAGAAGATTGAGCAAACAAGCACTTGTGAGAACCAGGAGAACCAGCAAAATCAGCCTGAAAAACTCTGTCAATGCGAGAAATCCCACAAACCAAGGAACCACTCGAATCAAGAACACAAGAAGCATTCGACTTAAAGCGCACTTCCAAACCAGCATCAAGAAGCTGAGAGACAGAGAGGAGATTGTACTTGAGAAACTCAACCAAACCAACATCATTGAGAGTGAAGTTCTCATTTACCTTTACCGCACCTCTTCCCTTCACTCTTCCTCTCTTGTCATCTCCAAAGGTCACATACTCCCGACGCTTCAAGGGAATGAGGCTAGAGAACCACTTTGCATTTTTGGTCATGTGGCACGAACACCCGGAATCCATCAACCACTTGTTCTCTAAGCCTCCACCTGCTGCCTACAAAGAACGAGAAGTGAAAGTCGATGGCTCAGTGCTGGGGTTAGTCAAAAAGCATTTGGGAATCCAGCACTTAACCATACGACCGATAGTAGTCATCACAGTTCTTTGCACTTTATCATTCGAACGCATGGGACGAGAACCACGATGGGGAAAACGTGGCCTGTCAAAGCGTCTCGACTCAAACCTTGAGTTGTGAGGATAGAAATCATTTGTGTGAAAGCCAAATCCACGCGAGTGACACTCACCACGATGGGGAAAACGTGGGACGCCAAAGCGCTACTGTGCAAGGCCTCTGTTTCGTGAATCAAAGCCATATGAGGAATGACCCTGTCCACGATAGGCACGAGAAAAAGAGCGAGGCTGAAAGTCAACAAAATCATCATAAAAAGGATCCCTAGTCAACTCAGCTTGCTTTCTCTCAATCCTCTTATGCCTAAAACAGAATTCATCCAAGTGGCATTTGCGACCACAAAACATGCAAATGTAGACACCCTTAGGATTAGGCTTGGCTTGCATTGCAGGTTTGGGTTTTGGCTTCTCTGTCTGCTTTGGGTTGAAGGAGGGTTTTGGATTGGGTGGATAGTATGTGTCAGTGAGTTTGATGGTGTTTTCCTTATCCTTGTAGCTAGAGCTAGGTACAAACTTACCCACATTCTCACTCTCCTTGTCACACCTCTCAAATCCCAAACCTAAGTTATAGGTTGATCTAGAAGCACTCTCCTTCACTCTTGCCAAATCACTCTCAATCTTCTCTTCACTCACTAGGGTTCTCTGGAGTTTAGACACTAGATAGTCATTTTCCTAGACTAGGGCTTTGTTTTTCTCCCTAGTGATTACAAGCTTGTCCTTAAGAGAGACACACACCTCACAAGGTGGTGGAAGGACCTTAGAGCGAGTCTCATGAAGCAACTTGGACTCAAACTCTTTGACTTTGGGAGTGAGCTTCCAACTCATCTGTGAGCTTAGGGCACTTCTGACATGCACCCAAAAGAGTTGGTCTAGCTTTGAACTCATCAAGCTCCTTGAGGGCATTCTCAAGCTGACTGGCAACTTGAGCATGCATACTCTCCCTCTGTGCAAGATCACTCATCACAACTTGACAAGACTCACACTCAACAACAATGTCCTCACGAGCAAGCTTGGACCTAAGCGAAGCAATTTCAAAATCAGCACTCTCCAACTTAGACTTAAGCTCTCTACTCTCACGAACAGCACTGCAAAGCTTATCATCTTGCATGAGCAAAACATCGCGCAAATGATCAAGTTCAGAAGAGAGCTCATCGAGAGTGGGAGGTACCTCGCTTGTGTCGGAGTCGGATCCAGAGTCGGTGTCATGGTCGTTCTTTGCCATGAAGCAAAGTTCGGTGAATTCATCCTTCCTCTTGACTCATGGCTTTTCAACCTCCTCCTCCGAGCTTGAAAGACCTTCGCTTGATGTGAGGTTGACATCGCTCAAGGCGGCAACGTAGGCGCGTGTAATGGCCTTGGCGAACTTCTTGGAGTTCTTGCCCTTCGTGTAGAAGCGGTTCTTCTTCTGCTTGAAGTCTTCAGTGTTGTTGTTGCGGTACCCGGCCTCCTTCTTCTTCTTGGGACAATCAGCGATGAAGTGTCCCGGGTCACCGCACTCGAAGCAGGTTCTTGAACCACCTCCTCTTCTCTCCTTCCGGTTGTTGTAGAACTTCGTGAACTTCCTTGTGAGCAAGGACAGCTCCTCGTCAGGAATGCACTCCATCTGTTCAGCAGAAACTGCAACAAGAGAAGACAAAGAAAACTCCAAGGAAGACTTGTCAAGTAAGGGGTTAGTTCCATGAGAAGCACAACTGTGATCACCCTTCTGAGAACTAGAAAGCAAAGCCACGCTAGAAGCAGGAATAGCAAGATTAGGACGATATTTCCTAGATAGTTCATGAGATTTTAGCTTGCTATATAGTTGCTCACAGTTTAGGGTATTGAATTCAGCAGTTTCTTCTAGAGCAACAATTTTAATCCCCCAAACATTTTCATCAAGTGAGTACAGCAGTTGCTTAGCTCTATCATTGTCATTGTACACAAGGGTACCATAAGCCCGCAAGTTGCACACAATTGCCTCAAACCTATCAAAAGTGTCATCTAGTGACTCGCCTGGTTTCTGTGCAAAGGTTTGGGACTGTCTATTGTAAGAATCCTTACGCATATACTTGACCTGGTTGGTATCCTCATGGTAAGTGCAGAGCTTATCCCAAATAGCATGAGCAGTATCAAGGTGTGCAACCCTATCATGTTCGCTCCTACCAAGTGCAGAAAGCAGAATATTGACAGTTTTGGAGTTGTTCTCATACCTGAGTAACTCACCTGCAGATGCAGTGTTCAGGTCTTGTGGTATAGCATACTCCTGATCAACAATCTCCCAAATTGCACGTACTTGACTCAGCAGATACGCCTTGGTCCGTGACTTCCAGTAGGGGAAGTCCTCTCCATCGAACATCCACAGCTTGACAGCGCACTTCTCCATGTCGCCTTCGGATCACAAAGCCGGTGAAGGTCAACTAGTGATCAAACTGGCTCTGATACCAATTGAAGGACTGAGAAGGTGACAAGAGGGGGGGGGGGGGGTGAATGGGAGCCAATCAAAATTCTCCAAGAGAACTTGGCCTATATCCCAAAAAGAAAAAGAGCCATTCGGATGGGTATTTCTCAGATCTTCATCGGACATGTCCGATAGAACAAGTTGGTGCAGGTTCTGGAGTCTGAGGGACTTGCCCGATGCCTTAGACAAATTAACCATCGGACAAGTCCTATGGTCATCGGACAAGTCCGACACGGAAGTCCGACAGATTTAGAACAGCAACAGCGAACCGCAAAGAAAAATTACAAAACCTTATCAAACGAACTCCAAAAATCACGAAATTTGGACCAGATGATCCTCAATACATCACGCCCCTTACCCAAGGAGATCAACTCAATTGGCTCAAGAAATCATCACGAATTTCAGATCTCGTACCAAGAACACCAAAAAGGGGAAACTTGAGAAATCCTTCAAATCGAAGGTGCTAGAGCCAATAATTCCATCAAGGATCCATAGAGGATTATTCTAGCTCATCCTAGTAACAAGTTTCCTAAGAAATCCGGGCCAAAAACTCGTCCAAAAGTGAGATCGAAAATCACCACGAAAATGCTTCCGAAAATAGAAAAAAAGGGAATTTCGAGATTCAAGTGAAGAGGGAAATCTTGAGCACGAAAATACTTCTCATATCATAGAAAGGTGCTTACAAGATTCATAGGTACAAGGCTAGGAAGCCACCCTCTTCCTCCCAATATTTGGAAGAGCAAGAGATTTCTCTCACACATCCACTACTCTCCTCTCAAACATGAAATCCTCTCCTAGCACTTTGAATAGAGTTCTAACACAAGGCTAATGGGAAGAGAGACACCTCTCACACTATCTACACCTCTCCTTATATAGACTTAGGGTCTATTGTCTACATGACCACTCTACCCTTGACCTACATAACACATCCACCTACCACCAGGGGCATAACCGTTCATCTTTCACCTCATCGCCCGAGTGCCATCGGACGCTTCACGTCTTTGCTTCATCTCGAAGCAAGCTCCATGATGGTGCCACGTGCACCACCAACCACCGCCACCGATTTTGAGGCCCAAACCAGGAAACCGCCTTGCACGCTTCTCAAAGCGCGACTTCTTGATGTTGGCGCGTGTCACCTTGTCCCGTGATCCTGACCATCGGCAAGTCTCTCCCAGTCCCTGTCCATTGGGCCCCCTTGTCACTTGTACCGGTATCCCATTCGCCTTGACTTGGTCAACACGCCGTCTTCGTCACTAGCACGGTTTTGAGGCTCAACCGCGAAACCGTCCGTGCTTCTTGCCTCTCCACGTGTACGGTGTGGATCACCCTTGACTTCACCTGACATACCGATCGTCTGGCCCCAAGTCCCCTACTTGTGTCCGATCCTCTCGCCGTTGACCGCCAAGTCGACTCCAGTGACCTACACATCATGAGACAAGCAAACATATTTCCAATCTCCTGCAACATCACCAATATCTCTACCAACTCCGGTTAGTCATAACAATGATATGCAAACCCATGCAATCCCTAGATTCCCGCATTTCAACTCAAACACCAAATCCGCTCAAGTCAATTACTCATCACAAATATAGCAAACCATGACACATATCCACATGGTTTCTCATCTGATGACCAGGGAAACCGTAAAACATGAGCCCGCCACGTACCGGGAGGAGCTCTACACTGAACACGAGGAGGCGCTCTTGCGACGTGAGGAAGTAGAAGCCTTCGTGTTCATCGCAGTTGTAGTATATCACATCCTCCAACTCCTCGAGCATGAGGTTTTGCCATGCAGCATCAGGCCGCCCTTGCGGTTCCAGTGGGATCCACCGGTTCATCCCAGGGGAATAGCTCACGGCTTTGTGGTGGCCAAGGCTATGGCGGCGATGATGTAGCGCCCATCGGGGCTCAGCGCCGGGGACCTAGTCGCGGCGAGGATGAGTAGGGCGCTGGGGCGGATGCCGACTCGGAGCCGGCAAGGGATCCGATTCCCCAGCAGGCCTTACAGGAGGGGGATGTTTTCACCGGTGACGAGGTTGAGCAGTGCGTAGCCGCGCCACTGGCCACGCGCGACGAAGAACCAGCCGCCCGGGAGGGAGCCGCGGAAGCACGTACCACAGGCGTTCTCGAGGACGGCGGGCTCGTTGGTGGTGGTCCTGGTGAAGAGGCGGAAGTAGGAGGCCCCGGCGGTGGACAGGCAGAGCAGACACGGGAGCATCACCGGGCCGCGTGCTCCCGCTGTATCGAGCTGGACCGCCAGTTCCTGCTCACGCCGGAGCAGCAGGCGCGGTCGGTGAAGGACGGGAGGCGGCCAAAGATTTGGTCGAGGAGCTCCTCGGGGAGGTCTGCCCACGGGCGGCGTGCCGCCTCCGTGGCTGCCATGGGAGGCGCGCAGGTGCCGAGCCGCTTCTGGATTCCTTTCCTTGTAGAACGCCTTCGTAGCGGGCCTAGCGGAAAGGACGGATGCGAAGAAGAAGGGTTTGGGGAAGGGAATTGGGAGGCGATTTCACGCGGCGGCCATTGGAGGTGGCAAGCCTTTGTGGGTTTTGTGGAGAATGCCGCTGTAGTGGTCCGCTCCTGGCCAGGGGAGGAAAGGGAAAAGGGGAAAAGATGGGCAACGTCGTCACGAAATGCACGGTTGGACAAAATGGCGTGGAAATGAAAAACAAAAATGTTGTGCTTATTTAGAGCAACTCCAACCCTTCCCCTTTCCTATCACCTAAATACAAAAATCTATCTATAGGGAATGGGGATAGAAAAAACTTCTTTATCAGTTTTCCTTTTCCATCCCCTTGGTTAGGTGATCACCTAAATCTATTCCACCATTTTCTTTTATGAAGGGAATCAGAGCAACTCCATCTCTTTCCCTATAATGTCATCACCTAAAAAAGGTTAAAGGGGATCCCTCCAACCCAATTTTTGAATTATAGGTGATGGTGTTGTAGCAGTTCACCTATTCCATCACCTAAAAAGGTAGGGTCCATCATTTAGGTGAGGATAGGTGATCCATTCCATAAAAGGAATGGTGGAATGGATTTAAGTGATCACCTAACAAGGGGATGAGAAAGGGAAACTGATAAAGAAGTTTTTTTTATCCCCATTCCCTATATGATATATTTTTGTGTTTAGGTGATAGGAAAGGGGAAGGGTTAGAGCAACTCCAACCCTTCCCCTATAATCCCATTACTTAAAAGAGGTTAAAGGGGATCCCTCCAACCTAATTTCTAAATTATAGGTGATGGTATTGTAGCAGTTCACCTATTCCATCGTCTAAAGAAGTTTTTTTTATCCCCATTCCCTATATGATATATTTTTGTGTTTAGGTGATAGGAAAGGGGAAGGGTTAGAGCAACTCCAACCCTTCCCCTATAATCCCATTACTTAAAAGAGGTTAAAGGGGATCCCTCCAACCTAATTTCTAAATTATAGGTGATGGTATTGTAGCAGTTCACCTATTCCATCGTCTAAAAGGGTAGAGTCCACCATTTAGGTGAGGGGAGGTGATCCCCTTCATAAAAAGAACGGTGGAATAAATTTAGGTGATCAACTACCAAGGGGATGGGAAAGGGAAACTGATAAAGAAGTTTTTTCCATCCCCATTCCCTATATGATAGATTTTTGTGTTTAGGTGATAGGAAAGGGGAAGGGTTGGGGTTGCTATTAGAGTTGCTCTTGCCTTGCCTCACCTAAATGATGGATCCTACCCTTTAGGTGATGAAATAGGTGAACTGCTACAATACCATCACCTATAATTCAAAAATTGGGTTGGAGGGATCCCCTTTAACCTCTTTTAGGTGATAGAATTATAGGGGAAGAGCAACTCCAACCCTTCCCCTTTCCTATCACCTAAACACAAAAATCTATCATATAGGGAATAGAGATGGAAAAAACTTCTTTATTAGTTTCTCTTTTCCATCTCCTTGGTTAGATAATCATCTAAATCTATTCCACCATTCCCTTTATGGAGAGGATCACCTTCCCTTACCTAAATGGGGAATCCTACCCTTTTAGATAATAGAATAGGTGAACTGCTACAATACCATCACCTATAATTTAAAAATTGGATTGGAGGGATCCCCTTTAACCTCTTTTAGGTGATGAGATTATAGGGGAAGGATTAGAGTTGCTCTGACACCCTGGTGGAATCTTGGGATGTCGTTGAACATTGCTCGTTTTTTCAACCAGGTTTAAAAACTGTGTTGATTTGACAATAATAAAAAATACTGGAAAAAGGACCAGGTAATAAAAAAAATGTTTAACTTCATAAATGTAACGTCATTTCATTAAATCCATATGAGTGAATTTTATCACAAGGAAAACTGAAAATGGCTATGCATTTATATGACGAGAATTCATTCTATCTTTCAGTCTGTTCGATGTACATGAGATTCGTGTTCGGCTTTGGCTCGACTCCGTCTCCGATAATTTGCATATGTCGAATACTTGCAAGAATCTTTTCAGACCTTCGAATCGATTCCTTATTTTTGCCTGGATAATGCTCGTATTGGAGGACCTGAGACGCATGCAAGTCTGGATGCTTTGTATTTTGGGATTCCAACTGATAGCGATTTGAAAACGGAAACCAGTAAAGCAGAGCAGAGGAAGCTCGGATGGAGCGGCAAGGCAACCATTCCATATGCAAAGCTTGGATTACGGTCTAACAGGCTTTTGATAAATGTTAATAGTTAATCTTCATTTAGTCAGAGAACAATTAATTTTAGTGACGAGAAGTCCAATACGGATTAAGGATACCCATAAGCAAATGTTAAATACTAAGAGGAGAAGAACGGGTTCTTCTGAACAAATCCTGCTTTCCATAAGAGGAGAAGAACGGGTTCTTCTGAACAAATCCTGCTTTCCAGAACCAGGATACTGGATCCAGTCTCCGCACAAAATAACCCACGAAGGACCAATGCACCAAAAATGAAACAGCAACAGATAAGTTACTGATTCAGTCATCTAGACACATATAGATTACGAAAATTGAAGTGCATTGCACATGTTAATTGGCAAAACACCATAGCAGTCTACAAAGATTTTACGCAAATTATGTATGCAACAGCACAGCAAAAATGGAAAATTTGTCACGTGCAAACGGGTTTTTTTTTTTTTTGCACAGTCAAAGCACTGGTGTGCCCTACATGAGAGGTAACAAGGCCCTTCACCGCTCAGTTTTTTTTTTAATTAACAACCGATCCAGTATTACTAATTCATCATTCGCAATACCTGAGGAACACATGCGGATCGTAAGGAAAAGAGGCCGCAAATATCACGGTTAGCTGGTATTGTTTGGAACTAAATTTTCCCCTTGTATGGAATACAAAATTTCCGTCTATGAAATGTCATCTACAACATAGTCAATACTGAGCAGACTCAGAAAACAAAGCCAATTCTGAACAGATTACCAACTGAGCAGCCAAAATTGCATGGCAACATGAGAACAATCACAACAGGAGTATCCTGCATGAAGGGAAAATATAAGAACAATCACAACTGCAGTGTATCAGCCACACGAGAAGGGAAAATATTCAGATATAGTAATCCGATTCAAAGTTCTGACTACCCATTCTAAATGAAATAACACAAACTTTTGCCACAGATATATGCAATGTCATCAACAAGAAGGTCCCTGAGATTTCAATGCTTGTCAGATTCTGAAGTGGACACCAAACAAGTTGACTAAATTGCTACGGCGCAGATCAAACCATATCATGCAAATCATTACTGAATTATCAGCAGACATGATACTGTTTCAATTCATCTTGAGGCATTACAGAAATTGTACCAAACACTACACAGATCCCATGCATATTATAAATGACATACCAAAAATGGACGAACACGGAGACAAAGTAATCAAGACCAAAACTGAAGGAACAAGATTGCCTGTTAAGCAACAAGGGCTTTATCTAGCTAACATTATTATTCCATCATCCGCAATGTCTCAGGCATCACAGGCAAAGATATTCAGAGAGAACAAAAGTGAAAGAACAAGGTTAACAAGGGCACAAGATATTCAGAGATAATGTAGATTCAGCATCACAGGCACAGGAAATTCAGAGATAACAAATGCTCGGCATCACGGCCACAACATATTCAGAGCTGACTAATATTACAATTCAAGGTAGAATCCGGGAGCACCAGTTTCAAAGCATGACCAGTTGTGAACAGAGTGCTGTTGGGGGGATCAACGAAAGAACCACGTGCACGGGGAGCAGTCCGACCGGGGCCCTTGCCCCCAGCGCTTATGGATGGTCCGCGTGAAGTAGCAAAACCGGCCGGTGTCTTTGCACTCGTACTGTTTCTGAGCACAGAGAATGGTCTGGGTATCTCGGAATCCCTTCTCTGTGTCGTCAAGATAGAAGATGAAACCAGGATAAAATCGACCCGTTTGAAGGGCTCTGGAGCAGCCTCGCCCAATGAACAACAGCTGCCCGGTAAGAACGGTGTAGGACCTGTGCCAATACGGCATCTCATTTGCCAGCACTGGGTACGGCCTTTATTTGCCCACTGAAGAGTAAATATCTGAAAAGAATTTGTGCCGATTCCTGGATCAGCAGAGGCAAATCTCTTCACCATAAGCAGCCTCCCTGAAGCAAACTTGATGAGGTAGCGCCCAGCGATCACCTCACCGTCTCCTGGGGCGGTCATGTGATGGTCATGAAAGGGATAATCCCTACCCTGCATGGTCATCGTGCCATCTGGTGCGTGACCATGCTCGAAAACAGTGACTGTCTCCTGGGAGGTGAGGAAGAAGACCCCCCCCCCCCCCCCCCCCCCGACGACACGGCACTGGTAGTAGATCAAATCCTCATAGACGTTCTCGACTGTAATCCGATGGTGGAGAGCCCGATTCTCGTCATTCACTTCTTCTGCCAGGAGACCGGGGGACCAGTCCACCATGCCTGGTTCCCAGAATGCTAAATTGCACTCGCCACAGCTTATGGCGGCCACGATGTAGTCCCCGTCTGGGTTCGGCAGAGCAGATAACGTCGCCGAGAGGATGATGAGGGCGCGCCGGCGGCGGGCGCCACCCCTCAGAGAGTACGGGATCGTGTGGCCCTGTAATCCATCAGGGAGGGGGATTTGCTGGCCGGAATCGAGATTGAGCAACGCATACCCATGTCACTGGTGGCGCGCCACCAGGAACCAACCTCCCAGGAAGGAGCCGCAAAAACGCACGCCGCGGGCATGGATGGAGACGGCGGTGTCGACGCCCGTGGTCTCGCTGTGTGTGATATATATATGAGGATACCTCATGAGTCGGATATATTGTTGAGTGGGTCGGGGTACAATAAAAATAAAGTCCATAAAGATAACTACTCGGATTATTATTTGGAGTACACAACAAGTCAATGCTAAAGATAAAAAGTTAGAGATAGAATCCTAGTCGAAAATCATGTTGTAATCGACTAGAACACTTACCATGTAACCCTGTCTCCCCGGATATATAAGGAGGGGCATAGGCTCTCTCATAGATAGATCATATCCGGTATAATATACAACAGAATACAGGACGTATGGTTTTTATCCTTCGGGAGGCCCGAACCTGTCTAAACCTTGTGTCTTGTGTGTCCATCGACTCTCGGTCTCGCGCATGCCTCTACCGATACACAAGGATCATGGATAGCCCTATGATCCACTGCCGATATTAGTATCGACAGTTGGCGCGCCAGGTAGGGGCGACGTGAAGATCAACTTGTCGAGTTCGATGGCAAGTTTTTAAGAAAAGTTGGATCTTCATCGACAACGATCAAGCGGAGGCGGTATACGCGTATAGTAGCAGTGCTGCATGCGCGACGCTGCGTTACGTTGTTTTGCTGCAATCGACGTCCGAGGAGTCGACGAGTATCAAACGACGAAATTCTCGGCGAGTCTGGATCACGTACGGTGGCTATACTTGGAAGCCGAATCCAAGTTTACGCGTCTCACAAGGAAGGAGTCCGAGTTACGTGAGCTGCATGGTGATTATTGGTAATCGAAGGACAGGTCGTGACGGATGACTCGGGCTTGTATTGGTCGAGTTGTGCGATAACACTAGGGAAGATAGCGGTCCTATATCTGAGAGGAACGTGTTACCAATAACAACTGATTAATATCGTCGTCTACCGGTCACTCGACGACTCGACTAATCATTCGGCGACACAATCACTCAACGACTCGGGACAACAAGTCACTCGCTGACTCGTTCATCGGCTTGATGGTTCAATGACATGCTCGGGGGCTCGTTTACGACTCGCCAAATATCAAAACTAAGTTACATTTATAATTTTTGTATTCTACCAATTCAATTTGAAGGCCGTAGGTTCTTCATCTTACTGTGATCGTTTTAAGTTTATTTTGAACTCATCTTTTTGCCTTGACAATATTGGTCAATAATTTTTCTCGGTTGATTTCGACTCGTACGTGTTTGGCCGAATGAGTTTAGCAGTACACAGGTGGTATTAGGAGGAGTTCAGCTGTTTTGCTTAGTTGTCCGTCTGACTCCCATTACCCAAGTTGGTCAGTCTAGCTCCATGACTCATGTCGTTTGCCGAAATCGTCGTGCACATCGTTTTTTTAATGAACCTTATTTGTTTTTTATGTCTGTTGGTTGAATAATCGATTATTTCTGCCAGTACTCTAAGCAAACATAGGCCTTACATGAATAACAGAAATCCAACAGACTTAGATATTAAAGGCGTTGTTTCATCAATACTTTATATTAATTTTACATATAACTACATTATTTGTATTCTTATATTACAGTTATCTCGTCGATATCATTCGGCCACGGAGCGCCGAGTCATTGAATCACTCGGTCATGGAGCGCCGAGTCATTGGATCACTTGGTCACGGAACGCCGAGTCATTGGATCACTCGGTCACGGAGCGCCGAGTCATTGGGTCACTCGACCATGATCAACTACTCATGATTTTGTTCGGAATTATTTTCAGAAGGGCTATCATGATCATGGTTCATGGTTTTACTCAATATTGGAGAGCCCTGCAAGAGTTAATATTGTTTACTTGGAATCACATCCGGGGGCTGATATACTTGTTATACTTGATCAAGTATCACTCGAATTCATTAGTACCAATGGTTCCTTTTATTAACTGGTGGGAGTGGTAGAACCAATCTTGGGGGCTACTGTATTAAAACTTCTCATAGAATCAAACGGGAAAAGTGGTACATCCAGATTTACATACGGTGTTATTATTTTTGACTCACAAGATATTTTGTGATCTAAATAACTTCTAAGTTGGGGGCTATACTTACACCTATTAGGTGAATTTTTCCCCGCATATGGATATTATTTGGTGCATAATCCTTTTTGAAGATTTTTGGAGACCTTTACAAGTTTGTTACTGTACATGAAAAAGCTTAATCATATTCATGGCGAAACATTAGTCAATCAACTGAAAATCAACAACTAGCTTGCAAATCTCTCGGGGGCTACTGTAGGATATATATACCAGGGATACCTCACCACTCGAATATATTGCCGAGTGGACCGGGGTCCAATAAAGATAAAACCCATAAAGATAACTATTCGGATTATTACTTGTAGTACACGACAAGTCAATGCTAGAGATAGAAAGTTAGAGATAGAATCCTAATTGAAAATCATGTTGTAACCGATTAGGACACTTACCATGTAATCCTGCCCTCCGGATATATAAGAAGGAGCAGATGCTCTCTCATATATAGATCATATCCGGCATAATATACAACAGAACACAGGATATAGGGTTGTTATCCTTTGAGAGGACCGAACCTGTCTAAAACTTACGTCTTGTGTGTCCATCGATTCTCAATCTCACGCATGTCTCTATCGATATACAAGGATCATAGATAGCCCTATGATCCACTGCCGATATTAGTATACACACGCTGAATACGCGGAAGTAGGAGGTCCCCGTGGTGGACGGCCTGAGCAGCCATGGGAGCAGCGCTCTGCCTTGCATCTCCTGCTGCACGGCGAAGAAGCGCCAGTTCGTGCACACGCCGGAGAAACAGGCACGGTCCCCAATAGACGCCAGCGCGGAGAAGATTTGCTCGACGATGTCTTCGTTCATCCCCGCCCATGGCCGCAGCGTGGCAACAAAGCGCCATCGCTTGCACACGGCAGAGCATCTGACGCGGACGCGCTCGGACGGCAGGTACGCGAGGAAGAGGGCGACGATGTCCTTGTCGAGACGCGCCCACGGACGCAACGGTACAGCGAGGCTCCAGCGCTTGGAGACGACGGCGCACCGGCCGCGGAGGCGGTCAGCCGGCAGGTACGAGAGGATGTGGGCGACGAGGTACTTGTCGAGACGCGCCCACGGACGCAGCGGCACAACTGAGCTCCAGTGCTTGCAAACGATTGCGCACCGGTCGTGGACGCGGTAGGGCCGCAGGTAGTCGAACACGCGGCACGGCATCTCCCGTTCCAGGTCCGCCCACGCCATGGCTGAACCTCTGGATCCGCAGGGCTAGCGACGCGCCGAAGCGGGTGGCGTCACGCGCTTCTCTGCCTTGAGTTGGGGAACGCCTCCGAGCGGTACTGGTGAAAAGGAAGGAGGTGGAGAAGACGGCTTAGAGGGGGGATAGAAATAGTTGCAAGGGAAATTTCACGCGGCGGCCATGGGGGCGGCAAGCCGCCTGGTTGTTATTGTTTTTTTTTTTGGGGGGAGGGGGGAGAGAATGCGTGGTGATGGGAGAGGAAGAAGACGACAAAGCTAAGAAAGAAGTTGGTTACACGAAATGGAAATACTGTAGGTACACTTTATCCCTGACTCAGTAAGTCCAGAATGTCGTGACTCGTAAATATTGTTTTGTACTCGTATTGTTTTGAGATTGGTGGAAGTCACCCATTGTTTTTTTTTTCAACTCTCACCTCCAATACTGTACATTGCAACCTTCTTCATTTGGATCTCCACTGAATGGCGGACTTCCGTGCCTGGATGTGGATAATTGTCGGCGCTGTCGATTTCAATCCGATGACCACGGCCTCCATACCATTGAGCAACACATGAGGGCGAGGAGATGAATAGTACAAAATCCTATTCAATCTCAGGAAAATAACTAAATAGCAGGAAACTATTTTGCTATCATGGAAAATTGCATCGCATAATGACATGAATTATAACAATATGTGATTATTGGCTGCTTCGAGCATGTGATTCAGAGGTATGGAGCCCATCGCGTTTGCCTCCATCGCCAACACCCTTGTGATTCGTGAGTCGACGGCTGATGAGGAAAGTCAGCATCAACTTGACGGGCGCAAATACCCTCACAATGACGGCAGAGCACTGAAAGTGTGTCATAGTTTTTCCTTTGATTTATTTATCAAAAATATTTATCCAATTTATTTGATTTATTATAATATAAATAATTAATTTATTTGACAAAATAGCTTATCTTACATGTTATACTAAGAGAGATGATCCATACGCTAGAAAAGCAGTACAAAAGAGATTTTAACTTATGTGTGTTTATTATAATAAGTATTTATACTTTCAATTTATTTTTGTCAGAACTTATGACTTATAATAGCATAAATAGCTCAATAAACAATAAATTTAATTTATTATTTAGGTAAATGATCACGCTGCCTGCACAAATTCAATTTTCACTCCCACCCTATTAGTGGAGTAGAAGATACAATAAAAAAACTCTTATCATGCACATAAAAAAAGTGTTTTATCAATTAAAATATTTTAATGAATAACTATAACAATAATTACTTCATTCTATGCATAAGTGAATCCTTGAGAAACTACGCCGTCGTACTATTTGTCATGGTGGATTCGGTACATCTTTTTTTTGGGGGGGTGGGTGGGAGGTGGATTAGTGTTGTCCAACGCCGCTCGACACGGCACGGTCCAGGCACGAAATAGTCCGCCCCAATAAATTTCAGGCCACACATAATTAATTTCAGGTCATGTTGTTGCCAGCCCACGTGCGGCCGACGGGCCACGGCATGGCATGAAGTGTGTTAGCCGTGTCGGGTCGGCCTGTTAGGCCCGTAAACATGCACGTCCCGTTAGGCACGCGAGCCTGGTTATAGGCGGCTGGACAGCGCGAGGTGGTAAGAGTGGGTGGTGCAGCTGCGGAGGGGGCCTCACGAGCGGGTGGCGCAACGGTGGGAGTGGGCAGCGTGGCGGCGGAGCGGGCGGGCGGTGCGACGATGGAGCGGGTGGGCGTCACGGCGACGGAGCAGACGGGCATCATGACGGAGGGAACGTGCTCGCCGCGGTGGGAGTGGGCGGGCGACGCGAGCAGGCGGCGCAGCGGTGTAAGCGGACGGGTGGCACGAGCGGGCGACATGACGGGGAGAGCGACCGGCATGGCGGCAGGAGCGGGCGGGCGAGAGCCAGAGGAGAAGGCATGCGAGTCACTCAGACTCGGAGTGACCTAGGTCAGTAGGTCAGTGGGCTATGGGTGGCTGGGCCGGTCTGATGAGATTTGGCAGGCTATTATAAACCTTGTTTCGTGTCGGTTTTATTGGGCCATGCCCGTGCCGTCCGTCGGGCTGCCCCTAGACCCAAGCACGGCCCGTTACCTCATGGCAGGCCAGCTCGACACGAAATTATTACGTGCGTGCCAGATTCGAGCCAGGTTTTTTTTCGCGTGCTTTTAAGCTAGCCCATGGACCACAAGCTTTTTGGAGAGCAGTAGGATGGATGCGCGAGAAATAGGTTGGGCCTTGAGAAACTCTGGATCGTATTGTGATAGCTTACAGTGGAAACACCCAATGATCTTGACTAAAGGTGGCCAAAGAGGCCGGGCCAAGTGGGCCGGCACGAAGCACGCAAAAAAAAGCACGGCCCAAGCATGGCACGACCCATTCAATTTATGGCCTGTGCCGGCACAGCCCTATGGTAACGTTCTGCTCACTGCCACCGCCGACGGCATCGGCTGCTCCTTCTCCGTCATCGCGGCCGACATCATGAGCTGCCACAACGACAGGTTCCCGGGTCGCGACGACAGGGTCCCAATACGCGTGCAAACCCTATCATCGGACGACGATGGCGAATGGGGTCACCTCGCCGTCGTCCCCAACCCCGCGCCGCCGGGCAGCATCCCCTTGAACGGAGACAACGACGCCGGCGTTGTCATCGACGGCGTCATCCACTGGCTTCTGCTGCTGAGCAACCACAACATCCTCACTTACACCGTCAGCACGTCCACTGCCGGACTCATCCGGCTCCCCGTGGACCGCCTGCCGGCCAGCTGGTGCGTGGAAGAGTCGTGCCTGGGGTCGTCTCCGGACGGGAAGCTGTGCCTGTTCACCGTGGACGGGCTCAGAGTTTCCATCTGGATGATGTCGACGTCACTAGCACCAACAGGAGGAAGTGCCTGGACGCGGCGCGCGATAGTTGACATGTGGGGCACTCTGCGCTTAATGTCGATTCCAATGAAGGAGATGGAGGAGCATTGGATCGAGCTGGAGAGTTCCGGGGATCAAAGGACGGGCGCGGTGTTGGTGCGAGTGCACGGTGGTGGTTCTGGTGATGGTCGGAAAGACCTGGTGGTGCTGGACATGGTGACCATGAGGACAAGAAGGGTTGGGGAAATTTCAGGCATTTCATTTCAGGTCAGCCCGAGATCCCGTGTAACCGCCATGAGAGCCGTCTAAATCAACTTTCGACTTTTTATATATGTAGATTATGTTAAAATTATATAGGCTTGAACCATTAATAATAATAATAAATTTTAAAAATTTTAAAAGTCTATTTATGAGTGATGAGAGTGTAAAGATTTAGTCTCACATTGTTAGTGGACGTGTAGAGAGTCCAACTTATAAGATTGATTGCTCTAGCATCTCTTGCAAGTGTGTGGATGAGAGGAAGGAAAAACATATGCGCGCGCTCACTCGCCAGGCAGGGCGGGGCGGGGTGTGAGCGATGGGCACAGCCGCGCATCACCTGCGTGAATGGTTCGTCGAAATTTGGTCCCTTGCCTTACAGGGGCGTGACTTTCTTTTTCACTTTCTTTTTGCTGCGTATTACATATATTTAATTATGAAAACCGACGTATTAATATGGTAACCGACTCGGTTATGGGACGTCCAACCATAATGGTTCCTCCCTATAAATACGTACGGTTACTGCTGCAAATCATATCACGCAATCGCCTAGGGTTTACCTCTCGTTACTGTGCGTCGCCAAGTCTTCTCCATCCCGATTGTCGGCGTGCACCGACGAACGGGAGAACAGGTCTCCGGAACCGTCGTCCTCTGTGACCCTGCACCAGAGGAGGGCGAATAAGGTTTTTGGGAAGCGCTCTGCGCGACTGCTCGATCGCTTCCTCGTCTTCGTCAAGCTTGTCGCCACGGCTCGTCTTCCTTGTCGTCAAGTCGGTCTCAGCCGCCGTCGCCAACAACGTGACGGTGCTGCACGTCGTCACCGTCTTCTCTACCCAGTCTAGAAGAAAACATACGTACTCTCATCTCAAATCATGTCTTCTATACTAGTTTTCATAACTTGTTTGTCTATGATAGATGTTACTTTATAAATCTATTTAGATCTTGCGTAGACTTATCTAATTTATTATGCAATCTATTAATTATACTTATAATTTATTTATAGATTAATATAAAATTAAAAGTGCTAATTTATCTAACAGATCAGATATCACACGAGCATTGTGTTACGGACCCAACACCATCGATTGTCAAACAGCTTGTCTAATGGCGCCGTGTACCGCAGAAATGTGTGGCCTACGTGCCGTGAGAGGTGCAAGTATATATTAGGAGGTCGAGTTCGAGTCATGCCAAACTCTGTTTGCACATTGATCGTGTTAGGTCTGTAACATAATCATTATGTGATACATGCATTCCACCCCTTTTCATTTATACAAAATAAAGCATATATAAGACATGATGTGCAGTGCAGCAGGTGAAAGTTGATATACTACATCTAGTTTAGAGTTAATCTAGATCTCATGGCAGTTACACGGGATCTCAGGTTGAATGTCACCTCAGACGGGTGGAACTTAAAAAAGAGACATCAATACAAATCAGTGGCGGGTTTCGTATAAAAACTTGGGTAGGGCAAAATGTTGAAGCCATGACACAAACTTAACGAACAATAAAACTGAACCATGCAAACACACATATATAAAGAGAAAGTATAAGAATTAAGATAATATACATATTGTTGGAAGAGTAAATATAAAATAAATGATAATATTTGAACAATGTATATTTCATCTAAAATGTTTTTTATTCTGTTGTCGGAGGTAATCAATGAGCGCTCGAGAGAATCGTGCGGTGATCAAAAGGTTAAGAAATGGAGTGTCAAACTGTCAGAGAGGGTGAAAACACGCGAGCATCCTTTAGCCTTTCCTAAAATGAAAGAAACATTGGCGGCGACAACTGTTTTGTGTCACTGCAGAAGCAACTGCACGTCCAAGCCAACTCTAGGCCTAGCCCATTAGCTCCTTAATTGGCCCACTTTGAGATTAGGTAGCGGCCGCCCTACCGTATGTCCAATAGATCTAGCCCTACAAATAATACAACTGACAAGGAAGGAGACGTGATAAAAAAGGAAGCAGTGCGAACAGGACATCAATGCAATGAATAATGTGAAAAAAAAATCAATATTGCATTGGATTAGTAGTTCTTTATAGATAATAATGGAAAGATTACATTACACCGGACCTTAGCCTTCTAAAATGCTACACCCACATTGGCCTTAACAATCTAAAAAATTATAACTAAACTAGCAAAGTGTCCGTGCGTTGTTACGGACTTTAAAAAATAAAATATTCTTTATAATTTAAATATAAATTATTTATATAATATAACTATTAGATATATACAATATTATTGACATTTTTTACATAAAAGACTATATTTGTATTACCGTCAGTGCTTCTTAGTATATCATTTTATATGTCAAAGATAACAATTTTATTATATTTTTTTTATCATATTCTTGAAGCTTTATCCGGAAGAAAAAATCAATTCACGGAGTTCAGAAATAGCATTGCATTACAACGCGATTTTAAAATTAAAGACTTGCTTTAATAAAAAAATTTAAAATACAAAAGTTGTAAATCTCGTTGAGACCTTTTTGAAATATATATGGATCATATTATTTGGACTACGAAGCTACGAGATATGGGGTTTGCACAGAGACCTGCGCAGAGGAGTCTGAATCAGAATAAATATTTTTGTATCGCATATTTGGAAATCAAAACTGCGAAATCTGGACTTCTATTGAATACCAAAGTTGTAGAACTTTTTAAGAGCTACGCGATAGAGTCCGAGTTTGACTCATTTGAGTTCCGGATATGGGAGTTATGATTTTTGAAATTCGGTACATGATATAGAAGTTACGAAATCGATTTGGATTCAATCTCTAACTTTGTGGATACGAAGTGGACGACTGTACCTCAATTAATAGATTGTAGAGATACAATCATCAATATGAGTTGGTACAGATCATAAGTGCATACACCCAGACTGATATAAAATATGACTAGAAAAAAAGAAAGAGAAAACATCTTTATAGCGCAATCATTATTGTCATTCGATACAACTCTTCAAGTACGATCTAATTTACAAGATTCATCTTAAACTTAAGCAATTGTCAATCCATGATGAATAACATTCGTAGATTAAAGCAGGACCATCTAAGTTTAGTCTCGGTGGAAGTTTTATCAGTATTAAATAAGGTATCACATAAATAAAAGAGATGACATAGTATAATAATTAATATAAAATTAAATAAATGTGTTTCATGGGGATAAAACTTATTTGACACTGTTTCATAAGTATAAAACTTTATTGAAACTTCCATTAACAATATAGAGTTTCATTCCAACATATTTTGACCAATTTTAATCTAACAAATAGATGTTAACTTAATACTATAACTTATATATGAAATCATGAGATAAAACTATACATTAATAGAGTCTATTTCACACGTCAAACTAAATCTTTAAATTTAATATAACACTCTTATAAATGTAAGATGAACTGAATTGAGAGTGAACTAAGCCACACCTAAACACGTATGCGCCGCGCCTTGCTCCTGGTGGATGTTGGAGTCGCCGCATTGCCTTGGGACCATCCGATCCGAAATCCCGCAGGCTAATTGCCAGGCGGCCGCTTAACAAACCAAACACGCGGTATATAGTGTTCAACTCAAAACATCTTCGACGACTCAGGACGTCACAGTACTAGAAATGCGAGGTATGAAGCAAGGTCAATCTCGTATCCGCAGAAGCTGTTCTAGGAAAAGCCTTCACCGTCCCAGCGTCCGCCCGTGGTTCAGGGGCCAGTATGCGGCGCCGCGGACGACGACGGCCGGGCCGAGGCGGCGCAGCGCCTCGCCAGGGATCTTGTCGCATGTATTTCTGACCTCTGGGCCCCAGCGTCCGCCGCCGCCGTCATCGTCCGAGGAGCAGCAGCGGATAGCCGTGAAGCCGCGCCGGTTGTACACGAGCAGCACGCGGTAGAACGTGGGCGTGCCCGGGGCGTGGTCGAGGTCGTCGCCGGTGAGCAACGCGCAGGCGTAGAGTCCTGGCATGTCGTCGCCGGCGAGTTCCGGGAGCACGGCCATGTCGCCTGTCATCGGGTTGCAGACGCAGAACGGGAGGCCGTCGGAAGATTCCGGCCGCGTTACTGGAGATGACGCCAGCCCAGTGACGGCACGTGGGGGTGCATCGGACGACCGTGGCCACGTCAAGGAACCCGGTGAAGATGCGCCCGAGGGCGTCGTCGGGTATGGGCACGCCGCTCTCGCCATGTTGGGCGGTCGTGACTTGGCGGCGGCGGCGTTTGTTCCGGCGCCACCGTGATAGGAGCCCTTTTTTGTGCGGTTGCAGGAAGGATCGTCGCTTCGGTGGCATTATATAACGGGCAGAGCAAGGCTGCCACGTTCTCGTGGTGGCCAGAAGATGTTCTTTTGACGCTTGATGATGCGGAGGCCGTGGGGACAATTGAGGATTTACTCTTTTTTTCAATAGCCATTACCCAATTATTCTTATTCTCACATTTTTTAATAAAGAGTAAATTGCATCAATAGCTATTATATTAGTTTAGCAGTTTTAATTTAACCATTGTACTCATAGAATTGTAAATTATAGTCATTATTAAGCTAGGTCATATGCATAAATATGGTCATTAACTTTATATCTCTATATATGTTGGTTACTTCGTGTACATCTTACTTTGCTCTCTTAATCAATTTATAAATATTATTTTTTTCTTAATTTTTTAAATATGGATCATATCATATCTTTATAGTAACACAATAGCTTTATTATTGAGTTTGTTACCAACAAGGGCTATAATTTGGTTGTGCTCAACAACGGCATCCATGAAGACGGTGATTCACAAATATACGTATGCTATATCAGTAAAACATGTAGTAATACTAAGGTAATGACCGTATCGATGTGTATGAGCTAGTTTAATGACCATAATTTCTAATTTCATGAGTATAATGGCCAAAATGAAACAACCAAACAAGTACAGTGACTATCCATATATTTTACTCTTTAACAAATTATTGTAGATCCCCACAAAAAACTTTATATTTTATCTAAATCACTTACTTTTAGTGCCACATCAGCATTTTTTTATTTTCTGTAATAAAAAGGTCATGTGTAAAGTTGTTTATACCCCTGAGAGAAATTAAAATTTAAACACGAATCCAAATTCAAACACAAAATTCGAATTCGAGTTCAAAAATTCAAATTCGAAATCACTTAAAGTAAGTGATTTGGACAAAATATAAATTTTTTGTGGGGACCTAGGATAATTTGTTAAGAAATGTGGGAAGAGGAATAATTAGACAATGGCTATTAAGAAGGAGGGTAAATCCTCAATTGTCTCGAGGGCGTGTATGGAGGTCTCCCTATTTCATTGGAACTTGGAAGGCGTTGCCGATACGATATCACTCTCTCTTCATAGATAGCGGCCGCCACGCAAATGAAGCCGCACGTGTCCACAAAGAGAAAGGTGTCACGCTGGGGTTGATCAAGGGGTACGTTGGGATCTCGCATTCTATCCTCAGAGTCATAGCAGAACAAGTAAACACAAAATTCCTTTGCATTACCATTCATTCTTTTTTGTTGTTTTCCATATTTAAAATCCCTTGGTTCAGAAATTTTCATGATTATGGTTGAAATCCGAAGGTTTATAGTAGCCATTACCCCTTGTGGAAACTGGTTCCCGTGTCCGGACGTATGACTTGAAGGTGAACGACTATATCGTCCCGGTCCGGGCATATATACGCCTAATATCGGACCAGCAATATATCGGTATATCGTCAGTAGCTCGACGAAAAAAAAGCAAAGATAATCGATAGAGGGTTTATCTATCAGGGACAATGGATCCAATATTGCGTAGTTTGATGGCACAACAATCACTGGCGGAACTGAGGGGGGGGGGCATGCCCCCCCCCCACCCCCTAACTTCGGTAATTTCTATGAGCATATACTGCTCTTTAGTCTTCATCATAGGCTAAAAACCCATGTGCATTTTACGAAAAAGTCTGTAGCTACTTTGCCTTCCAAGGAAATGAACCAGAAAATTGTCTAGCTAGTAGCTATCATGCGCGTCCAGCAAAAGTAAAATGAAAATTTGATATAGATTGATAAATGTTACGAGCCACCAAATTGTCGCCTTGTTGTACTCTGACATAACATACAGTGTGATCGATGAAGCAGGAACTAGACTTGGTTCTACTGTTCTAGTATCTACAAGGTAATCATGATTTTCTTGAATATTGATGTTCTTGAAAACTGTGTCTTGCAATATGCATCCAATCTTAATCTCAACTTCTTGAAAATTGCATATTGAGATTTTTTTATTTTCTTATGTTTCTGAAGTTGCCTAGAGGGGGGGTGAATAGACAATCTTAAAAATAATACTGAAAAAGCACTAAAGGATAATCAAATAACCAGAAGTGACAGAACTTCCATCGGGATCGACGGAACTTCCGTCGCCTCACTACCCTTCCTCTAAGCAATGAACAACGCGGATAACAAAGAGAAGAAAACACTAGTTTGGTAGAAGTGAAGCTAATATAATGTAAGCCTAGAATTCTTGAATGAAGACTAGCTACACAATTAACAAATGATACAAGCACAATAATATGAAAGAAATAAACAAGCACAAATATGAGAGCGGGAAAGTAAAGAGAGACACAAGAATTAACCCGAGGTTTGGCAACCACACTAAGTAGTTCCTACGTCCTCGTTGAGGAGCCACACAAAGTGGCCGGGTCTCTCTCAACCCTTTTCCCCGCCAAGCAATCACAAAGATCGTGCTTGAATTTCTTTCTCCACTTGATTCTTTTCCTCCGGAGGTGAATCACACCTTCACAAACGTCTCCAACTCACCACACAAAGTTGGGAGTTCAAGGGCGACGCCTAGCCGTCTAGGAGACCAAGTCTCCAAGAGTAACAAAAAAATCAAATCTTGATGGGGAGTGAAAGATGTGCTCAAGCTTTTGAGTGGATGGATTCAATCATTTTGTGTTTAGATCTCTCTCAATTGGATTGGAATCTCAAGAACAAGTTTAGGAGTAAGAGAGGAGAGCTCTAGCTGAAGAGTGAGTGAAATGGCAAAGAATCCAACCCTTCCCACGGGGGAAGGGGTACTCTATTTATAGTGAGAGCTCAAAAACTAGCCGTTAGTGTATTTTCTGGGTCTGACAGAACTTCCGTGGTTACCCACGGAACTTCCGTCAATTCAAATTTAGCCGTTATAAAGCACTGGCAGAGAGCAAAAGATGTTGTGACGGAACTTCCGTTAAAAGGTGACGGAACTTTCATCACTCTCGATTTGACAAGAAAGAAAGGAGACTCACAGAACTTCCGTGAGAGCCACGGAGGTTCTTGGAGACGGAACTTCCGTCACTCTCGGTTAGACTGGAAGGAGGCTCACAGAACTTCCGTGAGAGCCATGGAGGTTCTTGGAGACGGAACTTCCGTCACTCTCGGGTGTGCAGAAGGTAGAAACCCGACGCTGATGGAACTTCCGTCACTAGGTGACAGAACTTCCGTCACTCTCGGGTTAACATCAAGGCCAGACCCGACGCTGACGGAACTTCCGTCAGAGGACTCATGAAACTTCCGTCACTCTCTGTCTTGCTAAGTAAAAGATTGATTCTTAGGCTTTGTTGGCTAAGTTTTCAAAAAGGTCTTGCTAACGAATTGATTTAGAGCTTGAGCACAATGTTTCCCTTACTAGCAAGATAAGTTTTACCCCTCTTAATAGTTTGGCATGCCTATGACTCAAAACAAAAAGCATAAAAGCTAAACTTGAACTGCTATGAGCCATTTTCTTTTCACTTTTATTGAGGGATAGACTTTCTCACATTAGTGGGTAATTAACTTTTCTCTTGATGATCTGCACATTTTCTTTATAAGCATGTTGGTACAATTTTAATCTTTTGTTATTAATCACCAAAACCCACTAGGGGACCTAGATGCATCTTCAATCTCCCCCTTTTTAGTGGTTGATGACAATAGATTAAAAGGATATAGAAATATAATCAAGAGAGAGAACAACAAAATATAGTGAGGCTCCCCCTAAAGATATGCATGATTCACAAAGACATGTGAAGGAGCTCCCCTTATATTTTGTAAAAAGTGGGGTGCCTAAAAGGTGTACAAGTGTGAAGCAAAGTGATAAAGCAATAAACAAACATCACAACCAAACTATAAATTAGAAGAAACAAGCACCACACATGACATAAGAACAATAGAGTTATTACAAAAGGTTCACAAATATGTTTCACACACAAAGCAAATAGAGAGGGGAACTAGTCCATAGGTTCATCACTATCCTATTACAAAGCCTCTGAAATAAATATCCTTTTCACTCATCTCTCCCCCTTTGGCATCAAGGCACCAAAAAGAATGAGAGGAGGAGGAGATAAGAGAAAGGTACTATGCATCATCACTGGTGTTGTCATCAGTGTCCTCATCGTCCTCGGCATCACCCTCTTCTTCGTGGCCTTCATCCTCGCCTTCTTGTGCATCTTGTGCAGCTTGTTCTTCGTGAGAGGGATCGGGTGGAGGAGCAAGATCATCCCAATCATAGCCGACAAGGGGATCCTTAAAGACCGGTGGCTCACCATCGGGCTCACACTCGGAGCCATCCGGAGACACCTCATGGCCTTGAGTTCTTTGGTCTCTCTTATAGCGCCGCACTTGCTTCTTAATGTGCTTCTTGTTCTCCCAATTTTCCTTAGCATTGAAGCAACAAGCATTCAAGATGGTCTTGAGCATAGCAGCAATGGGTGATGATGGACGGTGGCGAGATGCTTCAGGTGGAGGAGTGGAGGCTAAAGCACGAGGGGCGGCTGCTGCCGCCCTAGCTATCCGTTCATCGGCTAACTCCCTCCGGATAGTCGCATGATGAGGGCGAGTGAGCTTAGGCACACGGGGTCTCAACGGCTGATGCTTGCACTCCTTCTCAAAAACCAATCCAGTCTCAGCCTCAATCATCTTCATAAGATAGGGAGCAAAGGGTAGCACCTTCCAAGTGTCCAAAGAGGCCGAGTAGATCTCCTGAGTAATAAGGTCCATCACACTGAAGGCTGCAGCTCCATCTCAGAATCTAGCAAGAACATTTCTGGAGTGCTCAACAAGAGAAGTGGCATACCCAGCCTTAGGAGAAATAGTCATACGGAGCAGCCTGTTGAGTGTGAAGAAGAAGTTGTGCATTCTATGAGTGGTTCCCAGATATTTGGGTTGAAGGTCCTTATACATGAATCTCAGCTCAGAGTCCTTCAACATAGGCTCACAGGAGAGCCTATCCCTTGCACCATCGGCCTCAGCATCCTGAAAGAAAAAGGTGGCAAAGCGAGAGGGGGATACCACATATTGCACACCTTGTGTCATCCAATGAACATAGCCTCGTCCATCAATGTATAAGGTGGAGTAGAACTGACAGATGACCTCCTCATTCCAATCATAAGTAAACCCCATGAGGTCATACACATTCCGTTCTTTGCAAGCTCCCACTATCTCATTGAAGGTTGACTCATCCTTGTCCTCCATGTATTTCCAGTCAATCCACTGATGAGTTGCCAACCGGTTCTTCCGGTTCGTGTCAATGATCATAGACATGTAGTAGTCTTGGTGAAACTAAGTGAGCAACCGGGGATCACTGGCCTCTTTATTAGTCATGAGATACTGATTTTGCCTTCTTGCGTTATGTAGTGCCTCGGCATCCTTCTTGTAGTCCTTGAAATCATGATGAGGGGGGTAGGCGGGAGCATGGACTCGAAGATCCCTCACAATGTTCAAGGGCTCATTGCTTGTTGACTTGCTCTTGCGTGGCTTGGGGCGGGGTTTGGGGTGGGTTTCCTTGACTGGCTTCTTCCCTTTATCAAGTGCCCTTCTAGGAGGAAGAGCGCCTCCTTGACCAACTGAAACTGTTTGAGCCCTAGAACTGCTCCCCTGTCCTACCCTTCTCTTCATCACGGCCTTTCTTCTCTTGGCAAGTGGTACAGGATCGTAGTGGGAGGAGGAGGAATTGTCGGGAGAGGCTTGATGTTCCTCTTCACTTGATTCCTCACGGACGGTTGGATCATTGGAGGCAATCTTGGTGCGGACCATGTTCACACACCTAAGAGGCAGGAAATAAGAGACTAGTTAGGAATGAGTCACAAGTAGGAGTGAGAAGGGAGACAAATTTAGGGCACTGAACTACAAGTGACGGAAGTTCCGTGGGGGTCACAGAAGTTCCGTCATGACGGAAGTTACCACGAAACTTCCGTCATTTTGCAGTTTGTCCATGAACTTACCCCAAAACTCCCAAATCCTACAGAAAGAGTTCAAACGCTGCATAGAGAAGGTAGAACAACCACAAAGAAACTATTTTACCTAAGCCAAAAGGACTCTAAGGGACATTTGAACATTTGACCTAAGAACCAAGATCTAGGGGTCAAATCTCATACCTAGTGCAATGGAGATGAGAAAGTTGATGGAGATCGCGAAACTTCCATGGGGAAGGTGTTGAATCTCCACCAAATCCAAGGGAAACGCCGGTTGGATCTCCAAATCACCACAAATCGCCGCTTAGGGTTTGAGGAGAGAGAGAGAGAAGAAAATAGAAGAGTGGCCGGTTGGAGGAAGAAGAAAGAAAGGGTGGGGTGACTTAACCAGGGACTAACGGAAGTTCCGTCGTTGGGCGATGGAAGTTCCGTTAGCCTCGGGTTGAGACGCGTTGCAAGCTTCTCTCACGGAAGTTCTTATAGAACTTCCGCGCCCGACCTAACCAGGGACTGACGGAAGTTCCATCGTTGGGAGACAGAAGTTCCGTCAGTCTTGGGTTGAAACACTTCTCAGTCTGTCCTCATGGAAGTTCTGGCAGAACTTTCGTGGACGACGGAAGTTCCGTGAAAAGGTCACGGAACTTTCGTCATTTACAGGAAAGAGGCAATAACTGCTGCAAGATTGAACTTATGGACAAGTTACATATGAGTATAAAGCTTGTCTTAACTTGTGAATAGTAACAAATCAATAATCAAAGCTATATTCACAAGTATTGACAATATGATCTAGCGATCAAAGAATTTTGTTTGAAAACAAAGACAATATGAGATTTTTGAAAAGATTTTGGTTTCAAGAAAGATTTTGCATGATCAATACACCAATCAAAGTACAAGATTCTACTCCAAGTTGGATGAGTCAAGAATATTTAGTTCGCTCCTAAGTTCACAAAATTGTTTCTCATCTAGGGGTTTGGTAAATATATCGGCTAGTTGTTTATCGGTTCTAACATAGCTAATATCAATATTCCCCTTTATAGAATGATCTCTCAAGAAGTGGTGTCGGATATCTATATGCTTGGTTCGATTGTGATCAATGGGGTTATATGCAATCATGATAGCACTCTCATTGTCACATAGGAGTGGAACTTTGGTCATAGTGTATCCAAAGTCCAAAGTAGTTGGGCACAACAACTTCCGGCTGCCACATACTCCGCTTCGGCCGTGGATAAGACAACGGAATTTTGTTTCTTGGATGACCATGACACAAGGGACCTACCCAAGAATTGGCATGTCCCGGAGGTACTTTTTCTATCAACTTTACATCCGGCGTAGTCGGCATCGGAATACCCGACTAGCTTGAACTTGGAGCCCTTGGGATACCACAATCCTAAGTTTGGGGTGTGAACTAAATATCTTAGAATTCTTTTCACCACCATGAGGTGGCTTTCCTTTGGAGCACTTTGGAATCTTGCACACATGCACACACTAAGCATGATATCGGACCTAGATGCACAAAGATAAAGCAAGGAGCCAATCATGGAGCGGTATACCTTTTGATCCACGGGTTTACCGTTTACATCTAGCCCAAGATGTCCGTTTGTCTTCATGGGAGTCTTATTAGGTTTAGCATTCTCCATGTCAAACTTCTTGAGTATGTCTTGTGTGTACTTGGTTTGACTTATGAATGTCCCCTCTTCAAGTTGCTTAACTTGAAAGCCTAGAAAGAACTTCAACTTCCCCATCATGGATATCTCAAATTTCCTAGTTATAATCTTGGCAAACTCATCACAAAAAGATTGATTAGTAGAACCAAATATAATGTCATCGACATATATTTGGCAAACAAATAAATCATTGTCAATTTTTCTTGTAAAGAGAGTAGGATCGGCCTTGCCAATTGTGAAGCCCTTATTGATCAAGTATCCCTTGAGGTGTTCATACCAAGCGCGAGGAGCTTGCTTGAGGCCATAGAGAGCTTTGTGAAGTTTGTACACATGGTTTGGTTTCTTTGGGTCTTCAAACCCCGGAGGTTGTTGTACATACACCTCTTCTTGAATAGGGCCATTAAGAAATGCACTTTTCACATCCATTTGAAAAAGCTTAAAGCCATGGTGAGTAGCATAGGTAAGTAAAATACGAATTGACTCAAGCCTAGCTACGAGTGCATAAGTTTCACCAAAGTCCAAACCTTCTACTTATGAGTAGCCTTTTGCGACGAGTCTTGCCTTGTTTCTCACAACTACACCGTGCTCATCTTGCTTATTGCGGAAAATCCATTTTGTACCTACAACATTTTGCTTGGGTCTCTCCACTAATGACCACACCTTGTTTCTTTCAAAGTTGTTTAACTCTTCTTGCATGGCCATCACCCAATCCGAGTCTTGAAGGGCTTGTTCCACCTTAAGAGGTTCCAAAGAGGAAACAAACGAGTAATGATGATAAAAGGTGGCCATTCGAGATCTAGTAGTTACCCCCTTTTGGATATCTCCAAGAATGTTGTCTACGGGGTGATCCTTTTGAATGCTTTGTCGTACTTGTGGATGAATTGGCCTAGATGCATCTTCTTCTTCTTGATTGATATCATCTTGAGTGTCTCTATCCCCACCATCTTGAGCTTGATCTTGGTTGTTATCTTGACCATGATCGTCACCATGATCTTGGTCTCTCCCTTGATCTTGTTCATCATGTGGCTCTTGTGGAGATGGTTCATCTTGCCTTGAGTTTGGGTGTTGTGGTCTTATCTCTTCTATTGCCATGTTCCTTATTGCATCACAAGGAGCTTCATCACCTACATCACTTGGATTTACTTGCTCTACTTGAGAGCCATTAGATTCATCAAATTGCACATCCCGGGTGATTTCAACAACACCGGTGTCTTTATTAAAGACTCGATATGCATAGACGTTAGTTCCATATCCAAGGAGAAAACCTTCATGTGTCTTAGGGGCAAACTTAGAGGATTTGGGTTTCTTATTAAGAATAAAGCATTTGCTCCCAAAGACACGAAAGTATGAAACATTTGGAAGGTTACCGGTGAGAAGCTCATATGATGTTTTCTTCAAGATCTTGTGAAGATATAGTCTATTTGTTGCATGGCATGCTGTGTTGATGGCTTCGGCCCAAAAAGTGTCCGGTGTCTTGTACTCATCAAACATTGTTCTTGCCATCTCTATGAGCGTGCGGTTCTTCCTTTCGGCTACCCCATTTTATTGTGGAGTGTATGGTGCGGAGAATTCATGCTTGATGCCTTCGTCATCAAGGTATTCTTCAACTTGTGTATTCTTGAACTCGGATCCATTATCACTCCTTATTTTATTGATCTTCACTTTATACTCATTTTAGGCTCTCCTCAAGAACCTCTTTAGGATACCTTGTGTTTCACTTTTGTCCATCAAAAAGAATACCCAAGTGAAACGAGAATAATCATCAACAATTATAAGGCCATATTTGTTACCGCCAATGCTTATGTAGGTGACCGGTCCAAATAGATCCATGTGAAGCATTTCCAATGGTCTTGTCATTGTCATCATTGTTTTTGAGGGATGTACCGCTCCATCTTGCTTTCCGGCTTGAGAAGCACTACATATTTTGTCCTTTTCAAAAGCAACATCCTTTAGTCCAACAACATGACCGCCTTTTAGGAGTTTGGAAAGATTTCTCATCCCAACATGAGCTAGCCGGTGATGCCATAGCCAACCCAAGGTGGTTTTAGCAACCAAACAAGTATTTAGGTTAGATCCCTCTTTGTTGGTAAAATCAATAAGATAGATCTTGTCCTCTAAATACCCTTTGAAAGCTATTGAGGAATCTTTCTTCCTAAACACGGTCACCCCATCATCGTCAAAGAGACAACTAAGGCCTATCTCACAAAGTTGTGAAACAGACATCAAGTTGTATCCTAGACCATTCACAAGATAAGCATTACTAATTGAAAGGTCATGGGTGATGTCAATCCGTCCACGACCAATTACCTTTCCCTTGTTGTCATTTCCAAATGACATGCCTCCACTTGGTAGATTGTCATGATCAAGTGTAGAAAACATTGATCTCTCTCCGGTCATATGATTTGAGCATCTACTATCAAGCACCCATATTGCCCCATCGGAGGAGTATTCCTATAAAGGAAATCAAGCACGTGTTTTAGGCACCCAAGTTGGTTTGGGTCCCTTAACACTAGACACAAGAACCTTGGGCACCCACACACAAGGCTTCCACCTTGCATCATGTGGCCCAACAAACTTAGCAATCACTCTACCATAAGAATTACGGGTTAGCACATAAGAGGCATCAAAATCATTAAAGGATATGATAGGGGTCTTCATGTTCTTGTTGACATGGGAAGCATTCTTGGGCTTAATAGCGTTTTCTTGCACCACTTGCTTTCCCTTGCTTTCATGCACAAAGTTGATATTCTTGTTGTGCCTTCTTTTGGGTACACCATTGTTGTACCCCAATCCTCTCTTGTCATGAGAAGCTCTTGGTTCACCAACCAACCTTGGCGTGATCTCCACTTGAGCTTTTTTCTTGAGCTCATTGACTTGGTTGGTTAGCTTCTCAATGATTGCATCTTGCTTGGCAATCATATCAACATTAATGTTGTGGCACCTTCCACAACCCTTGCTTGTTGAAGCTTGTGAGGATTCAAGCTTCTTCAATAATGATTGTGATTTTGTCTTGAGATCTTCAATGGCCTTTGTTAGGGCCTTGTTCTCCTCTTGCAAGGCATTGCACCTCTCTTGATATTTCTTGGAGGTTGAGGTGCTTGATTCACTTGACTCATTGACTTTTGCAAGTTCTTTGGTCAAGGTCTTGTTCTTCTTATTTTCTTGCTCTAGTTGCTTGGTGAGCTCTAGATTCTTGCTTTTCTCTTCATCAAGCAACTCTTCTTGCCTATCAATGATCCTCTCTTGATTGTCCAACTCCCTTTGTAGCTTATCTAGCATTTTTACCATTTCATGCATAGAGGGCACCAAATCCTCCTCTTCATCGCTACAATAAGAAGGATTGAAATCGGTGTGAGGAGCTACCTTGCTTTCCTTGGCCATGAAGCAACGAGGGGCATCATCTTCATCATCGGTGATGTTGTTGAAGAGTGACCTTTTGGCTGGGGGCAAGCCAATGGCGATATTAGCAATACCACCTTCATCATCATCATCGGAGATGTACTCTTGGCCAATGTGAGCATGTCCCTTGTTGTATGGTTTCTTGTAGGGCTTCGTCTTGTTGTTGTACTTTTCATTTTTCTTGCCCTTGCCATTCAATTTTGGACAATCGGCAATCATGTGTCCTTGTTCATGACACTCATAGCATCTTCTACTTATTCTTCTAGCTTTTGCCTTGTCAAAGCTTCTTTTGGTGAAACCATTCTTGATCATGTATTTGCCAAATTTCTTGACAAATAAGGCAAATTCTTCATCATCTTCTTCTTAATCATCATTCTCTTCATCTTCATCATCATCGCCATGAGTCTTCTTGACTTTGAGCGCCAAGTCCTTCTTGCTTGTGCTCTCTTCTCTTATGAGCACATTCACTCTTTTGCCCTCGTCATCACGACTCTTGTGGGCATTTATTCTTTCAATGACTTCATCCGTTGTGAAGCTCTCGAAACCATCCTTCTCCTCAATGATGGTGTAAAGTGTGGAGTTCCACATCCTAAGAGCCATGAGGAGCTTATAGTTGACTTCCTCATCTTTGATGTTATCACCATAGGATCTTCTCTCATTTACAATGTCCATGAGCCTATCATGAGTTTGTTGAGGCTCTTCCCCCTTATTCATCACGAAAAAGTTGAATTGATTCTTGAGAACTTGAGGTCTTAACTTCTTAACAACATCTACTCCCTCATGGGCACATATAAGCTTCTTCCACATTTTCCAGGCATTCTCAATTCCGGCAACTCTTGAATATTTCTTAGGATTCAAGGAAGAGAGAATGGCCGACACCGCTTGAGCATTGCGATGTATGTTGAGTTGGTCTATAGTTGTAGGATTGTCCTTGTCTTCCAAGATGTATCCTTTCTCCACAATTTCCCAAATTGGTGGACCAATTGATATGAGGTATATCTTTATGCGATGCTTGTACCAACTAAAATCTTTGCCTTCAAAGTAAGGCAATCTTCCACTTCCACTTCCATGGATATTTGCCACATCGGCATAGTTGAAAGGGATGGATGCATGCAACTCATTTCCCTTACTTGTTGAAGTAAAATCTCGAGGCTTGTCACCTTCTCCCGGCTTCGACATCTTTTAATCTTCAAGCTTTCAAGCCTTGTAGAAGATTCAGGCTCTGATACCAATTGAAAGTTGCCTAGAGGGAGGGTGAATAGGCAATCTTAAAAATAATCCTGAAAAAACACTAAAGGATAATCAAATAACTAGAAGTGATGGAACTTCCGTCGGGATCGACAGAACTTCCGTCGCCATGGAAGTTCTATCAAATGACAGAACTTCTCACTACTCTTCCTCTAAGCAATGAACAACACAGATAACAAAGAGAAGAAAACACTAGCTTGGTAGAAGTGAAGCTAATATAATATAAGCCTAGAATTCTTGAATGAAGACTAGCTACACAATTAACAAATGATACAAGAACAATAATATGAAAGAAATAAACAAGCACAAATATGAGAGCGGGAAAGTAAAGAGAGACACAAGAATTAACCCGAGGTTCGGCAACCACACTAAGTAGTTCCTACGTCCTCGTTGAGGAGTGACACAAAGTGGCCAGGTCTCTCTCAACCCTTTTCCCAGCCAAGCAATCACAAAGATCATGCTTGGATTTCTTTCTCCACTTGATTCTTTTCCTCCGGAGGAGAATCACACCTTCACAAACATCCCCGACTCACCACACAAAGTTGGGAGTTCAAGGGCGACGCCTAGCCGTCTAGGAGACCAAGTCTCCAAGAGTAACAAGCAAATAAAATCTTGATAGGGAGGGAAAGATGTGCTCAAGCTTTTGAGTGGATGGATTCAATCGTTTTGTGTTTAGATCTCTCTTACTTGGATTGGAATCTCAAGAACAAGTCTAGGAGTAAGAGAGGAGAGCTCTAGCTGAAGAGTGAGTGAAATGGCAAAGAATCCAACCCTTCCCACGAGGGAAGGGGTACTCTATTTATAGTGAGAGCTCAAAAACTAGTTGTTTGTGTATTTTCTGGGTCTGACGGAACTTTCGTGGTTACCCATGGAACTTCCGTCAATTCAAATTTAGCCATTGTAAAGCACTGGCAGAGAGCAAAAGATGCTGTGATGGAACTTCCGTCAAAAGGTGACGGAACTTCCGTCACTCTCGGTTTGACAAGAAAGAAAGGAGACTCACAGAACTTACGTGAGAGCCACGGAGGTTCTTGGAGACGGAACTTCCGTCACTCTCGGTTAGACTAGAAGGAGGCTCACAGAACTTCCGTGAGAGCCATGGAGGTTCTTGGAGACGGAACTTCCGTCGTGGGGTGACGGAACTTCCGTCACTCTCGGTTAGACTGGAAGGAGGCTCACAGAACTTCCGTGAGAGCCACGGAGGTTCTTGGAGACGGAACTTTCGTCGTGGGGTGACGGAACTTCCGTCACTCTCGGGTGTGCAGAAGGTAGAAACCCGATGCTGACAGAACTTCCGTCACTCTCGGGTTAACATCAAGGCCAGACCCGACGCTGACGGAACTTCCGTCAGAGGACTCACGGAACTTCCGTCACTCTCTGTCTTGCTAAGTAAAAGGTTGATTCTTAGGCTTTGTTGGCTAGGTTTTCAAACAAATTGATTTAGAGCTTGATCATAATGTTTCTTTTAATAGCAAGATAAGTTTTACCCTCTTAATAGTTCAGCATGCCTATGACTCAAAACAAAAAGCATAAAAGTTAAACTTGAACCGCTATGAGCCATTTTCTTTTCACTTTTATTGAGGGATAGACTTTCTCACATTAGTGGGTAATTAACTTTTCTCTTGATGATCTGCATATTTTCTTTATAAACATGTTAGTACAATTTTAATCTTTTGTCATTAATCACCAAAATCCACTAGGGGACCTAGATGCATCTTTAGTTTCTTGTTTCTTAAATTTTAGGTTCCATGGAATTTGCTTTCTTGATTTTGTTCCAGAATTTTAGTCCAATATCGTGGATATTTCTTTTTTGAATTCGTTGGACAGGCCACGGAGGTCAAGCAGGGGCGCGAGCAATGGCAGAACTGAGGGGGGCTGGCAGGGGCGGTGCCCCCCCCCCCCCCCTAACACTGGTGATTTCTTTGAGTACCATATACTAGTATCATGTATGCAAGCAAGCATGATTCACGAAAGAAGAAACATGTTTATATTTGACTTTCGGTTAGTTAAAATACACGTTCAACATTTCTATGTCCTGCACTCCACCAAAAGTGCTCGGGACTCTGGAGGGTAGTTCCTGGTCACCCTTGTTGTCAACGGTGAGATCCTGGTGATTGTGGCTACTTGTTGTGTTGGACGCCTAATTATATTTATATATATATTAAATTCATATAGTAAATTAAAATAACAGTGCTATAAATTCGACTCGGGATAATACATGTTAGAAAATTTTTGCTGAATTTATGACATAGTCTTCCTATAAAATCAAAATTAGTACACAAATAAAGAGATATTTTTCTTTTTTTATAAAAAAGGGTAGCTGCAGACAAGGTAAGATGATCTAGCTCATCGAAATCTTTAAACTTACATAATCATTTGGTAACTAAAATTAATATATGTCATGGCTAGCTTGTGTGTATCTGAACAAAAAGTTGCTTTAAATTATTTGTTGAACCTTTCAATTTTCAACGTGTTTGTATGGCCCAGTATTAGAATAACCGGTAATAACCAGCCGGTTAACCAGGTTAATTGGAAAACCGGTCTCAGCCGGTCGCGCTAACCGTCCAGTTAGCCAAAAAAAAACAGATCTGGTACTATAGTAATTCGGTTAACCGGTCGGTTTTTTACCAAACCGAGCCGGCTAGTCAATCTGGTTATTTCAAGCTTAGTATGGCCCTCCTTAATTTTCTTCCCCAGCTCCGCCACTGGGCGCGAGATGATACAAGTGCTCGCGGGTGCAGATTACGCGGAGGAGTTTCTCCGTGATCAGTTCTGTCCGCGCTGCAGCCACGCCTTCAGCTCCTAATGTTGTGAAGATCACATGCAAATTCACCATCCTGAAGCGGCAGAAAATGGAGATTTCGTGTTGGAGATTGTTCAGATCAACGGGTGGGCTACCATTGAGCCATCCCCTCTGGTACCCGACTACCCGAGCATCTGCTGCTCGAAGGTGTACAGGTGTTTTACTTGTTTGTACTGTTAATTCTGGCGTAGGTTATCAACCATGGAGGTGTATTTCGGGCCTGTTCGTTTCCATCACGAGACATGGTGGCACCCACCCCCAAATGCAACAAAACGGCGCGCCGGTTCACCAGTGCGAGGGCATCAATTGCCCACAGATGATCCCGCAAGCATCACTGTACTGTTGCTTGTTCTGTAATCTCCCGCCACGTGCAGGCATTGGGCTGGCGTCATCTCCAGTAAATCTCCCGCGCCCTGAAACCGCTTGGTCGCCGCCTCCCCGATCTCGCCGTCGGGTTCTTCTACCAGGAAAACGACGATGGGCCCAGGTCTCGCACCGGGAGGCGCGCGGCGGAGCCAACCTTCTTGCCGGCGTCTGGCCGTCGCCGTTTCGGCATCCAGCAGCAATGCCTTGTTCTCAGCTCGCTCATGAACCGCCTGCTGCACGCCGGGATCCTCGACTACTCCCGCCCCGTCGCGTCCCGCAACGGCCGCCTCGTTCTGGAGCTCCGCCGCGCCGACGGCCTCGCGTTCCGCGTCTGCAGCCCGATGACAGGCGACGTGGCCGTGCTCCCGGAACTCGCCGGCGACGACATGCCAGGACTCTACGCCTGCGCGCTGCTCACCGGCGACGACCTCGACCACGCTCCGGGCACGCCCACGTTCTTCCGCGTGCTGCTCGTGTACAACCGGCGCGGCTTCACGGCTCTCCGCTGCTGCTCCTCGGACGACGACGGCGGCGGCGGACGCTGGGGCCCAGAGGTCAGAAAGACAGGCGACAAGATCCCCGGCGAGGCGCTGCGCCGTCTCGGCCCGCCCGTCGTCGTCCGCGGAGCCGCATACTGGCCCCTGAACCACGGGGCGTTCGGGGTGCGCCTTGACGACGACGACGTGAGCAGCAGCGTGCCGTTGCTCGGTTACCCGACCAATCCTTACTCTGGCAACAGGTTGCTGGGCGTGTCACCGGGGGGCCGACTGAGCTACAGAAGAGTGGGATTGTGTTCTGCACTCTTGGACAAGGTAGCACAACGCCAGGGACCTATGCACTTAACCTCGAGACGAAACAGGTCGAGAGGATAGTGGACGGTGAAGGCTTTTCATGGAAGAGCTTCTGCGGATACGAGATTGACCTCGCTTCATACCTCTCATTTCTAGTACGTTGACGTCCTGACTCGTCCAAGATGTTTTGGGTTGAATCACTATACAACGTGTTTGGTTTGTTATATTAAGCGGCCGCCTGGCAATTAGCTTGCGGGATTTCGGATCGGATGGTCAGATAAGACAATGCGGCGACTCCAACAAAACATGGTCTACAGTAATTAAACAAAAAAAAGATAAGGGCAAAGTTTCACCATGTGTCAATGTCCTTTTGACGGACCGCCGACCATCAAAAGTACTTTTGATACAATGACCTTGCTTCATACCTCGCATTTCTGTCCTGGCCAAATATGGTATTTCTATCCTGGCCAAATATCGTCATTTTCCTGGTAGAAGAACGTGCAGCTTTATCTCGCGTTCTATGGTTTGCAGTGTAATCTCCTTCTATATATCCTCACAGCAGAACAAATAAACACAAAATTCCTTTGCATTACGATTCATTCTTTTTTCTTAAAAAAGAAATACACACATATCAAGCCCATCTAGTAATTGTTGTCACGTCACTATAAGCGAAAGTAGTAATACCAAATATGATTTGCAGTGTCATATCGTTATAGCATCCTCCTTATATTAGCTAGTAGCAGAAGACCACTTCAGAGACACCATTCCTCTCCTGCTTCCACGTCACGTCAACCATCACCTTCCCGCCATTTTGCCATTCAAACGCAGCCTCGCGGCCATCGACCAAGCACCACTTGGGTCTCACGTCAGATAACACCAGAAGCCGCCCCGCACCCTTGACCTTCACCCTCACCTCTCCCGCATCACGATAGTACTCCACATCGACAACGGTACCTCCACAGTTCAGCATGTTGACGAGCCCGATCGGCGCGAACCGCAACCCGACCCCGCCACCTGGGATCTTCATGGTCGTGACGGGGACAAACGTGAAGAGCTCGAAGGTGGAAGACTGGAGGGTGAACTGGATGGGTTCTGAGTTGGGTGTCATGAGGAGTAGCTCTTCGGAATGGCACCTGTACACAGCGTATTCTGCGGCGTTGGCCGTGGCCGAGGAGGTGTCTTCCCGCTGGCCCCACTCGACGTCTGTTGGCCGGACGTTGCCGGAGACTGGCTTGTAGCAGTGGGGGTAGCCTCGGACGCGGCGCTCGGCCGGGTCCCAACCTGCTCCCTGGCAGTTAAACGCCCCAATGACGCCTCCAAACTGCTAACCGAATATATAATGCAGAGTTTCAGAATGCAGATACCGGTTATTACTTCCATGAATGAACAGTAAAGAAACCGTAAAAGGATTCCAGAATAAAAAAGGAGCTAGGCAGGGGGGGGGGGGGGGGGGGGGAATAGAAATAGGTGATGAAAAAGAAAACGTAACCGACCTTGTTGAGGTTCCACATCTTGAGTACGGTCTTTTGATCAAAGAGCGGGTTCGCGAACAGACAATCCCTGGTGGGGAGCGCGTAACGCACGCACTTGGGCACGGTTCCATCGGGGAAGACGAGCCTGTTGAGCAGCCCAAAGTCGTGCCCACCCAGCGCGTCGCTGACGTAGACGGGCCCACCGCAGACGGCCCGCGCGGCGGCGTGGAACGCGCCGCACGCGTGGTCGGACTGGAACATGTCCCAGTCGGGCCAGATGGTGTGGCCCATCCACAGGCTGTTGTAGGCGCAGTTGACCACGTGCGCGCCCTGCAGCCAGTAGACGCCCATGGGGTCCCCGTTGGGGTCGTCGAACCAGAAGTCGTCGCCCGCGCGCGCCACGGCCACGCGCCGCGTCCCGAGGAAGAAGAAGTCGTTGCACTGCTGCATGCTCGCGATGATTCCTGTCCCGTTACTGAAGTGGGTGGAGACGGAGCGCGAGAGGGCGGCGTAGTAGGCCTTGGCGAGGTCGACGCGGCCGCCGTGGCCCTCGCCGACGTACTCGAGCGCGTGCACCACGTCGACCTTGACGCCGGTGACGCCCGCGGAGGAGAGGTGCGAGTACATGGAGTCGAAGAGCGCGGAGGCCTGGTCGGGTGGGACCAGCCCGATCCCGCCCTCCATGATGCGGTCCACGGCGAGGTCCTCCATCGTGCCGGCGAGGCTGGGCGATGGCTTCGCGGGGACGATGCGGACGTCAAGTCCTGGCGTCGCGTTGGGACGCACGCCGCCCCACGCACCGCACAGAGCTTGCCACACGTACACGTCGTCGAGACCAGGGAACCGGCGGCGCATGTCCTTGAGGAACGCCTTCAGTCCCGTCTCTCCGTCGCCGTTGACGATGTCGTCGCTGTCGGGTTGAAGCAGCAGCTTGGACAGGACGGCCTCTCTCTTGGCGAGGAGGTCGTCCAGCTCTTGCCGTAATCGTGCGATTTTGGTGTCGAATTCATAAAGTTCATCGGTAGCAGTTGCGCCGCCCTTGGCCGCCTTCTTCTTGGCCTTGTTGGCGCTCTCCAGCTCGGCGGCCTTGCGGATCACGTGCTTCGGCAAGGCCGCGTCGTAGAACGTCTCCGGCGGGCGGCGGAGCAGGGCGCCTTCTTTGTAGTCGCGGAACCGGCTGCACTCGTCGAAGCGGTAGAGGCGCGCGGTCATCTGGTCGCCGCCGAGCACGAGCCCCCGCGCGTCCTCGTGCGGCGGGTCGTCGCCGTCGCGGTTCACGCTCTGCCACCCGTCGTCGATGACGAGGAACCGAGGGGGCAGGCCCGCGTCCGCGAGCTCCGACACGCCGCGCCACACGCCGGCGAGGTCCACCGTCAGGTAGAACGCGTCCCACGTGCACCACCCGAACCGGTCCATTATCGGCGGCAGCGCCTTCTCCTCCAAAAGCCTGAGCAATGAGTCGCGTTCAAAATCAGCACATTTGATTTGATCGAGCTGCTTGGGTGGGTTAAGTGAAGGTGAAGAAAAACCTGAACGTGTTGAGGTGGACTCTGGCGGCGAGGTAGGCCTCCTGCAAGACCTTGTAGGGGTCATCACCGACGTGCACGTACGCGACGCGGCGGAAGTCGGAGGCGGTGACGGCGGTGGACCCGCTCTCGGCGCAGAGAACGACGCCGTCGTCTTCCTCCTCGCCGGCGGCGGCGGCGGTGGGGAAGATGGCGGAGCGGAAGCTGCCCTGCACGAGGGGGAGCACGAGGACGTACCCGCCAACCTCGGGCGCGTCGAGCAGCACCCACTGCGTCTCCATCTGGAGGTCGCGCCCGCGGGCCCCGGCCCACGCCGTGGTCCACCACGTCTTGAACCGGAACACGCTCAGGAACGGGCGCGGGCCGGGGAGCCGGCCCACGCGGCACGCGGCACGGTCCGTCGCCGAGGGGGCCGTGAAGCCCAGGAACGCGCCTCGGTGCGCGTGGGCCGCGGCGCGGGTCAACATGTCGCGCGGCGCGTCGGATGCCTCCGGGTCGAAGGCGAAGGGTGTCAGCGTGACGTGGCCCGGCACGTCGGAGAGGAGCGTGGCCTTGCCGCCGTTGCGGTCGCCGGCGACGGTGAGGTTGCCGTCCTGAAGCGAGAAGAGGCAGCTGATGGGCGTGGACGCCGCCGGGCTGGCCTTATTATTGGCCAGCTTTTTGGTTTTGGGCGCAGCGGCCTTTGGCTCGTTGTTGGGTGGCGCCATTGCCAAAAGGGATCAGGAACAGCTGCACCGCAGAGGAGGCTTGTTGGTCGCACGGGAGCTTGTCGTGTTCAGAACAAGGCTTGGCTATGTGTGCTTCTATCTTCTCTGTGCAAGCTGACCAAAGCTCCTTGAGGTGTTTGAGCAGATCAGGATGCAGGTGTTGGACGACGTGAGAATGTGTCGTGTCTTCCATGAGGATATATAGGCAGGGAAGGAGAGAAGGGCGACGAAGGCGCCGCTCTATGCTACTAGGAGAAGCCTCTGGCTCTATGCTAGGAGAAGCCTCTGGAGCGCGGTTACGTAATCGGCAAGGTCGATCCAAAACAGGTGACAGGGCAGGCCGCGGTTTTGCAGAGCACTCATCTCTGCCCAGCATCAGCACGGGTGCACATTCTGGAAAGATGGCAGGGCAACTGAATGGAAAACAACTGTTTCATTGATTATTTGATAAAAACAAACAAAACAAAAAAGGATTGGCAGCTGAAAAGGGACCTTCAGGTTACGGTGGTCTTTCAACAGGTTAGCGAATGACAGGCCGATGTGTGTTCGGGAGCGTGTCACGCTCGCGAGACGGCCGGCGGCGAGCCGTGGTCGGCGGCGGCGTCAGTACGCGCCCAGCTCCGACCGAAAGAAAAGAAAACTGGGTCAGATTAGGGTGGGATCCATATCCATCAGGTTACCGATACCGAATGAGAGGCCGGTGCGTGTTGCTGAGCGTGTCGGCCTCGCGAGATGGCCGGCAGCGTCGTTACGCGCTCATCTGGCTCCAACCTCCTCTGGGCCAGACACGGAGAACGGAGGGAGATGCACGCGAACGCGACCATGCCACATTGACTGCTGCTGCTTCGCCATGACTAAGGCTAACCTTGTCGCTGTTGCGTTCGTGTGGCTCGGTGCGGTGATCATTGTAGTGTTGTGAGCATGTCACGGTCGCCGCATGTCATCATCATCATGATGATGTCGTGGCAGGTTAACTGTACCAGCATTGAGTTTTGATCTAAACCTACACAGCACGGGACCACGGACGGGACCTCAACAATGTGCACTTGTGCACGGCCAGTATTGGCTGCCCTCGCCTACCTGGAACATATTTTATGGACCCCGACATCTCAAGCGGTTCCAACTTTCGTGATCCATCTCTGAACGTTAGCCAGTCAAATTGTTCATTATGGGACAGGGCAAGACGCAACAGCAACAGAGTGGGGTTAGCTAACTCTCATACACGAACAGCCAAATGATTGGTTTATTGCTGAATAACAGGAGCACCACAAACCATTTGCTGTTGAAGATTCAGTGAGGGTCCAGGATTCCGGTCCAGATAGATGTATGAGTCATCATTAACTAATCCTCTTCATTGCAATTTCAATTAACAAATGATACAGGAGAAGGAGCTGGAACTGACGGTGACCACTAATTTGGCTCCCAGTCATTCAGCATAGCAGCTTGCTAGTCTCTCGAGCAGTATCCAAAACGTTACTGGACCTCAAGTGAACAATCGTTCTGATTCAAGCAAAAAAATCATAAAGTAATGCTATAATTAGCAACTATAAAGTTGAAAACAAATCACTTGCAAAGACCAAGTCGAAGGATTTAACAATCGATTCTGTTTAGCACCCCACCTCAGGTTCCAGGGGGCTCTAGACTTGTCTGCAAAGCGCAGCCTACAACGCAATCTTGCGATCTACTCCCCAACCAACGTCAGGTATCACGCAAAGTCAGTGACAAGCGTGTGTTCTCGAAAGCATGGAGTAGTTAGTACAACGCTGTGTAAATAGTATTAATCTGCCTGAAGTAGGGCCATGCATGCACTGAGATTCAGAACTTAGGAGAACGTTAAGTGCGTTAAGTTGCTTTGCTAATCAGAAAGATACCGATGACTCTAGTTTTTACTGGATAGTTTCCTCTCTTTTCCTGCTTTTTGAGTAGACATGGGGTTTTTCACTTTTACAGTGCCAGAATCCAGAGTCGACATATTAGAGACTCCTCCAATGCTTTCGTTCATGCTTTTGAACCCTGTTTCATCAGAAGTCCCTGTATACCCAGCTAAAATTTTGTTCCGTGAGAACCATGATGACTTACTAAATCCTCTTTGGTGTATTATATTAAGACAGGAAGCTCCTGGAGAGCACGGATGGGCCTACTCAGATTGCAGACAGAAACTTCTTAGCTGAGCAAGCAGATATGGGTTGTGCTGGATTTGCATGCTTCCGTACGTCACAGGCTGATAAATCATGAGAGGCTAAGAATTCAGATTTAGTACATCATTACATGATCAGTGCATAAATCATTGATTTTAGCACACACACTAAAATCAGACTATGCTCGGAGACAACAGAGTTAAACTTACACGTCAAAAAATCAGAGAGACAATGAAATGAAGAATCATATATGCATGGGGGAGCATACCGCCAAAATACACAGTTGCCGTGGGAATTGTTTTGATAAATTCTCAGAAGTCAGAACTGAGTCTTAAATACAAACGCAGCAGGTTTCAGAAGTCTGTATAGGCTGGGATGTCAACGGGTACAGTTGCCCGTTACCCGGCGGGTAAAAACCTTATTAGGGAACAGAGATGGGTCAATTTTTCATCTCGCGGGGAGAATAACAGGCAAAATAATTTTCCCATCGGTATACGGATGTGGGTATGAGATTGCATTCCCTGTTTCTGTTTTCCCGCATATCCGCTAACACAAATGGACTGCATGAATCTAGCCCAGCATGTTCAGAAAAATATAGAAATCCCACCTCTCCCCGCAGGCCCAGCAGGCCCAAAAGCGAAAAACCTAACCCTACTCTCCCGGTCTCCCCGCTCGTGGCCCCGCCTCTCCTCATTTCCATGTAGCCACCGCCCGTCGCTCCTCACGGAGCCGTTGCTCCCCGCCGCTCCTCGCCGCAGCCGTTGTTCCTCACTGCAGCCGCTGCTCTTACTCCTCACGTAGTCTCCGCTCTTCCCCGATCGACACGCGTGGTGACCGGTGGCTTCTCCTCCCTTCCCTGGAAGGCGCGCGTGGTGGCCGGTCACCGGAGACTTCTCTTCCCCTCTTCGGTGTGACATCCCCTCTGGGATAACCAGGATCACGTATAGGAGGACACTCGACGAAGCGAGTTACAACAGCACATATATTCTTACAAGTCCAGAATATATTACATCATGGTATAATACAACCAGATTTTTGAAAACAAACTAGATTTTTGCAACGGAAAAACATTTATTACAACAAAGTGTTTGAAAAGCTAACACGAACAGTTTGGCAACGAGAAGCTTTATTCTACTATCTAAACTATGCTCCCGGAACTCGCGCATCATCTATTCTTCCGGTGACGGGATGCGTTCCCATTGGATGGATCCTCCTTCCGGAAGTTGCCCTTCTTCTGGCACATTCTCGGACCAGCCATAGGATGATGGCTCACCACCTAAAATCAACATGGACAAAGCCCTGAGTATCTAATATACTCCGCAAGACTGACCCGTCAATGTGGCTCGTTAAGGCCGACACCTAGAATGTATAGGCCTTTGGCTGGTGGGTTGACTCAGACTTGTAAAAAACAACTTTAGTAGTGGACATCTACTTTCATCTTTTAGCTCAAGATTAAGTTTATTAGTAAAAATGTTTGCATCCTGTACTATTGCAATCAAGTTCTTGCAAGCAAAGAAATTATTTAACTGAAACAACTCTCCTTCTCTCATTAATCTCAATTATCTACGCTCGCGCCAAGTGAACAAGCGATACTCATTGCTGCGAGGGACAGCGACTCGAATCAATTTCTATCAGCTGGGTAAAACCCGACTACATGACACATACGCACCGCATTGGTCGTATATGACAACCTTTCCCGCTAACCCCAACCAGAGGTCGATCCGTTTCCAACTTCCCCGGAAATATGGAGACCCCACGTGATACCCGTCCCAGACGTTATCCGTGAGTGACCACCATTTCCCTACCGTGAGACTTCAATCTCACTAACAGCCGGTAAAAGAAAGTTGGCTACGTCCTACCACTGAGGTAGTTAGGGTACATCAGCTTACTGGGTCCCATATACCAGCATGTAGATCGGTACTATTCAATACTTGTTCACGGAGCCGCCAACGGTTTGGTTCTAAATCCAACACGGATAGGGCTACCACCTTACAAGACCCAGTCTTTGCCATTTCCTCTACGGGGCCCGTCCGGTCTCATCATCATCATCGTCTTTCATTTGAGTTTTCAAAGATCTCACTCAACTTAAAGCCTCTATACTTTAAGATCATCCTATACAGTGCTACCGATATCTCTATGATATAAGCATAGCGCCTATCGTGCTACCGGTACCTGTATAGTATACATACACCATGGGATCTGGTAGTGATGTAGGTGGGTGTCAATCAATTCCTAGAACCTAGTGCACAATCATGACTCAACTGATTATGATAAAAGAAAGAATTTAAAATATAGGTGGAATGCACCGGGGCTTGCCTTGAGGTTCGTCTGAGTACTGTGGTGCAGGCGCGAAGTCATACTCGACGATCACCACCTCAGGTCCACTCTCGACAGACTGCTCGATGTTCTCAGGTCCTATGCGATTCGTCGATACGTCGCAAGTTAGTGCTAGCGATGCATGAATGTAAAATGCGATGCTTGAAATGACAACGCGAATAAATAGTAGACAAGAACTTAATTACTCTTGTCTGAAGTATTTCCTTCAAATAAAATGTGATTTAGTCTACTAATGACAAGAGAGTGGCATGCTTAATTATAGTTAATTACCCTTAATTACCCCATTATTAATTACTATTAACTTATTAGGGTAAGACATTAATTTAGGAATTATTAAATTAATTAGCAATTTAAAGGGCATTTCTAATATATAATTAAATGCCTAAAGATTATATAAAATAATTATTTACCTTTAATTCACAAACTGGTAGAGAAAATTATTTGGAACCTAACAAAATGGGTCCCATGATTTTAGGAGGTCCAAAACTCTAGTTATAATTTATCTAAGTTTCTATAATTAATATAAAAGAATAAGCCTGGAAAACAACATGGGCCACTGTAGCTTGGCCTCATGGGCCATTCAGCAGCCCAGCCGCTACTGGGCTCGGCCCAGCCGCATAGCTACCGAGTTTGACCCAGCTACCCTGGCGCGGCCCAGCAGCCGAGCTCCAGGGAGCTCGGGCAGCCTCGCGGGCGAGCGCACGGCGGCGCTGCCGCTGTGGCCGGCGCTGCTCCCGAGCCCAGCTCGGCCGGCCGAGGGCAGGGGCGGAAGCGGCGCAGGACCAGGAATTCAAAGGAGGAGTCAGCAGCGGCGGGGCTCACCGTAATCAAGGCGACGGCGGGCAGCGGCGAAACAAACTCGGTGACGGACGGTGGCCAGAAAAACTCGGAGCAAGGCTCCCTTTCAAAAGGAAACAAAACCGGTACCTAACCAAATGATGCGGAAACAAGTGAGCAAGCTTTGTTTGATGAGTATGATTTGATGTAGCTCAAGAATTTTGGAGATGAACAGAGAAGGTCGCCGGTGCTCACCGAGAGGAAAACGGTGGAAATCCGCGAGCTACGGCGGGAGGCGGTGCTGGGCGGCCATGGAGAAAGGTTGGGAGGGGGTCTGCCCGACGGTTTGAGGTGTTGGCCTGGTCGGGGAGACGACGGTGACGGCGGGAGCTTGAGCTTCGGCTCGCTTCGGTGGTGGCGGAGGAGAGAACAGAGAAGGAAAACGAGAGAGAGAAAGAAAACGGGAGAGCGAGAGAGAGAACCAGGGAATAAATCCCCCGGTCGAGCGGTAGTGGGCCCGGCGCAGGTGCTGCGTGGCGCCTCCAGCGCGCGCGCGCGCCAGCGCTGCCCCGGCGCGGGCGGTGGCGGTGCTGAGGATTTGGACCTGACAGGTGGGGCCTAAGGGTCCCACACACAGTAGAGGTAAGATTTTTTTTTTCTTAAAATACAGGGTTGTCACAGCCCTCCCCCCTTACAGAAATCTCGTCCCGAGATTCAGAAATGCACGATACTAAGAAGTCGCGGTCTGGAGAAATGCTGGATAATGTGTTTGTAAGAATTCTTCTTGTTCCCAAGTAGCTTCCCTTTCAGAATGGTTACTCCACTGGACCTTGTAAAATTTGATAATTTGGTGTCGTATCACTCGATCTTTTGTATCAATAATTTTGACTGGATGCTCGTCATAAGTTAAGTCGGGCTACAATGATTCCATCTCTCTAATAACGATGTCTATTGGTGCCTTTAGACACTTCTTCAGTTGAGACACATGAAAAACATTGTGAACTCCCGAGAGATGTATTGGCAACTCCAATCGATAGGCTACAGGTCCACATTGTGCTTGAATAACAAAAGGTCCAATATATCGTGGTGCCAATTTCCCTTTGTGTCCAAAACGTTGAACGCCCTTCGTGGGGGATACTCGTAAATATACCTGATCCCCAACATTGAATATCATCTTTCGACGCCTTTTATTTGTATAGCTAAGTTGTCGTGACTTGGCCCGCTTCAGATTTTGTTGAATTAGACGCACTCGTTCTTCAGCATCTTTTACCATATCTGGGTTAAAGATTATCCTTTCACCACTTTCAGACCAATTTAGTGGTGTACGATAACTATGTCCATATAAAGCTTGGAATGGAGACATACTGATGCTTTCTTGATAGCTGTTGTTGTAGGAGAATTCTGCCAAGGGTAAACATCTTTCCCAATCCTTGCTCTATGTCAACACATATGCACGAAACATATCTTCCAGATATTGGTTGATTCATTCTGTTTGCCCATCCGTTTGAGGGTGGTATGCCAAACTTCGAATCAATTGAGTTCTAAGGGATTCATGTATATGCTCCCAAAATCTGGAAATAAATTGAGCTCCTCTATCCGAGATAATGATTTTTGGTATCCCATGCAAGCAGAGAATGCGAGATATGTAAAGCTCAGCGTACTTCTCCACAGTATACTGAGTATGCACGGGTATGAAATGAGCGGACTTGGTTAACCTGTCAACAATAACCCAGATAGAGTTGTACTTTCGTGGACTTAATGGTAAGCCAACAATGAAATCCATACTGATGTCCTCCCATTTCCATGCAGGTGTGCTCAAGGGTTGAAGTGGTCTTGCATGCCTCAGATGATCAGCTTTTACCCGTCGACAGATATCACACTCATTAACATACCTTGCTATCTCCCTCTTCATCCTGGTCCACCAAAACTTTTGTTTCAAATCTTGATACATCTTATTTGTTCCAGGATGAATGGAATACTTGGAAGTATGAGCTTCATCTAGAATTTTCTTACGAAGGTTGAAGTCTTTAGGGACTACCAGTCTATTCTTAAACCAAATAACACCTTCGTTGTCTTCCCGAAAACATTTTACCTCTCCAATCCTTAATCGCCTTTTTATATGTTGTATACCCACATCTTTCTTTTGAGCTATCACGATATCCTCACGAATGGTGGGAATAAGTGCCAAGTTGGTTAATACTCCATATGGAAGAACACGAAGACTGGGTTCACTTACTTCTTTCCACGACTCTTTGGTTAGTAGCAGAGCGGTGAGGTTATTGCAATGCACTTTCCGACTTAAAGCATCGGCCACAACATTCGCTTTTCCGGGATGATAATGGATCTCAATCTCGTAATCCTTGATTAGTTCTAACCACCTTCTTTGATGCATATTCAGATCTGCTTGGGTGAATATGTACTTGAGACTCTTATGGTCCGTGTAAAGGTGTACCAAATTGCCCAAGAGGTAGTGTCGCCAAATTTTCAGGGCTAGAACTACTGATGCCAATTCCAAGTCATGAGTTGGGTAGTGTTCCTCATCTTTCCTAAGTTGTCGTGATGCATATGCAATTACTCGACCTTCTTGCATAAGGACATAACCAAGTCCTATACCAGAAGCATCACAATAGACATCAAACGGCTTCGTCAAATCCGGTTGGGCTAATACTGGAGCTGTTGTCAGTAATTTCTTAAGAGTTTGGAAAGCTTCATCACATTCGCTACTCCATTCATACTTCTTGTCCTTTTCAAGTAGTTTTGTCATTGGTTTAGCAATCTTTGAGAAATTAGGAATAAACCTTCTATAGTAGCCTGCCAAACCTAGAAAGCTGCGGATTTGAGTGACCGACCTGGGTGGCTCCCAATCCAATACCTTCTAAATATTATTGGGATCGACCGCTACACCTTCTGTAGAAATCACATGACCTAAGAATGGTACTTTCTTTAACCAAAATTCACATTTACTAAACTTGGCATACAATTGGTGATCTCTTAGGCGTTGTAGAACAATCCGCAAATGTTCAGCATGCTCCTCTTCTGACTTGGAGTAGATCAAAATATCATCTATAAAGACCACTACGAACTTGTCCAATTCCGTCATGAATACCGAGTTCATGAGATACATGAAATGTGCCGGTGCATTGGTCAAACCAAAAGACATCACAAGGTATTCGTAAAGTCCATACCTGGTAGAGAAAGCTGTCTTAGGTATGTCTTTAGCTCTAATTCGGATCTGGTGGTATCCCGATCGAAGGTCTATTTTAGAGAACACCTTGGCTCCCATCAATTGATCGAATAATATGTCAATCCGAGGAAGTGGGTATTTGTTCTTGATAGTAATGGCATTTAAAGGCCGATAATCCACACATAATCTCAAGGTTTGATCCTTTTTCTTGACAAACAGGACTGGACAACCCCAAGGTGATGAACTTGAGCGTATGTATCCTTTGTCCAATAATTCCTGTAACTGCACTTTCAGCTCGGCAAGTTCATTAGGAGGCATCCGATAAGATCTTCGAGATATTGGTGTTGTTCCAGGTTGAAGCTCTATCTTAAATTCTATTTCCCGTTCCGGAGGTAAACCTGGTAAATCGTCTGGAAACACATCTGGGTATTCGTAGACTATTGGTATCTCTTCCAGACTTTTACGGATGATTTTATTAACTAGTGGCAAGAGGGTCTGTGGGATAGTTCAAGTCAAAGAATCTCGGCCATGGATAGGTGAGTCCAAATATACGGTGCGGGAAGCTATATCAAGGAGTGCCTTATGGAAACCCATCCATTGCATACCAAGAATTACATCTAACCCTTGCCCTTCCAAAATGATCAAGGATGTAGAATAAGCTTTACTACCCAGTTTTAGTGGTAGGTTTGCAGCTTCTTGATTTGCAAGTATTCTACCCCGAGGTGTTGAAATGAGATGTGGGCATAACAATTTGGATGGTAGGATATAATGTTGTTGAACATATGCTTTGCTGATGAAGTTATGGGTAGCTCCAGAATCAAATAATACCATAGTAGGATGATCAGCAATAGAAAACATACCCGCAAGAACTTGTCCTCCTTCTGGTATTTCCCCAGCCAAAGTAAAATTAGCACGCCCGGTTTTCACTTGTGTATTCTTGGGCTGATTTTTCTGCTGATTGGGTCCTGATCCTTGAGGACGTGGTGTATTAGATGTCTTCGGGGGATAGGGATAACCCCGAGCGAAGTGTCCAGAACGACCACAATTGTAACATGGTAGAGTATTTGGCTGTGATACTGAATAAGTTTGTCAAGGTTCCTGCACATTCTGCTGTTGTTGTGGTGGGTGGGATTGATAGCGATGGGACGACTGCTGAGGTGCCTGGTAATTAGTTGGGTGGGAAGGTATGGCGCGATAGCGCTGACCTGTTGGCGATGTATACACCAATCTGTATTTGGATGGTCTTCCACTTCCCTAGCCCATGAACCTCTTCTCTTTTTCCTTTGCTGCCTTGTGGATGCGAAGAGAATCTTCTAAGATAATAGCATCACTGACGAATTCATTGAAGCAGGCAGTCCTGTTCAGAACAATGCGAGACTGCAGCTTTGTAGATAGCCCTCCTTTGAAGCGAACTTTCTTCTTGTCATCTGTATCCACATATTCTGGGGCGTATTGGGCAAGACGATTGAATACCTTGGAGTAAGCATGCATGGTCATATCTCCTTGCTTTAATGTCAGAAATTCATTTCGCTTCTGATCCACAAGACCTTCTGGAATATGATACTCACGAAAAGCCTTAGTAAACTCTGTCCAGGTATACTGATAGTTAGGTGGACGCGTTGCCCTGTAATTTCCCACCAAGCCCCTGCACTTCCTTGCAACTGTTGGGCGGCAAACAAGGTCTTCTAGGTATCCATGCAAGGTATTAATTCCAGTTTTGATTTAATAGTGCATAACCAGTGGTCCGCTTCCAGAGGTTCTCCGGCATCCGAGAAAATAGGCGGATGGGTAGCCAGAAAATCCGAATAAGTTGCTTGATTATCTGGAGCATGATGACTCTGACGGTTCTCTTGTGGAGTGATATTCCAAACTATTTGACGGAGTAAATCCTCCTATGCTGCTCCAGAGTTTAGTATAACTGCAATAGCTTGTGCCAACGTGGGTGGAGGTGGTGGTACTTCCGTTCCTCCATTTTGCGAATTCTCCGCACCACTTCCATTTCCTGTTTCGTCCATTCTGTCCAAGAAAAAATCTTTTCATTAATAACTCATGACTTACGAGTGAAACAGGAATAATTGACAATAACATTTTATGGCACAACTTGCATAAAACAACTGTTTATTATAGCAACTTAACGTTTAACACAAAGCATGGGTTAACATCCATAGTTCACACTAACTTTATTCGTCATACCACTTATAGCTACTACACATTTACTCCCACTCCTTTTCTTGCTATAGTACACGATATAACACTCTAACGCTCATTCAACCGAACGAAACATGGAGGTCACTTCCTGATTCCCGAAGTCCTCCACTCCTGAACCCCCATCCTGCAATGATGGAAGCTCGGTCATGTCTATCATCGACTTTGCATCCATAATCACCTCTGGTTCATCTTCCTCTTCCTCTAATCATTGTTGCTCAAATTCTTGATTCAACATATTATTATGCATTTGAATCAAATCCTCCTCTTGTTGTTGGATCGAGATATTAGCTGTTGCAAGCTGCTGATCCCTACTTGCAAGTTGTTCATCCTTGTCATTTAACTGACTATCTTGAATGACCAGCCATTCCTCTCTAACTCGTAGTTGATTTTCCAATTCTGCTATGCGGATGTTTTTCTCTTGGCATAAATGACACTGCTGCCCTTCCGCATCACTAACGCCATTACCACCACTGGCCATCTCTGCGGATCAACAAGATTGACAGGTATTAATATCAAAAGGCCTCTGGCGATACAACACATTCATCTGAAAGAAACTGCTAGAACATCCATTTTTATTTATTAGCAACCTAATACATGAGTTTTCTACTACTACTAGTACAAACTGCTATAGTGAGGAGGTCTACCATCGACCTACTATACAATCTGACCTACGTCAGCAAAATATGACGACTATCGCCATCTAACTAAACAACCCTATCTCCAGCATACTACCTGGTGGCTATACAATCTGACATCCTGTCAGCAAAAATGTGGCTACCCTGCTACTCCTAGTTCACTGCTGCTACTCTCCTACCGCTAGTCTAATCCCCACACCATCTACTGTGGTGGTGCGTGGTTGTCCCCATCTGACACAACGTCGTCGTCTGGCGCAACAGGGGGTCCCTCAGAGTCAAGGCCCGACACAGGAGCCTCGTCACCCCCTGCCTGTCCCTGCTGCTGCTGCTGCTGCAACTCCTCAAGCTGGTGGTGAAGGTCTAGGTGGTGCTCGTCAAACATCTGCTGCTCCTGTATAAGGTGCTGAATCTGTAGCTAGAGGTGGTCCCTTTGAGCTGCAACATCAAGTAACACCTCAACAAACTGGTCACGCTGCTGAGTGACACCTACTAGCTCACCCTCCACCAGTGTGACCCTCTGGCGAGCCGTGTCATGCTTGTCGGTAAGTGCTGTCATCTGGCCCTCAAGGTCTATCGCCCTCTGGTGAAAACCATCACGGTCTCCAGTAAGCTCCACAATCTGTCCCTCGAGTGCAGCAATCCGCTGACTATTTGCCTGAAACTGTCGTCGGTAAATAACACGCTGGCTGTTCCCCTACTGGGTAGCCTCTACCAGTCGCATCTCTGTGTCGTGGAGCTGACGCTCTAAGTCCGCGAGCCGTGCCTCCTGCACGTCAATCTCGCGCACACATCTGCGACTCCGTGGCATCTGCAGGAAAAAGGTTTAACAAGTTAAACACTTCTTCCCACAGTGGAAACAAAGCAACAACAGTAACAAAACAAAACTAAGTCTAGAGATTTAATCATTAGTACCCCAATATTTCCAATTATATGAGATGATATGATGCAAACGGTATGCAAACAAAAATTAATCAGTTAGTAGTTAGTTACTTATTCTAATTTGAATAGCAACATCTACTCGTGTCTTCTAGCGTCTTCTAACCTGTCGTTCTCACTCATGGGGTCCTATAGAAGTTTTGCAAACAAAGTTTTTGAAAACTGACTTGAGAATGACATACCGTTGCTCCTGTATTGCTCTGATACCAGCTGTAATGTCCCGCCCCTCCGAGGCCGGGCCCGCTTACCCTGACAGCTCTCTAGGATCTCAAGACTATCCTCACAGACCAACACATGTCTTTTCTACGCACTTTGTCCTCACTCGTGTGCACCCGGGACAAACTTCCCGGTTGGTCACCCATCCCTAAATTGCTCTAGGCCAAGCATACTTAACTTTAGAGTTCTTTGGGGATGAGCTTTCAGAAAAAAAGTTGTAACTTATTGGTATGAGTATTCTATCGATCCTATTAAGCCTTGGGCCAGGATGTTACACTCGGTAGGTGCGCGGATTCTCCGTCGGGTACCCGCTACCCGCGCGGGGGTGGATGTGGGAAAAATCTTTTCCCGCAAGCGGGGATGGGGATGGGGACGGGGACGGGGTCTCCTACCCACGAGAAGTTTCCTCGTTGCCATCCATAGGCCCTACTGGCGCGGCTGAGGGTGTGCGATGGGTCGTGTGGTGGGCTGACAAAATGGGGAACAGTTAGTGGGCCGGACCTGAAACCGTGGCAGCGTATTAGTGGTGTCTCCTCTTACGAACGGAAGCCCACAAGTGGTTTGTGGGCTAGGGCCTGTAACTGTGCTCGGTTTGCCGGAGGAATGGTGATTAGGCGAAGGAGATGACGAGAAGTAAAGCACGGCTTGCACGGAAGTCGTTGCCGTGGCAGATTGCAGAGGGGGGATAGTGTGCGTCGCAAGTCGCAAGACAACGGTAACATGGCGTTCTTTGGTCGCTACGGACGTGCAGGTTCCTGTTGGGTTCATCAGTTGGCGGCAAGTCACAGGGCAACAGTAGGATATGCACGTCGCATTCTTCTTTGCTCACTACGGCTACGCTACTGATGTGCTCCTGTTGGAATATTGGATTCATCAGCTGCAACGGCGAGAAAAGGGGAAAAAAACGAAACGAAGGAAAAAAAAAGGACAGGAATGATGGTGGCGTGGATGTGGAAAGGTGAGGCGAGTAGGATACTCTAGGATAGGGAGTAGGCTACGGCGCGGCGGTACTGTGCGTGGACGTAAGCGTGCGTGCGGTGACGTCACTATTCATTGTTCCTCCCTACAAAACGTGGCAGAGGACTAGAGGAGGTTGACACGGAGGGCCGCCCAGGTGGCAGCCATTGCTGTAGGGGGGAGGTTCGATTGGGCTAGGTAATGTCTCTACGATGAAAGGGGACGGAAAGGGAACACAACACGACAAGCCAGCAAGCCACCGAGAGGAAGACGAGATAGGACAGAGGGGAATGGAATTTGCTTGGTTTTACGTTTTGATCCCTGGATCTTTCATGTCCTGTAAAACCTTCCTTTTTGTGAAATTATTCCGCTCCTTGAGCTGTCGCACACTCGCACTTTTTTTTTTCTTTTGAAACCCGCACACTCGCACTTGGGCCAGTGCATTCTGCTCAGTGGGCTACGCCTTGTATATTCCCACAAATTCGCGGTTATAACCTTGCTTGGTCCGCCTCTGTTTGATGAGTGGACGGATGTTTCGTGAAAAAAAAGTGAGACATGAATCGTTGTTATACCATGGGCTGCAAGATAATTACTTTGACTCCAGTTGTTACTTTGACTCCAGTTAGTGTGCGTTGTGCTGGGGAGGAAGAAGCATTTTGGCGTTTCAGAATTTTCCTCGCCATGAATTCCAAATACTAAATGCTCCCTTTATTTGTGCATCCATTAGTCTCATGTGTTGTTAAATTATTTGCAGAGAAGCTATGATCTTTTATCCATCTCATCAATGATCCAATCCAAGCTACTAAATTATATGCAGAGAATCTGTACTCTCTACACCCGACTTACGAATGAGTATGTAGATAATTAAGCTGTGCTCTATATCATCGAGTATGTATGTAGAGAGAAGCGCTGTGTTCTATATCATCGTACTGGGCGAAGAAATAGCTGACAGTCATGGGTTGTTCATGTAGGGCGTTCATCAATATAAATGTTAACATGAATCAGAGGTATCATCGCACCAAGTAAGAATAAGAATCATAAGATTATATCATGTATGTAAAGAAACAGTAAAATTTCCCTGTTCATTGTGCCACTTTCCAATGACGTTGCCTCATCTCATTTAATGACGACGATGGAAAAGAACCTTTCCAGCAAAAAAGACATTTAGCTAAACAAATTCTTTAGGTACCTCTCAAAAAGTGAACTTTAAAGGTGCCTTCGATTTTGAAAAATGTTTTTACTAGATTTCCCAAATCCCAGAAGGGTTATAGCAATGGTTTGCCCGGCCGGACATAGTTCACCGATTTTTTTTTTGTTCTTTTTCATCGGAAAATATAGCTGCCAAGGAACGAGTTCTCCATTAGCTGAACATGTCAGCTGAGACTGCTGAATGCTACACCGTGTCCTGGAGCAAGAGAATGTCCAGAAAGTGCAGATACCTAGATACCGTTTCATGCCGAGACACATCCATGGTAGGCAACGCAATAGGCAAGAAACTGGAAAGAGTTAACAGAGATAATGACAGCGTGCGTGCCACCAATTCTGTTTCATCTCGATTATCATTCATCAACTAATAACTAAGCTTTGCAACTTTCAAATGATTAGGTTCTGGTTGAGCTCGTTCTCACACGGAGGGAGAGCGAGGAGGAACGATCTAACAAAACCTTGCAAAATTGAGCAATGACATCAAGAATGTCATCGATCCTACGACACTGCAGTGTACTGTCTCTCTACAATTTGAGATCGGCGCCAACGATGAACGGAATGAATGCGTCGATGGTCGGTCACCTGAGCACGTCCTGGGGACTGATGAACGGGTCGTTGAACTCCACCGTCCTCACCACCCGGTCCAGCTCCCGCCGTGACGCCGCCCTGAGCCGCTCGATCTCGCGCCGCCGGATCGCGTCAGTTATCGTTCGCGCCGTCTCCAAGAGCTCGCGCACCGTGCCTCCGCTGTCGGAGGACGGCGGGCTCGGCGACGCGGTGCTCGCCTCGGCGGCGGCGCCTACGCGGGTGCGCGCGGTGTTGCCGAGGGGCAATCTCGACGCCCCCTCGCCGCGGCTGCAGGCCCGGAGCACGGCGATCTTGGAGTCCGCCGGCGTCGTCGCCTTCCGCTTCGCCACGAGGGCGGGCGCCGTGCTCGCGCCCACCGCGTGGCCCTCGGCGGCAGCGCCTACGCGGAGGTGCGCGGTGGTGTTTCCGAGGGCCGATCTCGACGCCCCGTCTCCGCGGCTGCAGGGCCGGAGCAAGGCGATCTCGGAATCCGCCGGCGTCGCCTTCCGCATCGCTGCGGGGATAAGCGACGGATTCGCGCCCACGGCGTGGCCGTTGGCGGCGGCGGCTCCACTGAGGCGCGTGGTGGTGTTGCCGAGCGGCAGCTTTGTCGGCGCCTCGCCGACTCGGCTGCTGGGTCGCAGAACAATTCTAACCTTCGCGGCGGTGGAAGTGGGCGCGTTCTTATTCTCCTTCCCGTCGACGTCTGCGTCGAGGCGCTTCGTCTTCGGGTCCTCGTCGCCGGACAATCCCGGGAGCTTCGGCTTCTGGGCGGCGGCCGTAACCGCGGCGGAGGGCCTGGAGACGCAGGCAGGGTTGAGGCTGGCGCGTAACGCACGGGCCGGCGGGGTGCGATCGCCGCCGGCCCGGCGGGGTGGACCGAGAGGAGGAGGCAGGACGGTGAAATCCATGGCGGGAAGAGAAGGAGGCTAGGAATCGCGCCGCGGATTCGGGGGACGGGAAGGGGAAGGGACGGGGGATTAGGGCGTGAGGGGCGGCGGCCGGCAGAATAGAGATGATCGATCACGTGATTTCGGCGCGACAGGGTTTAGGCGGGGTGCGGAGGACTGCGCGCGATCTCTCTCCCGCGCCGCACAGGCCACGTGTTTTTTTTTCATGGAAACTGCTTACGTTGTACATCGATTTTTTATTAGAATATAATTAATTTTTGGGTGCTAAATTGGGTATCCTATTGATATTTTACTAGTCCAACATTCAACGAAACATCCGCAACGATGTCTGCAATACGAGATATTAATGTATTTTTAATAATATATATCAATAAAAAAGGGCTGGCACCATGCATAATATTCTTCAAGAGAATCAGACTTCTATTGTACAACCACCACATGTTCTGTTGCAACATTTTTTAATGGACAAAAGCATCATGTTGCGCTACCTCAGGTGCCTATTTATTGTACGAGATGTGTTTCATTGAAATGCAAGATATGTTTGTGTTTCATGCAACATTTTCAGTCAAAAATACGGTTTCAGGTTGGATTGACTCGGCGCCATGCCCATGTCAACGACAAAAATCATAATAAATAGATTTTGATCTCATTTACTCCAATATTTTTTCCAAGAAAATAAACATTCAATTTTAACTCCTCGAGAGACTTCCGCAACAGGCCATGAAAAAAAAATCTCAGAACAGATTAAGATGATACAATAAACTAAAACTAAGCTACTGCAACAAATTGCAACATCCAGAAACCTGCATTGCAACTTTCTTCAGTTTAGGGTAAAACATAACAGCCGTTGGGCCTCTTGCAATTGCAACAACCAACGAAGACACTAGAGTTAGTTCATGATAGGAGGAAGGGGATGGTTAAGCATCATAATAAGTAGGGGAAATACTTTATATGTCATTGGTTAAACTTCTTATCCTTGATCTGTCATCGGTTAAACCCATTTCTCTTATATGCCATCGCTCTTAAAATTTAATCTATTCCAGACCACAATTACCCATTTAAACGATGTTTAGTGAGCTATGAGGCTATGAGCCTATGACACTGTAGTTAGTGGATTACTGTAGCTGTGTTACTGTAACAGCAGATAACCAACTGCGCAGTTTTGTTTCAACCAGATTCGAATAACTTCAAAATAACTGATATATTTGTTTTTTGAGACGAAACGGCATCCATCGTTCTTTATCGTCTCTCAGTCGATTTAAACTCCTCTACTCCCGTAACGTGATTCAGCGCTCCCGCCATTCAATTTCGAGCACATAAGTGTTGTTCTAAAATTTTCATTAAACCACAAAAATTAACAGTTTGGCATCCAAGCCATGCTTAAAATGCATCTGCATAAACACGAAAGCACTTTCTTTACCCTCAAAAGCATCATAGCGTCATAGGTGTTTACAGAGACAAAAGGCAATGGATACAACATGTCAACACTGCATAGAAAGTGCAACTTTTCGGCCTTTCTGTTTACAACTACAGTAAGCTCTTTTTTTTTGCCATTCAACTGAAATCTTTGCCTTGTTGTAGGCCCAAGATTTTCACTGACACTAGTAGCACTATATACACACACACAAAATACTTGTACTACCCAATCACTGGGAACTTTCTTCTGCACCTATAGCAAGTTGATGCAAAATAACAAAATGTAGCATCAAGATCAAGTTTTCATCCTCTGATTCGTGCACTTGACAATCTATGGAAGGAGTTGGCATCTACAAAAGATCGATTAGACTCCTTCAGGGGCACTTGCAGGTAAGCCCATTACCTCAGTCCTGCCTGAAACTACCTCTCTTTAGGTCGCCAGAAAGGTCACAACCTTCCAGTACGCCATCTTTGTGGGAGATGTTTGTGCCATCCAATAGGATCTGCTCAAAAGAAACATGGTTAGCAGAACAAACGAAGTCAAAGCAAATGAACCATGCTAAAAACAGGGAGAAAATATAGAATGCAACATATAGAAAGACAACGTCTAAAGTTGGTGAGAGCTATGACAATACTGGAAATTCTTTAGTATGAACAACTAATTGCAGAGTATAATGTTACCGAGAATTACACTAAGCTCCCACATCGTCAAAGAAATGTATAACACTTCAATTTTCAGTAGAGACAGATGTAGTGAGTGATATCACCAAGTAGCAACATCAAAATGCTTAGACTTATGATTTTGTTGACAAACATTTCGGGTTCCCTTCTTCATGTTCTCGTTATTCTGTTCACTTATTTGATACAAATTCCCAATAACTATACAAATACTAATTAGCTCTACTTCAGAGAAAACATATGAAATGTAGCACATGGCCCTGACGGATAAACAGAGAAGCAGACTGCCAAAACTTAGTTTTACATGTTAGTTTGCATTCTGTTAAGCCATTGCAATGTCTTTTACTACAAGAGGAAATCGTTATTTGCTGGCCCTAAAAGGCTCATAAATTACAAAAGTAATTACAATCAACAGAAAAAGGACTGTTTGTGCAATTATGGGGACATATCTGAAACTTAAACGACTTAACTGACATAATAAATAAAACAATGACATAAATTGGACACTTTTATGTTAGAAAACTGGCACACTGTTTTACCTTAAAGCCATTTACCTGATAGCCATTTTCAGTGTGCCTATCATGAAATAAAATTGGGAGACAACACTTGTCTTCATTCATCAAGCTTGAATTTTGGAAGTGATTTACAAGTGCAGTCTTTCCCTGTATTCGAGCATATGCCAATGAAACTACTTTCTCACTGTTAAACTTTTCCCATTTATGACCAGTAAATGCCTGCAAGTAAACACTGAACTATTAGACAATTGTGTGATTGTCAGTTATCCTCTTACTAAAATATGTCACGTGCAGGAAAGAACATTGTAGCCAATAGATATGCCACAGGGCTTTTACTGTCCCCATGACCCAGAGCAGTCATGCTTCGAGCTTCACGAGCAAAGACCAACCTGGCAGCTAGAATGGTTAGTTGGTTACATAAGAGACTTGATCCTTTGACTAAACTGGATTTGATTCGCTTATTCATTAGTTGCTTTCAAAGAGATTGTATTAGGGCTGGATCGAATATAGATATCATCCTAGAGTTAATGACTGTCACTGTATCAAACTTGGAAACAATAGCTTGTCACTTTGTAACGGAAATTGTGTAAATTAATTTTCCATAATCCTGGGGTTATAATCAAGGCATTCCATAGACATCTAGCAATTCTTAGGAATAAAAACGTAACAAAGATTATAGAATATATGTATGATGTGCACTAAAATGCCCTTAGGACGTATAGGGTTACAAGGTCTATTTACCCATGTACAATATAGAACTTATTATTCTGTTACAGTCTTACAGATCATATCAAAGAGGACAAATAAAGAAAACAATGTCACCAAAAGGTAGGTGTCAGGATAACATTTGAGGGAGGGAAATACTATACAGTAATTCTCTGCTGTGGTACATAAATTTATGAAAAAAAATCTGAAGTGAAGTAATAAAGTTTCACAAGACATATCTGATCTTTCCAGTAACAGCCCAATGACGAAAACAAAATATAAAGAGAATTAATCGATTAGGAATAACCTTGTGGAACGATACAATGAAAGAAGGATATATCATGTTGATGAAAGCATAGCCAACATTGCATTTATTCTGCAGATATTTAAGTAAAAATAAGCCATACTTAAAAGTATCTTCAATCGGAATCATGCAATATTTCACAAGCAAAAGGTCGTACCTTCAAATCGACAGGTAGGTAGAAGAAATCATAGGTTCTTTCATGAGTTTCATCGATTACATCCAAAAGCATTTTTTGTGTATACCTAAAAAGGTAGTCGACAAGTCACAACATCAGGTCAGCATGATATTGTAATAACAAATATAATTTCCAATTAATTCAAGTAAAAATATACTTGTTTGGTATGTTCTTTATCACCAAAGTTGTCCGAGTATCTTCTCCTGTAACGATCTTCTCCAAATCCAGTTGATACTGCATCCTACTATCCTCTTGACCACCAGTATTTCCAACTGCATGGTTTTGACCAGACTCAAATAGACCATTGAAACCAACTGCACCATCAAAGAAAGTATTCACAAAATCATGGGTCATCACGTATCTGGTTTTACCACTTGAAAAAACAAGGACTCTTGTATGTATTACCACTTTGCATAGATTGAGCATTAACTTGGGAACGCAGACCAAAGTTTGTCATAAGGCTTCCACCAACGTGGCTTGGACCTATGCTTCCAAATTTACTTGGTCTCACGTAAGATGTGCCTGGAGATTCAGGATAATAGCCAAAGTTACTTTGAAGGGGAAAGACCGATGGAGCAGACCCAACATGATACTGGGGGAAGTACTCTGATGGCCTGAAGGAACCATGAATGTTATGATAGGGACTATCTTGGCGTTGCGTGCGGCTATTGGACAAATGTGAACTGCTAAGAGGCAGGGAGTGGAAGGCTGAAGGCAGAGAATGCTCCCTCAGGGTACTCTTATTGCCCCAAAGAAATGGTGTCCACGCCATTGTTGTGAAGCCTGATGCAGTAGAAGTGGATGAAGCTGCGGAAGACACAACTGGGCTTCCACTCATAATTCCACCATGTTCTGGAAATGAATGTGAATTATGAAAGTTGGGAGACGTATGAAACATGTGATCGGCAAGAATATTCCTGTTGGAGCTTCTCCTGATAGGTACTCTCATCGGAGTATATCCTGAAGATAACCCATGAATATTATTACCACTCAAGGGGCTCATCCCACCACTAAATGAAGTTTCACTGTGTGTATTCAATTGATTATGTTCTATTGGGCTGCCGATTTGGGACCACAAACCTACAAGAGAAATGTTAATTCACAATACATTGGATCCATATCAACAACATTAAAGGAGACTAAGGAACAACATGACATAGAGTTAGGGCTAAAAAATACTAGTATTACTTGGTGCAGAGTTGGCTGAAGGTGATCCAAAATGGAATACATTATGCCTCGTCTCATCTTGATCAAAGTCATAGTTACTCGGCTGTACAAAACTGCAATAAGAAACATAACCTTGAGAATGCATGTAACAATATATTCTGATAAATCATGCAGAAATTCAAAGAAAATATGTAAATAAAGAAAACAAAAGCACACAATTGATAAAGTCGATTCTCTTTTTCCTTAATGACATCAAAACAAAAGCAGATGTAGTAGTTGAGTTACAGAAGGAAAGTATAACAGGACTCAAAACAGACACTAACAGACCTCCGACGAGCTCCACCAGGCCGGCTTGGCTCCAATTTTACCCGCTTACCAGCAATATCACTCTTGTTCAGTGACCTCAGGGCAGCTTCCGCTGCTCTGACATCATAGAACTCGATAAATCTATGGTGACGTTTTTGTGGTGTCTCCCTTATCTGCATAGGCGTAAGTTAACATAAATGGAAGTATTGCATCCAACTTTAATTTTTTTTAAAAAAAGAAAAATATTTTGATGGGTACGTTCATTGGTAACATGATAATGTCATTAATCTATTCCTTCTACAAAAAAAGGTATTTATTTACATACAAGTAACAGCAATTGAATGGGTCAGCAAGTGGCAATAATTTTACCTCCCTCACTTCACCAAATACACCAAAAATTTGAAGGAGTTCCTCATTCGAAACCGCTGGCTCCAAATTAAAGATCACAAGGGTTCCCTGATTCATATCTTTATCCGATGGATTCTCCTGTAAAGTCAAATAAAATAAATCAGCAAAAGATGGTACTGACAAGAGGAATGTGAATAGAGGATAGGAAAAATCAAACAAATCAGCAAAAAGATGGTATTGACAAGAGGAATATGAATACATGAGAACTATTAACCTTGGGAATTGAAAAGTGGATGTCAAGTTTCCTCCTCCTGAGTGGTTTATTTTGTAGTGCCCGCATAGCAGTTCGAGCATCTCGAATATCATAGTAAGATATCATAACAAATCCTCTGTGTTTCGTTGCAGTGTACATGGACCGAATGTCTCCAAATGGCTAGCAGGAAACAAGATCAGCAATGCCATGATAAGTAACAAGAAACTAGCTTCTACTGTAGACTAGCTTTACTAGACACCATAAGAGTTAATGCTTCTGAGTGCCCAGTTTTCAGGTTCAAGTAGTAATTTGTTTATATAAGACAAACCCCCTAGATTGCTTGAATGAATGGTATGCTTTTAGTAAGAAAACCAAAACTAAAACAAGCATGCTTAGGGATTTATTCTTATCTTGTAGATGCCTATGATTAGATTCTAATATATTTCACAATCACTAAGGTGTTATAAAAACAAGAAACAAGAATGCTAGGTAAACTATAGAAAAATAAAGTAAAGAGTAAATATTGATAAATGCCAGTTTTAAGAAAACAATCAAAATAAAGCTTGACGCAAAAGACAGACTGAATGATGAAACAGAGGAAAAGCTGGACAGCTAGATAGATGCATACTGGCAAGTCATTGCATGGCAATTTGTCTTGTTAAAGACAAAATATTGGTATCTGGACATGGCACCTATCTGGAGTTAAATTAAAAGGAAAAAAATATGTTCATATGGTTTTCATTTAAAGTAAGTGTTCTTTTAGCCTGGAATTATGAATATACCTCAAACAATAATCAAATACGCATGGAATTGTGAATATACCTCAAACAAGGAGCACAATTCCGAGTCTTCAACATTACTGTTAATGTTTCTTACAAACAAAGTCCTGGAGGGGTGTTCACCAAATGGATGCTCCCCTGTGACTGTCCCAACAGCAGTTTGGAGGTTGTACTGACTGCTTCCACTTCCAATATTATTCGTAACACTAGCCTTTGTTGTACTAAAGGTGACAATTTCCAGAGGGTCAAAATCCAGCTCCATACCCCCACTATTATGGAAAACATCATATTCTTCCAACTCCTCGGCTTGGTTTTGCAGTCTAACATGATCAAAATCATTAATTACTCCAGCAAGGAGCTCTTCCTCATTATCAGGTAAGAGGTTACCAATCAAATGCTGGGCTACATCATCCATGGTATCTGTCACTCTATTGTAAGTGCCCAGCTGCTTTCTAACGGGAAACATAATGTCCATTGGTTGAACAATGTGCTCCCTTTTGTTACTCAGTGCTGCATGAAACAAACAACAAGTGAGTTCCTGTATGAAAACAAGACAGGTTTTAGAGAAGCACATTTATTCACATGTTTCCCAAAAGGGAGACCTGATGGCAATGAGCTGGAGAACAAGACAGTATCTTTAGGTTCATTAAATGTTGTTGCAGAAGGAACTCCCCAAGCCCATATGTTTCTCGTCTGCTGAGTCCTCCTAGATGGAATATTTGCAGGTTCTGTGCCATGTCACAAATAGTTTTTTTTTAGTGAATCCATGTCACAAATATGATCTGATTAGAATTTAGCAAGGTCACATCACAACAGGAGTAGGTGTTAGAGACTTATTACCTGATGGTTTAGGATGAGCTTTAGGCTGCTCCATTCCGTCAAAACTAAGGAAATAAACCAAAATCAATACAGTGATTAACATTTGACTAAATCTGTAAACCAACTAATTATGTGTAACTACACATTATTTGGAAGAAAAAAAACCCTAGATATTAGTAGTGAAAGATGAGGAGTGTTTATTGCGGCTCATAGTTGACAAAAAAAAGTACATAGTTACATACACTCGTTGTAGTGTAGCTTCTCACGCCTTTTATGGCAATGCAATCGTTGTAGTGTAGTACTATTTTAGAAGGACAACACCAAAACCTCAGTCCCACTACTACTTAAGCTACTTAAGGAGTCCCAGCACAAGACAAGATTTCACATAAAATTAAAAAAAAAATGCTTCTTACTCGCTATAAATAAATTTCAATTAATCCTAGAAATAAACTTTTTCATATTTCTATACAAAAAAAATTATATCCTTCAATCAAATCTTTGCACGAGTATTCAAGCCACCACGTTGCCTCCAAATTTATGTGAAGTGCGGACTTGGACACAGAAGTATTTCTATTCGATTGTCCGCAGCTAGAAATGGAAGACCCAAAATAAGAAACAGACTCCCAGAACAATTCGTCTAAGCAGGCTAGGGTTCCCTCACCAGTGAAAGAAGAAGCCAATCCTAGTCCGGGTGCATCCGCCAGCCGCCAGTGAGGTGCGGGGAGCACGATGACGAGAATCGGCTCGATGCCCTGGTCCTCTCAGGAGCGAGCAATGGCGCGGTCCAACACCCCGCCGCCCAGCTCCCTGATATCCTTCGATACGCCTGACTGACGCTCAAGCAGAATCCCGCGCGTCGGCTGCAGCGAGCGAGCGGGGAGGGACCACGTGGAAGCGGCAAGAGAGAGAGAGAGGGATTGAGGAAGACGAAGGGAGGAGGCTGATGAGAAGAGAGATGGAAGTGAGGCCAAGGATATTCCACCAACCTCAAGATCGATCGGGGTCCTCTGAATTGAAGGGTTAAATTCAGATAGCATACTGTAGCACGAATTTGTCTATTTTTCAATCGTTTGATCGGAAAACAATGGATGAGATTTTAGGCCAATGGATGAGAATTCAGAAAGATGAGGTGTCAAGAGTTTATTAGCTGCACGGAATCCAAGTTTTTTACTCTAATTTTCTTCAAAAGATAGTAGATTTCAAAGACGAACTCGGATTTTAAAACCGACTACACCATAATATTTCCTATAATTAACTCTACAAAACAAGATCATATTAGACTATATTTCGATGAAAAAAGTACTACATAACAAATGGATCCTATATATCATACATACAAGTATAACATGTTTATGTAAGGTAGCAATCTAAACACTATTTTTTTTTCTCATCATTACCTTTGAATTGGCATTACCACTAACTTGGTAACACCAAATTTTGGTATGACTCATGAAGGTACTAAACCAAACAGCTCCTTCATATTGCCCCTGCCTACGAAGGGAAAGGGACACAGGGCTCTACCGCACATGTTTCTCTTACGACATATGAAATATATTTCTTCGTTTTATAATAGAGTTTACTTTTATAATTGATGAGAGATGGAAGTGAGGTTTAAATATATCAGTCATGTTTGAATACTCTAATAGTGCTAAAGGTTAGAGTTAGTTTCTAGCTCATGACTAATTCTGAATTAAATCTAATTCTTGAGCTATTTGGAAGCAAGGATTAGATTGACAATAAAGATGTTAATATAATCATTTGAATTATTTGAGGATAGAGGAAAAATAAATTTTTATTGGACTCTACTCAAACTAGATTCAATTAACACCTCTTGGTTGTGATAGTTACTTCGATAGTTAGATGCAACTAGATCAAACTAACTCAAACTAGCTCTAACCCATGGATCCAAACAGGTCCAAAGTCAAATTATTTAGGTTTAAATAAGTAGTTGTACATCTATGATATAAATAAATGAACTATAAAACATGAAAGCTATGTTACATTTAATGGTACTAATTTATTATAAAAATGATAACATATTTTATATAAATTTGATCCAATTTAACCTATATTGACTCTATTCAACTTTCAAATGAACTCTGTGAGAAGACGGGCAGAGTTAGAGTTGTTTTAGTTATTATGTGGATTTTAGTAGAGAGTTAAATTTAGATAAAAGTTGAATACTCAGTTGAAATGTGTTTTTAAATAGAGTTTAAAGGTATTGCATTGTATGCTCTCCATTTTTGGACATCAGTCCAATTACATTGTGGAGGATCTTAGGAACATGATATTTTGTGTATTCTTAGTGGTAGTACATATATAATATTTTAAAGTCATGGTTACATGATAACGGTGTTCAACATTATCCTTTGTAGTCAATTCATATAAAAGTTATAAATCGTTTACCAACTGAAAATCATCCATCCCACTATTTAACTCCAAAAATATTTTACAAAGAACCAGAGCAAGCAGAATCAGAGGCGAAGCTTCAGCATCAGTCCAGTGAACAGAATGCGTCAACCATCATTAATTGTGATCCAGTTTAGTCCATGTTTTTATGGAGCAAAGTTTAAATCCTTGTCCTAGGACAATTGTAATAAACCCAAGCAGCATGCAACCCTTTATTATATATCTTATTCTAATATTTATAGAAAAATCTACAAGAAAGCGAGTAAGAAGGCACCCTATCTCCCTGTAATCTGTTTTGTTTTAGACGAATTTGTAATCCGAATGGACATGTTCTCTCGTTGCATCCATCTGAAAAGATTACAAGAACGATTCAGAGCATCTCTAACAAACTAGTCAAAAATAAATAGCCAAAATTCTAATTTAGCTATTATATAAAATAAAATGGCTAGTGTAAAAGTGATAAAACCCAACAGTCTCTCTTTAAATTTTAACCCTTTTTTGTTCAAATAATTGTGGGTTTCATAATTTTATGTGTGGACTTGATTTGTCACTACTCAGAGCCCATGGGACTAGAATTTTTACACAACTCATTACAATGTGACATGATTGAACAAAAAAAAAATACTCCCCCCATTCTAAAATTATTATCGCCATTGACATTTTTTACTACTTTGATCATTTATTTTATTTAATTTTTTTAAAAATATCATATATTCACTCATAATTTGTTTTGTCATTAGATAAAATTTTAATATAACTTTAATTTTTTTATATGTGAACAAATATTTAGAATAAGACGAATGTTTGAAGTTAAAAAAAATGAATGACGATAATAATTATGGAACAGAGGTTGGATGAGACATGGAGCTCCAATCAATACGAGGAAAGAAAGATAGGACGAATTGAGAGTGAAGGAATCGGATCCTCTAGGTGTGATGCATCCATTTGAAGGGAGAAATTAGTTCAAGGTCATGAGAAGTTGTGACTGTTTTGGAGAAAATGACTATGACAGGTTTTGATCTCGAACTAGCTCGGAGGGAGACGGCTCATGGCGCCATAGAGAGGGCCAGCCTGTGCCTTAGGGTGTCGTAGAGAGGGTAAGGACACAATCCAGGGCGCTGCAGGGACATTTCGGAGGAGCGCACATAGCTTACCTGACTGCGCGTCGTTCTAGCTGCGTCGGCTGGTTAGTATTTACATCATATTTGAGTATAGATTATGGCGGTGAAATAGAACTTGGCGGCACTGACAATAGACCTGAGGTGGTGATTTCGTCCTTCAGTTGAGTGCAAATTGACCACATGATTTGAGGGGGAGGAGGGGGGGAGCCTAAAACATAGCACGAAAATTGTTACCATTTCTAATTTATAGAGTATGTTGGATATGGTCTTATACAAAATTATTTCACTACTGTCACTCCAACCCAAGACTACCCCAACAGCCAGATCAAGATCTTTGAGGCACATTAGATATTGTTGACATCTAGATCAAAAGTAAAATCATCCAACCATGGTATTCCGGAGTTGGCATAGTTGACCTCGCAGACGGCTGGCAGTCTATCTTGGAGACGCCAACTCAGTCTCTTCGTGTGATGTGCTTTAGCGGGCAGCGACAACCACGGAGACAGAAGCTCGAGAATCATTTTAAGCTGTCGGATCTAGATTCAATAATTTATAATTATTATACATATAATTCTAAAAAAATAAAATAATAAATAATAAATCATCGATTGAAAGATTTAAGTTGAATGAAAGTTAGATAATATGAGAAAAAAAAAAGTATTGGGGAGTTCGTGGGATAATGAATAAGTGAGCCCCGCAATGATGTGGACTAAAGCATGTGGCCCGATTTACTTCATACCCCCTTCATACGTGTAGCAAGACCCAATCAACCGTCCATGGAAGTTCCTACTTTTTGGCAGGCACTAGGGTACGGTTACACCAAAATAAGATGCACAGAAAATCCACTAAGGTATCCACACTTCACCGAATTTGCCGTATTTGAGTCGAACAATTTGCGTCCGTTGACATTGCATGCCATGTTGTCCGGATTAAATGCTAACCGCTAATTTATTTCTGATTTTTTTCTAATGAGACAATTAACTAATGACCTGATAGGCTCTCAGCCTTGGATGATCCCAAATCCTCAATGATTCCATGACAATGACACCAAGCTTTAAACACTACAAAAGCTTCTCCCGTCCTGTCCCTGTTTTATTAGTTTCATGTCAAAAATCAGTACCGATAAATCTGCATTATTCTGTATTAACATTTGAAGAACAGAGGTAGTACTTACTTCTTTGTTTTGATTTTTTTTCCCCAATGATTTGTAATGCACCATTACTGCGATGAAGTGAATTTCTAAATTTGGCAAGCATCACGCATGCTCACGTCACCAGACACTTTTCGTACTTAATGTGTAACATCAAGGCATCAACGATAGTTAAGTAGGAGTACCTTTCAATAATTATAATAAGAATATAAAAGAGGACAGCTATGAATAGATTCAAGATTCTCAGAATGTTTGGCTCACATAAATTGGATAACACTAACACCTGCCACTGCGAAACGTTGATAATTTTGGTGTGGCCAAAATGAGTTATGTACGATCGGGGAGTAGAAGAACCTTTCAGGTCTACCACCAACACAAAGCACAAGCAGTAATATACATCCATCATCTACTGCTACTGCTTTGTTCTGGTAACCCACTTGTATAGTATATTGTATGTACAGCAATACTCATGCCACTCTTTTATTTGTTGCCAGGACATGATGGCAAGCAATGTCAACGGACATGAGCAGAGGTAATTTTGACTTCCGATGCTGAGGATAAGTACAACGGTGTTGTTTTATAGGTCATCTCATACATGTCACGTAATCTTAAGACAAGTTATGGGACGACTTATATAATAGATGGTCTTATTAGTTATCTTCTATTAATTATATGGCTCTTTAATTTGTGGATATAAAAAAGAATATTTATAGATTAAAAGACTACTAAAACACGTACAATGGTGTAAGAGCCGTCTCACACTCCTAAATTTTAGCACATGAGATAGTTGCTATGTAAAATAGCCACCTCTTTCTCTCACCACCATCTCTCTCTTCCACATCATCAAAAATCCTATATGGCAATACATGAAATGACCTATAAGACTATTATACCTGCTCTGAGGGACGCGCAGCGGAACCACTCCGCCTGGAAGAGAAAAGATAACGGGAAAGAGTGACATTCATGCAGGAAAGTTACTGCTCTATGTTTTCAACAGCCCCAAGGTGCAAAAGTCGCATGGTAATTGGTAACTCTATTAGTAGAATGCTAAATTATTCATTTCATCACAATTTCCAAACATGTTTTCGAGACTGACATTACTGCTAAAATAAGGTGACATCAAAATTTTCTAGCAGAAAATTTCCAGCAGAAAAAGAAAATAAACATCAGATTGACCATGATATGGTCAGACATTTCTCATTTGGGTCGCGCAATAAAAGGCTAACAAAGCCTTTTCCTTGTGGAATGCTACCAAGATATCAGCCTATTTCTTCAAATCAAACTTCCGTACAGATTACAAATTAGAAATTAGGATTAAAAATATTGACAAACAGCACTGAAGCGAGCAGTAACTATGACAAGGTGTTATTTCTTTCTATTTTAACAACCTTTGCTTTCGACAGCCCCCACCTACAATGTTGAGTACAACTCTAACTTTATCATTCAATTATCATATATAAGAGGTTTGAGTTATATTTTACTACAACAAATATTGTATCAGCAAGCTCTGGTGAACATATATCTAATAACTAACGACGCAAACTTTCTAGGCGGTTCATGGAATAGCATCACACTCACATATTTAAGAATGTTTCCCAGTGCTTCCTGCGGTCCTGCCAAGCTCACAAGTTTCACATGTCCTGCCAAGTGCCAATTCACCAGTCAGCACAAAGGCGTGCGCAGCAGCACGATGGCGAATTCCATCGGCTGCGATGCACCCGCACGGGTTCGAAACCCAGGTGCCGCACCCGGTCCGATCTATCACCATGAGAGCCTCTCCCGCTGTGTTTCCTAATTCAAAAAAAAAAAAAACACCAGTCAACCCATGAAATCAACAAATCATTCAAAGTTTCAAATGAATCGGCTTCACCTTAAAAGGCACCAGTGCTATTAACTCGGCGTCTAAGAAAGAGATGTCCTCAAAAGTTTCAGTCAAAGAAAAACAACAAAAAATGAACCGATTCCATAGAGCTTTCAGTTTAGTTGTCATAAAGCAGACTCAAACACAGTATAAGCTTGCACAGCTACTGAGAAAAATATGAAATTGGGAAGAGCCAGAAAAGTAGAAAGATTCAATTTACAAAATAACATCTAACAGATTTAAATGTACTATGACAGAAAATTCTAGATGGTCTGCAAGACCATGTCTAGTGCTGCTGACAACAATAATAAAACATAGAGGGAGTGATTGGTTGGGCGGCATGCTTGTTGGATGCAGCCTCGTAGTGTTTAGTTGCCTGCCCGAGCCCTTTAGCTAGGACCAGCTACTACAAAAGAGGCATCCTGCATCCGAGCCAGTCTCCATGGAAACACCAAAATTGATCGTATTAGCTAAGCCTGGATCTGCTAGTTCAAGGTGGTTTGGGGCGGGTGCACCCACCTGTGCAGGAGCAGGTCCAAGATGTGCAGGGGCTACGAGTGTGGTCAACTCCCTCCTGTCATTTGCTCTCTCTGTGCTCCTCCACTCGTGCTCTTGTCATCGGCGCCACTGCCACCATGCCGTCATCCCTTTATCCATATCCATCAGATCTGACCGTGGAACAGCCTCCTCACTGAAAATCTAGCTTTTATAGGAGCGTTTCTGAGCTATGCACAGACATGCCTTCCACTGCCATGGCCGGTGCCTCGGTCCGTGCGGCAAGTAGCCGAGCCTCACTACCTCCTCACCACTCCCGGCAACCTCAGTTACCTTTTCTCTACTGCGTACCTCCTCAGGCTCCGTCCAGTTTACAGGGAGGAGGAAGGGATTGGAGGCAAATGAAGTGGAATCAATCCATACATGACTTGTTACGGATTTAATCCCCTCAATCAATGCCAATCCATTTGGGGAGGTGGAATAACCTAACGAGCCCTCAACTGGATGCTGTAGGTTTGACCTTCAGGTTATTGGTGCATGCACTGGTATCAAGGACTTCTGATTCTTGCTCATCATTTGCAAGAAGTTTGTTAGATTGTTCTTTGCTGTGTACGCCATGTTTTAACAGAACTAAAGATCCCTGCCATTTCTACTGTTTTCATTTTTCTTTTGCATAATTTTTCTCTCGGGAGACTTGCACGTATTAAAGTTGCAAAACGTATGTGTAGGAAAGATTGATGGGAAAGAAGCTTGAAATAATGTGTTTGTATGAAATTAGTCAATCTGAACGAAATTCTATCTTTGACTTATATTCTGTGACTTAGAAAAAAAATCATAGTAGTGAGGGGAGGTGAAGGGGCAACCACACCAAAAACATGGACAACATCATCCTATGCACAACGCAATGCTGGCCCGACCCACTCTATAGACAACCAATCAACAGCTTATCAATGAAAAAAAGCTTGACCCAGCCAACCAAACATTATCAATTGCATTGTCAGAGCCTGGGTTAGATAATAGCCAGAAAACAATCACACACAGATTGAATTCTGTAGCTCTGACCTATCATGCACCCAAAAGAAAGTAACACAACATATAATTTTATTTTCATCACCCCAGTAAAGAATACAATCCAACTAAGGCCTAGTTCACAAATCACAAGTATATTGTTCCATGTTTTCGCGGTGACTAAACACACAAGGCACATTACAGGTGAAGTACGAGACCGAGGGTCGACTCTCCCTCAGTTTTTCACCGCCCTTTTTAGGCAGGCAGCAGTGAACCAATCTGCGGGTGCAGCGGAACCAAACGGCCCCAAAAATTTTCTCAGTTAACAATAATAGTGAGACCTAGGATGAATCATATTATTAAGCACGTTTCTGATTAGAGAAGCTTTTAGGTGCTCATTACCAATAGGGCTGTAAAGACATCAAATCAAATTAAGTTGAAGTATTTCAAATTTTCATAAGCTTCGGGGACCTATTTTTTGCTCTGTTACCACTATCTGAAGTTCTCCAGTAAAACACACTGAGGTAAAAATTGCAGTAGAGAAAGGAGCAAGAAACAAAGGTATGGACTAAAATTTGAAAAGAAAAAAAGAGAGAGAGAGAGAAGTTTTTGTATGTTCGAGTTACCTGGTTTTATAAACACTGCCGAAGCTAGGTAGTGGTACCCTGGTGCAAATGCACCACCCTAAAAGTTAAATTAGCTCATAATCACCATTAGTGCACCATTCAAATCTTGGATTAACCACTCCACAACACAATTTTCTGTACGTTTGGCACCACCGTCATTGCGTTCTAGCTTCGCCGCTGTCTATAATAGGCCATTAGTTGAAAATTCTGATGAACAGGCCTCCATGGAACTGACATGACACAGTGGATTGCATTGTTGGTTGCCATATAGGAAAAGGGACCACCCCCATCTTGTTTATTACAGCAATCTTGATGCTTAAGAGCACAGCTCTATTCATACACAATCCCAAATGATCACTTTATGTAGAGCCTGAACTGTTCCTGCTGCTATAACCTGCCATACACTACTCAAAGCAACCACCAATATTTGCATAATTTTGACTGGTCTTGCCAAGAGCATCCCATGCAGCTCCTGCAGGGCTACAATAGAAATGGACTGAGAACTGATGGAAATATCCAGGCTAAGAAATAAACTTTTTGCAAAAAGAAAAGTTAACCTCGGAGGTATCAGGATACCTGGTCCCGGTGCCTTCATGTAATTTTCTCAATGACACATACAGATATTGACATAATCGAAATATGTCATCAAAATTTACAACGAATATGTAGTGATAGCAAATAGGTGATGTTCATGCAGCTTAGCTGCAGGATTACACTATATTTGGTAGATAGAACACAACATAGATTAATAATCCTATGCCTAAATAACTAAACATATCGCTAAACTATGCTTGCGCCAATTGTGTGCCAGCCACATTACATATTCTTAAGATAAATAGCACAAGTACAAGTACCATTACCATATGTGCATTTTCAGAAGAAAAAATACAAGTACCATTACCATATGTGCATTTTCAGAAGAAAAAATACAAGTACCATTACCATATGTGCATTTTCAGAAGAAAAAAAGTGTTTAAGACTTTCTTATAAAACTAGCGCAATGCACAAAATTACCACATAACTATCAGTAGGCCAAATAGTGGTTGAATCTTGTGAGCGTAAATGAATCAAACATACAGTAACCAAATGTAGGGGAAAGTTTACCATGTTAAATGCAGCTGAAATTTCGATGGAAAAAATTCAGTGGACAAACCTTCCTGTGTGCCTGGTCTTACTGTACAGTCAACATTGTTTACAGAAAAATATGACCTTTGGATGTATAGCTTTTCTATTGACATGGCCTCTTCAATGGAAACAATTCCACAGCATATTCCTCAAAAAAAAAAAAAAAATCCACAGCATAAAAGAGGAGCAACTAAAGGGCAATCATACATCTGACTAAACCTTCCTAGATCTCATTCTTTTTCTTATTTAAGACTGAAAAGAAAAGCACATCTGGTTTCATTCCCCTATCTTCCATTTCTTGTAGGAGATCTTCAGCCTTTTCTATTTCTCCTTGGCTGCAATATCCATTTATAAGAGCTGTGTATGTCTGGACATCAGGAGCAAGTCCTTTCTGTAGCATCTCATCAAATAGACTCCTAGCTTCCTCCACAAATTCTCCTTTGCACTGTCCATCAATCAATACTGTGTAACAGGGTACATCAAGTTCAATTTCCATCTCTTTCATAGTGCTCAGTAAATGTTTTGGCTTTGCTCTAAGAGTGAAGCTCCTTCCCTCCTTGGCACTATTCTGCCAACCTTCCCGCAACAGCTCCTTTAGGTGACCATCAAGTAGCACTGTGTACGCAATTATATCAGGCTTAATCCCAGCATGTATCATTTCATCATACAAATTGCAGGCTTTTTGCAATTCATCACACTTGCAGTAAGCATTCATTAGCACAGTGTATAAAATGACATCTGCAGAATGCCCATGGTCTTTCATGTCATCAAACCAAAAACGAGCATTTTTAGTGTCACTTGCCTTACAATAAGCTGATATGAGTTTGCTGTAAGAAATTGCATCGGGAACAACATTGTTTTCTAACATCATGCTACATACAGTTGAAGCTACTTTGAGATTTCCATCTTTACAAAGATTGCTGATCAACTTTGCGCATGAAAATGGATCCACAATATTTCCTTCAAGAACAGACTTAACAAAAATCGCGCAAGCATCATCAGTGGAGCCTGAATGCAAATAGCCACAAACCATGGCACTGTACATGACTTCAATATTGTCAATTCTGCTATTTCGTCCTATATATAACAATACTTCAGCATCACACACGTTGCCTCCTCTACAAAATCCATCAATCATTACACCATAGGTAAGAGAACTAGGTTCCAACCCTTGATCCCTCATATGGTCTAACAGGTCATATGCCTCCAAAAAAAGGCCACTTTTGCAAAATCCACTGACCAATATATTATATGTCACCATGTCTGGCTTTATGTTGGTCTTCAGCATCACATCAAATACCTGCCTAGCATTTTGTATTTCTCCCTTCTGACAGTAACCATCAATCAAGCACGTATAGTGGATTGTGTCTGGTGCCAAACCTGCATCCTTCATTTCATTCAATAGCATAACTGCCTCGACCATGTTTCCAAGCTCGCAATAAGCAGTCATAGCAATGTTAAAAACTACCTCATCAAGATGGACCCCTGATTCTCCAAATTTTTGGAAGTGTTCTATAACTTGAGAAGTCATACGTAACTTTCTCAAGCACTGCAGAAGATAACTAACAATATGAGAATTTATCTCGATCCCATGAGACACCATGGCCTCATAATGATCCAAAGCCTTTAGTAGGTTGCCCATTTTGCAGTAACTCTGGATGAGATAGCTATAACTATATACATCAGCAGCATATCCTTGTTTGGTCATGTTCTCCAAAACAGTTTCAGCCTCCTCCAATCTATTTTCTTTGCATAGTCCCTCCATAACCTTGTTATAAGCCATGGCCCCAAATGGAACCCTCTCTCTGTTGATCTCTCGAAGAACAGCATGAGCTAGATCATACTTGCCAAAGCTGCAAAGACCAAATACAAATGTTGAGTATGCACGAGTATCTGGTTTCACTCCCATTTCAATCATCTCAACCCACAGTTTGATGGCTTTATCTACCCTCTTTGCCTGAAAAAGAGACCTAGTAACAATGTCCAACGTATGAACATCTGGTGTCAAATGGAAGCACTTCATTTGCTCATAAGCTGCGACAATCATATCTGATTCACCACTGTCAGCTACAAATTTGAGCAGCACATTGCACGACCAAACTGATGGTACAAATCCAAGGCTGCAAAGATGAATAAAAAGCTCCATTGTCATTTGCCTATCATGGCAATCAATGCATGCCTTGATTAAGCAGTCACTAGCAAATGAGAGTGCATGTGAGTTGGTGCAAGATCTTCTAAGGTGATCAATGAGAGATAAGATATCAATATTGCCAGTTTTGGTCCGTGAGACGAGCTCAAAGAATAAGCAAACCAACATCTTCCTTTGCCGCGCGTGGGATAAAATTTGTATGATCTCTGAGTAAGTTGAAAGGTCATGGTTAAACCCAATGTTCTCAGTATCTCTAAAGTAGGCAAATGCGATAGCAGGCCTCCTCCTTAGGCAGCGAAGAGTCTGTGCAACACAACCAGAGCTCAAATAATGGGATCTTTTCTTCACAAGTTCATCAAGAGCAAAGGATAGTTTTTCATCCCCACTTGAGTCGTCTGATTGGGCTGGAGCAGTAAGCACAGAGAACAGAAAAGAAGAGGCTTTCAGGGTGAGAACTGTGGATTTTCTAAACCATTCAGCATTGCACTTGCGCTGCAGCTGCAGAAGCATGGGAACCATGAAGCTTTCAGCTGTACATAGTGTCCATCAATGACGATAGGAAATTTCCTGTGACAAAAAAAAAATTAACTTCAAGCAAGCAGTAATCTGTGTTGAAATTACCAGCATGGAAAGCTGAAAGAAAATTATATGTCAAGAAGATAAGGTAATTATTTCTTATTATTGTGCAGCAGCAATAGGAAAAAACAGCCCGAAATAAGATTCGACAAATGACACGATTACAATATAAGCACAGAAGTAAACCTAGTGTATCATCTGAAGTTTGTCCAGAATTTAAAAATCTAAGGACACTGTCGTCCATTCAAGTGCACTTTCTTAAACCCAGGATATTCGTATGGTTCAGATACTTTGCTTGGGAACAGCTCCAGCAGAGTTGCTATATGGATTGCTATAACTAAAATTTCTACCGAACGACCCAAATTTCTCACAACCCAAATATGCCAATCGATCGAGTCGTGACCTAAACTTTCTACCGAGCGCGCGAAAAAAACAACCGTCCGCCTGTGGACTTTTCACTCACCCGATTCAACACCGCCACCTCGATGCCCTTCAATTTCGGCCGACGCCAGCGCCATGGAAAGCGACGGCGGCCTTCACGCGCCCCATTCGTCTCCTGCCAAGCCACCTGGGCCGCCTCGAATCTACGGCGCCACCCTTAAGCGCAAGCCGCAGCGGCGGCTAGGGTTGGCACCGCCGTCGCGCGCGGGCTCCGGCGCGGGCTCAGCAGGTTGGACTTCGTAGGTTCAATTGACCTCGCTTGGGTGCCCGGGGGTGGGGAGGCGGCGCGGAGGCGACGCGCGGGGGGAGAAGGGCGGCGTAACGGCGGGGTGGACGGCCGGGGCGCCACGGACCGGCACGATTATTTTCGGGCTGGCACGACACGCGGGCCTTTTCAGGCCGTGCCTTACCGGCCCACGTGCTGAGCCGTCGACCCATGACCCGGCACATGTAGTTAATTTCGTGCCAGACTGGCCCGTTAAGCCCATTAACAGATAGTCCATTAGTGATTTTTCAGCCCATTAATTATATAAATGGTGAAAAACAAAGAAAAAAAAGGTAAGATAGGGGTTTGAACCTAAGACCTCTTGAAATCAAAGTTACAGCTCAACTACTACACCACTCAATTCTTATTGAAAAGGTACAAAATACAAAACGTATTTAAAACATATTTCCGGCCGTGCCCATGCTGCCCACTAGACCGGACCTCCGGCCCAAGCACAGCACAGCGGCTCGGGCCATGCCGGGCCTGGGCCGGGCCAAAAATATCGTGCTTTGTGCTGGCCCAGTAAACACGGCCCATTTGGCTATCTATAGCGCCAGGGTGTCGACAGCCCACTTATGGGCCCATGAAGCGGAGAGGTCGATTCAAGTCCAGGTTATTAGCCCATTTTCTGTACTCGTGCTCGCCCAGCTCCACTTTATCACCCGCTACAGAGGTGGTTAAAGGTGTCTAAATGGACCGTGCCAGTTCGAAGCACTGTTTTCTTTTCTCAGCACGAGCACGGCACGACTCATTGAATTTCATGTCCGGGCCGGCCCGATACGAGGCGTCGTGTTATGCTTGGGCCGTCGCCTTGGCCCGACGGGCGGCACCGACACAGCCTATTTATGAGGATGGTCCAGTAATAGTTTAGTAAAGTATAGATATATTGAAAATCCACTTGTAACACAAGTAGTAATTTGATCTGATGGTTGAGCTCGCCACTTCCAACCATGATGAGGTCCTCGGTTTGAATCTCACCTCAAGCATTTTTCTAACATTTTGCTTTATTCATATTGTTTGGGCTGGCGTGTTTTGGTGGGCCGTCATGCCTGATGGGCTGGCCCAGCACGTCTGGCCTATTTTGTGCCGTGCCGTGGGCTGACGGTCAGGCACGTGGGTCAACATAGCACGGCCCAAAATAAATATCATGTCATGCCGGCCCGAAATTAAGTGGGTCAGGCTACGGCGTGTCCGAGCCGTGCCGTGCCGGGCAGCCTTTTTGGCCACCACTAGAGGTGGTGCTCTTGAAATAGAGATATTTGCTATTTTGCTCGTGGAAAGAGTGGTTTTTTATCCAAATATCCATATAACATTAGGGTTTCGATTAAACATTCATCGAAACATTGACTCATTGCTATTTTGCCAATATCTTTTTTCTTAGAAGAAATTGTCCTCATCTTCTTTCTTCCTCTTCCCTCACACAGCTGCCATGGCCAAGGTCATCGCGAGGCAGTCGTGCCCGGTGCCGCGCGAGCCTCCTTCGAGCCACCCCTCCTCCTCCTCTCTCGGCTCCTCGCATACAGCGAGGCCAACGACGAGGGCGGGCGCAGAGGGCTCTGGTGGCTCGGGGAGGCGGGGCCATGGCGGCGAGTGGGCAGGCGCAGATGTGGCGGGCGGCAACGAGCGGGCAGGCATGGGGTGACGGACGAGCAGGCCGACTTGGGGCGGCGGCGAGCGGGCATGCAGGCCAACGGGCGAGCGGGCATGCGTGAGGAGGAAGAAGAAGCCAGGGGCAATTTTATTAAAAAATAGATGTGGGCAAATTAGGAATAGCAAATATCTCTTTGAAATATGAGGGCATCGGATGCTCGTCCCTCTTCACCAGTTTTTCTCCCGACCTTTGAGTTTTCACAAATATTGACGGTTTAGAAAAAAAAAATACTATTGTTAGCCACTAAATTTTTAAGAATATCCAATAAGTTGTTGCTCTATTTAATTTCAGGATTAAAAAGTCTTTTATTTACAAGACACTTTTGGTCTCATAGACACAATGTAATTGTGATACTTGTTTTACACAATACTATATAGTAGGAACATAGATTAATTTGATTTTTCTTTATCTCAGTCCATAAAATACTCTACAACTTGAAAATTGTGACAAAGATGCAATAATATATTACTATTATTGTGATTATATATTATTTGATTATTTGCATAATCTACGGTCGTCTCTTCACGTAAATCCTGCCCCCTGCCCCGTCCCCCTGTCCCCTGCCCCTTTAGGAATTAGGAGTTCGTAGAAGCCCAAGAGAGAAGTGTTTTCTGCTTTCCCATCGTGAGAAAAGAGTCCAGCCCCTATACGATGGCCTCCTGGCCTCCAATCCGATGCTCCGGCCTCCTTCGCTCGCTCGCCATCGTGCCCTAACACTGATCCCTTGTTGACGTCGAATGTGTTTTCCAATCTATCCAAAAGCAGCACCCCGCCGTTGCCGTGAGCTGCGGGCCACCGTAGAAGCCACCAGTCTGTTGTCACATGTCTTGCAGGCCGTCGTCGCTAGGAGTCATGGACCGCCATCAGACAAAGCTATGGGTCGCTATTGCAGGTGGGCAACAGCGTCATGAAAGAGGGAGAAGGCACTTCTATTCTAGATTGAGGCGTAACTTTGCTGGAAGAGGAACCATCAAGAGATCACCTTCACCATATGGACAAGGATGACCAACTCTTCTCCTTCCACACCATCCATGAGCTCAACCACTGCACCGTCCTAGAGCCTGTACGAGGCGTCGTTCTTTGCAGGCGTCAAATCTAGCACATTGCCCCCAAGCTCCTTAGATCGGTATGCTCTCTTCCTCATGTTTGTTCCCGGTCATGCTTCCCTCAGTAGATCCAACAACCAAAACCATGAATCCCCACCATCTTTGACCCTGGATGTGAGTCCATGATCCTTTTGTTTTTCTACATTTTTAGTTATAAACGTTTAGACCAAATCCCAAACTAATTTGAGACCAAATTTTGTTTCATATCTAGGCTCCAATGAATTTCGTGTCAGTTAGCATCTTTGATTGAAGCTATCAAGATCAAGCCATTAGAGGCACAAGACGCCCAGGGACTTCACGTACTTGGTGTGAATTTTTCTAGCTCCACTCCTTTAAACTTCTCTGAACTTTTCCTTGTGTGTTTCTTGCTAAATGGACATGTTGAATGCTTGACTTCTTCTATCAACAAACTCAGAAATATATTTCTGAATTACAATGCTTAGCATGAGAATATGATAGGATGACAACAATATATTGTCTATGCCCTTGCAGTTGGCACTCTGTTGATGACGTTGCTCTGAAGCTCCATAGCTGTAAACTGTTGCTACACATGAAGCACGAGGGTGCTTTGCTCTTATAAGCTTCTACATGTAGAAGAAATTCTATGTGTAAGCGTAGCTTTGATTCAGATTTATTATAACATCTACTGGCACTTCTCTAAATATGATGTGTAATGGTTGTTGCCAAAAGCACAAATACCTAAGAAATTACTTTTTTCTAGATGTCAGAAATTCAATAGAATTAAAGAAACTTACAATAATGTAAAATCATTTTGGGGATTTAGGAAAGAGCCGAGTCTGAAGGAATTGCATTTTTTTAGTTACTCTGTTGTGCAATCACTGTATTTGTAGCATATATGGATAAGGTTTTGTACTCCACCTATTATCAGTTTGATTTCTAAAAATAATCCCATATTGAAATTGCTAAGCACCTAATAAAATGTTGTTCCTGTAAAACATACGTGCGTGTTATGTGGTTGTACTCTTGTGATCTTAGTTCCTTTAGTGTTGAGGGAAATTTTTTGAGGAATATGTGCCCCAAGCAGCCTCATCACTGTCTACGTGCTGGAAAGCGAGGAATACTAACAATTTAATGATGCAAGATAATGGCAAACTCGCTGATTCTCTATGATTTTGAAATTCAATTTTTTGTTATAGCTCAATGATATTATTTGCTTTTTCCGTAGGTTTTGCAAAAGCTATATAAAATTGAAAACAAATGACTGAAGGTATCTATATTGAAATATTTTTTTAAATCCGTAACAACGCACGGATATTTTGCTAGTCTATTCTAAAAATAAATATTGTGTCGAAGATAACTTAAGAAAGCAATCTATAAGAAAAACATATAGGTAGGGAATACAATGTGGCAAGCCAAGTTGGTGCCTTATGCAGCGAGCAACAACCAACAAAGGGGTGAGTTTGGCGTGCCAGCCTAGTGGGCTGCAAGGTCAGGGCGGGTGAGTACAGATACTGCAAATTGTGAGCATAGGGTCGTTTGTTGCACTATATATGCGGAGCGACGCGAGAATTTTGAGTTGGCAAACCTTTTAATTATGTTGTCACTAGCACCACTGATTAATACCTTAGAATAGAAATAAAAAAGGCATGGACAGAGTGTAGCTACATAAATAAATCATAATGCCAAGTGATTGTTTTCATAAATCAAATGAAAATCCTAAAATAGTTCAATATCTAGCATCATCAATACAAGCAATGAAAATATATTGACACAATATTAAAGTCAGTAACCCTTCAAATAATACATACTTGATTTATTAATAACCAAGCTTGTTAGTACCATGCTCATCACAACTAACTCAAACAGAAACCAAAACGTTTTTGTTTCTTAAATAAACAATATTAGTAACACTAGCAGTTTTAGATATAATAACACTCACGAGATCGTCAAGTACAACATTGTGTTGGCATCCTAAAACAGCAGCATATCCTACACGGCTCCAAATCTCTCCCTGTCGTGTGGGGCATTGTAGTCGATATTGGAACCTATAGGGATGATCCCGTAGGGGTTTGTGGAGGGATCGCTATAGTATGACTTCTTGTTGTGCTCTATGTTCACTGTGCTGCTGCTTCCAGGAATCTGATAGATGTCCTTGGTGTAGTTGAACAGGTTTGGGTATTCCCTGATGAGTTTCTTGTTGCACTTGAAGTGTAACGCGTAAATCTGTCAAAATGGTTATGTGAGCATAATCCTTAATTTTTGTTCAGGAAACATCAATACTTTTCATAAAAAATCATTCACAAAAAAATCTAATAAAACATTTCATGTTGCATATAGAAAATGACAATGGGTATAATTTAGTTCTTCCAAACTTATCACCTCGCACATACCCATATAAAAGAACAAAGTGTTTATATTTATCTAGTATTAAATATTCCTTTCACACTTTAAAAAGAAGTTATTCAAGACATGATTTAGCATATCAAAGATTGATTAATTAGCCCAATCTCAGTGGGGGGTTTATCGGTATTAAATGAGGTGCCATATAAGCAAAAGAGATGACGTGGCGTATCAATTAATATGAAACTGGGCAAATAGGTTTCATAGGGATGAAACTCATTTGACACTATTTTATAGATTTGAAACTCCCATTGAGAACATAGAGTTTCATCCCAACACGTTTTGACCAATCTCAATGTAACAAATAGATATTAATTTAATGCTACAACTTATATATGAAATCGTGAGATGAAACTATGCATTGAGAGAGACTATTTTATACATCAAACAAGATCTTCAAATATGATGTGACACACTTACATTGAGACTGTCTTTGGAATGTACTTTTCCTCTCTCTCTCTCTCTTTATTAAAGGCGTCTTAGAACTAGCTCAATTAATAATATGTGTTTACCTAAGTGGTTACTACTATGTATCAAAAGTGCTTAACCTACACAAGATTCTTGGTTCAATTCCCCACAACTACATTTTTTTTTGTTTTTCGAGAGAACAAATTCTTTTTTAAATGAGCTATGGAGCCAAAACGACTTCTTTTAGAATTATGAAAGGGAGTGTTCTGTAAATTAATAAACACTCTTTATGCTCTGAACAGATCAGTACTTAGTTGAGGATCAGGACCAAGCTATGAGCAAACCAACAAGACTGGGCTGTTACCTTCTGTAATTTTGAAGTGTCGACTATATAATAAGAAACGGAGGAAATATAATCATGCAGACTAGACAATCATGTTCTTTTACATTTTATCATGTTCCTTTATTTATATGTTTGGACATGTGCAGATGAATTATTTCAAGGCACTACTAATTAAGTACTTATCCCATATCTACACTACTGGTTTGCACGTAGGCACTACTAATTTCAATGATGTATGGGAACTTTTTATTTTGATTTGCAAAGGATTTAACTGAATCGGATAATGAAGAAAGAAAACGGAGGAGATGCACTGGAGTATCCCACCAAACCAGTACACGATTAAGATGTTAGACTACACTGTTTCAGTTAGCAGGAATGGTTAGTATATTTGATATCTCTAACATATTTTCTACCTTACCATGTTCTGATGACTGACTTGTGCAAGCTCACTAGTTTGACACAGAAAAGGTCACATATGTCCTATACCATGGCGCAAATGTACGCATCTAGCAGTAGCAAGAACAGAATAAATCATAGTTTTTCCATGCTAGAAATCCTTACCTCGTCGAATCGTATAAGAGTCACAAACAGGCGAATATCCGCCTCGGTCAGTTGGTTACCACATAAATAGCGTTGCTTGCCAAGAATTTCCTCGCACTTATCCAAAGCCTCAAATAACTTAGTCACAGCCTGCAGAAGTTGTACAACAAAAGATACGCTTTAGCACGAGGGAAAAAAAACATTTTGATTCAGTGTAGCCAAAGCCTGTTCCCTAGAAAACATGATCGATGTACCTCATCATATGGCTCCTGCTTCTTGGCAAAACCACATTGGTACACGCCGTTGTTTATCGCGCTGTAAACCAGCTCATTGTCGATGGAGGCCCGGAGATGAGCCGGGTACAGATCCAGCCCGGGGTTCTCAGCGATATCGTTGAACTCGGTGTTAAGCATCCGGATTATCTCCGAGCTCTCGTTATTCACCACCGTCTTGAGCTGTTTGTCCCACAGGATCTGCAATGATGAGATCGGCAACGGGCTCACCTCATAATTGTTTAATTTTTAGAAAATGACCTCACAATTGTTGCACTACTAGAAATGAACGGGGTGATCAAATCTTCTCTCCTCTGAGATTCAATTCAATTAGGAGCTGAGACTACTCACAGGAACACTTGGCCTCTCGGTGTAGTTTGTGCTGGCGATCTCGTAGAGCTCCCTGACGCTCTTGACGCCGTTGATTGGATCCGGCTCAGCGCCGGGCTCCTCATCGGCGGTGGACGGGAACACCCACCCCATGTGGTCGTCGGTCTCCTTGGTCCTTTCAAAGATGGGCTTCACCGCCTGCAACGTTTCCAAACAGAAACCAAAATCAATCGACGGTTGCAAAATGAGCCAGCCGACTGTGTGTGTTGTGTGATAAGAGGGGGTCAGGCTGTGTGTTGATGGGTTACCGTGAAGCTGATGGCGTGTTCGAGGCCCTTGAGCTTGAGGAAGGCGAGGCATCTGCACGCCCAGGGGCACGCGTACGAGACGTAGAGGTGGTACCGCCCCGGCACGGCGGGGAACTGGGCGGAGGCGTCCCTCGACACGAATCTCCGGAAGGTGGACGGCGACCGGTCGAATGCGGTGGCGGCGGTGACCTCGTCCAGCGCCGACTGCGCCATCTGAATCAACCAGGAAAGCAGAGCACATGGATGCAAAATTCAGCAACAACACCAGCGAGCAAAGCCACATGATCGACCGAACCGATCGAACCATTGCCTGGACGAGATCAAGCGAGAGCATGGGTGGTGCTTACATTGACGGCCGTGGAGGAGGAGCTGCCGGCGGCGAAGGAGAACAGCGTCCAGGCTGAGAGGAGGTCAGTCAAAGCAATGATCGCGATGGCGAGGATATAATCTTTGTGCGCGTCAAGGGGTAGGTGGGGGTGCGCACCAGTGGCGAATTGTGCTGTGCGAACCAGGTTGCAAAATTGCGGGAAAGTGTGGACGTGTGGCGGTGGAGGTGGCGGCTTTGCCTTTTTGCTTCCGCTCAGGTCACTGCTTCGTCCACGAGACGGTGACAACTGAAAGTGGGTTGGGGATTTATCAGATGGACACCTCCTCTGTTACCACAGTGGCGGATCTCAGTCTCAGCAGAAAAAAAGTAGCCCGGGCGTAGCCACAACGCAAATTTGAGCGAACAATAAAACCTAACTGCATAATAAATCATTGTTTAAAGAGTAACACATATATTGTTTAAAGAGTAAATGATACTATCTCCATATTTTTTCATAAGTAAATGATAACCCTATCGATTTTAAAGAGAAATTATTAGTTAGTGCGTCATTCCTAAGACACTAAACATGTCTGATTCTTCTAGTAGGCCCATGTAATTTCATTTTCCCACTCTTTCTTAAAAAATGTCTATTTCTTAATATAGCACAGAATCAAATCATTAAACCAATCAACAAACATTATGATTCTATAGATCAAATTATATCATGGAAGAGGAGGAGAGACACTAGGTTTGGCTTGGGTATTTCAGGATTTAGAGGCGAATATGATTGAATCCATAGTAGAAAAGACAAACCAGGTTTTTATTATGGAAATTGAATGAAGGTCTAATTGAATACATAGGCATGCCCATTGGTTAATCGACCTAGTTACAAACAATCAAGCATATATCTCTTTGTCGGATGGCTATCTTTTTCCTTTGACACAAGCACCGATTATATTTGCTGAAAAAGAAAAAAAACATATTAACAGTCATTGTCATCATGGTTAGTGTGAACAGCAGCGCCACGACCCAGGTGTCAGAGCTCTAGAGGAGGAGGGGCAAGAGCTTGGCGACGAGGGCGGTCTCCCTGTAGATCCACCTATTATGCCTCTCTATGTTCTATGCATCTATTTTTGAACTATTCATGCATGCACCCATACACACATCTCAATACACTTCTGCAAAAAAAGTTCAAATCTACACCATGTTCAACCTAGAAGATCGCATCCTTCGAGAGATCATTAGAGTCCTTTAAATCTAGTCTCTCGTTGTGACTCCACACATCAAGAGGGTACATGCATGATTTTATTGGGGATGAAACCTTGGTGAGACGGTTAGGTGGGATTTGAATAGAACCTGGTCGGGCACCGCTCACAACCAAGTTGTATGTCATTGGGCTACTAGCCTATTCTCCTCTATGCAACTATTTCGATAACTCTATTGCTAGCGTAGTGGGCTGCATGGTTAGGATGAACCTCTATATTGGTATAGTTGGCCTGTTAGGATTTGTTTGTATTACATGTGGAGCAATGATCGAGAGACTTTAGTTGGCAAACCTTTTTATCATGTGTTCACTAGAGCATCCAACTAATATCTTCAAATAAAAGTGATTGGATCTAAGTAAAAGTCCTTAAATAGTCAAAGGATCCGCAATTTTTTTTTGTTTATGGTGAGGACATCATAAATAGTGCATCTAAACATCATTATAAAGCTATGAATGCTCTAACACGATATTAAGATCCTGTTTAGATCTACTTTAGATTCCTGATTATTATCATAAGATTTTAGAATTTAGAGTTTAAATAAAATCTGGGTGGTGGTGTTTGGATATCGATAAGATTCTTAAAATCCAAAGTGTACCAAGTTTTTCAGCATACAAAATCTGGCTCTAGCTAGCTATAATCAGATTATGAGATTTTTAAAATATGGAAATTAGATTTTAGAATAAAAAAATATTGTTCTATTTGGAGGTTTCTAGGATTCTGAAATCTTGATTCTTAAAATTTCATTAGATCCAAACATGATCTAAGCCAGTAACCCTTGAAATAATGCATCTTTGATTAATAACCAAGCTTGGTAGTACCACGCTGCCAGCATCACAACTAGCTCAAACAAAAAAAAACATTTTGGTTCCTTAGAAAAACATTATTAGTGACACTTGGAACTTTAGACATAACACGTAATAGACTGTGAAGTACAACAATGCCAGGAACCTATAGATAGCAGCATATCCTATGCGGCGCTGAATCTCTCCCTGTTGTGTGGGGCAGTGTAGTCGATGTTCGGACCTGCAGGGATGATCCCGTAGGGGTTTATCGAGGGGTGGCTTCCATAGTAGTGCTTCCTAATGTGCTCCATGTTCACTGTGCTACTGATTCCAGGGGTCTGGTAGATGTCCTTGGTGTAGTTGAACAGATTTGGGTACTCCCTGAGGAGCTTCTTGTTGCACTTGAAGTGGACAGCGTAAACCTGCCAAAAAGATTATACGAGCCTAACCGTTAACTGTTGTCCATGAAACATCAATACTTCCAATAAAGCATTCCATTTTGCATATAGAAAATGACAATGGTACAATTTATTTATTTTTCCTAATTTACTTCCTCTCACATGCCCATGAAAAAGAACAAACTGTTTTGTTCTTGTTTTAAATCTTTTGTAAATTGATAAAATACTCTTTATTCTGAGCACGATTAGTACTTAGTTGAGGATCAAGATCAACCTACTATGTGTGCAAACCAGCAGAGATAACTAGGCTCTTACCGTGCTGCAATTTTGAAATGTCGACTCTATATTCAAGAATCGGAGGAAATATAATCGTGCAGAATTGACAATGAATCCCAAAGTTACATTGATTTTGAAATCTCTAAATATATTCATGTTCCTTTATTTAACTAGATGTTCAGAAACAAAACAAGGGAGATGCATTTGAATTTTGAAGTGACCGATGCACCAAACCAGTACATGGTTCAGATATTACTGTTTCAACTAGCGGCGGGAATGCATGGTTAGTATGGAAATCTCTAGCATGATTTCTACCTTGCCATGCTCTGATGACTGATTTGCATGAGCTCACTCACTAATTTGACACAGCAGGTCGCTTATAGCATAGCGTAAATGTTGGCATTTAACACCACTACAGAATACTCCCAAGAAAACGTTGGTTGCCGCATAAATAACGTTGCTAGAAATCCTTACCTCATCGAATCGTATAAGAGTCACAAACAAGCGAATGTCAGCCTCGGTGAGTTGGTTGCCACATAAATAACGTTGCTTCCCAAGAATTTCCTCACATTTATCCATAGCCTCATATAACTCAGTGACAGCCTGCACAACGAACGGTGTGGTTAGCATGACAAAAAAAAAAAAAAAAAAAACACATTCTTATTCAGTTCAACCGAAGCCTGTTAATTTCGTAGAAAACATGATCGATGTACCTCGTCATATGGCCCCTGCTTCTTGGCAAAGCCACATTTGTACACGCCATTGTTTATCGCGTCGTAGACCAGCTCATTGATCTCGTCGATGGAGGCCCGGAGATGAGCCGGGTAGAGGTCCAGCCCGGGGTTCTCTGCGATGTCGTTGAACTCGGTGTTGAGCATCCGGATTATCTCCGAGCTCTCGTTGTTCACCACCGTCTTGAGCTGCTTGTCCCACAGGACCTGCAACGAGACAACCAGCAACAGGTTCAGCTCACAACTGTTGCAACAAGTTCTCTCCTGATTCAATTGGAGTCGGGACTCACAGGAACAGTTGGCTTCCCGGTGTAATTCGTGCTAGCGATCTCGTAGAGTTCCCTGACGCTCTTGGCGCCGTTGAACGAGTCCGGCTCGGCGCCGGGCACCTCGTCGGCGGTGGCGGGGAACACCCACCCTATGTGGTCGTCCGTCTCCTTTGTCCTCTCAAAGATGGGCTTCACCGACTGCAATTTTTCCAAGACAGAAACTGAAATCAATCGACGGACGAGCCGTGAAATTATCAGAGTGTGTCAGGCTGTGTGATGACGGGTTACCGAGAAGCTGATGACGTTGTCGAGGCCCTTGAGCTTGAGGAAGGCGAGGCACCTGGACGCCCAGGGGCACGCGTAGGAGACGTAGAGGTGGTACCGCCCTGCCACGGCGGGGAACCGGGCGGAGGCGTCCCTCGACACGGAGCTCCGGAAGGTGGACGGCGACCGGTCGAAGGCGCCGGTGTCGGTGACCTCGTCCAGCGCTGATCGGGCCATCTGAATCGACCAGTAAAGCAGAGCATATGGATTTAAAATTCAACAACAATAGCACCAGCGAGCCAAGTTTTGTGATCGACCGAACAGATCGAACAATTTCCGGGGCGAGATCAAGCGAGCACGGGAGGTGTTTACCTTGACGGCCGTGGAAGAGGATCTGCCGGTGGAGACGGAGGACAGCGTCCGGGCGGCGAGGAGGCGGCGCGTGGACAAAGGGGCTGCTGGGACAACGAGCATGCGACAGCGGAGAGAAATCAATGGAGCCTGTGAAAGGAGTGATGGCGAGGATATCATATTTGTGCACGGCAAGTGGGGCAGGTGCGGTGCGCATCGGTGGCGAGCCGCGAACCTGGTGCGAAATAGCGGGAAAGTGGTGCCGGATTTGCCTTTGCTTCAGCCCGGGTTGCGTCGACGGCTGCGATACGGTGACAACAACAACTGAAGAAGGGTGGTTGGGAATTGAAAATTGATTGGATGGTGGCTCCGGTGGTCAAGCGTTGAAAGCTGCCAGGTGACATGTGGTGAGGTGCGGGAAGCATGCACCGACGTGGCCGCGGCTGCGGCTGCTGCTGCTGGGCCCCGTGTCTGCTTCTGCATGTTTGACCAAAGTTGACTTCTGTACTAAGTCCAGCCGATCGGAATCACGGGAACGCCGCTGGAACTGGAAACTCGTGACTGCAGCTGCATCCAACCCTCTAACCTTCTTCCCGACAGGCCGCCGCCGGCTGCTTGCCCCTCTCTGCTTTTGAGTAACCACAATAATTTGACGTTTTAGCAATTCATTTCTGGCATAAAAAAAATGATGCTTCAATTTGTGGGCCCAAGCGCTAGCCCGTTGATTACTTCAACTGTCTGTGAGCCCCACTGTGTCTGCGGGGCCCGTCTGTCAGCAGTCTACTGATCATGCGGGCGGCGGATAAGGCGTCCATCTTTTTTTCGAAAGATCGATAAGGCGTCCATCGCCACGCGGCTCACCAGCGCTCTCCACTCCACTCTCCACTCCCACTCCGTTCGAGTCTCCGATAGCCGGGCACCGATGAGCTCGCCGTCGGTCGCGTCCTCGGGGCTAGCGTCACTGTCATTGGCCAGACCCGCAGCGGTTTCCCTCCGTCGGGCCCACGCGCGCCTCCTCCCGCACGGTCGCGCGCAGGCGGGCTCCGTCTCCGGATTAGTCTGCCGCGTCGGGCGCGGGGGCGCCCGGCGGTTCCCGGTCTGTTCCGCTGCCGGGGGCGGCGCAGGTGAGAATCTCTGTGGCTTTTTCTCGCTGTTATCTCAAGTTACCATGTCTGAATTCTGATCTTGTCCGCTTGTCGAGCTGGTGGTGGTGGGTAGGAGTCAAATACGGGCTCCTTCTTAGGTTTCGAAATTGCTACAATGTAGCCACCAGTGCTAGATTATGGAAGGTTTGCGAGTAGAATGGGATTCGTTTTGTACGGTGACATAATGGCATGGCATTTACCTCTCCAGGAAGAAATTAAAAAAAAAGGTACAAATACGAAGAAGTGGGTAATAAAGTCGATTATGTGATTTTGGGTTGCTGCTCTTAAATAAATGACGCGATTTATCGCTCAAAAAGGACAATTCACGATATTTCTAAGGGCAAGCTATTTTATCAGCTAGAAATGGCATGCTGTTTTTATCAGTTAGAAGTGGCGTGTTATTTTTATCAGTTAAAAATGGCATGTAATTCACGAGATTCTAAGTGTCCACAGCTTACTACTTGTATAAGCTTAAGGTCAGTTATGAAATGGCATGATAATTTTATCAGTTATGACCGATTTAACTTCTCCATACTTGACACTTGTAAAATTCATACCTCTACCCCAAGCCTGATCCACATTCTAAGTGTATGAAACTTAAGGTCCATACACTCCAATCACAAGGAGACGTTGCTTCTGTTGTTCACTTGATAATGCACACTCTGTTGGACATGCATACAGTGTCACTGACTCATGTGAACTAAAGGCATATAACAATGCCCACAATTGTTTGCATATGTTCATCCAGATTGGACATTTGAATATACTCAATTTAGGTTGCTAGTTGTTCTTGGTTGATTAGGAATGTAATGTAAAACTAGATTTAATGTTTGTTCTCTTGAGCTTTCAGACTTGAGAAGAAGACTGTAAAATTAACTGCATTCGACATAATTTAATTTATCTGTTATGATTTCTTCTCTTTGAATGCTGTCCGAGCTTTGCTTTGAAGTTTCTTCAACCATTATGATGATGGATATGTTTTCATGCTTTTGTTGTAGCTGGTGGTGCTTTTGTTATTGAGGACACAACAAATGTGAAATTTCCAAGGGAATTAAGAACTCCAGGCTATGCGGACCCTTTGGTTATACTTGGAACAGGTATATATCATTGTTCGCGTCACTATGAACCTAAATTTGGTATTGTTTTGTTCACCTCTACATAAGCACTGAAACTGATACTATATGCTTTGAAACAAACAAATAATACAAATTTATTAGGGTCCCTTTGGTAGGACTTCTCTACAAAACAGATTCTCTAAAAAATGGATTCTCTGAAAACCAGATTCTCTAGAATAAATCATTTGGCAAAACGGATTCTCTTGTGTCTATTCCATAAAAATTCGGTACAGAAGCCATGAGAAGCTATGTTTTTTTGTGCCTTTGGATTCTTGTACAAATTTGACAAGTGCTTCTAGTAAAGAGGAGCAGAATCTGTTTTCATTGGAACCCTTTGGATGGATTCTCCTAAAATTCAGAGCAGATGCACTTTAAGAAGCCCCCAAACAGTGCCTTACAGGCATGTTATTTTGAGTTCGTCATTTAACAAATGAACAATATTAAATAACACCTCTACCTTTTCACCACATTTTTCTGCATGAATTGATTGCATAAATTGTAATATGCTTCCACAGTCCCCCGTATCCAAGCTCCCTTGGGGCCATGGAATGGACTACACGCTGCAATTGTTTTTTATCAAAAATGGATTAAGCATGTTTCAGATTTCAATTCAGGACCTCTGACTCTTGTATCACATTGACTTACTTCACCAACTAGTGCTCCAAAAAATAGTAATTTGAATGAAAACTGATAATATGTCACTAAAAATCAGGCATATTAGTTTATTGTGCAATCAAATATCAGATTATTACATAACGCTTTCTTCTGTATGGAATTATCTGATTAAAATGTTATCTTATGTTATTAACTTAGATTACATTGTGTTTTGCTAAATATCATAACCTTGACATATTATGGAGAATTCCTGGCTTACATTCATTTGCAACATACCTTTGAAGTAGCCTTCCAATGAATGACCAAGTCTAATCCGAAATATACTGATCACTCGGAAAGTTTAAGCTTTTCCATTTTTTAGGGATGTTCCCATATTGAAAAATATACTGATCTATCAACTTAACTCTTTAAGATGATCCAAGTGAGCGTGTATGTACTATCTATTCTGATCACTCGGAATGTTTAAGCTTTTCCATTTTTTAGGGATGTTCCCATATTGAAAAATATACTGATCTATCAACTTAACTCTTTAAGATGATCCAAGTGAGCGTGTAATATTTTGGAATGAGTGCAATTAATGAACTAACTGTAGAAATGAATGGAATTGCTGAATGACACATTAAGATTCTCCATATCTTCATCCCATTAATTTCAGAGCGACATGTGAATTTTTTTTTGTCGCATGCTAGTTGATATGCAGATATGATTTTAAGCATTTCCATTTCGATACCTTGTCCAAAAGTGACCTATTCACTTGCTCTGTCTTGAACTGGTGGGATGAGCTGTACATAATTGAGTCAAGTTTACCTAGAACCTGTGTACATGGTTGGGAACAATCATAAAATCTGATTAGCCCTTTTAGCTGAAGCCTGTCTCCACCAAAATATGGTTTATCCTTTGAGGTAAAGTGAGAGCAAAAGTCCAAGTATTACTGTGTCATGGACTTACCTTGAGTGCTATACCCTTTTCTGGTATCAACATTTAAAATAAAAACAAGCTCACGAAAAAAAATCAAGTGAACTTATTTCTGAAAGCATTTTAGTTTTTGTTAGTTCAACCCAGCTAGACCCTCAGTTTGTTAGTTAGTTGAGGCCTGCTCTATTCACGAGGATATTTGAAATATAGTTTTCTGAAACAAATAAAGAAGCTAGAAACCTCTACACATGTTTCTGCAAGCTCACTCAGATGGTAATTTTGGAGTAAAACCTAGTACACAAAAAATTGGGAACAGCTCATTGAGCTCAAAGTTATTAGTTGCGCTTGGAAGATCAGAGGCATGACATGTGTATCTGTAAAATAATATCCAGATTACTTCTTGAACTTACTACATTGTTTACAATTTTCAATTTGAATTTTAGTTCCCTTCTAGGTTACAGAGACAAGTTCTTTGTCAAAGTATATGCTGCTGCATTCTATGTGGATTATTCACTTGGCATTGATACTGAACAATGGAAAGAGAAGGCTGATGTTGAGATTTATGATGCCTCCTCAATTTTTGACTCCATTTTTAAAGGTAAGAGGGAACTAGCAAGTGGTAAAAAGATCAAAGAAATCATAATATATGCTAATGATACTACTGTATTATGCAGCACCGGTTGCCAAATCGTTGAGTATAATTCTTGTCAGAGATGTTGACGGCAAGACCTTTGTGAATGCTCTGAATGATGTCATTGCTCGCCAAATAAAAAACCCAACTGCTGAGGAGGAATCTGCCTTGTCAACTTTCCAGAGTACCTTCCTCGGGCGCAATCTCAAACAGGGCACAAGCATCTACTTAACATGGGTGGAATCCGCTAATATGCTGGTGAGTCAGAGTCCATCTACTGAACGTTACAAATTCTGCAAAATGTTATATTTGAAGTTAAAATAAACCATTTCCTATGTTATATATAAATATGAGCCCAGCATGCAATTATTATGTTTTTGAGCAATGCTAGCATGCAATTATCACAACCCACAACGAGTACACTGTTACTGTACAAGGGTTAATGATGCTTATTGCTTGCTTGTTTCAAGTATTTTAACTCATCTGACCTCTACTGATATGTTTGCTAACTTGGAATCCAATGTGCAGTCATTCGTGATAATATGGAAATTTCATCAACACTAACATAGGGGTGTTGAAACAAAAACAATAAAGATAGCACAAATGGTTCTATATATAATTGGATAGTATGAAATGCTAATGACCTTCTAACTTCTTTTATCAGATGTAAAGTTTTTATTAATATATTACCTGGTTAAAAAAAAGTGGCATGCAAATATAGGGGCACCATGTGGTAAAGTTGTAACTAATCACTAATCAGGAAAAGCGGACAATGTTTTCCTTTATGCGCATAAATCTCTATGTTTCTATTTACCTGGGTGAAGGTTTGTTGGTTTTGACAGTTACTATAATAGAATTTTGAAATCATGAGAGTTTGAAGTTCACATAACTTTACAGCAAGCTCCAATTCTATTCAAAACTTAATAGATTTATTTACTCTTTTGGAGTCCTAGAATTATTCAAAGTTATGGATAAATTTGTTAGTTATTATTCTTGGATTCAATTGTGGTACATAGTTCACAAATGATCTTAAATCTTAATTTATGCATCTGTAACTTTAATTGCTGCATTATCATAAAGTAATTTCTTGTACATGTATTTACCATTTAACTAATGAATGCGCTCTTGTCAATATTTCAGCGCTTATTTTGTGCTTATATTGTTGTGTCTAGGGTTCACTAAACCATTTTTGGGCCTGAAAGTGGGACTTCACCTGTCCAATTTCACATTTATTTGTCATATTTTCATGTTATTTTCATACTGTTGACTTCTATTAATGTAGATCTCCATATCGGAAAATCAAGATCCATGTCAAGTCGATGCAGAGATCAAATCTGCTACTGTCAATTATGCTCTGTATGATGGCTTCTTTGGTAATTCTCCGGTGTCTCCTTCTCTGAAATCATCCACTGCTCAATTGCTGGAAGCTCTTCTCGTGAAGTGACATGTCAAATCGGAGTTTGCAGGGCATGGTACCCTTTGAATGAATTGTAGCCCCCCCCCCCCCCCCCCCCCCCCCCCCCGCCTCTCCTAGAGTATACATGAGAGCTGCTTACGAGTGATTAGCAGTCTCTTAGGCACGAATAAGTTGAGTGGCATGGTACACGTCTCCTTTACATTATTGAGGAAACCAATTTCAACTTTTTATAGAGTGCGTATGTAATATTTTTTGTACGTATGATGAAATATAATAAGTCGTGTCATGCCCTGGTGACAATAATCTGCTTACTGAACTATTACATTCAGCTGACTGGAATATCGCGACATGACTTCCAAGTTCCAAGAATATATTGCAGATCGCTAAGTGTTACTGGCCTTCTTAGGCTGAAATTGTGCCTACGAACAGGTGGATGAGACAGTAGGATCCAGCCTTCTTAAAGACAACACGTTTCTATTACTGAACAAGGAAGGCGATTGGCTGATAAATCTAACAAGTAAGATTGAGTGAAGCCTACTGCAACTCCGTAAATGATGCTGGAAAGAACAAATGATCATTGCCGCTAACTATTTCACACATATATTAGTGGATGGATATTACACAATTTTGGATCTTTGGCACGAGACACCTCCGCTACCACTAAAGTGGTATTTATAGGGTTAGGGAGAGAGGATTTTTTTTAAAAAAAATGGTATCTTATTTCAATGAGGAAATTTTAAAAATGACGTCTTATTCCCTTGGGCTAAATGTCAGCAAAAAAAAAACATGACGAATACTTTGTGTGTTTGTCCTTGGGCTAAATGTCATTCTTCATACGTGTAAAATTGTCATTTATGTTTCAGCTTTTTAATGTACAAACATGTTGTTTACAACAGTCAGGAGGTAGTGCATAAATGGTCCTACCAGAGCCAAACGTATGGCTCTTTTTTTTTCTACAAATCTGAAATGAAAATGGTCGATTCACCAAACAGCCTTCACCTGAAGTCCAAACATACACTATTCTATTATAATAGCCAGTTCAACAAAACCCTCTCGCTATGGTATAGCAAATGCTAGGAAATTATCCTTTCTATCGTCACAAGATATTATACCTGTGTGTTTTTTCTCCATGACTTTGCTTTACATCCACTGAAGAAGTTGCATCGTAATACTAGTTTTCATTAATTTGTTAGGAAGATAATATGTAGACAAATAAATGGAGGGGAGGAGATTAAATGGGGTGAACAAATAGAGACTAGTACTTGTACCTTTTCATGATTTTCTCATTTATGTAGCTTCATGCAACGGTTGTTTGGAGCGTCTAAAAAGATATAAAATGAATTTTTACGTTCAAAAATATTCCACAATTGCTCAAAATTCTTTAAAGTCTACCATAGATATTTTAGCCAACATTTATTTTTTTTATATTAGAATTCTTACCGTTGCGCAAATACGCCAGCCCCATCTCTGGGCTAATGTTCACGCGGATGGTGTGTAGGTTTACACCAACCGAATTATTCAAAATTACGTATTTCATTTGTGCGCCCTTTTCCACTCGGGTTGTGTTTAGACAGGGCCGCCGCCCGCCGTCGATCGAACACGCCCGACCCCGCGCCGACCGTTGCATCTGAAATGAGCTCTCGCCGCCGCAAAACTCCCTCGCACAGGCGCCCCATCGCGCTGTACTTATAACCCCTAGCCGCCGCTGTCCAAAGGCCAGGCAGCTCGCCAATCCATACTTCGCCACCGCGCGCGCCGCCGCTCCACCTAGCAGGCTACTGTCTTGCCTGACCACCGAGCCCACACCTACTCCGGCGACGCCTACCTCGATCGGCGCGCCATTCCCAGCTGACTTCCGTCAGGCAGCCGTTTAGCCACCGCGTCCTATACATTCGCCATGGTTTCTATTTCTACAAACGAGCAGCAGTGCGACGGCGTCGTGATCGCCCGGCAGCCGGAGGACGTGGCGGCGGGGAATGTTTCACCAACAGTGCCCACTCAGGCGCCGGTGCTGGCGCTGGCGGAGCCCATGAACTCGAATCAGCATTCCCTTGTTCGAGCGGATAGGGTCATAGATCTCTCGCCGAGAGGTATGCCGCTTGATGGCATGTCCAGTGAGAGTAATCTCGTTGTATTCGAGGAGTACAAACACGGAGATTCGAATTGCTTGGCATTGCGATATCACAGCGGTACGTATCTATTGACCTATATGTTGTATCGAAAAATATTGTGTAGTCAAAAGCGTACTCCGGCCCATGTTTTATCAATAAGAATAACAATAATTTATCACTATGAACTCCGGACCATTTTCTGATGAACGACCGGTACTTCCATGTTGGATTATTGATTCATGTGTGTGCAGATGGACTTGATGTGATCTTCAGCATCCATGGAGGCGCTGGTGGAGCCTTCAAATGCGCTAAATTCATTGTCAGACGTGTCGGCGCCAAGGACCAGGCACCAATTACCCTGCTCTTCACTGTGGAGTAAGCAACTGATAATCTCACCTCTCTTTTACGGCTACAAATCATCTTATGCCTACACTTTTGTGCATAGTTTTTTATTTACATTTTCCCGACCGGCATATGCATTTCCAGCCTCTCTGAGCGTGCGCACAAGCGGATGCGCGGCTTCATCGGGCAGATCATGGAGCGGATGGCCGGTGATACGGGTGGCCAGATGTATGACACTGTCTCGACTTTTTGTTCCATTTGGATCAACTCCGTGCAGCCACCACCACCTCTCATCAACTGTTACCCTACGGGACAATGTAAGTATAAGTGAGACTTGAATCCAGGCAGCTTCCGTGTTGTCATACACTCATACTACATGCAATCATCAAGCTTTGGATGGTGTATAACACACTCTCTCTTGCATATGTATGCAGCTACTTTTATTACTAGTTTCACCATGAACGAGAATTTTCTTGATGAATATCCTCCGTGGAATAAACTACCACTGGATTGCTGGCGCCTAGTTCGTGATCGTCTTGATGCCTTTGCCACTCTCAGCTTTCCATTGGTTTGTCAATCTTGGGCACAGTTATATGTTGAGAACCCCCGCCTTCAACCCGGTGCTCCTACTTTGCTCACCTCCCCCTCTGACGGTGGTTGGGATCACCCAGATGAAGGTCACCGAGGCATATTTTTTGTCCAAAACATTGTCTCGTCTAAAGAGACATTCTTTGTTGAGGTAGATAGTTTCAGATATAGTCGTTGGATAGGAGGGAAAGATAAATGGTTAGTAACTACTGATGGTTGCGGCTCGTTCAAACTATTGAATCCAATTACAGGAACTTGCATTCCTTTGGTTCCTGAAGATGTGAGGGCATGGCATTATTATATTACACGAATACAATTGTGTCAAACTCCTGATGAAGCTAATGGCTATTTTGCGATTGGTATAGCATCCAACCAATTATCTTACACAATGGCTGGGAGCGATCAATGGTTTTTGTTGGAGAATCCTTGTGAGAGATATTACATGATGATGTATACTGATGCTGTTTTGCATAGAGGTAAAATTGTCGCCACTTGTTCAAATGGCGATTTATGGTCATGGGATTTGGACAAGCAAGGGGAAAATCCTAAACTACTGTTTAGGTCAACCATTTATTCAACAGAACTGGGCTTACGACGTGATTTCATTCTAGCCCCATCTTTGAATAATGACAATCTTCTAATTGTCAGCCCATATGGAGAAGATCTTATAAGAGGAGTTGGCAACGTGAATACATTTCGTAACCAATGGAACTTTTGCGTGCATGGGGTTGCAATCCATGAGGTAGACATTGATGCGGAAAGTGTGGAAGATGTTCATAGTATCGGTGATCAGGCTTTATTCTTGGGGCCAAACTATCCCTTCTATGTTCCAGTGTCAGTGCCAGATGGAGATTTGAAGACAAACCATGTATACATTACTGATATCTCCGATTATGATGTCGTTGCCATCAATCTGAGTGAAGTTAATATTCATGACAAGGTCAACTTGATGTATTATAATGGACCATCCAGTAATCCCTATCAAGTGCCAATGTGGTTCCGACCAGCTTTCCCTACAAAGCTGGGATGAAAATTTCTAGAACTAAGTCGGTATTTTAGTTTCTTATTATCTACTGTCATCCCTGGCTTATTATTTGTAAATGGTGTCATTACCTTGCTGTAATACTGTAAGCTTGTGATAAATCCAAAACTTGTCCAGTGCTTGTTAACCATGTTATTTGTTGGCCCCTTGTTAGTTACTTCTGGGTTGGACTCATTTGATCTTCAAAGTTCACGGTTGGCGCCATTACGCTGCACTAAATTTACTATAGAAACATTCATTGAGGCATATGTATATTAAGCAATCACAATAGATCTCTGGACACTTTTGTTCCAACAAATGTAAAAAGAAAAGCACCAGCCCTCACAGAGATCGAGCTGAAGCTCTCTTTTTTTTCTCTTCTTTTCAAATACCGGTTATCTAGATTAGCATATTGTTGTGTAGTTGTAATTTAGAAAAAAAAAATGTGAAATAGGGTACCAAATGTGCAGCATATTAAATATTTTTCCTTGGCTGGTCGGTCTGGGAATACCTAAATTCTAACCGTCATTGATCTTGATCCTCCTGTAAGAACCAGATTGATGAAGAGTGAACATATATAAAAGCCGCTGATAAGAGCATCTTCACCTAAATAAACGGGGAAAATATTCTGTGAAAACCACCTATTTGGTGGAATCGTGAAAATCCTCTCATCTACATATATGCCGAGTTTCAGAATTTTTGAAAACTTCTAGATACTGTTTTTGAGAGGGTTTTCACGATTCCACCAAATAGGTGGTTTCCATTGAATATTTTTTCAAATAAACGTGCATCCACAAGGAAGCTTTAGGAGCCCCATGAACAGCCTATAGCAGCTGTTGCGCAAGAACAATATATAGTCCCATCTGTTGGCCAGGTCTCACCTTATACGTGCCTGACTGCAAACGTCAAAGATTATTGCTTGTGAATTGTGAGATATTATACAAGGCCAATTTTATGGTACCTTTGAATAATAATGAACCGTCCATTGTGACTAGATTGGTAAACCCCTATTCCTAAGAGGTATCATAAAATTATTTATTTATTTCTAACAGGTCATAACTTACTTATTTTTTTCTCAAATTCATTTCATGTCTAGAGTCCATTGCATCTAGAGAATTGATATTGTTTGTGGCAGAAGGCCAACATGAATTGCAGCAGTGAACAGATGTCATCCTATTGATTAACATGGCCCTAAATCCCAATCTTGGTTTAATGCAATGGTAAGGTGTCAAAAGAGAATTTTGTTTGACAAAATCGGGGCTCTAAATTATTAGATAAGACATATATCTCTGATACGCCCACAATGATTTACATGATGATGTACAACTATATAGTTTAATAATAGTCCTTCTAGTACAATTTATATGAGTAGAAATAACATCTATGTTACTCAATCTAGCTAATTCTATTATTTATAAGAAAGCAAAACCTCCATATTACATGCAACTATTTATTTGTAGGCTCCTAGAACATCACATCACATGCTGCCTCTCACTCAGCTCATAACATGCACAACAATGACATATCTCATGATGCCATGCACAATGATGATGACAATGGCGGCAATGACCACTATGGTGATGACATTGACGGGAGTGACCACAACAGTGATAGGAACGACTACAATGACGACGAGGATAACTATAGCTACTGTAGCAATGACGGTGAAATCGATGCCTAACCTAACCAGTTGACAGGGCCGGTCCTAGAGGGGGGCAAAGGGGGCGGCCGCCCTGGGCCCCCAAAATTAAGGGGTCCTGACCCATAGTATATGCATATATATGTACAAGTAAATTTGGCCCATATTTTAAGTTCAAGCGGAGCAATTATTAGGACTAGATTCGAGTTCGATTGATTTCTTGTATAATTGGTTTAAAATTTATAACCAAACAAGAAAGTTGTTTGACTAATTATTTTTATAATTTTTTGGGCTATGTCAACTAGAAAATATTCATTTGGACATGAGAAAAGGAGAAATAAGAAAAAAAAAAGATGAGTTCTTCAAATCTGATGAAGGAGCCATTGACAAATCATGTCAACTAGAAAATAATCCAATATTTTTATTACACATCGAATCTTATTTACTACTCCCTCTGTTTATATTTACATGTCATTCTAAGATTTCCAACTTTTCTACAATTACATGTCATTCTCATTTCCCAATATACTTCTCTCTTTCCAATACAGTATTCTCTCTTCTCACTATATCTCTATCTTTATCTCTCTCCTTCTCATTTTCAGTGCACCCACCTTTTTACTTCTCTTTATTTTCCGTACCCAACTCTAAAACGATATCTAATTCTGAACAGAGGGAGTATGTTCGTTAATGTGGCATCAGCTGAAAGAAGCTTTTCAAAGTTAAAATTATTGAAGAACTATTTAAGATCTATAATGTCTCACGAAAGATTAAATGATTTTATCACTGTATACATGGAGAAAAAATTATTGGACGAGTAGTGACTTTGCCGCTAAAAATATTCGTAGGAACTTTTAAGATAATATATAATTATTTTTTATAAATTTAACTTTATTTTAATTAGTAATAATGTTTTATTATATTAATAAAATTTAAGTGCATATATGCACGTATATATATATAGGGTCCCAGCTTGTAGCTTCACTCCCGAGCCCCAAAATACACAGGACCGGCCCTGCCAGTTGATAGTTGATTGGGATAGTGAAGCATGGACTTCTTTTGTTCTATTTTTGTTCGGAAATAGTGAAGCATAGATGTCTTTTTTTGTCTGATGAAATGCTAACAGTTTGCTAGCTATTATCGTGACTTGAGTGTTATCATGCCGTCCTTTGGTATTAGAATGCCGCAATTGTATGGCAGACTTATAATAACAAACCATACATGTATAATTCCTAAAAAAAACATATATGTACGTTTAAATTTTTCTATGTGTGCATTTACTTGCGAAATGTGTAGCTTCTAGTTTGCTAACTCATTTGAATTGAGTTTGCCTTTATTGACAAACATTCCCACCAGATATTGTATAGATGATATTGTATAGATGCTTGTTTGTATTAGTTGCCAAGAAAAATCAACATTACCTGGTCAAAACTCGTCAAGAAAAAAGAATTTATTTCGTGATATCATACTGTCAAAAAAATAGGAATTTACTTTGTTAGTAAATATTCTTGATGAACGCTTACCATGATAATCAGTTTTCCTTGGCGCTTTATTCATGACAGATTTTGCTTGACGAACTATGAGAAAATCGTTTTTTATTGAGTGTTTTTTTTTCGTACTCGATAAAGATATTCTTTGCCAAGTGTCAATTAGAAAACATTTGGCAAAATATTGACAAAAAATGCTTTGTCGAGTGTCAATAAAAATACACTCGGCAAAAATAATTCTTTGCCGAGTGTTTTCCCTTGACACTTGGCAAAGCAATTTTTTACTGAGTTTTTTTTTCTTGACACTCAACAAAAAAATCATTTTTTTCTCATCTACTATCAAAATTTTTTATGCTCTACACATACAACATGTGTGACTCCATGTTAAAATTTGATATTTTTTATTATTGTTTGCTATATGCAGTTAATTAATTATTTTTGGAGCAATTTATTGAATAAAGTCAAATTTAAACTACAAGTGACTTAAATATAAGAGTTTAATAAGTATAAAAATTATATATATGTTATTTAGTCCAATTAGAGACCTTACCCATGAAATAAAAAGAAATTTGACATAAAACCTAAAAATCATGACCACAATAATGTGTGTCCAAATGATTTTTAAATTCTAAAAAACAAAAATAAAGACTAAAAACCATAAGATTTGTTACAATGTTATGGTATTATAAGTAGAAGTTACAATAAAAAGTAGAGAAGATTTCGCATAAGCTATCATATTCTTTGCTTACTAAACGGAGAATCTCCGAGTAATAACCTTAGAGTTGAGAATTAGTGGTTAAGATTTAAAGTCATATTGTAAATTAAATCTGAATTTGACTCCAAATATTTTGTATAGGTCATAAATTACATAAATTATATTATTTCAAAATTTGATTATTTTTAAAAGTTGTTTGATATTTTTAATTTTTTAAGAAGTTTGTAGGAAAATTTATTTGCCTAGTGTCTAAGTTAGCACTTGGCATAGAAACTCTTTGTTAAGTGTATTTTATAAAACACTCGGTAAAGAAGGTCTTTGTCAAGTATATTTTCTAAAAGGAAAAAGTCTATTTTACTCTCCTGAACAATCCGCTTTGTCCAATTTACTCCCCGAATAAAATATTGGCTCCAATTACCCCCTCAAACAATTCAAGTTGATGAAATTTACTTCTTATTATAATTTTTTCTTTTTGTTTCTCTTTGTACACTTTGAATTTGACGCTCAAATTTTTCACTATGAAAGATTATAATAATCACTACATAAAAAAATATTTTTCCATTTTTTATAAATATTTTATATATAATTTTAGAGCTCCATAGTTAAGATAGTATTAAATATTTTTGAACTATATAACATATGCGTAATATATACTTTATAATTTTTTAATATAAATTTCTATAAAAATTATCATTATGCAAAATTTCAGCACTAAATTCACATTGTAGAAATAGAAACAAAAAAGATAAATTACATCACGGAGTAAATTACACCAATTTAAATTGTTTGAGAAAGTAAATTGAACCAGAATTTTGTTTGAGATATGAATTGGACAAAGTGAATTATTTGGGGGAGTAAAATAGACTTTTTTCTTTATAAAACACTCAGCAAAAAAATATAAAAATATTTAAAACAGTGTCTAGATTCAAGTGAGAGTGTGGTGTATTGGTAGAGGAGTACACATGCTAAGGAGAGGTTGCAAGTTCAAATCCTATTGGACACACTTTGCTATTTTTATTAGTTTTTTTCGTGATTTCTATTTTGTCGAGTGCTAGATTTTACCGAGTGTTTTTATAGCACTTGGCAAAGACTTTGCCAAGTGCGTGATGAAAAACACGTGCCACTTTACCTGCAATTTTTTGCTGAGTGCTCTTTACCGACTGTTACACTCGGCAAAGACTTCGCTAAGTATTTTAGAGTCTTTACCGAGTGTCGTTTGACACTTGGTAAAGGAGAGATTTCCTATAGTAACAGTTGGCTGCCGTTCTTGGCAGTTTTTGTATTGACCTTAGCCGAGTGCTCTTTACCGACTGTTACACTCGGCAAAGACTTCGCTAAGTATTTTAGAGTTTTTACCAAGTGCCTTTGACACTTGGTAAAGGAGAGATTTCTCATAGTGACAGTTGGCTGTGACAGTTTTTATATTGAGCTTAGCCGTTTGCGACCATCAAGAAAATTCTGAAATTTTAGTAGTGAAATTTGATTAAATTTTTATGTTCTGCATCTTCGAAGAAATCCATTTTAATATTCTTCCAGACCTTACCATGGACAATGAATCCGAGCATGCGGTACTATTGGCTGATTACTTCTTTTTTATTTAGGAATTGTTGGCCGCAGGTGCGGTTGTTCTCCAACGGCGGCGCAACACGGATGACGATGTCAGTGAGTAGTGATGTCCAAAAAGCCCATGGTGTATGGGCCGGCCCAAAGCATGTAAAAAGCGCTCGGTACGAGTCTGACATGATCTGAAATACTTTCATACTGGGTCGGCGTGATAAGGGATGAAAGCAAAAGTGATAATTACTTGTTTATCGATGTTTGTTTTTTATTTTATCGACCGTAATATACGAAATGAATATTACGAAGAAGTAGAAGTAAAAATGGTAGTAATTCGTGGAAGTGATAGTAAAAATAATTTAAAAATCTTTCGATCATTTCCGCAAATTTCCATATCAACATGAAAATTACCGTAGAATAATGCAGGTAATTACCGTATTCAATATTTTGATTATAGCAAATCTCTCTAAAAGGTAAATGGTTCTTCTAGCCTAAAACAAATCATTTTTCTCAACATAAATTTGTCTACTTTCTATTTTTATAAATGTAATTTTTTATACATACATATATATAATTATTCAATAATCAATACGCTACCGCTAGTTATCATAGTTCATGTGTCGTCGTTGAGACGCAAGCATGACACGTCCAATTTTTTTGTTTTATCAGTGCTATACTTCATAATTCATATTTTTGATTGTTAATATTAATTCTTGATCGATATTATTTATTTTAGTTGTAATAATATCATTTTCGACTTCACCGAAATACCATGTCGTATTCGTTTCCGTCAATACCGTTATCGACTCGCTTCCAAAAAAAAAATATGAAAACAAAAACAGTTGAGACTTCTTCCGATCGTTTCTGACCGCTTTTATCCCTAGGCACGAGGCAACGGGCCATGCTTGGGTCGAGGGGGCAGCCCGACAGGCGGCACGGGCACGGCCCGATTAGCCCGCGACCAATGAAGCACAATATTGAACACGACCCAATAAAAACCCGATACGAAACAAGGCCTATAATAGTCAGAAACAAGTTCAATGGGCCAAATTTCCATCAAACAGACCCAACCACCCACTGACATAGGTGGCTAGGACACTCGCTTTGAGCCCATGACGCCTCTCCTCTGGCTCTTGCAGCAGCCGCTACCTCGCCCTCCCGTCACACGCACGCCCTAGCCATCGCACTGTGCCGCTCGCTCCTGTCGTTGCGCTGCCTGCTCCTGTCGCCGTGCCGCCCACTTCCTCCGTACCGCCAGACCGCCCCCTGACCGCCTATAACCGAGCTCCATGCCTAATGGGCCGTGCGTGTTCACGGGCCTAATGGGCTGGCCTGACACAGCTAACACGCTTTATGTCGTACCATGGGCCGGCACGACACGACCCAAAATTGATTATGTGCTACGTTGGTTTGAAATTAATTGGACCGGACCTTTCCATGTATGTGTCGCCCAGTTGAACAGCACTGTCAGTGAGCCAGCGACGAAGACTACGGCTGTGAGGTCAGTGAGGAAGACGACACTCGTGGGCCGAAAACGAGGCAAAAATCGAGCACAAAACCGCGCGCGGTGTATAACGTTTTGAGTTGAGTCTGTCTGGCTCTCTTCGCTTACCATAAGTCCATAAGATACACAACTCAGCCGTATGCCCGTATGTACTGAACACATCTGGTGCCAAACGGAATGCAGGCCCAACCCGAAGAAACTTCCAAGCTCGACACAACAGGTGCTCCACCACCAGCAACAATCGACCCAGAAGCAAAATTGATCCAACAAACCAGCCCGGCAAACATACATTACAGCTCAGTGTATCCTCTATAAAAAGCTGAAGCCAGCAATCGTCATTTACGGAAACGGGAAAATGGGAAATAACCCGTAATAGCATCTCCAACTATTATCTAAATTACTCCCTAAATCAAGATTTAAGATATTATTAGAAAAATCATTCTCCAACTGTTATGTAAACCAGCTTTCTAAATATACCAACTCTCTAAATAAGTGCTCTAGGTTGTTATATTTAGAAACCAAATAAAAACTCATAAAACATAAAATTCATTTGAAGACCAAATATTAGATATTGTTGGAGAAAACAAGTTTTTTCACTCTCTATAATTTTTTAGAAACTCGCTAAACCCAGATTTAGAGAGTATTTTTTTTACATAATTATTGGAGATGCTCTAAGCTGATATGTCGCTTTACGAGCGCAGCGGAGCACGCAAGATTGCTAGTATCTCCAGTTGTAGATACATATGGCATCTCACATCCATGTCAAACCAACGCAAACTTGGAATGCATACGTTCCCTGCAAGAAAGGCATGTGGAATAGCGGCTCAGACCCACCATGCGTCCATGCTATAAACACGGACGGCCTCACCCTTACAAGCGCGCGTCATCAACCTCCACTAGATTACCCTCTCAAAGAAGCAATTCGTTGCACCCGAAATTCACTTATTCTTCAGAAGGGCTCGGGATATATACTCGTAACACACGGAAGGAAAAGAAAGCCCAAATGACTAAATCTACCTTTCGTTTACTTCTTCAGCTACCTCATCCTCCTTCCCTTTCCGTAGCTTTTGGTTATCCATAAAACAACTTTTGGTTGCTTGCTCCATAAAACAAAAACCAATACGAACTAATAATAGCACCCAGCACGCACAGCTTCTTAGAAATTCCCAGTCCAAACTCAAAGCTTGCTTTCTCCAGCGCCCATGGGACTCTGCGTATCCATGTTGCAAAGGAAACCGAAGAACCGTCGCCCTGAACGAAGGAGCGGCACGCCCAAGGCGCTCTTCGTCGTCAGGAACGACCGGCGGCCGTCCAAACCGCAGGCGTTGGTGGTCCAGACACAAAATCCAGGCGGCTCAGGGTTTCAGAAACTTGGCAAGGCAAAGGTACACAGCAGAAAACATGAAAAATGTAGCGGATCCAAATGTAGCTGCGACTGCACGGATGTGCTGGTTAGGAGGCTCTGTGCACCCAAGCCCCGGTTGCCATGCCCATGTGGGGGCACAAGAAGTGTCGCCGCCGTTGAGCCAGTGGCGCCGGAACAGAGAGGGTCGGTGTTCAGTGGCGTGACTACCGAGCGAAGCGCCGTAGAAGGATGCAAGACACCGATGACACCGAGGAGGACGCCGGTGTGGCAGCGTAGGATACTGATGGGGACGCGGTGCGAGCTCCCACGGTTCAGCGGGCTTATTTTGTACGATGAGCACGGCCGGCCCCTGCAGAGCAGCACCCCGAACAGAGCAAACCAATATATCAGCAGAGCACGAAAATATGAATCAAAGGTGATGCATAATAGATACTCCATCCAGTTTTTATTCATCTAGTTAGGATAAACATTTGTAGTTTATTTGTAAGCTAATAAAGTTAGCCTACCGACGTCAATTACAAACTGGAGGTAGTAGTAGTGTTACGATATTACTTCTCAGCGTTCAGTATAGTCAGACAACTAAAAACTGGTTTTCGTTTTTCAGGGTAAAAAGAATACTGCCCGGACTACTACAACTCTCAGGGACCTCCTTTAGTCACCTGTTCTTGCCTTGGATGGACTTGCACTTTTGCAAGTGCTTCACAGTTGATAGTTCCACTGATGTTTCTCATGTTAAGTGACAACCAGTAAAGACGGGGTTCACATATTGATTCAGTTATCCATATTATTGTCACCCTTGCACCACAACTGCAAGTCATTCAGAAGTTACAACCGTCAGATTATTGACTTTGAAAGTGGTCCAATCAAGCAATCAACTAAGAACACAGTATTGACCTAAGTTGAAAAGCATATTGATCATTATGGTAAAAGTAGATGAAACATATTGACTTGAGAGCATTGAAATACCACTCAGATTTACTTGGACAGAAGCATAAAACTATCATACATTATGTGACTTCATACAAAGTGGTTATGACAACTTAGTTATTCTATTTTTGTACAAATTCCAAGGTACAGCCCAGGAGAAAGAGCAAAACTATCATACAGCATGTGGGTATACATCTTAGTGGGAGTAAAAAACATTGTTGCAGAAGTTACAGGATAAAAGATACCCCTCAAAATGCTGTGAACACTACCACCCAGATTGCCGATAGAACATATAAGGTCCTACAGTTCACCCTTGTTCCTTACTATCATTAAAAGATTCAACGAAAATATATGCTCCTCAGCTCCTGCAGTCAAGATGTGTATGTTACATACTCAAAAATATGTACTCTTTATGTTAATAGAATGGCAGTAAGAAAACCAAACCAAATAAACAGGTTTGTAAAGCAGGGCATCGACTATGTGGCAGAAACTACTTAACTACTAAAAAATGAAACACAAGCAATGCTGGGTACTAACATTTAATTGGCGATAAACCTGCCAAGCCAAGGCTAAAATAAGGCCCAAATATTCAGCACTCGTGATTGCTCCCCCATCAAGGAATCAATTAAAAAATGTGAATAGGGTTGAACAGTATCTTCACATAACATCCCGTGATGTACGTGATGCGGTTTGAAACTCATCAACCATGGTAACCACTGATTCAGATTTGACCTTACACACAAAATGAAATGGCAAATAGTTTGCAGATGAAATTGTGTCAGGTATAATTATAGCATGCAGCTTATATATTAAGAAGAAAAAAACTTTGGCCACAGTTATAATTACTTCAGCACACATGAACAATAGTGAGGCATTATCGATCATGCATTTTTGCCTCGTTCGTGAATGGTGAGCGATCCAAAGCAGATGACCCTGACACCATGCAATACACCACATGAAACCAAAGCTATGGAGGTAATGTTGAACCAGTATTGATAATGGAGGCAAAAGGTCCACAGTCACATTGTTGTGGCCCGCAGTCCATGAGGTTCTCAAATCAGGCCATCGCATGTCAAATCAGGCCACAGTTTATTTGTCTAAAAACAATGAATATGTTTGCTTGTCTAAAAACAATGATATATGTGTATGGTTCAGTTTATTTGAATTGGACTTAATCAATTTAGTTTGGGTATAACCAGGACTCCCCTAATTGGAATTTTTATTATACATCCATTACTCCATCAAAACTTTCAGTTTGTTGTTGCTTAGGTTTTTTTCTACATAAGTTCCTTTTACTGATAGTTGCAACTCGGAAAAGTGATCATAAAAGTAAATATTCCAAACAGAAACAGATAAAGCGCACTGGACTGTGAAAAACTACCCCACCATCATTTAAGGTGGTTTGTACATAACACAAGCCGCCAAAGGCACCGATGCATAGCAGGATTTTAAGGCACCTTTGGAATAAAAAGCTATGTTGTTGCTTTGGGACTGAGAAGGGTGAAGTGCCTTGGATGATCATTTTTTTCATATTTGATGTAATATAGTAAAACCATTTACAGCATATATACTACTCCCTCTGTTCAACTTTATATGACGTCTTAGCTCTGGGCACAAGAATTAAGGAGAGGTGAGAAGTTGTGTTGCACAGGAAATGATGGAGAGAGAGAGAGAGACGTATGTATTGGGAAGCGAGAAAAGTGCATTGGGAAGCAAGGGTGTCATATAATTTGAGAAAACTTTAGGAGTCTAGAGTGCCATGTTATTTGCAGTGGAGGGAGTAGCTTGTAGGAATATAATTCATCAAATGTGTGATTATTTAGAAATAAAGGCGGTTCAATTGACGCAACAACAAATTCCTATCACAATAAGCATACTGAGAGCCTTAACCAGATGTAAATTTAAATGTAATAGAGTATAAGGGTATGTTATACCTGTCACCCGTCTTCAATATCTTGAATATCTCAATGATTTAAATTGTGCTCACTGCACAGCTAGTAGGAGGTGATAAGACCCTGGCTCAATCCAAAGCAGCCTTTAAAGATGCTACTGAATGCACATGGCATCTAAAGGGTTTCACCGTAAATAATCATGTGATCCTGTTGCGTATAAGAACCCTATTGACAAAATGACATCTCTGTAAGTGTGGCAAACCATCAACTACGAATAGCATACAAAAGTCAAACACATAAATGTTGGTTTCAAAATTACTAATACCAGCGAGATCTTGTCCAGTTGCAAATGTCCGGCCAGACTGCACTAGTGAAGTATTTGTGCACTAAAGTGCTGAAGGATAGTTACGCCACACAGATCAACTCTCCGTGACAGCTTGCTGACTGCAAGCTTCCATAAGCAAAATGGTCAGGAACTGAAGGGACATTAAATAGATACTACGGACATCTTGAATTCTACACAACAAAATAACAGTGTGGTTTGCCTTTGGCTGAATAAAGTACTGCTATTCAGAATAACTTGCATAAGACACGATAAAATCAACGTCAGAATAAAGCCTGAGAAAAAAATTGATGAAAGTATTAACTTTAACTAGCTCAAAAATGGAATGACATTATTTTGAATAAAAAACATAATTTCTCAATTTTTCCCTGAGCTGACTTCTGCTTTTATGCAGTTAAGCCCAACAATATTACCAATTGCATATTTTCTGTTATTTGATTACAAGAACACAAAAGGTAGCAATAATTATGATAGAATATAATAGCACTCATGAGAGCATATTGATGGCATAGATGGCACATCCATAGCCGCCATTTGTTGTAGGTCAAACCTAATGCTAGGTTTCACAAAATGGCTAGTTTGTCTTTTGAGCAAAAGGCAAGAAAATACACCATTTTAAGTAAATAGCGTAATGCTCCAGGGACCCCAGAGTTAATTAGTGCAAATCCTTGAATACTTTCCTTTTGTGTTAAGTCCTAACAAATATTCAGCATAGATACGGTACATAATTGTATCCACAATCAATAAAGAATTCTAACTTCTCACTAGTATTAATATTCACCAATATAAGGGACTGTATGAATAATTAATAAATCAAGGAAAAACAACTCTATAACTGAGACTTGATAAGACTGAGTCTTAGCTCACATAATAAAGAATACTGGCGCAAATTTTGGAGCACATAAAAGACAAGATTTGCGACCAGACACAATTTCACTTCAATGACCTGCCCTTCTTCTAAGTTTTAAAGTTCATAGAAGTATCTCTCACAAAGAGAACTGTAATTCATCCTATAATATGTAAAATCATATGATTCATATTGAAGCACTCAGCACTAGTCAGATGTATTTGACAATGAATTGGAAAGAAAGGGATAGTTGCCTATTGTTACCTTAGCTGCAGTCATTCTTCATTCCTTGACCCTTACGGGACTAAGTTTTCTTCTTTCCCAACATTCTATCCAGAATAATGCTCAGTTCATAAAATTTTCTGTACTGACAAAAACCAGCCCAACAGAATGATCTAATTGTTTGGTCAAATATCTTGTAATCAGGGAGAGAATCTTTTTCTTCCCTGCTCATGAACATGCGACTGATCTCCATGACTTTATTTATTTTTTCACTGCGAACAAGCATGCGAATGAGGACAGAAAGACTGTCCCTCCACATACCAGTCTCATAAGATTTCTGAAACCAGTAAATAGCCTCATCAAAATTTCCTTCTCTACATAATCCATCAACGACAATGGTGTATGTGACTTCATCTGGATGAATCTTCAACAACATGTCCAAAAACAGGCCGTGCGCTTCATTAAACTTTCCATTTAAGTAAAACGAATGAATGATTGTATTGTATGTCACAACATTTGCAGTAAACCCTTGATTATATATGAGATTTTTGGCTATGGACGACTTCCCCCCAATGCAAAGACTTCGAATCAAAATGTTGAATGTCCGTGTGTTTGGATTGATACCTTTCTTGATCATGTCTGTCATGAGCTTCAAAACAACAGGCCATCTTCCCATGTCACATAGCCTGCTCATGACAGTGTTGTATGCAACAACACCAGCGCACAAATTCAGCGCTGTGCTCCTCTCTAGATAGGAAATGGCATCTGAAATCATTGAGTTATGGCAAAGGCAATTCAGAATAATACTCAAAGTAAAGGCCGTGGGATCCAACCCTTCAGCTCGCATGACATTCAACTGTTTAAGTACTTCATTGACCATGCCTTCCTTGCAGAGACCATGCATATATGTATTGTACGTGACCACAGTGGGCTTCCAGCCTTTCGTCCTACTATCCACTAAAATTTGCTCTACTTCATCAAATCTGGCATGGTCACACAACGCCCTGATCAGAACATTGTAAGTGACAACATTGGGAGGACAACCGACACGCTCCATTTCATCCATCAGCTCCATGGCCTCCTGGATGCGACCCTCCCGGCAGTACCCTTGCACGATGGGCGTGTAGGTGTGCACCATCGGCAAGCAGCCCTCCTCCACCATCGACTCCAGCAGGCCCCACGCCTCATCAAGCCTCCCCGCGCGGCACAACCCTGTGATGAGCGTGGAGTATGTGCCCACATCGGGCTCCACCCCGAGCCCCTGCATCTGGCGGATCAGGTCGTACGCGGCCTCGAAGTTGAACGCCCGAAACGCGTGCACCTTAACCAGGATGTTGAGTGTCGACACGTTGGGCGCCACGCCCCACTCGCACATTTCTTCGAACACGCCGCCGACCTCTTCGACGCGGCCCGCGTCCGCAAGCGCGCTGAGGAGCGTGTTGTAGCAGAGCACGTTTGGCGCAACGCCGGCGCCAGCGGCGAAGCGCCGCCTGAGCTCGGCGAAGAGGTCGACCACCTCATCGACGTCCCCCGCATGCGCCAGCGCCTTCATCTCAATGTTGCAGTCGCGCTCCAGGTTCAGCCACAGCCGCTGTCGACGCTGCTGCGGAGGAGGCGGAGAAGCTGCCACCGGCTCCGGCACGGGAGGTGTCGAAAGGGGCTTAAATTCGTCGGAGTCGTCGGAGGAAGAAGAGGGGAAGGGCAGGGCGAGGAGGGCGGCGGAGGAGGCGGAGAAGGCCATGCGCCCGCGCAGGAGGAGCCGAGCGGTGGGGAGGGCGGCGGCGCGCGCGATGGTCGCCAGAGGATGGGGCCGCCGGCGGCCGCCGTGGCATTGGAGGTGGAGATGGAGATGGCGGCGGCGGCGCGGTGAGAGGGAGTGGTTCAGATGGGGGAAACGAAGCGGCGGCGCGCCAGGGGACTACTGAGTACTGACCGTGTGGGGGGAGGGGTTTGCGACTTTGCGTGGGGTTTCGCGGGGATGTACGACCAAAGCCGTGTGATGTCCTTGGAGATCCGTGCAGACTGCAGACCTGGCCATGGGATCCTCTGGTCGACTGTTATGCGTTTGAATTACTTCATTAACCTTTTTAGAAAATAGTTACTTCTCATGATTATTATTACTTAAGCCATGTATCCAAACCCAACCCTTAAATCTTTAGGTCTCAAATCTAACTATTTTAAAGAACATGAAAAAAGAAAACACATCTCTTTTTTTAACACGTGCTATGTACCAATGTCATAAGCAATTGTTCACATTCTTTTTATTCTAAATTAACCAACACTAGCATTCTTTCATTCCAATTAAGCAATTGTTCACATTCTTTAAGTGATGCTATGTAATGTATCCTGAAAATATTTCCAACACGTGGCGAGGCCAGCAAACAGGACATGACCACATTCACCTTCAAAGGACTTACGGTCGCGCTAAGGATTACATAATCGACTGGCCTAGCATAACTGACTTAGCTCAGTTCATCAATTAATGTTAATTAGGTAATTTTTTTCCGAAGGAATCAGGTAAATTTCAATTCATGAAGCATCGGGCTGAGGATCAGTTAACGGCCGGTTAGGTCATAATCGATCAGTTAGACCGGTCAGTTTCATTGATTTTTATTGATATATTTTAAAATGTATATTTTTAAATTCAGAATTTCAATTTTTTAATTTTTTTGAAAAAAAATCAAAACCAGCGGCAAACCGGTCCGTTAACCGGCCCCGGTTATGACAACGTTGTGAGCATCACCATTGGACTCGCGCATCCTGCATCGCGCTCGTGTAGTCGTGTCATCACACGAAGTCGCCGTCAATCGGCTCACCAGCAATGTGCGGTCGAGCACGCAATCACGAGGGCCCACACCCTCCTGCTGGTCTTGCTTGGGCCGCCTCCGCTTCCGGACCGGACAAACCCGCCCCCGGCTGTTCACCGCGCCGCCGCCTGCTCCTTCCGGTGGCCCCTCGCCGCCCAATCCGGTCTGGCATTGCGCCGCGCAAAGATACAGAACGGGGGCGATGGCCGCCGCCTGTTCCTTCCGCTCCGTCGCCCGGGCTCCTCCAGTCCTACGCGGCCCCGCCGCGAGAAGGGTGCGCTGCTGCCACGCCTCCCCCACCAGCGCCGCCTCCACCTCGAAGGTACCCGGTTTGCGTTTCAACTTTTCCCCATCTCCTGTTCCGCTGAGCTGGGATCTCGGCAACAGTAGCGAGGGAGCGACTTCATCGGGCCTGTTATTGTTTATATTGAATAAACAGTAGGATCGGTCTAACACTCTCTGTTGGTTGGTTGCTTCGCGTGTGAAGCTTGTATCGGAGGTGAAGGAACGGCTGGAGAGGGAGCACCCGGGCCTCCCTACCGGAAGGAATGGGAGGGACGACGAGGATATGATCCTCTGGTTCTTGAAGGATCGCAAGTTCTCTGTCGACGAAACCGTCTCAAAACTCACCAAAGCCATTGTATCCTGCAACTATGTTGAGCCGAGAAATGGCCCTTTATTTTCCATCTTGACAAATAATTATTGTTTCCCCGCTATATCCAAAAACTCTTGTTGGTCTGTTGCATTATTTCCCCTCATACTTAGCCTTTTGTTTGTATAGCGTAGATCTCTTTGGGTTTTAAGCCTTGCTTGAAGCAGTGGGCCTTTGAGTCCTACCCCATATACAGTACTGAAAAGTCAAGTAGGATTTGGTTTCGATTATTATTTTAGTTGACAGCAGCTTGAAACGGTACTGATATCAATACAACTGGGGAGGACCGGGTGTTCCCACTTCTGCTATGATAAAATTTAGTGCATGATGAGCTGTGCTGGTATCTTATTCACTAATACAACTAATGATCTCTATCATAAGTTCTTTCATCTATTCTTTGAGTCTGACTAAAATACAGGAAAATGGCCAGGGCAGAAATTGGCGCAGGATAGGAAATGTATGTGCAAAATAAAGAAATGAGAACAACATAAAAAATGCAGGAATAGTATGTTTGTATTAATTGAAGAAATATGGTGCGATTGAGAAAATAAGTACTTTGTATTTGAGAGAGAGAAAGAGATGGAAATGCAAATTGTCCCAAGTTTGACGACTTACTCAATTTCAGATATTTTCAATTTGAAGAGAAAATAATCTATGCTTCTTGTGTACAGTTCTGGTGGAATAACATTTTGAGTGAACAAATTGTGTGCTCTTCCCCATGGTTTATTCAATGGTGGCAGTAATTTGTTCTAGAGCATGCATGCTGGAGTTGGAGTTTTTGATTATACAGTTGAATGTTGCCATCTTCTCCTCTAAACTTATATTTGATGATTTTTGTCTATTCATGTTACAATTAATTTATATACTATCATTCATTTTTATTGGATGTTTAGATTGTGTTTCTGATCTTTGATTTGGAAGCTTGCCTTATTCCTGTTTTGAAATGATAAACCTCAAAACTTTATTGTTTGCAGTATCATATAAGCATTAATATTTTCTACCTATTATATTATTGGCATTATGAAGAAATTATGCATGTTGTGTGTTAAGCTTTCCTTTCATCTTCATTAGAAATGGCGTCAGGATTTTAATGTAGCAGAATTATCAGAAGAATCGGTAAAAGGGTTGTATCAAACTGGCAAGGCATATGTACATGATTCTTTGGACATCTATGGCAGGCCTGTGCTAGTTGTAGTGGCAGCAAAACATTTTCCTTCTGTAAGTTCTTTTGCTCTTAATCTTGATTTGGGGGGATGATTTTTTATGCAGATAGGGCTACACAGTTTTTCCAATTCTTCAACTAGCAGAAACAACGCAGTAAAATACAACAGAGCTTTGTGACAATTGTTTCAGGGAGATGTTTTTTTCAGAGCAGCTCACAAGTTACACACTTGTTTTTAGCTGTAACATGTCTCTTGCCTTGTGATTCGCTGAGGTCTCTTGTGGTTTGGACGCATTATAGTATTGTTTATGCATGTGTACTATGCCTTTACAGAAACAAGATCCAGTAGAAAATGAGAAGCTATGTGCCTATTTGGTTGAGATGGCATTAAGTAGACTTCCTTTGGGAACAGAGAATATACTTGGGATCTTTGATCTTCGAGGTTTTGGGGTAGAAAATGGTGATCTCCAGTTCTTAAAATTTTTGGTAAGTTCAACAGTGTTAAATGCAAACATAACCACGAATTTCATTATGTCTCGTTCTATTCTGTTGTAGGAATAGAGAACCAGCATTCATGTTGTGCTGTTGAGGAGGGGGAAGCATTCATATTTTTTATTATATTGGTGTAAATAATGTGAAACTACAACATTATTTCCTTAAACAAACATTGTTAGTACATCATGTGATATATATATTCATTCCTAAGAAAATATATCTGTGAGAAATAAACAAGAAAATTGTTTTCTGGGGCATAGGAAAAGCATGACAGGGCAAATGGGTTCAAGGATAATTGAATTTGGTGTCCATATTTGCAAAGTACAGAAATAAAAATTGTTTTACTGAGGTAGCTCATACAAGGATGTCCTTTTTTTTTTCAGGTGCATGCTTTTTACAGACAGGTTTTCTTTTTTCAGTGTTTGTATTGAATTACTATCATTTTACAGATAGATGTCTTCTACTACTACTACCCAAAGAGGCTTGGCCAGGTTCTTTTTGTTGATGCACCATTTGTTTTTCAGCCATTGTGGCAGATGGTTAAACCTCTATTGAAATCGTATGCCTCCCTGGTCAGTAATGTTTCTCTGAAACAGTTTTTGCTCTCATCTATAATGATTTATCAGATGATGTACAGATCTTGGCAGTCTAAGCCTCTATTGCTTTTACTGCTTCTGCATATCAGGTGAGATTTTGTGACGTTGAGACAGTGCAAAAGAAGTACTTTACGGAAGAAACAGTACCTCCTGATTTTCGCAGTTAGATGTCTGGATCATCTTTCCAAGCAGTTGGTGTGGAAGCTGCGAGCAGATTCTGACAGGTCAGTTTGATGTCCGGATTTTTTAGTTGAATGTTATTTATGTTTTCAAGCTCTGCTTAAAACTGAATTTTACAAATGTGGCATGTTTCAAGGTCAAGCCTTTTTACAGATCCAACGTTCTACTTTTATCAGAATAGCATGGAAATATGATGGTGGATGGATACAGAGCATGCGCTAGCTTGTGACACAATGGTGAAGGCGTGAAGCTTTGGGCTCCATGAGATTTTTGTCTTCTTCACGTTGGGGGCCCTCAGTAGTGAGCGTCAGATTCTAGTAAATTAAGATTCGTCAGGGCCGATCTCAGGAACAACTAGAGATATTTGCTGGTGAAACAAGATTCGACAGTCAAAGAAACACATTCACCGGAAGTCGTTCGCATTTCTGTTTGCAATTTTCCATCACCAGAATATGTCAATGCTGATCATTTGTACAGCCGTGTCTTTGAAGGACTTCAGGTCATCAGGTCTAATGAGCTTCTGTAAATCGTCGGTGTCTTTTTTTGTAAGAAATTGACGAAGACAATTTTATCCTCGTATAATGAAACGGAAAATGAAGATGGAGGCAGTTGCATATTTGAAATTTGAAGTGCTCCCGTTCTGAACTGTTATCCTGTAGTGAGATACTCCCATCTCATCTTCACATGCTGTACAACACTGCAACTATTTATCCTTTCCTCATGATGAAGTTTCGTATGTTTTCAGCGAACACATACAAGAGCCGGTACCATAATAATTCAAGAATTATTTCCCGATGCAGACCTCGTTTTGGCAGCTTGCTTGCTTGCTTGATTGTCCCGGCAGGCCACCGGTGGAAGGATAGCTGCTCCGCACATCACGGCTCGAATAGTCACCGTCCGTCGCCTCCCTGTGAAGATTACTCCACCGCTCCGATCCGGGAAAATGCTTCACACGCACATCAGTCACCAGCTCACACATCGGCGCCTCCATTAACGGTGAAGCGTAAATGATGGGTGAGTATCCCAGGACTGGTTTCACTAGAAACGGCAAGGCTCACGGGCAGCCTGTGCCTGCATCGATGCTTGGCCTCACTCGCCATAAGAAGCCCACCAGGCTACAAGGACAAGGCCACCACTACGATCCACACTGCCTGTCTCCAGACCCTGATCCATTGCTGGCTCCCATGGGGCTCTGCCTGTCCGTGGCTCTGTGGAAGGAGAAGCTCTATGTGGATCGCGGCCACAACGATGTTGCCGGCGTGAAGGCTGTTGGCTGTGATTACGAGGTTCTGGGAGGCGATGACGTGCTGGAGCCGGAGGAGAAGGTGGTGGTGGAGGCAGCTCCGGCAGCTGCCATGGGCGTGAAACACGGAGCGGAAGGAGCTACTGCAGTGTCCGGCGGCACGCCGTCGCGGCCGATATGGCAGAGGAAGGTGCTGATGGGCGTCAGGTGCCAGTTGCCGCGGTTCAGCGGGATGATACTCTACGACGAGAGCGGAAGGCCGGTATGCAGCGGCGTTCGTGACAGAGCCCGTGAACTGGTGAGCACGCCTCTGCTTCTCATTTTACCATGCTTCTGGCCATCGAAATTGCATTTATAGCCTGATCACACGAGCAGTCACTGATGTGTGCATCTTTGCATCTTGTACTGTCGTTTTATGAATGTTTGTCGCAGCTGATTGTTCAAATAATTTGAACGCCATTTGAATTGGGGAATGAAGAATGAACACCAACCAATGTCTAACCCAGATTTACTCAAATTTTGTCTGCAGGAGAAGCATGCGGCGGCGATCGCAGTGCTAAGGGACATGCTCTAGGCACAGATAGTCGAAATGTCTCCACGATGTGCCACCGGTGTTGTTAAGCATTGCAGTTTCCTGTTTTGTTCCTGGGTATCACTGTTTGTACGCCACGGTGTTAGACTGCATGTTTTCAGTGTGCTCGAGCTAGCCAGTTAGCAATAAATAAAAATTATCCGTATGTGTAGTCGGAGCACGATCTGCTGTCAACGATATGGTACGGCACACGGATGCAAAAGCAACCAATTTGTCACGATGAACTCCAAATCAAATTGTTGCATGATGAATTCATCCTCAGGATGCAGAAGAAGACCATGAATCATTGTTTTCAAGAAAAAAGACCATGAATCATTGTGTCCTCCAGGTATTGGATTCGTGTGGGAAGCTCTACAAAAACATTACATTCACTCGCTTCAGCGATCTTGCAAAGAGCTGGGTTTGGCCTTTTGGGTTTGTCTGACAGTTCTGAACATGCGGATGCGGCTATGCCATCAACTCCACAGTTCAGTTTTCGATTGTAGTATGCATTTTCACAATAGAATCAATGCACCAGTTCACAAATGAGAGCAAAGTGAAAACTTTGGAGTCCAATCAGACAAAGAAAACTTGGGTTCCATACACAAAATTTTCAACTTGTCTCAGTTTGACTGTCACAGTTCCCTGCATCAGTTCTCGTCAGATACAGAGTGCCACAGTTGCCTGTGTTCAGTAGCAGAGTGTTCACGGAAGAACATACAGTACATGAAAAGGAACATACATTTCGTTATGTCAAGCACTTTGACCAAGAAGAACCGATCTTATCAAACAACGGCAGCAATAATGTATTAACTTGAAATATAATGTTACAACTTACAGTAATGAATTAACTCGATGAAAGAATTAGGGTTGATGACATATGAACAGCAATAATGTATTAACTTGAAATAATTAGGGTCTTGGCAACTAACCTAAACGAATGAAAGAATGTCTACAACTCCAATCAATCTGGTCGCTGATATCTGTCAAAAATCCTCAGCACCGCTGTAGGCTGTATCTACTGCTAATCCTATGCTGCAGAGAACAGTGGCACAAAGCCAGGAAACTCTGATTTCGCCGCGGCAGGGGATTCTGCCTCCTCCTTGAACCACCGGTGCTCCAGCGCCTCTTTCGCCGTGAGCCTCTCCCTGGGCTCGAATCTCAGCAAACCAGCAAGGACCTCGCGCCCGGCCGGTGACAGCTCCAGCAGGTCGTCGTCGATAGCTTCCAATCCCACAGCGGCGATCCGATCTCGCAGCTCCGTGATCTCCTCGAGCATGTCCTCCTCCGTATCCGCCGAAAACAGGGGAGCGCCGACGAGGAGCTCGGCCATGACGCACCCCAGCGCCCACATGTCGACGGCCGTGCCGTAGCACCGATCGCCCATCAGCATCTCCGGAGCGCAGTACTGCAGCGTGCCTACGAGCGGCTCCGGGTACGGCTTCCCGGGCGGCTTCGCCGGCTTGGCGCACCCGAAATCGCAGATCTTGAGGTCGCATCCGGCGCTGACGAGGATGTTCTCGGGCTTGATGTCGCGGTGGATCAACGGGGCGGCGTGCATCCTCGCCGCGGCGCTGAGCAGCTGGGCCATGAAGTCGCGGGCGACATCCTCGGAGAGCGGCCTCGTGAGCCAGTCGCGGAGGCAGGGGCCCACGAACTCCGTCACCAGGTAGAGGTCGCCCGTGGACTCGTCGGAGGCCACGTCCCTGATCTGGACCACCGACGGGTGGCCGCGGCACGCGGCGAGGCAGCCGCTCTCGCGTACGACGGCGTCGAGGTCGGGACCGCCGGAGACGCCGCATCGGATCCACTTCACGGCAACCGTCTCGCCCGTGCGGCGGTGCCGCGCCCGAGCCACCACGCCGAAGGTGCCCTCCCCGAGCTCCTCAAGCATCTCGTAGTCGTCGATCCTGTTGAAGTTGTAGCGAGCCCGCTTCTTGGCGGCCGTCGTCGGGGGATGGTGCTCCTCGGGCGCCGGACGCTTGCGGGAGGCCGCCGCCGCCATGAGCGGAAGGGAGAGGAGGATCGGGTTCTTGGCGCGCAGGGGAGCGAGGCTGAGAGGGAGAGATCGCGATGCGCGAGAGGAGGAAAGTGTTGCGGTGTGTCGGGCGGGGGCCTGGTCTCCGGATTTAGGGCCAGATTTATGGGCCTCCAGCGAGGTCGATTGCAAGTCGGTCGGATTCCCAGCAGAGATCCAACTGGCATGCGTTTCTTGCGCCTCACGCGGACGGTGGCGGACCTCGGTGGGCCGTAGAACCATCCAGTCCGAATTCGAAATCCAACAGAACGGGAGGAAAAAGAGAGAGACCAAAGTTTTCGCCTTTACGCGGACTTTCGTCCCTCTGAAATTCGAAACCGAGCGTAACGGGAGAAAATGCGACTCGTTAATTTTCAGCTAACTAAAAATTTGAACAGTTTTTAATTATGATTTTAAATTATTGGATCTAAATTCAATAGTAATAATTATTATATAGATAATCCTATAAAAAATCAAAATACGAAATAACAAACCATCAACTTAAAGATTTCAATCTACTAAAAAATAGAAAATATGAAATTAAAAAAGATTGTAAAATATGAAAGAAAATTTATGTTGTGCATCGTTATGATTAGGCCGAGCTTAAAAAAAGAAAATCACTTTTTCATTGAGCAATTATCGCATAGGTGTCATATTATATTATACGTTAATCTTTCACGATGCTACAGTTAGAGTAGACTACTGTGTATTTAGGGTGTGATTGGTTCTCGTATTAGCTATGCCGCAATCGGAAGCATGGCTATTGTTAGCCAGGCTAGAGGTATGCAAGTCTACCTTTATTGGTTGGAGTATTTGTGCAGCTAGTTCTATCAAGGAATCGGCTTCATGTTTTCCGCTCTCATGGGCGCTCGGCGTGTGCTCTCATCGTGACCACGCGAGCCAAGCCATGTGGAAACGGATGTCAATCTTGTTTCCACGAAGCAGCTTCGCGACGTTTATTGCATGTGTCAAGTCATACGTTAGCTTCTGTCCAGACAAACAATCACCGACTTGTTGTATTCGTTAGGACTGGTTACGCCGTTGTGACGAACCAATCATATTCTTAATGATCTACAGAAACATCTAAAGAATTGTGAGTTCACATCCATCTTTAACACCTTCAATGCAAATGTGAACATGAGCATCTGCTCTTTTTCATCTGTTCATCAACACCGTACCATTGTCCACGGCGGTGTACTTTTTTTTTTGGCCCTCACCCTAGGAATCACCACACCCATCAACCACCGCATCCAATGAAATTTGATGGTCGTCTGTATAGATTAATTTTGATAGTATTTCAAACCTGTATATTTGTTGACTTGGTTGGAGTCTGTTTCGAAAGAGAGAATGATAGTTAAAATGAGAAGGAAGTGTATTAAAAATTGGAGAAAGCACATTTTTGCTTGCTTCTCATTTCTAGTTTTAAAAGTTACAACTCTACCATTTCTGATTCTTCCTCAAAAAATAATGATATCATTTCTGATCAAATCACTATCGAAAAACAGCGTTTGGTAGGATTCAAGTTATTTTTTCCTGAATCAAACATGGCCTCAGTTCTGATTTTGCAGTTGAGTCCTCTTGAATCCAGATGAACATATGGATGCAATTAAAGAGAGAGTATGACCTTTTTGCATAAGGATAAAAATATTAATTAAATATAATGATAAAAAATTGCTCAGATATTACCACTTTTCAAAGTATGGACAAACTTGTTTTGACGTTACTTGTGATCTTTGTCATAAATATTGTTAATTTTGTTCTATTAATCATCAAATGAGCATGGTACTTACTCGATTTTAATCAAACATCCATCCCGTTTCAGCCAGTTTAGTTTGACGAAAGTTTGGTTTTATTTTGAAATATATGGGCCACAAAATTTTATTTGAGAAGATGATTAAAGAATAAAAGGATAATTGTGTCAACCTTGTGCCTCTGCAAAGTTTGATATAGCTACAAATCAGCTATGAATTTATTTCTACATTGTCCTAATTGTTGCTTTTCGAGTACTTTTAGAATCCAAACAAACCACCACTACTCCACTATTAAAAAAAACTATCGAAATTCGCACGGCCCCGCTCCGTCAAAACCCTCAACTTCCCCAAACCTCGATCCCATCGAAATCGAATCGGAGTTCGGAATCCACCCACTCGCGCAGCGATGATTCAGCTGCTGTTCGTGGTGCTGGTGGCGGAGGCGGCCGTGGCGACGGCCCTGCTCTTCAAGACGCCGCTGCGGAAGCTCGCCGTACTGGGGATCGACCGCCTCAAGCGCGGCCGCCGCGCGCCCGTCGCCGTCAAGACCGTCGCCGGTGTCGTCCTTGCCCTGCTCGCCTCCACGCTCTACAGCATGGCTGAGATCAGCGGCCGCGCCTCGGGGGGCGACTCCGACTCCGGAGGCGGCGGCGCGCTCACGCCCACCGACCAGGTCCTCTTCTCGCGCCACCTCCTCGAAGCGTCCCTCATGGGTAGGTGTCGGTAACGCGCATCCCCGAAATCAATCTTGTTTTTTGCGCCCATGATGAGACGATTCGTGTGGATTCACCCTTCATTTCCTCGTGAATGGGTTTTGCTGCGGTTTAGGTCAGGGGTTTGGGGGGAGATCTGAGAGTGCTAAATGTGAGGATTCAATCCCTTGGATGAAAGCTTAAGAATAATAATGGGAGGACTTCTGGAGTAGTCCTACATGTTATCTGGTGGATAAATGGAAAATGACTCTCATCCTAATCCAACCAGTAACTTCTCTCATGAAAAAACTATGTATAAACATCATCTAGCATATAATTAGCTGCATTATTTTACAAAGTGCACTTGCATTCCAGACATTCAAAATGATTGTGGTTGGTTATCTGTTGCAACACCATAGTGGACTGGAATTATTTTCTTTATCCATCTGCGTACATCAGATTCAGTGTTCTTACTTTACATGCCTTTTTACATGTAGATCATCTTGGCATGGCTCTTAATTTACCTGATTATTTTTTTCAGTAAATGTGTAGCTAGGTGGGTTTCCATTTCTATTGTGTAATGGGATGGTTTTCCACTTCTAAACCATAGCAGGATGACCATATGAAATACAGTGGTTAGATGGGTTATAGAGCCTCAAGAAATATTCTGCTAAGCGTTTCAATGGATTTGTGCCATCTGTGTTCTACATTAAAGTCTGAGCACGGTACTGTTCTTTCAGGGTACTCTCTATTTCTTGCTCTTGTGATTGACCGGCTTCACCAATACATCAGAGAGCTGCGTGGATTCAAGAAGAACTTAGAGGCAGTGTCAAAGCATAATAAATCGTTGGAGGAAGCAAAACTTGGAATTTCCGAGGAGACAAAGAAGTACCAGGAAGAGATTGCGGCTCTGAATGAGGAGATGAAGAAACTGAAGCTACAAGTCCATGACAAGACTGAAGAGGTCCATGTTGCTGAGGACAAGGCACTTGCTATTCAAAAACAATCTGAAGGCTTGCTGATTGAATATGACCGCCTGTTGGAGGACAACCAGCACCTTCGGGAACAGCTACAATCACTTGAAGTAAGGCTCTCCAGGTCATGAAAGAAGTATGTTCAAGTATAAGAACATCTATAGATGAACCTGCTGCTGTTGCTGTTTTTGGTGGGAATCAAAGTTACTCCTCTCATGGGATACTGTAAAAACTATTGGTGGCAAGATAATTGGATGGTAGTACCTACGGAACATGCTAATTACTAGTATTCTCACTTCTGAATCTTAATTTTAATTATCTATTTGTTGCATTATATATTGGTACCAAAATTAGATATTGAGTATTATATTATTTGAGCATATCAGAGTTTCTATTATTGGTTGTAGTGATGACTACTTTTATATGCATTGTAATTATCTCTTTTTAGCGTACTGTTGTGATTACTGCCAATCTTATTTACATGTTCAGAAAGTGAGAAAATCCTGGTATTGGTTGTTATTTAGCCAGGTGTGAAACAAATCTGCTCTAATGGGATTGCCAGACTGTAGAAAAGCATGTTCTGATCTTTCATATGATCTTTATTGGAAATTGGAATTTGCTTTCTTTGAGCTCAGCGTAAAGTAGTTGAAAGGATGGTAATCCCATGGTTATATGTGCTAGGCTGATATTTAAACTTGCTTAGCACTATCTTTCTTATGATCTGTACATAATCATGACCAGTAAAATAAAGGCAAATGAAATACTAACACTCATCTGGTAGTCCAAAAATGATGAAACTCTGTTTGCTGTCAAATTATTTGTTACCATGATGCTTTTGTGCAGCTTGCCAGTTTTTTAGCACTGCCGAGAATGGAATACTGTGTGTGTTCCCTGTCCCCGATGTTCTTTATGACGACCTTAGGTATCCGATAAAATCTTTGATTTGTAGTTGTAAATGAAAAACATGGCTTTTTCCAGTACAATTGTTCAGATCTCTATCATATAAACACATTGCTTCTTTGTAGGTTGGCTTGTTTTTTCTTCTATTATTGACTTGTAATTATAGGACATAATACTTATTTTTCTCTATGCTCAATCTTTTGATTATAATCACAGGAAATGACAAGTGAAATAGTTGTAGGCAATCATGTAAATAGATTAAATTCTGAAACATATTTTAGTTCAACAGTATTTTTTATTTTGTTTACAGAAACAATGCTGTAAATATGTTGTGAGTGACTGGTAAATGGCTCCTTTGCTATTATTTTATTTTAAAAATGGCCATTTTGTGTACCATTTACTTGTTCGCAAAAGCATATCACAAAAACTGTCCAATGGTTGGCATCTAAGGAAATATTTAATATTTTCGATGCAAAAATTTGTTTGATGTGCATGGAAGATTATTAAATGCTGCTTGCTGATGATGATTTTGTGATTCTGACCCTAGTTAGGATCCTTGTACGTCCATGTGTGTAGTTACATGTATTGATCTTATGTTCCAGGTATTTAGTTTCTCATCTCTCTTCTCCGTGATATAGTCTTGACCATTACAACAATGACAGCCAGTCCCAGGCCACAGTCATGATCTGTGCGTGTGACTTGGACCTTACACCACCAAACTGAATTAGCACTATAGAATGCTGGTTGTTGGAGACTAAAGCTGTGTTCTAGTCCCTTGGCCGTTTGTTCTTTGTCTTGCTGCATGCTAAAAACGTGGGCCATTTTAGTTATCCTCTTGGCTGTTGTGTCTTGATCCTTTTCTATTCTTTGTAAAGTGCACTCCATTGATTATCTGTGTTCTTTTTTTTTCGTCATTGATCTCCATCCTTCGCATCACAGCTTTTCAAAACTACCACTTTATTGCCTTATTTGAAAAAGACTGGACATGCTAGCAATATCGGTGTTTGTGCATGAGGTCGAATGGCGTTGATCATTAGGCTACTCTTGTTAACAAATCTCTATGGTGTAGAATGTAGATTGGTAGGGTTCTTTGCATTAAGAACTTGCTCACAATTGCTTTTGAAAAAAAGAACCTGCTGATAGCCATGGTAACATTTCCAACAGTAAATACAGTTGAATGATAATACAAGTAGACATTAATTTACTAAGTATTATATACGTTTACAATTTTACTGTTTGTGATGATAAAATTGCTCATGCTGTCTTTTTAACTGGAGCTAGGAAAAATTATGAATGACCAGCAAAAATATTCTTTTTTTCACTGAAATTATTTTACTGTTTGTGATGATAAAAGAATAAAGGTGCATTTACAGACCCATCAGCTATGATGGAGCATCAACACGAATTTGGTTTTTTAATGAATAATCTGCAGTGGAGTGGAAATTATGGGGTTGTTCGTTTTTTATGAGCTAAAAGGTTAAAACTAATTTTTATCCCAAATTTTAGCTCTAGAGAAACGAACCGGAGAGTTAAAAGTTGAGCTAAACTTTACCTCTAGAGAAGAAAAAGAGACAGCGAGGTCCCTTTTGTAACTGTTGAGAATTTTGTGTTTTGGATCGAATCTTTGGCCACTACATGGATTTTTTTTTTTTTTGTGTGTGTGTGTGTGAAAATTGATGAGACTTTGCCTGTGAATTCAAGGAAAACATGCGGTTAATTATCATAAAGTGATCAAACCAAGGATCGTAAGCCATCATGGTTAGGCTTATTACATTTCATGAGTGAACGTACTTAGATGATGATATTGCTCTCGAAACATTTAGGATTTATTATAGATTTCAATCCAACTACCACTACCAGAATCGGCCTACGTATACACATATCTTTTCCATTTCCATCTTTTTTATATGGTTATTACCGAGGAGACAGCTGTGGTTAGCAACTAGTAGTAGACCAGCTATGACTTTCACATGGACATGTTGGTCCAGAGCATTGGTTAACGGAGACCCTTCAATATGACAGGCAGTAAAGAGGCAAGGAAGCAAAACACACCAGCTAGGCATGCGCTCGATCAGCGACAGTTGGATGCACACACAGGAATATGCCTTGCTTGCAATTGTGCCGTAATAACACACGCACTTCAGTTCAGTGGCGCCCTCGATCGGTTCGGTTGGGGCCTGAGAGAGGTGGTTGGGGGGATGAAAGAAAAGCAGTGGAATTTGTCTGGCTTGCAAACCACGGCTGCGTCACCATAGGCTGATACGCAAATGGTAGCTCGCGTGCCCTTTTATCCCCTGTGGCCGTCGGTTTGCAAAGGGATGGATGATCCAGATCTTGCGGGCGATATAGCATTTTTTTTTAAAGGAAAGGGAGAGGGGGGCGATATAGCATAAAAAAAAGCATGAACTAGCAGTGCTTTTTTTTGAGGATAGGACCACGCTAGCGCAGCATTGCAAATTTGGTGAATTCGATACGGCAAATATGGAATAGTGTACTATCCTGACACGGCCCAGCGACCTGGATGTCTGTCCTGAGCTCGATTCCGGCAGACAAAAGAGATCATTATCAAAAGGAAAAAAAAGGTGGAGCAAGATCCCTTTCCAGATTAGGCACGCGCTGTGGCTAGCTGGAGCACGCGCCCATCTACCCTTGCCAGGTCGACAGCGCCGCCTTCGTCAGCCGGTGAGTGAATGCAGGCGCCGGTGCTGTTGCTGCCGTGGAATAGTGTGGTCCAAGAATGAGAATGGCTGGTCCTGCTTCGTTCGTACTCGCAAGTAGAAATAGGGCAATGGTGATTGGTCCCTCGCTCCTTCCAGCCGAGGTGGAGTGGGGCACACAAAATGCAGCACTGACAGCTCGTGCTCATCAGCCTTCCGCCGCCGCCGACGTTTGGAGGTATAGGCACCTGGGCGTCACATGGCATAGAACGTGGAAAAAGTGGAGCCGCGAGGAGCTCGAGCTTGGATGGAATATAATCTTCAAATTTGAATATATGCAATGGATCAACTCGCCTCGCGCATATATAAACGCACATTTTCTTAACAGCTACAGTGACGTCTCCGCTACCAAATCTGTATCTGTTCGCTGGGCGGACGGATCGATCGGATCCGCGCGTGATATCGAGATCCCATCCGTCGACCCAGCTCCCTCCGGCCTAACACGCGAGTCGCCCGTCCAGTTCGTCGTTCGTGTGTGCGGTGCGGAAATGCACGCAATTAGTTCGCGCCATTTAGTTTCATTTTGATTTTGACTCGCTACTTCTATGGCGGAATAGTCAACTACTCTGCTCATTTATTTAGATCGAAGTTTTTTTTTTAAAAAAAAAGAGATAATATGAGGTCTTCCCTCTTATGTCTTATAGACATATCGCCTTATTAATCGCGTTTAAAAAATAAAATGTCAGGTCACGCCGCAATCCTGTGTCGCCGTATTGCGGGGCTATCTATCCGCATGTTGTTCACACACCTGACGTGCCACTCACGAGGAGCTATAGCTAGCGCCCCGGAAGGTCACGTCGTAACTCTGACGGCGTTCATGAGCACATCCGCTGCCTTCCTGATTTATTAGCAGCACAAAAACGGCCATAGATATCTCAAATATCCGACCGGAGCATCAGTGTGGAGTGTTAGATCACCCACCCAACACAGTAACTAATTTAACAGACTGTTCCACGCACACAACACTTTCTCACGACAGAGAGGAGAAAGAGAGGATCTCACAAAGAAAAAAAAAAGGAATCAGAACAAAAAGCAGAGAGAAGCCTTCGCACAACGTCAGAATGGACGCATAATAACACTGTCAGTCATCAGCGCATGCGCCTGCCACGTCGCTGTCATCACGTCCCAACTCCCAACCATCAGCTAGCCCGCTTCGACGGCACCGAACCGAACCCAACGGATCGGACCCACGTTTCAGTTCGCTACACCAACATCAGCGGCACCACCAGAGACCGCGCCTCGGTGTTTGACAACACTCCACTCCACTCCACTGGACACTCACCATCCGCGGCATGCAGCTATAATACTGTAGGTGTAGGCAACAGGTGAAGATGGCGACGAGCCACGAGAGGAGCCCGCACGCCACGCTCCCAACTTCCCAAGCCAGCGGCCACCGGGCGGCCACGATACATTCGTTGGCGTCCACGAGGAAACGGAGAGGGGGGAAAAAGAAAAGGCACGGTTGCGCACACGCCACACCACATAACACTGGTGGAGAACCCCGGTTGGTGCGGCTGGTTATCCGACTGGTGGACGGGCACGAGACGAGCCCCCGGCCATCATCGCCCCGTCGCTGTTGGATATATACCTGGATCGATGCGATGCGATGCGATGCGAGGTTTAGTTAGTGAAGAGTTAGCTTAGCGCTTCTCTCGATCGTGGGGATGATCTTGACCCCGTTCAATAGTAACATGTGGCAGCGTTCCACTGTAATATATTTCTCGTCACAACTGCCTTCTAGATCGACTGATGATCGGGTCGTCGTACAGCAAACCTAAACTTTAAGTTAGAGCAGTAGTAATTGTGTTCAAGCAGGCGAGACGCAATAACAGTGTTAATTAACCACCGCGACCACACACAGTTTTCACTCCAGACACGGGGGAATTTTGCCTCTTTCTGGACTTGAGGAGGTAACCTTTTCCATCGGCCGGGGTCTTTACTTGGACACAAGTACTTGCTTTCATTTTCATCTCCTCCTACCAAGCCGTCCTTCCAGATCCCCAACATATCCGTCCCTTCTCTTCCATGCCAAGGCGTCGGCAAACGCCAGTGAGGCCACAACAATAAAGAAACACCAAAAGTTGCATGGACTTCGCAACCGAAAAAAACACAATAAGGAAACACGGATATTTGCCAACAATAGGAGTGCTACTGCACAATAAACGGACGGGCAGTGGAGACAAGACTTGATTATACTACTCGCCAAATATCCCGTGGAAGATTACCCACACACATACACATGACACCGGCTCGCTCCGTCCCCAGCCGCGAAGCAAAGCGTCATCACGAGCTCCACTCCACCAAAGTTTTAACAACACATCTCATGCTCATCGCGTCACGGAATAGCTAGGCATAACAAAGGGGGCGTGGCATGTGCCGCACATACAAAATAATCCTAGGAAAAGCGATTAACTGCGTAACCAAATAATCCTACGTACGCGCATGTGGTTACATATTGGTTAGGACTAGCACAAGTTGATTAGCCGCATTAATTAATACCTCAAGTTGTCCTCGTGCCACTTTGTTAATTCGATTTTGAGGGCACCAAAAATCTCAATCTGGTGTGGTCGAAGCTGGACCTGTCACTACTCACTAAACAGGATCTGGCCATAGCGATGGATGATCTGCCCCCAACCGTTCTGCTTGGTTAAAAGATGCATGTAGGCGTACTAGTAGGGTATTAGTGCACTGTTGTGTGGGATTAACGCGAAAAGAGTGCAAGTCCTCTTTTTTATATTATATTGGTAACAACCACTGCTATTTTAAGTAGAGGTACACAATTTGCATTAGAAAATGCACGAGGAAAACACATGGAAGTGTGAGTATTTCACATGGTGACATAAATTAGAAAAAACGGCCCCAGATGTTGTACTGGATGCACTTATGGGTATGTTACCACAGATGACGAGCTCATCTTTTTTTCTTTTCTAGCCTCATTTTAAGCCTAATGATTTGCGTTATGGAGCGATGACGAGCTCATCTTTTTTTCTTTTCTAGCCTCATTTTAAGCCTAATGATTTGCGTTATGGAGCGACTCTTTGTAATTGAGATGCAGAATTAACTATAATCGGATAAGTGATAGTCGAAATGTTGATCTGGATAGCGCATACTGTTGCCTGATAGCGAAATTGGATCAAGCCCTCAAGCAAGCTAACCATTTTCCTCCTTTGTTTTTTTAGTTGGGAATAAGTCCTCCTGTTACTTTAGGAATATATAGGTCGTTTCCTTTACATAATTTGTAACTGTTTTGAAATAGTAAGAGCATTTCAGTAGAATGTAAACATCAGGCACTTGTTATTATTTGACCTATTAAAGCAGGATGTTCTTACCATGCTCATTTGCTCGTGATTAGCAGCAGCAACAGCTACTAACTGCATTGTTGAAATATCACAATCTTTGCCAATATCAAAAGATGCCACATCTAATCTGCAATTGTACTTTACTAAGAAGATAATTAGGTGTTGAAAGATCAATGCCATGAAGTTGAAATAGGGCGAATAACTAACCAGGCTACATGCCCTACAACACAAGACATAATCTAATCATGAGCAATCCTTGGGTGCAAAGCCAAAGGTTACTTCTGGAGAGAAAAGAAGGAGACTTGTCAAGCAATTGAGTGATGCTTCAGCTATGGTGAGAGCTCTGTGCTTTTCCCCGTGACTACTCGTCATTAGTCCACTAGGTTGTTGAAATCAAACTTAGTAGTAGCTACTGTATTTTAAATAGTACACTAGTGCAGTTCTTAATTTTGAATAGCCTTAGTAATGTGTGTAGTATAACCCAACTAACAGCTTCCACTACCGACTTCCCTTTTTCTATCTACTTGTATTCAACTGTCCTGACGAATTCCTCTACATACACATAACTATCATCATACCAGAACCAGATTGAGTTGGTTTTCAAACACTGACATCCATCCAATCTCCCTATCCATCCAACCATCCTACCAATACGCAATACTCACGAACTCCAACAGAATACACAGAACTAACCTATTAAATCGAGAAGCACAAGGCACTGCGTTTCCAGCCACATGAGCTTGGCAAAACCTCAAGGCAACAACATGGACAAGTGTCTCCTTGCACAAACCCCTCCTTTCGTAAAAAAACATATTTTTGTTATTAGTAGGTGGCTACACTCCTCCTGCCATCTCCCCAAAACTGTCTGCACCACTCATGTGTGGACAAGTGGAGAATCTCCTCGTGCCAGCTTGGACGAGTCGTCCCCACTCTTTCCTTGCCTTGTTGCTTTGGTTGGACAGCCTACACTTAACCACATTCCATTGCCCAAAGCCACCCTGCTATATATGCAAAAGAGGCGCAAGCAACAACATATGCTCCACATATCCAGCTCCGATTGTCCTTCCTTCCAGCACTAGCACCACCACCATCAACAACAACAACAAGAAAGACCAGTGCAGCAAGAACAAGGAACAAGGGCGAAACTGAGGAGGAGTGGAAGCTTCGATCGGCTCCCATTCTTGCTCGAGAATGGGGGCGGTGATCACCGGGGAGTGGCAGCGCGGGCCGGTCATCGGCCGCGGCGCGTCGGCGACGGTGTCGATCGCCGCCGACCGTCGCACGGGCGCGGTGTTCGCGGTCAAGTCGGTGGAGGCGGCGCGCGCGGGCGTCCTGCGGCGCGAGCGCGGCGTGCTCGACGCCGTGGGCCCGTCGCCGCACGTGGTGTCCTGCCTGGGCTCCGGCGCCTCGGCGGACGGCGTTTGCTTCGATCTGTTCCTGGAGTACGCGCCCGGCGGGTCGCTCGCCGACGAGGCCAGGCGGCGGCGCTGCGACTGCGAGGAGGACGACGAGGCGTGGGTCCGGGCCCGGTCCGCGGACGTGCTACGCGGGCTGGCCCACGTCCACGCCACCGGGTGGGCCCACTGCGACGTGAAGGGCCGCAACGTGCTCCTCGGCGCCGACGGCCGCGCCATGCTCGCCGACTTCGGGTGCGCGCGCTGGACCGGCGACGAAGGCAGCAGTAATGCTGGCAGCGGATTGGGGATCAGGGGCACGCCGGCGTTCATGGCGCCCGAGGCGGCGCGCGGGGAGGCGCAGGGCTTGGCGGCGGACGTGTGGGCGCTCGGGTGCACGGTGATCGAGATGGCCGCGGGCGGCGCGGCGCCGTGGACGGGGCGGTTCGCGGACCCCGTGGCGGCGCTGCACCACGTGGCGCACTCCGGCGAGGTCCCCGAGCCGCCCGCGTGGCTCTCCGACGAGGGGAAGGACTTTTTGGCCAGGTGCCTCGTCAGGGACCCCGCCAAGCGGTGGACCGCGGCGCAGCTGCTCCACCACCCCTTCGTCGCCGCCGCCGCCGGCTCTGATTCCTCTGCTGCGGCCGCCAAGGGCGCTCCGATCGAGCAGCGGGTGTCGCCGAAGAGCATCCTCGATCAAGCATTCTGGGAGGAATGTGAGTCGGAATTGGGATCGGACTCGTCGGCAACCGACGAATCCGAGACGACGGCGGCGGCGGCGCTCACCCCCGCCGACCGCGTCGGCGCATTGGCTGGTGGCGGCGCGCCTGACTGGACATGGATCAGCGGCGAGGAGGACTGGATCACCGTCTTCGCCGCCGACATTGCCGCTCCTGACGAACTCGACGCTCCAACGCCCCCCAAATTCGACGCGGACACCGCAGAATCATTCGACGCGGATGCCGGAGGAATCAGCATGGCGGGAGCGTCCGAGGAGCCGCCGCACATTGTTGTTGGCGGCGAGCACATGGGCGCGGACGCCTCCTCGTCACGTGGCGGCCGCGGTCACGGAGGCGGCGCGAGCTCCAGCGCCGGATCACGCCGCGGTGATCGCGGCGGTAGTAACAATGAGTGTGGTTGTACCAGCGGTAACTCCGCAAGCGCGAGTGATAATAATAAAGTAGTAGTACAGGTGATTAATGATTTAAGAACAACAAGTGAGTTGGTTAACTCCCCCCCGCCGTCCGAGCTGGCAGCCGATATTTTTTTTTTCACTTTTCCAGCGTCGCCGCTCCCCCCACGCGCTTTTCCTTTCTTTCACCTTTCCGGCGGGCGGGCGTCCTTTTGCGTCACGTGCCAGGCGTGAGCCGTAATTTTGAGAACATGGTGGTGGTGGTGGTTACGGCCTTATTACGGGCGTGCCGAGGGCAGCGTGCAGCTTACGCGATTCGACACGAGCATGGTACATTCCCACGGAAAGGACGCTTGGAATTTCAGCTCTCGACGATCAATCCCCAATCTCGGTGGTATCGATCGATGGCTCGATGCTATCTATCGCGTCGGACCACTTCCGAACAGTTCGAAATGCGCGGACGAGCTTGACCCGTACCAGGATCTGTACAGGAGCCACCGCCACTAGTACATGCCGCTGCTGTACTGTAGTACTTATCAACACCGACTGCCCGGTGGGCCCAACCGACGAACTCGTACTACAGCAACAGGAGCCTGCAACGAACGAATATGCGGGTGATATTTGTGCACGAGGTTCGCGCGCGCAGGGCAGGGCAGGGCACACACACGGACGGAAGGGGCGGACCAAACCAACCTGACGACGGCCCATTGATGTGGAAAAGGCTCCAGGAAATTTTGAGGCGGTTGGGCGGTCGTCGTCCCGTCCCGATGGTTGAGCGGTTGGATTATATTGGTTGGGTTGGTCCTCGTCGTCGAAACGCCTGCTCATCATGCTGCTGGTCCTCTCGTCGTTCGCACTCGCACAAACTGATGATGAGCTGACCTGACCGGTTAAATACCATTATTGGCATCGCCCCGTACATGCGGCTACGTTGCGCGCTCGAATCTGTGCGTGTCTGAGGCGTGCATCGCCCGATCGGGAAACGGGTTGCCTTTCCGGACCGCGCAGGCATACCGGAACACGGAAGGGATGGGCAGCCGGAGATCCTCCTCCTGTAGCGTGCTGGATGGAGGCTCGCACACACAAGGGGAAGGGAAGGAAGGACCGACAAGGCCACCGTATATTCGGATCGCCGAGGAAAAACGTGCTGTGTCACAGAGCTGCTGCATGGAGCGCATCCGTAAACCGAAAGCAACCGGAAGGCTGCGGGGGCCCCCCGTCCCGCCGCTCGTTTTGTTTATTGTTTACCTCTCGCGAGAATGAAACGAAACGGATGGGGTGGGCGCGAAGGCGACGGACGGAGGCCACCACGAGCACGACAGGAGGGAGGAGAACAGGCGTTGGTCGCAAGCACACTCCAATCCGTCGCAAGCTATATGCCTCGCGTGCCGTCCAAGCCTCCTCCTCCTCCTCCTCTTCCTTCCCAACTCGTGATTGATGGATTGTCTCCTGCCTCCTCCTCTTCTCCACAAAGGGAATCGCCGGTTCGCTCGGCAAGAATTATCATGTGGCTAATAAGCATCGTACCCATTAGCTGTGCAGAGTTGGATTAACCCTTCCCTTTGCTTCGTTCCACATTGTACTTCTGTGCTGGATATTATAGAGTCAGTTCTGAATCAATCAACTACATTTGTGTGACATAATACTCAAAAAAAAAAAAAGTTTGTTGCAACTGTGCGCAAGTACGATCGCCTCAACTGTCTGTTTTTTGGTCTTGCTGCGGACAAGTGGCCCTGCATTGTATCGCCAGATTTCAGCATCAAATTCAGCAGCAGCATATGCCAAATCAGAGAAAGACGAGTGGCTGCCCGCGACAGATGATTGCTTCATGCGACTACATGGATACGCTGCCGATATTTAAACTTTTTGAGATTCGGATAACTTAATTTACAAATGTGCGTACGCTTTTACAGTTTCTCCGTCTTTACGCTTTGGCTCATTTTTGCTGTTAGCGTGATGGTACGGTGATGTCAGCCCTGCGTAAGTGGGGACCGCAGCGCACAGCGGGCCACTGCATATTCGTTCAGTTTCGAACAGCCATGATTTGCATTCGCATCCAAAATCCCTTATGCCAATGGCAGGTACAAAAATCTGTCAGGCGCATGGACCCGAGAATCTAGCGCTTGTGTTGCTTCGAATTGTATGGCCTACCAGGCTAGCACCAACAAATGTCCTTCAACTTCTTTTTAAACAGCAGCGTGATTTAACAATTTTAACTTGGACAGCAACCTGACATTCGGCTCCTCACTGATAATCTGAAACTAGGTAGATTTCCTACGAACTTGGCGACAGGACAACAGGGCTGCGTGGACTGATGATTTGGCCATAATTCACAATAACACCATGCATAAGTGTCGTTTCTGCACACAAAAAAAATGAATTATTTACATCGCATACAATACAAATTCAAGGAATCAGAGTAGTTCAGAGCATCACATGAGCATGAGCCATATACCTGAATAAGACAATATCTTCCTTTCGTCAAGAAATATGCTGTCAAAAACTTAAAACCAGCACGACAATTGCTTATGGACAGTCACAGCTATATATCCGAAGGGGCTGGTTGCCAAAACGTAGTTCTACTCAAATACAGCTCGCTACTGCAGTGTTGCTTGCTTATCTCCAATTATGCTGCTGTTAGCATCCTGAATACCTGATCTGATCACACCTGCAACAGAAACAGCCTGAGAACAGAACAAAAAATGACAAAACTAATCACTATAAATTCTATGGTAATTTCTAGAAAGGCCTTAATTGGAAATATCATAAAGTTTTATTACCTAAGACCTAAATAATAATGAGAGAACTTCTACTCAATTTACTACACTGCTGAAAGTAGTTAAAACAACCTGGATCCTTACTAACTAAAACAACCTGGAGTATCTTGCATAGGAGACTATTGTTACCTACAACCTATAGTAGTGAATGAAACCAAAGAAATTAGCAAGATTCACAGGAAATACGAATAACAATAGAACTAATATGCGCCAAATATACCATATAGTGATAGTGATATGATTTGTGCAGGTAGAGGTAAAATGAATAATGCTTTTGACCCTATGGACACTGAGATTATGGCCTGCATATTAGTTCTACAAGTGGCAATGGTGCTGGGTATCGGAAGGATTGTTTTGGAGACGGTGGCTCTCATGGTGCAAGCATGAATCACACTCTCAGGCACCTAGACCATGATTTCATTAGTTCCATAGTCAGCTTTAAACCCCGTGAATGTAATAAGGTTGCCCACGCCCTTGCTGCTCTGTGTCTGTGTAGTGTGTGTCTGGTCAGTGCTGATCCTTTGTTGGAGAACCTGCTAGTTTTTTATTCATGAACTTGTCTCCAGTGACTCTGCTGAGCTTGTGAGCTAATGGAAGTTCCTTTCCATTAAAAAAAAAAGGTATCAGCAAGCGACAATGGTTATCCCAGAATTTTTTGAACTATAACTCCCTTATAATGAGTTCATTCACACATCATGCAAACAGTCCTTCAGCCTAGTGATTGAGGTGGCTTAGTAGCACCCTCAAGGTCCCTGGTTCGACTCCCAGTGGGAGCGAATTTACGGGTTGGGGTAAAACAAATCCTCTCACTTGTCACCATGCCAAAGCACAGTTCTAAGGCCCGGCCCAGGTCATGGTCGTCTCACACGGGCCATGGTGCCGCTGTATCTTTACGATCAAATAAAGATGGAGAACATGAGTCTGGACCCTTGTTGGTAAAACATACAAATCTTGAAAACAACATTCAGTTGGAAAATAAAAGGAGTTTGGATTTATTTTTATTGCCACCAAACCTATGAATATATTTGGTTCAGACCTCATAAATTCAACATGTAATATGTTTGGAACACTTGGATAATTCTTATGAAATTTACTTCAAGCGATTCCTAATGGATTGTTGAAATAGTAGAAGCAAATAAAACTAAAGCTATCAGTGCTATCGAATACAATATGTGGCTTTCAGAGGAGTGTCCATGTTCAGTTGTTTCAAGTGGGGCACCCTGTACTGTGAGTCAAAGTGGAACCAGGACTCTTGGAGCAACAAAACTGGCATGGCCTCGACATAAACAGAGCAAGGAGAAAAAAATCAAGTCAGAGTTTGTTCACCATTTGGGACAAATTAGACTTAATTCATCACTTACAATCTTTATTCATCTCCCTCCCTCTCTCCTGCACACCTCTAAGAATGCATAAGGCCCTGTTTGGATCCCTCCAGTTTTTAAGAAACTGGTTTCTAGAAACTAAAGGGCCTCCAAACAGGCCAGTTTTTATGCCCGTTTTTATAAACAAGATTATGAGTTTCTAAGAAACCCATAATCTGGCTCAACCCAGCTAATGCCAGTTTTTGCCTCATTCCAATACAATTAACTACCAAAAAGCTAGTTTATATATTATAATAACTAGGATCCAAACATCTCCACCTAGTTTTTATCTAGATGGCCCAGCATTCGTACTTAATTGCTCATTTGCTTGAACTAATTTATCATGTTTAAAGGAAATGATTCTCCCGTTTAACTCATCAATAGTTCAAAAAAAATGCTACATTACAAATTCAGTAGAGAAAAAATTATAAAAGTAGAAACAAACCTCGTGTTGATTAAGATGAATTCATTCCTCACTTAGTACTGGAAAGTTAGGAGGCCACACCATTGTGAAGGGACAAATAAAAACATTCACACCATCCTCCAGATTAAGGTCAAGCACTTTCTCCACCTTCCTGTTCCGAATATGCATATAGAAGACCTCACATCCCACCTTCAACAGCAGCTCAGAATTGTTCCCAACCCTAAACACCCAAACACGTGACATCCAAGTGAACTTCCAATTGGGTCTTGCTAGGTGTCCGATCGCCTGACAAGCACAGATGGCATGAACAGGCTGCCACCCATCCGCATTGCCACTATCAGTATCGTGGTGCCAAACATGGATCTGCAAATCCTTCAAATGGACAAGATAAAATCCAGAACCATCTGCCATTGACAACTCGAGGTTTCTCAGGTACTTCTGCTGCTGCTGCTGCCCTCCATCAGGGAGGTCGATGACCAAGAAGCTCATAGATACCAGATCCAGCCCAAGTATGTATCCCTTTATCCCCAAGACATAGAACATTTTGTGGACAAGCAAACTACGGTGGGTGTAGCTCTTTTGCCATCTGACCCGAGGCTCTATGATGGCCGATGTGCAGTACACATCCCTGGATCCATACTGCAAAACAATTTGCTGGGCAAAGACTTCCGTGCCAACACGCACAATTCTGACTATGGTGCACGACAGGCAATTGTGGCCGTCCTCGGGGAGGATTTTGTATTCCTCGACACTAGTATCATTGGGGGGTAAAGGCTCGAGCTTGGGCGGATACGGTAGCAGCAGACCTCGAGTTCGTCGTAGCGGGCTCCAGACGACGCATCCCACGGGCCTCGACTGGTAGTTGTCGTAGACGACTGTAAGGATGCGGCCGTTGCGGCAGTGGGCGACGTCCACGCCACAGTTTGTTCCCCGCACCTGGAACAGGGCGCGGCGAAACAGGACATCGAGCTCAGGGGGATGAGGCAACGGCACGAACTCCGCGCCCACGATGTAGAGGCCGAGGAGGCGCGGCGGATGGAGCTCGCGGAAGCGGCGGAGGACGGCGGGGTCGGAGGCGTGGCGGAGCCAGAGCTTGCACACCAGCGCGGCGCGGACGAGGTAGGTGGGGAAGTCAAGGCGGACTAAGATCTCGCGGAGGAGGTCGTCGTCGCCGAGCACAGCCACCACCGGCGGCGGCGGCGTTGGCGTGGAGAGCTCTTTCCCATTCTTCTGCCCCATTCTTCCCACAGCGGTGATGCGGATCTGTGGAATGAATTTTGGGGTGGGGAACGGAAATGCCGAGTATATGAAGGTTGGGTTTTTTTATCGGATGTCTCGGAAGAGACATGAAGGTTGGGTTTTACAGGACGAAGAAGGCAATTAAACAAAAATACAAGTAGATACTGATTCAGGATTCTTTTGGTAACTTAGTTCAAAGTTTATTTTATTTGCGATGACTTGTCCAAAGTATTTAAAGATCGAAACCTGAACAAAAATTGATCGTTAAAGATAGAAGCCCAAACTAATCCTGGCAAATATTCGAAGCCAGCATTTAGGCATGGTAAAATGGCAATTCCCCTGCGCCTGTTGAAGGATGAGCCCGCCCTTCGGGAGCTTTCTACAGCAATATTATGCTTACAGAAGAATTGAAGAAAAAGATTATCAGTCAACAGCAATTGTGCTTTCAATATTGCAATCAATTAATGTGTATCAAGGGGTGTAATACTATTATGCTACTACAGAAAGACTGAGATTTGCTATATGTACGGCAGGTTTGGTTCAAAATTTGGAAATATTGTGCAAGTAGGATCCCAAACTTTAATCTACAATCATTATGATGGGTATCGTATCACAATCCAACCATTTCTGTTAATTTTACTGTTACATGAACGTTACGATAGCACGCTGTGAGTGTATGGCATGCTCTACAATATTGATAAAACCTAACTGAGACTGAGACATACGTATTCTGTAGATGTACAAACATGATATAACAAGACCGTTGTGAACCTGTGATTTCCAATAGATGCTAGCAGGTTTAACCAAAATGTGAAGTATCACAAGAGAATTATAATCCAAATCTGAACTTATATTAGCTGCATAATTATCCTGCTACAATCCAAACATGAATAAAAACAACATAGAATCTCTTATCTAGAAAGCATGATCATCTGCATTCTAGCACATCAATAGCTAAAGAAGATTACCATAGTCTAGAAATCCTACAACTAGTCCGCACAATATACTACAATGCTACCATGGATCTGTAGATTTGTGTAACCATTGACAGACACTCAGCATATAACATATATTTAAAGGATGGCATGAACTCATCATATGTTCAAGGTACCTACTACAAGTTATTAGTGGTTATACAGTATTACAGTTACACTGAAATTTTGTTTTCTAAGAGGCAATAGCCATACTATGATACTAATTTGTGATACAAATTGCCTAGTTAGTCATTTAATGGCTAGATTTTAAATGTAACAGAAATACTTACGACCGATTGTAATATTCATATAACTAGATTTATAGGCACAGCATAAAGAAGCAAAACATGCCACGATTCAATTTTGGGGTTCGAACTGTGGGTTAGCCACATATTTCTAACTGGCTTTGCATGACTATTCACGACTGCAATGACACTAACAGACAAGGAATTTGATTCTTTGATGCTTGGAAAGTACCTATATTATTCAAGTTCAAAAGAAACACTTTGGTAATATCCAGTGAGCAAGTTCCATTTGACACAAAGAACACAAATTTTTAAGGCTTAATAAATATTAGCTTTTTAACCAGCAGCTATTGGGACGACACCTATTCACCTAACTCATCACCATTTGCCGGAAACATATTTGGCTTAACTTGATTTCAAGCAAATTTAAACTAGAAAAACAACTCCAGCATAAGAACACACTGAGGGTTTCTTTTGAACGTGACAATTTAGCTAAATGGTCTAGCATTCTAGCTGATTAAAACTATGATTGCTACTATTCTCGAACCAAATTAATATGATGGAAATAATACTGCAAAAAAAAGAATTGCCAATCCCACTGAAGTTAAGAACCTCATTCGCATTGCTTAAAAAGTCACAAATTCAGTAGAGAAAACGTTATATAGAGCACGGGAAACAAACCTTGGAGGGTCACTCAGATTGACCATCTTAAACCTGTCCATCACTCAGTGTTGAAAAGTTGGGAGGCCACACCATCGTGAAGGGTCTGACAAAACGATCCTCCAGAGCCATCTCAAAAACTCCATCAGCCAGAAAAAAATACAATAGAACAACGACACTTCATCACTGCTATAGAGAAAAAAGATACTGAAATAGTTTGTTTTGCTGCTACATAAATACCATGCTAACGTAAGAACTAAGAACATTATTACAAGGTAATGACACAGGATGGCAAGACACCAGTGGCTTGCCCAAATCCATCTGGAAGGTCCCCAATGTATTCTCATGTATGGCTCACAACAATATTGCTTCAGCATCCAATTAAGTTGTGCTCAATGTCTAGAATACTTGATTCAACATCTAAAACATCACCTGCAACACATATGAAATCAGAACATAACAAACTGTAGCAAAACATACTGAAATAGTTTTTAGATGATTTTTAAGATAAAAGTTGTCATGCTCTAGACATACATCAAGAACAAAGAGAGGGAAACTCTACGTGATTGACTACACTACTAGCAAATACTGAAATAACGAAGATCGAAAATGCAGAGAATACTTGACTTGCATTTACTGTTACCTGAAGCCTATGTTGGTGAATAAAACAGGAAAGAATAAGGAATTTCACTGGTATTACAAATCCATAAAAATCAGCCCATTTGCTCCATAAGTTCAAACAAGCCACTGATTCTAACATTCCTGTAACTTTCCACATTTCAAGGAATATGATAACATAATTGCACCCCATATAACATGCAACTATTTCTATCCTAGGGTTTCAATCTGTGAGGTGGGGTCGTGCATTTCTAGATGAACTCAATACTGGCTTCCCACGACTACTTATAAAGACTGCAACAACATTAACAGATTAATGAACAGGAAATCTATACATTAATGACGCATGGCAGATATCTATGTCATTCAAGTTCAAAGGATACACAGCATTCAAATCCAGTGAGCTGCATCAGCACCGGAAGGGTCCATTTGACACTAACAATGCAAAAATTTAAAGAATTAACTCAAGTTATGGCATAAAATAACTGCAAAATGATTGTTCTTTTCCAAATTATTACTCGTCATTTTAATCAGCAGATATTAGCTATACTTTTCTTGACAAAGCCTATGAGCCTGAATCATCACCATGCACCAAACACATTTTTTTGGTTAACTCAAGTTACCAGCAACTTGACTCCCAACAAGTGTAAACTAGAAAAACAACTACATCATCAGAAATATCATTTAATCTTAACCTCTAAGTTGATATACACCAAGGTGCTGTTGAGTGGCTACACTAGAATTGGATGCTATGTGACAATAGCCATTAATTCTTTATACATTGAGTAGTTAGGCCAGATTTTTAAAAAATCACATACTTGCATCCAGGCGCTCACATGTTGTCATGATGCCAGTGTCCCCTTGTAGCCAAAGCAGCAAGGTGCTCCTAATCACCATTCACCAAAAGACATCTCACCACCTTAAAAACTATGGTTCGTGGTACACTGCTAAGATTCCTGGTGTAACCGAAATACTTACTATAGTACCTCAGACAATTCAAGAATATGTTAATATACACCATAACAACACAAACATGACAACGTTTGCACTCTAGGCTTCCAGTGCTGGTTTTACATGACTACACTAGCCATAAGGGTTGCAATTACGTAAACAGGTTAAAGGTTCCATTCATTACTGATGCATAGACGGATCTCCGTCAAGTTCAAACTAAACGTAGATAGGACAAATTCAGTGAACATCCCTGCCGTCCTTACTATGCTCACCACGAATGGTCCACAATTGATACTTCAAAGATTTGTAATTATTAAAATGTTAAAGTTTAGGATCACATGAAACTTAAATTCAAAAACTAAAGCTCATGTGTAATATTCTTTTCTTTCATTAGGTAGTTAGGCAGCCAATTCAGTTAGGTGGTCTAGCACTCTAGTTAATTAGTAATTAAAACTGATTTAACATGTTTTGTTTTTGTGAAAGATGACTTAACATGTTGATGAAGATAATATAGGTACCAAAAACTTGTCAATTCCTATGAAATTGAGAAAATTAATGCAAACTTGTAGTCAATCTCATTGCATCATTAAGAAAAAAAATGCTTACATAGCAAAATTCAGCAGAGAAAATATAGTATAACGCACTGGAAACAAACCTTGGAGGATCACTGATCTTGACTCTGGTGAGCTTGTTCATCTCTCAAAGCAGGAAAGCTGGGAGGCCACATTGTCGTAAAGGGATGGATCACTAAATTTCTTTCATATGAATTATCATCTGGAGGCATCTCAAACACTTTCTCCACCCTCTTGCTCCCAATATACATATGGAAGAACTCACGTCCCAGGTTCAACAAAAACTCAGCATTGTCCCCAACCCTGTGCAGTCTAACCTGACTGCTCCCTAATTTTAAAGTGAACTCCCAATAATCAGACATCGCAAGGTGTGCAATCGCCCGACGAACACATATGGTATTGACAAGCTGCCACTCACCAGCATAATCACTATCATTATGGTGCCAAACTTGAATCTGAAAACCATTCAAATGGATAAGATGAAACCCAGAACCATCTGCCTGTGACAGGGTAATGTTTTTCATTTCCCCATGCTGTTGCACACCATCTGGGAGGTCGATGACGCATAAGCACATAGATGCTAAATCCAACCCAAGAATGTATCCCACATTGCCCAATATATAGCACTTGTTGTTGACAAGCAAAGCACCGTCCATGCAGCGCTGGCGCTGCCAATTGGACGGAAGCTCTATGGTTGCGGAGGTGCGGACCTCGCTCTTGGCTCCAGCTTGCATGACAAAGTGTTCTGCAGAGATTTTCTTGTCCCCGCACACCAAGTTCACTATGTTGCAACACATGCCGTTGCCGCCATCCGCAGGGAGGAAAAAATGGCTGCCCTCTTCTAGTGGGGCGACAACAATGATGGGCGTCTGGTGCAAGGGGCTGCACACGAGAAATCCAGCCTTTATCCCCGTCTGGCACTGCGCCAAGAGAAACACGAGTACGCGGCCGTTGCGGCAGTCGAGGGCCAACCCATTCTCCAGGTGGAAGTTGGCGCGGCGGAACACGACGTCGAGCTCGCGGGGGTGAGGCACAGGCACGAATCGGGAAGGATTGAGGGATCCGTGCACGTATAGGCCGAGGAGGCGAGGCGGGTGGAGCCCGCGGAAGCGGCGGAGGAAAGCGGGGTCAGAGGCGTGGCGGAGCCAGCGCCTGGAGACCAGAGCCGCGTGGACGAGGCAGGTGGGGTGGTCGAGACGGACGAGGATCTCGCGGAGGAGGTCGTCGTTGCCGAGCACGGCTGCTTCCGCCGCCGCCGCCGGTGGCGAGGAGGATTTTTCCTCTCTCTTCCCCCGCTTCATTCACTCGGACGGATCTTAGGGACTGGACGAGGAACTTTTTTTTTTTTTTTTTTTTTTTGAGGAGTGACTGGACGAGGAACTGAACGGGGAGTCGGGGAACTTGAGGACCTGCCTGCCTCACCCAGGCCCAATAGGCCATGTATAGCCCGACTAAACGGCCTCACTAACATACTATATGAAGCAGCAGCCCAGGTAACAACGACCTGCTCGATTTGTGTTTCTTGGGCAGAAGCATTGCAAAATATTCAGTGTGTTGTTTTGATTTTTGCTCTATTTGCGTCTGTCATTCTTGCGCAGAATCTTTGCTAATATTTTCTGCGCGTTTCAACTTTATCAGATGACACCGGAGAGACCCTCAAATCTCTAATGCCGCTAAACACAGGTTATTAGTGAGGATATTTTTTTAAGGATAATATGAGATGCATTGATGCTCCATAGAGCGATTTGGCTGCCATCCTTTTTACAGTGGATAAGTTGGGAACGGTGGTTGCATATAATATATGCGGCGACGCGCCATCCTTTTTACAGTGGCGAAAGGCTTCAATTTCTCCGAGAAGAGAAACCTCCTCGGTTATGCTTGGACTTGCCCATATGGTCGCTGCAGATGAGATCCGCTGTTACTGCTCTGTCCCTCCTCGATCAGGGCCGTCCCTGGGGTGTTCCAGCGGTGCGACCGTACTGGGCCCCCAAAATGTTGGGGCCCCAAATTTTTTTTTCTCTGGTACATAGTCGGTCTCAAGTCCAGCGAGAATAGAAGCCGAAAGGACCTAGTCTCGAGTCGAGTCCACACGAAGACAAACGATCGCTGGGCGTGGGCGACGCCGCCGGGCTGCGGCTACAATTGCCTTAGGCTCATATTTCCTCGTCTCGTCCTCTCCTACGCTGCGAAGTGCGATCAGGTCACCTAGAGATTAGTCCTGATCGTTAGTGATGCTACTGCTTCGTCTCTACTCTCTCTACACTAGAAGAAGCTAACTGTTGTGTTCTCGCTCAGGTGATAAGCCGGAGGCGCTAGTAGTAGCACTTCAGGTGACAGGCCCTAGCACAACACTCCAACGATCAGGACTAATACACGCTGTTGCCGGACGCCGGAGGCCCCAACGTATGAACTGAATCTTAACTCTATTCTCGCATTCTTTTTTCTTCTATTAATTAAAAAATTGATCAGTGCTTAATCTATGTTATTTATCCAAAGGATATCTTCTTTAAATCGGATAAGAAAATATGATTCCGGTTGTGAAAAACGAAAGAAGAAAAAGAGGCTAGATAATCTACTTCAATCTCAGAAAGGTGCTATAGATAAATTTGTTTTGAAAAAATCATAAGGTCCATCTGACAATCAAATAATTAATCCCCAAGATATACTTAGAGAAGGTTGTCTATAAAGATATTATTGAAGATTTTATTTCAAGTAATGTAACGAGAATAAAGTATTTTAAGTGAAGATTATGATAGGTATAATTTTGTTTATTTTGGTTTATAAAATATATGTGAATTCATATAAATTATTTCTCAATTTATTTTGTAACTAAGTTAAGACAGACACCTGCCACTACTTGGTACAGGGCCTCCAAAATGATCGGGACGGCCCTGCCTCGATCCATTTAGTGGTTTCAGACGTGTTTAATTTAATTATACCGTGTTTGACTCTGGCTCAGACAAACGACGCCGCCGCGGCCCCGACGACGTCGTTTCAGACACAGGGTTCAACTCAAACTCCCATGGCTGCCAGCGGAGCACGTTCGTGAGCTGTGTGTGGCCGACGACACGGTTTTGCTTCGCCTGATTGGATTTTTGAGCGAACCGCACCGCCCACATTCCCCACCCAAAAGCCCCCAAAATCACATGGACGTGTCGACCACAGCTCACAAAAAAATCAGTGATCATCCTCACATCCTGCCTGCGTGCGCTACTGCGCATTGGTTACGTAACCACCGAAGCAGACCCCGGAGAGCCTATAAAAGGCAGCCTTCCATGGTCGCTTCGAGCACTCAAACACAATCGCTCTGCTCTGCTCTGCTCTGTGCTAGTGTGCTCTGCCCGGCAGCGAAGCAGCAGCTAACTATGGCGAGCCGGCACCGGATGGCGGTTCCCCCGCCGGTGGTGGTGCTTCTGCTGGTGTGCGTGTCGTCGTCCGCGGCGGCGCAGAAGTACAACGCCATCTTCAACTTCGGCGACTCCATCACGGACACGGGCAACCTGTGCATCGACGGCAGGATCCCGCAGATCACCTTCACGCAGCCGCCCTACGGCGAGACCTACTTCGGCACGCCCACCTGCCGCTGCTCCGACGGCCGCGTCGTCGTCGACTTCCTCAGTAAGTCTCGGTGCCTTTGCTTGCTTGTTGTCGTCTCTGTGCCTTGCTGCTTGTCGTCTCTGTGCCTTGCTTGTTGTTGCCCCTTTCTCGATCAAATTGGATGGTCGTTTCAGTAATCCATGATGGCTAGCTAGCTAACACTCGAGAACGCCATGGCTGCAGGCGACAAGTTCGGGCTGCCGTTCCTGCCTCCTTCCAAGTCGAAGAACGTGACCGACTTCAAGCAGGGCGCGAACATGGCGATCACGGGCGCCACGGCCATGGACGCCGACTTCTTCCGGAAATTGGGGCTGTCCGACAAGATCTGGAACAACGGGCCCATCAGCTTCCAGTTCCAGTGGTTCCAGCAGATCGCCACCTCCATATGCGGGCAGGGTAAGAATGAAGGTCTCAGTCTCAGTACTGGACCACACCACACGCGTTTTCTTCTTTCTTTCTACTAGTAGCAACTCCCTGTTCGTATTCTTTGTTTCTCATATCATATCCTATCATCTCCAATATATCTCCAGACTGCAAGAGCTACCTGGGCAACTCCCTGTTCGTGTTCGGCGAGTTCGGCGGCAACGACTACAACGCCATGCTCTTCGGCAACTACACCACGGACCAGGCCACCCGATACGCGCCCAAGATAGTCAATACCATCTCCAGGGGCATCGACGTACGTCTGCTACCGTCATCGATCTCCTGATTCGTGGCTGTTTCTATTATTTTCTTTTCTTCTCACCTGAACCTTAACTGAATGAATCATATAAATGCAGAAACTGGTTGCCATGGGCGCCAAGGACGTGGTGGTGCCCGGGGTGCTGCCCATCGGGTGCTTCCCCATCTACCTCACCATCTACGGCACCTCCAACAGCGCCGACTACGACGACCTCGGTTGCCTCAACAAGTTCAACGACCTCTCCGCGTACCACAACACCCTGCTCCAGAAGCGGGTCGCCGTGCTGCAGGCGCGGTACCGGAAGCGCGGCGCACGCATCATGTACGCCGACTTCTACAACGGCGTCTACGACATGGTCCGAAACCCGCAGAAATACGGTACGTGTATACACGGCACACTAGCAACGACCAACGACACACTAGACAACATGTTGTCACGCAAACCGAGCGTCCGCCCGCGTGACACCGCCGCTAGCTATATACGGCCACTACTGCTGGTTTTGTTATTTCAAACCGCGCCACTAGATACGTATAGCAGGGGGACTGCAGGAGGATCTTTTGACTCTTTTTCCGGCGCTCATCCATCGCCCACTTGACTCCTCCATCCACAGGGACACAGGGTAAACACAAAGGACAAGCAAAGCGGTCGGTTGCAGTAAAGAGCTTTTTGTCACGGGACGGTTTATTTATTCGTAACAAACCCTTTTTTGTCACGAGACGTTGCCTCAGTAAGAACCTTTTTGTCACTGCAGTTGTACTACGCGCCACTAGCCCACTAGCAGCGAGCACAGCCAGTGCGAGCGCCACCACATGCACGTCCATGTGCGCCGCCGAGCCAAGATTCCTTCCTCCCTCACAACCAGCACACAGCAGTGAGACCCATGCGCGCTACGCGGAAACGTGAACATGTCGTCGTGCTGCGCCGGTGATGACCACTCGTTTAGTTTGGCGCTCGTGGGTCGTGGCAGCTGATGACCACTTGTTTAATTAAGGGCAAGCCCAAGCAGGGAGGAGGTCGTGCGCCGGTGATGAGTCGTCGTCGCAGTTATGACGAAACGATGGCAGATGCGTTTGGTTAGGTGTGGTGCAAGTGTGCCGAGCGTTGCTTCCATTCCCCTTCGCTGGAACGGTGGAACCGGCCATGTTCCCCGCAACCAACACATGCGCCAACGTGCACATGCGACCGCGCCGGAGTTAAAGCCAGTGAGCCGGTGCGGGCGTTAACGGTGCTGCCATGGCGGCTGCATGTGATCGACTAACAGTTCTCTCTCTAAACCAACGCAATGCAAGAATCGTTTTCTTCATGACGTAGACGTGTTTTTTTTAAAAAAAAAAGCTATTTTTTCTGGTTTCCCTTCTGATATGGAGCTTTTCCTTTTTTTTCTTTTTCCTTTGAACGTGACAGGGTTCAGCTCGGTGTTCGAGACGTGCTGCGGGTCCGGCGGCGGCAAGTACAACTACCAGAACAGCGCGCGGTGCGGGATGCAGGGCGCGTCCGCGTGCGCCAGCCCGGCGTCGCACCTCAGCTGGGACGGCATCCACCTCACCGAGGCCGCGTACAGGCAGATCACCGACGGATGGCTCAACGGCCCATACTGCAGCCCGCCCATCACCCACAGCTAGCTGAGCAGAATTAAAGACACAAAAATAATTTGATTTTATTATTATAGTATGATTGGATTATTGGTTCGGGTACTCCTCTCACATTGAATGTGGCTTTTGATTTGTTCATTTAATTTAGTTGCCGAAGAAAGTAACCGTACGTGGAATTAGCAATACATATATGTATGTTCGTGGTCCTTTTTGTAACTTGCTTTCGCTTTTATCACGTATCGACGAGAATCGGTTTTCCATGTGCCGGCATGTGGCCTGAGAAAGAAACGAGTCGGACAAGTTTGGTTTTGTAATTCAGCATAGCTATTTTCTTTGTATATAGATCCATGCGTCTAGCTGTTTGTTAGCAGGCGACATCGGTACCGATCTCACAGTGACGTCATGCAAATTCCCGTCTTTCCCCAGATAGTAAACCTCGATCTTGAACTTTCGTAAAAGTAAACATCGACCATGTGTTGTATGAATGCCCGAGCTATGTTCAGCTTAGTACCTGAGAGACCAAATCAAAGAGATGTATTGTTGCCTAAAGACAGGATACAAGTTTGGCATTCACAAAAAAAAAAAAGAGAGAGGGAAAAATAGCACTCCCATGCAACTTGGCTAAGAAGTAAGAATTCAATAGGAGATGAAGCAATCTACTAATGCATGCTCAAACAGAGAGATGACTGAAGATGAAACAGAGTCCATTTACATACTCTGCTTCGATTATACATGAAGAAATATAAGGGCCTTGTCCTTTTTCTTTTCGGTTGAAAAATCATACATATTCCTATCATTTACGTTTAAAGGAACAGTAGAAGCTTCAACGTGGTTACGTGATGCTCTTTGAGAGGAAAGAGCAACCAGAACTGGCAGCAGAGTACTGATCCGACGACGAACGGTCAGTGAGTCAAGAACTGCTAGACTGCAGGGCAATGAGTGACGCGTAAACCCCGCCTGGAAAATCGCGGAGCAGCTGCTTGTGCCGGCCTTCCTCAGTGACGACCCCGTCCTTGATGACGGCGATCTTGTCGGCGCCGGTGATGGTGGACAGCCGGTGCGCCACGATCACCGTCGTCCTCCCGACCATCACCCTGTCCAGCGCCTCCTGCACGGTGCGCTCCGACTCGGCGTCCAGCGCGCTGGTAGCTTCGTCCAGGAGCAGCACCTTAGGGTCCTTGAGGATTGCTCTCGCGATAGCGATCCGCTGCTTCTGCCCACCGGAGAGCTGCACCCCACGCTCGCCGACGTTGGTGTCATACCCGTGAGGGAGGGACGAGATGAACCTGTGGGCGTTGGCCGCCTCGGCAACAGCAACGATCTTCTCCTCGGTGACCTGATCCTTCTTGCCGTAGGCGATGTTAGCTCTGATGGTGTCGTTGAAGAGGACGGGTTCTTGGCCGACGAGCCCCACCTGCTGCCTTAGCCAACTGAGCTTGAGGCTCTTCAGGTTCACGCCATCTAAGAAGATGGCGCCAGAGTCAGGGTCATAGAACCTCTCTATCAAGGCTATCACGGTTGATTTCCCACTTCCGCTTTCTCCGACTAGCGCAACAGTCTGCAATGGTGATAACAGTTGTCACGGCATTTTAGTGGTGACGAAGTTCATGCACTGAAGCATTGGGATTTGCACGAATCTCTAGAGTTTGTTTTTTGTTCAGGATCTAGTACAGAGCAAGTTTACATGTCTATTTCAGTTTTGTTGAAAATTAATGCATTAGAGCTAGGATAAAACTGAATCTCATTATAAGCAACGGTAAGGGAATAATAGAAGCCTTATCAAGAAAACAGTATTCACCTTTCCAGATGGGATTCTCAAGCACAAATCTCTGAAGATTTGCACGTCAGTTCGAACGGGGTACTTGAAGCTAACGTGCTGCAGCTCTATATTGCCCTCCACTGTCCCAAGTGTCCTTCCCTCCTCAGAGCTTGCATCAATCATGGATTTCTTATCAATAATCTCAAATATAGAAACGGCTGCCTCTTCCGCCTTGCTAAAATCACGAGCCATGGAACTCGACTGTGAAACCCCAACAGCCATCATTGTTAAAGCAAAGAACACCTGCGTTTTCAAGAAACAGCAGATGAGATCAAGAGAAATAACGAATGAAAACGGCAAAAGAGATGGTTTAATAACATGCTTCATTTTCACCTTAAACACTTGCCCAACATCTGCGTGCCCATCATGTATAAAGCGAGCTCCAATGTAAAATGATACTGCATAAAAGCAGAAGAGCAATGCGAACGAGAATCCATAGCCCACACCACTAACTGCCCCTTGACGAACTCCTTCCTTGACAGGGCCTTCACATTTTTTTCGGTAGTTTTCAACAACCTTCTCTTCGGCACAGAAGGAAGCCACAGTTCTGATGTTACCGATGGCATCACTAGCAATTGTGCTTGCTTGTTCATACATTTCCTACAGGCAACATCCAGAATTTTCAGCAAACAAATTAAACAATAATATGATTGCCACGCGAAAAGAGCAATTGGAATACCTTGGCATTTGCACTGAAACCCCTCATAAACCTTGCCTGAGCAAAACTTTGCGCAAATACGCAAGGAACGAAGCATAGTACTATGCATGCTAGCTTCCAGTTCGCAATCATGGCTATTACGATGCCAACAATAGCAGTGCTAATGTTTTGCACCATCAAGGACACAACGTCTCCTGCAATGCTTCTGATAGATGCTGCATCTGCAGATAGCCTAGATCCTATAGCACCACTGAAGAAAACAAAGGATGTTCAAGATTTAAATAGGCAGAATAATTCCAGAAATGATGTACTGATTAAGTAAAATACCTGCTGTTCAGAGGGTCATCAAACCATCCAATTTCCTGGTATACAACCCGAGTAAATGATAAACCACGTATGCGCTCAATAAGTTTCCCACCTGCCATGTAGAACATAGAGTACTGTACTGGCAGGATAAGCATGGAGAGCACACCCAACATCACGTACATCTCCGCCCAGTAAACTGAATCTTTTCGTAGCTTGTGTGGCGGTTCATAGAATGTCTTGATGGCACTTGAAATCAAGAGGCCAAAAACAGGAAGTATAGCTCCATTCGCGATAGACGCAGTGCATCCTAAAACAAGGATCGGAGTTTCAGGCTTATGGAGATGGAGTAGTCGTCCGAATACATTCTTCCCTGACATATCATCACCCTTTCTAGCTTCATGCTCAATTGATGAGAATGTGTGTGAGTTCCTTCTGCTTCCATCCTGAGGCGAATGCCTACTATAAGATCGCTCAAAGGACGACTTTCTGCTACTGTGTCCACTCATAGAGTTCGCAGTGAAAGATGATGTCTGTATCCTGTTAGATTCGTCTGCATAAGCTCCGTTTCTCTGAGCGTTCACCTCTTGGAGTCGTATCAGTTGCGAGTATGCTCCATTGGAATCCGTGATCAACTCAGCATGTGATCCTGTTGTGTTAACAGTCAATTGTTATTACGATGATTGATTTTGGCTCGTGAAATAAACTTACAGAAGTTTTGAGTAATAGTTATAGAACAGAGGCGATCAAATTCCTGATTACCTTGTTCCACTAGCTGTCCACGATGTAACACTGATATTGCATCAGCATTTTTCACAGTGCTCAGGCGATGCGCCACAATTATTGTAGTCCTGTTCACCATTATATTATTAAGTGCCTCCTGAACGACACGTTCAGACTCAGCATCAAGTGCGCTTGTAGCTTCATCAAGTAGTAGTATCCTAGGGTCCTTTAAAATTGCTCTTGCAATTGCAATTCTTTGTTTTTGTCCACCAGACAGTTGTGTGCCATGCTCACCAACCATTGTATCTAGTCCCTGAAAATAGGTGCCGCTTGTTAGCTATCATTACAACCCAATTGACAAAATGGAAATTTTAAAGTTATATAACCAAATGCCAAAATTTGGAAAATTATTAGAAGAGGAGGGGATAGGGGTGGTGAGCTTACATTTGGTAGCTTGTCGATGAACTTTGCGGCATTGGCAAGCATAACCGCGCTCCTGATTTCTTCCTCAGATGCGCCTTTCTTTCCATACTCAATGTTTTCTCTTATGGTCGTTGTGAAAAGAATAGGCTCTTGGCTGACAAGTCCTATTTTCTGTCTTATCCTGCTAAGGTTCAGCAGTTTCAGATTAACACCGTCTAATAGAACTTCACCTGATTGTGGATCATAGAACCTTTCTACTAGGCTAATTATAGTAGACTTTCCACTTCCGCTCTCCCCAACCAAAGCCATTGTCATGCCAGTCGGAATGGTAATAGAGAAGCCACTGAAGATTTGTTGATCTGGCCTTGCAGGATAACTGAAATGGACATCTCTAAGTTCAACAGCCCCCATGAAATTCTCCAATACAAGGCCATTCCTATCATTGGCATCAATCTCAGGTTTTCGGCAGATTGTTGCAAACATTTTGTAAGCTGCAATGCGTCCTGATGCAAAAGCACTTAAACATGGCGAGGAATTTCCAAGAGCCCTATCAAAAATTGGAAAAACAACAGTGCGAAAAGGAGTACCTATAAGGTATGTTTATGTTTACATTATTTTGAAAGAAATGTTGGCATTGAGAATAAAGATACTCACATTGCACCAGTCATGATAGCCATCAGTACATTGATGATATATCCCCCAGTATATCCCTTTTCAATAATCAATCTTGCACCATACCATACAGCCAACGCATAGCTGCAGAAAATAATAAGCAAAAGTAAACCAATTCCCAGTCCCACGGCAATGCCTTGGTGAACTGTTGATCTGTATGATGTTTTCAACAACTCGTTGTATCTGCTAATTGCTCTCCGTTCACCAGTGAAAGATGCCACCTGAACGTTCATATAAGAAAATTAATATCATCTTAACACGACGGTAATTTGGAAGAGCAGAGTTGATTGAATGGGGATTATTACAGTTCTGATTGACCCAATTGTCTGGTCAACCACTTTTCCTGCTTCAACATAGGCCAGCTGGGAGCGATTTGTCAGCTTTGATACAACGAGTGACATGGCTGCTGCAGCCATAACAACTGGAGGGATGCATGATAACAGTACAAGGGATAGAAGCCAGCCTCTTGCAAATGCAATTATGAATCCACCCAGAAATGTTGATGCCAGCTGAAGAAACTTTCCGACCTTCAATGAGCCAAATAAAAAATGTGTTAGATCATCGTACGATCCTAAAATTACCAGTTTTTGTTCTGTATAGTACTCTACCTTCAACTCCGACCAATATATTTATATAGTAGAGATAGAAATTGCTTAGAATATTACACAAACAGAAAACAGAGATTTCAAAACATGAATATTCGTCGCATGGCAGGACAATAACTTTGACATTAAAGATCCAAGGCCATATAGAACATACTTGATCAATTAGAAGCTGGTTATGTGATTAATTTAACAATAAACTGCAAGTTCAGGGTTGAAGAGGTTTGCATACTCATCATATATTTTACATTTAATACTACAAAGAGACATCAGTTTCTATTTCATATGGTTAGAATTTTAATAGTTACTTGTGATTCAACAGGAATATACGTCATCACACCTTCTCTCCAATTGCGTCCTGGATCAACACTGTATCACTGGACATTCTTTCAATTACTTCACCAGTAGATGTCTCCACATCAAAGAAAGAAATATCTTGTCGAAGTATAGTTTCGAGGTACATCCCACGGATGCGTGCAGCCTGCCTTTCTCCAGTCACCATCCAGCAGGACACCTCTGCAAGAACAAAGTTGCATGAGATAGTAACACATGAACAAGAAGAAATCCGAATATGGAAATTATATATGAAGAGCATTAGTAGATACTGCACTTTGGACTTCCTAAGATAGCTGCATTTCGACTTTTTAAGATAGCCGCACTTTCGACTTTTTGAGTAAAAAATAGCAAAGAGATGAATGCTGACATTCATATACACTATTATATGGCACGCATATGGTTGTACACTTGTAACCAAACTAACCATGTGGAAAATATATATTAGTATGAAGTGAGATAGGGAATGTACACTAACTAGGGTTTTACATGGCATTTAATTTAAAATTAGTAAAAGAACTGGTAACCGGGTTTCAAAAGCAAATAAACCTATTGCCGTAGTTGCATACTTACAAATTTGCCATCTATGGCAGTAATAAGTGTCTCAACGTTTTTATAAATTTTTCGGTGGTGGAATTCTGTTAACTAACAGAGAGCAAAATAAGATTGTGTATAAATACAGCATATACATGCATTATGTGCATGCAGAACCAGTAGGTTCCATGAAACCTCAGAACAAGAATCCCATCTGTATATCAGTGAGTAAAGCGAGTATCTCTTATTCTCTTGCATGGTACAATGTTTCTTTTTATATAGATGGTGAAAGAAATCATGCGAACTAGCTTTATAGCATATATATAGTGTTCTTGGTACTCACGAAGAAACCCAGCCACTCCAGAAGCTATTGCTACATATACAAATCTGACTGCAACCTGAAAAAATTGAAGTTAAGAGGATGAGAAAATGGCCAATGTTAACTTGGATACGAAAATGCGAACCTGGGGAAATTCTTTCAAAGAGGGAAAACATTCCACAAATATAAGACAATTAAAAGATTAGTAAGCTGTATTCATGACTCTTTGGCAGCATGTAGGAAACAAATCGTGATATACATTATACATTACATCCTATTATTGGGTAAAGGAAGAAACATATGTATGAAAGCAAATACAACCAATTAACTTTGAGAGATAAAAGCACTAAATTTAGCCCCATATTTTCTTTGCACATTGCTCAAACCTTTTGAGAGAGAGTGGTATGCTGCTGGCCCAATTCAGATGAGAAATTCCAGTTCTTATGGAATCGACTGATACCTCGCATAAACCTTCCCGATTTCCTACTGGCACCATGCATGCTAACACAAAATGTACTAGTACAAAACATCTCACACATGCCTCCCCTTTTCCATGTGAATTCTCCCTAGTTATGCACTTTGTGACAGACGGACAACTATTTGCCAGTAGATGCATGTCATGAGAACGCCACGCCTTAAATCCCGTACAGGACTAGATTTAAAACGTGGATAAGCCAGAAACTTACCGATAAGATGATGATTAAGAAATGCTTTTGTAAATCAACATACCACATACGATGGTGTTTTGACAGAGAATAATGTCATTGATGGCAACACCAACACGAATAATAAAGCCTAATAAAACGAAATAGTAGAGAAGAACGCAAACAAGCACTCCGGCTGGGGATCTCTTGTACTCGTACCCCTCGAAAAAGGGCAAATGTGATTCAAACATCGAAACTAGTTGAGCACAAATTTGGATCGGGTGCTCATCGATGAGCACCAAAAAGAACGGTGCGGATTGGTGGATTCTGAATCAGGAAACGTTTTATCCGAGCGGTGGATCAACTCGGCGGTGGATAGATCTCGATTCGAATCGAAATTAACCGACATACATAAATGACTGGGACCTTCGATTAAAATGTTACCAAAACCCTTTAAACCACTTCGATTAAAATGTTACCAAAAGAGGAAGCCCAGGAGGCCAGGAACCTAACGAACCCGTCAGTCGCAGGCAAGCACTAGAGATCAAACAGCAGTGGAGCTAGCGCAATGGAACAACCGCGCGTCCAAGGACAACAGCTGAACCCTCGCAGCGGGGACGAAGAAGGGGGGTACCGTGAGCGGAAGCGTGAGGCGATCAGACCTTGGAGACGACGTGCACGACGCGGGCGGGATCGGCGGCGCCGAACGCGTCGACGAGGTCACCGATGAGGAAGGTGAGGAACGGCATCGCGAGCCCGTTGGCGATGGCCGCAACGGCGCCCACCGCCATCATCGCGACGTCCCGCCGGTCCGCGAACGCGAAGAGCCGGTGCATCGGCACCGTCTTCGCGCCTCCTGCTCCCCCGCCGCCGCCGCCGCCTCCAGCTTCCGCCATCGATCGCTATGCGGCTAGGTACGGCGCCGCCACCACCTCCGCGGCGCGCCGACGCGATCGATTCGGTGCGGCGGCGCTATGGTGAATGCATGGACTGGTGGTCTATTGGTGGCTTTTTTATGGAGGCGAGGTCGCTGTCTTGTTGCCTATGGACCAGGAGTCCGGTGCGGCCTATCTGGTTTGCTGCGTCACCTACCTCGAGGACTCTGAGGTTTAAGACAAGTCGTTCGAAGCTTCGAATCGAAGTGATAAAGGTGCGGCTGAGTTTGAATTCGCATCCGTGAAATAAAAGGAGTTCATCACGTTATTTACGTTTGAATTTCCCAACCATCCCAGATAATTATTCATGTCCACGGGGAAAAAAGGATGAAAAAAACGTAATGATCTTTCGTTTCTTTCAGAAAAAAATGCACGTAATTTCCTTAAATTGTAATCAATATCTTTGATTCCAAATTGATTATATTTATTATGATGTTCGTCGCGAGGGTAGATACATCAATCATCAATGCTTATGTTTAGTTATATTTGTACATTTCCAATCTGCCTCATGGCTCATAGTATCTCGGATCGCATGCATTAGCTAGCCACCGTATGTGAGAGGTGGTTGCTTTAAGCGCCTAACCCAGAGTCAAACACCTAAGCCTGTCACAACATCCTTCTATTGTAAAGAAGCTTATGATCAATAGAGCAACTCCTTTTAGTATGATTCATTATTAGTATTGTAGCAATTCTATGATTAAGTGGGCAAGCAACTGCAACACAATACTATGATTAAATGGACAAAAATATTCTCATATGCTTCTAGAAACTGGAAATTAAAGCTCTCTTCAAATGGTTAGCACATCCAATACGTAGTGGTAGTGGTGGGCTCAATGCCACGGTTAGAAACTTGGTATTCAGTTCTTGTTGGGTGGAGTGCTTAGAAAGGCACTATAAGATAGAGTGTAATTAAACTACACGACGCTGATCACATCAATCACACACACAAAAATAGATGAATCAGTTACTACTGAGCAACCAAGTTTGAGTGTGAAAAGTCTTTAACTTGACAAGAATATGATCGAGCAATTCTGTCTTCCATTTGTGTTAAAGTGTGAAGGACACTTCTCCTCTGCTCTGCTATCTATATATTGAAGTAATAAGACCTTGTTTGGATCTTCTAGTTAGCTAAATTTTAGCCTCCTAAAGTTTAGTCAACTAAAATTTAACCAACTAAACTTTAAAAAGTATATGTTTGGATCCATAGCTAAATTTTTTGACTAAGCAAAAAATAGACATGTCTATCCTTTATTAACTAACTAAAGTAGATATATATGTAGGTTAAAGGAAAATATTACATGTGAGAAGGGGTAGTTTTGATTTTAGTTGCTTTTTCCCAAGTTTAGAAGATTTTAGGAGGGTTGGAATAACTAGAGAACTAAAGTTTAGAAGGTGGGCTGGCTAAAGTTTAAAAGATTTTAGGAGGTTATGTTTGGAACAAAAGTGACTAAAATTTAGTCAACTAAAGTTTAGAAGGTGGATCCAAATAGGAACTAAGTTGTAGAGACTAGACATCAATAACTAATGCCCTGTTCTTGATGTATGCATGATCTTCCAGAAAACATATAGCTAAAACCTCTTAAATTGCAACCTATGATAGATATACAAAAGTAATGGTAGAAGTTGCGTAGTTAAAATAATGGAAATTGACATAAAAGATATCTTAATGTGTACTTCATCCGGTCTAATTTATTTGGCATATTGAAGTCTAGCATGGGGATTAAAAAGAAATATAAAAGGTAGGTGCATAGAAAATAAAGAGGAAAGAGATAGAGATAGAGGTGTAAGCCTTCGGACGCCTTCATTTGTTCGGGGGAAGAGAGAAAGTTATATCGAGAAGTGAGAATATCAATTATTTTGAAAAAGTTGAAGACTGCTAAAGTGCCAATTATTTTAGGACAGAGTGAATACTATATAGTCATCTTCAATATGGTATTATCACGTTCATATATAAAGTACTAGTTATCTGTGAAGTTTATATACTGCGTAGACCAACTTGATGTCCAAGGAAGGTTTTAATTTACGAATAACGACAAGTACATTGAGATCAAGTCGTTGTTTGTTGCGGTTACTACAATAAAACTTACATCGGTAGGAGTATATAGCAATAAATATATATAGGGAGCATCTAATTTTTAATAACATAGCTTGTCTTTTGTATGATTTTTTTGGGTGAAATATATATGTCTTTTGTTTTTGTAAGATTCTTCCTTTTCTTTTGCAAAATATGTATTTGGTAAGATTCTGCCACACAAATGTTGCAATTGCAATACTCATGAACAAATGAGTAGACTTTATATTTAAGTCTTGCATAGGCTAGATGCATATGATATATATTTTTTGACCCGAGTGAATGCCATATACTTTGGTTCATATGTATGTTTAATATATTTAGTTATTTACCTGTGAATCAAGTACAGACTCAATGCAAGTAGTAACAATCAAAGCACGTTAATGTAACGGTTCTATCAAATCACTAGAGCTCGGTAAATGGCATTCACTCGGGTAAAAAAAATCAAGGCACATTAATGCAACTTATTTTATTTTCTGAACAATTTATACTAATGCAGCAATTTTCACCGATGAACAGTGGGCTTGTAAATTGTATTGGGCCTAAGAGTAGTGACACCTATCTCGGCCCATCAGGCCAGCCGCGACCTGCGGACCAATCCACCGGCCGGGTCGGTTGCGTCCTCTCAGGTGGTCCGCACAAACGCACCACGGCACAGGAACGCGTCCTGAACTGGCATACCACCGCCGCCGTCGCCGTGTCCTGCACGAACGCCGAGTCCGTTTCTCTCGCCTTCGTCGGCCGTCGCCGCCGATCCATTGCCTGCCGTTGCTTCCGCCTTACGGTAGCCGTCTTTACTGATCTCCTCTGCCGTCTCTTCTTCCACCCGGGAGGCAACATGGTAAGCAGAAGATCTAACCCTAGCGGCTCCACATCATCTTCCCCATCCCCAAATCATGGAACATCTTTCCCTAAAGTTGCGCACGGCGATTATCGAAACCGCGGAATCTTAATGGGCGGGCGCGCCGTGCGCGACATCTTATTTCCCCATCTTAGGTTCGACTATCTGACGGAGTTTCTGTGGTTTCCTGCAGTCGTCACTTGCTGCCGCGAGGGCGGATAACTTCTACTACCCGCCGGAATGGAGCCCGAAGAAGGTATGGATCTCTTGAAAAGTGAATCGTCGCGTGACCTATTTTTTTTTTTCGATATGTTGTGCTGTTGTGGTTGCTAATGCGTCTTGCTGGTCTTGTTGTCTATGATAATTAGGGTGGGCTGAACAAGTTCCACGGGCAGCATGCTCTCAGGGAGCGAGCAAGGAAGCTCGACCAGGGCATTCTGATTATAAGGTATGACTCTTGTGAAACATTGCCCTGTTTGCATATTTGATCACATGAGGATATGGCGATTGAAATGCATACACTACTCCTGAGCTGTCTTTACGTATGTGTGTCTATTCGTGTGTTTTTTTGGGGGGCTAAGTGCGGAGAGGACTAATTTTCATGGATTTGGCACTGATGTCTATTGAATCAGGAATCTCGTCTTGCTAATACTTTGTCATTAACCTACTGTTTAGTATGAAATGTATCTTGTAACTGTTTATGAAATTAGCCTTTTTTATTCAACAACAAAGCCTTTTTTTATCCCAAGCAAGTTGGGGTAGGCTAGATATGAAACCCATGGGAACCCAAAAAAGAAGAGACAAAGGAACAAAAGCCAAAAGAAAGAGAAGGAAAAAAAAAGAGAGACAAAAACAAATGTGATAGTCATATGTTTGCCTGAAAGTTCACATTGCCTGGCTTATGAACAAAAGCCAAAAGAAAGAGAAGAAATTAGCCTTTTTTATTCATTGGCAAGAAATGGATTAAGTGATCTCTGTACATTACCAATGAACATTCAATGAATTAGTCATACTGTTCTTGCTTTTGCCTCGTATTTGTGCAGTTAGTAAAGTTGCCTTTGCTACTACTTAATGATACTCCATGATCACTACTATATGTTGTAGTTAGGGATATGAGCCAATGTGATAGTCATATGTTTGCCTGAAAGTTCACATTGCCTGGCTTATGAATTCATCAGTACAGAATCAATGCGATTTGAGATCATGAACCCTCCCTCCCCACGGGGATGTGGATATATGAGTGAGTTATTGGATAAAAGTGGTTGGAAGATGAAGTAAAACATATTGTACTATTGTTTTGTTCAACTTATTGCATAGGATCAAATACTTTGTCAAAATGCTTGTCCTTGCTTCAATGTTACTCATCTGTTGGTTTAATATGCTTGGTCAATTTTGCAGATTTGAGATGCCTTTCAACATTTGGTGTGGTGGTTGCAATTCTATGATAGCGAAGGGAGTAAGGTTTAATGCAGAGAAGAAACAAGTTGGAAATTATTACTCTACCAAAGTATGTGCTTAATTACAATAAAATTCTTACTTTGTACTGTTGCTGTTCATTGATCTCCAGTGTGTACTGAATTCTAGATGACTGTTTCGATCTCATGATATTTTTTGGTGGGGGAATATGATCTCATGACTTTTAATCACATTGATTACAAATTATGACTAACCTTCTAAAATTTGCTAACTTTGTAAACTTATGTGAGTTTAAGTATGCAGTTGTGGACTTGGGGAATTGGTTGAGCCTCAGCATGGCATCAAATCAAACATAAGAATCTAGGCATTCTTAATGTATTGGAATTGCTTCACACTTGATGGAAACTTCTGATTAGGACGTACAACCAGTACAAACTCATGTACTGTAGCTGCTACCGTGCCTTTGCTTTGTGCTGGTCGGACAGCTGGGTCGGACGACCCAGCTGTACATATAGCAGTGCTCTTAATGTATAGTGGTGTTGTGGTTGCCAACTAAGCTGTGTTTAAATGTAAGGTGAATCGGGATATGACAATTCAATGGCTACTCAGGACATGTAATGCCATGTGCCCATGTCTCACTGACATGTGAGCCTTGAACTCTACATATTAGTGAGACATAAAGGCAGAAATCCTCAATTGTGCTGAATTGAGTGATCTTAAATATTTGAGGCTGTATCATATCTTGAATTTGCTTAATATGTATTTCTTTCAGATTTTATGTCTGAAATAAGAAGTAGGATTTGTTAGATTGATCCCATCCATGTCCATTCTCATTGATTTGTCTTAGTAATCTGTAGTCGTAAACTCGTAATTTATTTGGGCATATGTTAGATCTTGCCCTTTAAATGAACAAATTAGCCCTTGAACTTCAGACTAAGAATTTCCTTATAACATTCACAATAACATTGTTTTTAATTATAAATACTGCAGTTGATGTCTGATACTGCTATCCTAAGCGCATCATCATATTTTTCAAAACTGTAGAAAGCCATGTGATGCACAGACTTTAGTATTTGTTAAGTGGGAATATAGAAAACCGTGATTTCTATTCTATGGATCCAATGACCATTTGCGTAGCAGTAGCTCATGATTATCTCGGTTGCCAGAATCACTTTTTGATATTTTGGTGTCTGGTTTGACTCTCCTCTTTTTAAGCTAAAGGTCAAAGGAATTATCAAATGAAAAGACATGGATAAAACAGTTTCTGGATCTTTTTTCCCACATAAGCTTAGCACTGCACAACTATCATAAATGGGCCCTAAGATGCATAGACAACCTATATAAGCGTGAAACCTGCATCATTTTTTGGAGTGTGCTCTTGTTTACTGGTGCTGTAGTGTGGTGTTATGAGTTTGAGTCATGCTCGATATATAGACTAGCAAAATCGTTTGTTTGGGTGTCTTTTTGCATGTATATTTCCATGCTTGTTTGATTTATTTAGCAAGTGTATTATCCTTAGGTAAAGATCATAGTTTGCAGTAGTTTATAATTCCTGTAACATTAGATGAAGAATATTTTTCAAATATGCTGGCTTGACAGAAGATTGTGTGGTGAGATTTTAATGATTATGGTTAAAGCCTTTTATTTTATCAACCAAAATGCCTTTTGGGAATAGAGATTGCTAAAGATGAGATATGAGTAAATGTTAGTATTATCTTGTATGTTCTTGAATATTCTTGCATCATGCTGATGAACTTTTTAGCTGCTGCTTTAACTGTATTATTATAAGGATTGCATGCCTTCTGTATGTGCTTACACCTGAGTCCATTATCTGTCTTCATCAATCTCCAAAATGCTTAAGGCCATAGAGCTTTCAATATCTAGCAGTATTTGTTCTAGCAGCTGTCTATAACACATTTGCACACTTGTGGCATGTTCATTTAAATAGCATTCTGTACTGTCCTTATATGGTTAACACCAACATCCATTTGTCAGATATGGAGCTTTACTATGAAGTCGCCCTGTTGCAAGCATGAAATAGTTATACAGACAGACCCAAAGAATACTGAATACGTCATAATCAGTGGGGCCCAGAAGAAGACTGAAGATTATGATGTTGAAGATGCAGAGACACTGCTACTGCCTGCAGATGAAGGTTCAAACACTTGTACAAATTTTATATTGTTCATCATAGTACATTATGTTTCAGTTTCAGATGCTTAATATTTTGTTGTCAATATTTCCTCAGATAGGGACAAGCTGGCAGATCCCATGTATCGGCTTGAACACCAGGAAGAGGATCTTAAGAAGAAGAAAGAAGCCGAGCCTGTTTTAGTTCGCCTTCAACGACTTTCTGACAGCCGGCACTCTGATGATTATGCTCTGAACAGAGCACTCAGAGATCGTCTTAGGGTCATCCAATGAATTCCTAAACAAAAATTATTCCTCATGACTTCCAAAATCCTAGTGATTCTTATCCACTTCTTGTTGCATTCGTGTAGAGTCAAAAGAAGAGGGTTGCCGAAGAGAAGAAGTCTGCAAGGAAGATGGGACTTGGAGTACGTCTTTTACCTCCCTCTGCAGAAGATGCCGCTGCAGCAGCTTCAGTGAAGTTTGCATCAAAATTTGAGAAGAGCAGAAAGGACAAAAGAGCAGCAATCAAGGCCGCCTCCATCTTCCCGGAGTCATCAACCTCAGCCTCAAAGGGCAAACTGGATCTTGCAATGAAGAGGCGGAATATAAAAGCCGGAGTAGCCACGGCACTTATGGCGGGCAGGGTAAAGCCATCCTCGTGGCAGAGCACCAGTACCTCAAGCTCAAGGTCGCAGATGCCGGTTTTGGCAATGCGAAAGTAGGCGGCCTGAGAAGTTACAGTGCTGAGTTATGCTTGTGCCGTATGCACGGTCGTCGGTCGCGATGTATAACTTGTTCACGCTGTAATTGCCTTGTTTATTAGAGTGTTGTGATGTTGCTGTTGTTTTGGTTGTACATATATATTGCGGATGGTGTTCAGTTTGTGACGGTGAGGTCCAGAATTGAGTTTGTGGTGTTTTGTACATACCATAAGCTAAGATGAAAGCTTTTTTAGTTTTGAATATAACAAAAACTGTGCCATCCTGTGTGACAACCTGAAAGCGTGTATTGCTTCGTGGTCGGCAACCGCCAACCACAAGCTTGACTGCATAAATCTCCGGACTATATATGCGGCGACGGAAACACGACATTTCTCCTACTGCAACCGACGTTTTTGCTCTACGGTAAGCAGCACAGCATGCGCTGTCCACGGTGAGCTGTATCTTCGCTGTCCTTGTATATCAAACCTACGTCCCTTTGGTCGTGCGACTTTGTACATGTCGCTGGCGCAAGTTTTGACTTACATTAATCAAATCGCACCGCTCGTCCAAGATAATTACTATTTTTAACAAGGAATATATATATTCTGACCAGTTCAAGGAATTAGCAAGAGAGTCCTAGACGTTGTCGAATGTGAATGCTCTGACGGCCGTGATGAAGCTGATGACAGGAACAGGGCAACCTCACAAACATTTTGTTCATGGAGACCAGCATCACTTGTCCTAGCTGATGACAAGAACACGGCACCGTCACAAACATTTTTATTCCTGGAGATGGGCTCACGAACCATCACCACCTGTTGTCCTGTCATCCTCTCCAGCAGTCCTCCCGGCTTCTGGCATCCACCTTCGTGCCCCCCTTCTGTACGCCAGGATTGGCTCGACCGCCTCAAAAGGTCAAACCCGGACGTTGGCTGAAGCCAACAGTTCCTTCAAGAGTGAGATACCGGACTAGTACAGCAGTACTGTTTATTCCCTGTTTTTTTAACAAACGTGTCACCCTTGAACTTGCAGTGAATAGATGGACCCAACTGAAGAAAAGGCACCCCTGAACAACTTTGCTCCCGCACCGTCGTTCATCCGCACCGAAGATAAAAACTGTCTCCCAGTTTCCAAGCGAAGCGCACGCATGCCACCATTAATTACACGGCCAGCGCCATGTAAAGACTAACCCCCCTCTTGGCCATTGCCCGGCTTCTAAGCGTCCGTCCGTGCAAGTGATCGAGCCCGCCCCATCTCTCTCGTCTTTACTTGGCGCGCTTCCGTGAACGTGAAGTCAGCAACACCGGCCCATTTATTACCTCCGCCTCCTCCAGAACGTGACCGCGTCCGGGAAAGCCGGGGGAGCTGCGCCTGCAAGCTTGAGTGAGCCCCGTCTGGGTCCGGAGTGGGAGTAGGAGACGACCGACTAGCTGGCTGGCCGGCTCGGTGGGTTTTTACGCAAGGCAATCGTGTGAAATCCGGGATAGAGTTTAATCGAGCCCTGCGATAGGAGTCCCACGCAAGCAACTCCCGCCCTCTTAACGCCACGCCGCGCGGGTCGTCTCTCCCTCCCTCCCTTGCTCTTGTCTCCTCTCCTCGGCCCTCCTCTCGACCAAGCCCGTCCCCTGCTTCTTCTTGCTTGCCCACGCTAATTCTCTCGCGTGCTAAGGCATTTCTCCTCCTCCTTTCTTCCACCCCGGGCCCGGGTTGCTACTTGCTATAGGCTCGTAGTAGTCTCGTACCGAGCAACGTACGAACGCTACAGCCTCGCAACAGCTTTGCGTCTTCTTCCAATCCGTTTCCCTTGTTCGGGACAAGGATTGGCTGATGCTACTATAGCTTATTGATCGGCCTCGACCGGCCCCGGTAGCCCTATCCATGAATTCGCCCGTCCGCCAGCATCCTGCACGGTGGCAATGAGACAACCTCCTCCTCACGCCGCCGTCGCCGCCGCCGTCCTCCTCCTGTGGCTCGCCGTGCTCACCGTCGCCTTCCACGGGTGCGGCGGGCGCTTCGACTGCGGAGGCTTGTTGGTCAGGCGGGCAAGTCCGGTCGCCGTTCCGAGGAGGATGCTGCTCGACGTAACCAGCTTCGACGCCGCCGCCTCGCCGCCGACGAATCACCACCACCACCACCATGCCGGCCGATGGAACCGGCACGGGGTCCCACCGTCGCCAGCTGGCGAGGAGGTGGACCCGCTGTACGGCGTGGAGAAGAGGCTCGTCCCGACAGGCCCCAACCCATTGCATCACTGATCAAGCAAGAACGCCTGCATGGATCGAGCAGCAATTTTTTTCTTTTCTCTCGTCGTGGCCCAGCAGGCTGGTAATGACGAATACGAACCCACGGTGAGTGGCACACACACCGTCTTGCTGTGTCGATCGATCATCGAGTCCAGTCGTCCTGTCCGGGTAACAATCAATTCTTTCGTTGTGGAGTCGAATCAGTCAGTGATCGTCTCGGGGTCGTCACACACGCACTTGGCTTTTGGGTGTTCATGTATGTAAACTTTGTTCATGAAAGCTGCAAATTTGAAAGAGCGAAAGAGATATGAGAGGAGGAAATCTCTAGCTAGTTATATATAGTACATATAAGTTCTGTTTTGAAGAGGATGAGCATACGAGTTTGCTTGGTTTCTTCTTGTACTTCTTCTTGTTTCCATTAGTCCAATTTTATTTTATTTTTCTGTTTCTTGGTAAAAAAGATATTGATGGCATCAGTAAGAACAATAATGCATATATGCTCCATGTTAGTAGATGAGTACATTGTGTTCCCAATAAGATATATAAACAATAATATCCCCTAATTTTGCCCACTCTGAAAGCAGAGATTGGTTGATTCACCTAAAATGCAGTAGTAAACTGTAATTTTCCGCCGGTTTTCTTGCTTCACTCCTCGGAGAACGCACGCGTCAGGTCGTTAAGTGAGTTGCACGTCGCAGAGAGAAGAGCCAGAGCCATGCTGTAAGAAGTACGCAAAAGAGTAGCGGCGACGGCACGTCGCAGGATATATGGGGGTTCATGGCACAGATCACAAGAGGGGAATTGCCCCTTTCCCCAGGTCTTGAAACCCATGATCTTGCTTTGGCACCGAGTGTGCATGGAGCCAATACAATAAGCTAGCCACCCTTTGTTTGACTTGCGCCCATCTGACTTTGAGAGAACGCACATGCACATGATGGACGGATCATGTCATATGGATGCAGCAATGCGAGCAGAAGACGCACTTGGCACATGCACCGCTACTGCGGCTTGAGATCGTGTGAAAATGAGTTGAAGGTGTTATGGGGGGAGTTGGTGCTTACTGTGCTGGTTTATTCATTTTCATTATTATGTGGTGTCATGTCAAAATGCATAAGGTGGCGTGGAATAAGTAGCAATAAGCAGCAGGGGAGTGGTGATGATGTGACAGTTGGCCGAACAGGGCAGAAGCAAAGGGTAATCACGTCGTTGCAACGACCTTCGGACGTCGGCTGTTGAACGTTGTGGCTGCCGAGCGAGCAGAGTAGCTTGGATGTCGTCAAAGCATGTGAAATCTCGGTGTCAAAGAATGCAGCGCGCAAATTTGGTCCACAACCTTGACCTTTGTGTAAATGCTACTCAAATTGGTGTTTTATATTTCAACTTCTCAACAGGAAAACTGTGTTCTTTTGTACAGCAAATGTCAACTAGTAACAACTATCAGCTACCCCAGTCGGCTTGAACATAGGAACATGTCATGCTTTTCTTCATGTTTTTGTTATTGCATAAAACAGTGTATTTAAAGAGGGCTTTAGTAATATGGTGTGGCAGGCTGGCAGCCCGACTACAGTAAGTCATATTTTCTGATACGCATTAGTCACTACTCACTACTCATAGGCTGTTAAGTCACTGTAGGCGTATGAACTCGCTGCATGCGGAATTAGGTTGGCACGAGGCAGAAATTTCGGTGAAAGCTCATGAGCAACGAACCCTTGCGTAATCAGTCATTAACAAGTGCCATTAAACTACATTGATTGTGCAGCAGCAGTACGTTTCGTTCCATTATTCTGACGCAGGCGGTGCATCGTCTTGGCTTCACTACTATACTAGTGTTATTCCTGGCGGTCCCTGGTTTAAATAAGCGTAATAAAAAAGAATGTTTGCTTAATCAGCTGGTGATATGAGTGAGCGAGCGAGCAAACAAATACTCGTCCGGAATGACGGGGGTAGCGTTGACCGTCCATGATTCCATATTTCCATGAATATACTTTTGGAACGGTTCACACGGAGCGGTTTATAGCAATGTCAGTGCATACTCCACGTTAAACAATACTAGTACATATGGAGCGGCACGTTTTTGCAATCGTAGCCAGCATTGAGGGCACTTTTACTCACAAGCACAACATATTATTCAAAAAAAAATATAAGCCTTTGTGTCCATAGTGAGGGTGGGTCATTAGTATCATCGTTTACTCTACTACTTAAAATCACAATCTGAATGTCAAATAACAAACTGTTTCAGGTGATTTAAAAACTGTATAAAATGCATTTGAGTTCCATATCACACTGAAAATCTCAATTTTCTACCGTTCTTGAAAGATCGTAAATCCATTCAGGCCAGTTTCGAATTGCCTCATCGAATGGAGAAGCTCTGTGGAAACAGGTGAAGCTCTTGTATGTTTAGTAGTGGGTTTATCAGCTCAGCGAATCTCATACCGACTCTTACGGACTGCTTCAAAAACTTCTCGGAATAGCTGCGGGCGCAGGACTCTTCTTGCTTGTCCAGGGTCTTCCGACAGAATGTGAAGAATCTCTCTACCAAGGAATAGTTACGTGATAAAGCAAACTTGTGAGCATTCTTGAATTCTAAATTTCAGAATGTAGGGTCATAGAGTTAAACAACATTTGTCAATTTGGAAAGCAACATATTCATGATGAATCAACAATATAAAACACTGGAATTTCTAGAGATACCCTACTACTATGATATTGATTCACTCTAAGTAACGTCAAATAAGTTTTGAAAAAAGCACTTATAGCCGAACAAAAAGGTCACAAAAGCCATGTAAAAAGATCGCCAACCTTAGAGCTCGATCAATTTCTGCATCAAGTCTATACTCTACACACGTGTTTTCAAATATTGTCCATCCTCCATTGGGACAGGAGAGAATTGCATGAATTTTACAAAATGGATCAGGTTCAAACAAGTCATATTCAAAGTACAAGAATTGCACTTGAAAGAATATGCATGCGGACAGACTTGCTCCTATCCAGCTTCTCATCGTTCTTGCAATTCTCTTGAACTCAACGCTATGTGCAGTAGCAGTGTAGGCATTTTCAAGAAACAAAATGCAGGTCCAGATTCGAAACAAGCAAAGGCGCGAGCTTAACTCATGAACAAATGAAAAATTAAACTCAAATTCAAATAAAACAGATATTGGCACTAAAAACAAGTACTTCCTCCACTCCATAATATAAGCATTCCTAAGATTCAAATGCAAATTTAGTCAACATAGAAAAAGTCATATATACCTCTTATTTTACACATCATTACACCAATAGTTTGCCGCCACACTAATGATACTGCACCTTCAGTCATCAAGAATCTGTCACCACAAACATAACCAGTAACGAGTCCCAACACTACAAGAAATTCAGTGACATAATTTAGGTGACGAACTAAGGATGCGAGTGAGGTGTGTCATAGTGTGTTATACCGTCTAATTTGTATATACTATCTAATAATATCTTGAGAGTGAATAATCGAAGTATCGAGCATTCGTGGTCATTTGTTGAAGTCTGAACCATGCATGCCGTACTAGTAGAAATAATAATCAGAAAACTTTTGTGGTCATTTAGTAAATGGGCTAACATATGATCTGGGCTAGATGACAAATATATGAGCTGGGCTAACAGTATCTGTGTTATCGGAGCCCATTATCTTCAGCTCCATTTCCTTTTTCTCCCTGCTACTATCTGAGTCGCATCAAAATTCTGTTTTTAATGTAGATGTGGTCAAGTGGGTTCAGGAAGCATGCAATTTGAAGTACTTTGTTATCGTCGTAAACCTCATGAAACTTTGAATCTCACATAACGATATTCTGTCTGCAAACTTTAGAACAAGTGGATTAAACTTTAGCAAAAATTCAGTGATTTTTCTCTCAAAAACTCACTGATTTTTTTGTTGGATTTGACTCTCGTGTGATCCTTTAATTTTCAATCTTCAGTACAGCGTTAATAAATTGTGAAAACCCCAACGAACATGAGACAAATCCCTACGTCCAGACGCATCCAAAGTTACGCATCAGAGACAACGCACATTGATTCCTACAATAGCATGCATTTACAAACGCTTCGACGACGACAGTGACGTTGTTAAAAAAAATACCATATAAAAACAACGTGTACACAGTGGTACAAAGTCAACCTCGCCCTTTTTAAATGATGGTCAACTTCGCCTTCACCAGTAGTATGCACAAGTAGTGCAGATGAGCGGGGAGAGTAGGTGGCATGTAGTCACCGTCGTCGAGACAACAAGCAGTTTAACTATTCTGCAAGCTCATCCAGAATCTCCTCGTCACTAGTAGTCCAGCTGAAGAACAGAGCTACGGCACTGGAACAGGGCTCCCCGGTTGAGGTGCGTGCCGTGTACACCCAAAACAAACACGTCATCACACGAGCGGTGTGCATGCATTATCTAGCCAGACGGAGCTCGACCGGCCGGGGGCGAGGATGCGGGTTGATCCTCGATCGAACCCGGCCACGCGTAACACAGGATGCGGGTTGATCCTAGAATCTATGGTCTTGATCCTCATTTTCTATGTTTTGTACACTAAAAGACACGTTTTGACTATAATTAGTTGCATATATGTGTGTATATGTGTCAAATACTATTACAAACACTTTGTTGCTTTGTCAATTTTTTGGGCACGTGCAGCGGTGGTGGGGGAGGAACTTGATGCACGTGCAGCGGCGATGGGGGAGGTCGATGCGGCGGCGGTGGTGGGGGCAGGGGAGGTCGATGCGCGCAGCGGCGGTGGGGAGGGGAGCTCGATGCACGTGAGGACAGAGAGAGAATGGGGAGGATTGGAGAAGATTGGGGAGAGAGAGAGAATCGGGGAAGATTGAAGAAATTTAGAAAGAGAAACTGACATATGGAACCCACAGTAAGTTAGTTGAGATAGATGATGACATATAGAGTATGACGGGTGCAGGGAAAATTAGTATAGAGGATGGAATCTTCATGACAGGACATATAGAGTATGGATTTAGAGTACCACGAGTGCAGTCAGTCTGAGAGTGTTCTTTTAGATCTGTTAGAATTCTGTCAATTATTAGAATTTGCTCATACGAATAAATTTATTTGCTTTGATGTTTTGTTTTTCAGGTAAAAGTGAAGATGTGCTGATCTGAACGTTTAGTCAACGTTGATATGAGTTTCAACAACATTTTTTTTTATTCTAATGGTACACTACAACTCTGATCTTGCAAATGTATTTTTCTATGTGAAGATGAAACATTGTCAATTCAAGATGTTAATTCAAGATGTGACATGTTCAAGTAATCTGTTAACGTTGCTAGCTGGAAAAAGTACTGTAGTGCTGTGAGTGTGAGATCATCCCATCTCTCATCCCGTCATGCATATACGGCTATTTATAATTACCTTATGACATGTATGTCTATATGAGCAGACAATATAGTTGTGATGCAATAAAGGAATCAAAGTTGGAACCACAATGTTTAGTAATATTAATAAAAATACTAGCAAAGTGTCCGTGCGTTGTTACGGATTTTAAAAAATAAAACACTCTTTATAATTTAAATATAAATTATTTACACAATATAATTATTAGATATATATAATATTATTAATATTTTTTACATGAAAGATTATATTTGTATTACCGTTGGTGCTTCTTAGTATATCATTTTATATTTCAAAAGTAATAATTTTATCACCATTTTTTTACCATTTATCTGAAAGAAAAAATTAATTCATAGAGTCCAGAAATAGCACTGCATTGTAACGTAATTTTGAAATTGAATACCTACTCTAATGGAAAAAGTTAAAACACGACAATTGTAGATCTTGATAAGACCTTTTCGAAACATATATGGATTATATTATTTGGATTATAGAGCTAGGAGATATAAGCCCCGCACAGAGACCTGCGCAGAGGAGTCCAAATCAGAACAAATATTTTTGCATCGCATATTTGAAAATCAAAACTACGGGAACTTAACTTCTATTGATTATCAAAGTTGTAAAACTTTTCGAGAGCTACAAGATAAAGTCTGAATTTGCCTCATTTGAGCTTCGGACGTGAGAGTTATAATTTTTAAAATTCAGTACTTCATATAGAAGGTACAAAACCAATTTGGATTCAATCTCTAATTTTATGAACACAAAATAGACGACCATACCTTAATTAATAGATTGTAGAGATTGTAAACAATTTTATTTCTATTTTTAGAATTTTGCTTTTCATGGTAACGCCCAGCATATATACAAGTATTATAAAGAAAAAAAATACATTGAAGTCCACTAAAGCCTTACAATGTTGGCAATGAAAACATCAAACATGCACATTGCTATTATAGACTTAGCACCGAGCAGAATGAGGGATCGTCTCTCCGGCTGTAATAGTTGAACTAACTTGCATCATAAACTGAGAAAAGCTACAAAAACTTTACGTATCACAGCTTAAGCCTTCATGCAACGGTGTTTCTATTGTAGCCACAGTACCAAAAGACAGCATAAGTAATAATAAGTTGTGCCAAATAGACCCTTATAGTTTTAAACCGTAGCGAAGCTCGGACATCATGCTAGTAACATGTAAAATGTAAAAGTGGAGACAATGACGTAATGAACAGTGTTCTTTTTATTGGTGTCAATGATTACAATTTATAGGGGACAAAGGGTCGGGGCCAAAGAAGCCTCACGCCTAGGAGGCATCCGTACAACGCGTCCTCTGTGCGTGAGTCTCGCACGAGGTGATGATCAACTGATCACCCACGTTCTTAACAAACCATACGTGCATGATCATGTAATACAACATCAATAAGAGTTGGCAGTTAATATATAGTGGTAAGTACCGAGGAAGTTGACTTAGATTAGCACTTAAATACATACTATATAGACCGACCAAGTTCAATAAGTAGATGAGATCGAAATGACAGTAGGACAGTGCAAAAGGCCTCGTAGTATTGCAACACAAAACCAGCATCCATCATCATTCGTCATAACCTATGTTTTCATCAGCAGCATGCCACCGAAGACATGGCGTAGGACGCAAATTTAGTCCTGCAACTTCATGCAGTCAGAACCTTGAATAGACCGTAGCGAAGACAGTGCAAACGTACTTTTGACAGTTCGCATGACAAGGCATTATCAGGAGCGGGTACAAAGTGAACTTTTGGCTCTATTGCTCAATGTTTTTGGATAAAAATATTGCATGTGTACATTACTACTTTGTTCACAGACTTGAAGCCGTTGTATTGCATCAGACATTAGTGTAGTAAAGTTATATGCTAACATCATCACTTTGTAATTGAAATATTACAGAACTTTAAGAATCCAACAAATTTACTAGTGCAGCCAAGACCCTACCAGTATGCATTACTCCCTCAGGTCCAACTTGACAAAGGAAAGGTAAAAATTATGTAGTTCTATGATGTCAGGAATTTTTTAAAAAAAACACCCTGAAAAAGTGTTTTTTTTCTATGATACATATTCCTTCAAATTATGAACCAGATCTCTAATAATAAGAACAAATAGAAAAGAGGGGTAGTGTGGGAGCAGGGTTCCCTACAAAAACTAAAAGTACTTGCTATCCTCATCTTGGCGTAATAAACTTCTAGGCCTTTGTTCTTAATTACGTTAAGAGAAAAATAAAAGTAAATAAGTGTATCCAGTTGGACTTGATAAGTAATTCACAGTCTAGTAATACACATATGGATAGATTGGTCTGGCACAAGACAAAATTAGCAGCATCAACAAGTAAACCATGAACAGTGGCAGAAAAAAAAAGACTAGTCCAAGGAAATGCATGAGAAGCAATAACATAAGCCCACATTACGCTAAATTTTGGTATAAGTCCACTATTAAGGAGCTGCCCAGAAAACCATAAAATAAAGGGTGCACGTGAAATGATACACTGAGCTGATAAAAAATAAAAGTTTTATAAAACATGCACATGGTATCTACACATAACATAATATGCATGTGGCAATAAGACTTGAGCAAGTTATTACATATATGTTGTACAACATATAAGCGCAAAATATGCAGCGAGTCATCTTGGTGCCTAACCAGTGAACAGTGATCTAAATTCACACATATTGCCACAATCCAATATTTAATAAAAAAAACGAGGCTCAAGCAGGTCAGGTTTGAAATCACACTCTAGTGTTCATTTTCTTTCAATGCAGTTTTAACTATGCTTAACAAAAAGGACTATTTACAACGTGATGGATCAATGGGGGTCAGTGACAAGTGTATACTTCTTGACCAATAGCTTGCTTATAAATTAATCCTTATTCGTCTGAAACAATCAAATTTTTATATTGTGGTGAGACCATATTAATTCCATGACATAGGTTTTTTCCAATGTATGAATATAATGGGTTCCCATTTTCCACAACAACAAAGAATATAACAAAATCATGTTTCTATCAACCTACAAGCTGATAAACCTACAATCAACGTAAAACATGAAAATGTGGAAAGACAAAAGCATGCACACTGCATAAATTATTTTGTTTTTATGTAACGCTACCTCAAAAAGTTGAAAGAAAAAGGTCAGTATAAGACTATGGCAAGAGACTAACCGCTTCATATCATTCTCGGTGCTATGAATGGTCGGAAATGTCGATATATAGATTGTGTACCAAAACTTGCTTCACACAGACACACCTCCTCAACCTTCAATGTCTTGATCTCAACCGAGAAAAACGCTGAATCAGGTGATGTCAAGCCTCCGTGTAGGCCTATCAAGAAAATGTATCCTTGTGCTGCCCCACGAAACTTATAAAAGTCATATTCAGAGGACAACATGATTGTAGTCTGCACCAGATGCTCACTGGCATTCTAACTCTGATTTTGCCAAATGGAGTAGTGCAGGGACTGCAGATTTTCAGTTTCGCCAATCTGCAGACTGAACATCCCGATCCTTCCTTCCCCAGCCTCAACAAATATAGTGTACCGGTTTTCATGGTCTGATGGAAGGGTAACAGTGGCAGATTCCATGCTGCTGATGTCAAGTTTGATCATCTTGTTGCTAATGTGAACGTCCCAGTACAAGCAGCCATATGCGTAACTTGACTCATGCATTATGGGATAATATTCATCTAGCACGTCCAAGCCAAGTTCAGAAAAAACGATAGAAGCGCCATGACTCCAGCTGCCTGAGAGTGAAGAGTAGACGAACATCGCAGTCATCGAGAAATGACTTGCCCAGCACAACACCCTGATTCCTGTTTCCTCGTTGGGCCCCGATGGATCAAAAAAGGCATCGAAGAAACTCAAGAACTCGCCCTCGACCGTGACGGATGCGAGTAGATCGCCTGGTATGGGAGGCAGCAATGCGGACGCCCGGGTCAAGGGGTCGCACACGGAGAGCTCCGGGGACACGAGGCGGCGGAGCGAGGACTCGTAGTCGTAGGACATGAGGAGGACGCGGCCGTCGCGGGCGTCGTAGCGCGGCCAGCTGGACCGCCCGCGCTCAGGGTGGTGGTGAAAGGAGAAGTCGGCGGTGGCGGCGGCGAAGGCGCGAGCGGCGGGCGCGTTGGGGTGGGGCGCCTCGGCGGGGAGGAAGCGGATCGCAGACCCGGCGGGAATGAAGCAGGTGTTTCCGGGGTGGACGCAGCCGACGAAGCCCAGGAGCAGCGGCGGGTGGAGGGTGCGGTAGCGGCGGAAGAATGCAGGGTCGGTGATGAGGCAGCGGAAGGCCTTGCACGCCACGGAGGCACGGATGAGGTCGCCCCGGGCGCCGATCCGGATGAAGACCTCCTCCAGGAGGTGCTCGGGCAGGACCGACGCCATCGCCATGGCCGGCGAAAGGGATCTTATTAGGGTTTGGTGCGTAGCATTCGTAGGTGTGTGAGGCATCAGCGGAAACGGAAGCGTCGGCGGAAATGGAAAGCATCGAAGTAGTGATAGGCAGCAAACTGATCGAGATTGCGGATGTGTTCGGCCCATTCATCGGGGAAGGGGAGATGTTGCCGGTTCGACCCAGGCCCGCAGCGCTAGCCTGGCCTTATCTTTACTACCTCCGAATCTCCGATTTTAAATTATTGTTGTTATTAATTTTTTAAATTAATTTCGATAATTTATTTTATTAAAAATTTAAAATATGTATATAAATATTATTATAATTTATTTTATCACTAAAAAACATCGTGTGTTGCGACGGGTTTAAACAAAACAAAATACTTTGTATAATTTAAATAAAAAATTGTTTATATAATATATTTGTTAGATATATATTAATATTTTTAATATGAAAGATCATATTTATATTATTGTTGATGCTTCTTAATATTTATTTTATATGCCAAAATCAATCATTTTTCACCATATTATCATCATAAATATATTTTTTAATCTCTAATATTAACGACTTCCACATGTAGTATTGTTTGATTGCTATATTGTAGAATTATATATGAAATGATAAAAAAAAAGTTTCAAAAATAAGAAGTAGCGATATGAAACCTGACTCGACATGCAAGGAGGAGGGTTTCTCACAAACTCATATCACCTACAAGACATCTCTAGACATACATAAAGTCTAACAGGTAAGCTCAAGATCGTGATCCAATGACTAAGCATTTTAAAAAAGTTTATCCGAAAAGAGAAATCAATTTATGTATTTCAGAAATAGCACTGTATTGTGTAGTAGTTTTGGACTTCAATACGTGTTCTAATGGGAATGTATAACTAAGAAAGTTGTAGATCTCGTCGAGAGCTTTCTGGAACATATATACATCATATTATTTAGACTCAGGAACTATGGGCCCTATAAAGAGACCTACGTAGAGGAGTCCGAATCAGAATAAATATTTTTGCATCGCATATTTGAATACAAAAATAGCTGAATCTATAGATCCATTGAATACCAAAGTTATATAACTTTTTGAGAGCTACGATATAGAGTCCGAGTTTGTCTTATTTGAACTCTAGATATGGAAGTTATAATTTTTAAAAGTTGGTATTTAATATGGAAGATACAAAACCGACTTGGATTCAATTTCTAACTTTGTGAACATAAAATATATGACCACACCTAAATTAATAGATTATCGAGATTAAATAAAATTAAAACATGACTTAAAATTTTGCATAATTAAAAAATATTTTGAATAAAATAAATAATCAAACTTAATTAAAAAAGTCAACGACAATAAGAATTTAAGATGGAAAGGAGTATTAATTATTAAAGGCCTGTTTTGGAGTGTTACATGAATCTCATAGGATTTTCTTCCTTCACAAAAGAAACGTGATTATGCGTTAGGAATGCAGGAACGTTGTGTTCTTTTCAAATGAAATGTATATAAACTTCACGAATACTAGAAAATCCACTTCGTCTAAGGTAAACTTGATTCACTCATCTCATATTCATCCAACACCTCTTGTAGTCTTGCTCCTTCATCATACTCACACCACCAATGAGTCATCCTCGATGGTTGGAATGAGTCATCCTCGATGGTTGGCAAGATCTTGCCATGGCCCATGGGCCCAAAAACATGTGATGAGCATAAAACAATGGATGTGCTGCCCTGCCCTCGTCCACATGAAAACAAGCACGACCAGGGTGACATGAATCTTCTGGTAAAGGAACTCTTAAATTTGTGATGTTTGGGAAGAACCATTTTTTTGTAATATAGGGAGTATGAAAAAATAACATAACTATTATACACTACTCAATGTGGGCAATGGCTGATTTACTCACTACTTAATGTGGGCAATGGCTGGATTTTATTTATTTATTTTTAAAAGATATTCAAAGTTTCTTACAATCCAAATAGCAAAGGTTCTTCATTCCTCTGTTTTTTTATTGCTCTTACTTTCTCACATTCTTTATTCCTGTATTTTCTCCATTTCTACTTTTTTCTATTTTTATATCTTTCATTCCTCCACTCTGAATCAGATTTATTAGTTTTCTGTTAATTGAAAATTTGCTTTCCTTTCAGTCGGATTTTCACCTCTACTAGCACAGCATGCATGGCTCATATCCTGTACAGGGTTCAGATTTCGCAAATGACCATGAATGCTCGATACGTCAATTATTAATTTCCAAAATATTATTAGAGATTGTATACAGATTAGATGGTATAACACACTATGACACACCTTACTTGCATTACTGAATGCGTATGAACACATCTTCAGCAAAGCATTAATAAATTGTGAAACATGAGACAAATCCCTACGTCCAGACGCATCCAATTAAAGTTACACATCAGAGACAACGCACATTGATTCCTACAATATCATGTGTTTACAAACGCTTCGACGACAATGACGTTGTTAAAAAAAGTGCCGTATAAAAACAACATGTGCATAGTGGTACAAAGTCAACCTCGTTTTTTTTTTAACTTCGCCTTCACTAGTGTGCACAAGTAGTGCAGATGAACGAGCGGAGTAAGTGGCACGTAGTCACCGTTGTCTGAGACAGCAAGCAGTTACAAACTACTTCCTCTGTTGTAAAATTATTATTGTTATTGACTTTTCTCATCACTTTTGATCATTCATCTTATATAAATAAATTTAAATATAATATATCTTTTATAATTTGATTTATCACTAGATAAAATTTAAATATAACTATTTTATATTTAAACGAAATATTTTAAATAAAATAAATGATTAAATATAACAAAAAAATCAATAACAATAATAATTTTAGAATAAAAGGAGTATTGTGTAAACTCATCCAGAATCTCCTCGTCACCAGGTCAGGTCAAGAACAGAGCTCGCGCCGGCACTGGAACAGGGGCTCGCCGGTTGAGGTGCGTGCGCGCCGTGTACACCCAAAACAAACACGTCACACGAGCGGTGGTGTCACCCGATGCATGGACTATGTAGCCAGACGGAGCTCGACCGGCCGGGGGCGAGGGTGCGGGTAGGGGTAGAGATCCTAGCTAGATCGAGCCCGGCCACGCGTAACACGACAGCGCCGTGTCCTCGTGTGCACAAGGCCGGAGGGGGTTAGGTGTGCATCCTACCTGTCACCGCCGGGACCCGAAGAAACGAGCGCGTCGAAAGGAAACGGCATCGAAATCACGTGGTCCGCGACCGGAAGCCAGCCAGCTGGAAGGAGCGGCCGGCCGGCCGGCCCTGCACGTTTGTATCAAGCGTCCTACCGAGAATTCTTTTATTTTATGGGAGTTTGGCCCTACAGAGAATATGCGGCAAGCATGTGCGATTTGGTACAAACCAGACAGCAGCGGGACTTAAAATCTTTTGCGTGGACTGGAAAACAGCGCCCGCGCTCGCGGTCCTCTCTTTCAGTTTCGCCGATGCGGCGAATCGGCGACCGCGGAGAAAGAACGTACTGTACTCCGTACAACGCACGGCCGATATCGACGGGGATAACTTACGGCTCGCACGGCCCTTATCACTTTATCAGCCCGTCACTCTCTGCGTGGCAGCAAGCGACCAGCGAATGAATGCGCACACCCATGACGCGAGCGAGCAGGGTACGTGTGCGTGCCACGGCGTGACTCACGCGCGCCGAGCATGGTCCGTGCGTGCCACCGCAGAGCTCGTCCGCAAACGGCGCGGCGCTGTGGTGTGAATGTGCGATACGTGCGCGGCGCATGGGCGCGTGGCCGCAGGCGACAGCAACGCGTATGGCGTCGCCTAACATGATGATTTCTGGAACGATTCTTCTTCACCAGGTGGCGGCTAGCTGTTGAGATATGCAAGCAGTACAGACCGGCCAACTCCGTGCGTCCGTCCGTAGATCGCGGCGGGGGAGGGAGGGAGGAAGGAATACGTGCACGCGCTTATCTCTCGTCACCTGTGGCGCCGGGCGATCGGAGGAGAGATCTGATCGCTGCAGTGCACCACATGATGATGATGGAACCAGCTCGATCAGCGCCGGTGCTTCCAGAATATTCGCATGGCGGGGGAACATCTCAATCTTTTTGGAGGCGAGAACGTGGGGTGGGGCGGGATGGCATCGCATCGTCGCGGGTACGCAGCCGGGCGCCGCAGCCTACGACACTCTACGTTATTCGCGTCACAGATGCCTTGAACCTCGCTCGTCGCCAGCCGTCCGAAGCGAAGCAAAAGTCAAAATAACGCGCTGGGACAAGAAGTCAAGAATCTGTGCCGCTCTGTACTTGCGGTGCGGCACAACGGGCGGGCCGCAAAGAAAGGTACAACCAGGGGCGGGCGTGCTGCCAGCCTTTCACAATTCGTCATGATCTCTTCAAGTTCAAGCTGGTTTTCTCCAAGCTCGTCTTTTCTTCCATTTAATAGAACAACTACAACCGGGTTTCATTTACCATCTATCTACTCATCCTTTAACGTATAAAGTATACACACTAGTAGATGGACAATTTGAGAAAGAAAAACCAGTTGATAGATTGAGCTTACGAAACGACTGTAGAACATTTCTATTATATATTTTATAGTTTTCAATCAACTAAAAACTTTACTTAATAATTTGTTACTTTCTATTTTAATTTAACAAATTACTTTCTATTATGTCTTTTTTGTCGGCGGCAGCCGTCCGGTTGAATCCAACCATATCTCAAGCTCAAAGTCTCCTCATATCCATCGATCTTACGAAGCTGTAGTTCGTCACATGTGAAAAGATAAATGAATGTTCAAGTACATATCTATGCCAATTGGGATGTGTGACGTATTTTAACAAGTGGGCAATTACCTTATAGGCTTAATAAGGGAACAAAGTTCATATATGCTCTTATGTTACTTTTCTTAATTATAATTGTGTTAAAATTGATTTTGTTGTTGTGAGAATGATCACCTTTCTAATTGACCAGTTAAAATATTACTGAAATTTTATATCTATAGATATGGTGCAATCCACATGCTATCAATATTAATAACTATGGTCTTAACATTTTGTTAGACAAATTTTATAGTGTAATACAGGATAGCAGTGTCCATCTTTTGATCTCCTTTGATTGAGTTGGTAGGGAGAGAATTTTGTTATATACTCCCTCCGGATTTAAATTGTTGACACAATTAACTTTTTTAGTTACGTTTAATCATTCACTTCATTTAAAAATTTTCAAAAATTATCAAATATGTATGTTGTTATAATTTGTTTTATTATTAAAGAAAGTTTTAATTTATCTTATAAATTTTTTATTTGAATAAATATTTTGAATAAAAAATAATTAAATGTAGCTAAAAAATCAATGGTGTTAATAATTAAAATCCGAAGGGAGTAATATTTTATCTAGTTATTACTAACAAAAATGATAGAATTCAATTACATTAGTGATCAACAGTAGTTTTTTTTTCTTATGCAAACTTGTTCAATCATGTTCAAACATGTGGAGTAATACCTAGCTATATCAATAGTAAAAAAAAACATATAACAATCCACAATAAAAAATTGAAATTACACAGTACAAGTTAAATTGTTATATTTCTGATTCTGATATTGAATATGATGACAATTATGAGGACCACAAACTTTACTTGCCATAAATGCACTTTGAATCTCACGGCTGGCCTACAATGCCAGCCGCAGAGAAAGGACAATCACGCGCACGTTATCTGGGCATTTTCTCCGTGGCCCCCAAGCAAGATCCACAAAGGCCGTAAAAAGTCCCACCGGAACGCGCCCAGCGTACAAAAAGGAAACCACAACGTAACCCTACCAAGCAAGCAAGCGCGGCGAAAGAAGAAAGGACAGTCCCGAACTACCCCGAGACCCGGATCCAGCGTCCATTGCCATCCATCAACGGCCCAGATCGCCTCCCCGCCCGCGCGAGCCACGCGAAAGCCCCCAACCCACCCACGCGCCGCGCCCGATATATTCCTCCCTCCTCTCGTTCGTTCCTTCCACGACTCGTTCAGACCCGAACCCACCGCGTCTCCTCTGTTTCTCCTCCGTCCCGCCGCCGCCGCCCTTGCCCTGCGAGAAGCAAACGCAACCCCGGATCTCCCCCCGCCCCGCCGCCGCTCCGTGAAGACGACGAGACCGCGCTTGTGAATGGTGGGAGCCCGCGCGAAGTCCGCCGCCTCGCCGCAGCCGGAGAAGGTCTCCTTCCGCGGCTTCGGCTGCTGCATGCAGGGCTGGTACCACCGCTGCATCGGCCTCGACCCCTGAGCGACCACCGTCAGCGGGCTCGCGGACACGCACGATCTGCGCTCTGGTTCCGTCCCCTACAGCTGAAAAAGTTTTTTCCCTGTTTTTCTCTCCTTCTCCGGCGAACGAGCTCGGAGGAGGCGAATTTGATTGGTTGGTTGATTGGGTATTTGGGTAATCGATTTGGAATTCTGTGACCACCCCCGATGGCTGTCGCTGTGCCGTCCACGCTGCCGATGAAGCTGAGGAAGGTGGAGTCCCGCGGCAAGGCCGCGGCCGGGTTCGGCTCCGGCGCCGGCCGTTCCCGCGTGCTGGTGACGGTGACCGTGCTCGGCAGCGCCGGGCCGCTGCGGTTCCTCGTCGACGAGGGCGAGACGGTCGCCGGGCTCATCCGCGCCGCGCTCCGCTGCTACGCACGCGAGGGCCGCATGCCGCTGCTCGGCGCCGACCCCGCCGACTTCCTCCTCTACACCGCCAACGGCGGATCCGACGGTAGGCGCCCCCCACCCAGCTCACGCCTCATCCGTTTCCAATCCGATCCGATCTGATCGAGAATTTTTGTACGTTTCCTTGCCGAGGTTGATCTGTTCTGACTTTTACCGTCTGTGTGTCGTGCAGCGCTTAAAGCCGATGAAAGGATCAGCTTCAACGGGTGCCGGAGCTTCCTGCTCTGGCAGAAGGCAACGCGCAAGGACGCAGCTGAGGAGTCGGAGCCCCTGGCGACTGCTAGCCCCGCCAGGAAGGGCAGCGGTGGATGGAAGGGGCTCAACAAGTTCCTCAGCTTCAGCTTCAAGGTGTGAGCCAAGCCATTGATGGGACCGGCGTCCGTCCCGGGTGTCGGCACCGGATTGGATAATAAAACTGCATTGCTCGCGCTTCGTTCGTTCTTCCATTGGGTTTTCGAGTTCATGGCAGTCAGACGAGTTTGGAAAATCGCAACAACTACAAGTGCAATTTATACAAGTGCAATTTCTCTGTTCATTTGAGTCGAGCCAGTTGCTTTTTTGTTCAGTTTATTTGTGTCGTCGTATATCATCATTGCTGTTACGCGCTATTACTTTGTTATTACAAAGTACAATCTTAATATTGGTGTGACATTGTGTGGTTGACATGGTCGTATGAAATCAAATTACTCTTGTGTTTGATTAAATCTCGAAATCTCTTTCTCGTTGTGCTGAATTCACTGTGGAGCAGGGAGAGATAAACAACAGCATTGCCAGGCTGCTGCAATTTTGTTTTCTGGCTCGGACAGACATGCTCATTTTAAAATTGAGTTGCAGTGAAGTTCGAATCGAATTTCGGTATGCTAACGCAAAGTTCTTAGAAACTCTCGAAAGTAATAGCGTCAGATTTTTCTTTAGCAATGACGCAACTCGAAAGAAAAATGCTTTTAGCGGAGCGCGCGCCGATCGCAGCAGTTGAATCGGGTGCTATCTGTGACGCAGAGCGCCGAGGCACCTTGAGGTACATGTGCTGCGGTGCTGCCGCCCGGGGCCCCACCCCAGGACGCGAACCGCTGGCCGTATACAGATTTGCAGAGGGCGACGTCCTTTGGCGTGGCCCAGGAGCTAAACGTGACAGTCCGTTGCGGCCTGACGCTGAGAGGTACAGTATACCTGAAAATGGTTTCCTTTTTCGAGAATAATTTCCCGGAGCCGTGTTTCCCCTTTTCTGTAGTATATACATTATATATCTGTTTTGTTTTGCCGGCACAGTGCTTTGCCTTTTGGAGTAGTGTCTGTTTGTTATGCTTGCGAAAGGCGAATTCGTCTCTACGTTCCTTCTCAACAGGGGAGCAGGACAACTGGACAAGACGAGCCCCACGAAACGGACGGGCAGAGCTATTCCACGGTGACCCCTCCTCGGCGTTCAGCGTCCATGCCTCCATGGTAAGTTTTTTTATTCAACATAGTTAAAGCTAATAAGCTGTACCAAAAGGGGTGTAAAACGTATCTGTCTGACGAAAGATGCTAATCTGCTTTCGTCCAACCGGTATCACACCCGTTGACATGGTTGTAAAAGAAGATCCACTGCATTCTGTTATAGTTTAATGGCAAAGTATCTACGCTTTCAAAACTACTTATCTACTGGGTCATCAAACCCTCGTGTCATAAGTCACTTGGGTCAGCAAACTCTATCGTGCTAATCCATGTTATGGACATTCTTCAATGCCACTTTGTTTATTCTCTTTCAACCTTCAAGGTCGCTTTTGTTTACTCGATCAACGAGGGGGTCAGTTGCAATATCACGAGCCAATTGATTTCAAAGTTAGGGTGGGGATCCAGCCACAAGGTGGTCGATGCGTCTGAGAGTGTTGCCGGGGAGGCACATGTTTCTACGCATATTTGACCGAGGAGAGTCGTCAGGTAGCAGCCATAGCCGCTTCTCCATTGTAATCGTGTACTACCACGAAAAAGCCTCCCTCAACCCACACCCGCTGTCTGAGTGAAGAAGCTTCATAAGCTTTGCCTCCCACGTGTTAATCCCTTCCCTCGTCCTTGTCTTGGCAGACTTTGTCTTCTGCACAGCCAAAAAAAGTGCCGTCAACGTGTTAATCCGGAGGATATAATGTGGAGGTGGATCCTATCTGCAAGTTTGGCTGTTTGTTTAGTTGGTAGGCTAATGCATTCTTCATCCATTGATCTCGCCTTCATCCTTAAAGATTTCTTCGGTTGATCTCCTTTGTTCACCGGCATTTATCTTGTTATAACGACTTACGACCTACGAGCATCCTACCATGCCTAGAGCAAGCGTACAATGCTTAGTCGTCTCTCCTCATCCAGAACGAGGATATGTTGGTGCTTCTTTTGCGGATCGGACTCGATATCTGCAGGTGTCAACCGAATATATTCCAGGTTCATGTGCTGTCGACATTTGTTCACAACCTTGCATTTGAGAAAACAATATCTGCCATCTTGAACAAGCTGGCGGAGGCACGCTGGACATCGCGTATCAGGTTCCGTCCCTCTCCTCTGATTGCTCATTGTGAGCCGCAGGCAGTTGGGGAGACCTCCACTCCACGCCTATTCCTTCTGGTCTTGTCTTTCGTTTTGGTCCGCTAACACATGATAAGCATATATTTCACTGAGAAGAAGAGATCTTCCGTGTCGAAATGACTTGGTGTAGCTAACATGTATCATGTGTGCTTTTTTTGTAGGTATGTATCATGTCTGCTTAATTCCATAGCACCTTTTTTGCTCTCAATTCCGGATATACACCTCAAATCCTCAGTGGTCAGTGCCACGGACAATACACTTGCCCTCTTGCACCTAACAGATTGCCAGCCCACAGGACTTTTCTTTTTTTCCTGGCACGAAACGGGCCGGATCCGTGACTCAAGTGCTCTAAATGGGTTTTGCATGCTTTTTTAAATGGGCTGAGTCTGAATAAATAGGCCTATGTGATGGGTTGAAAGTTGAAACATGTGAATTTCGTTAATTTGGTCATTATGTGGTGCCACATCGGTTAAAAAAAATATGAATTCCAAAGGAATCAACATTTTATTCATTAAAATGCGTGCGAAACTGTTGCCGAGACATTCGACGTCAAATTAAGACCTGCAGTCCGTCGGTCCTACAGAGTTGGTTGCATCAACAGCATGCTTGTACGTGAAAAAAAGTTCAAAAGAAACAACGTCTGTCGATATCTCGATGAAATTAGTTAGTCTCCAAAGTCTGACTTGTTCCATTGAGTCGTTTAGGATCAACAGCATGCTAAACATCTTAATCTACCCAGGGCCATCCCGTCAAAATCCGAGGCCCGGTGCAAAAATTCAAAATGAGACCCCATATAGTATACAAGTACGATAATATATACTACCTCTGGCTATTAATTGTTGATGTTTTCAGATAATAAATTAAAACTAGAAAGAAACTAGTTATTCTTGTCTGAACGTTATAAATAAAAATACGGAGGAAGTAGATTGTTATGTAGTCCAGTACCTAGGTCAAATACAACCTGACTACATTGTAATGTAGTTCTTTTGCTAAAATGTGAACATGGCTAGAATGAAAGAAATTTCAGTACCTAGGGTCATCAAATATATCAGACTGAAATGAGTCAATGTCATTTTCTTCAGCCTCCAGTTCACCATCATTATTTTTCTGCCTCTAGATTAGCATTATTTTCTTCATGTAGCTCAATATTATATTTCTGTCTCTAGATCTGTATTATTTCTTTTTGAGATTGATTTAGTTTCTTAAATCTTTGCTTCTTTCTATGCTTTTGATAGTCAGAATCATATGTCCTAACCATGATTTAGAGAAGACATGGTTGATAGCTTTCTAGCGAGTTTTTTTAAAAAAAACAAATTAACAATAAATAAGAAATAAGATAGTTCACTAATCAATTGAATGCACCTGACAATTGTTTGAAGAAAATAGATCTACTGAATTATCGGCTTCACCTAGGTTGATGGTGATGGGTAAACATTATATTTATCCTTGATTGAGAGCGTGCTTGTCTGCTGATGATCTACTCTTCAGTCCTGATGTGCGCCATGGTTGTGGATTGCAAGGCTCAGGGGACTGCTCTTCTATTGTCTTCTCCCAGATCAGATCGGTGATTTAGCATTGCCAAAGAACACGAACCGACTGGCGGCGACAACCGAAAAGAGAAATTGGAAACGCAATAGTCAAACAGAAATTTGGGCGTTGAAGCGTTGCAAACGTACATGCAGGCTTGTGTTATTTTATTGTGTCAAATGGGCTATAGAATAGATTAATATCGAAATATATGTATATGTGTTAGAGTATTTTGGAGCCCCTGGAAATTAGAGGCCCTGTGCCATTGCACAGGCCGCACTGGCCCAGGGACGGGCCTGAATCTACCCACTCTGCATCTTTTTTAAAAAAAATAAAAACACGAGGACACTCAATTCTGAAAATTCTTGGAGTTGGATTTATGCTAAGCGACATGGTGCATTTTATTTTCTAATAACTACACCCGCGGTTTTTTATTTAATGATGTTCCAATAAAAAACATTATTTTTATATAATTCAGTCACTCTATCCGAGTGATACTATTTTATGAACGAAGTAAGTAGTTATTATATATTTTTATACAACATAATGAAAATATTTCTCTTTCTATTGATATAGACAAGACAAGAAGAGCAAAAAAATGTCAGCCACCATAAACAAAGAAGGATTAAAGAGCAAAAGAGACAATCAAAAATACAAAAACTCAACTGAGAATAGAAGATGATTAGTCTAATACAGTAGTTAGACAAAACTGCAAGTCAACTGACAATATCCAATACAGCAACATGAATGAAGCCAACAATATTAGCCAATATGAAAAGAGAGAAGAAAACTCAGAAAAAATAAAAGAAAGGTACAAACAATGAAGAACGAACCTGAGTGTAAAAGAAACATCGAGCAACAACCACAAAGCAGAAGCCTCGACATGAAGCAAAAGAATGGAGGAGAGTTGTGAGATGACCGTGAGCAAAAAGAGGAGGGAAGACACATAAGACGGGAGCCATGCGGTAAGACGACTGGATCGACATACAAAAGAAGGAGAAGTGGGTAGAAAAACCTCATACACCGGCCTCCTAGCGTATGAGTGGTGAGGAAGGATCACAAACTCCAGTCGGTGGTCACATCTGGCAATACCTATTGACAATTCTAGAAACTGTCATATTTGCCAAAAATTTCTCTATAAGCTATAAAAATTTCTTGTATCAATTTTAGATTATTCATGTTTATCATGAGTTTACCAACCAAACGTGTTGCTCTTTCGTCGTTCTTCCTGTGTAGTTGAGGTTGATCGAGATCTAGATATGAGATTAGAAGCTATGCATCAAAAGAAGTAAGAGGGTCATGGATGACATCATCATTTACTTGTGGTTGTTGCTGCTTACTATGGTCGACGACCATGACAGCTCAAGGTTGTCCGCCGCCTAGTCACTTTCGAATATGGTGAGGATGTTTTCTTTTTTTTATTCCTTTCTGTATAGCGAGTCTGTCATATGGCGCTATGAAAATAGACACGACTTGGTGATTGCAAATGACACACGTGACTCAGAGGAGGCAGAAAAGAGGTGGGATGGTTTCACCCGACCAATTTTAGATAGCTCAAACAATCGAATATTTTTTTTATGAATTCAGCTCATTCCCAGTTAACTTCGAATAAAATGAACATGAAAAATAAGATGGATCCTTCAAACCACACTCTAAATAAAAAGTGCTGATTTTTTTACTTATAAGAAACGTTGGAATAGATAGATTTTGTTTAAATAAACTTCATTGAGTATTTGTTTGTTCCTGGTAATTCTTTTACAAAAACTTATGAAATTCGAGTTCAAAAGAATAGCGGTGACATAAATATAAAAAATTGTCCAAACTGGTAACATACTACCTCCGAATTTTATTTGTTGACGCTGGTTAGTATAAATTTACAGTAACCAACGTCAACAAAATAAAACCGGTGAGAGTAGTTTTTTCTGGATGAGCCATTCTAGCATAATTACCGAAGATAGTAGTAACTTTTTAAACGGGTATTTAATTAGAATGTCATACATATTGGATAATCATAAATTCTAAGCGAAATCCGACAGGAATATGCCTAGAAAAATATTCTGTGGAAATCACTTATTTGGTGGAATCGTGAAAACTCTCTCAAAAACAGTATCTATAAGTTTTCAAAAATTCTGAAACTCAGTATACATACAGATGACATGGTGATACATGCCCATACAAAATTTCAAGTCCAAATTCAAATTCATTTAAAAGGTATGAAAATAAAAAATCACAAGAAAGACGACAAAAAATAGATAGACATATATTATTTTGCCCTTTTCTCCCTTGATTTATTATTTTTATATCTTTTGAAGAAATTGATTTTGAACTTGAAATTTTGTGTGTATATTTTTCATCATGTCATCTATATGTATGCCGAGTTTTAGAATTTTTGAAAACTTCTAAATACTATTTTTGAGAGAATTTTCACAATTCCACCTATTAGAGCATCTCCAACAGATTAGGTATAGTATTGTCTAAATTTACAGATTTTACAGTCTTTGTACAAACAGAAAACAACTTAAACTGAAGGGGTTTTTCAATAGACTCTCTAAATCTTGACTCTTCATATTTAAAAGAACCTAGCTTTTTTTTCCCAAACAATAATTGGTGTGTGCTATCGTCGCTTGTCCCTATTACATCCAGGCGAGCATGCCATGCGCTTGGATATGGCTGGCTCTCCTGTGTGTTGCGCTTCTAGTTTGCGTCGCTCAAGCCTTCGATGAAGATGAAAATGGATGAATAGAAGTAGCTAGCTCACCTGCCACGCACCATGCACTCTCGGTTTATACTATAGCAGTAACATAGCAGTAGTAGTGAGTCTTAGGAAAATACTACTACGGAGTAGGGAGTTCTACTTCCGTTGGTGTCGCACACCCTAAGTTTCAATCTATGTTACGTTTTTTCTCATCCCTTCGCTTGTCTCATGTCAACGAGTTTATCTCTGGAGTAGAGATACATTGGAAGTTGTGCATTCCAGCTAATCTAAACGCTAGCGCATCCTACCACTATCCGTGCCGGTGGTGTTTGTATGTATGATTAATTTGTGTAATGTAGCAATGCTCCTGTTTACACGACTGCTACCAATGGCGGATCTCGCAAGAAAATTTAGATAGGGCAATAAGCGTCAAAACCATGGCATAAATTTGAAGGATTAACTAAATCTAACTACGTAAACACGCCTATATGAAGAGTGAGTACGAGAATTAAGATAGTACCTGTTCTAAAGAATAAACTTGTTAATTTTTAAAATATAATTAGTCAATAATATCTAAATAATCATATATTTTAATAAATATAGAGAATATTATGAGAATACACATACCATTGTCCCAAACAGCTGTTACTCGAGAATTTGTTACACAAGAAGTTTTTTAAATCTACAAAATTATATAATCATTTATAATAGTCTATTTGTCTACTCATTTTCTCTAATTATGTATGCTCCTTATTATGTTATTTAACCCACCAGTCTGTATCATATTCTCTATACTAAATTATTATGGCCGGAATATACAAGCAACGGACTTTTAAGAAACATGAAATACAGATGGACACAATCCAGAAGGCAGAGAAAATGAGTAGGCAAATTAATTGGCAGCAATGCACAGTGAGAGGCAATATTAACCGAGAGAAGCTATTGGACATTGGACATGGGCCATTGGTGAATTCTTGACCCATTGATAGTAGGCCCGTTAGGCCCATAACCCTTCACTTATTTGCCTGTTTGCTTCTTTTTCGACTTGCCGACGGACACAACCAACAGGGAACCAGCAGCGCCATCAACAAACGCTGATGCCGGATGGAGCTCTATAGAGGAGTAAGGAGGCCGGGGCTTGGCGCGGAGCTTAGGTAGGGCGGCCGCCCTACCTTGCCCTATTGGGAGATTCGCCTCTGACTGCTACTACCTGCAGGGCCTACGCTGCTATCGGGCAAACGGGCAACAGACCCACAATAACCCGGATGGCGAGCCACGCTGTGTAGTTAAATATGCAGAGGTGGAACTTCGAAATAGCTAGTAACAAAAAATAGAGAGATAGAAAAAGAGTCTGTTGAAAAACATTTTACTCACAAAATAACTATATTTACATAAACAATTTAATTTAAAAAATCTGTTGAAGATGCTTTTAAGTGGTTTCACTGAATATTTTCCCAATATGTCCTGTTCAGTTCCTGATTGAATATCGACGAGGAAAAGAAATTTTTACACTCGCACCGGATCCACATCTCTTTCCCTTCCTGCAAGCAAACTGTCTTCCACTCGCAGCGCCTCCGTTTATTTCCCCACACCCAGCTCTCCGCCGATCCGTTCCGCAAACTCGAGCCGTCAGCTCCAAACCCTAACCCTCGCCTCCTCGATGTCGGCCGCCACCACCGCCCCGTCCCCGGCGGCACCTCCGCCGTCGTACCCGGCCGTCTCCGCGGCCTCCGCCTCGGCCGCAGCTTCCACCGATGACGACGACGACCTCTACGGCCGCCTCAAGTCGCTGCAGCGACTCATGGAGTTCATCGAGATCCAGGAGGAGTACGTGAAGGACGAGCAGAAGAACCTCAAGCGCGAGCTGCTGCGCGCGCAGGAGGAGGTGAAGCGGATCCAGTCCGTGCCGCTCGTCATCGGCCAGTTCATGGAGATGGTAGACGGCAACAACGGCATCGTTGGCTCCACCACCGGGAGCAACTACTACGTGCGGATCCTCAGCACCATCAACCGAGAGCTGCTCAAGCCCTCGGCGTCTGTCGCGCTGCACCGCCACTCCAACGCGCTCGTCGACGTGCTGCCGCCCGAGGCGGACTCCAGCATCTCCCTGCTCGGATCGACGGAGAAGCCCAACGTCACCTATAACGTGAGTTTCTTCGGGAATCTCTTGTTGATTTAATTGCTATGGATCTGCTGATATCCTAATAGATCTATTGAATGATGAATTGCTTTTAGATTTGTGGATATTCACACTTCACCGTCCGCAGTGATAGGATATTTTGGTAATTTGTTCCTATCTGTGTTGTGTAGTATAGATAGTATAAAGTGGGAATTTTAGTGTTAATCCGATAAAGCTGTGGCCATTTTGTTTGTTGCTTGGTTTTTAGTAATTCATGAAATGGCCATATGATATATTGGACATGTTCCTGAACTTCGCTAGTACTATTTATGCCATAATGTGACGAGCAACATGCCTTGTGTTAACTGTTAAGTAATCAATTTGAAAAGCATTGTTCTTGAGATATAATGATTGCTCCAACATAAGATGCAGAATAGGGCATACTAGTAATGGCCTTGCTTTTATGTGCTTCAGCTTATCATTTTTGTATTAAAGAAGTTTCGTAGATGGTCAGTGACCATCAGCCTTTTCTTCTTAGACTTTTACTCCTTGGTTATCACATGTGAGCATGGAGATCATGTGCAGAATCTTATAATGAGATGTTGAATGCTCGAGAAACATTTATAATTATACTGTTAAGGGCTGTCTAACTATTTGTTAAGTTCCTAATTCAATTAAGCTTTGCTTTTTCATATTTCTATCTTCTTTAGATCCGGAACTGAGAACAGACTCATTTTGACTTGGTGAATACTTGTGTCTAGCTTTTATGCTTACACTAGCAGTTTAGTTGGCCCTTAATAATTTTTGCTATGTAACAATTTGCTGCTTTCTGATGCTATCAGGATATTGGAGGATGTGACATTCAAAAGCAAGAAATTCAGGAAGCCGTTGAGTTACCGTTGACTCATCATGAATTGTACAAGCAAATCGGTATTGATCCCCCAAGAGGTGTTCTCCTGTATGGTCCTCCTGGTACGGGCAAGACCATGCTTGCCAAAGCTGTTGCCCATCACACAACTGCTGCTTTTATTAGAGTTGTCGGTTCGGAATTTGTACAAAAGTATTTGGGTGAGGTAAGTTGGGGGCAGTTATGATATGAATTTTGCTTTGCTCATTTTGTGTGCTTTCCTTTAGTTCTGTATTTGTCTGCACATTACAATCTCACTACTCATGTTTGTTTATGGACATTTGTTGAGTTCTTTATCTAGCAGTAGAGAGTGAGGAACAGATGTTCCAGTAAAAAAAATGAAAAAAATATGCTAACAAAAACACACATCAGAGACTTTAGGATTTAGTAGTAATAAGGTGTTTTACTGAGTTAGTTAGATTGTCAGGCACATGTTTGAATGTGCATGATATTTCTGGTTGATCACAGCATTTTTTATTCCTGGTGTCATGGGGATATACATGTATTTAGAGATCTCTGTTAAGCCTTCAGGATCTGAAAACAATCAATCAAACTATCTGACATTTATGCTGCTTGTGCATGTTTTATGTTAAACTAATAATAATATTATTTTTCTTAATTATGTTATATGTATCCTGGGTAGCTATCTGGATTTGTTGGTTCTATATGCATTATGATCATCGAACTTCGTTTCAGGGCCCTAGGATGGTTCGAGATGTATTCCGCTTGGCTAAAGAGAATGCCCCTGCTATCATATTCATTGATGAGGTTGATGCTATAGCTACTGCACGTTTTGATGCTCAGACTGGTGCTGACCGTGAAGTTCAGCGTATTCTTATGGAGCTACTCAATCAGGTATGGCCACTGTAAAATTTCCGAGCATATGGATGAATTTGCCACTTCTATTTAGAAAACCATTGACAGTTTGAGATCTTTTTCGTTGACTAAAAAATTTATGAGTTCTCTTTCCAAGTTTGAAAGTTATTGTCTTACTGTTAAAAAGCAACCTTTGGAAATTTTAAGTTCTTACTGTTAAAAAGCAACCTTTGGAAATTTGAAGTTCTGAGTTTTCTTTTCTAATAACGTGCTTTGCAGATGGATGGATTTGATCAAACAGTGAATGTGAAGGTTATAATGGCAACCAACCGAGCAGATACTCTAGATCCTGCTCTGTTGCGTCCTGGCAGACTTGACAGAAAAATTGAGTTCCCTCTTCCTGACCGACGCCAGAAGAGGCTTGTTTTCCAGGTCTGTTTTGCAAGGACCTTTGTTTTTTATTCGGTTTTAGAACTTCTAAAATGTCTGTTATTTACTGGAATGTAATAGATTATATTGCTATGCTACTATTTGATTCTTGCTTTAAGTTACTTGTATGACAGAACACACCATGCCAATTCTGAGCATCTCAGTCAAAAGATGTGCTGCATATTTTTATTTGAGTGAGTTTAACTATAATATCAGACATATTGTTGAGCTATAAAACCGCCCTAGCCCCTTCTCAATCGCTTAAGCTTTTGGGTTGGACTGGTTAGGTGTGCTGCTTCATGGTATCAGAGCCAGGAGGTCTCAAGTTCGAGCCCCGGTTCCCGCATTCCTTGCACCACCCATTTCTCACGCTGCGCCCCAGCGGCAGCCGTCTGCGCCCACATGGGCTGCGCGTGCCGGGGGGGGGGGGGGCTGTTGAGTTATAAAACCGCCCTAGCCCCTTCTCAATCGCTTAAGCTTTTGGGTTGGACTGGTTAGGTGTGCTGCTTCACATATTAACAGCCTAATTTTGGTAACGTCTCCACCTTGCTCCAAATCTCACAAGAGTAAGAACTGATGATAATTCTGTGATTGGATTTGTCTGGGACTTGTGAAAAAGTTCCTGTTAACTTTATTTCTTTATATATACAAATTTCCTCATTCACATGTCATTTGGTATTAGTTATGCAATTTCTTGACTGCCTTGATATTTTCTGGAGCAATATTAATTTTCTGATTCGAGAATTGATTGCTCCTTTTCAGGTCTGCACCGCCAAAATGAACTTGAGTGATGAGGTTGATTTGGAGGATTATGTCTCTAGACCAGATAAGATCAGTGCTGCTGATGTGAGGCTCTTTTCACAATGAATTGTTTGACTTTCGTTACATGCTTTTTAATGTTGAAGCCCCATTGCATTGATCTTTTCACAATGAATTGTTTGATTTTCCGTACATGCTTTTGAATATTGAAGCCCTATTGCATTGACTATAGATATAATGATATATGTTCCAAAGTGAAATTTGCTGTTTGTGTATTCTGTATAATGTGAATGCACAAAACACATTTAGTGCTAATGCTTCTTGTTACCTTGTTCTCAGTCCTTGGCTCTTTGTCTGTATAATGTGAATGTGCCCCCCCCCCCCCCCCCCCCCCCCAAAAAAAAAAAAAATCATTTGGTGCTAATGCTTCAACTTTGTTTTCAGTTCTCGAGTCCTGATATACTTGCATAGATATTCACACATTTAGTTACCTTGTTTTCAGTTCCTGATTGATATTCACACATTTAGTTACCTTGTTTTCAGTTCTTGGCTCCTCATCTATATAATGTTAATGTGCAAAAAAAAAAAACACATTTAGTGCTAATGCTTCAACTTTGGTTTGAGTTATCGACTCTTGATATACTTGCATAGTACCTTTGTTCTAATATATTTAGATGATTTGTTAGACTTGTAGGCCTGGAGACTAGTTTGGGGACTCCTATGGGGACTTGTTCTTACGTTGTGCCATGCTTTTTCAGATTTCTGCGATCTGTCAAGAAGCTGGTATGCATGCTGTCCGCAAAAACAGATATGTCATCCTACCCAAGGACTTCGAAAAGGGTTACAGAACCAATGTGAAGAAGCCTGATACAGACTTTGACTTCTACAAATAAGTCAACATCGGTTAAATCTGTCTGCCCGTTTTGCAACGGTGATATCTTCAGCATATCTTGATATTTGCAATATCTTCAGTATCAGAGATGAATATCTGGATATTCACCTGTAGCAATGTTCTTCATCTGATTGAGTTTTTCCAAATTGTACTTCTTGGAAAGTGGCAGGCTTTGCACAAGCAATCTCACTAAGTGTTGTCAAACTAGAATGTATCTACTTTATATCTGCTATAAAACCGAACCCTTTGACCTGATTTATGTGTTGTTGCCATTCTGATTATGTAAAATCTTTACCAAGATGGTGTTATCTTATCCCTTTGCTTCTATACTGGAATGTCTGCCAAGTCTGGGAAGTATATATTAGGCATCTGCGCATCCGTCCTTGCATGCTTTAATTTCTTCCTTCTGGAGTAGCGGATCGTGTACATTTCTGGTTGAAGCGGAATTTACTCTGTAATATGAAATTTGGTTGCTTTAGGCTTTAATTGAATTCTCTTATTGATAGTTGATATATTATAATCATATTTTTTTTGAAAAGAATAACTTAAAATAGAGTTGAAGTTGTATTGGATTTATGTTAGTTTTAATTTTTATAAGGTTATACTCCCTCCGTTCCAAGATTGTTGTTATCATTAATTTTTTTATCAACTTTGATCATTATCTTATTCAAAAAGTTTTAAAAAATATCATATATTTTCTCATAATTTGTTTTATGACTAGCTTATAACTTTTTATACTTAAATAAATATTTTAAATAAGATGAATAATCAAAGGTAATGAAAAAAAGTTAATGATGACAATAATTTTAGAATGGAGGGAGTATGTATTAGTAAGAGGAGGGTAAAATCTTATATGTATTAGAAAAAATTGTTCTTTCTTAAATTGTTGAATCGTGATCCAAAGGCTTAAGCTGACTGAAAATTAGCATAACTCAGTACTATAATTGATCGAACGCATTTCTGATCAACGTAGTATTCCTTCTTGAATGTCGTTCTGTGTAGTCCTTGGAGAAAGTGTTCGACCTGTATACATTTGACCAAATGAAAATCCTAAATTACACGTAGACGGAAGACATTTTCCATCTAAGTTAGATGGTAGACATGCCCTATGTAAACATGATTAGCGGCATGTTCATAAGAGCGTGCATGTAAATCACAAATCGACCACGCAAATATTTGTTGTTTATCTTGGAACCATGGGAGCCCTGTTAATAGAGCTTGTGAAAACTTTTATCAACTAGACGAGCAAGGTTTGAACATATAAGCAAAATGAGGTAGCTTATATGATTAAATTCTTAGTGGTGCATTCCAGCTACCTGTTTTCATGTCTCAACATGTACGTAATAAAGAAGAGAAAGTCTAATTTTTAATCGATTAAAAATAGGGATTCTTTTCAATCAACACTTTTAGTCCTTGGATCTAGATTCAATAGATAAAAAAGATAAAATTTTTCTATAGTCTATATATAATACTAATTAATATAAATAATCCTATAAATAATAAATAATCCTACAAATAACAAAAAAAAATTAATAAAAATGGTGCAAGTGTAGGCACGGTGCTGCGTTGTTTCTCCATCGACTGAAACGTTGGATTATTTTTAATCGACTGAAGGATAGAATTTCCGAATAAAGAAATGGGTATTTTAGGATTGAATTGGCCCAATCTATTACAGGTTTTTTAATCATGTTTTCTACCTTTCAATTGATTAAAAACTTTCAATCAATAGTTTGTTCTTTTATGTTTTAATTTTTTTATAAAATTTCTATATAATAATCATAAACTATTAAATCTAGATTTAATAACTTAAAATAACAAGTTCTTTTTTCCATAATATATATATTATCTGAAAATTCAAAAGCAAGGGCCTAGCCTGGTTGGGACGAAGGGGATTTCTCCGGAATCTTCCGGTACCGGCTGGGGTCCCCCGTCCCTGCACAGCGTGGCAGCAGCCGGTGGCCCCCTGGCAGATTCCGCATCATCCCGATCGATCCGCAGCATCACTCCTCTCTCTCTCTCTCTCCTCGTCGGCCTTATCCCATTTCGTTAACCCAACCCGAGTTTTCTTAATAAAGCAAGGCAATGCAAAACCAAAAAAAATAAAAAAAAAGGCCGCCACTACCACCCGCGTCGCGGAGGTGGGAATCCCTGGCCGTCCGTCCGTCCCTATCCGTCCGCCCACCCCGTTTGCTGTCTTCCTGTGTAAGAATAAGAGCCAAAAGATTCGCTTCCTACGCGACGCCCCGACCCCGATTCCCTTCCCTTCCCCTTCTCGGAGTCGCTCTTCTTCTCTCTCTCCTCCGCTCCTCTTCTCTCTCTCCCACCCCACCCACGGTGCGTGCAGAACCAGAACAATCAAATCGTTGGCCAATCGAACAGATAGAAAATAGAAATGGAGATGGACCCGCCGCCGCCGCCTTCTTCCCTTCACGCGACGGCCGCCGGCGACCGGCGCCGCTGCCGCGAGTACCTTCTCGCGCTGGAGGAGGAGCGCCGCAAGATCCAGGTCTTCCAGCGCGAGCTGCCCCTCTGCCTCGACCTCGTCACGCAGAGTACGCACGCTCTCAGCTAGCTAGGTTGCTCTCGGCTCTCTTCTCTCATGTATGTCGTGTCCTCATGTTGTTCCCGTTTGGTCGTTCGTTCTTGCAGCTATTGAGCGGATGAGGAGCCAGATGGACGGCGTCGGCAGCGAGGAAACGGTGAGCGACCACGGCCCCGTGCTCGAGGAGTTCATGCCGCTCAAGCCCAGCCTGTCCCTGTCATCCTCCGAGGAGCACGACAGCGCCCGCGGCGACGCCAACGGTGTCGTCGGCAAGAAAGAGGAGGCGCCGGGCACGCCGTCGGAGACCAACAAGAAGGCCTTGCCCGATTGGCTCCAGTCCGTGCAGCTCTGGAGCCAAGAACCCCAGCAGCATCAGCGCACATCATCTTCCCCTCACAAGGTAGAGAAAAGTTCAAGCCGCGTTCCTGTTTCAGTGGTTCGTCTTTCCCCGTCTGGCGCTTGCAAAACAATAACCGTAGTGTCCATTGGAACCCTTCCAGGAGCTGCCGTGCAAGCCGGTGGCGCTGAACGCAAGGAAGGGCGGCGGCGCGTTCCAGCCGTTCGATAAAGAGAAGCGCGTGGAGGTGCCGGCGTCGTCGACCACGGCGGCGGCGAGCTCCACCGTGGCCGGGGACAGCGGCGACAAGGCATCCGCCTCCGACGACACGGGGAAGAAGGAGGAGGCGAGCAACAAAGACGCCAGTAACAAGGGCAACAAGGACAAGGAGGGCCAGTCGTCGTCCAGCCGGAAGCCGCGGCGGTGCTGGGCGCCGGAGCTCCACCGCCGGTTCCTGCAGGCGCTGCAGCAGCTCGGCGGGTCCCACGGTTGGTGTCCTCTCCTCTCACAGTACTGCCCCGCGATTAAATTGCGTTATCCGTCCAGCTCATCAACAGTTCGAAATCTGTACAAACTATAGTAATCTTTTGCTCGTACGGAAAAAGATCTCATGTGATGTTAATGTATGCGATTGCAGTGGCGACGCCGAAGCAGATCCGGGAGCTCATGAAGGTCGACGGCCTAACCAACGACGAGGTCAAGAGCCATTTGCAGGTCAGTGTTTCATTCTACTACTCCAAATTGCCCTAGCACGTCTGTCGATGCTAATTATGTGTTGTTTGTGTTAATTATGTATCATTAGCCGTGTCTGTTCTTAGTTCTCACACTTCGTTTTCTGAACTTGTTGGGGGATTCAGAAGTACCGTCTGCACACGAGGCGGCCGAACTCGACGGTCCAGAGCACCAGCGTCAGCGCCGCGCCGCCGGCGCCGCAGTTCGTCGTGGTCGGGGGCATCTGGGTGCCGCCGCCGGAGTATGCCGCTGCGGCCGCTGCAGCGGCGGCGGCAGCACAGCCGCCGGTGCAGCAGATAACCGGCGACGCGTCGGGTGGCGCCGGCACGGTGTACGCTCCGGTGGCCACGTTGCCGTCAGGAGCGCAACCGCAGTCGCAGCAGCTAGTTCAGAAGAAGCAACCGAGCAGGTGCTCGGACAGCCAGCGGAGCGGGAGCGCCGGCGACGCCAGCTCGGCCTCGCCGGCCGTGTCGTCGTCATCGCAGACCACCTCTGCTTGACATCCTCAGCACTGTATTATTTTGTTTGTATAATGTTAGTGTAGATCCATCGGTACACAGGGATACGTTCGAGAGAGTGGATTAATTTCGTTTAGTTCATCATCAGCAGCATACCTTTACTAGTACGTTGTAATCCATTTTGTTGAGAGAGCGAGGGTGTATGCACTCCGACTTTGCATGCAACCTTTCCATTTTGTGAGTAAGATATGGCATGATAAATTATAAAAAAATATATAAATAGTGAACTTATTTGTGGCATGCTTGTGTGTTCATACGATCATACATAGGATGGGATTACGTTATTTAGCCGTCATACAAAAATTGTGACTTTTGATCGCTTTATTTTACACTTTATTTGATGCACGGCGCTGTTAGCAATGTAGCACTGTTGAATATAGACATATGCTCAGACGAAATTTAGCTAAGAATTATCGGTATCCTGTATAAACGACGTACTAGTGCTCATATAAACATAGGGTGTGTTCGTTTTTACTCCTCTAATTTTTAGAACTGTCACATCGAATATTGTGATACTAATTAGAAATATTAAATATAAATTACTGATAAAACCCAGTCTATAACCCTCCCTCTGAATGACGAGACAAATCTATTAAAACTAATTAGATCATGATTAGATAATATGATGCAATAGTAAACATCTCTTAATGATGATTTAATTAAATTTAATGAATTTATCATGCTGATGCGTATTCAACTCTGTAATTAGTTTTATATTTAATATATATTTAATAATTATATATAGCATTTTAATGATTAATATAATCTCACTAAAATTTAAACCCAATGAAACGAATACACCTATGTCATCATAAATTCTTCGTCGTCATGTTCAGATGAATTTTTACTTTTTTCGCAGCAGCATCCTTTAGCTATTCAGATAGGTCATACGATGTGTCGACACATATTATCCTCCAAATGGCAGCTTAAGACAAACATGAAACGATGTGTGCATCCTGGCATCCTGCCTACAATTATGTTCATCTCGAACGGCTCAGATTGATCATTATGAAAGCAATAACAACTTAAATTAAGTACAAATTTCCCTTTACGTTCTCTCAGTAGAATTACCGACAGTGCAAAAAAGAAGATTGCACTTCAAACAAAAAAGAAAAAAGGCAGTGCAAAAGAAGATTCTCCAAGAAGGAATATGACCATGGGGGTATATGCATCTCCGGAGGCCCCCATCAATCTCCAAAGTCTAAAGAAGCGGTTAGGTTCCCGCAGCTGCCTGCGAGAAAAGAAAAAGAAAATAGCACGTCATAGCAGAACTTGCCGAATATGCAAAGCTACTCCTCCACTACGGTTCATATATTAAAAAAAAAAAAAGAACGCCCTCTCGCCGCCATTGGTGGCGAGCGATCCTCCTCCATCCAACCCCACGGCGACGGACGACAGCCGCAGCTCCACCTCCACTTCCTTGTCATCACGCAGCACCGGTGGCGATGGATACCCGGGGAATGTTCCCAGCGCGCGGTGGAATATCCCCCGGGGTGCCGCATCTCTTCGCTGGTGGTGGGAGAAGGAGAGGGGAATCTTAGGCCATCTCTGCTTTTGGACCTGGCGCCAACGGATCTCCCTTGCTTGGATGGTCCCTTTCGTCGCCGAGGGTCCATGCGTCGCGTCTCCCCCGGGATATTCCCGCGGCTTTTCGCCGCACCCAGGGGGCACCGCGTTCCTGGCATGCGGGACCCGCTGTACGTACAGCTGAAGGCGATTTCAGCGGGTTATGTCGACGAGATGATGCGTGTGTTCGTTTGTTTGAATCTAAATTTTAGTGGGGTTATATTAATTATTAAAATGTTATATATGATTATTAAATATATCATTAAGAGATATTTGTTGTAACATCACATTATTTAATTATGACCTAATTAGTTTTAATAGATTCGTTTCGTTATTCAGAGGAGGGTTATGGATTGGGTTTTATCAGTAATCTATATTTAATACTTCTAATTAGTATTATAATATTCGATGAGACAGATCTAAAAAACAGAGGAGTAGAAACGAATACATTCAGATTATCAAAAATCTGGAACAGGGAAAATTAAAAGGAGTTGAAATTCTGTGAATTGTTGTGAGTCTTGGATTAGGATGACGATTGACGAATAGGTAATACTGCAAAACATATATGCATGAAAAATATGGTTTGAAGCCTTGTGTATGCATATGAAGTGGTTGAGGGAGGAGAGGATGGATAGACGCCAAACGGGGGCCAAGCGTTGGAGCGACTCAGTTTGGCATTGCATCGGTTGTTCGAGATTTTTTTTTTTTTTTGGCATTGCACGGTGCACAAGATAGCCCTTGAGCCTGAGGTGAGCCGAGCCGAGCATGCCGCCTAACGAACGACATATATATATATATAATCTTGCAAATTTTAATACTAGATTATGGGTCTAAAGCCTGTTCCGATAACAGCATACATTGTGCCTGAAGTACGGCAGGTTTGCCTCACCTAACAGATAATGTTGATCACTCGCAATTCGCAACACAACAATTATACAAAGATTTCTGAATGGAAGATAAAGATACAGATTGACCTTCGTAAAGACTTTGAAAAGCAAAGAACGAAGCATGCCGAAGTTGCTTACTCAATTTGAACAAGCATTTTCACGTGGCACGCAGCGTCATCATCGTCATTTGGAAGAGGGGGTTACCACCCGGCCGACGTCACAATCAGAACCTAAGCCTTATCACTTTGCTCGAATAAATGCTCTTCAAAGCTGGATCTTGACCTTTACATCGATAACAAGCTAGTACACGAACCTCCTGGACGATGCACGTACGGCGCTCGCTCGCCGTGTGAACCACGCATGGATCCGAACGGAACGGTGGGCCGAGCCGCCGATCGAGTTGGCTTTTCACGGCAACAAAGAGCCAGGGTTTAGTTAGGACAGTTCAATGCGTGGTTAGGGGTCACTTTTGTCCAAATCGGCACACAGGATTTGGATGGGTTAAAGTATCGGTATCGGATGGAACGGCACGAGGTTATATACTGCAGGTCAGGATATCCCGGCTTGATTCTTCTGTAGTGACCAAGGAAGGGGTTATTCTCTCCGATTCCACTATCCACCAGCTAATCAAATTTATTTTCTAATCGAGTTCGGAGAATGCATCCAACTCAGTAACCAGTAGATAATACTGTATAAAGGTTTTTCCCCTGTGCATGCTTACAGTAAAACTATTATGAAGGCTAAAACAAATCCTACGGATTTGAGTTCAAGTAAATCTTGCCTCTTACGAGTTATAGAAGTCAATTATTTGTGTAACGTCCCATCCCTTTATCCTTACTTGTGCGCACTCGAAACAAACTTTTGTGTCGGACACCCATTCCTAAATTGTTCCAGATCAAGCATGTTTAACTTTGGAGTTTTTTAGAGATAAGGTTTATAAAAAAATTACAACTTGTTAATATGAGTATTCTATCAATCCTATTAAGCTCCAAACTGGAATATCACACTAAAACCAGATAGAGCTACGCCTTCTTTAGAGATAAGTTTCCCAAAAAGAAGTTACAACTTGTTGGTATGAATATTCTATCAATTCTATTAAGCCTCGAGTGGGATATCACACTAAAATCACATGGAGCTACATCCTGAGCAACTAATACTCAGCAAGACTGACCGGTCAAAATGACCATCTACAGTCGACTCCTAGACATGCACAGGTTAAGGGTAGGGTTTATGTTACCAAAAAATAAGTCTAAGAGTGGATTACTAGTTTTCAAGTTTTAACAGCAAGTTAAGTTGACATATAAAATAATAAATTTAGTTTATACTATAACTACAACAATCATAGTTGCAATACAAATATTAATAATTTCAAACAGTAATATTGAACTCATTCATCATATTAATGGCTTCCAATAACGTTTCGGAGCAGCAATCAAATAATACTTATTACTGTGAGGGGCAGCGACTTGAATCAATTTGCATTCTGCAGAAGAAACCCAAATACACGGCGCATATACACTTCGAGGAGTCACGTACGACAACCTTTCGCGAGATACAACAGGGTCGGTCTGGATCCCACTTTTCTCGAGTACACGTCAGCCGAAGTGATGCTCCCGTCAAAGCCATACATGGGTAGCCCATGCACTATTCCTTCCAACACATACCCACATTCTACCATAATCATATTCATCATCAAAGGAATAGTGGGTATTGTCCAACCACTATGAAAATCAAGCTACATCAATTTACTAGTGCTCATATCACTAGCATGCATTTGGTACTGTTCAAACTTGATACCATAGGACCGGACACGGCGCGGACCATAGGTGACTCAGATGGGGCTACATCCCTGAAGATAAATCTGTACTTCCCTTTTATCTAGTTGTCCGTCAAGTCTTTATTTATTATCCCATCCCAACTTTCCTTCATCTGACGTCATTCCCAGGTGATAATATGTTCTTGGTCTCCATACCACTCGACGAATTTCCGTCATAAGTTAAGCAGAGCTACTAACCTACTGCAATACTAGGTTTTCAAACAATTCCTATAAACTTAATACATGAGCAAGTCTACATTAATGTGATATCCCAGCTCGGGGCTTAATAGGATTAATAGATATTGATATCAATAAGTTGCAACTTCTTTTCCGAAACTTTATCCCTATTCTCTAAAGAACTTTAAAGTTAATAGTGCTTAACCTAGAGCAATTTAGGGATTGGTGACCAACCAGAAAAATTATCTAGGGTGCGCACAAGTAAGGATAAAGTGCATAGAAAAATCATGTGTTAGTCTACGAGGACAATAAGATACTAAAAGAGCTATCAGATGTAAGGGGGTCCAGCCTCGAAAGGGCGGAACATTACAATTTAGGCATTGGACCTGTCCTTTTTAAGAGTTCAAAGCCAAATATTTGAGCCAAATGGCTACATTTTCTTACAAACTTCTTTAGTTATATTTGATAATTTATCTTATTTATTAATTTATTAATTTATTAATTTTGAAAAGTTATCAAATATATTATTACAATTTATTTATCATTATACAAAGTTTTAATCTACTTTATAATTTGTTATATTCAAATAAGTATTTTAAATAAGACAAATGATCAAATATAACTTAAAAAAAGTCAATTGCATCACTATTTAAAATCCAAAGGAAGTAGTTACCCAAAGGCCAGACCTTAACTCGGAGGTGTTCCTAACACTCATTTGCCACAGGACGGTGGTCCTGCCCCTATCGTCTATTTTTTCAGAACAGAAAATCGGATCCATGTTCTATTCATCTTTTTACTATCGATATAAAACATTACTCCTACCAGTAACATCTGTAGAGGTGAAGCTAGGATATGTTAGATCTATTTTAAGACGACAGATCAATAATAAATTAACAATGTTGGTTATAAATATTACCAAACTAATTATAACCAGTATAATGTACCAGACCAAACTCAAGTATACGCTGTATTTCAGCATAATACAGACTTTTGTCTATGTTGATGCATCTAGGAAACTGCACCCGAGATTACAATAGCTTCCCGGAGCCTTTTTGCCAAAACATGCCCATGAGGTTGATTCGAATGATTGACTGAATCCTCATTAATTCTTGATTCTTCTTACTGTACAACTCTAGCAAAATAAGCCATCAAAAGGCCTGCAAAACCCTAGCACTGCCAGGTCTCAAGAGAATAGCTCTTAGCATAGCCCATCCACCTGGGAGAAGTACAATATAGACCATCAGCATCTGTTTCACAAGTTCCATTATCGATTCTAAAGTAAAGACTACAGAAAGTTCAGACACTTATGGTCCATCTAGTAGTAGACATACAAGCATAATACAAGTATAACACAGAATGGCCGCAAAAGATTGATAACTCACAGCTAACGATTTGTACAATGTACATAAGAGTTGTTAAAAATGACTACAAATGTTGATACTATGCATGAGTAATGGTTAGCAAAATAGCTGTCATGTTTGGCAACAAAAATGGGAACATGCACAACTTGTGCCTTTTGCTGCTAAGCAGCAAGCTAGTAACAAAACAACATTCCTTGCTAGCTCAGAGCTAAACAAGGCACTGGTGACAGCTGAATCATGGAGGCAAGTATTGGCTGTGAACACATGAAAAAAGGGATATCCGGCACTCTAGATCAGTAAGTAGGGAAATAGGCATAAGGTAGACATACTGGCAAATGCGTACTGTTCCAGTAAGGAAGAGGTAATTGAAAAAAATAAAAAAACTGAATGTTGAATTCCCAGATAAATGAAACATAAATCGTGGCAGCAAGATATTATCCTTCTGTATGCTGGGACAAAATCTCTATACACAACTGTAGAATGAATATTTCATGGGACCCCAAAGAAAAGAAATTGCAGAGAAAGGGAAATTTTAATACCTTCAGCAAGTAGAAACCAGAGGCTAGATCAGTATACAATTATACCCGAACACGCTTTCTGATCTGACGTCTAGACCTACATGAAACAATTACAGGCAGACTCCAGATAAGTGAAACTAGCCTTGTAGACCAAAATTACTTGGCACTTAGTAAGGTGGTATAATCTACTGAGCAAAAATAATGTAAAACAAGTGAGCAAAAATAATGTAAAACAAGTGACCAAGCTATAAATTAGCTGCCAATTTTCAGAACCAAAGGATTATTTTGGCTATTATGTAGCTCAACCTAAGTTTTATGAAACATCACCCTACTTTCAGGTAGTACATGCGAATTTCACACAGGAAAAAATGCATGTAAAAAAAGGATCCTCCTATGTATGCAACTGAGAAAGGCACTAAACACAACAGAACATCATCATAATTGGCAGTTTGTCGGTTTAGAATCAAAGATAGTGAAACAAAGAGATCAATCTTTGAGCTTTCAGGGTATCATGAACGCAGCAATTTATGGGAAGAACCCAATTTAAGATATAGCACAATGATATTTATTAGGTTGGTAGTTTAAAATATATATACTTAATTTTAGACATCTACTCATGACCACACCACATATAAAACAATGAACTTCAGCAGCATAATTGGAGAATAAGCAGCAGATTAAATACAGATAGGTTCTCGTCAAATATGTTTGGTGAAACACATGCACAAAAAGAGCAAGAATACCATCTTTAGAGAAGATAAAGATACATCCAAAAGAAACTACTCACCTTGTGGCTACATATTCCTCAATTACTTTCTCTTCATCTTCAGTAAACATAAACCACTTGTCCTTATTTCCAATTAACTCAGCATCACCATATTCTGTCAAGTGTAATATTACAAGTAATTAATCATAATATTACCAGTACAAGGACATAAATGAAATCTCATTGCATAATAATACCAAACAAACCTTGCAAAAATATAGTGCTATTATCAAAGTAGCCCTCCAACTTCCAGTATGCTAGCCCTTTCTCTACCATCAGAGGTTTGGTCCAAACAGCTGGTTGCTTCTCTATTGTTGCCATACCTGTGATGGAAAAGATGAAAACTTATACCAAGCTACTAGCTCAATTTTATGCAAACCACAGAATAAAAAAAGTGAGGGAAATAATGATGTACCCTTGTTTTGCTTAAAAAGTTAAGACCGTCTTTTTAGTATGTTTAAGTTGAGAAAAATGTGATCTTCCTCATTAGTTTGCACGCATCATGCACATTATCAAGGTCAAAGTTCAATTTTTTCTCTCAAGTTCACAATATATCATGGTTCTATTGAAATGAACTAAGGCTCTGTTTGTTTCAGATTATAATCTGGTCATTGAAATATGGATAAATATCTACAGGTAAACAGTCAAATTAGTTGGTCAGATTATATAATTTAGCGACCAGATTACCAAAATCCAATAATCTCCTTAAAAGATGCAGCAAAGACCCACTACCCATGCCAAGTTGAAGAAAATTACCCGCCACTGCCATCAAACTACCACCTACCCCCCCCCCCCCCAATCAAGCCCACCTCACAGCCGCGCCTCTCCCTCATTCCATTCTCCTCCCCCTCCATCAGTCTTCCTCCCCTTCTAACCCTAGGCAAAAAAAGCTTCAAATTCCAGCCCGATCCGCAGCTGTCCCTCTTGGAATGAAGCCTCACGAGTCACAACCTTGGCCTTGGTGCACCGCGAAGTGCTGAGGCCACAACGCAACAGCGGGGCGCAGCGGTACAAGTGCCAGCCTACCAAGAGCAGGTGTCCATGGTTCCTATGCCGGCATGTTGGCTTCCATGTCATGGGAAGGTGCTCGACGTAAGTGACAGTATCTGGCGTCCATTTTCTTGCCAGATTTGAGGCACGTGAATGCATCCCCAATCCCAAATCTTTCTATGTGCTCCCCTTCACCTGCATACATGGTTCTCTCCTTCCTCCTGACATTCTATTTTCTTTTCTATTTCCTAATTCCAAAACAGCAAGCCATAAGCTAAATTCAATCGATGCAGCAGCAAAGTTGATTTGAATCTTAAAGTTCAATTCATGAGGCAGTGACCTCATTTTGAGCACAACAATGTTGATCTAGACGTGGAAAATAAAGGCTTAGTGCTTGCTTATGAACTTCGCTCAATGGTAAACTACAGAAAAAATCGATCTAGAAAGCAGTGCCTGCTCGATTTAGTATGGTTGGTGGACAAAAATGACATTTATTCAATTTTGTATATACCATACACAAATGAGGAAAGACAGCAAAAACAGCCAAGGCATTGTTGTCTTCTTACATTAAAATCAGTAATCTAAGTTCCATAATCCGAGTTGCCAATCAGACAGACCAAAATTATATAATCCAACACCTATAATCTGAAAAGGCAGCCACAGTGTGGTGGTAAGTCCACCGGCTGGCAGGGTGCCCACTCAGGTTCGAACCCATGGTGCCGCACAACATTTGTGGAAATTGTGCCCACCTCCTGGTTAGTCTTTGGTGGGTCCCTTCTTAATACAAAGTTAGTGGGACGTCTCTCCAACTAAACTAGTTTTTTTTTATTTAGCACCTATAATCTAGATTATATAATCTGGAACGAAAACAAACAGGCCCTAAAATTTGCATCTACTTCACATGACAGATTATAACCAGGACTACATCTAATAGTCCTGAGCCACACTTTAGTTACATTTGTCATAAGTCTCAACCTACCTGAAACCTGTTGTATCAGCTAGCATAGTTAAAAGATATCAAATGGATGCACAGCTTGAAATATACAAATGACCTTCAACATTTCTTAATATTCAGCTCAAGAACAAAACTTGAAAATAAAAGGAAATGCTATGTCAAAATATGTATCAAACAAATAACAAATTGTAAGAATGCAGAAGGCATAAACAAAATCAATGTGAAAAGTTTTGGATATATCTAGTCATAATGTTCAGACCATTTAGAGCAGCACGCTTGGCTTCCTGTGCCTCCTTTATTTGTGAGATAAGATCCTCATTTTCTTCAATGCTTGCTGCTTCATTTGGCTTGAGTATTGTTTTATCCATGCTATTCTTTAGCCTTTCTTTTAACTCCTTTTCCTATGAAACACAATAAACTTCAGATCACAGTTCTAGAGAGAAACAGATTGCTGCAAGCTGAATACCTTTTCTTTTGCAGCTCGGACCTTTTCTCTGGCAGCATTCAAGGGTTCAGCAGCTACTTCATTTTGTGTCTCAATCCAGTTCCTCAATTCACTACACAATTTAAACAACAATTAATAACAAACATATTTATTTGCTTTTATAGGCATGTGGGCATACCCTATTAAGAACAGGTAAAGCTGACAAAAACCAATAAAGTGTGGTCTATTGCTACCATATTAGACTGTACTTGTCCCTTAAATCAGTTATCATGGCAGTTACAAGAATTGAGTCTTGTTGTAATGTGTAGCGCATACATTTAGTTAGGAAATAATATACATTAGCAAAGCTGGAGCATGAAATATGAACAAAACATTTTGCAGTTTATAGTACAAAAAAGAACATATAGGAAGGCAGCCAAATGAATTAATTTCAGCAATTGTTGTAAACGTTACTCACTCAGTACAGAGGGTCTCATCACATAGGAAATTCAGAACTCGCAGCTTACTAGATGGGCTCAAGTTTTTATATCCTGACAGTCCATTCAAACAGCTGAACGGCAATTCTTTTGACATGAATGTTGATTCACTGATACATTTACCGACATCAACTACCCATGCATCTCCATCTCTTGTATAAGCCGGGGGCCTGGGGGCAAACAACAATTAATTAACTATATAAACAAAATTAGTACGAATTAATAACTTAGTGCACTCACTTATTTCCCCTTCCTTCTTGAATGACAGATAGTAAAGTTATGTGAAAATCAGCAACATGTGAGGACACCAGCCGAAGTTCACGGCCTCCAACTATATCTTGAAGAATTTTTTCTGGTTGCCCTTTCCTTATTTGAAAAAACTGTGAAAAAGAACATTTTAGATTGCATTACATTCTTCGTATGAAACACAATTTCAAGAAAGCATTTAATCAAACTTAAATTTTAAACAGAAATAATAGACAATCTATGGATACGACTATATGAATCGGGAATCGCTACATCTGGTGACTCAACTCAAACAGAGAAGTACTTGCAAGATAACAGGCAAGTATTGTAGAATAATAGATATGTAGTTAACCCCTTTCAAATTTGGCACCTACGCCATAAGAAAGAATAGAAATCTAGATTCCATCATTAATTTCGTTAACGAGTGAACTAAATAAGGATGCTCTTTGTACTTGAAAACTTTTAATATATTATGACTAGGAGCCTAGCTCCCATTTCATTAGAAAAAAAGGATGCCTACAAGATCTACACCCAATCCAAAAAAATAAGAAATTTTGCACTGTAAACATTTTCATTTTTTGAAACTATCGGCACTTCCACGAACTTCCAAGGTGCATGAAATTTCCATCCAGGTTGGATGCGTGCACCAAGGTTTACGAAAACTACCTTGATAGTGCCCATTAAACCTAGAGTATCCAGCTGCCCTATGTTTTCTGGTTTGTGGGCTCAACTTTTCTTTATGGAGCTAATAGTAATGGTCGCCATGTCAAACTATTAATGGAGCTCCTCATGTCCGACAACTAATTAAGCTTCATAGAGGTGGTAACCCAAAGTAACAGCTGCACTTAGACAAGCTATGCGTGAGATCAAACCAGATGAATAGGCAAGAGACCAATTCTTAAAGGTGATGAAACATTTATCGATAGTTGATGGACCACCACAAGAACCTCCCTCGTTTCTTAGGATTAGCGGTATGTGGAAGAAGTTCAGATATTGCTCTGACATCATGCCTTATTGCCCACAGAACATTAGTGTCCACTCCGAATATCCCTTTGCCTCAATTGTTTGCAGCCCCATAAAACCCGAGTGAAACGTTATGATTACCTCAATGCATAGCCTTGAAGTATGTCACCTTGCCTTGTGGGATCCCAATATTAGCAAATTCTCTAACAATAACTATTATTGCGCTTAGCAACAAAAAGGGGATTTGCAAAAAGCACTACAAGATTCCATAGGATGACAGACAACATTATTCAAATTTTTGAATATCTGGATACAGATTAAACCATTTAAGACTTCATCAACAGTATATGAAAACAAGGTATGCAACCTCATAATTAAAAATAAAGTTCATTCTCTCTCCTCAGACTACCTCTGCAAACGAGCGGCAGAACTCATAAAACTGAATTGCAGCCCCAACATCTTCATCGTCAAACTCTGCGCCTGCAACATTAGTGACCAGAGTGCCCTTAGGTAGGACAATATTATTATTGGGAGCATCAGGGCTTTCATTCCTCAGCAACGGTTCACCATTGCCTCCATCATGGAAACTTCCATCAGCAGGATTCTTCTTTACACTGTGATGGCGCTTCAGCTTTTTCTTGATATGAACAGAAGGAACTGCATTGAGACCAACACCAGTGTTTCCATTCCCTTTGTTCAATGGAATTGCATTGAGATCAACGCCAACATTTTCATCCTGTTCAACCACCACCTTACTGGTAGCAACATCAGTTTCTCGGGCCCTCTTTACGCGCTGCTCCTTGTTTATAACAATGGAGTCAGCAAAGTGTATCAACCAAAATAAACAGTTATAGGGAAAAGCAAAGAACTGTAAAGAAAAATAGTATTACCTTCTCACTAGCATTCACCTTTAGCATCACCTGTGCTGCAGCAACCACGTCTGACCTCTTTTCAAGGAGATCATGGACAGAGGCACAACCTGAAGACTTGGCGAGGTGAGCCATGATTCCAGTTGGCATCTCACCCTTTTTCTTTCTGATCAAACAAGAGACCGCATAATTAATGGACGAAAGAAAAATCCCAGACCCCCCATAATGACAGTTGAATTGAGCAGCAGCATCTAGGACTCACCTGCAGAAGCTGCAGTTGCAAATTCCCCTGCACTTGGGGCAGGTCCAGTCGTTCTTCTTCTCTACCTCCTCGGCATGCTCGCCGTACCTAAAGAAAACCAGACCGTAACAACCTAAGACCGTGGACGAAGTCGCGAACCGCGAGAAGAAAACGGGGAGAATTCGTACCTGTTCAGGAGGCACTTTTTGCAGAACTTGATCGTGCACTGGCCTTTCTTCTTGACCAGCTTGCACGCCGCCGCAAAGTCCGTCGTCTTCTGGCGGCACTGCAGGGAGGGGAGGAGGAGGGGCAGAGAAGTAAAATTCGAGTCAAATCCACGCGTCTCGCGTCTAGGGAAGCCGGAAACAGGACGGGGAGGGGACAGATGAGCTCACCTGGTGGCAGGTCTTGCCGTTCTCCGGATCGTAGATCCGGCGCCCAACCATCCGGACCCCCGGGGTCGGGTTGCGCTTCTTGGCCTTGGCCTCCGACGGCGGTATGACCTCCAGCGGCTGCGGCTGCGGCTCCACCGCCGCGGCCAGGCTCTCAAGGCCGCTCCTCTCCAGCGAAGCCGCCATCCCAAGCCGCCGCCGCCGAGCTCGGGAAAGGGGGGAAGGGGAAAACCTAAACGCCGCGGCTCTCAGATTCGAAGCGAAATGGGGAGCGGAATTGCTCTGGTGTGAACAGCCTGTGGGTGGGGAATTCTTCCGTTTCTGGACACCTCACCTCCTCTAGGGAAGGGGAACGGTTTAATGAGGTGATTTTTGGCAGCGAGAGCGGGAGATCATGCGCCGCGCCCTCGCCTCGCCGAAAAAGGAAACGCAGGCGTTTCTACTCGCCCGTCGCCCCCCGAAATTTTGAAATCTTCCCTTTCGCGTGGCGCCGTCCCTGCTTCTCCCCGCCTCGCGCCCTTGGTTTTCCCTTCGCTCCAAATTTTTCCCACGAGGCCCCCCTCCCCGTCCCCGTTTTCAGGCCTGTCTAGACCCAAAAACGGAACCATGAGGCGAAAAGATGTGTCCCCAGTAAGGACACGGGACTACGGTCATTTTTTTCGTCCAACTACGATAAACCGGACAACATGCCGTTTCATATTCGCTCCTGGCACGCACACCGTCGTGGTTTCTGCGAGCCAAAAAAATAGTAGACATTTTCTTCCCGCCCATTCTCCGTTTGTTTCCGATTCTCTCACTCATGCTTCAATTATAAACAGCAGCTAGAAAAACGAAGATTCTTTCGTTTCTCATCATTCAAAACTCTAAAACAACAGTTACATAAACGAGAATTGATAAAAAATAAGCAAAACATTTAGTAAGATTATCGCTTACTTTTAAGAAAAATGAGAATCAACAAAATAAAGGAAACAAACAAAACCGAAGTCATCTCTCACAAAACCAAAGCTACAGGTAACACGACACCTTAAAATACCTTTACAATGTGTGAGTTTGTATGTACTTGTAAAAAAATTTATGTCAAATTTTACGTACCTACAAAAACAAAAAAAAGAATGTCTCGACAATAATTCATAGTGGGCGTGGTTGGTCCATGACTCCATGGATCAAACCATGGCTGATCCAAGGATCCACGAAGCTACAAAGGGCATTACTGATTTGACAAATCCACGTATGACTCACGAAACCTCATGGATCGATCTACAATACAAATCCGCTTGTGATGAGCCGTATATGCTCAATAGTTGTGTGAATTCGTCAGTGTCTGAGGCTTAAAGATGAATTCGTCAGCTATTCAATTATGTTAAAATATATCTAATACTAAAATAAGTTATAATAGTTTTTTGTAAATATAATACCTAAGAATCAAAAGTATATATTGGAGAGAAGATAATAAACAACATTTATTGTTCCTCTTTATATAGGGTTATAACGGTGGAGAGAATAAATTAGACAAATAGTGATAACAGAGAAGAGCTATTCAATAAGAAAAGAGATGAGGCAAGCTTATAGCATAGTGGCAAAGCCGTTTAGTCGGGGTGTTGCCTGTTTGAGTTCGATTCCTAGAATCAGATTCAAGTGTCTCATGGTGGCTGATCATTCCTATAATAAATTTGCAGGTACCTTTTCATGCATGGTGCCGCGGTAGGAATGTAGCTCTAAAATTTAATTTTAAACTTATATGAAGATTTATATAGATAACCACACAACTAAATATTTAGCGAATAAGCTAAGAACAAATATCAAGGAAATAGCGTTCAATATTCCTGTAGATAAAATTGAGCATAATCATTATCTTTCTTCTTCTTCCTTTTGTCATTAAAAAAGAAGAAAAATCAAATCTAATCTTTTCAACTCAAAACCAATCAAAATCATTTTTAAAGGTAGATTTATTCTCATCAGTCCTTCAACCACGACAAAATAGAGAATAAACTTAAGAATTTTATTCCACGCAACAACATCATCTCCACATTGATGTCATCATCCGGAAACCTAAATCTCCATATCGTCAAGACAAGAAAGTTGTTGACATCATCGTCGCCGCCGTCATCATATTCATTGATGCCATTATGAAGAGACCAAATCCCTCCTTTTTTTCTCATCGTGATCAATAAGAAGAAGGAGTAAACAAATCCCCAATACCAAATAACTCAGCATGGAGAGAAAACTTAACTCTAACCCAAGACTCGGTCTACTCAAAACAAAAGAAGAAAAATAGATCCCCACTTCCTTCAACCGTTGGCGATCACCGGAAGTGGGAGGGAGGGGGACCATCCAGTTTTGATGGGAAGAGGCGGCGGTGGCTCGCGAGACCTGCCAGCGGCTCACGTATTAGGTTTAGAGATATTAGACGAACCCGACGTGTGTTGTGATATGCGTGAGTTAGTAGCACATAAATATATACTATATTTGTATTTAGTAGGAAAGGTTTTAAAAAATAGAAAAGAGCCAAGAGCAGAAATAGAGATAAATAAACATAATAGTAAGGAAGCATGTGTGCCGCACTAAAAAGTTTGAATTGTAAAAACTCGGATAATGACGTTGAGTGGTTGGCTAGTAGGTTGATATTAGCTTGCCTATTTAAATATTTAATATCTCAGGATCACCTATTGGTTGGAGAAATGGAAAATGCCGCTCGTATGTCCACGTTTAGCCTGAAAGCAGGACTTTTTACCTACATTATTCTCCACTATCCAAATATCTCTTTCCTTTGCCACAATCTTAGGCTTGTGTGATGGGCCTTATATACATTCAACGATGTCTCATATATTCCATGAACCTACAATGGTCCCTTCTTGATAGGAAAGTGCTTCATCTTGGTGATTACTGGATTTGAACATTTATCTTATCTTTGTGTCGATTATGTAACATAACACTTACCAATAGTATATATAGAAACCATCAATACTGATAGTAAAATATGTGTTATTTAAAATTAATATGGACTTTCAATGAAGACAACACTTTTTTAAAGGTAACTTTGAACACCATAGAAAAGTCAATAAAAACTAAACAAACATGACTCATATACTTCAAACACATGAAAAACAATATGTAAAATCATATGTTTCATGGTGTTGCAGCAAGCCAACATGACCAGACAAGGAGCATTAAGAGCATGGTTAATAGTTTCGTCCACTGTTGGTTGCAATAAAGGGTCACATCAGTCTAACAGAAGGAGTGGTGGTTGTGAGCCCCACAATTTTAAATATTTGTTAGAGCATCAATAATATGCTGAAAAAGCGAACTGAAGATGTATAAAAATTTTAGTGGCAAAACTTTAAACCCATTAAAATTTTGAGCCACTAAAATGTAGCTGAGTGTGTTCCTTTCCTTAGTCATTAAAAGCATTTCAGTCATGCATAAAGTCCAAAATATCCCTAATTATAGAAAATCATGCAAATTTAACAAGTAGTAATAAATAAATGAAACCAAAACTGTCAACTTACAACTGAAACAAAACTGTCAAATGTTGAAATTTACCAAATATGACATGAAACAGTAACTACATGTACAAGGCCGAAATTAAAACCTATTGTGCAAAACATGTGCTAATTGATCACGAAATGCATTCATCTTGTCATCACCAGGTTCCTCCTCTTCATTGTCATGCGGCACACTTGTGTTTTAATCATGGCCCTCTACACTTATCTCATCATCCAGCTTTCAAACCGATTGAAGTCCTCATCGTTGACATCGTTTTCTCTAATAAAATTATGCAATGTCATGCATGCTACTATGATTTTGCTTTACTTGCAAAAGGAAAACTTGACATATCATACGTAATATTCCACTTCTCCTTGAGTACTCCAAAGGACCTCTCCACTATATTTCTAAAAGAAGAATGAGCGAAGTTGAAGGTCTCTTTCAAACATTTGAATAAGCATAGGATAACCTTTAGATAACATTTGGCCATTGACGTAGTTACCCGTGCAGATTAGCTCCACAATGCATTCACACAACACTTGATTATTACATTCCCACCAATTAGCCTTGTCACTCTTACTCTATACCAGTGATTACAAACAAATTTCAATTCACACAACTGAGAAAACTACAAGAAGAGTCTCGGATTATCATACTTCGGGTCTACAACTTCAGCAACATCATCCTCATCGGCATTGTTCTCCCAGACATCAATCCTTTTCCTTTTGCAGAGACTCCACCACAAAGTGTTGGGCTGTGGAGGACGACCTCTGCTTCCAGTCGATGGTTGCCGTCGTCGGAGAAGAATGAATGGCCAGGGCAGTACAAGTACGATTGAGAGAAGAAACCTCGGGTACCGTCTCCCTTGAAGCTGTCCATGATGGATGCGGAAACACTACCTTCCTTTTCTAATGGCAGCGACAGACATGCCCACGGGTGTGAGATCTTTTGTGATGGCTATTGCTACGTGACCATGACAGACCAAGCGACAACGAAGCAGCCACGTTAAGGGAAGGCGGACGCGCGGGTGAGGCAGCGACATCGACGCCTGGGAGCCAGCACTACGGCGCGTGGGCCGATAAGGTGGACGCGCGCGTGAGGTGGTGGTGGCGGCGGCGCATGGAGTGGCTTGACCTAATGCGGATGAGGACAACAGGGGCAACATTCTCCTGCCGCTGGCTCTGAACCAGTTTTAACGCCCTTAAGGGCCTCTTCAGACACTAATACTATGGAGCCTCAAAAGGCCTTTAGTGCTAGAAATTTTGGCCTGTTCTGCTACCAGGCCACTACATTCTAGTAAAAGGGCTTTAGAGCCTAGCAAAGAACATGCCCCAAGCAACCAATCCATACACATTGGAGCAATCGAACCAAACATGTCAAAGGCAAAATGTGAACTCTTTGTTCTGTTTGCTTTCGGTCAAACCAAGCTAAACTAAAAACTTCCTGTGCTCATGGCTATTGGTCTTGGCTCCTATGAGTCAGTGTACACCGCACAATGGAAGAGCAGAGAGAGAGAAGAAATTGTTTTACTGGCATATGAGACCCACACACATTGTGGCTCTCGAACCGAAAAATATCCAACCAAACCTTGACAATATAGTTCGGCGGAATATTGTTCTTGCTCTTAGTGCGTAAATGGAAGTGCAAGTAGCGGTGGTGGCTAGTCTAAACAAATTTCAATGCTCTCTCCTACTTTCATTTTCTCTCATGTCCGATTGTGCTGATGTGTCTTTGTATTTCACCGACTGAGATAGTCTCATTATACTTGCTCTTAAACATGCGTAACACCAACAAACTGATAATGCCTGAGAAATACCTTGCAACTATTAGAATAAGATGAATAATAATGCTAGCTACTAACAAAACTCTGATGCCATGTCAGTCAAAGTCATCATCACTAAGCACTAGTCTAGTGATCTTCCTACTTAGGCCAGTCTTAATGCATAGTTTCATCTTATTATTTCCAAGAGTGCCACATCAGATTTATAATTTTAGTTTAATATATAAAAGTTTTATCTCACCATTTTATAAACAACGTATAACATTAAATTTGTTGCATTAGAATTAGTAAAAGCATGTTATAATGAAACTTTATGCTCTCAATATTGATTTCAGTTGAGTTTCATGCATATGAAATAGTGTCAAATGAGTTTCATCCTAATAAAACTCATTTATTCTCTTTCATCTTAATTGCTTTGCCATGTCACCTATTTTACTGATGTGACAACTCTTTCAATGCAAATAAAACTCCTATTGAGACTGATCTTAGAGCAAGTATGGTGAAACACAATCATCAAATAAAATGACTTGCCATGTCACTGGAATCTGAACTGGAAAAGAGAGAAAGCCAGAGAGAGAATGAGACGAATGACTCGTGAGTTGCTAGCTTGAAGCAGCATAATCGAGACACTGTTGGCCTCCTGCTCACTGCATGCGGCTGAGCCAGCACCATTCTCCTCTCCCATTTGTTATCATAACATACAAACATTAATTATTGTAGCCCGTGTCTCTGCCAACCCAATATACTTGATGGTTTTTTAAAGGCTCAAAGCATAGGCGGAGCTAGGTTCAGGTCAACCTGGGCTCCGACCCCTCCTTGCCTCTAGGAATAAATCGAAGAACCAGTAGTATTTTCACCCAAGCATGATCAACAACCAGCATCTTGACTGTGCTTTCGTGCAAAATAACAAGGCCCATAGCTTCCATTTTCATCGCACCCTAGTTTCTCTAGTTTACAAACATGGTAATTTCTCTAATTTGTAACAATGGTTCAAAAATCCATTCAATCTTTTTACAAAAGAAAAAGATGAACCAGAACCACAACTAGTTGTGGAGCTAGAGCAAGTGCAACCTTTAATTAATGTTGCCCCCTTAACTGAATTTAATTTTCAGAAGCAATATGAATCTGTTGTTTTTGAGGTACGGAATTTTTAAAGCCAGATCCATCAAAACATCCACATATTTGCGAGTATCCAAACAACCAGTAAGATGATGTATGGCGGACATACTTGATTTTTTTTAGTTCAATGAGCAACCATAACTTTAAGCTTAATTTATAATCTACTGTTCATCCGACCCCCTTGTGTTCATTGTTGGCTCCGCCATTAGCTCAAAGTGACATGTCATTGTATTTTACCGTAGGCAAACGAAACCATTAGCCCTGCTCTTAGAGAAAGTATAGTGGATTCCAATAAGCTGGCTAAATAGTTTGCCATGTGGTCAAAATCTTATGTGGAAGAAAGAGAGGTGGAGAGGGAGAAGAGAGCGGACGTTTAGTTGGTCGTCGACATGAGGCGGGCGTATGGGAAAAAGGCAGCACAAGAGGTGCTTTTATTGGAGGCTAACTGATAGCTAGTAGCCACCGGTGAGCCGTGGGCGTTTTTATTATACCAGCAAGCGTGGACACGGGAGATAAGTGACTTGGCCAACGCCATTTAGCCGGTGGCGGGCGATGTCACTAGCCTTGCTCTTAGTGAGCTACTACTAGATTAAATATTTTAATTGCTTAATGCTTGCATGCGCCCTCACTGCTATCGTTTATTCCTTGCAAGTACTTCCTCGGGTCGAACACTTCGGTCGGTCTCACCAGTCACCCGCTTGTTTCTGTCTTCTATTCTCACTCCTCTACGTAAGATTTTTCTGACGTGGGCTTCTATTTGGCCAGCTGAATCAGGTCCATTATACATTTATACTTGCTCTTACCGCTGGAAGCAGTGGCGTACGTGTAGGAGGCGCCTACTGGCTGAGGAATCGGGGGATGCAAGACGAGCCCATCGCGGGGTGGATGTATAATATAGGCGACACAGTGCACCCATATGATGAATTATTGCATTTTTACCACAGGACACATGACAACTAAATCAGGTGCAGCTTAATCAATATAATGAATTATGCATCAGTGGTAGACAATCTAGGTGGCAACTCTGGGCCGACTCAGAACAATAAACACCACTCAATGTATTCTACACATACAGATTTAGTATATGTTCCGGCAACAAAAATCGCGCACCTAGAAAGTTGAACAATTGCTCATGTTACAAGTTTCGTCAGAAACCCCTACCTCTACATTAAATTTGCTTTGTCTAGCCATCTTGGGGGTCTTAGTGCCGGTTTTATTCCAAGTTTAGTCAGGAATACTGTATACATTATATGCAGCAGGAAGACAAAGAATCCACAGTTAAGTAGGAGCTGCACTAGAAAAGAAATATTAGATCTGGAAAGAGTTTTTATGAATAAACCCAGTTTGTAAGGTCGGACATTACCAGCATTCCAAAGAGTACATATATGGCATCCATGGAAGGAATTGTGTTCACACCAGCCGCCGCGAGGATATATGTCAAGGAAGCATGAATATTAACCGTTATCTGAAATTGAGGAGATGATGATGAATAAATGTGTGTTTTAGTGTTTATCTCACTCTTAATGTTATATATAGAAGTGCAAATACCAATGCAAGAATATTCTCTCTTATCAGGAATGATGACACCAAAACATATCCGCAAGCTCCCAGAGCACGGGTCTGCAGTCAAGCTGTTATATTAGATTCAAATTGTTCCACACATTAAGAAATAACAATAGCATAGATCAACATAACTTGACAAATACTAATTTTCATAAGGAATCCTGGATTGGGATAGACTATGCGGTAACCAAAATAAAATTGTTGTCACATGAATCCAGATGCAATACTGATCAATGGAGAATAGACCATCCCCTTTCTCCTTAATGGACATAGAGGCTTTTTGATGAGCATGTATTCTCTTTTTCCCACCACTGATCTAGTATGATAATGCTTATCTTAACAGTGTTGAGGTAACTAGAAAAGAGAACTTACAATGGAGCAGAGCAAGATGGAAACAATCCAATTAGTTTCCAACCTGGTAACAGGAGGAAAGAATGTTACCGTGAGCACAAATGCATATTTGACACAAATACATAAACAGATATTTCTGGTGAAAGAAGCCATGATGAAAGTGGAAGCTTCAATATTTAACCCTTCTACTTCTCACCTCCAAATGGTACCCATGGCTAGACCAACCACTCCATGCATAAGCTGCATAACATAAGAGCAAGGAAAACAGAAGGTGAATAAAAGTACAGTTCATTATTATTTTTTCAGTTGATTTTGCCAATAAAGTACCAAAATGATTAGCAGTACAACAGCTATTAATTTTAAACTACATATGTCCATTGCCAATTTTATAGATGTATTAAACACACAGTTGTCACTGCACCAAACAATTCATACGGTAGAATTTTACATACCAGATAAGTGGATGCTTTTACAGGGCCAGATAATGTGAAAAGCAATAAAGCAGTAGCCACCTGGTGAAGAAATTCAAGAAGACAGTTACACAGCGCATGAAAAGAAAAGTACATCAAGCAGACTATTTGGTTGGACTTACCAGAGTTTTCCTGCCAGCTTCTAGCCCCCATCGTAAGGAGGAAATAACTATTGGCAATGGAAAAAAGCAACTAAAGTAATTCTGCAGGAGGGGAAAAAGAAACAAACTTAATTCACAATCAATTTTGTGATATTGAACACCATCTTGTTAGAGTTGCAAATACTTGATTGAAATAAATTTACTTGTTAGAGTTACACAGCTAAAGGTTCTGCAGCGGCAAGGGCAGGGAAGCCACATCACACAGCTACCGAAAGCAGAGGAATTGTCCTTTTCAACAGCTTTTGGTGTTAGCATTGTGATATTTATTTATACCCAATCCGTTGGCATTGGTATGCAGCTCATGGATAATTGGAATTGCAATATTATGAATCAAATTTACTTAAAAGATATATTTCCATCCTATTTTTTGAACAACAAGAATTAAAGAGTAAATAGTCATACGAAGCAACAGTTAAATATGCAAAAACAAGCTGGAAAATATTGGGAGCTACTATGGATAGTGGTCACGATAACACCATACTATATATGAACAACTAATGGAGATTCTAAGGAAGAGAAATCATTTCTCATGGTGTCAACCTGCTATAGTTCAAAAATTTCACCTCACAGCATCTTTCCTTTGCTACTCTATGCATATTGGTGTCTAAAATATTTTTCCCAAAAACTACTTAATAACTATACGAGTAATATATGCATGATAATTCTAGGCACATTTTCTTTTGTGTGCAAAACATTAAATTCAGACCAGCTGAATTATAAACAAAGCATTTATTAGTTCTTTCTGTTTCCCATTTCTATCCGTTGAATTTGTTTTTGAACCCACTTTAGCGATTGTAGTTCTTCTTGATCATACAGTAGAATCACGAGCGAGCTCTTGCTATTAACATCACAAATTAACAAGAATAAAGTGACACATTGAACAAATTTGCCGAAGGAAGCATACCTCGATAGCGAGGGAGTTGCTGAGGAAGTAGGCGAGTCCCGCGACAGCCGCGAACATGGCGCACTCCACGAGCTGCCGCGTCCTCTCGAGCGCCTCACCCAAGTCCTCCCCGTCGTCAGCATCGTCCACTTGACCCCGCTGTAGTTCCCCACTTACAGCTTGGGTAACCGCAACCCGCCGCGGAGGGTTCTGAGCGCGAACCCCTGCGGGTGGAGAGGAGCGATTGGGGGTGGGCGAAGAGGCAGCCGACTGGCGGCAGACGGCGGGAAGCGGCGGCAGCGGGTACACGCGGGGGCAGCGATGGAGGCGGAGCATAATCGTACCCGGCCCCAGTGGCGGCGGTGCGAGATGGAGGCCGGAAGCGGTGGAGTGAGGGCGGCCGGCGGCGACGCTTTCGACGGGGAGGTGGGGAAATGTCGCGAGGAGAGGTGAAAAGCGTGGGGATCGATTGCGATAAGCATCGGACGGCTGGGATGCGCTCTTCCGTGACGATGACGATAAGTAACCGCCCGACCCGGGCCGGGCCTTCTGCTGAAAAGAAAACACCGAAATGCCACTCCAGCTGCTGCTGCTGCTGCCGCCGGCCGCGTGCGCCACCGCAACTCCCGCGCCGGCGTTGGCCGCGTTCTCACGGCCGCGGCCTTCCCGGGTACGCGGGTCCCACATCCCCTTCGCATTCCCGCGGCTGAGGAAATACGGCCGCCGCCGCTTCGAGCCCGAGGCCGCCCCCACCTTCGATGACGATGACGATGACGAGGAGTCGGAGGCGGAGGAGGACGACGAGGATGGCGTAGAAGAAGCGGTAGATGAGGAAGAGTTTCTGGCGACACGGCCCAAACCTGTGGGTTTCGGTGAGGGGAAGTCGTACACCACCGACATTGAGGAGCAGCTTCTCCGGGAGATGGGCGTGGGCGGGGCACGACGCAAAGGCGAGCCGGCCCCGGCCAAGCTCCGCGCAGGGAGCAATTCGGACAAACAAACGAGCGCAGGTTGGCTCTATATATGTTCTTAATCTCTGAGTATTGCTTTCTCTTCTTTCATTGTATATCATAATACTGATGGTGATTGTTGGGAACTCTTGGTTGCTGCACCTTTATAGAGTTTCAGAGGTTGTAATGCTCTTATAGGATTTTGAATTAAGCCATGAAGGTCTACTGCGAGTGAGTCCATTAAGGCGACAGCTGAATAGCCAAGTAGTATCTTGCATAGTGGAGAAATTCGATAAATAGCTCTAGAAAGGAACTTGAATGTGAAAAGTCATTGTTTAACATCATATTTTGTTGAAATATCCTTGAAAAAGGATTACAATTATACAAATACTTCCTTATCTTTTCTCCCTGAACCAACTTTCATTTCTCTACCTGCCTAGTCCTAGCTGTCATAATGTCCTCTCAATTGAAAAGTGAGCTTAGCTTCTTTTACAATCTCCAGACCTCAGTGGGGCTCAATGAAAAGCCATTTGGCCCTATTATATTTCATTTCCAGAGCTCCGCTGTGATTAGAACTTGATTTCACTTGCTAATATTTTGCCAAGCTAATTTCTCGTAATAAGATGCCATCCATGTGGTGATCCAGGGTACAATGTATTCTTCAATTAATCTGTAACATTTTACATATATCTTCCATGATGCTACTTATCATACAGATTTATTGTAATATATTATTTTCTGGATATATAAAGAGTTGCCTGTTTTTTAACTGATATGATAAAACAATTATTTAGAAATTTCATCAATATATTTAAATGTTGGATATTCAGTCAAAATATTGAAGCCCTTGTACTATTTGAAGCCCCATATGGTGTTATGGTAACACCGCCTTCGTTTCTGAATACTTGAGCTGCCAAACCATTCTTTTGTAGATATTTGAAAGAAATGTCATTTCATTTATCTATCGTAATAGCCTAATAGGTGTTTGAAGCAATTGTTAATGAGTTTGACCTTTGTTTCTTTATTCATTTTCTACACTTTGTCTTAGATATCAATGACTGTGGCGTTCAAGTTCGTATTTGGAACCTTCCAAAAAAGAAAAACATACACAAGGACCTGCAACAAGCTTTTAAAGGGTTTCCTGGACTCTTAACTATAAATCCAGCAGTTTCTGCAAACAAGAAGACCCGTGATCCTATCTGCAAGGGTTTTGCATGTCTCAAAATGGAATCTGTGGAGGCTGCAACCAGGTACTTATATTGAACTCTTTTAATTTGTTCACAGTATTTTTCTCTCTCTTTCTTGTGACATACATTAAAACTCTTTGTGATGTTCCTTTTTTCTTTTCTAGAACAATTCTATGTGATTATTCTCTGCTTTATTGTTTGTGCTACAAGAACTGCAAGGATGATACTGTTAGCTTTTCTTATTGATTATCTATATAGTGTTTAACCAACAGCCAAAGCCAAAGCACATGTGGCCTTCTCTTCTTGTCCTATCGGTTGTCAAAAGAATGCTGTTGTTGCACCTAGTTTCTTAAAATATATCGTTAGCACCTAGCAAAATCTTCTGCTCATCCAGTATGGCTTGAATTAAATCAATCAATGCTTCTGTTCAGCATTATTTTCATCGGTGCCATGCCTTGGCTTCTTGAAAATCATCACTTGATCTTGAAACTGCTACCTTCAGCAGCCACATGAAAAACTACTGGTTCTATTAGGTACCACAAAGTAGTCATCTTGCTTTGCCATTCATCAACATCTCCGACAAAACTGACTTGCTTGCTCTATGCCAAATTGATCCATAAATGGTCATATTATTGTTTCTCTGTCGAAACTGAATTTACATTACAGGTTACCAGTATTCCTGACCGTTAATATGGATAACTCCATGAATGATTTGTTTCTTTCATGTATGTCTCAGATTTGTAACACTCCATCCTTTGATTTTTGCTTTTTGTAGTGTTGCCCTTGTCGTAAGCTTTCCAAAAAAGAAATGTGGCCCGAAATTAAATTAGTAGTGCAATTCTTTTTCCCAATCCTTCTGTATGTTGTTTTTGATCACTGGACATATTTTACTTTCTGTCTGCAGATTCGTTGAAATATACTCTCGTAAACATGTGTCATTCGGCAAGGTTGAGAAGCCAATCAGTTGCTGTGTTGTTGATGCGCAGAGCTCTACTGAACCTTCCAATAAAGGATCCAGTAGTCAGAAAATCCAGCAATCAAAGTCGAAGCACCAAAATTTGGTGGCAGCGAGCTGAATAGTCACTCATATGTCTAGAGCGCGACATAGTAGGGTAACAGCAATAGAGCAGCAGGAAGCTACGGTGTAATAACTTGAAATTGCTGAAGCAGCTTCGCGGTGCATCTTAGGCAGTCCTACGTAATTACTCAGATTAGCATTGACGTTACCCGGGCCCGGGAAGGTGTAGCTTGTTTCAACAAGGGATCAGAAAACTGTTATGTACTTGAAAGAAGAGAGGAAAAGGCTGTAACAGCCAGTCAATTTGCTCTGGGATGTTTGATGTTTGTCATATCAAAGGTGTTGATCGAGAAATATAAATTCAGTCGTGATTTGCTACTGCGCGGCGAGTTTGCCATTCCTATCCACGAGATTTGCCCGTCCAGACGTGAGATGTAATGCTGTATGATTGTTGCGCAATGGTCTCCCCGCGGCGCGGTCGGAGTTGGTGTTGTCCATTTGCTGAGCCACAGAAGATCGGATAAGGCCATAAGGGCTGGGGGTCCCAGCCCGGTGGCCGCCTTCCCGCAGTAGGGACAACTGGTGGCTGCCGCTTCGCCTCCCGAGCTTTGTGTGGCTGCGCGTCGCTCTCCCTCGCTCCTTTGCTGCTGCCAGAATCTCTTCCAGCTCCTTCATAACACACAGCTCCTTACGAGAATCTGCTTCTTTTGGCCCCGCTGCTTCCTTGCCTCCGTGCGCACCCCGTGGATCCAAAGCGAAGATAGATCACTGCCAGCATCCGCAAGAACGAACGCTTGATTCATGGTGCATTCAAGTAAGCATCGATGGATCCTTTTTTGCTTTTTTATTATTATTATTTTTCTCTTCAAGATGAAGCATCCATCTTCTGGTGTTACTCTCTGGCTTGGGTTTAGTTTGAGCTGTCAATTCTACTTAGCTGGAAAGTTGAAACTGATGCTCACCTTATACAAATAATTAGTTGCTCCAGGTTATGCTAACATGGCATTGTATTATTATCATCTGCCTGAGGATACTGATGAGAATATATAATTTGTTTCTAAGGACAAAGAAATGTTCCAGTTCATTTTGGAGCAGCTAAATGAAACGTATACTATGGCCAACGATATTCCAACAATTTCTCTTATGTTGTCTGCAGAGTTTTTTTTTGTTATGTTTTTTGCTGTAACGTGTAACTAATTATCACATTCTTACATCAGGTGCTCGAAGAATTACATATCGGAGCTCCGAGCTAGCTACAAGATCTGCTTATTGAAGGCCTAACAGGGATTATTTGTGGGGCTCAGGATTTATAATTTTTTGCTGACATACATAAAGCTTGTGAGTGTGTGGCTACCAATATGTCTGGCACGGTAGCAGCTTGTAGAGCTTGCTGTAATGATCAGATTGGAATGCCGTGTAAGCCAAAAAGGCTGCCTTTCATGTCATTGAATTGTGTACCCCAAAAGTTGGAAGCAAGAAAGTGGATAAACGGGCACCACTTAGACTTCAGGCTCTGTCCAAATGATAGACATTGGCAAACCAACGGGAAGTCAAATTGTTCCCTGGTTCGACAAGGCTGCAATGTTCAGTGTTATTCTTGTGGGTCTCATAATAGCAGCGAAACTAAAGAGTGTGAACGTTCTGAAGATAGTACCAATCCTTACAGGTAACATTTAACTGCCATCTATTGGCCTGTGATATGTTCTCCTCAAATGGTTAGCTCTTCACAATTTGTGTTTTTTGTAGAAAGGTAAAATAGTTAATATTCCTATGTTAGTAGGTCTTATTTTTTTTACATTAAAACTCCTATGTTGGTAATTAGCAAATCATCAGGTTCATGTCTTGCAGATTTCTGCTCATTATATGTTTTAGACAAGATGTAACTGCTTTGCCTTGGTGAAACTTGTATAATGATTTTTAAAATTTCTGCAATATTGTGTAATGGATCCACAATTGCCCTGTGCATGATGCAACACGAATTTCTTCCGTTTAATAAATGCCAAGCAACGGAATATTTGGATATAAGTTGCTTATTGGCCATGTTAACCATTCTTGACTGTTTATATGCTTCTGAATTCTAGACTTGTATTCTTGATATGCCCGATACATGCATCCATATTTGTATTTCGAGTTATGCTTAATTCATAATATCCCCCATATTTTTTATGACGTTAGTACTCTTGTTAGTACAAACTAACCATAGTGTCCTAACATCATCAAAAAATATATCGAGGGAGCAGTATATGTCACATGCCTCAAGATGCTTGAAGAAAACTTGTTCTGACTTCAAATATTCATGCAGTCAATTGAAGATTCATTCTTCCTGTTTTCACATAGATTTGTTATTTCCATCTGTATCTACTTTCTTTCAGCATAGCTGAAGTGATGTACCATGGTTCGGTGAGCCCATGTGCAAAAACTGCACAGTTATTTGATACCTATTCACCTTTAATTTTGATTATTTATATTATACTGTGGTCACTGCAGGGATTTTGAACAACATTCACGGGGAAGTACTCAGTTATCTAATGATCAGATTCCGTCCAAAAAGAACGCCTATGCTAGTCAAGGGTTGGCTGAAGCCTTCAAATTTGTTTACAATGATGCAAAGTTTGTAAATGAAAGGGCTCAAAGTGACATTCTGTTGCTCTCTCGGTACTTTTGCACACTAATTTGATACTCATTGTTCTTTAATCAAATCATACTTCTTGATAAAAGTTAATATTGTTTACAATATTTTATTCATTACTATTTCTGGTCTATTGTGATTTGTAGGGGCATAACAAGGCTGAACAAACGTGCATGTCAGGATGTTGCTGTTTTAGGCTCAGGGTTTCTCAAGCTTGATGGTACATGCGTTTGTTTTTGGCACATTATGGTATCGATGTATATTTTACTATCATTTACATTTCATCTAAGTTTATCTCGCCTTAAAGCTCGTGCAAGGAAGGATACTGAAAAGATTGACCACAGTGTGAAGGAGAGGGCGGCCCGCCTTAACCATTTTGCTAGAGTATGTATTTTTCTAGGACATCTCATAAATTGTTCATTTCCTTTTACTCCTTCCTGTATAATGTATGGCTTTTTTGTATTTTTCAGGTATTAAAGGAGCGAGCTGAGTCTGACTTGAAGAAAGCAGCAGACAATCATTGGAGTGATGGTGCTTTAGAAGTGTGTACAAAATCACCTGATTTTATTTCAGTTTATTTTGTCGCATAAAGTTGCAAGTATAATTTTTATGTTATAGGAGCCACCATCTTACAAATAAAGTCAGCATTCTGTTTTTATATTGCTGTTGAATTCATGCTAATTATATGCATCAATCTGCCACCAGGCAGATCTGCGGCGAGCTGATTTGGTTGTCAAAAGACGTGCCATGGAGGATGCTTTCATGGCTTTGAAGGTAGTGTTGCTGTGGTGTATTACCATTTCACGCCTTGAAATAACAATCTTCTAACCTATGTACTGTTCTCTACTTTAATTTTGGAGGCACTTGATCATTTTCTTTATTACACAATAATATTCAAGATTTGTATAAGTGGGTAAATCTAGTGAAAATATTTAGCCTTTTGAAAACCTGAAAATTTATCTACTTTGAACACAAATCATAATGAAAAAAATGATGAAGTTTGTGTAATGGGCTCTCTGCCGTGACAGCTAGTGCCTTTATTTTTCCACACCCCATGCTGCCATGCATCCCACAGCCTTTGTTGTTTCTTTTTGAATAATCATACAAAAGAATTATGTAGGGACACATCTAGCTTACTTGACAGTTTAACAAATAGAATCAGAACGTTGGTTATGTGGAAATTCTGTAGAATGAAGTTTAGAAAATGGTGCATTCCATTACCTGCATATTTTTTAATAGGTTGTCTGACACTGTGGACCATTAAAAAAAAGGCAAAAGCTATTCTATGTATTATTTTGCATGCTTAGAGAATGTAGAATCTTCAGTATTCTGTATTCCAACGAACTTTGGCTTTTGCTAATTGCTACGTGCACACTAATTTGCCTGTGTCAATGATATGTTCACAATAAGTTATACATATAAATCAGTGTGTGCTGTAATGAAAGACATTGATATCCCTTGCTGCAAAAAAAAAATGCTTAAAGTACAAATGTTCATGATGCTGTACCTAATTACATCAGTCCGTATCCTAATTTGCCAAATATATGTACTGCTCCGAGAATAGCTTGATCCGAGAATAGCTTGATTTTAAACATGATATACTTGTTCATAATTTAAAATCCCAATGCAGTTTGTTCGGGATATCCATGACATGATGGTGAGCAGACTACATGAGCAGTAAGTTTTCAACAGAAAACACTTTTTTTTAAGAGCGCAAGGATTTTTCCTTTGTGCTTCTTGTTTCTTGTTTTTGTTCACTGTTGATCACTTTGTGCTAAGCTGGAATTTGATCATAGGATTCCAAAAGATGGTTCTTCTCACACAAATTCAACGAGATTTATTACACTCGAGAAAAATGGGAAGACTGTTGAACTGTTTCCTGGTGATATTTCTACCGATCAGATTGCTGCCATAGAGGTTCGCTCTATATAACTTATTTATAGTCACACACTCTTGCCCTGGTGTTAATTTCTCCTCGGAATTTCTGTTGTAGGAAGCATACTGGAGTATGGCATCTGCTTTTTCTGAAGCTGATGGTGTTGACTATACCGACCCTGAGGAGGTATACCGGTTTAAGTTTACAAGATCAGGATCAAACTTCTTATTTTCATTTTTCATCCCTGACTTTTCTGTTTGTGAAGCTTGAATTGTTAGTAGCAACTCTTATTGACCTGGATGCCATGGATGGAAAAAGGAGCGTTTCCTTGATAGCTGAATGTTCAAGCTCCCCAGATGTGAATACGAGGTACTCTCTTTTTGTGTACCTTCTAAATGCCCAACTAATCACTTCATTTCATCGTGCTCTCCTTTCATTAGCTGCATCCATTTTCATCCAAATAGAAAAAACTATCCTCTTTTGTAGTTATTACATGCCCATACCAAGAAGTTCAATTCATTGCCTCTTCCGCTGAAGCAAAATTACGTGAAATCAATCCATAGGTTTTCACCACAAAGACCCAAAGCCAAAGTCATAAGTTCATGGATATAAAGTTGTAGGATACGGCTTATTCAAACATAACAAATATGTAGCCATAACCAAATCTAGGAGTTTTCTCGAAGATTAAACAGAAAGTGGTTGGATAACTAGAAACCTAGATCCATGTTTGCACTAGTAGCAACATTGATTGCATGGTAGCTGTGGTACATAAACACCAGTTTCTTCTTTCATGATTGCCTTAAAAACATATCTGTCTAGCCTATTGTACTTCTAAACTGCGACTTGTTTTTATGCAGAGTGATAACCTAATATTTTTGAAACGGGATAACCTGATATTTGCACATGAAAAAATAATTTTTTGTTTATTAATGGCTCAAATATAGTGCTCTAGATTACAAAAGGGCTCATCTGGTAAATTTAGAACTACTTCGATGCTACTATATTGCATTATTGGTGACCATTTTAAATTTCCTCTCTTTGTAGGAAAGCCCTTGCTAATGCATTGGCTACAGCGCCGTCCATGTGGACTCTCGGGAACGCTGGCATGGGTGCATTGCAGGTTTGCATGCATCTTTCTCTCCTAACAAACCGAAATGAAAGAAAAATACATTTGGAAATCACTGGGTACTTCGAATCTGAATTTTTATATGCGTAATGTCTGAGGGCATACTTTGTTCCTCACTAAATCTTGCCCATCCTTGCTATTAAGGAAATCTCAATTTGGGCAAATATTCCCCTTTTTTGTGAGGTAGGCACATTATCTCTCCTCCACCCTAAAGGTTCTCCATGCCCATAAAAGGCTTGGCAAGGATGTATGGATAAGGCAATGAAATATCCCCATAGTTACGAGAGTGTAGGATATATTCGACAATCAAAACTGCACATCAGAACTGCTTTCATATTTCATCCACCTGCACTCTAAGCCATACAAGCTGAGACCATTCTGATCTGATGTTTGTTTCATAGTTGATTTGTTATGTTACATTTCTATGAAGTTACTTCAATAAGTATCGTTGCAATGTCTGGGTTGCAGAGATTGGCTCAAGATTCCAATTATGCTGTAGCTATGGCTGCATCACGAGCCATTGATGAACTCAAGAAGCAGTGGGAACTTGAAGAAGGTGACAGTCTGAGATTTGTGATGAATCAAACCTTGGCCTCCGAGGGCAGCGATGATGGCAGTTCAGCAGCAGATGACACTCCGTGAGGTGGAAAAAGATGAGAGCTTCCAATTCCACTATGGATGGATCGAAGAAAAATTGAAGGACGACACAAATTGAAGGACGACACATAACTAATTCCAGTAAAAGAGTTAGAAATGATCAAATAATTGAGCTAGCCATTATTCCTATTTTTTGTTGCAGTTCAAAATATGATGCTCAGTAAACAGGATATGTGGAGGGTGAAAACTTTCATCCACACACAGAAAAGTTGGGATACAGCGTAAATAGAAGTGTATTCCCTTGGACATTGTTTATACATGTAGAAAAAAAGCTAAGTTTCAAGAACAAGTTTCCAAGGTCTTCAAAATTTTCCCCTTCTCTTCCTGGAAGCAGCAGATTCATATTGGTATATGGAGATAACTGTATCAGCGTAATTTAGGCGTGCTTGCAGAATGACGTGACACAGAAAATAATCGAACAACTCCCCCCCCCCCCCCCCCCCCCCTGATGTATAACTTTTCCCTCTCTTTGTTTTGCCCAAAAAAGATCAGCAGTTTCAGGCGCGGCACACACACACAAAAAAAAAACTATACAGCACACGTTATAAAGAAACGACGGAAATGTATTTGTGCTACAAAGCTTTTATTACCACTCGCGCTGCTAAGTTTTGAGCTAAAATACACGTGTCAGTTTATTACAACATCTGGCGGAAGCAAGCAAATGCAAAGCAAGCAGTCTTGTACAGATCTATCTACCGTCTCTGTGCCTTCTTTCCTTGTGGGACTTATCATCAGAATACTTCTTTCCGTAAGCATCATCACTACGGCGCCGCTTACCATCAGATTTATCCCTTCGTCTGTAATCTTCATCATCCTCCGTATTTCTGCTCCAATTGTGGTGCTTAGTGTAACCAGGACTGTCAAATGTTCTCTCACGGTTATTCCTATTATGCTTACCCTCCGACCTTTGATAATCTACTCTCTGAATCTTATTTCTGTGACCAGTTTCATGCTCTCTCTTATCAGGATGATCAGAACCATCTTTGTCAAACACTAGGTCATAGTTTCGACGGTGACTCACGCCATGCTGTGTATTTTCATTTTTCAGAACATGCTTGGGGCCTATGTTTTTCTGGTCCCTATATTTGTTACAGTCTCTGGCTAGATGATCAGGGGCACCACACTTGAAACACCCATCTCTCTTTGCATTTCTTTTGCTTTGTCTAAACTGAGCCCACTCCTTTGAAGCACTCTGACTAAAATCAACCTTGATCCTCCTGTCATCAATCAGACAACCGTTCATCTTTCCAAATGCCCGATCACAAGCTTCCTTTGTCTCAAACTCGATAAAAGCATAACACAAGCTATCTCCAGTCTTGTAGTCACGAATTGTTTCAGCTGATGTCACAGTTCCACAACTAGAAAAGATTGTGTATAAATCTTCATCTTGTGTTACTGGGTTCAGATCGCACACAAACAAGACATTTTCTGGCGGTTTGATGTCAGCATACGGAAGATCTTCCAGGGCCTCAAGGGCTACTGCATTTGTACGCGCTTCCCTAGCGCGGATCATCTCCTGGAGCTGTGCAGGACCCATGGTTTCATCCAAAGGGACGTAGCTATCCTCTAAGCGCTCATCTGCAACCTCCTCAGCACGTGGCTTTCCAGTGGGAGAATTCTCAGGAATAAGTTCAGCGAGCTGAGGGGGATCATCAAAAGGATCATCCAACACATATGTATGTTTAATCCGTATGTCCTGGAATGGTCTTCCATCACTGTCAACATAAGCTTCATTTATCTTCGTCAGCGTGTCAAAACCTTCAGCAACCACCCCAAACACAGTGTGCTGATCATCAAGGTACTCCACATCATCCCGCAAGGTAATGTAGAACTGTGAGGCGTTGCGATTCTTACCAGCACCTGCCATTGCAATGGTTCCAGTTTTTGAATGCCTCAACCCTGGACGGATCTCATCGTCGAAAAACCGAGCCTGGTCGCCGTAAAGAAACCTGTACACGGAATCGCCCCCGTTCCCGGTTCCGGTTGGGTCCCCGGTTTGCGCAATGAAACCCTTCTGCACGTTGTGGAAGAGGCACCCGTTGTAATACTTCATCTTGCAGAGCTTGAGGAAGTTCTTGCCTTCTTGGTGGTGAGGGGGCACTGGCTGGTGTGGAGATCCACCTCAATGTCGCCCACGCTGGTCACGATGAGCACCGACATCTCTCCCGAATTTTTTTCCCTCCTCCCGGAGATAGGATCCAGGCGGAGACCACGGATCCAAACGCTTTCAGGGACGAGCGGCCAAAGCGGTTACCCGGATCGTTGAGGCTCTGGCCTGATGGTGCGGAAGATGGGGGAACGAAGACGGCAAGCCACGCCGCCGCCCAGACGTAGGGCATGTTTGGTTTGTGATTAATCTTGCCATGCCTAAGGTTAGTAGGCTGCCACAGTTGTGGCTTGTCTGACTTTGTGGCAAATTGTTACTGTTTGGTTGACAGCCATGCCACAAGTTAGTTATGGCAAATTTTGCACTTGTTTGGATTGTTGCCACAAATCTTTGGCAAAAATGCGTGGCAGTGTTTGGTTTGTATCCTAAGGTGGTTATTATCACTTTTTATACACCACATAATGATAGGAATACTCTTTCACGTTTCATCATTTCATCCAACGAAACACATGCAACATAGACAAATTGAATTAAGCATCACTTTGGTCCAACGATATAACAAGATGTTTTATCATTCACCATGCAAATAACAGTCGTCTACTTAGGCTGTTTTTACTTACAAAATACTACTTAGCTGTTTTACTTACAAAATACACTGCATCGACTAATAGATATCTACTGCTTCCCAACAAAAGCTGTTACCACCTAACTGTCTAGCATTCATATAAGCAAAAGATGTGCAGCTCATGATCCAAAATATCTGTCACAACTGAACAACCAAAACAACTAAATTGGATTTATCATTGATCAAATGTCACCAGTGAGAAACTTGTAGATCCAAGTCTGTAGAGTGATTTCACTTGCACTGCTTAAAAAGTCACGTAAACCATCTCTTTCTTTGTGAGCTAGATACTGACCAACTGCTATCTTGTCGTTGGTAGTAATTGTCATTGCCTCTAGTCTCTCCCACAAGCTAGCATGAGAAGGAGGTGGTGGGGGCACTTGAGGAGCAGGAGCAGCGAGAAATTTTTGGAGGGATACTAATGTGGAGTTAAGTTGTTTAGTAGATTCTGAGAGACGACTCTTAGGCTTCTTTTGTTTCTTGGAAGGTGACTTGTTGCCTCTTGGGTGTTTCACACCAGTCCGACTAGTGCTAGATGAGTTGTTCTCTCCATTTTTCTGAGCAAATGGGGATGGCAAAGTGTCAGAATCATCATCAGCTTGTTCTTCAGGAAGTGCATAGTTGCCCATGTCATTTAACCCTTGTGAGTCATCACTCTCAGAATCATTCAAATCATTCATGCAAGTGTCTTGGTCAGCAGCAAGAGAACCATCAGTATTAGTGTTTGCAAATAGCTCTTGCATCTGATAGAAGAATTTTATTGGCTTGGAGAGCAAGCGCCTAGCTCTGTCCTGCAATTCATGTATTGGAGAGGAAAAGGAAAATCATACAGGAAAGGCACCTGCAAAGGAGAGGGAGCGCACAACTGGATCTATGGAGCTCTCTATGGAGCTTCCACCATGGTTGATTCCTTCATCAGAACAGTGTACCTTTTGGGGGCTTGTGAGAAAAGAAAAGAGAGAGAGGAAGGCAACTATAAAGAAAAAGCCGGTGTGAAAATATTGGGGAGTGTGACGCGCCAGAGAACTTTGGCGCTCGTTTTTCTCGTCACAACTACGGCGAAATTATCTGCGGCAAAGGCCCCTGAGTTTGACTAACTTTCTGTGACAGCCTATTGTTAGTAATAAACCAAACAGTGACCTTAGAACATGTGGCTTGCCTAAGCTTAGTTGCGGCAGGCTTAGGTAGGTAACCAAACAGGCCCGTAGTCTTGGGGAAGTTAAAACCGTCGCGGATAAGATCGACAAGGGTTGCGGCGGGAGGGTTTAGAGGAAATTTTACGCTGGCACATGAGATTGGATTCTGGACCGTGTCCAATAGTCTTAACAGTGTCCGGGTCTGACTCTGGCTCCGTCCGTTGTATTACTACAATTATCTCAAGTATTTTCAGAATCTTAAGATATTAAAAGTATAGCACATGCTCCTTGTCCATTAAAAAATTATCATTGTTAGGATAAGAACTCTCTGCAGAATAAAGTATTACAATATAGCTGTGTCTTGAGTTCAGGGATAATCCATGTATGTATGTGGATTGTGCAATGGAGAGAGTAGACAAAACGACACTGATACCTATTTCCTATTACACAAATGCTGAATGTATGTATTTGATTTGAAATGCATACAAAAATTCTCACGTATTTGTACGGCTTGTATACTCCACAAAATAAATTGTACGGCTTGTATGTGAATTGTGCAATGACACCCTTCTGCACGTTGTGGAAGAGACACCTTTTGTAATAATACTTCATCATGCAAAGCTTGAGGAAGTCTTTCCTGGCGAGGGTGCATTGGATAGTGTGGAGATCCACCTCAGTGTCGTCCACGCTGGTCACTTTAGTAATAGGCAAATTAATTTCTCCTATATCCTATTAATACAGGAGTATCATTTTATTTTTTCATATGGCAAATGTTTATGGTGCTCCTAACCAAATAAGGCAGTTAATTTTCCTTTTTTCGTAATTATAGTAGGAGCATGGTTCATTTTGCTTAAACTTTACACTAAAGTTAAAAGATAAGTACAAACTAGTAGAAGACAAACCTATACATGCCAAAGAAGGAGAAAATGGGAAGACTATTGAGAACAATCCAAATGTTTTTCTTTGATTGAGGCTAATACAAGATACTATATCAAACAACTGAAGAAAGGACAAATCTTTTTAAAATATCAAACCTCTAAAAAGAGATCAAGTAGTACAATTATTGTAATTTCCTACTCGCTACGTCTAAATGTTTTCAAATTGATAAGTGACTTTGTATGCTGGTAATATCTGCAGTATACGTGATCTTTTGACACTAAAATAAGGATGGAAAAATTAAAAACGAATAATAATATTAAAATACGAGTAATGCGGACTTCTTTGGATCACAAGTTATTATAAGGACTTACTACTAATGATTATTATAGTTGGCTTGCAATTGCAAACGTCTGTCGTAATCAGGAATATATTTCGAACAGTTATACTAGTACTTCGCTAACTAAAGTCTTGGTCAGCATCATTGCATCAACTCAACTCAACTGGTGTTCCTCGAGGCTCCAACAGCCGCTTTCCTGGGCAGGGCCCACGAGCGATCTCGTACGGCGCGCTATTGGGCTCGTCGCCGATAAGGCGGGGCCGCGCCCGGCCGTTGGTCTCTGTCCGCCCCCTCAACCGCGCTTCTCGGCCACGCACCTCCACCGCGCTGCCCAGCCGTCTGTCACAACCACTAACCTCGTCCATATGTACTCGCCGTCGCAGCAGCGCGGTTCTAGCCAGCGTCGGGATCCCACGGGCGCTTGCTCCTCTGGAGCTCTCACCTGCTGCCCATAGGAGGCAGGAACGCGAGGCCAGGTAGCGATCTGTTTTTGCGTCTCCGAGATAAAGGCTTTTACTCCTTTTCTTTATGTGATTAGGTGGTCAAGGTTGTTTCAGATTGATTGCTCGTGCTGATTGATTGGACCTGTATTTCAATAAATGACTGAAATGTTCACTTGATTCCTCTGTCCTTGTTAAATTCATTACTGCAACTTTTACTACTCAAATCGCACATATCTTTGACAAATTTTCATCGGCTGTGCTTTGGTTAGTGATTCCATGGCAGAATGTTCTCCACAATGCCCAAGTAGATCAAGTTTATTCACCCAAGAATCTTGAGTACGAGGATTTGGTATTGCCGTATTGCATAGTACAGTGAAGTCATTTAAGATAGGTTGAATGCGGTTTTCCTGGCTTGACCAGATTGTTTTAGTTTAGCTCAACTCTTTTCCCTTCTTAAATTTTAATAATTTATTTTAGTTTTTTTAAATGCTCTATGGGGAATTTTTTTTTCTTTAAGAAAGATGAACTGGCACATGGTTTTGCCATGCTACACTTTCGTTTGTTTGAACTTGTACAGTAGGGGACCCTACTGTGGTTTTGCAATGCTAATTCTCAATGATCATTCAACTTTTCAGGAATCTAATGGCTGGGGTGGTTAAATGGAAACTGATTCGTACAGAAACTGCACCTAACAGCTTCTCATTAAAATCTAATAGCTCAAAATGTTCCAGTTACTCACCAAGAGGCCATGTGGGTAACTTTAACAGCTTCATTTGCCACTCTTTGAAGTCAATATTGAGGCCAAAGGTGCGGCAATATGTTATTGTCAAGGTGCAAAATAAAGATTCCGATCAAAGCTGCAGCTCCAAATTTCATTATGAAGACAATGAGACAAATTCTAGTGCATACCAAAGGCAAAGAAACGGAAATCAATTGAGGGCATTGGAATCTTATTTTTCTAAACTTAATCCCAGACAAGGTCAGCAGCTAGGTTCTTTGCCTGAGAAGACACAATACAAAGATGGTCCATCATTCATAAATAAAGGTGAAATCACTCGACTAAGTACATATATATGCCCCCCCCCCCCCCCCCCCCCCCCTAAAGTTACTAATAAAAATAACAATGATGCTGTAGGTACCAAAAGTTATCGCAGTACCTCCACTGAGGATTACAATGATAACTTGGTATTTGATGAAAAAAGTTTCCTGTACATGCATGAAGATGATCAAACATCCAGTTTCTTTTTAACGTAAGTAGTGTATTGCTCATGTCTTTTTACCTTTCTAAGTGTTCTCACATATGGAATCTGCTGTCGTTTCCACGGTGTAATATTTTGCACTACCAGCCTCTCACACAACTGGAATCAGTATCATTGATGTTCTCTTTCAGAATTATAGCGTCAGTATCATAGATAAATTGTACCACCTCCCTTGGCCCTTGCAATTTGTTCCAAAACGGAAATCATTGAAGAATCATATAACAGAACAATGGATCTTCTATTCGTTGGGCATATGTTTTATCAATGGTTCAGAAAATTGAAGCAGGCTAAACTGCTCCCTGGCCTATTCTTGGTTCAGATAAGAATCCACTACTTTCTGGCTTCAAAATTGTTTGATATTTTTTTGTGTGAATTCTGTTGATTTTTTATAGTAGTTTAGATAACAAATAATAATTCGTTATTACTCCTATGAAATTGGGCAAAAAGGCAACATTCAGCCCTCCCCCAAAATTCCATTTGTTTTGTTGAGGAATCACTCTTGGATCCTCTAAAGGCTGTTCTCCTTCTATGACTCAAAGTCCATCCTGCCTTCGAGAGATGGTGTGCAATCGGAAAATAAATAAAACCTTCTTCAATGTAACAGCTAATACCTTCTGTTACAACATGTGTTTGGCACTTGTCCTTGTTCACCGTTTATCAGAAGTTACATAGTCATGATGTAAATAGTCAAGTAGTTGTAAATAATTTTCATGTTTGTACATTTTTTGATCTAACGTTAAACTGTGTATTAATGCAGAAACATATTGGCTGCTATTAACATAGCAGTTCTCTTATTCGAAATAGCAAGTCCAGTGAAAGATTCTGAAAACGAATATTTATCTCTTCCTTTGATATACGGGGCCAAGATAAATAACCTAATACTTTCAGGGGAGTGGTGGAGACTAGTGACGCCAATGTGGCTGGTATTGCTTCTAATTTTATGCTAGACACAGTATCACAATGTTTCATTTTTTCTGTTGTTACTTTGACCTTTCTTTTGGAAAGGAAACCAATCCCATATTCCAGAACACAAAATGTTTAAGTAATGGTTTCAAGGGTCGTTTTCTGGTTCTTATGCTATGGCTGTCCTTTCCTTAAGTAGCTGTGCAAAAGCAGCTCAGAAAAAAATAGCGGCTTGTTTGGCCAACCATTAGACTTTCAATTATCTTTCTTTACTGTCCTTTGTACTTGTTCAGTGTACTCCATTTTATTATATAGTACAAATTTTGTAAAAGTGCATGCTACTTGAATTGTGTGAAGTAGTCCAATTTAGGAGCTCCTAAACAGCCAGTGTTTCATTAATCAACTGTCAACGGTCAAATCGACACCTACACTGATGATCTGAGCTGGAAAGCTTTTTTTTCCCACCCTGACATAACAAATTTAAACTGCATATGCACCTGTATGCTGACTAAGTCAGCATTTTAGCAGAACTTGTTTTATGTTTGTCAGTACAGTACTTTTAGGTTGCTTCGAAATTTGATGAAAAAAGGAATACATGTTTAATTTTATTTAGTTATTCAATGCTAACCAGTTTGCGATATCAACCAAAGATCAACCATTGACTGGAAAATAACTCCGGTTTTGCTTTTGAAAGAACAACAACTCCAGTTGTTGGATGCGATTGTAGTTTCCAAATATTTAATTATTAGCTCCACAGAATTTCAGTGTTATATGTGCTTGAGTCTGGAGTTGAAATAATGCAAATGTTGTTCTACTTCCTAAGTTACTTTAAAATGGTATTGCAGCTTTCCTCATTCAACAATATTTCTAGGTTTCACAATATAACCATAAAGATACATTAAGAAATACAGCAACTGGATATACTCCTTCCAGCCTATGAGCCATATAATTCAACAAGAATACTCATATACTATATATACCTGTTTTCATCACAAACTCACCAAGTACTGATTATGAATTAGTAAATGCATTTACATATTTACTCAGTGCAAACTAGCCAATTGTGTGCATATGCAAATGGATCACAGTTATCATGTAGTAGTATTCAAAAGGTTGTATATCACAATTAAATAACCTAGAGCTGCATTTCTGTGTCTTTATTTTGAATACATTGGTCCACTGAGCTAATCAGAATTATTTGGGGCATTTGACATCTGCAGCACTCAGGTTTCTTACATGTAGCACTTGGATGTTGGGCGTTGTTTACATTTGGACCTCGAGTGTGTGGAGCATATGGCCAGGTGACATTTTTTCTTATATACATACTCGGAGGAGTCTGCGGGAATTTGACAAGTTTTGTTCACACACCAGAGCTCACAGTTTGTGGCACAGTAAGTTGCATGCTTGCCCATGAATCGTATTGGATTGTTCTCAAAGAAAAACATGAATCTTCTTGGGTCAAAATAAATGATCATATCACTGTATACTTGTTATGTTTGTACTCAATGTTTCTAGTCCTTTCTTTTTCTTTACTTAGTGGTAGAAATGGAATATAATTTATTCTTCTGAAGGGATACTACTTACAATAGGAAAAAAAACGTAATTAAGCTTTTGGGCCATTAATTATAAGCTCAGTGGCATTGAAGAAAAAAGAGACTTTTCATTGGCAGATTGGGGATACTAGTAGAGTGGGATATGGCACAACTCCTTTTAGAACACCTCTAGATGATTAAATCTTAGAATCATTTTCATATTGATATTGTTAGTGTGCCTTCCAGGGGGAGGCTATTGACCAGGTTTCAAATCCTGGTCTCTCACCAGAAAAGGTCACTCGCTGGTTCCCCAAATGTCTGGGTATGAAACTACATGGTGCTAACTTAAAAAAATCTAGATGTTATCCTGAATTTGTGACAATATGTAGTGTCATGCAGACGTATTAAATTTATTGCTATTGGTTTTAAACATTACTGTTGCTTTCTGAATGTGCATCTAGCTTCCTAAATGTTACAGCAGTTCGAGTATTTTCTCTAAACCTAGCTTCATTTTATTCTAATTAATGTTACAACATCTGTAGCAATATAGTATATTGCTGACCTTATGAACATAGATTTGGTCCCAAATATGGAGCAATGGACACTCTCATACACTTTGTCAAATTCAGATGTTGATCGTACATGTTAATGATTCTTTCTGAAACTTGCAACAGGGCCCTGTATTTTCTCTAATTGGAGCATGGTTTGTCTATCAGAGTCAAAATAAGCAATTCATTGACAAGGACATTTCAGAAAGTATGTTCTCACAAGCTGTGATGGCTGCTGCTTTGAGCTTCTTGCTGAGCATTTTTGGGGGAATTGACAACTGGTAAAGCTATACAATTTTATTCATGTACAATCAACTATATGCTGCAGATATGTTTGCAGTGCCCTTCTACGTTTTACCCCTTTCATGTGATGTTCATTGTTAAAGAACTTGTTCTGTTAATATCTCCCAATTAAGTCTGAGGATTATCTGATGTGCACTCCACAAAAAAATTGTATTCTACCATAGCCTCGTACATCATGGTATCCAAATATAAGCATTCCGGGCACAACACGCAACAAGACATTATTTCCATCAGAAATTGTACAGATTAAGGAGAGGTTAATTTTGACCAGAACTCAACTACACCAAGTTCAAGAAACTCGGCTCAATCTGGGTGATTCTTCTCATTTAAAACCATGTAGTTCCTCCTAAATTTGTATATATTTTTTGAACCAATTGTACAGATTAATTTTGACAGATTAAGGATAGATTAATTTTGACTAGAACTCAACTACACCAAGTTCAGGAACTCGGCTCAATCTGGGTGATTCTTCTCAACTAAAACCATGTAGTTCCTCTAAGTTTGTATATATTTTTTAGACCAATTCAATAAATGTTCACATACCGATGACCAAGACTGAAAATGCTGTGACTGACATATTCAAGGTGGATTCATATTTGCATTAAATTGAGATAAGGACCAGTACGACAGGTCAACAACTGTAGGTAGTAGAGGAATCAAGATCAATAATACCATACTAGCACAACCCACGGAGCTTATATGTTATTCCTTTTTGTAATCATCTATGGCTTTGATAAAAAAAATGTTATATGAAAATTTACCTGATTTTTTGTAACATTGATTTCAGGGCACATCTTGGGGCAACCATTTCTGGACTTTTCTTCGGTTATCTTACATGCCCCAGCATCGAATGGGACAATACTGCCAAAAGCAGTCGAAAGGAGGCTCTGGCTCTTGTTAGGCGACAAGCTGATCCATGCAAATCCATTGCAATCTTTGCCATAAGCATACTTGCATTAGGCGCGCTTGCCTTCGCTTACGGACAGTTCGGTGCTATGGATCTAGAATAGCCATGCATGTTGACCATGGTTTCTTCTGAATATTTACATAGCTCGCCAACTGCATTTATAACGTGAAATGAGCACGATATGTATTTAGTTATAGTTTTGTGGTATGGATCAATTAAATTTTGTATACTCAGGTTGGAGCTTGTATTTTTGTATCAGATTACAATATCTTTTGTTGTACCTAAAACTTGTGATCGAGGTGTAAAACAGCAAATATGCCTGTTCAAGTTGTCGTAGGAGGGTGTTGCACAGTTGCGAGATTGCCACCATATGCCATAGCAAATAATTGGTGATCAAAGCGGTGTAAACCACCTATTTGGTGAAATTGTTAAAATCCTCTTTAAAGCAATATACTATGAAATTTGTTACACGTGAATGATATGGTGAAAAACATTCTCACAAAATTTGAAGTCTAATTATTTCAACTTTATTAAAAATACAAAAATAACAAATCATGGAGAAAGAGGGAGAAAAAGACAATAGTGCATGTGCTGTAATTTATACTCTCTCCATTTTTAAATTGTTGTCATTGTTAACTTTTTTAGTTAACTTTGACCATTTGTCTTATTTAATTTAATTTTAAAATATCATATATATTGTTATAGTTTATTTTATCGTCAAAGGAAATTGAAACACAACTTGAAATTTTTCATATTTGAAATAATATTTTGAATAAGACGAATGATCAAAGTTAAACAAAAAAGAATAAAGTCCACTTTACTCTCTCTAAGTATGATCAAAGTATGGATAAATCCTTGAACTATTATTTGATTCATTTTATCCCTATGATTTATTAAAATAGATTATTTTAGATCTTTAATCGGTATTTTAATCCTGACTTGTTGATACAGACCATAATTTGTGTTGGGATTATCTTCTCAACCTTTATATAAGTGTCGTACAATATGACAAAGGACTAAATGAGTCACATAATCCCATGTGTGTCCATACTTTGTTATATTTGGTCTATTTTTTCTGTTCTCATGCGCGGTCGGAAACAAAGGTGCACATATAATAACCCAGCCAAGATAAAGTTATATATCACGTTAATTCATTTATCACATAAGGCAAGACATATTTACGATAATCTTAACTTAATCTCGATCTATATCAGCAATTCAGTATTAAAATACTAGTCAAAGGTGTAAAATGGTCTAATTTAATAAACAATAGGGGTAAAAACAAACCAAATAATAGTTTAGGGCTGGACTTCACCTATACTTGATGGGAGTAAAGTGTACTTTATCCAATAAAAAGTTAATGGTAATAACAATTTAAAAATAGAGAGAGTATCCTCTTTCTCATGGTTTGTTTTAAATAAAGTTGAATTTGGTCTTGAATTTTGTATGCTTATATCATTCCATTTTATTAACATGTGTAACGATTTTTAATATTTTTATTTATTTTTTTAAAGATTTTTATGATTTCACCAAATAGATTATTTGTACTGAATATTTTTTTGTCACATGGTATCTGCTTGAACAGTAAAAGACAATGTTCAAGTGCACTCCTGCTGCACCATAATCATTGCGGTTTTAGACGTGTTAATGGGGGACACGCAGTCTAAATTTACCTGCTTAACTGAACCAACAGGCCTGTCTATATTGCTTTAATCATTCAAAGGTCAAGGTCTGTTCGCCATGGTTCTTTTTGCGTAATTATTTTGTCATTGTACCGGAGGAGTACGCTTTCTCTAAATATTGCGCACCACCTTATGCTCAATCTTGTGAGGCGTCGACTGCTGCTAGTGCCTCTTTGGCGCCGTGCCACAAAGCTTCGGATGGCAAATGAGCCAGCATATACAGGAGCCCAAGAATTTTCTATGGTGTTAAAAAAAAGAGAATTTTCTATAGAGCCGGCAACCGTTTGTCTTTGTCTAAGCAACGGACGCGCCAGTGCAGCCAATGTGATTTATTCGTTTCGAAAAGAAAACCCTGTTGGCAGTTGCGCGTGATGTCACAGTCGAGGTCAGGATTATTATTGATTGGTTGTTGTTTGGTCGTGGGCTGGTGGCTAAGCATATACTTGCACTAGGTGCACTCTCCTCCCCTTACGGACAGTTCAGTGCCATGGATTAGAATAGCTATGTGTGTGTTGACCATGCGGTTCCTTCTGTATATTTATTAGATAGCTTGTCAACTACATTTATAACATGAAATGAGCACGATATGTATATATAGTTAGTTTTGTGACATGGATCATTACGTATTCTCATGTTGGAACTTGCATTTCTGTATCATAATTTTATCTCTTTTATTGTACCTAAAACTTGTGATAGAGAGGTGTGAACACACCAAATTTATGTGATACTAGACAAGTTGTATATTGTGAGAGCCAGCATTTGCCATGGCAAATTTTGTTGCAAGTGGGCTATCAAGTATTGTAAAAATATACTCTCTCTATCTCTTTTTAATTGATGTATCACGTGTGATCATAGAAATTAAGGAGGTGTGAAAAAGATGGATGTATAAAAAATAAAAAAGATAGAAATAGAGATATAGTATTAAAAAAGAGAGAAACTTGCATTAGAATGTTAGATTATTTTGAAAAACTGATGATATCTAGTCTAAAGTGTCAGTTATTTTACAACAGAGAGACTATCTTCTTTGAGCTATATAAAAGCAAAGAAAAGGTTCAAGTGACAACGCTATCCTGCTGCACCACAATACCAAAGATTTTGGCTACAAAATGATATCATTACGTTTCCAGACGTGTGATAGAGGGGGACATGCCATTTCGATTCAAAGGAACTGCGGACTGAAACGATAGGCATGTTTTCATTGGTTAATCAAGGTCTATTCTCCGTGGTTCGTTTTCCGTCATTATTTTTTAATTGTGCCGGATTCTCTCTCTAAATATTGCACACAACCTTCCGCTTAATCTTGTTTATGACATCCTCCTTTGACCGCTGCTACTGGCTCTTCTTCGCGGTGGCATAAACTTCCAATGCTAATAACATGAGCCAATAATTTTGTAACATGGTACATGCGGCCGCCGTTTGTCTTTGTCTAAGCAACGGACAGAGACGCTATATGATTACTCGTTTCGGAAAAGAAAAACGTACCTGGCAGTGGCACGAAAATCATGGGGATTTGCACTCGTAATATATTACTACCTCTAGATTTACATTGTTGATACAATTGATTTTTTTAATTATGTTTGACATTTGTCTTATTTAAAAAATTTAAAAATTTATTAAATATTTTATTACAATTTATTTTATCACTAAAAAAATTAAAATTTACTATACTTGACTAAATATTTTAAATAAGACGAATGATCAAACATGGCTATAAAAATAAACCACGTCAACAATTAAAATTTGGAGGGAGTAAGAAACGGAAGTAAGCACATGAGTCGAGTGCGAGGGCTCAGCCAAGTGCCTTTAGCAGTCGGGACAATAACCCCGGCCAGTTTTGAAAATGTACCTTTTTGAGCTATAAAAACAAGAACAGTTCAAGTGACTATGCTGTCCCGCTGCACCGTAACAACGAAGACTGTACATGTTAAATGGAGACATTACCATCTCGATTCAACATATAAACCTTAACTTCAACAATATAGGCATGCTTATTCAAGGTTTGTTTGTCAAGGTTCTTTTTTTTGTGATATTGTTTTTTCATTGCACCGGAGTACTGTAAATATTGCACACAAAAAACCTTCGGGTTTAATCTTGTTTATAACATCTTTCGGCGACCGCATGGCGGCTACTGCCTCTTCTTCGCCGTGGCATAAGCTTCCAACGCTTACATGGCGACTTTCGGAGCAGATCGTGCCGGCCATTGTTTGTCTTTATCAAAGCAACGGACACGCCAGCGCAGACAATATGATTACTCGTTTCAAACAAGACATCTAATATTTTTCTTCGAATAAATAAAACCCAAATATAATTATGCGTTCGGAGAAAGAGAACCCCCACTTGGCAGGTAGTGCGTGATGTCACAGTCGAGGTGGGCACGATGATCTGATCAGTTGTTGTTTGGGCGTGGGGCAACGCCATGTCCAACTAACGTTCGAATCTTCCAGAAGCCCTGACCCTCTCCCCTGCCTTCTTCCCTACGCATGAAAAACTTTTCTCGAAGGGCGACCGGCCCCGTGTTCGCCTGCCTCCCCAAAACGGAGCCCCCATGTGCAGCTCAGCCGCGGTAATGGACGCTTGGTCGTGGGTGTGAAAGGAACCACACATGCATATGCATCCAAGGAAAGGAAAGAAAAGGAAAGGCGCGTCCGTCTTCCTTTTTTTTTTTCCCCCTCGTTTTTTTTTTGGTTCCCGTAAACCGAAGCACGTCAGCAGCGGCCAGTCAGCACACAGACAGCATTCCGTGGGCCCTCGGAGAAACGTAGCCGGCGGAACGTGAACCGTCGTCAGCCTGCGCGGGCCGGCCAGCGCCGGCTGGATGCACACACACATATCCAATCCAACGGCGCGGATGCGAGGAGCGCGTGGGCCCTCCTCCCCTCTCACGGTTCACCTCGTTCCAAAACCATCACCGTGTGCCCGTGTGTGCCCACAGCCTCGTCGGTTTCCCCGGGGCCTCTCTCCGGTCGCCGGCTGCGTGTGGCCGCGATCTACAGAGACGCGTCAGACCGGATCAACCCATCGTCCAACACCCGCTGAGTCAGCAAATAAAAAAGTCGGAGCGGTCCTTGCAAAAATAAAATAAAAAAGTCGCTGGTCCGGGTGAGGAGAGGCGGTTCAGCCCACACACTGTGCCGGGTCAAGTGACGCGGCGGCTGAGCTAACGAACGAGTCAGGAGTCCAGTGCCCGGGCCGCCATCCACTGCTGGTGTCTGGACCCCATGTTACCGGGGGAGTATTAATAGAGGGGAGCAGGGGGAGGAGGCCATCAGACTGCAAACAACAAGCCTTCAGATTGTCAACAACTCCTTCTTACATCACCAGCTGACCCGCACCACCGCAGCCGGTTGAATTCAATCCGCAGAGAGGGCTTCAAATACGGATCGATCGGTCGGTCGAACGAGAGATCCACCAGAAAACAGCAGAGGAGGAGGAAGAGGAACAGCCGCCGGCGAGATGTTGGCTCACCTCATCGGGCTGGTAAAGGTGCGGGTGGTGAGGGGGGTGAACCTCGCCGTTCGGGACCTCTGCTCCAGCGACCCCTACGTCATCGTCCGCATGGGCAAGCAGGTCCGCGCCCGCCTCCTCCCCCCCCTTCCTATTCCTCTGTTTTGAATTGCCTGCTTTGTTTTGGTCTCTTTGTTTTAGTTTCCGTTCCTCCTGCAACATCTGCGCGACCCTGTTCTTCTTCTTTAGTTAAGGCCCCCCATCTCAAGTCTTGGAGTTTTGACTCTTGAGGACCATTGAAACCCATGTCAATTTTCTTCTCTTTTGATGAAAAAGAGATGGGGGAATGAATAGGTCATCTTCTGGAAACCACTGATACGACCGCGTTCTCTTGTCATTTTCTTGTCTTTATTGAGGCACTATTACATGAGCGAAAGCACCTTTCGTGTTCCCATTCGGAGTTTCCTTTCGGTCGCTTTCCTTTTCATGCAGTATTTGTGCCGGTGAATCACGAGCTGATTGCGATTACTTTTTTCATGTCTTGCAGAAGTTGAAGACACGGGTGATAAAGAAGAGCACCAACCCGGAATGGAACGAGGAACTCACCCTCTCCATTGAAGATGCAGCAGTTCCTATTAGACTGGTAAGCACATGCTTCCATTTTGCGTCCCACCTTTCTTTTTCTCTCGCGGATCTCCAGAAGAAAAAAAAAAGTTTGTCTCTTAAACCTCAACTCTCAAGTCGTAGCAGTATTCATGAAAACGTGAGTAATAATATTCGCATAATCAAACGTGCTAGTCATTCCTCTGCCAGTTGTTGGGCATTTAAAACACGACATTTTTAGAGATGGATGCCAACTAGTATATCACTACATCCTGCAGTCAACAAAAGTTGTAGAAACCTATTAACCTAGCCACCTATGCTTTTGGTTATCAAGCATTAACAAGTTATGTTTCTTTTTCCTTTTTTTCAGGAAGTTTATGACAAGGACACTTTCATAGACGATTCAATGGGTCATGCGGAACTGGACATCCGTCCGCTGGTGGAGATTGTGAAGATGAGACTTCAGGATGTTGCCGACAACACTGTGGTAAAGAAACTGGTACCAAACAGACAGAACTGCCTAGCTGAAGAGAGCACAATATTTATCTCCCAGGGGAAGGTGAAGCAAGATATTGTTGTCAGGCTAAAGAACGTTGAGTGCGGGGAAATTGAGCTCCAGCTTCAATGGGTTGACATACCTGGCTCAAGGGGTGTATGAGTTCTCCATGCCCTGATGCATGTGGAGAATACAAGCAATTGATGCTTGTGTGTCAGAGCAAGTGTCTATAAGATGCCATTAGTATGAGCATCTCTTAGCAGTTAGTGCGGAAGATCGGTGACACTCGAGCTGATTGTACATTAGATTATCCTTTGGATATATTAAAACATCTGGTCTGCAATTAAGCATTGTGTGGTGTCGTCTGGATGTACAAAAATAATTACTGGCAGCAGCCAACAACTCGGAATACATATGCTCATTATCCTCCTTGCAAGTTGAAGAGCCTGTGATTTTTTTTTTCGTTGACGTCAGACGATTGCAAATCAAAGGGCTGACTCGGTATTGCTAATAGATTTGATATTTTAATATAGGTTCATCAACACTTCTAAGAATTCATATTTTAAGGGCTATTATTATTATTATCTTGTCCTGTTTCTGATATGGTCTTAAAGAACTTTCAAACAATAAATACACATATGTCCTCCTGATATTCAAACAATAAATATACAAGCTAGTATTTGATAAGTCATTGTTAGCTATTCGCGGGTGACGATCCTGTGGGCTCTTATTCGTGCTAGATGGTAACTACGGCACTAATAGAGACTTTTCAGCTAGATGGTAACAACGGAATACTTCACTAACAAAGACTTTTAAGCGAGGTCTTAGTGGCTCATAACACTAATTTTTTAACGTCAGGCTCGTAATACTAATTCACTTCATATCTTCGAATCTTTCCCATTTTTTTTTTCTCAACCCTTCTCATCGGAGGGCTAAGGTAACGAATGAGCCACGAGTCCTTAACCCCCTGTTCCTCTGCTTGAATTGCTTGCTTCGTTTAATTCCCTCCTGCGAGATTTGTGATGTTGTTCTTCTTAGATAAATCCTGTCTGAATTTTTGGTTGAGAACTATCGAGTTATGTCAAATTTCTTGTTTTTTTATGAATAGCCGTGAGGGGAATGAAATGGTCATCTTCTAGAAAAAACAACTGATCGAACCTCTGTCATTTTCCTATCTACCCTCCTTGTTAAGGCAGAGACGCAGAGTTGTACATGAGAGAAAGTACCTCGTGTCCCTGTTCCGAGTTTCCTCTCGGCCGCTTTCCTTTTGATGCAGTACTTGCTGCTGCTGAATCACGAGCTGATTGCGATTGCTTTTCGCTTATCGCAGAAGTTGAAGACACGGGTGATAAAAAAAAATAGCACCAATCCAGAATGGAACGAGGAGCTGACCCTCTCCATTGAAGATTCTGCAGTTCCTATTAGACGGATGAGTATCCTCTACGGTAACTGCTGGTGCATTAAAAGTCAGTAACATGTGGACCCATATATCGTTGTATTACCGCAGAGGATCTCAATGCCTACATACTCGCTTTCATTTTGTGTGCCAATTTTTTCTCTCGTGGATCTCCAGAAGAAAAATATGTGCATGTTTATTTTCGTTTCGATATTTACTCTCTCAAACCTCAACTGTCAAGTTATAGCAATATTCCTGAAAATGTCGATAATATTCACATAATAGTTGTTCTTCTTTTTAATCAATTGTGCAAAGTCAATTTTTTCATCTGCTAGTTGTTAAGCTTTTATAAAGTATAAACACATCTTTAGATATGGTAATTTCATATGCCAACGCTACCACTAACTCCACTCCAGTAGGCAATCTTACTTAAATAGCTGTCATACCTTGAAATATCTTGTTAGTCACTACCTGCATTGTTTCAAGAGCAAATTCCTTATCCTCTTGTTCCAATCATTTATATCTAGTGTGGGGAGAAAGCAAGCAAAAATATTTCATATAGAAAGTTTCAAGCACAAAAGTTTGACATGTTACTATAGCTAGTTTGGACAAGGCACATGTTACCTGCCATGATTTTGATCAACTTGAGCTATCGTGCCAGCATAATGAATATTTCAAAAGAAACAGAGACTTTATATTTCCATGTATTTTGTCAATCAGGTGTAACGAAGAACAATCCAGGCTAAAACTCTATTGATTCAGTTTAATTTGGTTCGTTCGACCATGCATAACAACAACTAGAAAACACCATGTCATGTGATTTCTAGCGTAAGCAAATCATCATAGTCGATTTGCTTAGTTTCTGAGTGAAAGTGACACACTGGTCCCATTATCTCGTGGCCACAGTTTTATTTAACTGAAAGTTATACTATTATCAAGCATTAACAAATGATGTTTCTTTTGCCTTTTACAGGAAGTTTTTGACAAGGACACTTTCATAGACGATTCAATGGGTAATGCAGAACTGGACATCCTCCGCTTGGAGGAGATTGTGAAGAAACTTCAGGATGCTGTTGACAAATACTGTGGTAAAGAAACTGGTGCCAAACAGACATCAACTGCCTAGCTGAGGAGAGCACAATATTTATCTCCGAGGAGAAGGTCAAGCAAGATATTGTTGTCAGACTAAAAAATGTTTATTGAATTAGCAAAATATCATTGATAAAAAAGAAGAAGAAAGCACAGTCAGCCACAACAAGAAATATCATTTTTGTAGGACGGAGGGAGTAGTTGCTAAGGTAGACTTTTCAGCTAAGATGTCATGGGCTTATAAGTCACAATAATGCACTTTATTAATTCCGAATCTTCCCCATTCCTCAATCCGCTGTCACTAAAGGCAGGTGACCGTGGCAACGAACGAGTCAGCCTCACCAAAAACCGTGGGTTTTCACGTTTTTTCAGTCCATGGTCAGAGTCCAGTGCCTGTCCGCCACCTGCTACTGAACTTGTTATCCGGGACTCGATCTTACCGGGGTAGTATTAACACGGGGGCAAGAGAGCTGGGGAGGAGGTCATCGGACGAGGCGAGGTGATATATCCTGAGATTGTGTGAGGCTCGAATACGAGCCCCCACGCCATATTTCGTACAACACCTGCTGATACGGCACCACCGCAGCCGGCAGAGGAAGAGGAACAGCCGGCGGCGTCATGTTGGACCACCTCATCGGGCTGGTGAAGGTGCGCGTGGTGAGGGGGGTGAACCTCGCCGTCCGGGACCTCCGCTCCAGCGACTCCTACGTCGTCGTCCGCATGGATAAGCAGGTCCGCTCCTCCTCCCAACACCCCTGTTCCTCTGTTTGAATTGCTGGGTTCTTTTAGTTTCTTTTTTTTTTTGAGAAAAGGGTTCTTTTAATTTCCTTCTGCGAGATTTGTGATGCTGTTCTTCTTAGAATTCCCATCTGGATTTTTGAGGACTACTGAATTATGCCAATTTTCTTGTCTTATGATGATTTGCTGTGGGGGAATGAAAGAATCATCTTCTGAAAATACCTGATCGGACCTCTGTCATTTTCTTATCCGCCCTCGTTAAGGCAGAGTAGTACATGAGCGAAAGCAGTGAAGCACCTTTTGTGCCCCTGTTCGAAGTTTCCTCTCGGTCACCTTACCTTTTGATGCAGTACTTGCTGCCGCTGCTGAATCACGAGCTGATTGCAATTGTTTTTCATGTCTCGCAGAGGTTGAAGACACGGGTGATAAAAAAGAGCACCAACCCGGAATGGAACGAGGAACTGACCCTCTCCATTGAAGATCCAGCAGTTCCTATTAGACTGGTACGTACTTGCTTCCATTTTGTGTACTACTTTCCCTTTTGTCGTAGATCTTCAAAAAGGAAAAAAAATACGTGTCAATTTAGTTTTGATATTCACTCTCTTATTATGCCTCCTCTCTCAAGTTGTTCTGTATAATTAATTGTGCAAGTCATTTCTTTCATCTGACAGTTGTTGAGCATTTAAAAATGATAATTTCATATGCCAACTGTACCACTATTCCAGAAGGCAATCTTACTTAAGTAGCTGTCATACCTTGAATTATCTTGTTTACTACCCGCACTGTTCCAATAATTTCTATCAACTATGTAGAGAAAGTGATGAGCGAAAGTATATCATATAGTAAATTTCATGCACAGAAGTCTGTCACGTTATTTTCACACAAGTTTGGACAAGCCACATGCTAACCACCATCATTTCTATCAACTTGAGCCATCTGTATAAGCACAACGGATATGTCAAAAGAAATAGAAATGCCATTTCCATGTATTTTGTCAATCAGGAGTTACGAAGAACAACCCAAGAAGTTTACTGATTCGGTTTACTTTAATTTGGTTCATTCGACCATGCATAACAACCATTGGAAACATCATGTCATTTCAGTTCTTGCCGAAGCAAATCACCATAATCGATTCGCTTAGTTTCTGAGTGAAAATGACACACTGGTCCCGTAATCTCACAGACGCATGCCTACAACACCATCCTCCTTCGATCAATAACTTGACTGATAAGGTTTCAAGAGCAAATATGCTATTTTCCAGCACACATACTGCCAACTAATTTCCCAGGACTATACCGTGCAGTTTCGTTAACCAGAGTTTTATTCGAATGAATCTTATAATAAACTTAGGCTTTTGGTTATCAAACATTATCAAGTGATTATTGTTTCTTTTACAGGAAGTTTTTGACAAGGACATGTTCGCAGACGATTCAATGGGTAATGCAGAGCTGGACATCCGCCCGCTGGTGGAGGTTGTGAAGATGAAACTTCAGGATGTTGCCGACAACACTGTGGTAAAGAAACTGGTGCCGAACAGACAAAACTGCCTAGCTCAAGAGGGCACAATATTTATCTCCGAGGGGAAGGTGAAGCAAGATCTTGTTGTTAGGCTAAAGAACGTTGAGTGCGGGGAAATTGAGCTTCAGCTTCAGTGGGTCGACATACCTGGCTCATCAAGGGGTGTATGAGCTCTCCATGCCCCGTGCTTTGTTGTAACATACATGTGGAGAATCCAATCAATTGATGCTTGTCACAATGCAAGTGTCTATAAGGTACCCCGGGCATTTCTTAGCAGTTCGGAGCTAAATATCGACATTTGAGCTGATTGAACATTTTTATTTTCCTTAAATATATGAAACATCTGCTTTGCAATTTAGCATCATGTGGCGTCGTTTGTATGTACATAAATAATTATTAGCAGCGGCCAACAACTCGGAATACATATGCTTATCGATGCGCCTTGCAAACGGAAGAGTGTATGAGTGTAATCTTTTTTTTAAAAAAAAACAAATGTCAGGTGATTGCAAATCAAAGGTCTGACCTCATATTGCTAATATATTTGATTTTAATAGGTGGCCGAGGAGCGAGTTGCCGCATTTCCACTCCGACCTAATTGCACTGCTCTCAGTACTACAACAATATCTGGTGCTTGTATTTTTTCTTCTTCATCTAGAGTGATGATTCCACCCTTTCCTCCTATGTCGTCCTCGGTAGTCCCCCATCGGCCATCACTAGGCTCTTTCCTGCTAATTGCCACCATGCTTACAAAATCTCTGTCCAGAACTCAAGATCATCACTATGATTCCTTTGGCCCGCCCTCCTCATTTGTCTCTGGCACCTTTGTTGCCTGCCGCCAGGTCTGGGCCATAGCTTCGGCAGTACAATCACCCACCCACCCACCCACACACACACAACTTAATAGACTCCAAGAAATGTGGAGGAGATGTATATTTATCGGGTACCCCGTAAATATGTGATTGAATTTTATAATTAATGTATATTGATGAGCTATGAAGGTAAATTATTATATAAAGGTCTTTTTCTAGTCACATTGCTTTGCTCTAATATCACTCCAAGATTCAGAAGAATAACAATATCGCTTGCATAGGGTGAATTTTAAGAAAAATGTGGTGGTGTACCTGTGATTAGGATGAAGGTTATGACTTACGATAATGCATTGTTACTCCGTTGATTCGTGGAATGATCTTCAATGTTAAGGGCAAAAGGAAAAGAATTGAAAAACATATATGTCCACAATTTTACATGTTTCTTAGGATACTTTTCATTAATTTATTTAAAAATTTATGCCAATTATTATGTAAGAACTTTATTCTTAGTGTCATACTAACCATTCTATCTTCCAGTGTTGGTGTCATCTAGCTAGAGATTTGAAGACAAGCGCTATATATGCTGCTGACATCTCTAACTATGATGTCGTTACCATGAATTTGAGTGAAGGGCAAGGTCACTTTCATCAGTTTGGGTGAAGGGCAATGTCACCTTCACCGACTATAACGAACAAGACAGTAATCCTTATATCAAGTGTCGATTTGGTTCTTATAAGTTTTCCCTTGAAACCTAAGATAAAAAATACTAGGATCAAGTGGCCATTGTAGGTTCTTATCTATATTGTCATTTAACATGAAAATGATGCTACCACACACACATACACACGCGAGCGCGCACACCTAGCATACATTACTTCATCGAGCTAGCAGTATCATTTGCATGCCAGGTGACAGTAGATAAGAAACTACAATAGCAACTTTGTCCTAGAATTTGTCACCCCATCTTTGAAAGGAAATTAGATATGAATGCATGGAAATTGATCATCAGGAGAAAAAGGGGGAAAGTTAGACACCATGGAGCTGGCGGTGGTTAATTCCTTGGTCAATCTACAAGTCCGCCATACCAATCTCTGTTGCAGGGGTTGATATGTCAGAAAATTCTGTGCATGCAATTATTCAAATACATGTACAACTTATGTATGGAAACTCAATATGCATTCAAAGTCTTAGCAAATGTACAACTTACGTGTGTGTGACTACATGGCAGTTTGTGATTAGTCAAATAAATGACTGGAACCTGAATCAAATATTAGCTACTTATAAAATAGTCATTTCTAAAAAAAACAAAACTTAACACCCATCATCACTCATCATTTATCACAAAGGGGCTTTTGGATTTAGGCCATGCTTAAGTCGTAGACTTCCCAAAAATGCTGCTTCTAAAGACCACGTCCAAAAAATGCCAGCCACCTCAGTGCCTCCCTTTCAAGTTGGAACAACACAGCATCACTGCTCCATCACTGGTCTCGCCACCCAGCTCCCTAATCACTTGCATGGTAGTATTCTCAGCGTTTTACATATTTTCCAAGAGGTCACTTGCATAGGTGAACCCAAGATCCTAGATCACACACACACACACACACACACACACACCATACCAACTTATACAGCAATGCCCGAAAATCGTCAATGTGTTCTAATTTCCTCGCTGAATGTGGGACTCTTGTTAGCAACTTTCTATCTCATGTACATCTTATCCCATTAGGTCCACACTAACTTCATGAAGCTTAGCATATGACCCGTTGTAAAAATTTGAAATAGTTTCACTCTAGCATATTTTTTATAATATGTTTCTAAAAATGGTATAAGATAATAACAAATATGTATGGTTTATTAAAAAATAGTTTATTATTCTTTTTAAATTACTTCTTCGAATGTGTCATGAGACTCTAGGAAGTCCATTGTATCATCGACATCTTCATTCTGAACAACAATGTCAGTATGTAGAGTACCCTTGATCTCATTGGTTTCCTCGGGGTCTCTTTGTACCATGTTTGTCCACAAGAACATATGTGTCAGCTATATGTACAAAAAATATAATGAAATAATATATGCTACAAGAAGAAAAGATGCAAAATTCAACGCTATTATGTGCATGCTATCAATCTCCCAAATCTCTTGCATGGTATTTACAAGGTCTGATGAACTTGCAAGGAGCTCAATCAACAATCCAATAACTCAAATCAACATGTTAGGTCAAGTACGTGCAACCCATTAGACTGTTGTCAGCCCAATCGAAGAAGCCCATTGTTAATTACTTCTTTCTAAAAAATGTGTGTCTACGTGTGTGTGTGAGAGTGATACACACACACACACACACACAGAGGCTCGTCAGCCATTGTTGTAGATTGATCCATAATCGAGGCTGCAGCATATTGATAGTTATGTGACAAATAACTTTAGTGATGTTGCAGCTGGTAAGCAGGTGTTGTTTTGTTTCTTACTCGTAGATTTGATTTAAAAAAAAGTTCTTATTTCCTAGAAGATGAATCCTGGGCTACAGGTAACATTCTCATTTAAAGCTATGCAATACGTGACATGGCAACCAATCAACCTGTTGCAGCTTGGTGACCTCTCGAGTCAGAGTGTACCTAGGAGATGGATGACTGGTTGTTGAACTCAAGTCAACCAAAGCCCTCTTGGCCCCAATGTTACTTAGCAAGATGACTTCTTGATCTTGTGACTATTAAAGCCTAAGCTTTAAACTACAAGGGATGACCCAATCACCAATAGACATGGCTTATGTTAATAGCATCACTAGCACAAACGGGTTGGTGATTACTACTTTTGTTGATCCTTCGCCAAGTATAGGCCCTCCCATACTTGGCTCGTTCTTCTAACCTGCAAAAGCCTAATGGATCCATCCTGGGAAAGTCCGAACAACAATTACAAGATGGAGCAGGAAGAACAGTTGTGAGTGCTGTAATGATCGACACCCCTATAAAACTTATACAATTGTTCCATCCAAGTCACCAAAACAGTGAAGCCATGCTCACATTGAATGGTAGGCAGACAACATATCCACCAATACCCTACTAAGTTATGCAATTACAACAAGAGGATAGTTGTGCTATCCACCACGTGGGTATGACAGTGAAAACCGATGCTAGAAGCACATCATGATCTTTGTTGCTAAAGAGAACTCCATTAGAGTGTTGGTCATGGATGAATACGACTCCACCAGAGGGTAGGACACAAAAGCACAACTTTCATCCATCATATCATAAAAATATAGTAAGTCGCCACCAATGTGGAACACATGGGGGCTTATAAAGGACAACGGCTAGGCCCATTTCACATGGCCTGAAAAGTGAACCACATGCATGGTGCCAGCTCCCGGCTAGACATGTGTATGCGCACACATCTACTGATACAAGCAGCTACATACATAAGTATCAGAATAAGATCGCCAGCATAAGCTTGAATAATGAGAGATTTAATTATTTAAGGTTTACATAGAATTGACTAATTCATGATTCGTTCGTATTTGTTCATAATTACCCAAAACACCCATTCTCTCACAAGGTGATTTGGAAGATCAAAATTTCTCTGGAAAATAAAATCATCCTTTGGCATTTACAAAGGACTTGTCATTTTAACCAAGGATAACTTGGCAAAAAGGAACTGAAAAGTCAGCAAAAAGAGTTGTTATTGCAATACCAAGGAGTCTATTCAACATATTTTTTTATTGTCATAATACTAGAATGATTCAGAGAACTGTCTATATATTGACTGGGTTAACTCCACCTAGAAATATTTTCATTTGGATGTACATAAATAATTATTGGCAGCGGCCAACAACTCAGAATACATATGCTCATCGATGCGCCTTGCAAACGGAAGAGCATGTGAGTGCAATCTTTTTTTTTTTTAAAAAAAATGTCAGGCGATTGCAAATCAAAGGTCTGACCTTATATTGGTAATATATTCGGTGGCCGAGGAGTGGGTTGCCGCATTTCCACTCGGACCTAATTGCACTCTCTCGGTACTACAACAATATCAGCTGCTTGTATTTTTCTTCTTCATCTAGAGTGACGATTCCGCCCTTTCCTCCTATGTCGTTCTCGGTAGTCCCCCATTGGCCATCACTAGGCTCTTTCCTGCTAATTGCTGCCATGCTTAGAAAATCTCTGTCTAGAACTCCAGATCATCACCATGATTCCCTCGGCCCGCCCTCTACATTTGTCTCTAGCAGCTTTGTTGCCTGCCGCTAGGTCTAGGCCATAGCTTCGGCAGTACCATCACCCACCCACACACACACACACAAAACTTAAAAGACCCCAAGAAACGTGGAGGAGATGTATATTTATCGGGTACCCCGTAAATATGTGATTGAATTTTATAATTAATGTATATTGATGAGCTATGAAGGTAAATTATTATATAAAGGTCTTTTTCTAGTCACATTGCTTTGCTCTAATATCACTCCAAGATTCAGAAGAATAACAATATCGTTTGCATAGGGTGAATTTTAAGAAAAATGTGGTGGTGAACCTGTGATTAGGATGAAGGTTATGACTTACGATAATGCATTGTTACTCCGTTGATTCGTGGAATGATCTTCAATGTTAAGGGCAAAAGGAAAAGAATTGAAAAACATATATGTCCACAATTTTACATGTTTCTTAGGATACTTTTCATTAATTTATTTAAAAATTTATGCCAATTATTATGTAAGAACTTTATTCTTAGTGTCATACTAACCATTCTATCTTCCAGTGTTGGTGTCATCTAGCTAGAGATTTGAAGACAAGCGCTATATATGCTGCTGACATCTCTAACTATGATGTCGTTACCATGAATTTGAGTGAAGGGCAATGTCACCTTCACCGACTATAACGAACAAGACAGTAATCCTTATATCAAGTGTCGATTTGGTTCTTATAAGTTTTCCCTTGAAACCTAAGATAAAAAATACTAGGATCAAGTGGCCATTGTAGGTTCTTATCTATATTGTCATTTAACATGAAAATGATGCTACCACACACACATACACACGCGAGCGCGCACACCTAGCATACATTACTTCATCGAGCTAGCAGTATCATTTGCATGCCAGGTGACAGTAGATAAGAAACTACAATAGCAACTTTGTCCTAGAATTTGTCACCCCATCTTTGAAAGGAAATTAGATATGAATGCATGGAAATTGATCATCAGGAGAAAAAGGGGGAAAGTTAGACACCATGGAGCTGGCGGTGGTTAATTCCTTGGTCAATCTACAAGTCCGCCATACCAATCTCTGTTGCAGGGGTTGATATGTCAGAAAATTCTGTGCATGCAATTATTCAAATACATGTACAACTTATGTATGGAAACTCAATATGCATTCAAAGTCTTAGCAAATGTACAACTTACGTGTGTATGACTACATGGCAGTTTGTGATTAGTCAAATAAATGACTGGAACCTGAATCAAATATTAGCTACTTATAAAATAGTCATTTCTAAAAAAAAACAAAACTTAACACCCATCATCACTCATCATTTATCACAAAGGGGCTTTTGGATTTAGGCCATGCTTAAGTCGTAGACTTCCCAAAAATGCTGCTTCTAAAGACCACGTCCAAAAAATGCCAGCCACCTCAGTGCCTCCCTTTCAAGTTGGAACAACACAGCATCACTGCTCCATCACTGGTCTCGCCACCCAGCTCCCTAATCACTTGCATGGTAGTATTCTCAACGTTTTACATATTTTCCAAGAGGTCACTTGCATAGGTGAACCCAAGATCCTAGATCACACACACACACACACACACACACACACACACACACACACACACACACACACCATACCAACTTATACAGCAATGCCCGAAAATCGTCAATGTGTTCTAATTTCCTCGCTGAATGTGGGACTCTTGTTAGCAACTTTCTATCTCATGTACATCTTATCCCATTAGGTCCACACTAACTTCATGAAGCTTAGCATATGACCCGTTGTAAAAATTTGAAATAGTTTCACTCTAGCATATTTTTTATAATATGTTTCTAAAAATGGTATAAGATAATAACAAATACGTATGGTTTATTAAAAAATAGTTTATTATTCTTTTTAAATTACTTCTTCGAATGTGTCATGAGACTCTAGGAAGTCCATTGTATCATCGACATCTTCATTCTGAACAACAATGTCAGTATGTAGAGTACCCTTGATCTCATTGGTTTCCTCGGGGTCTCTTTGTACCATGTTTGTCCACAAGAACATATGTGTCAGCTATATGTACAAAAAATATAATGAAATAATATATGCTACAAGAAGAAAAGATGCAAAATTCAACGCTATTATGTGCATGCTATCAATCTCCCAAATCTCTTGCATGGTATTTATAAGGTCTGATGGATTTTCAAGGAGCTCAATCAACAATCCAATAACTCAAATCAACGTGTTAGGTCGAGCCCAAACAAAGAGGCCACTACATAACAAATACGTGCAACCTATTAGACTCTTGTCAGCCCAATCAAAGAGGCTCGTTGTTAATTACTTCTTTCTAAAAAAATGTGTGCGTGTATATGTGTGTGTGTGTGTGTGAGAGAGAGAGAGAGAGAGGCTCGTTATCCTTTGTTGTAGGTTGATTCATGATCTATGAGGCTGCAGCAGATTGATAGTTATGTGACAAACAACTTTAGTGATGTTGCAACTCGTAAGTAGGTGTTGTGTTGTTTCTTGCTCGCAGATTTGATTTCAAAAAAAGTTCTTATTTCCTCAAAGACGAATCCTAGGCCATAGGTAACATCCTCATTTAAAGCTATGTAGCACGTGACATGGCAACCAATCAACATGTTGCAGCTTGGTGACCTCTCGAGTCAGAGTGTACCTAGGAGATGGATGACTGGTTGTTGAACTCAAGTCAACCAAAGCCCTCTTGACCCCAATGTTACTAAGCAAGATGACTTCTTGATCTTGCGACTATGAAGCCTAAGCTTGGAACTACAAGGGATGACTTCTTGATCTTACTAGCATCACTAACACAAACGGGTTGGTGATTACTACTTTTGTTAATCCTTCGCCAAGTATAGACCCTCCCATACTTGGCTCGTTCTTCTAATCTGCAAAAGCCTAATGGATCCATCCTGGGAAAGTCCGAACGACAATTACAAGATGGAGAAGGAAGAACAGTTGTGAGTGCTACAATGATCGACACTCCTATAAAAACTTATACAATTGTTCCACCAAAGTCACCAAAACAGTGAAGCCATGCTCACATTGAATGGTAGGCAGACAACATATCCGCCAATACCCGACTAAGTTATGCAATGATAACAAGAGGGTAGTCGTGCTATCCACCATTGGGTATGACGGCAAAAACCGATGCTAGAAGCACATCTTGATCTTTTTGGCTAAAGAGAACTCCGTTAGAGTGTTGGTCATGGAGGAGTACAACTCCACCGGAGGGTGGGACACAAAAGCACAACTTTCAGCCATCATATCATGAAAACATAGTAAGTCGCCGTAACTACTCTTTCCACTATCCCTACTCTTACTTAAACTGTCCCCCTAAGAAGTCATCAAATGGTAACATGATGCGGGGTGTGGCAGGGATCTAAAAAAAAGCATTAGCTCATTCGATATGGGACACATGGGGCTTATAAAGGACAACGGCTAGGCCCATGTCACGTGGCCCAAAAAGTGAACCACATGCATAGTGCCATCTCCCGGCTAGACATGTGTGTGCACATATATTTGACAAGTAACTATATACATAAGTATCAGAATAAGATCGCCAACATGAGCTTGAATAATGAGAGAGATTTATTTATTTAGGGTTTACATAAAACTGACTAGTTCATGATTTGTTCGATGTATTTGTTCAAAATTAGCCAAAACACCCATTCTCTCACAAGGTGATTTGGAAAATCAAAATTTCTCTGAAAAATAAAATCATCCTTTGGTATTTACAAAGGGCTTGTCATTTTAACCAAGGATAACTTGGCAAAAAGGAACTGAAAAGTCAGCAAAAAAGAGTTGTTATTGCAATACCAAGGAGTCTATTCAACAATTTTTTTTATTGTCATAATAAATTCAGAGAATTGTCTATATATCGACTGGGTTAACTCCAACCTAAAATATTTTCTTATATGCTATAATTTTAATATAATAGAAAACTGGTTGAGATTTCTGTATTATGTTGGATAATTTGGAGATGTCGAAATGATATAATCTTTGAGAATTGCTGATATTCATCTTTTTTTTATATAGGGCATCTTTAGGAGAACATGCTGGATGTGGTATTGGACGCTGCTCAGTGTAATGAAAGACAAAGGATTCCTTTCAATGGGTCAGCTGAATACAGAATACTAGAGCCACGACATCAGAGGTTTTTGTTTCATTTTGTTGAAAATTTTATAATAGATTTTGTGCAATATGATTTTGTTTTGTACCTCCTGAGAAATCAGCATAGACTGAACTTTGTAATAAGTTGTATGCTATGTGTGATCTCATAGTGAGAAATTTTTTTTATTATCTAAAAACAAAATATTAGAATATATCGCCCTATCACGAATCATGATGTAGGAGGTGGCGAGATATCTTGTGTTTCATGATTCAAGATATAATCTTGTTATCGAGAATGCAAAATTATATTTTTACACGTAATGATCGAAATATATGTTTTGCTGAGCCAGATTGGTGAAATGCATAAAAGAGTCAAGCACGGTTGCGTTTGCGCGGAAAGTCCCCGCGAACAAAATGATCGATACGGTGCCATGGCCGCGTTCGTGTTTAATTTGTAGACGCGGTCACCAGCACCAGAACGGGAACGAAGACAAGAGCAGCGCGTTGGGCAGGAATTGGGCAGATCGGGAAACATACGTCCTCTGTGGACTGTCCATATGGTGTCTGTGCAAGAACCAAGAAACGCCCCGGCTCTCCCTCCCGTCACTCAACTTCCTTCTCTTCTACTGCTCCAGCAAGCTCGATCAGCATTTTCTCCCCACCAGCCGGCGAGCTCTTTGTGCGCTCCACCACATGTCGCGCGCTCGGCTCGCCACGCTCCTCCTCTTCATCGCCGTGGTCGGGTTGGTCGACCTCGGCGTCGCGATCGTGGAGAGCCGCACCAGCAGCGGTCATCACCAGCCTCTGCTCCACTGCGGCCCGGCGCCGGTTCTTTCCAAGAGCGACGACGCGACATTCCGCGCCAACCTGGCCGCGGCCCTCGCCGCCCTCCCGTCTTTCGTCGCAACTGCTCCAAATGCCTTCGACGCCGTCAAGACCAGCATGCCCGGCCGCGGCCAGGGCAGCGCCTTCGCACGCGGCGCCTGCTTCGGCACGAACGTCTCCTCTTCCCCGGCCACGCTCCACGCCTGCAAGGCGTGCCTGTCCGCCGCCGCCAGGGACGTCACCGGCGGCTGCCGCAGCAGCGGGCGCGCCGGCGTCTGGCGCGCCGGGTGCTTCCTCTCCTACGCCGACTCCAAACACTCGTCGCCCCGCGAAGACGCCTTCCGCAGCTGGTTCTACGCCGCGCCGACCACGGACGCGACGCTGGCCGACGGCTGGTACGTGACCGACCGCTCCGTCGACTGCGCGCGTTGCTTCGACGACTCTGAGCGATTGGCGGCGGCGCTGGGGTGGCTACAGAGGATCCGCGGCGAGGAGGTGATCGTGGTCGGGTACAGATGCTTCCTCCGCGTCAGGATATCCTCGCCGCCGAAAGGGTCGGGGGGTGAGTCCCCCTTTCCCCATCTCTCTCGTCAATCCCCTTTTAGTCTTGTGTCGAATAGCTCGCGAGTGGACGGGAGTTTTGATCGAAATCTACTTGTGCCGGCTGCAGATTCGGATGTTCGAAGCTTTGTCTTGAGTCTATGGCTGCATCTAATGTTTGAAGCGGGAGCTGTGACAGTTGCGGTCGTGTTCATCGATATTATCAAGACCGTTTGTGGTAATTAACCTGTTCCTATTTCGTAATCTTGCGTTGGCAAGCCGTTAGCAATGCGATAGGGCGACTCATTATTCCAACTCTCTGTTTGGTTTACACAGTACAATACAACATCCGATGTTTTCATTATCTCTTCTTCCACCTCTACCTTTTTGCAGCGCTCCCACAAGTTAATGGCTGATAAAAGCAAATGGAGAATTCTCAGGCGCGCTTCCTCTGCCTCGTGCCGTCTATCATTAGGACGTGTTGTGCTGGTCCTCTAACTTTCCGTTCACGCGGTGTGAAGTTATTAGCTAGTGTAGGTAGCTGAGACAACTGTCGACTAGGAGGCTCTGTGAAACTGAAACAAAAGTGTGCATGTTATTTGTTAACTAATGATCAGGGCGAAGGGAAGTAAGGCAGCTGTCGTTCTCGCTCGTTCCTGGCAGCTACCCGATCACATGCGCTGTGTATTTGCGTCTTGTTGGGACCCGACCTTGCTTGCTCCATTCCATGCTACACGCTTGTCGTTGCTGTACTGTAAGGAGAGCGACTTTGCACCAGTTAGCGAATAGGCTTCGGCAACGCGAGCATTGCAGCGAACTGTAGCCTGAGGCGAGAGCTAGCACTGGTGTGGCGCGTCCTCACCTTAGTTGTACGCGCATCATGTAAGACGCTGCCATAATCACGGCATTTGGAATCGGAGCAATTGGATCGGTTGCACTTGTTCGATCGGAATGCATGTTGCTCAAGTGAAATTAATTAGCGACTAAAAACAAAGCTGGATCAGTATGTTTTCTGCAGTAGACTTGCTAAAATAGGGGTCTCTACGATTTGTAAGACTAACCGAACTTGCGGCAGACAGATCTCCGATGGAAATGTGGCTGAGTGATCGAGCTGCATTTTTTTTCCATAACAGGGTTGCCCGTGGAATTTCATTACTTATCAGCAACGAAACCACGATGTTTTAGCATCAGCAAGACTGCTCGCCAGCTGGATCAGATCAACTGGTCAACAATCGAACCTAACCGTACCCGGGGTTCACCGGAGGGAGAAGCCGCCGCGAGCCCGATTGCTGTGCCCCTGTTCCGGGGTGCACGGGCACATTGATCGTGAAATCGCAGGCCACTCCTCCAAACAATCAAATTAAAGGCCACGTTCGCAGTAAGCTCCTGCCACAGGACTACGCCTAGGGGTCACTAGATCCGTAGACGATGTTAGCTGGTCAACGATCGAGTGAAGGCGGAGGGTATCCCTCTTTCATGCAACCTCTGATTCGAAGCTCTCGCGCTCAGTGGCCGTGTCGCGCGCGGCATGCAAGCGTTGACCTCTAAATAAAGCCAATAAAAATCCGCACCGTTCCATACGTGACCGGGCACCTTCTCGGCTTCTCGTGGCCAGTGAGTATATAAGCTGGCTGCTGGCGCCTGTAACTACAAGGGATCGGCCCAATCGTCCCAATCGAGAGGAATGACTCCTGTTAGTGGAGGCAGAACGAACCGTGCCACCTGCTTAGTGGCACTGCTGCTTCTCCAGATGACCCTTCACGAACCTGCCGCCGGCAGTGACCTCCAGGCACATGCCTTCCTGCACCGCTCGCTCCTCCAGACCTGCCAGCCGAGCGGCTCCATCCCGGGCAAATCCGGCAGCTGCAACACGGAGAACGGCTCCGAGTGCTGCAAGGACGGGCAGAGCTACACCACGTACGACTGCTCCCCGCCGGTCACGGGCAGCACCCGCGCCACGCTCACGCTCAACAGCTTCGCTGAGGGCGGTGACGGAGGCGGCGCGTCTGCCTGCCCGCCGTATAAGTTCTACGACGACAGCAAGAAGGTCGTCGCGCTGTCCACGGGCTGGTACGCCAACGGCAGCCGGTGCCACAAGCATATCCTGATCCGCGCGGTGGCCAACGGGAACATCGTCAGGACGCGTGTCGTCGACGAGTGCGACTCCACAAAAGGATGCGACGAGCAGCACAACTTCGAGCCTCCGTGCCATAAGAACATCGTCGACGGGTCGCCGGCGGTGTGGGACGCGCTGGGGCTTAACAAGGACGACGGCGAGGCGCAGATCACGTGGTCCGAAGAGTGAGCCACCGTCCACGTGACGGCCTTGAGTCGGTGTGCGCTTTGTGCCTACCATTATGAAGCCCACATCCGGCGATCCTAACCCATTCTCAGGCTGCTCCACATCCGCGATCTGGCTAATATATACTAGTTGACATAAGGGCGAAAGAATTTAGCATAATAATAATTAATATAATAAAAAGAAATAAAGAATTAATAAACACGTTTACAGATTGAGGCAACATTCTTCACTTAACAATGCACCTTGCACGCTGCTTGCTAAAACTTTAGCTTAAAAAAAAGATGTACAAAGGAAGCATATATGTACATATATGAATTTACATCATATAATCACATCAAGTAAATGTAAAAAATAAATCAACATCTGAATAGAGAAACATATATCTATATTCATATGCAGCCTACTCTTCACTATTGTAACCCTCCTCAATGTCCACTCGATGTCTCATTCGACCATCTCCAATTCTGTAAACAAGGAAGTCATCATGCAAAACAAATCCAGCCTCGTATATAAGGAAGAATACCTCAACACAATAATGATTTTATAAGTTAAATAAAGATGAGAAAGTTATCCAAACTGGAACCACAATATATTCAAAGAATCATGACCCGGGTAAAAGTATTTGATGTTTTGATAGAATTATGCAAGGACAGACAAATGAATGGCTCATTTTCACACTCAAAAGCACGGCAAGAAGTGGCATTCTATTGATACACCAAGTAACCCCAATCACAATTATGCATAGTGAATAATAGGTAAATTTAAAATAAACATAACTGTCGGTCTTCTTGGTTTATGCTCCTGCTAATTTAGCTGGATTTCTAAGCTATGTCTAATGTCCACTTGTCCACTGAACGTGTGCAAAATAGCAATCAACAGTCCAAGTTAATAGTCAGCCCCTCACCAAAATGAAATCCCAAATGGCATAGAAAGAACTATTCTAAGAAACCAGTTGAACACTGAAATTATAACACCCGCAGAATTTGCAAGATGTTAATATTTCAAGAAAAAAATAGGCATAATTAATCATGGTACTAAAATTCAAAGAAACTGAGCTGATCTGAAGGGCTTTCTGTAAGGACAGTATCATACACACTTTTGTTACAAAGACTTATTTCAACTGACCTTTAAAATAGAGAATGCATAAATCATCCCTACTGGATCAAAGGATACCAATCAATTTGTAATAATGCCTTCTTTAGATTCATAACACCATGTATAATGAGATATGTGGTCTGTGTTACTACAAATGGGAAAAAATGAGAGGAACAGAGCAACAAAGAGGAGCATTCCACATTCAGGAGGCCTGCTATGCGCTAATGAGTGAGATGCTAACTGATAGATCTAGCCAACCAGTGTTAAGGGAAATACTACTAAAAAATGATAAGTAGTAGAAGGTAATAAATAGTAGAAATTTAAGCACACAATCCCTCGACATGTCGCTGCAGCATGGCCATGGATTTGCAAAATGTTAATGTTTTAGGGGGAAAAATATGCATAATTAATCAAACCACCAAAATTCAGAGAAACAGAACTGGACTGGAGTACCTTCAAACAAAAACAAATGGACAGTACCATACTCTGTTTTTTTTTCTAAGAAATTTATTTCAATGGGTTCTAAAAGTAGAGCATGTTCACAACTGCTAATGTTTAATTCATATTGGATGAAAAGATGCTTAATCAATTTCTCCTCATGCATAAAATTTTTTTAGATTCACTACACATTGCTAAAAAATTGACATTACTTGTTCTCTAGTAGAATCAACATCTTGTTCCGTTCAAAAAAACTGCACATGCTATGTTAATTTTAGCAGGCTCACAAAAAACCATAGTAGATTCTGAGGAGACAATGGTTTTTTGGATTTGGATTAAATTCTAAGCAGACAATGGTAATCAAAACTAACAATGGCATTGAATGCATTCCAAAACAGGAAAAGAAAACAAACTGACAGATTTTCTCAAGAGTGAAGCCCTAATAAAGTTGCTTAATGATTGAGCTAAGAATCTGCTACAGACCAAAGAAACATATATATGGATAATCTATATTGAGTTACACCCTACTTTTTTATGAAAAGAATTTATATATTCAATTTATTTTCCCATATTGTTGGATATCACTAAACGACTAAAAAAAATCTTTAATGGGAGGCAAGTCATATGATGGAGTAAAGCATCAACTATAGGAAAGAAATATACTTTTAGAGCTGGCAACCATCATTTTTACGTGGATATCCTCTTCAATTTACACTGACAATTTTCACTGAAATGACCCTGCACAAAGAAAATAATATCTGAAGAGTATGAGGGTATCCAATATACAGTCACGTGTTCTGGTAGGAATCATTATAAGCGTAAACCAATACCCAGAACTAAAACTTGATACAATATATATGGGACTTTCTTACTCAGCTTCGTGTCAAAAAAAAAACTTTCTTACTCAGCTTTGAATAATTAACGAAATTGTACACAAAATTGGATCTGAGTGAAGCTAAATATTCTATGATACTCAACTGGAAGCAACCACTAATATCCATTGCAGATACCAGGGAGTAGAGAAGTAGTTTTTCATGTATAAAAAATGAGCTCTTTTGCAACTTGAAGGGAAAAACAGTACCTTGTTTCAGAGACAAAGTGTGAACGTATCATGATCAACCAAATACAATATTCGGAGCCTGCAAATAAAGGATCTCAGTAAAAACAGGTGCTCTATGCAGAGCTTAGATATTTGATTTACCCCAATTATTTAACCAGAGCGTAAAGTGTGTCAGTTTCAGAAAAGATCTATGGTCAGTGGCTAGAATCAGCTCTTATGACATACATCAAATCTTTGTAGTGGTTAATATGCATGGTGAGAATGGAGAAAAATGCTTACTTGCATAGAAGAGTTACAGGAAGACACTGAATTTGCCTCCCCATTAATAGCATGTTGGGAGTTGCCTTCCAGCTGCAAGTAAAACTGTACTCATCAATATCTGTAGGATGAAGCTTTTATAGAAAACAATTCTTGAAAGCAAAATACTGAACCTTGATGTCCTGCGACACAAGAAACATATATTATTCTTGTCCAAAAAAAAATCCTTATACTTCATTTTTGTATGAGAAATCAGTAAGAGCTGCTCATCATTTGAGAGTGACCAAGATATTGCTTCTTTTACCTACAGAAATAGCACATTTTCATGTTTAACATCAGTTTTTGCATATCATATGCAAATCTGGATATAAAATAGGGGCTTATACTCATCATTTATCATTAAAAAAATTAAAATCTGAGGCTATAACATAGCATTTGTCTAGACCATGTCATTAGGTATAACCATTCACCATTTGCCTCAAAAAGACACAACATTCAAATCACTGATTTTGAGTTGGAACGGTGTACTCACAAGAAACTTTATATACATATTACAGGAATCAACACGATTATTTTCATAAATTTTGTTATGTGTTTTAAATTCTTAGAATTCATGTAATGGCCAAAAAGCATCTAATTCATTGTTTTTTCATAAAAAAAGTAAGAATCATTTGAAGCGAAATCAGTTAAAATAGGAACCATGTGAATTTTAAGAACTACAGAAAAATCTACAAAGACTAAGGAACTGGTTATGAAAGAAGAAAGGAGGAAATTTGTCTATTTTTCTCAGACCTGATGCTACTCGTCCTTTCCTCTCTCAATTGCCTCCGGTTGGATGAGAGCAAGTATGATTTATCCCAATTATCACAGGCCACTAATGTCACAAGTATGATGAGAGCTGAAGCTGACAAAAAAACAAGGAAATACTTAAACATATGTCTCCCTTACATGCTGTACTAGATGAGAAGACAAGCTTGAAGCCACATTGTAGAACAATGAAGTTGAAGAGAAAAGTCATACCCAAGGCGGTGACAAAGAGATCGAGGAACGTGCTTCGTTTTTTATAAGAGAGATTTTAAGATAGTCCTAAATAACCGTGAGCCGTCCATTTGAGTAGATCTCAAAGATTAAAATGATCCATTTCCTCCTATGAGGTAATAGTTAAAATAAAAGTAATTTTGTGATGGTTTCCATAACTAACCTTTGTAAACTTAGGAAGTCAATTTTTTTCCCAGACTAAATTGCAAGACAAGGCGTACCAGATTTTCAGCATGTGTTGCCAAATTTGTTTTGAAAAAGTTATAACAACATGTGTTATCAAATTTATTATTTTTTTATGGGCGCACACATTAATAATTAGAAAAAAAACAATCAACCAAAAATCAGGACGCGTGCAGTGACATAGACTTGCCCGGCTTTGAACTGCAGATCACCGTTTGCCTGTGCTCCTGTGCTGCCGACACTTATGCAGCCTACACGTTGCTGCGTCGCCGACGAATGAAAGCAGCATGTGCAGAACTGCCAACGAAGTAGGCTATCACCATTCGTGATCTAGCTATCTCTATTCGTGATTTGATGAGCAAGAACGTGGAAAATCCGTCGTGTTCCTTTCCTTGGCAGGTGGGAAGGGTGCCCTTTGGGCAGGTGGGGAGATCACGGAAAATCAGGGAAGGAGACGCGCAACAAATGCGGGGTTATTAGATTCTTTTCTATTTTTTATTTAATTCACGTATAGAAAATGAAAGGCTGAGATTCAATTCTTATTTTACCTCTTAGGAGGTAACACAACACTCTTTGGTCTACCGTAAAACAGCTCCCTACATAACTCTGTCAAGTGAGTATATATATATCGCACGGTAAGAAGGTTAAGGCCGGCAATCAAGTTAACGATCTTTGTGACTACGAAGATTTGTCGATGCGACACTATAATCTTGCGCCATACCGTCTAGAGACAGGTATTATTTTTCACCAAGTCTTGTTCAACCTGATCCGTGTTTAAACATAACTTGGTGGGGGGCATTTGTTTGACGATATTTCGTATGAAACCCTCTCAGAGGACATGTATAGTACCCGTGTTCAAGCTGTATACCCGAAGGAAAGGAAAGCTAGAGTGTATATGCCATATTACATATATTAACTGCATTGCATATGTGTATGTCATGAAGACTATCTCCAAAAAAACATACACTAATAGCTACGTGGCCATGCCAAGAGGAATCGATTTGAGCAGAGACGAGCAAAGCTAGTACGTGTTTAATTGAGACATGTTTTCACTAAAAGAACATGGTGAGATGACCCAGGACGCTGCCGGTGCTTGCCGCTAGTATCTGTAGGGCAGACCATGCAGCCATGTCATACTGTACTAAATCAGTTCAAGACGAATTGTCAATTTTTTCAATAGGTCGATTGACCTATCGCCGTGGACGAGCGAAGTTTATAGGATTGGATGCAGCAATATAGACGAGGGTCACAGTCTACAGCAATCCACATTCGCGCTTTGAGATCATTCTACGTGTATTCTTTTAGTGAACCGTTTGTTTACTTGAAACCAATTCCTACCACCATGATTTGTTTCGCCATCAATAATATAACTTGTTTACTACACACACATGTGTGACACTCCTCCCATCGTTGATGTGTGTCAGTCGTCAAGAAGGTCATTTGTTGTGAGAGTTTTGTCAAGACACTCAATAGACATCATCTGTGCGATGGAACTACTTACCGAGAGCACTTCAACAATATCAAAGGCAAAAGGAGAACTGCCACTTTTTAAGCAATGATTATTTGTAGCTGTTGTATAATGTACATAATCCCATCACAAATAAAACTTCAATTCCAAAAGTTCAATCCAAGCAAATTATTCCTAAAATGAACATGTGATTCCACAAGAAGCCCAATTATTTTCATAACACATACACATTCAATTGTTCTATGAATTACAAGGTCAATGTTGGAGTGAATAAAATCAGTGTCATGGAGGCATACCAACTAATACGCCACAGCTTCTGCTCCAAGTGATTAGCTGCAACATAATCTGGATAAAATATGCATTCGTAAACCAGTGCATACACAAGCACTTTGTCACAACTTTCAATAGATATGACTTTTGTGGAAAACAAGTACTTCTTAATTGTTTTCTCCGAGAAACACTAACTGCCTTTGACTTAAAACCATTTGAGTGGTTTATTGCAAGCATAGACAAACAATAGCACTTTCACCTAGACAAAAATATGATGTAAGCAGGCCCTTTTGGTAATTTAAGCAACTATTCAATTCCTTCGAAAAGTAGTAGACAACCAAGAAGATGAAAGCGAAGATTTAACAGTATGTTCACTGTAGTTAAAGTTGAGGCAAAGTAGTTATAGTAAATTTTAGCAAGTAATCATTGCTACCAAATTACTATTTGAGAATACGTCACATCCTTAAGGGTTGTGACTTCATTGCCTTCCTCTCATAGATTCAGGATCACCCTACACCAATGGCTTAACTTCAAACCACACACACACACACACACACACAGAGAGAGAGAGAGAGAGAGACATCATCAGTAATAATGTCATCATAACGTATGTGATTCTCAATGCATTTGCCCTTCTGCATTTTCCATTGGTCTATAAACCTTGGATAGAGCTATTATGAAAAAAACATCGCCTTCAACCCGGTGCTCGAACTTTAGTATGTAAGCTTCATGATCATTGATGATTGAATCCCCGAGGTATGGATGTTTTGGTGATAGATGACAACTATGAAATTGTGGGCTAACATCTACATGAGTGTTGTCTATGTAGGAATCATCTCTTAACTCTAATGCAAATCATATGGATGATGGTGTCCTTGGCGATTGATGACAATGACCACAAGCATAGAGGCTTGTGAACTTGATAGAATCCAAGGGTTGACGGAGATGGATCCAAGCGGAGAACAAGCTATGGTGCAAGTGTTTGGTACACTTGAGTAGTTGTTAGGCCTTTGAGTCCATAGGAAAAATCAGACTATCAAGGGGGTCTAGGTCATTCTCTTAGGTCATGTCTAGTCAGTGATGTGCAAGGTTACTCGGTGAAATCACAGGCACTAGGTGACAGTGGAGAATCCAGGGAGCTGTTCGGAGAATCCGGGAAACCAAGTCAAGCGAGGACGACGAGTTTCAGCTTCTGGACATAGAGACCGGACAGAGGGGTCAGTGGAGACCGGACTGTACGGTCACTATGTGGAGATTGTCTGGGACTTAGCGCAAAGAAGCAGGAGTCTGTCAACAGGTAAGTCTGTACAGACTGGATGGTCCGGTCTACTAATCGGACGGTCTGGTCTACTGATCGGACGGTCCGGTCAGTACAGGTGCAGGGACGGCAGAAGAGGTGCATTTTGTGGAGGCTCCTAGACTGGAGAGAGAAAGTGGACCGGACAGAGAGCAACGACTCTGGAGGAGCCGTCCGGTGGAGACCGGACTGTCCGGTCTGGATAGTCACCGGACTATCCAGTCAGTACGTCCAGAGAGGGTGTTTCGTGGAGCAACAACTAGTTTGAGGTTGGGAGCCTATATAACTTCGTTGCTGGGGTCTTGGAGACCTCTCTTGGCCAGTGGATTACCTGAGAGCATTTGGTAAGGTCCAAGAGAAAAAGAGGAGAGTACTAGGAGGAGATATTGCATATCTTGAGAGTGCTAGTGAAGAGTAGCTTGAGCATCTTGCACATCTAAGGCTAGGGTGTCCTTGAGGGTGTGATCTAGATTGTTACTCTTGGTCTATAGTGAGACCTAGATCGGTTAGGTGTCGGTGATCGAGCCTATCATGATCGGTTGTGAAGGTCATCACATATTTGTACACGGTTTGAGCCCGCCATTGAAAGGGGCATTGCTAGTGAGCGCCCGTATCGGCTCGGGGAGTCCGTCAAGTTCTCGAGGGAGGCGAGCTTGTGCTTTGTGCAGCGGTGACGCACACCGTGTCTTCACTCGAGGAGTGATTGCGGGCTCGTGTGCGAGAACTCCACTTGGTGGCGGGAGGGACCGGGACTCCGGCGGGAGTGGTCCAACGAGGATTAGGGGAAGGCGCCATCCTTCCAAGACCTCGGAAAAAAATCATGAGCATTTCTTGATCCTCTCTTTACTATTCCACATCTGTGTGCTCTAGTGAGTAGGGTGACTTGTGGCTTGCATAGGCTAGTGTGATTGGCTTCCTCACTTTATCTTATCATGAACACTAGCATGTATAGGGTCTTGGCCTACTAGACTTGTATAGGTTTCCTTATCTTGATAGACTTGAGTAGCGAAATTGAAGTATTTGGGTTCGTGAGCGGCTTACCGATTCAACCCCCCCCCCCCCCTTCTCGGTACGCCTTCGGTCCTTACAAGTGGTATCAGAGCCAAGTGCTCATCTTTGAGGCTTCACCGCCTTGAGTAAGGATGCCGGGACAGACGGGGAATGTACCCAGATTCAATGGTGAGGACTATGCTTATTGGAAGGCTCGCATGCAAGCCTATCTTCACTCCCTTGATCCGGAGATATGGGCGGTCACTCATGAGTCTGATGTGGATGTGAACCTACTTGAGCCTGACTTCATGAAGTGTAATGCTAAGGCCAAGAATGCTCTGTTTGCTTGCATTTCTAAGAATGTTTTTGCTCGGCTTGATGCTAGTACCTTAGCACATGATATCTGGACCGAGATTCAGGGGCTCTATGAGGGCACCAATGATGTCAAAGAGGAAAGATACTATGTGCTGATGAACAAGTATGATCACTTCACTAGATTGCCACATGAGAGAGCTAACATTGTCTATTCTCGTTTTCATGTATTTGTGGAGGAGATCAATGCACTTGGGGATGATTTCAAGATGAAGCCCGTCGAGGTGATAAGAAGATTCTTGAGGCTATTCAAAGACCCTAAGTATGAGTCCATCATCACCTTCATCTTGCAAGGTGACCTCAAGACCAAGACCATGAAGGAAGTGGTTGGCAAGATCACCGCCTTTGAGAGATACCAATTGGGGTTGAATGATCCTCAACCATCCAATCTTGCTCTACCGGCTGACAAACAAGAATCTAGCAAGAGCAAGAACAAGGTGATCATTGAAGATGATGATGAGGGTGACTTGACCGAAGACTTGGCTCTTCTCATGAGGAAGATGAAGAACTTCAAGAACAAGTTTGCTTCTAAGTCAAGAGGCAAGTGCTTCAATTGTGGCTCAAAGAATCACTTTGTTCGAGAATGCCTAAAGCCCAAGAAAGAAGCATTCAAGTCACAAGACTCAAGTGAAGAAGAAGAAGAAGACCCTAAGGCCAAGCACAAGGAGAAGAGGTTCTTCAACAAGGACAAGAGCAAAGGCAAAGGCAAAGCTCAAGACTACAAGAAGAAGACTTCTCGCAAGGCCCTTGTTGGAGAGTGGACAAGTGACAACTCATGTGATGAGTCCTCTTCCTCAAGCGATGAAGAAGTGGCCGGTCTAGCCATGATCAAGACCACACCTACACGAGCTCTTCCTCCACCTCCCACGTGCCTCATGGCCGTGAGCCAACTTGGGGAGAGTGAGGATGAGAGCAGCGGTGATAGCGATGATGAGGAGCTCTCATATGCTGAGCTTTGGAGTATGCTAGAGCAAGCTCGCGACATCGCCATCAAGAAATCCAAAATGTTGGATGTGGTAAGAAAAGAGTATAAGTTGGCTAAGGACCGTGTTGGTGAGCTTGAGAGTGAGCTCAAGCACCTTGGCACATCTCATGAGGCCCTAAACAAGAGTTATGACAAACTCAAGGGTGATCATGTAGAGCTTCATGAGAAGTACAAGGCCCTTGAGATTATTTATGAGGCCATCAATATTGAGAACCTTGCCTCTCCCTCCTCTAGTTCATCAAAGAGTGATGAACTAACCACCTTGGTTGAGGTTTCTTCTCTTGAGCCACTTGTTTTGAAGGAATATCACAAGCTCAAAGAAGAGAGGAAGATGGTGATGGACGGCTTTGAGAGGCTCACATGAGGTAGAGCCATCCACAAGGATATCCTTGGGAGGAACCTTGTGAACAATGTCTCCCACCGGGGACTTGGCTCATATCCCGCCGCCATCGACATTATACGGACGAGTGACTCCATCCCCACATGGATCAAGCCCCTACTCGCCGATGACTACTATTGTGAGAGGTGTTGCAAGGATGGCCACGCCACCAAGGATTGTCCCATGGTGAGAAGTTCCATAGTTTTGCCTAAAGCTAACTTGTTCCATGAGAACACACATTTCAAGCTTTTTAGGAACAAGGATGGCAAGGTAAAAGCTAAGGCCTTGGGACCACCGAATAAGAAGAGGAAGGTCAAGAGCATATGGGTGCCTAAGTGCATTATTGATCTTGAGAGATAGGCTACGTACAAGTGGGCTCCCAAGAACAAGACCTAGATGGTGGTGGTGGTGGACCGAGCGCTTTCATGAAGATCATGTAAAGTCCACCATAAGTGACATGGACCTCAACGACCTATCTACTCATAAGGGAGGTAACCGTGTTAGTTCTTGGTAGTAGTAGTGTGTTTTTTCTTTCTCTTGCATTGCATGGTAATTAGGACTCCTTTGTGACTAGTATGCTTTGCATCCATGCATATGTGAATAACTAAAAGAAAAACAAATAAAAATTAGTCAATGTCTAACCCATCCAAGATAGCTATAAGCAAGGGGGAGTGCTTGAGATGGTTGTTTGATTTCTCTCAAGGCAAGGGTATGGCTTATAGTGAGTAAGCTTGGGAGGGGATCAAACTTGACATTGTTAGGTTTCCTTTGTGTCTTGCTCTTAATATTGCTTGCATCCACATGGCATGTTTACTTTCATTGCATGTGTAAATTGCTTGTTGCATGCATCATATAGGAAACACAAAGGAGGCTTGTCATATTTGGAGATACTTATGCCTCATGCTCTATATGAGATTACATCTCCGTAAGTGTGACCAAAGGAAAGGATTGAGCTTCATACCCATTGAGCAAGCTCTTATGAACTCCGAGGTTAATCTACTCGCGCGGTTCATGGACTAAGCTCATACATACCCCTTGGTTCTTATTTGCCTTAGTTCTTATTTGCCTTGGTTCTTATTTGCTCGATCTTTCATTTGGCATTCATGAAAACTACGAGGCTATAGAGTGCCACTATTTGAAAATGAGTGTTTGAGAGTTCCCTCTAAATTCTAGGTGCGGTGTTCTTTTGTGTGTTTAGCGAGGGCACTTGGAATTTGGAGAATTTCCTTGTTTCAGCAAAAATCCTATAGTGACCGTATAGTCCGATCACTGGACCGTACAGTCCGGTTAGTGCCGAGTGCACAGTGTCACGAGTTTGTCTGGTCATAGAGACAGAACAAAACGGTCCTAGAGACCGGAACGTCCGGTCTGTGTGGGTCGCCAGCAGACTCGGGACCTGACCGGACAGTCCGATCTAGAGACCGTACTGTCTGGTCACTATATTGAAAACGCGAGATACGCTTCAATCTGTGACCGTAGATTCGATCCTTGATGAATCTCGGCCGTTCATCGATTATTTGACCTAGGTCAAGAGGAGTCAGAGACTTTGGTCTTTTCCTTGTTCGAGCCAAAAGCTGAGAACATGCCCTCACCGCTGTCTCTCTCCCTCTCGCTGTCGCCGACCTCGCCGCCTCACCTCCATCGCCGACGAGCTCCCACGACCCAGCACTCGCACACTCACGCGCATGCCTGCGACCACAGTAGAGTTGCCACCGCGCGCCACCATCTCAGCTCACCCTGCGCCGCCGCTCGCCCCGAGCCGCCGCGCCACTTCGCTGCCGCACGCCTCCACAGCAGCTGCCGCTGCCCTTTGCCGCGCGCCTCTGAGCCAGAGCCGTCGCCGACGACCCCACACACGTGGGCACTGCCCTATAGCCGAGCCATTGCCGGCAAGCCAAAAGCTTCAGCTTTTTTGGTGATTGGAGGGTTCCCGCGGTGTTCTTCGATTCTCGGTGTTGATTCTATCCCAGGGTATTAAGCCTATCTCCTTTTTCATCGTTTATGCCCTAATATCAAGTAGTTAGTTTTAATTGATGCAATTGAATCATCTGCCCATGATTAGTTGCATTAATTAGCTAATTGACTCAACCTAGGATGCAATTGAATTCCTACTTATCTGTTAATTGCATATCTAGGGTTTGCCTCCTGTCTAGTCTAAAGTTAGAATTAATTACCATTATTTTGACTGTACACTAGATGACTCGCACCAGCCACATATAGTCGATGATCACTGTTGTTACTTTGCTTATTTGCCTAGTGATCATGTCCTTCATTCAGTGCTAGGGTTTCTATTGCGCATTCTTTCCTAGCGGTGCTTTGCTTATAGATGTAGTGGGACTCTGCTTATCCCATCTACACCTATATGCGTGAAGTGACAGCAGCAGCAGTCAGAGATGGTAGGGTCAGGGAACAAGGGCAAGGGGAAGAGGCCTGAGAAGCCAAAGACCAAGAAGAGACCGAGACTGGATCTAGAGTCAGAGAGAGCCAGGAGAGTGGCTAGGCACCTGGATGCCATGGACGAGTCACGGAGGACTCTGGGATCACGCTTGATCCTTGAGTAGCCTCATGAGGTAGGGCCTGAGGAGGAGTACCAGGCAGAGGACAACACCTCTAGCTGTCAGAGTAGTGCCACCGCCGTGGACGTAGCGTACTCTGATTTTCCATCAGGGGAGATCGTCAAGAACTACAGAGCAGGGATCCTCCAGGCAGCAGGAGGAGGAGTACGAGGAGGAGGAGACTGGAGAGGAGTCCTCAGAGTCAGAGTCTGAGGAGCTGGTTGAGGAGGAGGAGCCAGATGAGGAGCCAGAGCAGACTATTCCCCAGAGGACAGCTCACCGGGCAGGAGACCCGAGGTGCACTTGTGAGGTGTGCACGAGGAGGCTACAGAGACTGGTACAGGCAGCCGGAGAGCCGGACATCCTCAAGGTTCCTGCAAAGGACCTTAAGGTACTTCGGTTTGTGTCCTTCGAGCAGTGGGTACCAGTTCTCAGAGACCCCGCTGCCGGAGAGCGGTACTAGACGTCACTACAGAGGAGGATAAGAGAGGGCTTGAGACGCCTTGTTGCATTGAGGACTAGAGACAAGGTGCTTGAGCAGCAGCAGTACACCACCTACCAAGCCATAGAAGGGCCACAGGCACAGACTTGGAGCAGTACTTCACATACTTGCCAGGACTAGCTAACCTAGTCACTGCTCCACTCAGGTACAAGGAGGATATAGTACTTGACTTCTACGTGATATTGTGGGTTGCCAGAGACCGCTCAGAGTTTTAGTTCTTGTTCAGAGGACAGCCACAGCGAGTCTCCAGAGAGGATCTGATTGCCCACCTAGGACTTCTTGCTTCAGACTTTCAGCTTTACAGGAGTGCCTATGGTACACTGGAGCCACCTCGTAGACCTCAAGGAGGGAAGCTACCCTCAGACGACCTTGTGTCGATTGCTTTCCCACCGCCCCACACTCCAAGCTTTGAGAGAGACCCTGCTAGACTCACTGCAGAGGCCAAGGTGGTGAGAGCGATAGTCGCCAAGACTATCATCCCTAGGTCGGGATACAGAGAGGAGTTCACACTTCTCCACCAATGGACAGTAGCAGCTATCTTCAGGAGGCAAATCTTTGACTTAGCAGACCTCTTCATTGGAGAGATAGAGGAGGTTATTTCTGAGAGGGTTGGAGGACGTCACTTGGTCTACAGGCCCTACGTTTGCTATCTCTTGAGGAGGATGGGCCTAGTGACGCAGGAGCAGTACGACGCTTTCCCTGAGGTGACCACCAGCTACTCACCTAGAGTCTCCAGGGGATCCCAGTCTACCTCCAGCCAGCACACAGGAGAGGAGGAGTAGGAGTCACCGTACTTCACGAGCATGCAGCTCAGCCAGAGACGGTGATTCCTGAGTGAGCCAGTACAGGAGCACCACCCCAGCCGACAGGTTCGCAGTCTGAGGACACTGTCACAGTGACAGCACTTGCAGGACGGTTGGGTGAGTTTATACAGAGTGTGTCTGAGGATAGACGTCAGATGATGGAGATGATCAGAGGACAGGCATAAATTCAACGCCAGCAGATGGTTCTTGTCTCCGCTCTAGTGACTCAGATGACAGAGCTTACTCAGAGGCAGGGCGGTCAGCGGCCAGGACCTTCAGTGTTCCCTCAGCTTCAGCAGCTACAGACTCAGCCATGACCCTTCACTACTTTGATGACTGCACAGTCCAGTGGACTGTCACTCTCAGGGGTCTTATCGACAGGGGGAGCATAACAGACTTTCTCTTCAGCACAGCTCTCTCTCGTGTCAGCCTTTTCTGTGTCAGCGTTGTTTGTCTCACCCTCACACTCTTCGAGCTTGCAGATGGCAGGACCCTCCAGTTTGTCTCACCCTCACACAGTGGGTCCGAGTCACCTGTAGACCTTGGTTTTTCCGAGCAGCTGGATATTCAGGTGGCATAGGCTCAGGGTGCACAGCAGGATCCACCTCAGGAGCAGCCAGGAGCAGAGCCTTCAGAGGACATCGCTGCACCACTTTCTTCGACCACGAGCGCTTAGATGTTCCTCTTTTCCCGCCTTTTATGACTTTTTGGTGCTTGTTGCCAAAGGGGAGAAGATACTAGGTCTAGGGGGAGTGGGAGTGTGATCTTGTACGATCGAGAGGAGCTTGTATCTAGGGGGAGCTACGAGGTTTTTGGGAGATAGACCATTTGGATCTTTTTTTTGAGATATTATTCGTTGTTCATGGATTATGGTGAGTCATGGTTTTCATTTGCTTGTGTTTGACTCATTTTGATCTCACTTGGTTTATTTCCTTTTCATATGCAGTGCTTGTATTTATTGATTATCTTGTATGCCTGTGTATGATATCATGATGATGGATGCTTGTTCTTAATTCTTATGTATTTTCATGCTAACTTGTTGCATTGCATGTCATTATGCTTTCATTCAATACATTGCCATGGCATGCATGCATGTTTCATCTAGAGTATGCTCTTCTCTCTTTTTCTTATATCTCTAGATGTTACTTGATTGAGCAGGACCTTATGCGTTTCTCTCTTATGTTGTCTTGGTTCCTCTCGATCTTTGTGTAGCTTGTTTTAGCCCGGTTATTCATTGAAGTTTATTTTAAATAGTGGTTGTCATCAATCACCAAAAAGGGGAAGATTGTAAGCTTCATGACCATTGATGATTGGATCTCTGAGGTATGGATGTTTTGGTGATAGATGACAACTATAAAATTGTGGGCTAACATCTACATGAGTGTTGTCTATGTAGGAATCATCATTTAACTCTAATGCAAATCATATGGATGATGGTGTCCTTGGCGATTGATGAAAATGATCATAAGCATGGAGGCTTGTGAACTTGATGGAGTCCAAGGGTTGACGGAGATGGATCCAAGCGGAGAACAAGCTATGATGCAAGTGTTTGGTACACTTGAGTAGTTGTTAGGCCTTTGAGTCCACAGGAAAAATCAGACTATCAAGGGGGTCTAGGTCATTCTCTTAGGTCATGTCTAGTCAGTGATGTGCAAGGTTACTCGGTGAAATCACAGGCACTAGGTGACAGTGGAGAAGCCAAGGAGCTGTTCGGAGAAGCCGGGAAACCAAGTCAAGCGAGAACGATGAGTTTCAGCTTCTGGACATAGAGACCGGACAGAGGGGTCAGTGGAGACCGGACTGTACGATCACTATGTGGAGATTGTCCGGGACTTAGCGCGAAGAAGCAGGAGTCTGTCAACAGGTAAGTCTGTACAGACCGGACGGTCCGGTCAGTACAGGTGCAGGGACAACAGAAGAGGTGCATTTCGCGGAGGCTCACTGGAGAGAGAAAGTGGACCGGACAGTCTGGTCCAGTGACCGGACAGTCCGGTCACTATAGGAGGAAGCAGCGGACAGAGAGCAACGGCTCTGGAGGAGCCGTCCGGTGAAGACCGGACTATCCGGTCTGGACAGTGACCGGACTGTCCGGTCAGTACGTCCAGAGAGGTTGTTTCGTGGAGCTACGACTAGTTTGAGGTTGGGAGCCTATATAACTTCGTTGCTGGGGTCTTGGAGACCTCTCTTGGCCAGTGGATTACCTGAGAGCATTTGATAAGGTCCAAGAGGAAAAGAGGAGAGCACTAGGAGGAGATACTGCATATCTTAAGAGTGCTAGTGAAGAGTAGATTGAGCATCTTGCATATCTAAGGCTAGGGTGTCTTTGAGGGTGTGATCTAGATTGTTACTCATGGTCTATGGTGAGACCTAGATCGGTTAGGTGTCGGTGATCGAGCCTATCGTGATCGGTTGTGAAAGCCGTCACATGTTTGTACACGGTTTGAGCCCGCCGTTGAAAGGGGCATCACTAGTGAGCGCCTGTGTCGGCTCGGGGAGTCCGGGAAGTTCTCGAGGGAGGCGAGCTTGTGTTTTGTGCAGCGGTGATGCACACCGTGTCTTCACTCGAGGAGTGATTGTGGGCTCGTGTGCGAGAACTCCACTTGGTGGCAGGAGGGACCGGAATTCCGATGGGAGTGGTCCAACGAGGATTAGGGGAAGGCGCCATCCTTCTGAGACCTCGGGAAAAAATCATGAGCATTCCTTGACCCTCTCTTTACTATTCCACATTTGTGTGCTCTAGTGAGTAGGGTGACTTGTGGCTTGCATAGGCTAGTGTGATTGACTTCCGCACTTTATCTTATTATGAACACTAGCATGTGTAGGATCTTGGCCTAGTAGACTTGCATAGGTTTCCTTATCTTGTTAGACTTGAGTAGCGAAATTGAAGTATTTGGGTTCGTGAGCGGCTTACCAATTCACCCCCCCCCCCCCTCTTGGTACGCCTTCGATCCTTACATAGTACCCTCTTCATCTTTTGACAGTGGCTAGGACAACCCGGTTGAATGCCATTGAGGCATATTTTTTATCCAAAATATTATCTCGTCTAGGGAGACATTCTTTGTCGACCGAGATTGAAAATTTTAGATAGTTGTTGGCTAGGATAGAATCATGAATGGTTAGTGACCACTGATCACCAAGGTCATGTGAAACTTTTGAATCCAGTGTCTGATCACGTGACAATAAGGTATTATCTTACATGAGTACAACAATTCTGCCCTTGCCACTGTTTTGCCATTATAAGACAACTGTTTGGCCTATACTATGGCTGGGAGGATCCGTGATTTATATTGGAGAATCCAAGTGTGAAATATAACGTATAATAATAAAGTATTATATTATAATGGATTGCGACACACTCACTTACTCATAGCCGCTTTTTTCACAATGATTGGTCACCATGAGAAATAATTGGATAAACTATGGGCATGCATGTGTGTGACACACCCTCTTCCACTATTGTTGTGTGTCAGTTGTTAATAAGGAGGTCCTTTGTAGAGAGACTTTTGCCAAGATACTCGGTAGATGTCATATGTCTGCCTTTGGAATTTGGAGAAGTTTTAAGCATGCGAGAACAAGTATAATTCTTGGCCTTGTTGCATGATGATACGATGTATCAAGTGTGACACACACTCATGAGCACTTCAACTATGTCAAAGGCAGGGCCGGCTCTATAATTTGAAGGGCCCTCGAGCAAACTAAGGTCATGGGCCCTTTTAGACTAAACATTTTTTAACAGAATAAAGAAAATATAATAGTACTAATAGTATATTTAATTTTTGAAGAACAGTGTCAATAGTACAAAGTAAACTAGCAGATAATAGAACTAGTATGATTACCTCAACTTGTGCATTTACATTATGATCATGTTCCTCTTGCCGGTGATCAAGTTCCTCCTACCTATGATCAGTATTATTTGAAGCTCCAAAAAACTTATGCAAAGCACCCCTTTGTGATTCAACAAATTGATCATCTTGTTTCCTTTTTTTTCATGCACCTGATAGATGCTTCTTCGGCAACATCTGGCAACATCACAATTGAAGATTCAAGAGCTGTTAAATTACCTAGAAAGTAAATAATAGATAATTAGATTTAACAAAATTACCTGGGTCCTCGACGAACGACATTGCAGCGACAAATGAAATGGCAACTCGGCATCCTCGATGCTCGATCACCACTTGGGCACTCGGCGAACAAAATGACATACGGTGGCCTCGTGACTGGGGTCCTCGAGCCTGGCGTTTGCATACCTACCTCGTGATGGACTGATGGGCCCCACTGGCCATGGGCCCCTAGCGGTCGCCTCGGCTACATGGCCCAAGAGCCGGCCCTGCTTAAAGGCCACAGGTGAACTATAAGATTTTAAAAGAATTGTTATTTGTATTTTTTGTATAAACAACCCATCATATATGATCAACTTTAATTTCAAAAGCCTTATGATCCATTCACACTACACCCATTTTGTTGTCAGTTCCTTCTTCTGACAAATAAAAAAAGAAAACAACAAAAAGGAACAACCTCATGCCGGTGGCAGGCCACACCCACTGCCCCACCACCACACGCCGGGCATCCTCCTCTAGCGATGTCTCCCTTCTAATTTCGAGCCACAGAAGCCACTGCCAATCTACACCCTCAACAGAGACCGGCTTTAAAAAAAATGCACAACCACTGCGGCTGACCGGAATCGATGTCGAACGCTCATGGAGCCGCGGCGTGCCAGGGTCGGAGGCTCAAGACCCAGACAGAGAACAAGAGGAAAGGGAGAGAGATGTATGGTCTCCTCACCTGGTGATAGTATCTCAACACTGGCTAGGGCTGCGGCTGTGCGACATCGACAAACACCTCCATCTCCAGCTATGTGGCAGCTCTATCATGGCACGGCAACATGCAACTCCTCTCGATGAGATGTGCTTGGCTGGTTCCGAATGTGTAGGAGGAGCGGACGAAATGGAGGTGCGCAATTACTGCAGGAGGGTGGCCCCAGGGCTGGACGAGCGCGCGCGCGCGCGTGTGTGTGTGTGTGTGTGTGTGTGTTGAGGCTCGTCAACTGTTGTGGGTTGATCCAAATCTATGAGGCCACACTGCCAAACAACTTTATTTTGTGATGTTATAGTTCATAAGGAGGTGTTGTGTTGTTTCTTGCTTGTAGATTTGATTTCAAAGCTTCTTGTTTCCTCGAAGACGAATTCTAGGCCACAAGTAACCTTCTCATTTAAAACTACTAGTTTTTTATATGTGCCACACACGTTGCCATTGTTCTACAAAGATATAATATACTAAATGGTATGATGTGTTAAAAAATGTACAAATGTAAAGATTATTTCAATATAAATTGAAGATATATAATATGATCACTATTTTGAAAGAAGAGTAACTGATGATGTATTTAGACTATAGACACTAAGATAGTAGGCATGAATCTATAATCTAGATACTCTAAAATAAGAATAAGTTCTATCATAGAAAGCATATGATAGAAAACAGGTCCATATACACAGAATCATTTGTTAAGATGCTAGTTTCCCAAATGGTCTAGTACAAATAAATGCATCTCTTGAACCAAACCATGATTATGTGTGTCTGGAACTCTGTATAATTTCACCTGTTGTTGGATATTAATTAGGTTATAACCACCTCACCTTCACAGTCTGAGGAGAATAATGCATCATAAACTTTGGCCCAAGCATTACAAGACATAGTATAATATGTTTAGTAAAAGAGATAGTCTTCAGGTGGCCACACTAACTTAAGTGTAGTCATAGCCCCCCAAGTTTACTAAAAGCATGCCACTATTACAATTATTTAGAGTGAGTCAATGCAGCACCCAATACATTTTCAGACGGTAGCCCTTCATTGTGAAGGTGAACTTACAGACGTAATGTTTGCCGATTGAGAATCCAAAGACTGATGCAAAAGGAATCCATCCACTCAACCTCGCCATGCCACCTCACTCTTTCTTCAGTGTCCCTTCCATCACAATCTTAGTTCTGCTTACCATGAGCCTTATCGGTGTTGTTCCACTTGGAAGATGTTGCGAGAACTCCTTTGTGAACTCCTGTTACAATGCAAATATTGATAGATGTCATTAGAAACTCAACAAGATGAACTATATGATGACGTGCTTACTATTCATGACTGTCAAACATTGTTGTTGTTATGGCTATCCCATAGAGAGTTATTTTCTGTTGTGACTCCACCCAAACTTTCTGTATAAGTTTAATCATTTGGTCGCTTGGTCCGGACAGAGGCGAAAACATATAGTTGTGTTTGTCAAAAGTCTCATCTAGAATGGATAGCAGAAATAGTAAAATTCTTGATTGATCCGAATGAGTTCTCTATTGTGTAACAGATTTTAAAAAAAAATGAGCTTGTTACCAAATTTGATTTCAGTGGAGTCTAAATAATCTTGTGGGTCAACACCACCTGCATTGTCACTGAACTACATAAAGGTTGACGGCTAGGCCCATGTCACGTGGTCGAAGAGTGAATCATGTGCATGGTGCCGGCTCCCGGCTGGACAAGTGTATGCATATGCATCTAATGATACTAGTACCTACATACATAACTATCAAAATAAATTTGCCAACATTAGCCTGAATAATGAGAGAGATTTATTTATTTGGGGTTTACATAGAACCGACCAATTCATGATCTTTTTGATGTATTTGTTCATGATTAGCAAGAACACCCATTCTATCACAAAATGATTTGGAAGATCAAAGTTCTATGAAGAAATTGGAGGCGTCCTTTGGAAGAGCAGTGACATTTTCTATACCACTAGAGACTAAGATATTGGAGGTTTTTGCTTCATATGGTTGAAAATTTTATAATAGACATTGTCCCACAAGATTTTGTTTTGTACCTCTTAGGAAATCAGCATAGACTGAACTTTGTAATAAGTTATATGATGTGTGCGATCTCACGGTGAGAAGATTCTTTTATTATCTAAAAATAAAATATTAGAATAAGAAGATGCGTGCGTGAACATGTCATGCACATCGCCCTACCACGGACCATGAAGTAGGGAGGTGGCGAGATATCTTGTGTTTCACGGTTCAAGATATAAGCTCACTACCAAGAACATGCGATCACTTGAAATACAAAATTATGTTTTTACACGTAATGATTGAAATGTATGTTTCTCGAAATGTATGTTTTGCGGAGCCAGATTGGCAAAATGCGTAAAAGAGCCAAGCACGGTTGCGTTTGCGCGGAAGTACCCATGAACAAAATGACTCACACGGTGCCATGCCGCGTTCGTGTTTAATTTGTAGACATGGTCACCAGCACCAGAACAGGAACGAAGACAAGAGCAGCACATTGGGCATGAATTGGGTAGAACAGGAAACATACGTCCTTTGTGTCCATATGGCGGTGTCTGCAAGAACCAAGAAACATCCCAGCTCTCCCTCTGGTCACTCAACTTCCTTCTCTTCTACTGCTCCAACAAGCTCGCTTAGCTTTTTCTCCCTACTAGCCGGCGAGCTCTGTGCGCTCCACCACATGTCGTGCCCTCGGCTTGCCACGCTCATCCTCTTCGTTGTCGCTGTGATCGGGTTGGTCGACCCAGGTGTCGCAATCATGGAGAGCCGCAACAGAACCCGTGGGACAAACGGAGGGGCAAGTGGCAGGCGGCAGCAGTGGCGGCTTGACCCAGGATGCACGTGAGGGGAGAGGATAAAGAGTTTAGGGTGCACTGGTGTCCACCGCCAGAATTAGAGGCTTTTAGAGCCTCCTAACCCTTTACCGTTTAGAGGCCTCTAAAGGCCTCCGATTGCTGATTCTTAGAGGCCCGTTCGGCTGCTGGACCTCTAACTTTTAGCACTAAAGGTCTTTAGAGGCCAGACCTGAATGGACCCTTCTTTTAGAGTGACGATTCTGCTCTTTCCTCCTATGTCATCTTTGGTAGTTCTCCATCACTGAGCTCTTTCCTGCTAGCTAATTGCTGCCATGCTTACAAATTTATGTCCAGAACTCCAGATCATCACCATGATTCCCTCAGCCCGTCCTCTTCATTTGTCTCTAGCAGCTTTGTTGCTTGCCCCGCCAGTTCTGGGCCGTACCTTCACCCACCACCCACTCAACAAACACACCAACACACACACACACACACACACACACACACACACACACACACACACACATATATATATATATATATATATATATATATATATATATAGAGAGAGAGAGAGAGAGAGAGAGAGAGAGAGAGAGAGAGAGGAAAGGAGAAACATGGAGGAGATGTATATTTTACAGGTAGCCGGTAAATATGTGATCAAATTTTATAACTAATGTATATCGATGAGCTAAGAAGGTGAATTATTATAAAAAGGTCTTTGTTTAGTCACATTGTTTAGCTCTAATATCATCCAAGATTCAGCGGAATAACAATATCGTTTGCATAGGGTGAATTTTATGAAAAAATGTTTCTTTTTACCTGTGATTAGGATGAATTTACGCTTATGATAACACATTGTTATTCCGTTGATTCTTGGAATGATCTTCAATGTTAAAGGCAAATGGAAAAGAATTGAAAAACACATATGTCCACAGTTTTACATGTTTCTTAGGATACTTTTCATTAATTTATTTAAGAATATATGCCAATTATTATGCATGATTTAATTCTATTTTAATATAATTGTGAGGCTATATTTAATATTTACTTCCATGAACATGCAGAAGGATGCCGCCAAAAAGAATGGAACGCTGCTTCGCTCTGCTGAATGTGTCGGATCCCATATAAGAAGCTCGCCCATTACCTGAATGTAATATTTAATTTTGGATAAGATGAATGAAGGGAAAATCCAAAAGTACTGATTAGGTCAATTGTTAATTTATTAATTTAATAAGATGGGAAATGAAAGAATGTGATTTCACATGAACAGAGTCGTGCCTCCAAAGCACAGGTGAACATTAATGCAGAAAGAAAGAAAGATATTCATGGTACCGGTGGTTGTCGAACTTTATTCTTAGTGCCAGACTAACCATTCTATCTTCCAGTGTTGGTGCCATCTAGCTAGAGATTTAAGACAAACAGTGTATATGCTGCCGACATCTCTAACTATGATGTCGTTACCATGAATTTGAGTGAAGGGCAAGGTCACCTTCACCGACTATAACGAACAAGGCCATAATCCCTATATCAAGTGCCAATTTGGTTCTGATAAGTTTTCCCTTGAAACCGAGGATAAAAAATACTAGGACCAAGTGGCCATTGTAGGTTCTTATCAATATCGTCATCTAACATGAAAATGTTGCTACAACACACACACACTTTGTCACCCCATCTTTCAAGGGAAATCAGATATGAATGCATGGGAATTGATCATTAGGGGAAAAAAGAGAAAATTAGACACCATGGAGCTGGCGGTGGTTCCTTGGTCAATCTATGAGTCCGCCATCCCAATCTGTGCATGCAATTCAAAATCTGTGCATGCAATAGTTCAAATACATGTACAACTTACATATGGAAACTCAATATGGATTCAAAGTTTTAGTAAATGTACAACTTGCGTGTGTGACTACGTGGCAGTTTGTAACTGGTCAAAGAAATGACTAGAACTGAATCAAATATTAGCTACTTATGAAATAGTCATTCCCAAAACAAAAAATAAAACTTAACACCCATCGTCACTCATCATTTCACACGAATGGGCTTTTGGATTTAGGTCACCCTTAAGCGTAGACTTCCCAAAAAAAAAAGCTACTTCTAAAGACCATGTCCCAAAAATGCCAGCCACCTCAATGCCTCCCTTCCAAGTTGGAACAACAAAATCACTGCCCCGTCAAGCCGTCACTGGTCTCGACCCTCAAAAGAAAACCAAGAACTAATTATTACTTTGTGTCACGCAGATCCCAAATCTCTTGCATGGTATTCACAACATTTTACATCTTTCAAAGAGGTCACTTGCATAGGTGAACCCAAGATCCTAGATCACGCGCACTAGTTGATCCATATTATTCACGGCTCCTAATCAACTAATTCATACATGAACCTAGTGCTTACCTGATCTATAACACACACACACACACACACACACACAATGCCCGAAAATCGTCAATATTCTAATTTCCTCACTCAATGTGCGACCCTTGTTAGCAACTTTCTATCTCATTTACATCTCATCCCAGTAGGTCCACACTAACTTCATGAAGCTTAGCATATGAGCCATTGTAAAAATTTGAAATAGTTTCACTCTAGCATATTTTTATAAATGTTTCTGAAAATGGTATAAGATAATAACACATATATATGGCTTGCTAAAAAATAGTCATCATTCGTTTTAAACTACCTCTTCAAATGTGTCATCAGACTCCAGGAAATCCATTGTACCATCAATATCTTCATTCTAAACAACAATGTCAGTATCTGGAGTACCCTCGGTCTCATTGGTTCTCTCGGGCTTTCTTTGTGCCATGTTTGTCCGCAAGAACATACGTGTCAACTATATGTACACAAAACATAATGAAATAATATATGCTCAAGCCGGCGGCAGCCCGCATCCACCACCCCACCACCACACACTAGGCATCCTCCTCTAGCGATGTCTCCCTTACAATTTCTAGCTACAAAAGCCACCACTGATCTACACCCTCGATAGAGAGAGGCTTTACAAACCACATGCAGCCGCTACGGGCGGCCGGAATCGACATCGGATGCTCGTGGAGCCACAACGTACCTTGACACCGGGTTAGAGGTGCATGATCCTGACTGAGAACAAGAGGAAAAGGAGGGAGGTGTATGGTCTCCTCACCCAGTGGCAGTACCTCGACACCAGATAGGGCTGCAATGATGCAACGATGGCGAGCACCTCCATCTTGGGCTGATGTGGCAGCTCCATCATGGCACAGCAGCGGATAACTCCTCCTCTTGGAAAAATGTGCTTGTTTGTTTTCAAATGCGCAATAGGAGTGGATGAAATGGAGGTGCACAACTATTGCAGGGAGGTGGCCCCCAGGTTCACCTGCTTTGGCAGGACAGACATGCTAGCAACCACGTGCGATAAGCAGGAGGCGGATGTGCGCGCGCGCGCACACACACACACACACACACACACACACATAGAGAGAGAGAGAGAGAGAGAGAGAGAGAGAGAGAGAGAGACTCAAGATCACAATTAGTAAAGCAATCATAACTTTGTCCAAGCTTAAAACACATAAAGTGTTTTTACCTATTGAGCAAGCACCTCTTAGAATATTGGATTGTACTGGACTTGTTGTTCTTCATCGTCCTCTTGCATAGTGGTGCTAATTCATCTGCTTATGATGACACTCCAGAGGAACAACCAAGAAATCAACAATCAAATAACTCAAATCCACATGTTGGGTCGAGCCCAAACAGAGAGGCCCACTATGAAAGATACATGCATCCCATGAGACCCTAGCTAACAGCTCAATGCCCATTGTCAGTTACGTCTAATATAGAGTAAAAGAATGATGTCAACAATTCATATATATCTTAGAATATTATATATTTATTTATAAATATAGCATGATTTGCATCTTTGTTAATATCATTTTGAGAGGATAGAGACACGCGCGCCCACACACACACACACACACACACAGAGAGAGAGAGATGACTAGTTTCGTGGTCAGTAATAATGTTGTCAATGAACAATATCCTTTGTGGCTCTCAATGTATTTGCTCTTCTCAAATTTTCATTGTTTTGTAAACCTTGGATAAAGCTATATGTTGAGAAACCTCCTTCAACCAGGTGCTCCTACTTTACTAGCCTCTTCATCTCTTGATGGCAACTCAGAGAGCTCGATTTAATGCCAGTGATGCATTTTTTATCCAAAATATAATCTTGTGTAGGATATATTTTTTGTCTATTGGGGTTCAGAATTTTAGATATAGTTGTTGGCTCGGAGGGGAAACATGAATGATTAGTGGCCATTGATCACCAAGGCTATCTTAAGCTTTTGAATCCAATGCATGATAGGAGTCGGAACTTGGACTAGTTTGGTCTCTGGTGCCTGACCATGTGAAAATATGGTATTATATTACATGAATACAATTGTGTCCTTATGGCTATTTTGCCATTATAGCAGAACTGGTTAGCCTATAGCATGGTTGGGAGGATTAGTGCTCAGCGGTTTTTATTGGAGAATCCAAGTGTGAAATGTGAAGTATAACATTAAGGTGTTATCTTGTGATGGATTCATGATGTCAAGTGGTTTTAGACATAATCTCACATACCAAGGAGTAGTAATGGGGGTGTACTTTACCAGTCTTGTCCATATTAAATATGGCAGCGTGCGCATTGTATTCACAAAGATTTTGCTGTCTAAGTGGTTGGAAGTTGTGCGCTTAGTGCGTGCGGGTTTGATTCCTATGGGGTGACTTTCTTTTTTGCACTAGCGATTTTGCATGGACCATTTATTTCCTTGTGGTTCTTCTCTTATTCATACCATTTTTTTAGTGACAGTGTTAATGTGTTGTATTGGAGGATTTGATTTGAACTTGCTTGCACAAGATGAAGATATAGGTACTGTGTACCCCTCCTTTTCTCCTAACAATATGTTTTATGGTGTTTCAATCTAAACATGGAGGTGGAACAATATGATGATTTTGGCACCTTGCTCATATTAAAAAAACAATTGTGCTTCCCTTCTAGCTGTTGTACTAACCTTATGCTTATACTTAAGATGACAATGATGATGTTTTGCAATTGCACAGTGGTTTTGTTGGAGTCTACACAAGATGGTACACTCTATCACCTTGTATTTTTAGTCACCGTGCACCATACCTGTGTATAACCTATTAATTTTGTTTGTAAATGAGATTCTGAATGTTCTTGATGGCATTGAAACACAGTATTTGCTCAACCTTCACATAAGTATTCATCTTGCCTAGTTTTCACGTGTGTTTCATTGCCGGCACCAACAACTGATGGCTTTCTTGATGTTTATGTAGGTAGGAAAGAACTGTTAGGAGAAGACAGAAAAAGGGTGTACCAAGCATTGTTTGGCAAGAAGCACAAATTACCAACTTAAGAGAGGTGTGACAAAGGTAATTTTTTAGCAATTAGGAGTTCAAATTTACATGGTTCAGCATGTATGGGATCAAGGTAAACCCTTACTTGATCAATGCAATGGTGTTTGGATATGCTTGACAAACAGAGCATGTCGAGTGATCCAAAGTTTAAGAGGTTGTTTGATGTTGTTTTCAGTGATGAAAAATGGTACAATATTACAAGAAAAAACAAGAGATATTACTTTCTTGCAGCTGAGGATGAGCCATTAAGAACATATAGAAGCAAGAACAATATTCCTAAAATAATGTTCTTATGTGTTACTACTCGGCCAAGGTTTGATGAGAATGGAGTTTGCATTTTTGATGGAAAGATCGGATGTTTTCCTCTTGTTACTTTTGAGGCATATCTAAGAGGAGTAGTGTTAACTGGCCAGCTGGGACAATGGAAGTGAAGCCTATAACATCAATCAAAAGAGAAGTTATTAGATAGTTTGTGATTGAAAAGCTACTTCCTGCTATTCAAGCTAAATGGCCATGTGAAGATGTGAGTAAGACTATCTACATACAACAAGATAATGCACCTTCTCATATAGAACTTGATGATCCAGCATTTCTTGAGGAAGCTAATCAAGAAGGTTTCAACATTAGGGTCATATGTCAACCAGCAAATTCACCAGATTTTAATATCTTACATCTTGGATTTTTTTGAGCTATGCATACAAGAAAGTTGCAAAGACAGTTGTAGAGCTAGTTCCAATCGTTGAATAGGTACAAAAATTTCATATTTTACTTCATGTTCTAATAAACTCAATATCGTTAGAACTGAAATTGTTTCTACAAAACAGGACTTTCAAGAATACTCTCCAGCAAAGGCCAATCGAATATATCTCACTCTACAACTAGTTTTGAAGGAAGCGATGAAACTAGAAGGTTCAACCAAATTTAAAATCCATCACATGAAGAAAGAAAGCCTAGAACGACAAGGTTGCCTTCCTGTTTGGATTGCTTGTGAATCTGAATTAATCATCGAAGCCACTACCAAGCTAGCCACATGTAACATATAGAAATCCTAAGAACATAGATATTATGTTGTTACATGTAATGCAATGGGTAAAAAGTTTAGAACAATATGAGTATTTACCTTATGCATTTTGTTCGTCTTCCCGTTGTTCATTTTCCACCAGGGAATTTGGCACTGCCATGTCACTGCCTAGGGAGTCCTCGATGAACCATATTTCTTCACAGTCATTGATCTCAATGTCTTGATGCTTGCTTTTGTCCAAGTTGTCAAGATATTTGATGACGCGCTCAGATAGCAAGATTGTCTCGCTATCCATCTTATGTTCATTGAGATCACGATGGAAAATATTGCAGTCGAAGTACTCAAGCCCGTAGATCAAGGCCCCCACGTTGTACATGCTGTGAACGAGACCACATCGATGGCATGGTATGTTGCACAAGCATGAAACCTTAAAATCGTGAACTTTGCCACAACAATGACATCATTTCCTCGTTACCTTCTCCACGATGTTGTTGGTCACCTCGAAGTCGAGCTTGTTATCATTGTTGCAGTGTTGTTTGTTCTCCATGTCACCACCGGACAAGTCAAAGTCAAACTCGATGTCATCACGCTCATGCTTTTTCTCCTTCACAACTTCCCTAGTCACCTTGAACTAGCGCTTGGTGTCGTCATGCTGTTGTTTCTCCTCAACATCGCCGGTCACCTCGAAATCGACCTCAATGTCGTCGCCCCTCCATGGAGTGGGACGATCAAGCAACAAGCACACGATGATCCAATGAGGAAGCAAATCAGAAAGACACAGCTACTAGCAAGCATAGTGAAAAATTGGTAGCGGAACAGCCACAATGTTTTGCATGCTACAACATATTACATGGAGCCTCGATACCCTGCGGAGCTCCTCCAACAGCCACATTGTGCAAAACGAAGAGACACACAATGTTTGTTGCCTTTGCATGCATGGCAGGGTAGTATAGTCCAAAGTTGACACAAAGTTACAATACGTCTTGCTTTTGGTCCTTGAACCAAAACCTCCTAGTGACTTCCTTTAGGGACCTGGAGGGAGTACACACTCGCTTACATGTAGTTGCTTCTGCCACCATGATTGATAATTGGATAAACTAAGCATGTGTCTGTGTGTGAGATATGCCCTCTCCCACTATTAGGTGAGTGTCTGTTGTTAATAAGAAGGTCCTTTGTAGAGAGACTTTTGTCAAGGTACTCCGTAGATGTCATATGTCTTTTTGTGGAGAACTTATAGGCATACAAGAACAAGTGCAATGTTTGGCCTCGTCGCATGATGGTACTACTTATCAAGTGTGACACACACTCATGAGCACTTGAACAATATCAAAGGCCAAAGGAAAACTGCCAAGAATTGTTATTTCCAATTTTTGTTTATACAACCCGTCACATATGATTTGACTTTAATATAATAATAAAAAAATCTCAATCCACAAAAATTATTCCAAAAATCAAAACTAGTTCCACAACAAACCCAATTATTTTCATGCAACATACAGATCTAATTGTTTTCTAATGGAATACACATCCAATTGTCCAAAAGCAACATAATTTTTATGAAATACAAAACAACATATGTCAATGTGCTGGAGTGATTAAAATGAGCAGCATCGGTCAAGCCACACCAACTAGTTAACATCTGATGCTCCAAATGATTAGCTACACAATTCGGATAAGACATGTGTTAATAAACCAATGTGTGTAGAAGCACTATGTCACAATATTTTATACATATATATGCTTCGCATGAAAGAAAAGTACCTCCTCAATTCTTTTTGTGGGAGATACACTAGCCACTTTTAGTAATTTACAACCATCTTTCACTGGTTCATTGCTAGCATAGACAAAAGAGTAGCATTACCACCTAGACTAGAAGATAACATAGACACATGAATTGAATACATGAACAAATTATATATGACAATAATAGTGTTAGCAAATGTAACACCATGATTAGGATATGTAACTGATATACCTTGATTAAGAGGTGTGCACTGATGTAATAATTTTCTCCGCCTCTTTCTACAAGGCCTGTATAACAAGTTAAATATTCTAGATTAATTACAATAAATATGTAAAGAACATACATAAAAGAAAATTTAGATGTTAGTACATTCACACTGTAGGACAATAATATCAATAGAACTTGCATGTGTACAAGTCACACACTAGACTAAATACCAGAAAGAATGAAAAAATAAAATATTTAAACATTAAAATGATCCTCAATTGAATGAAATCAGAAAAATGCTTAGCTTGAGTTATGGTTTCCACATTTAGTAATTTGATCCACAATAAATGCCCATTTTAGAATTTTTACGAGTAATTAATTGTTGCATTAGATCGACTTGTATCATTCTATCATAGTATTCCTTACTATTGATCACAAGGGTTTAGTAGAACCAAGACATGTGAAGTATTAGATTTGGTAAGGGTTCCCAATGATTTGAATCTCCGTATGTTAGTAAGACAAGTTTGCAACCATAAATTATGTGCTAGATGTTAGAATCATCACAATGTCATAGCCTTTGCAACTGTGGACCTTGTGTGGTGCATGGGCAGGGCGACAGAGGAGCTCTATCACCCTTTTCTCTATTTTGTTCATAGTAGGAAACCTAGCCCAGAAAGACTTACTCCCTCATAGGTTAAAAGTTTCTTTGATTACTGCTATGTTAAGCAGAATAAGCAGCAAACACCTAGAAGGAAAGTATTTGATACCTTCATCTTTTTGGTGGCCTAGTCCATCTGGTTTGAAAGGAATTCTAGAGTGCTTACGGCTCGATATATTCTTTATGTGACTAAAATTTTAATTTCCAAAAAGTAGGAAATCAAGAAGGTGAGAGAAACTAAAAAAACTATGAGCATTTCAATATCACTTTTGCTTGGTTTGGTGTTTAGGAAAATGTTGATGCATGGTTGTGCTTCTTGGGCTGTTGATCATGCTTCCTAGTCTATAAAAGCAACTTCCTGGGTTTCTAGTGGTGTGCGTAGTGGGCTGCTGGCTCACAAGCTTCGGGTCTATGGGGGTTGTGATTGTAATCCAAGGGAGCTTTTATTGATTATAGGATATTACTATTCCTTTGTGAGTTGTTCTCTCTACTTCTAGGCCACCTAAATGTTTGGTGTGTTTCATGCTTCATCTTTTCACTTGTAATATTTTATTTTTTGACACTAATCACCTACAAAACTCAAACAATAATACTATGTCGAATATCAAATATTCTCTTTTTTTGTTGGCTATGTCTTAGTTTCATTTTTTTAGGGATTGTTTTTTTTATGGAATGTTTAAAATTTGGACCATGATTTGCTGCCATGACAATTGCAAGGTGATTAGCTCCAAGCTAGAAACATTGTCATGAACTTTCAGGAGGTCATAATGCTGAAATGTGGTATGCTTCATACCAAACATTGATGTGGCAATGGTCCCACACACAGACGCTTGACATGGACTTAATAAGTTAATATTAATGTTATCATACATGGATTAGTGATAGGGTGTGTTTCGCATGATAAGTACAACTTGAATTGGCATATTATCCTACTAAAACCCATATAGGCACAAATAGACTAATATCCATTGGATTAAAATATATGGTGCCTTTCAAAAATCATCTAAAGTTATGATAAGATCTTGTCATGTATGAAGGAGCTAGTATGCAGGATTGAGGTCATAATGTCCATTAAACTCCATGAAACTACAACATGTATCATATTAAAAGGTGAGGTGAAATAGTTATGTGGACATAATGGAAGACAAATTACTTGGAGGTTTTGAAGGTGGTTTAGAACCAACTTGTTGGATGACTTTAACATTAGAAGAAATTAGCCTATATTATAGGATAGTAATAGAGAACATGAATGTTGAGATATGTCTGGATAGTAGGCACTAAACAGGAAATGGTACAAGAGGTTCAATATCTGGCAAGATATAATTTGCAATGAGGATCCACGAGAAAGAAATGCGACATGAGGAACTAGATGTGTTAAGGGTTTTAAATGACTCTAGTTAACCCTTTTCTATAAGTAAGACAACTTTGTAACCACAAACCTCGTGCTAGATAATTGAATGATTGCAATGCCACAACCTTCACAACCATGGACTTTGCATCATACTCACCAAGACAAGAGGATCTCGATCACCTTTTGATCTATTGTGTTTACAATAGGAAATTAAACATGGTTCGGAACATTATGTCATCACGATTAGCAAGGATTAACTCCTCCACATGCTGCCAGTTTTGTCAATTGGTGGCTATGCTCAAACAAACAAGTAACACACTCTAGAATAAAAGGCATTCAATACCTTTTTGTTCGTGGTGGCCTGGCTCATCCGGTTAGATGGAATGATAGAGTATTTACAAGACATCTTTTATGTGATTGAATCATGGAGGAAGTCACCCCTTATGGTAGAGTGTGTGTGGTTGTCCGGTTGACTTTGTTATACAAGTAGTCATTAGTTTTGGTTTATGGTCATGTGGGTTGAAAAACATTATGCATATACAAAACATGCAAAGCATGATCTTGAAAAGGTGAGACAGCACTATATCATGCCACTTATGATCTCAAGCATGTGTAGAGCTGCTATTATGATTTTCTACGCCAAAAGTCAATTGTTGAGGCGATGTTGGGGACCTTAATTTTTATGATGGGCTCATTGTGCATAACGAGTGCAATACAATTGTTCTTAGTTGCGATGAGTGGCCTTACATGAAAGACGGCATTGTACTTCTCATAAGATGTTCATTGAAGGCATCATACAGAGTACTCTAATAATCATCATCCACTTTAATCTACACATTCAAACTATGTAGAGTACTTCATCATGCATGATGAGTGAGAAATATTCATTGAAATCCCTGCTTGAAAGATAGGTTATGAAGTATAAGCCACTAGTGTTATGTAATCATAATATCTAAATTGTAGGGTTAAGTGTAGGTTCACAACAGACCTACTTATAAAAGAATCCTTAGAAATCATCAATGTTGTGCAAACCTGAAGCTCCTTTCAGGGTCGTTGTTAGCAACTTGTTATCTCATCTCCATAGGATTACATGGTACAAGAGCCTCAAGAGGAATATTAAAAGAGCTCCATATATGGCAAGACATAATTTGCGATAGCAACCACAAAGAACCAAAACATGAAGAATTAGAATTGTCAATGGTTTCAAATGCCTTGAATCCTTGTGTATCAATGAGGAAACATTGTAACCACAAGCCTTATGTTGGATGTCAGAATGATTACAATGACATAGCCTTCATAACCATGGACTTTGCGCTATACATGTGCAAGCAACGGAGGTGTTTGAAGCTCTGCTTCATTTATAGTAGGAAACATGACTCGTAGATTTACGTCATTGTCGTTGGCAACGACTAACTCTTTCATAGATTGTCACTTCATCAATTTATTAAGTGCTAGGAAACAAGTAGCAAAGTCCCTACCATAAAGTGTCTGATTCCTTCCCCTTCTTGGTGGTCTGGACTATTTGGTTGGAATGAAATTTTAGAGTGTTTACACAATAATCCTATTTGTCAAATCTTTTGTATAATCCAATCATGAAGGAATCATGTAATTCGGGTAGAGAGGGCTTAGTAGACAAGAAGTACTTCGATTCTTTTCGGCCACATGGGTTTGTGACACTCTTTCTATGCCTCTTTATACAAAATATAGAAAGCACGATATTGAAAAAGTGAGACAAGGTCGAATGATCTTGATTATGATGGCGAGGATGAGCAGGGCTTCGCTTTTTATTTTCTCCTTGGCGAACTGAGTTGTTGAGGCTATGGGGACCTTAGTGGAAATGATGGTCTCATTGTACAGGACGACTTGTCATGAGGGGCCTAACGATGCATGATGACATTGAATTTCAAACAATGATTTCATTGAATGGTGAATATAGAATTCCTTCGTATATGAATTTCACTATGGACATTTGAATTGTATATAGCATTACATTATGCACATCAGTGGGAAATATTTCTAGAGTGTTTGACTTGCAAGATAGACAACAAAACATTAGAAGCCTTTAGTGTTATGTAGTAACATATAGGGGTGCAAGCGGCATGAGACTGATCACAAGGTGGTTGGGCCATCCCATGCCGCAACCTTGCATCCAGTCCATGAAACAACCCACTTTGATGAAGTGGGACCAAGCAGTCATCCTGTCGCGCAGCATCGCCCGTGAACCCGATGGAAATGGCAACGGCAACGTTGAACTTTTGTTGTTGAGGCTTCCAACTGCAATGCTGCCATACAACATCTGAAATCATCAATGTGCACTCTAATGCCCTTCGACCTCTTGTCAAGCGAACACGCTCAAAGATCCAATTGTCCTTGATTGAATCACGGCAAGCAACCATAGTGGTGACGAATTTCATTTGGTGGTGATTGATTGCCGCCACAACCCAAACATGTGTCAGCTCCCTTAGCATATTTGTAGCCTCTCAATCAACCAATCTTGCCACCAAGGAGCTCTAATTTTTTTCCTCTCTATTTCCCTCAATTTGCAAACCTAGCCATGAACCCACAAAATTTCCTACTTAATTCATGTATGATGCCAAAATTGATCACAACAACATCTTTTACAGCTCGTAAGCTTTCCATGTTTGTGGTCTTCAAACTTTCACTGGTCAAATCTTGTCGACGATCACCTATAGTATTGCCGCCAGGCTATTGAAGGACGAGACTTGAAAGTGAATTCCTGACATTGCAGCACTTGATTTGACAATGCACTAGGCACAACAGCCTTAACGATGCAAGTACAAAGCATGCATGGTATGAGTTTGCAGCGAATGCGGGCAGCTAGCCGCGTAGTCCCATAAATCGTGTTGTGGTGACATCCGGGTAGCCGCAACCCTGTCCCGCATGCATCGTGTGTCACGGATAATAACAAGGACCTTTGGCGAAGCAATACATGAGAATTGACACCACTGTGTCTATATTAGACCCTACTATCATACCATCTTGTGCAAGAGACTGACTTGAAAAATTGGCATTGTGTTGTAACCAAATGCCCCAACCCCCATCTCCTAAAACAAAAATGTCATGTAGATCTTGCACTCCATGGAATCGAATCTTCTTGTGGTGACCATACAATGACAATTGAGCAGGAAATCAAGGTACTTCATTCACAAAAATATCACTAATTACTATTTTTCTAGGAATCATGAGATAGACAATGAAACATAAAAGTAGCTAGCAATGTTTGACCATACAAGTTGGCATGAGATCTTGAAGATGATCTACTGTAAAATTCTTGTATGCCTAACAAATTTTCAATGTAGGATTAAGTAAGAATTCACACCCTTTTATATCTGAGTTTTCAAACCCTACAGGCTTCATCTACCATACCAACTTGTTAGTGACTTGCTATCTTATGTCCATGGATTAAGTCCACACTAACTTCACTGGTATACGGTATCCACTTCATGAAGTTTAGCATATGACCCATTGTAAAAAAACTTGAAATAGTTTAACTCTAGCACATTTTATAATATGTTTTCTTAAAATGATTTCATATAATAACAAATATGTATTGCTTGCAATAACATAAAAAATATATCATTATTTTTTGACCTACCTCTTCAAATATGTCATCAAACTCTAAGAAGTCCATTGTACCACCATCATCTTCATTCTGAACAACAATGTCAGGTTCATTATTGGTAGTACCATTCCTCCCTCGGGCTCTCTTTGTACCATGTTTGTCCATAAAAACATATATGTCAGCTATATGTAGAAAAAAAACATAATGAAACAATATGTGGTACAATGAAATAAGATGCAAAGTAAAATTCTATTACCTTTCTTCTATCCATCACCCAAATCTCTTGCATGGTGTTTACGAGGTCTGATGGGCTTTCAAGGAGCTCAATAGCAGAGCTCAACCCAAGCATCCTCGCTGCATGCACCAGCGGCCCAGTGGGTATCTCTCCATTATTTTTCCTAGTCAAACAAAATCAGATAGATGCTTTTATCAGCATAATCATGTAAATATATATAACAGAATCAAACTCAGGCTTTTCACTTTACCAATTGAGCAACACCAATACACCATCAACATACGCTAGTAATATATATGTAAGTATACATCACCTGCAGCAGCTACAGTTGCAGTTGCCCATACACTTGGGGCAATTCCAGCCATCTTGTTGTGCCGCATCCATCTCTCTCTGGCCATATCTTTGCAATCCATATCACAACATACAAGAGCACAATTTAGTAAGGCAATGATATCTTCGCCGACACTTAAAATGCATAAAGTCTTTTTACCTGTTGATGAAACACATCCTACAATAACGGATTCTGCAGGATTTGTTATTCTCCATAATCCTTTTGCACGGTGGTGCTAAATCGGTCCGCTTCTGACGGCACTGCATAGGAGGAAACAAGAAATCAACAGTCTTTTATTTAAAAAAAAATCAATAGTCAAATAACTCAAATCTATGTGTTAGGTCAAGCCCAAACAGAGAGACCCACTATAAAAATTACGTGCGGCTCATTAGACTATTGTCAACCCAAACAAAGAGACCCAATGTTAGTTACTTCTCTCTAGAAAAAAAAAAGGAACACCCATCATCCTGGGTCGAGCCCAAATCAAACCCACTTGTCGTTGCTACAGAGTGGCCCACTAAAACAATATGCGGCCCGTTAGACTATGACAGTCCAGCACCCACTGTCAGTTTGTAAAAAAAAAAAACACCCACCGTCAGTTACTTGTTAAAAAACAAAAAAAAAAAAACGCTGCTGGTGTGGTCGTCGTCCGTTAGACAGTTGCTACAGTCACCAACCACCTCCCCCACGCACGCTGGCTACATGGCAAGTTCCAAACCACGGCAGCACCGCACCGCTTCCCGTCAGCCGAGGCCGGCCTCCCTGAGGGCATGGTGCTGAACAGCTTCGCGGAGCTCTATCAAGCACCTTGATGCGTAGTACTAGTAGGCGACCGTCGGCAAGAAGATCACACAGAGAAACCACCCCGACCGTCGAAACCGGCTGTTTGAATCCCCAATTCCCCGAGGCCATGGCGTTGACTGACTAGGTTGTGCGCGGTGTGCTAGCTCGATCGACAGACACGTGACGGGGGTCGCGCCTCGCGGGAGCGTCTCTCTCAGTCTCAGCCACGGTTCGCCAGTCTCGCGGCATCCTCACGCGGGTAGCCCAACCTTTTTCGTATGTACTGGACCCGCCTCAGTTCCTTCTTCACACATCACATGATAAAAAAAAAAAAAAGCAAAACGACAAAGAGGGACACCCTGCCGGCGGCGGCGGCGGCCCACACCCACCGCCGGACGCGGCATCCTACTGTAGGCTCTAGAGAGAAGTCTCCCTTCGAAGTTCTAGCTAGCAGCCACCGCCGGTCTGCGCCCTCGACAGAGACAGGCCTCACAAACCGCGCGCAATCGCCCCGCCGCGGCCGGCCGGAATCGACGTCAGACGACGCTCGTGCAGCCGCGGCGTGACGTCGGGGGCTCGCGGCCCAGACGGAGAACAAAGAGGAAAACGAGAGAGGCGTGTAGGCTGTGCTCACCTGGTGGCAGTACCTCGACACGGCCGGCTGAGGCTGCGGCGGCGCGAGCGCGACGACGACCTCCATCTCCGGCTTCTGCTGTGGCTGCTCCGTCTCCATCACGGCGCGGCGGCGGGCACGAGAGGCGGATCTCAAGGCGGAGCAGGAGGAACAAGGGAACGATTACTACTGAACTGCGCGAGCTCAAGTTCTGCCGTTCTGGCCACAAACGGGAAACGGCAGCCCCGCGCGCGAGAAGCAGGAGGCGCGGGCTGCGTGCGGCGCGTGAAGCCGGCGGTCCCTCCCTCCCGCCCGCGTGCGCGGCGTGGAGGCCGCCGCTAACACTAACAGGCCACCGTGGCATATTTAGGCCCACCAACTTTTCACCTGGTTTTCGGCCCAGAAATTATAATCATTTGCTCTGATTTAGCCCATTTGTGCATTCGACCCCCACATATTCCTTGCCTCTTTGACCATTTCCTTTACACAGATGTTAGAGTATTTGTTGACTAGAGTTTTAGGCTACAATTAACTGTTTTTTCGATTTGATTGTTTCCCAGATTTTTACTCTCTCATACCAATTGTGACTATAATTTCTGAATGTATATGAATTTTCAGTTCCAAACCCAATACAGCAACTTTCATAGGCTAAAAACTAAGAAACGATTCATATATAAAGATTATAAGATGAAATGTTTCAGATTGATCGATACAAGAACCGAACCGCTAAACTCAAACCAGCAAGTGGGCACCGCCTAGCATATGCGTGCCTGCCTTTCCCACTCAAGTTCTTTGCTCCAAACGGAAGGCGAGCACACACGAAGGAGCGCGCGGCGGCGTTTCGTGCGAGCGTGGTCGTCGAATATTATTTGCGCAGATCGTCTGCATCCTCCGGACCCCCTTTTTTGGTTCCGTTCTTACAAGTGGAAAAACCGCGTAAAAGATAGTACTTGGGTTGACGCCCAAAGGAGCTTTGGAATAATCCAGTGGACCCGAGAGGCTCATATCATATATTAGTCACGCATCCAGAAGGAGAAGGCTGGCGATGATACGAAATGTAAAAGAAACATCGGTAGCTTGCTTTAAAACCAGGCAGTTATTCATGTCGTGACATTAACAGTTGTTTTTGGTCGTCTTGCCTTGCCTTTGCCTGTGGTATAGTATAATTAATGGTCGGCTCGGGCATGACGGGGAGATCTGAAGTTCGATAGAACGAGGTCTGCCCGGTGGACGTGTGTTGTGAAGGAGACGTGGCCGATGGTTTCGATAGTTGACGCTTTTGTGAGTGAAAACCGAGGTGTTGACTGAAACAGGGAACGCGTCACATGTTCTTGTGACGTGGCTCTCTCGCAGAGGAGGTTCAAAGAAAGAAAGTAAAATGTCCACAATTAGTTATAGTAAGGATACTGTTTTTTCCAAAAAAAAAAAAGTTAGTGGGGATAAACTGTACTACTCTGGATATTGGTATACTGCAGATTGCAGAATACTAAAAATCGTTGGGATATCCTCGTGTCAATGCGAGACGATTCTCTCGGGCTTCTGAAACAGCCTCATTAACTCCTCCCGTATGAGAAAAATAAGATAAGGAAAAAAAAAATCCCCGACACGCCACAGGTCGTATCGGCACGGGTCTTTTGACCAACGAACGCAACGGCGACAGGCATCGACTGGTATGGTAGTAGAGCAGAGGCGACCGCGACAGGTCAGCTGGCTTGCCAAGACCGACGACCCGAGACGAGGAATCCAGCGGGACACCAAGTCGTCACCACCGGGCGGAAGCTTCTTCTCTCTTCTCTTCCGGTGATGATGAATGAATAGTAGTAGTAATAGAAAGAAAGAAAACTCCCCAAGTTGCAAATTGCAAAGCAACACGAGGCCCCCCCGACCGATCTGGCCTTTCCCTTTCCGTCGTCATCGCGCCCGCGTCCCATCTGCGGCTTGTTTATTGCGTGCGCGCTCGGGCGGGTGTGTGCCCTCTGCCCTGCCTACAAATACTCCCCCCGTAAACGGCGAGCCCCAGTTGCCGCCCTCACCGGTTCGTTCGCGCTCCCACACCTTGCGGGTGCGGCGGCCGGCCGGCTCGATCCCCCACCCCTTCTTCGTCTCCCGCTCCGCCAAGGTCCCAGCAGCAAAGAGAACAACAACGACTGCCCTAGTAACACACGCGCGGGCGCGGCCATTGGCAGTTAATAATAACTATTTGGTGGGAGATTTAGTATAGCTGCCATGATGACCATGGCCAGCGCCAAGAACAACTTGAAGCAGCATAATCAGCAGCAGGTGGCGCTGCCCGTGGTGTTCTCGGGCATGGGCATGGCGGCCGCGCCGTGCCTCGTGAGGAGCAAGCTCCTGCTCTGCGCCGCCGTCGGGTTCGCGCTCGGCGTGGCCGTCACCGTCTCCTTCCTCGGCTCGTCGTCCTACACCGCCTCCACCGTCGACGTGCTCCGCGGGGGCGCGCTCGAGCTCTTCTTCCCGGCGTTCCAGCCCTCAGCAGCTGCTGCCACGGCGAATCTGTCACCCGACGGCGTCGTTCGGCAGGTCCTCCTGCCGCCTACGGACACGGGCGTAAACACTGCTGATGCTGCCCCTCCACCGCCGGTTACCAGCGTCGTCCAGGTCCAGCAGTCGCCGCCGGCGGACAACGTTGTAATTACTCCACCCGCCACCCCTCCGCCGCCCCCGCCGCCGCCGGCTGCCATCGTCGAGCAATCTGCGCCGGCGAACACAGGAGGTGCCTCTCACGGCGGCGTCGGCAATTTCATCGTCGTCGACGACGAGGAGCTGCTGGCGCGGGCGGCGTCGGCGCCGAGGGCGCCGCCGGCCGGCGCGTCGCCGAAGGTGGCGTTCCTGTTCCTGACGCGGTGGGACCTGCCGATGACGCCGCTGTGGGAGAAGTTCTTCGAGGGCCACGCCGGGCTCTACTCCGTCTACGTGCACACCGACCCGGCGTTCAACGGCACCCAGCCGCCGCCGGGCTCCGCCTTCTTCCGCCGGACGATCCCCAGCAAGGTGCGTACATTAATTCATTAATCCTCCACCCAAAAAAAGGTCATTACTGCTAATTATTGATTTCATTTGAGGAAATCTTTTCCAATTCTTGCCTCTTGCGTTCTCGTCGTCATTCATTGCGTGCTTCAATTTTGACAGCATACATCCATCTCATCTCTTTTTTTTTTCCGAAAAAAAAAATCTTTTTCAACATTCCGGTTTGGAAACGCATGAACTTAATTTTAGTCGGTCACCAGGTTGGCACGAGACGATTCAGCCCGGATCCACACGGAAAGTATCCTAATTTGAGTAGGTGTCACTACATGATTTTCTTAGGAACAAATGACTTGTCCATTTCACGACAGAGCATAGGACGTGCCAACTGTCGAGCGGCTCGGCACGGGGGCGGAGCCCGAGGAGGAATTTTCGTTTCCACACATGTATGGCGCGGAATTCCGCAGGGGCGGGCGACGAAATCCAAGCCTAGAGAGCGATGCATCGTTTTCTTGTCTAGAGAACATGGCAACACTTCCGTTCTTTTTTTCTTTTTTCTTTTTTGGAATCCCACCGTTAGCAAGCTCTGAAGCAGGAGGATGCTTAAAAACACGTTCAACTGTTTATGACCTGAACTCTGATGAAGCGGGAGAATGCTTAAAAATTGCTTGTGGCAACAGACAAGTGAATAAAAATAGAGGGTACGTAGTATCCTAAATTTCATCTGAATAAAATAGGGGCAGTATCGTATCGGGAAATACTACCTAGTGAAGAATAGGTGCTCAATGTCACATGCCGCCTTGGTTGAAAACCACTCAAAAATCGCAACGCGGCAATGATTGACGAGCTAGGGGAGGTGAACGAGAACGAACCATCACCAGATGCCACGCTTTGCTTCTCTTAATTATGACATTTTTTATACTAAGACAAGGAAGTTCCAATTCATAAACAAACTGCTCAATCTTGTCTCGTTGTCGCAGGAGGTGAAATGGGGCCACATCAGCATGGTGGAGGCGGAGCGCCGCCTGCTGGCGCACGCGCTGCTGGACGACGCCACCAACGCTCGCTTCGTGCTGCTGTCGGAATCCCACGTCCCGCTCTTCGACCTCCCCACGGTCCACTCCTACCTCGTCAAATCCACCCAGGTGTTCCTCGAGTCCTACGACCAGCCCGGCGCGACGGGCCGGGGCCGCTACAGCCGCGGCATGCGGCCCGTGGTGTCGCTGGGCCAGTGGCGCAAGGGCTCGCAGTGGTTCGAGATGGACCGGACCCTCGCCGCCGACGTGGTCGCCGACCGCGTCTACTTCCCGGTGTTCAAGCGCTTCTGCATGCACAACTGCTACGCCGACGAGCACTACCTGCCCACGTTCCTCCACGTCCGGCGACCGGAGGCGGGGGCCAACCGGAGCCTCACGTGGGTCGACTGGTCGCACGGCGGCCCGCACCCGGCGAGGTTCACCAGGATGGAGGTCACCGTCGACTTCCTGCGGTGGCTCAGGGGCGGCAGCACGTGCAGTTACAATGGCGAGACCACCAGCGTCTGCTTCCTCTTCGCAAGGAAGTTCTTGCCCAACTCGCTCACGCGGTTCTTGAGATTCGCGCCCAAGGTGATGGGATTTGGGTAGAAGGTTTGATTGGCAGCGTGTAGGACGTTGATTTAATTGAGGCCTGCATTTTGGGAGCAAATTCTTTCATTCATGTAGAGTTTACCATTTCATTGTTCGATTCAGCAACTCTGTATACAGTATACATGTAGAGAGCAAAAAGGGTTTTTCTCGTTTTTTTAATCCCGTCTTCTCCTGCAATCTCCTTTTAAAGCATCAGAAAACGAACGAAAAAGAAAACACTGTAAGATGATAAACTGTTCAATTCTTTGTTGTGAACATTAACAGCAAACCCATAAAGTCAGCATTCTCAAAACCTCTACGTCAGCATGAACATTTGGACCTCCAAATTCAGACAGTCTAGATTAACGATTACACCGACCTCTCTTCAAAATATAGGCTCACTCGAAGCTTAAACTGCCATCTTAGGCTCAGTCCAAGCCTGTATGATGAACTCAAAAATGCCATTGCACATATGAAGAGGGATTCTCCTTTATTGAGATACTACTAGATGTTCTTATCGATCATTGTACAGACTGGGAATGGGTTGATACTTGGTACCCTACGACGCGTCAATCAAGGGAACACAAATATTACAGGGGGCATATCTACAGATATCATCTTGTTTTCTTGTCTTCTCCGTCCTTCTCCACCACTACTGGGGCTGCAGGTATACTAAACCACCACTCTCTTAACCTTCTGGTCCATCTTTCTGTGCTTGCTCTTCGTAGTGGTGACTTGTTCGTGAATGCCTCCAGGAACATCAACAGGATAAGCATTCTTGTGGGCACGATGGCAAGGCTCAGAGCCATCAGTACCAGTGCAAGAATAGCTCTATCAGTCGCCTATACGAAATAAGGGGATACAGTAAATTTATATGTAAAACATTTGTAAATTTGTCAGAACTTGTAAAGAACAAGATACGACACTTGAGGAACCTTTCAATCATAAATAAGTGATGGAGCTCTGATAAAAAAAATTGGCATTGCGTATAGCTCCACTTAAAGAATAGAAACCACTTTCAAAGGAAAGAAAATCAAGAAAATAACTAAGTCAATCTTATAGGCGAAGTCTTGCTTAATCTTTACTTTCCTAAGACTCCAGGCAAGCTTAAACATTAAAAGGGGCACAATGCAGTGCAGAAAATACCTACACGCTGTATGAAGAGCTCAAGCTAGGTGGCAATGAAGGAATTACTTTTATTTTCTCACTGAAAACTATTGCCACCCGTAGTATAATTTGTGGTTTCATTTGCACTGATGCAATGTATTTAAAATTATAATAAGAGTATAACATTAACAATAACAGACCTACCAAGATGAGACAGTATAATAAAATAATTCCTCAAAAGGATGGTGACTGGAGAGTAAAGACTAACTAATGATTACCTGGGAAGGAAAAGCCAATAATAGCGCTCTTATCTTCAGGAGAACAATATTTGCATCCTGGACAAGCTCCTCAATCTTGGAAATCGCATTTTGAACTGCTAAGAGCTGCTCCATTGTGTTCATTGGGGGTGGGGATGACACCTTGATCTCAGTCATTGGTTTTCCTTGATTAGTTAATCTTGTGAGAAACATAAATGCTGCTGAAAACAAGAGCACCATAACAGCAAAGTAGACCACCCACCCCCTGTGCCAGCAAAGAAAGAGATGTCACATGTCACAAACGTGAATAATTCTAAGGAGACTAGATCATATGTACATATGTAGTACAATTTAGTACTTAACATCCTGAATTATGATCGAACTATGATTCATTATATCTGTGAACTTCCCAAGTGTATAGTTTAGATAACTGGATACGTCAATATGCAATTCGAACAATGTAAGATTGAGAAAACTATGAATTGTGTTCCTTGGCTCCTTCCATTGCCGCCTCACCTAGCTTGCGCTCCTCATCTAAACTCTATAATAGAGGAAGGGGCATGACCTTAAATCATTAAAATCGGCTGTAAATGCAAAGGAATGGCATGTTCCGCTAATATCACGTCCAAACACCACATTGCTCAATAATCACTGCATGTATGGGGCACAGGATCCAGGCAGCCTGCCAATGGCGACATGTGCAAGCAGCAACACAGGTGGTTTCTTCCGTGTTGTGTTACAAAGCAGAGGAGGCATCATGTACCCTAAAAGGAGGAAAAAAAATACCCCATATGTCCTGACACCATATCACACTGTATTGAATATATAAATAAGAGGAGGCAACCAACAATCACAATCTTCACCCTGCCTAGTCTGAATTTCATTGGCATGGAATAGTTAGTATTAAGGTGAAGTTTCAAATTATCCAATCATTTCAAAAAGTATATTTGGCTTAAAAAGAACACACCCTTGCACATCACCAGTCAATTAATAGTAACTAACTACATCCTACACTCTTATCAGCTGTGATCACATTAATACAACTGCTGTACAGTCTTGTGTCTACAAGGAAACTAATTGTCCTTAAGACTCAATAGATAATTAATGTGTGCGCGCATATACAAATGTCAATGCACATTCAAAGGACATCAGAATCAGCAGAGACACGCAGATAATTCTCTCTCAGAAAAGGTTTAATTATTACAAAAGCAGAATGACAGACACAAAAATAATGGCTTTAATTTGATGTTGGTTCATTTGCTGGCACCATTAAGCTACATGGACTACAGCCAGCCAAAAATTCTTCATATAACAATGATCATCAGCAATCAGATAAGACTATTTTGTTAGGTTCCTTACAGCATGAGCTCTTATGGAGAACGCTATGCCTTTTCTTAGTTATTTTCCCAACATTAAAGTATCTCAGATATAAAACGCCCAACGTGAATGCTATGATGGCAAAGCAGCATGTTTAACCAAAAAAGTTAACAGAACTATATCCATGGGAAAGTAGCATACCTGATGATAATATATGAGAATAGAGAGCAAAACACCATGGATTTTACAGGTTCATCCCATGATGTGAGCATTATCAAAATCCTCCAAAGCTCACTAATTGGGGACAACAATTTCTAATAAAGGAAATAGCAAACATAAACTAAAATATGTCAGGGGCAATGGAAAAGTATACTTGTTACAAGCTTTTCTAACTTGGTGCAACAATAACATTTTGAGAAACTACCATAGAAAATGTTATATGTAAAATATAGAACAAGCGAGAACTACATCAATATTATCCATAACCTTCTGAGAGTCCAAATGTCTACAAAAACATGACATAAGATGGCAAAATTCTAATCCATGCACACCCATTAGATGTGATATAACTATTTACAAAATTTAAAGAGCATCTGCTCGCAGGAAATGAGCATGTTAGTTTGAAACATTAAATGCATTTGGAGGATGGTCGCCTATGAACAATATGCTGATACTCACATTGCCATAACAAACAAACTACTTCAGCGGCCCAAACATGACCAAGGTGTATTACCTGCCCCAACTTAGAACTTAATGATTATCCGTCGCAAGCACTAATCAGGTTCATGAAGTTGAAGCAAAGAAACAGGAGACATGCTGTCTATACTTAGTTACAAGTGAATCAGCATTCAACACAAGTGAATCTACCTTGGAAAAAGCTAGGATAAGCCAACCCTGGCACTATATTTAATGTAACTCTTGTTGGCAATCTGCCCCCTATCATTCACGTCGTAAAAAAATTGACTTTAGCACGATGATGGCAGAATTATCATAAGCCTGTACTCTCCTCTCCCATCTAGGCTTTGACAAATACACGTAGAATGCATGTGCGTATTTTAAGGGGGTTTAAATTAAAAGGAAAAACTTTCAATGCAACAATGCTGAAACAAGTCTATGTTCAATAAGTACTAATGGAAACAAAATAAAATGAGAGACTACTTCAGCAGAACACAGTAATTAACGATGCCACACAGTCCTAAAGAAATTTTACCTTCATTACTGCCAAGTTTGTATCAAGCCCATCAACTTTGACTCCATCAACTGAGGCTTGAGCCAATTCAACCTTCTTATAGTTGTTCATTGAGTCAGTAACAGCCTTCTGCAAGGAACTCATTTCCCCGACAACTACCTCACCAACAAACAATCTCTCGCCATTATTAACTGATGACACCACACCCAGGTTTGACAGGACAGCATGCATTCCCCTACTTGTGCCAGGTTGGGTAGTACGATCTGAGGTTCTTGATGATATAGCGGTGGCTAATGTTTCGAGTATTACATCACCTCCAGGAAGTTTGTCACATAAATTGAACATCAAAAGAGATTCATATTGAATTGGAACTTGGAAACCTAACTCTTCGATGGCTTGTAACCGCAGAATACCAAGCACAGCCTTCAGAATTGTTTCCTCTTTGTCAACTCCACTTATGTTGAATTTCCTAACAAACATATGGACATAAAGAACTTCTGACATAATGGCCAGCCAATAATCACGGCGGGAGTGGCCAGTCAACTCCGGAAATTCTATGATCACTGGTTCTGTTCTGCAAGAAGAATAACAATGCACACAAAGCTGTAACTAAGGTGATCAGCAGATCTATAGGATAATTACAAGAAGCCAACAGGTTCTAATGACTAATATAAAGAAATTTCTGGATCATAAATAGTGATAATCCCTAAATAAAAACTACCACAAGATACATCATTTTATGTGATTGCTTTGTTAAGTATTTTTACTTACAAGGTTGTTGATTTGTACATAACAGCTTTGTCAAAGAGACGTGAACCCCACGGACCAGTCAGCTCAGGTTTAATAACCTGCTTTGTATCTTCTGCAAGTTCATAAACTTTAGGCTTATCATAGGTCACAACCCTGAGAGCTTCAAAGTACAGAGCGTGATCCGTGAGTGTTAATCTTCCTGCATCAACAATGTCAAAACCGTTAATATAAGAATAGTGTTTGCACCATTTAACAGTTTAACTAATAAGTAATGAAACATGGCAGCAATTTGATCAGATCCATCAATGAACCATGCACACCTGGCCACGTTGAAATTCCCACATGTTCAAGCACTGGTTGAGTAGTCAATGTTCCATCAACTTCCAGTATCCTTTCTCCTCTCTCAGACCGAATGCTCGATAGAAGTGATGACTCAGACTGCGTCTTCATTTTCTTAATCGCTCTATATGAGATAAAACATATGCTGAGTCCTGCCTTTACCAAACAAGATACAACAGAAATTTGTGCTTACTAGTCAAATATTTCTAGAATCATAATATTGATACATAACTTTGCTCAACAAGAAAATTTTGTAGACAGATTATCTCATGCCTCATTAAAAGAATTTTTAAAGGAGGTTACAGTGAGTACTGCATCAACGTATCATTTTACAAAAGAAAAAGGATTTCTAACTATCATCCTATTTCATATCAGTACTAACAACAGAATATGCATCATACAATTCCAAATTCTCAACCGGATGGGAAACTGGAGGTTGTACACAAATGGTACGTACAGTTACAGTCAAACAATCATGTAACCCTCTCCCTACCACTGTACTTTGTAAAAGGAAAATCTATGTTCATGCATATACCAAGGTATGTACCGTGGTAAACTCTGCATATCTTGCGAAGGATCGCTACTTTTACATCAGCATAACAGAAGATGAACATGACGACATAACAATATCTACTGCAAGATCTTAGCAGGTAAGACTTGTACAACATGAAAGTTTAGCAATAACACTAAGCATCACAATCTTATTCATGCAGGTGTGCACTACTCCAGATAGTTCGTGCAGATGGGCTACACTAAACGAGAATAAGCAATGAGAATGAAGGACATCATCTGCATACTGATATCTGCACAAGATTGCAGTAATACAACTCTAGAACATAGCAAAAGCCTAGTTATTGCTGAAATATCACCATCTTAATCTGTGCTGGTGGACCATGCAGGTTGAGAATATGCTGAAAGAGTGGAAGACAACAAATGCATAAAAGTGCATAATGCGGAAAGATACAAAAATCCCTGCACGTTATGGGGGCACTAAAAATCAGTTGTGATCAACTAAACTGCAACATGTTCACATTCCTTTATCTTCTAATAGGATGGCATTCCTGCTAACTGCTGTGGAGCCTGGTTAGGTTCATTACTCATTAGCAATGGTCAGGTCGTTAGCCTTAGGGTGACATGTGACTCTCTAATATGCAGTGTGTGTCTCAGTTTGTGTAGATGTGTGGGTTTGTCTCTGTATGACCAGCTCTTATACGCATACACAGGGGGGGGGGGGGGGATGATTGACAGTCACTAGTGTGGAATGCGTGAACAAAGACCACTTTCCATTGATTAATGAAATAAAAGATTGCAGTAATAAATAACCTAGTACATGAAGAACATAGTTATATCCAATTATCCATTGTAAACTCTAGAAATTCAATCAAAACGTGAGCTCAGTAAACATAATGTGAGCTTAACAAGTTTTGCAGTTTGTTGTTTTAGAGTAACACATGAGGATGTATTTTAGGAAATAACAAACATTTCCTTAGAAAGGAATAGACATTACTTTGCTACTTTAACAGAATAGCTAGAGGGTGAACAAAAGATGAACTTGATAGCAATAATGTATTTGAGCTAGCCATTATGTACGATTAGAAAATGTTGTAGTACAGAAAGTGACCTGTCCAATCCTGAAAGGTACTTATCATATATAGAAAATGAAAGACGGCCTCCAGTCGAATTTGATAGTACATCGAAGAGATTTGAACAAGTTACAACATCAGCAATGGTTGGTACGGCAGGTGCTATTCTTGCGAAAGCCTCTAAACTAACAGTGCTATCTACCTCAACCTGCAAAGTGTGGAGATGAAATTTAGTATGAAAGAGAGTCATAAAAATACTTGAGGTCACATAGAACTCGTGAGGATGATGATGGGAAAAAATCTAACTAATTCCAGAACATACCAAACCTTCTACCTTAACACTGAGCTGGCTTGAAGAAGCAGCCTCCCAAGCTAACATCATGTCAAATGATAGGCGTCGGAAGGTTTTGTCAGCAAGATACCCTGCAACTTGCGAGATCTGAGCAAGTGCCATGAAGCAGCAGTACTCCAAAAAATTCCTTGCATAGTTTTTTGGCTGCTTTAATGAATCAGATGCTTGCTTATCAAAGTCCTTTTGCAGATCACCGGTTGAAACATCAAGGATTCTAAGAAATAATTAGAACAAAAGTAAACTGATCAACACATGATAGAACCAGAGACATTATGTATTAAATGGGAAATGGTTGTTATATTATATAAAAAAATAACGTAAATTAAATTAAAGCAGTGCACAATTATCTCTACCAATCATGTGACACAAGCAATGAGATTCTTAACAGGTTTATGAAGCATGAGATTCTTAACAAGTTCCCAGTCAAAAGAAAATGGCTGGCTTCAGATCACAATGGAACAAGCTATATTCCAACACACAAAAATTGCTGTTTCTTCTCAGAATGATCATAAAAGTCTGAAAATCTGAAAGAAAACCTGATTACCATCCTACAACATAGTCCATAAAATCGAAAATTAAAGGGAAGCATACATGTTAGCTAATTTTGTCAAACTTGACATCAAGCCCCATAGTGGAATGTGGTATAGTTCCTATAACGTATGTTTTATGGTTGCAGATACAAATTTGCAAGTGCCAAAACTATAAATCAAACCCATTTTGGTTCCAAAAAGTAGCACAACAGCATATGCACACCATGGCTAGTATCCACGCACTTAAGTTACCAATTGCAATGGGGGACCAAAAGCACAAGTTCCAGCGCAAGCTAATCTGCGTCTAGTCTAGTTCAACATGTTTGGTGTACGGGGTTGCCTTGGTCTGTTTGATGCAGTAGCAACACCCAATTCTGTCTATTAAAATCACGAAGCGTGGGTTTTCGTGATAATCCAATTCCACATCAGAGAATCCGAAGCTCGCCGAGTGAGATTCTCTAAACACATATTAGAGGAGCAATTCCTAGTCCCCTAGAAGAGCATTTCCCCCCTTCCCGAAATACAGAAACAGAGGAACAGGAGGGCGAAGCGGATCGAGCTTATAGTATCGAACATTACCGGGAGCAACGAGCAACGACGGCGTTGGCCTTGGGTGAGAGGCCGGCGACGGAGGCGCGCTTGCCGGAGGACGTCGAGGCGTCGGGGTCCTCGCCGCCGTCGTCGTCCTCCCCGCGGCGGGGGAGGGCCCACTTGAAGGAGCCCTCCCGCACGAAGCCCTCGAACCCCTCCATCAGCAGATCTCGCGTCCGGCTCATCATCGCCATCTTCCTCCACGCGGCCGCCGGAGACGGTTGGCCACCGTCTTTAACTGGGTACGGGACAAGCGGGTAGCAGAGGATGTACGCATCCCCGTCCCCGTGGGTTGATCAGGAGGAGGATTTTTGGCACTGGCTCCACGCATTCATGTCACGTGCCGTACACTCGCCTGGGGGCACCGCCCGTCCAAGCAAATCCGTTTTGGACAATTGGACTGCGTCTGTTGAAGAAAGCCAGCCCAAAACTTACAATGCCAGATACGGCCCATCAGCGTCCAGAGAAGAGAATCATCATCATCTTCACCTAGCGTGTCACTGTGACTGGGGAAAGAAAAACAGAAAACAAGCGTACATATACTTGCCGCATGTGTATCTGTAAACTGTAACTCTGGTATTCCTTCCCACTTGTTTTACGACTATATATTCAGTGTAGTGCTGACTGAAGCATGGTGGTAAGAAAAAAAAAGGTGCTTTTGTGAAACTTCCCACATGTCATAAACTAGCATTTGTCACCGTGTTGTGTTACGACTTTTGTGCAGAGTACAGAGCAATTTAATCTCAAAAAAAAAAAAAGAGTACAGAGCAATTTCAACATGCCCGTTCCTTTTTTTTTTTTTTGAGGGATTCAACATGCCCGTTCTTGTGCGCCACCGCGGCGAGGAGAGACGCTGCGATGAGTGAGGCGCGTCAGTGGTACATGTCTGTCACACTGATGATGAACGGGTTCGAGCAAAGCGAAAACGGCAGCTGATCCTCAGCAGCCTGCGACCCGGAACTGAAAATACGAAAGAACATTCAGAGTTTGCAACGGGTAAGGTTCAGAGAAGAAATCGGCGCCAAGCGTATCGCATATTAATTCCCTGCCCCCATCAATGAAAAAAATGAAGAAACTGGACCGCGACATGGGGATCTTATGAACTGCATTCAAAAGATGACGATGTCGTCGTGTTATTTAGTTTTATTTGTCAGTCCTTTGTCCGGCAGTATCTGTGAAAGATGCAAGATGGCTCTTACTCTTACCGTCTTTTACTTCAATATTCTGTTGCATTGTCGTAGTGTGTTAGTCTTAAACCTTCTGTTGCATTGTCGTAGTGTGTTAGTCTTAAACCCGAGTGGCGTCTAATGGAGAAAAAAAACTCAACAAACTCTTTACCAACTTCAATCTTCAGTTCCTATAAAAAAAAAACTTCAATCTTCAGTTGTATTGTCGTAGTGTGTTCATCACGGATTTAAGGTCTGTCTGCCCCTAGCCCCCTACAACTCTGTCGTAGTGCTGCCTACTGAAACACTGTTGTTTCTTTCCTTCCGAATCTGCTAGCTCACCAAAATGACCATTGTTTGGATCGTCTCATCTGCCAGCAAACAAAGTTTTGCTCACTGAAAATACTTGCAAGCTTCAGTTCGGGAAAGGAGTAATGTGAAGTTGTGGATAACAGAACCCTGTCAGCAACTCCAGTTCTAGCTCTACGTGATGCATATACCTTAATGTACTACAAAACGTACAATCTATCGAGCAGAAATGATAGATCGACAAAGTTCAGATCTGAAAATAGTTATACCATCTCAGGGCGATCAAATCAAAGATTTTAACAATGCCTAAAAAACCAAAGAATACTACCTATGGCAGAGCAATGAACTTTTGAAGAACACGTTTGCTTAATAATCGTTTGCCCATGGCATTAGGATCAAAACTGTTATTCCTTCGTCACAGAGGATACAATACAACGGACCAAAAAGAAGAAAAAGAAAGAAAGTACAGAGGGACTATTAATTAACACCAATAATCCGATCATTCCACCAAATTATTTACTCATGTACACACGGCCATATCGTTTTGGATGAATCCGTCGTCACACCAATCAGCACACAAATCCTTCAAAAGCTGAGGACAGCTCTTAGCAACATGCTCCAATAACGAGCCATCATCTGCTGCCATGACCGCGTCAAGTGCAGGATGATCTTCAAGAAACTCGATGCAATCGTCATGGAGCGTTTCGCAGCGATGTCCGATAGCCAGGTCCAAGATTTGTGTAACCGTATTCTCGTTTATTTCGCTGCTCAGTATGTTCTCACAAATCAGCTTGAGCTCCGGCAAGTCAAACCGGTCCGCTGCTGCCAGCAAATGCTCAGCCATCATAGACTCTTCTTGCTCGCTCATCTCCGGTAACGAATCCGTGTAGATAAAATGCAGCAGGTTCTTGAACACCTGAGCCGGCATATCATCGATTCGTATGCAGTCCCGTGTGGTGGTGTCCCCAGTAAAGAGCTCTGCCACGAAGGCCGGTGAGCGAGCTTCAAGAACGCACTTGTGCGCGCTGAACGTCTCGCCGCCGACCAAGAACCTGACGTCTGTGGCCGCGAGGACATCATGAAGATGCTGTTGCAGGCCACATGACGGCGGCGTCGCCCTGTCCACGGAGACGTCGCACATGATGATGAGGCAGTCGTCGGCGAGATGCTCCGACGCCTCGAGGAAGTCCTTCCTGATGAACCCTTCGCAACCGTACGCCTGACCAATGTCGGAAAACTCTCTGACATCTGTGTCTGTAGAGTTGCCTGGCACCGGTTTCCCAGCCCAATCGAACAAATTGAACCTGGTCCGTGCCCTGACAGGAGCCTCGTCGACTCTGCCTTCGAGAGCAATGAAGATTGATATGTAATCTTGGGAGATCGAGCTGGCGCCATTGGGGTAGTAGCAGATGGTCCAAGAGCAACCCCCGACCTTGAAGGGAGGAAACTCGATGAACTGGCCATTGGGGCACTGCTGCTTCCTCTCCCAGTAGCGATCGATGTAGAGCAATTGCCTCGTCTCGTTGCCCAAGGCATCTCCCGTGACTGGATCGTACGTCGGCATGGCGGCTAGGTTTTTGGCCAAGGTTCGACGACGCAGATCAGGCACGATTTCCTCTGGCGACGGCGAAAATCAGGGAAGGAGAGAATGCGAGCTCTCTGTTCGGGGATGGAAGAAAGTTTTTTATAAGGCGGACCCGACGAAGCAAGGTCGAATTCGGCATCACTTCGACTCCGACTCGGAACTCAAAATTGGGTTGCTCCCGCGTCGGCGCTTATGGGCCTGTCGATCCTAAGTGGGCCGTTCATCTTCCGAATCCGCGGACAGGGCAACGCCGCCATGTGGCCTGCAACAGCATCTTCATGAGTCGTTGTCTCAAAAAAAATCTTCATGAGTCGTGACGTTAAGGGCGCGCAACTGCATTTTTGCATCTCGATCGCCGGCCATCGAGTCAGAGCCCTCTAGCAAGGCTACCAACACAGGCAGGTCGGAAGCGTTGAGTTGAAAATAGGGACATACAAATCTATGATTTGCAACTCAGGTGTTAAGACCTAGCCGCATTTCGTTATCGGAAATGAACCAGTAAAAAAGTTTGTGATAGCTGAGCATTTTTTGTGGTTGTGACCGACCGGCTCGACTTGCCGGACCTCAAGCTGATTTGTGAGGAGATACTTAGCACTTAGCAGTGAAATAAACGAGAACACGGTTATACAAATTTTGGACCTAGGCTATCCCACATCGCTGTGAAAACACTCCATGACGCTTGCATCGATCGAGTTCCTTCAAGATGACCCAGTCGAATCAATTCCCTTCATACCATCGTCCTCCACCAGCCTCCTCCCTATGTCACCACCGTCATCCTCATTACCAAATCCAATGTTGCACTCGCTTAACCACTAGCCTTTCCGCCAACTTGACCAGCGACGCTTTCAGTGCCTCGCCACTATCGTTGAGTCAGCCCTTTCTCCTTGAAATCTCCAACTAAGCTAGGAATTTTTAATGAAATGTTAACCTTGAAACCTTAACCTCTCAGCCTATGTCATTTATAATGAAGTTTGTTAGAGATCAGCGTGGATGAAATTTGTCGGAACTAAACTTTGGATATGGTCAGAGATGGAGAAGAAGGTATAGAGTAGGGAGAGAATTTTGGATGAAGGAGGACTCTATTTCGCCTTGTGAGAGATAGTTTTTTTTAAAAAAAAGAAATACAATATTTGAAAGCTCATATTCACAGCTCCGCCGCCTTCAGTCGGATGCCTAAAAGTTAGCACGACCAAGCAAATGAACTTAAATATTGATATTTTGCTTTATGCACCACTCACCAACCCTTGCATTGATTTCTTTTAATTGATTGATTTGAACTTGCACACATCATGTGAATAGATTTTTATTATAATGTTATTGTACCACTCACACTTTATAACTTTTCTTTATCTGGTGCTAAATGTACATGCGCTTAGTGGGGTTCTGGATTTGAAGAACTAAACTGATATTGTAGTTTATTTGATGAGTTTTCTTTTTTATATCTTATACTCTTCAGAAAAGTATCAACGAACTTTGTTATGACACGTTTTCTATCATTATATTTATGCAATTTACTTTGAAGTAGATGTGTATAAGAAAATATTGAACACGAGGTAGACTAAACCATAGCATGTTGTATCCTTGTTTTCAGACTTTTTTTTCTATCTAAAAATATTTTCTTAAGCATAGGCCATGACTGGTCATCTCTTGTTATGTAGTATAAATTATCTTTAAATTTATTCATGTTTAAGAGAGTAAACTGGTGGTGAATGTTGAATCACGATCATTCTATATGAATCTAATGTATTATCTTTTTTTTTAAGATTACATAGTATAACTCAGACACTCACAACGCATGCACACTCACCCCTATGAATACACGTACGTAAATCCTACCCCTATGAGCATCCTCGAAGACTGAACTGACAAATCCTCGAGATTGACGAAGTCATCATTGGCGCCTCGCTGTCAACAGGAGCGTCCCCCTATCACTGAAAGTACAATGCCGTTAAATTCTAGTAAATTTGCTCCCATGAGGAGTCGAACTCAGGACCTGAGATGCTACTGAGGCTTTTGTATCCAATAGGTGTGTTAAAAAAAAAATGACTTCACAAATAAGATTTAGCATATAAATTTAATATATTAATATAATATGGTGTCATAGTATTGCACACTTTCATTTTAATATTTATTATAATTAATTAGTCTAACATAATTGTATATGTTAATAATATCATAGTGTCTTTTGTTCAGTGCTTGTACTGTACCGATTGGCCATATGAGAATCAATGTCTATTTTATGTGATTTAGATGTAATGTTGATTTTAAACATCCCACCAAAACCATGTGAGTTTCAGTGCTGATGTTCTTGTCCATTTAATTATAAATACTTAATCCATGTTATGGTATAGAGTTATACAATATGTTTAGCCATAAAAACTCAACGCTACAAATGCAACAATAGTTATACCCATATCGGCAAACATATATAAGATTTAATTGTTGTAGTTGTGTCTGCAAAGTATGTTATATTTTCTTTCAAAGTGGATTTTGTAGAAAAGAAATGATTTTAAACATAAGTCATCTTTTCACATATGATTGAGGGAGATCACATCTTAGTACAAACATACCAATTGAGTTGTTCATCTTAGTACAAACATATCAATTGAGAGTTGTTAATGACGAGAAAGTGTTGAATAGTTATTTTGATTGGACTAACCATAACTAAGCCAAATTCTCTCTAAACAATTCTGTTTTTTTTTCTATGCTCACTAAATGGTTATTTTGATTGCAATTTTCTTATGATTTCCAAATATTTGTTTGCATTTGCATTTTTCTCCTATTCCGTTTTTTAATGTGCGTCCAAAGGAAAGGAGCATGTTTGGATAAGTCAATGCTCTAGTGTAAATTAGTCCTGTCCGCATTATCCTTATTTGTCCACAAATACTCGGTTCAAGCAAAATTGTTCCATTTGCTTGATGCAGCAGAACTCTTATATATCTATCGAAAAATAAAGAATGAAGCAGAGTCCGTGCATGTGGGGACGAATTCCTTCCTCGCGGAATCATATCCAATCTCATGTTCAAGGATGCCGTCAGTTTCAGCTTTGTTGGATGTGTATGTTTCAAGAGCAAAGTTAGATTGGATGTGCTCATCCACATTTTGCGGGTATACACGCTACCGCTCCCTCTTGAATAGACTGTCTGACTGCCTTACAGTGTCTGGACTCTGGAGGATATCCGTTGAACGCGACGTGGCCAGAGTGAGGGCCACAGACAGACTCCCCCCAACCATGGACTCACCCGCCGCTACCGTCGCCGCTGGTCTCGTCACCGTTTCCCTGCTCCTCATCGCCGTCGTCCGGTGGAGGCGCGGCCACGGCGATGCGGCGCCGAGCCCGCCATCGCTCCCGCTGCTCGGCCACCTCCACCTCGTCGTCAAGCCGCCGCTGCACCGCTCCCTCGCCGCGCTCGCCGACGGCGCGCCGCTCCTGTCCCTGCGCCTGGGCTTCCGCCCGGCGCTGCTGGTGTCGTCTCACGCCGCCGCCGAGGAGTGCTTCACGGCGCCGCGCGACGCCGCGCTTGCCGGCCGGCCGCGGCTGCTCGCCGGGGACCGGCTCGGGTACGGGTACACGATGCTGTCGTGGTCCCCGCACGGCGACCACTGGCGCGCCATCCGCCGGTTCTTCGCCGTCGAGCTCTTCTCCGCGTCCCGCCTCGCCGCGCGCGCCGCCGGCCGCCGCGCCGAGGTCGCCGCGCTCGTGGGCAGCCTCCTCCGCGACGCCGCCGAGGTCGCGGACGACGACGACGCGCCCGTGACCGTGAAGCTGCGGCCCAGGCTGTTCGAGCTGGTGCTGAACGTGATGATGCGCGCGGTGACGGGAGCCCGTGCTCGGAGCGACGACGTGCGGCGATTCCAGGAGATCGTGGACGAGACCTTCGTGGTGAGCGGCGCGCCCAGCCTCGGCGACTTCTTCCCGGCGCTGCGGTGGGTCGACCGACTCCGCGGCGTCGACGCGGCGCTCGCCCGCCTGCAGTCGCGGCGGGACGCGTTCGTCGCCGCCCTCGTCGGTGACGGACGGCGGCGGAGGCGTGAGCCGGACGCGGAGAAGACGGACGGCGGCGCGATCGAGGAGCTCCTGTCGCTGCAGGAAACCGACCCCGAGTTCTACACGGACACCGTCATCAAAGGCATCGTCCTGGTGAGCATCCATTCTCTCTCTTTCATCTTGCAACGCCAACAATTCTGCGATCCTCATACTGATTCGCATGCGTCCTCAGAACCTGCTCACCGCCGGGACCGACACGTCGGCGCTGACCACGGAATGGGCGATGGCGCAGCTGCTGACGCACCCGGAAGCACTGCAGAAAGCCAAGGCCGAGGTGGACGCCAACGTCGGGACATCACGCCTGGTCGAAGAATCCGACCTCACCAACCTCCCCTTTCTCCAGTGCGTATTGAAGGAGACCCTCCGTCTCCGGCCGGTGGGCCCGGTCATCCCGGCGCACGAGGCCATGGAGGACTGCCACGTCGGCGGGTACCGGGTCCGGCGCGGCACGATGGTCCTCGTCAACGCGTGGGCGATCCACCGGGACCCCAAGATCTGGGACGCGCCGGAGGAGTTCAGGCCGGAGCGGTTCGCGGAACTCGCAGCGACCGCGCCCGTGCTGCCGTTCGGGCTTGGCCGGAAGCGGTGTCCCGGGGAAGGCCTGGCGCTGCGGCTCGTTCCGTTGGCGCTGGCGGCGCTGCTGCAGTGCTTCGATTGGGGCGTCGTGGGTGACGTCGATCTGGAAGAAGGTGTGGGGCTCACGATGCCCATGGCTACGCCGTTGGCGGCCGTCTGTCGGCCACGGCAGTTTGTCGAGGACATGCTCTCTGCTTCGGCGTGATCAACACTCGTGGATTCTGAAAAAGGAATAATTGATTGAAACGTAGTAGTAAGCTGGGACCTGTACACAGTGCAACTGAAATTTGTGTGATCAAAGCCACGCGTAATCCATCCCACCAAGGATCTGAAATTTTGTTGTAGGTGCGGGGCACGCCGCCGGCTCCGTGCCGTGATCCGTAGCATTCGCCGTTACTCGGCACGACAACGTGACACTAGACCTACTGGGCACCACCGTTACTGGTCTCCACACTCCACAGCCAACAATGCCGTGCGGGTGGTGCAGCCCCGGGTAACGCCGCAAAAGCACGACGTTTATTTGGTGCCATGACGGCGTGCGCAGTGTGCACGGGCGGGCGGCTTCGTGAGGATGGACGGTGCGCACGGTGTGCTGTGCCTACTTGCTGGATCAACCCAGCGGAAATGATTTGCTTCGGAATTTTGTTCATCGGAATTCGGAAGTGTCGCTCCAATTGGGCCACTACACACGTGCGCTTTAATTGGACTCGGCCTGACACCATCTATGGCAGCCCACGGGAACAGATGACAATGACATGGGTTGATGCCGGAAGAACCTCATGGTGGCCCACGCCCCGGGGACAGATTAGCTGTACTTGTATCCGAGCCCGAAATAGATGGTCAGCCGAGTTCGATCCGACCTCGTCGGGATTGCCTATAAAAGGCGTTCTGCCATCCATCCAAACGCTTGCGGCCGTCGGGTTTGCTCCGCTCCCTGATTTGCGTCTGAATTTAGCAAATGGCTGAAAACCTAGCCGCGGCCATGCTCTTCGTCGATCACTACTGGGACAGAAAGAAGCAGGTTCTCAGTGGCAGCTGCATCGAGTACCCTTACTCCTTCAAGGCCGGGGATTACTTCTGGTCCATCCACTACTACCCCAACGGCCTCAGCTTTTCCAGTGCACATCACGAATCAATCTACGTTGTTCTCCGCAGCAGAGTAGCCAAGCCTGTCAGGGCAAGCGTCACGTTCACTTTGTTTGCTTGATCGGAAGGGGGAACCGGTCCCAGGCCACTCTCTATCCACAGGCGTAAACGAGTATTATGTGCCTCGAGATGGGTACGGTTTCGACAAGTTCATCAGAAAGGCGGATATAGAGGCGTCGGAGCATCTCGTGAATGGCCGCATCACCATCAGGTGCGACGTCTCCGTGGAGGGGGAGACGCCGCTCTGTGGCCTGCACGACTTCCTCACGCCCACTGACGTCACGTTCCGGGTCGCCGGCTTGACGTTCAGGGCGCACCCTGCGATCCAGATTCTTTACTTCTTCATTGATGGAAGTCGAGAATGCAGTATATGCTTGGAGCCGATTTCTTCCCTTCGCCTTACCATTTGCTAACTCTGAAACTTCTGAACTTTTCTTTCAATTTACAGTTTTTTGTCACACCAGTGGACCTGCAAAGCATCAAAGCTGCCTTCACTGTTACGCCGTCGCTTGCTTTGTACCGTAAAATTCAGAAATTATGTACGTAGTTATGTGGAATGATGGTGCTAATTTCAGTATGATACCTGAAAAGCATAATTTCTTCAGCAATTGGGTGTGTAAACGGTAACTCTTTTTGGAAGACGACAGAAGAGATCATAAAGTCCAATTGTGCAACTCAAACTGCTTGTGATATACATTCCTTTCACCTCCTTTCTTCATTCAGTCGGCAGCAACATTTCATACATCAAACAAGTAGGAAGGAAAGATGACCAAACTGAGTACCAGTTACCCAATTGTGTAAGGAAGCAAGTACTAAATGTTGCAACACAAATCACAGGGAAGTCGACCAGGCCGAAGTTTGCTAATCACAATCACAAGCAGGAACCAATGTTCCTCAGACCAAACCTTTGCTAATCACAATCACAAGCAAGTACTGATAGTTGGGTGTGTAAATTGTAACTCCTTTCCAAAGACAACAGGAGAGAGCATAACCTCCATTGTACAACTCAAACTGCTTGTAACATTCATTACATCTCCTTTCTTCATTCAATTATCAGCAACATTACATAGCCATAAATCAAGTAGGAAGGAAACAGAACCAAACAGAGTACCAGTTACTGCGTAGGTAAGTATTGCCAAAAAACGTGCAACTTCATCTCAAAACATGACAACCACATGCAGGAACCAATACTTCTCAAACCAAACATTTGTCTAACTATGGTAGAGATTTCAGAACATAGCACAACATTTAATCAGTTACACTGAACCAATGATGTAGTAGCATCATACGACAAACATTGCATTCCTCACATGCTACAATAGAAAAGGTTGTAGCAGCTTTAAACCCATGTAATGGAACTCCAAAAAATCCACCAGAAATGAGGCAACAAAAACAACGGCATTTGCCATACGGTATAGTCTGAACATACCGACTGCTCACAAACACATCAGAATCCAAGCCAATATTGTCTTCGGATCTATGGAGCTCGCCAGCTCGGTGACCGGCGCACAGAGCGCGAATCAGGCAGACCATTGCATTCCTCACATGCTACAGATTGCCGTATACAGTCTGAACGTACCAGCGATTGCTTACAAACACATGAGAATCGAGGCCAATATTGTCTTCAGATCTATGGAGCTCGGTGATCACAGCGCAAATCAGGAAGATTGCCCTCACTTCATTCATGGAAACCATCCGCGCACGACGCAAGTCAGGCAGACCACCTCCGGTTTGTTCTTGCAGACGCTGCACAGGCAGAAATGCCCTTCCCAGCCCCGTTCAAGCACTGGTGGCACGTAAGTCCCTTGCCTGTGAATGCAATGGGGGCACCACCCGGACGAGAACTTCACACGGGGGGTTGGGGGCAGGTGCCGGAGCAGGGGCAGTTGCAGGGGCTGGGGCTGGGGCAGCGGCAGCGGCAGAGGCTGGGGCTGGGGCTGGTGGAGGTGGGTTCCCACGGCTTCCGCCGCCACCGGTTGTCCCACTGGGCGGCCCAGCTGGTTCGCCTTGGCGACCTCTATAATGTGCCGGAGCCGCTGCTCACTGACGATTGGAAGTCGACCAGCGGGACGAGAAGGACTGCCTAGATGAGGGCCTCCGGCAGCCACATTGGCGCAGACACAGCATGCCGAGTTTGGAAAACGTTTGCGGCAGTACGGGCAATTGACGAGCACACTGACTTTGGCCTGGGGCTGAATAACTTGCTTGCCCTTGCCTCCCCATCCCGAGGCTCCTGTTGCCGCCACAGGTTGGCCAGCAGGGGCAGGAACTGAGGCTTTCGCCGGCACCTGAAGGTTGGAGGAACTTGCACCTTGTGCCGGCATCTGAAGGTTGGAACTTGCGCCTTGCGCCTGAGGGGTGGAGGAACTTGCGCCTTGTGCCTGAAGGTTGGAGGAACTTGCGCCTTGCTGAAGAGTAACCCCCTTGGAGGTGGAGGCTTTGCCGCGCTGGTCTCCTGTCCAGGCGCTGGCATTTCCACCGGGCCAGCACAAGCTGCGACCAGAAGATGGGGTTTCGCGGCTCGGATGCTGCATTGCAAAGTCCACCAACCGCTGCCGGTTCCCGGCGTGGGACAAGTACGCCTGGATCCCTCTCCCGATCCTTAGCCGCTCCGCTGGGCTCAGCACTGGCCTTGGCAGTGGCGGCCGCGTGGCACCCCCAGGAATCGGCGCCGGCATCATCCCTGTGGCATAGCCTGCAAGAACAACGCAAAGCTCTAGCGTCGCATACCAAAGAACCGAGAGAAACAGGAAACATTAGGCGCTCCTCTTCGGCACTGACCTGAAAAGATCCCAGGCCCCATGGCGCTAGGCGCCGAACTGGCGTGGGCAAGCGCATCGCCTCCCTGCGGCGCGCTCCCGCGACCCTGGCCATCGCCCCCGCCGGCTGCAAGAACAAGAACGATGCGAAACTCTCGTGAGTCGTGACTCATGTCACCGTCCAAGAACGGAGAGAACCAGAAAGAAATCGAATTAGACCCGCGCGGAACGTACCCTGATCGTTCGAAGAACTCGTGCCAGTGCGACCGATAGCCGATATCAGGTCCAAGGTTCTCGGTCCGGCGTGGTACGCAGAACTCGTGCCGGCCGGGCGATTGATCGAAGATATCAAGTCCAGGGTCCTCGATTCGACGCCGCCGCCAGTTCCTTGCTGCGCGGCCGCCGCGTTCTCCTCCTCTGCGCCGACCGGACCGTCCTCCGCTGCGAGGAACCAAGAATTCGATCAAAACTCGTAACACCGCAAGCAAGAAGCCAAGAAACCCGAAGAAACCCGGCGCTCGATGTTCTTGCTCACCTCTGCTGGACGGCGGCAGGGAAAGGTTGGTGTTCACGGGCGTGCGCCGCGGTTTCTTGTTCGCCGGAACCATCCGCCTGTTGGAGTCGTCACCGGGGTCGCGCTTGCGTTCTGACATCTCGCCGCCGCAGTCGGGCCGGGTGGGACCACCGGTCGAACACCTTGCGCGCCTCTCAAGAACCGACACGAGCAGCGACCAGGCGAGAGGGTTCGAGATTGTGGAGGGGAGGTAGGGGAGAGGGATGGAATGGGAGGGGAGGGTCTCTTCATCGTGGAAGACGAGGATATATAGGGCCGGTCCCGCTCGGCTCTCGCTGCGCTGCCGCTGCTCTGCGCCTGAGGAAGCCAAGACATGGTAGTGGGATTTGGGGGGAAAGGGGACGAAACCGAAGGATTCGCCGTCGGCTGAGCGGTGGGTGTCATAACCGTGTAAAAGTCTCTGGGGACAACATGACAGGGCCGAAATCGTCAGTGCGTTCTGGCCCATAGCTTGTTGTGATTGCAATTTCTAAAGCCATGTTCAATTACTTCTCACGTTCTCCTAAAAAAAATTACTTCTCACGTTATTACAAGCCTCCAAAATACATTATGAAAATGAAACTCGAAAATTTATTATTTCACAGGTATTTTTGTTAAAAAAAAATGGAACATAACTCCCATTGAACCGGGCGTGCTGCAAAATCGTGAGCAACCAGAATGCATTTTTCTTAAATTTTCTTTAGAAAATAGAGTATTAATGCATTTTTCTTAGATACATGTAAAAAGTGAAAAAGGTGAAACTCTTCATCCATGACATGCGGTGGTTTAATACTGATCTAACTCTGCTAACAACTAGGCTCAAAAAAAAAAAAACTCTGCTAACAATGACTGGCCTTTGGTGTGCAATCTTGAACATAACAATTACGAGACCAAAAATTCTCAGAAGAACCAAATGTTGTAACTTCGCATTAATGCAACAAAAAATTCACTAATAAACAATAATATAAGAATTTTTTTTTGTATTTCTGGTGCATGGTCACTCGGTCAGAGTCTGAATTGTTCTGCTACCAGCCTCGCTCGAGTTCAGGATTCAGAACAAGTTGCAGAGGCAAAACTGCTCTCACCTACTTTTCACTTTAGACCTGAGAACGAATACTTCCTTAAAAAAAATGAGATCGGATACTTATACATTAGTGCAGAATGCTAAAACCAACCATGCATCAGTAATAATAATCTCAAATTCACCAGTCACTACTGAATCATTATCCTTCAATAGACATGTATTGACGCAAAAACTAAAAACCAGGATATATGAAGTGGACTTTGCTAGCCGGGTTCTGAAGAAAACATTGGGCTCAGCAAAATGGATAGCTATATGAATAGACGCACATGCATAGAATGACAAATGCTGGTTGCATATCAGCTATATATAGTTACAGTAAAAAAAGGCGACAAGTATCACAATTCACAAGTGTGCTTCTCTGTTCGGTGGAGTGTGGACAAGCAGAATAACCAGACTATTCAACACCGCATGCAGATGCAGGTCAATCACAACAATATTGACCCGCTTAACTGACGAATCACAGTCAATGCTGCTACACCAGTGCTGAAGGCATAAAACAACCATGCATGAGAATGAGATCAACTTGTCATTGATCCAGAGAGCAATGGAAAAACAGCATGAATCTTCAGAATTACAAAACCATGCATGAGAATAAGATAAATCTACCACTGATCCAGCAAGCAATTGGAAAAACATCACAACATCCGAAAAAAAAACAGAAAAAGAAAGTGAAGTTTTTTGTACATCAGTCCTCAACATAACAAAGTGAGGAAATAGATAGTATTAAGAGTTTGAGAAAAATGTCATCAGACAGTAACAAGACAAAGCTTATTAAACTTGTGTTGCCTCAACCCACACCTCAAATGACATTAAACATCAATAACAGGATTACACACGAACAGAAAACTAACTTCCTCTGATCTCCAGCACAAGGTACCAACGTTCAGTTATAGGTCATTTAATCCATATCAACCCGGCATGCTCGTTAACTAAAAATTTCAAGGCCGTTGTGTCTGAAGAAACCATAGACTCGTTGCACAAACCAGAACAGACAAAGCAAGCAAAAGAGACAGGTATTCAACTTCTGCAAACTATTACTGCTGGACTAGCATCAAGCAACATCTGAACATCACCAAACACAACTAATAAATGATCTGACAACAATTTTTCTCATATTTCCTGGGAACAGCATTCAGAGCTACAATTCAAGTCGTTTAACCAGTACTGAATCCATCGTCCAGACCAGCAAATGACAATGATATACTCAGCAAAAACAGTAGCTACAATAAGACTAAGATATACAAGGACTATTCCAATCCACCAAAGCTATGTCTGCTACCAATTCCAGTTTACCGGCGTAGGCAACTGAAAACAACAACAATGAAACAAAACAAATCATTCGTACCCTAAGCAATTCCAGTTTACTCGCGCCCCAATCTCACATGGACAGCCTCAGTCCCCTCCTCTTACTGGGTGGACGGTGGACAAACAGGATCGTAGGATTATGACGGTGGAGCTCACGGGCTCCCTATCTGGCCTCGGACGCCGCAAACGCGGCAAAATTCTGGACGGGTGAGGCACACCTGGCAGAGGCATATATGATATGTCGGGTGATCCTCCGGGAGCCCCATCCTGATGTGGCAAGCCGGGCAGCGCTCGTCGTCCGGGATAGGGATTTCCTTGAAAACGTCTGCAAGAATGGAACGAAGCTCTTACGTCATCAACCAAAAGGGATCCAAGAACTGAGGAGCAGGACGAATTTCGTTGAGCACTGACCTGGATCATTCCTAGAGGAACCCGTGGACGGAGCGGCGTCGACTGATACTGATCCTTCCGCGACAGGGATGTTTTGGCCGTCGGAGAGGGCGTAGGCGACGACTGCACCATCGCTGTTGCTGGCGCATTCCGATTTGGCGCTGGCCTGCTGGCCTGCCCGCTGCGAATTGCTCCACCACACCCCGGTTGCGGTAGCTGCAACGCAAGCCAAAATGAACTGAATCAATAACCAGGGCACCGTACCACTACCAACCAACCCTGTATCAAGGACAAGCGATTCTAAGACGGGAATATACTCGTAGCAAGAACGCTCGTATCAGGATTCAGCAACATCGCAAAAATAGAGAAAGCAGAGCACAGAGAGAACCAAAAACGGGGCGCGCACGCAATACTCACCTCCGATGTCCAGGGTGAGGGAGGTACCTACGGACGAGGCGCCGTCGCCACCAACCGTCCCCGAGACGTCGTCTGTGCTGCCCCGGCTGGCTGCAAGAGGCCAGTTCAAGAAAGTAATCAGAATCATCCACCTCTACTGCACTGCACCGCAAATCCGCCAGAACTGTAAGGAGAGGGAACCAAGAACTACGCGCACGCCACCCACCCACCTCCGCCGCCGACCTCGAGGGCGTCCGTGGACTTGACGTTGACGACGGCGACGGCGTCAGACCCCCGGACCTTCTTTGCTCCGTCTCCCTGCTTCGACGCCTCGCCGTCCTTCTCCTTCCGCTTGCCCCGATCGCGGCCGTCCATCTCGCCTCCGCAATCGGTCGAACACCTTTCTTGCAACTCGGAGGAGAGGTCCCTCTCTTCTTCTCAAGACCGCGACGAGGAGGAATGGAGCGTGTGGAAGAAGGATACTGGACAGGGGACGGAATGCAAGGCGAGAGGGACGGTGCAGAGAGGCTTATATAGAGGGCCATGCCGGCTGCCGCACTGCGCCGTTGCCAATGGCGCGCGGCGAGCGATTCCCCAAGGACTGGACAGGAAGCGTGTCTTGGACTCTTTGTTGGAGGGAATGAAGCAGATTGGGCCAGTGGCCAGAATAACGACCCGTTTAGCAACTAAGAGGCCAGCTTGATGAAGAGTGGGCTGGGGCGTTGGCAAAACGGATCTAAAACTTCCTCTATAGGCCCAAGAACAGAACGAGTTTGGCCCGACGAATTGGTGATATATGGAAGCGCATGTGTTCACCTTTCGTGTACAGTTGTACACGGATTCGCTTCCAGGTACGGCATGCACAGCAGCACAGGCACAGGCTCAAGCTGATTTGTGCGAAGACAGTGGACGAACACGTAGGCCTAAACACGGATGCATTGAGTACCTTAATTGTTCTCCCGCGCTTAATTGAGTATCTTAACGGGGGCACATCCTGTTACGCGCATGTGTAGCAGTTGATCGGCATCTGCAAAGAACGAGCGACAACGATAACGGCCCGATCAATTAACATTTTTTAGATAATGATAGATCAGCTAACATGCACACTTCTGTTTCAGTTTCTCTTAAATCTCCTGCACAGCATATACCTGAACCTAACAGTCTCAGCGGCTACCTTACCTAATGTTCAGTCGCAACGTACTGATGATGGCACGATGAAGAGTAAGCGCGCCCAAGAATCCTCCATTCGCTTTATCAGCCAACTTGTGGGAGGGCTGCAAAAACATACAGGGGGGACGAGGAGACCGTGAAACAATGTTGTACTAGTAAGTTGTTACAAATCAAAACCGAAACACTGGGCGGCTTCAAACATCATGTCCAGCCATATTGTGAGGACGACGCTTCGAACGGACTCATCAGCTGATGACACGTCAGATTTCGATCAAAATTCCGTCCAATCGCCTCCGCCGCCCGGGCAGAGTCGTGCAAGCACCGGTCGGTCAGGCACGCGCCGCCGTCCAGTTGCGGAAGGCGTCTTCGTGGGCCGACGAGACGAGGAATTGGTTCCTCCGGTGGGCGGTGACGTCCCTGGCGGCGGCGGACAGGCGCGGGCCGTGGACCGGGAGGATGACCGCGAAGGCGCTGCGGATCCGCACGGCGGCGAAGGCGGTCCCGCTCGGCGGAGGCGGCGGAGGGGAGGGCGGCGAACGCCGAGGCCTGGTCGACGCAGAACATCGCGTCGGCGTTCTTGGACAGAACCGGCGGGTGGTGGTGGCCGCGCGTGATGCTCTCGGCGACCGCGGCGCCGGGGTCTCGACCATCCCGACCGCAGCGACGACTAAGAGGAGGAGGAGCACGGCGGGCCGCTGCCACATGTGGAAACGTGGGCACAGAGCTTCACCAGCGGGGAGGAAAAGCCCAAGTGGAAGGAGAAGAGAAAGGGGGATGAGGAGAGAAAGCCGCGCTCAGTTCTTGCAGACTCCGAGCACCTGAGCCTTTGTCTTCGTTCCCATTTTGGTGCAGTGCAGCTGATCGCTGCGTGCGTCTTTGATGTCAAAAAAAAAAAAAAAAAAAAAAAGATACTAGCTGCGTGCGTCTTTCTCTTTGAGGAACGATCATGACATGGGACCGCGCCCGTTCTGTTCGCGGATTAGCAGAAGCCGACTCACCAAAAGTTTTGCTCGGGAAAGTAAATTGCGACCATGGGACCGGATTAGCAGCAGAAACCGAGTCGGAGATAGATGGCGACCAGCCGAATTCGATTCGACCTCGCTGCGGGGTTGCCTTATAAAAAGCCTTCTGCCATCCATCTCCCTACGCGTTTCTCCCGGGCTGCCGCTCAATCACCCTTCACCCAAAGCGTTTGCTCCACAGCCCAACCTCTCCAAACGTGCGTCCGCCGGGTTTGTACTGCTGCCTGATTTGCGTCTGAAGGGCTGAAAACCTAGCCACCGCCATGCTCTTCGTCGATCACTACTGGGACAGGAAGGCGCAAGTCCCCAACGGCAGCTGCATCGAGTCTTGCTCCTTCAAGGCCGGGGATTACTCCTGGCGCATCTGCTACTTCCCCAACGGCGCCAGCCTCTCCAACACAGATCACATATCAATCTTCATTGCTCTCTGCAACAGACTAGCCAAGCCTGTCAGGGCACGCGTCAGGTTCAGTTTGCTCGATCGGAAGGGGGAACCGGTCCCAGGCCACTCCCTACACACCGACGTACAAGAGTACTCTGCACCTGACGATGTCTACGGCTTCCACAAGTTCATCCGGAAGGAGGATCTGGAGGCGTCGGAGCATCTCGCGAACGGCCGCATCACCATCCGTTGCGAGGTGTCCGTGGAGGAGGAGACGCCGCTCTGTGGCCTGCACGACTTCCTACTGCCACCCACCGACATCACATTCCGAGTCCACGGCTTGCCGTTCCCGTCGCACAGCTGCGTCGTTGCAGCTCGGTCGCCGGCCTTCGCGGCAGAGATCGCCAGATGGGGCACCAACACAGGGAAATGCATACCGATCAATGGTATTCCAATTCAGGTGTTCGAGGCCGTGATGCACTTTGTCTACACGGATGCGTTGCCGGAGATGGATGAGGAACACGAGTCTATGATTGGTGAGCATTTGCTGGCAGCGGCGGACCGGTTCGAGTTGCCGGACCTCAAGCGGATTTGCGCGGATATATTGAGCAGCCAAATAAACGAGAACACGGTTACACAAATGATGGACCTGGCTATCCGACATCGGTGCCAAATGCTCCATGAGTTTTGCATTGAGTTCCTTGAAGACCATCCTGCACTGGACGCGGTCATGGCAACCGATGACGATGGCTCGCTATTGGAGCATGTGGCTAAGAGCTGCCCTGGGCTTTTGAAGGATGTGTGTGCGGATTGGTTCGAAGACGACTCCATCCAAAACGATATGGCCATGTGTGCATGAGTAATTTGGTGGAATGATCCAATTGCCGCTGTTAATCAGTCCCTCTAGGCTTTTCTTTTTCTTTTTGGTCTGTTGTATCTTTTGTGTTAAAGAACTTCTATGTATGATGTAATAACAAAATGAATAGTTTCGATCCTGATACAATGTGCAGTCACTTCTCAAGCAAATAATCCTTCTTCCTTTTAGACAGTTAATTGCTCTGCCATGCGTACTAGTATTATTCTTTGATTTATTTAGATAGTGTTAAAATCTTGCACGGCGGCTGCGGCAGAGGGGAGGGCGGCGAGCGCCGAAACCAGGTTAGCGCGGAACGTCGCGTCGGTGTTCTTGGACATGTGGAGACGCGGGCACAGAGGTTCACCTGAGAGGAGGAAAAGCCGAAATGAAAGGAGAAACAGCGTTCTTGCACGCTCCGAACACCTCCGTGGACTCGTTTCCCAATCTGGCCAATTCTTACCCGACGCGCTGCCTTTGTCTTCGTTCCCGTTTAGGTGCAGTGCAGTTGATCGCTGCGTGCGTCTTTGAAGAACGGTCATGACATGGGACCGCGGCGCCCGTTCTGTTCGCGGAGACTTCCTCTGCAAGGGCAGAGCGCTTGGCTCCACACGCATTTCACCAAATTTTGGTCGGGAAAGAAGATTGCATCACGATCGGCACACATTCTCGATGGCACGCATTGATGCGTAGATGTCATCACCGAGTGGCGAGTTGGGCGCCACTAGCTAGTAGCTAAATACAATAGTAGTCTTGATTGGTATGAATGAAACCATGAAACGTCATATTGTGGGATGCATATGCAACATTGACATGAGATATTCGTGAACAGCAGTACTTAGTAGTTGGCATCGTGCCCATGTACTGCGTTACATGGCCTGTTCACGCACCCACGTTACTTATGTAGTAGTAGTAGTAGCAGCTACTTATACCAGCGCAAGCACACGCACTCCCGTGGCTCACGCTTCGGACCACGTGATCTGCGCCTGGCCGTCGTCCTTGTTGAGCCCCAGCGCGTCCCACACGGCCGGCGACCCGTCAACAATGTTCTTATGGCACGGAGGCTCGAAGTTGTGCTGCTCGTCGCATCCTTTTGTGGAGTCGCACTCGTCGACGACACGCGTCCTGACGATGTTCCCGTTGGCCACCGCGCGGATCAGGATATGCTTGTGGCACCGGCTGCCGTTGGCGTACCAGCCCGTGGACAGCGCGACGACCTTCTTGCTGTCGTCGTAGAACTTATACGGCGGGCAGGCAGACGCGCCGCCTCCGTCACCGCCCTCAGCGAAGCTGTTGAGCGTGAGCGTGGCGCGGGTGCTGCCCGTGACCGGCGGGGAGCAGTCGTACGTGGTGTAGCTCTGCCCGTCCTTGCAGCACTCGGAGCCGTTCTCCGTGTTCCACTTGCCGGGCGTGCCCTGAGAATGGCGCCGCTCGGCTGGCAGGTCCGGAGGAGCGAGCAGCCGTACGGGAAGCCCTGTCCTGTGTCAGGCCGCCATTAGGCTGGTGAAGGATCAGGAGAAGGAGCACCGCCACCAAGCAGGTGGGCATGGCTAATGCGGCCGCCACTAACAGGTGCTCCTTTGTCTAGGGGTGGGCATCGTTAAGCCCATTTAAAGGACGACCCATGTTCGATTCTAGGCAAGGCAGGTGGCACCGTCGAATCATTAGCAAGGAACGTAACACCGCATGCAGATCAGCAGATGCAGTTCAATCACAACGATATTTAACCTGATGCACTGACGAATCACAGTCACACACATGTCGAATAATATCATCCAAAGAAAAAGTATTTCTCAGATCATCATCTGCAGATGATGATTTATGTCAAAACTTAAGACAGAGGATGCAAACGAACGACAGGATTACTCTGGCAATGCTCTTGCCGTTCCTCATGGATCCCACCCTTGGGCCCACGCCGGAGCCTCCTCCGGCGACACGAGGCGTGTCCAGTGCCGCGAAACCATGACGAACGTGACAGGCAGTGGCGTTGCCTGGCGAGGAGCACCTGACGTGCTCAAGGAACGATTGAGAACGAAGATGCATACGCTGGGACCTGGCGGGCGACCACCCCTCACCTCAGCCGAGTGGTGAGGGGACCTGGCGGCTGAGGTGAGGGGTGGTCGGTAAATCGTTTACCGACCAACCGGCGCTGAAACTTCGATTTTTCCTTTCTTTCTCTACGGAATGTCTCGGGTCCTGAAATTTTGTAAATACACTCGTTACACGATCAAACATATTTTTCTATCGATTTCTAGGCATCGTTTCGGCTGTCAAATTAAGACGTCTGTTTGATCTACCGACCACCCCGCGCTGAAACGTCTCCTTTTTCTTTCTTGCTCTACATGGCAGTAGCAGTATGAGGCACTGCCGCGAGGAGGCGGCGGCGGTGACGGACGGAGCGTGCGCGGTCTGCCTGGAGGGCCACGCGGCGGGCGACGTGCTTCGGACCTTGCCCACGAGCGCTGCGTCGTCGAGTGGCTCCGTCTCCGCCGCGCCTGCCCGCTCTGCCGCTTCAAACTGCCGGAGCCAGCAGCTGCCGCCGAATAATCATCGGTGGTGTTAATCCATCATAAACCAACTCGGACGCCCTGTTCTAGAACTGGATTCGGAGCCCTGTTCCGACACTCAGTCGGAAACCTATACTCGTTGACCCGCACTTTGACCACCGCGGACACTCATCGATCCGTCGCGGCAATGCATCAATTTAGCTTTGCACCGATTTAGTTCGGCATGGCCGCATGGTGAGCCCTACAGCGAGGTAGCGCATCTCGCCATGTTGTTCCCTTCGGTGAAAACGCGTCCTGGTCGAAACGTGTACAAACTTTGCCCGTCGTCGTCTCTACTGAAAACCGACTTCGCTTGGCATGGCCGCGTAGTGGGTGGGCTCTACTGTGTCGACCTGTTTCGGGAAGCTAGAGCTGCCGTAGTCAGTCTGTACGTCAGCGGAGCCCTCAGCTCAGCGTAAGGGCAGTGTCTCTCTGCTCATTGTCCCCCCTTTTCTTTTACGAATTTCACTTGGGTAAAACACATGGATTCTGATGGAGCACGTGTGCAACAACAGAACTGCTCGATCCGGTTCCAAATGCCACGATGATCGTAGCGTGTACAAGGTGACGGTGCACCGGTGCTGGTTCTCGCCTAAAGAAAGGCTGCACAGTTCGGTGATGCTCGCGTTGCGTCGCCGCCTATTCGTCAACTAGTGCAAACTCGCACGGCTTCATACATTGCAGCAGCCGCTAACGTGGAATCGAGCAAGCAAGGTCGGGGATCAAAGACGCGCGACCACACTCGCGGAAGCCGGCTGGCACGACCGGACGATGTGGGACGAGCAATGGTGCGCGGCAGGTCGAGTTACGCACGCGTCGCAGTTGACCGGCAGCTGGTAGGAATGAGCGAGAACGACAGCCACCAGCGCCCTGATCACTGATCAATTAAGACGCACACTTCGGGTTTCAGTTTCCCGAAGCCTCATGCACAACATATAGTCATATACTGAACCTAAACAGTCGCAGTACCCTACCCCTACCTAGGCACAGTTGTGATGAGTGACAGTTTCATACGGCGTGAAAGGGAAGTTACAGGACCAGCACAACTTGTCCTGTTGACGGCAGGATGCAGCAGAGGGAACGCGCCCGGGAATTCTCCGTTCGCTTTGTCAGCCATTGTTAACTTGTGGGAGCGCTGCAAAAGCGTAAGGGGGGGGGGGGGGGGGGGGGGGGGAGAAGAGACCATGACTCCATGAGAAACCATGTTGCGTCTTAGTACAAATCAAAACAGAAAACTGGAACGCAACTATAGCAGGGCAACATGAAAACCTATTGAATTGTTAAGCGATTATTACCAATACAAGGAAACTACAGAAACAAGGCTAAACTTACCACGCACAAGCACAACGATCCTGACGAATAAGATCACAAGTGACAACCCGGCAGTCTGATACACTGCAGTCAACCACACTGAAAACACAACGCCTCCAACGGTCCCACCTGCAGCCGGCACAGCATATAGATCCCGACCGAAATTTCCGTCATTTCGCGTAACTCCTAGACAGAAGATTGCAAAGGATCGACGAGATAGATGGGGAAAGAGCGGGGGACTCACCGTCAGGCCCTTTCGGCAGCGTGGATATCCGGGCGCGGAGGAAGCAGCTGTACCCGACCACGATCACCTCCTCCCCGCGGATCCTCTGCAACCACCCTATCGCCGCCGCCGCTCGTTCAGAGTCGCGCAGGCACTGATCGCAGTCGACCGCGCCGTCCGTCAGGCACGCGCCACCACTAACGTTCGTGCTCGGCCCAACGTAGTAGAACCAGCCTTGGAACTGCTTCTCCCCGGCCGCCGATGACACGCTGGACTCCGCGTAGGAGAGGAAGCACCCAGCGCGCCAGACGCCGGCGCGGCAGCCGCCGGTGACGTCTCTGGCGGCGGCGGAGAGGCACGCCTCGCAGGCGCGGGCCAAGGCTGGGGAAGAAGAGACGTTGGCGGCGCTGAAGCAGACGCCGCGCGCGGAGGCGCTGCCGGGCCCGGAACTGGTGCCGACGTTGAGGATGGCGAAGGCGTCTGGAGCGACCGCGACAACAGAGGGGAGGTCGGCGAGGGCCGAGGCGAGGTTAGCGCGGAATGCCGTGTCGTCATTCTTGGACAGAATCGGTGCCGGGCCGCAGTCGAGCAGAGGCGGATGGTGGTGGCGACCGCTCTTGCTGCTCGCCGCGACGACCGCTGCGCCGGGGACAACAGCGACGAACACGAGGAGCGTGGCAAGCCGAGGGCGCGACATGTGTGGTGGAGGCGCGGGCAGAGTTCGCCAGTTGGGAGGAAAATCCGAGCACGATCACTGGACTGGAGTGGTGGGGGAAAGGGTGCAGAGTGGGGGCGAGAGAGAGAGAGAGAGAGAGAGCCGGGGTGTGTTCTTGCACGCTGCACAGCACAGACACCTGAGGACTTGTTTACCCGATCCGGCCAAATCCTATCCCGACACGCTGCTTTTGTGTTCGTTCCCGTTCCGGTGCAGGGGCTCGCTCTGCGTCTTCGAAAAGCGGGACGCGGCATCGGAGTATCGGACCGCGTCGTCCCGTTCGCGGAAACTTCGCTCGGGAAAATTTGCATTTCGATTCACACGCCTTCTCGAGCGGTACGGGAAGGCCTGTGCTATTAGGCCGTCGCTGCGGTGCATGGTTGGTGAAGGATCAGGGGAAGAAGCAGCGCCGTCGAGCCGGTAGCATGGCTTGTGGCGCCACTGATATGACCCATATCTATCGGTGAATCTAGAGCCGCAATATCAAGAAGCTGCCCTACTCGATAACGTGGGGAATGGACCGGGCTTTACTTGACTTGAGCTCAACATTAGTTTCGCCTGTACAGTGTACACTTGACTCGAGCGAGGTCACTGAGAGCTGAAAGACGTCGACCGGTTGACGTGACACGCAAGAGCTTCAAATCAGAGGTTACCAGTGATCCGGGATTCGACCTTGCAACCAACCCTGCTCACTTTATCTCTACGAACAAGAAAGAACACAACACCTTTTTTTTTATTTGAGAAAACATCACCTCCTTACACAAAACTTATTGTAGCTTTTTTCTCTCATATACTGTTAATTCATTATCACTTTAGAACAATGGCAGATGAGCCTAACTTCAAAACTGTAGCACAGACATACACACACATATGCGCACGTGAAAATACTAGCTAGGAGTTGGGAGAGTCTCTCAACATTCAGAGTGATTTAGGGTGTGCTTAGTTTGGCTTTTAAAAGTGCTTTTTCTTTTTTAAAAGTCACAAGCTAACCAAAGGGTTGCAATCACGTAGCTCTTTCAACAAAAACAGTTGTTTTTTCTTGATACAAAACTCACTACTCACAGTGAGTCTCTCCCTGCTTTCTCTAGTTGTGGAAACGGTAAGTTCGAAAAAAATAAATGTTCACGGCGAGGAAGACCAATGGAGACCAGCATTTCCATCGTTTTGCAGAAAAGCTCTCAAAAGAATTGATGAACCTGAAGAGCAAGAACTCAAAAGTGACAGCCCTGCAGTTTGAAACAGTGTATTCAACCATACTGCAAAGATAATGCCTTCAACGGTCCCACCTGCAGCCGGCACTGTATTGGACCTGTTTTGGGAATGCTAGTTGCTAGAGATGTTATTGCCAGTCTGTATGCGAGCGGAGACTTATTATTTTTTGGCCGCTATTTTCACTCAAGCAACATGCATTCGGATCGAACACTTGCAACAGATTGAATTAGTACGATTAATTCCAAATTCCATGATGATGGCATGATGCGCGCGCATAGGGTCATGACGCGCCACACTACTGCTAGTTCTCGCCTCAGGCTCACCACAATGCTCGCGTTGCCGAAACATATTCACTAACTATTGCAAACTCGCTCGCCTTACAGTACAGCAACGACAAGCGTGTAGCATGGAACGAAGCAAGCAAGGCCGGGACCCAAGGCGCAACCACACTTGCATCTCATCGGGTAGCTGCTAGGAACGTGCGAGAACGATAGCCGCCAGTGCTGCGCCCCATCGCCCTTGTCATCAATCAACAGGCACACTTCTGTTTCAGTTTCACAGAGCCTCCTATCCTACACAACATACTCAACTTGACAGTTGTCTGAGCTACCTACGCTAGTTAACAGCTTCACACGGCGTGAACGGAAAGTTAGAGGACCAGCACAACACGTCCTGATGACGGCACGATGCAGAGGAAGTGCGCCCGAGAATTCTCCGTTTCCTTTTATCAGCTAGCCATTTACTTGTGGGAGCGCTGCAAAAAAAGGTAGAGGTGGAAGAAGAGAGACAATTAAAACATCGGATGTTATATTATACTACAAACCAAGCAGAGAGAGTTGGAATAATGATTCGCCCCATCGCATTGCTAATGGCTTACCAACACAAGATTACCGAAATAGAAACAAGTTAATTACCACGAACGGCCTTGATAATATCGATGAACGCGAGCGCAACTATCACAGCTCCCACTTCAAACATTAGATGCAGCCATAGACTCAAGACAAAGCTTCCAACATCCGAATCTGCAGCAGCCGGCACCAGTTAGATTTCGATCAAAACTCCCGTCCAATCTCGAGCTATATTCGACAGAAGACTGAAAGGGGATTGACGAGAGAGAGAGAGAGAGAGAGAGATGGGGAAAAGGGGACTCACTGTCCGCCCCATCCGGCAGCGTGGATATCCGGACCCGGAGGAAGCAGCTATAGCCGACCACGATCACCTCCTCGCCATGGATCCTCTGCCACCACCCTATCGCCGCCGCCGCTCGCGCAGAGTCGCGCAGGCACTGAACGCAGTCAACCGCGCGCTCGGTCACGCACCAGCCGTCGTCGGCCAGCGTCGCGTTGGTTCTCGGCGCGGCGTAGAACCAGTTGCGGAAGGCGTCTTCGCGCGGAGACGAGACATTTGAGTCCGCGTAGGAGAGGAAGCACTCGTTCCTCCAGACGCCGGCGCGCCCGCTGCTCGCGCCGCAGCCGCCGGTGACGTCCCTTGCGGCGGCGGACAGGCACGCCTCGCAGGCACGCACCGTGGCCGGGGAAGAAGTGACGTTCGCGCCGAAGCAGGCGCCACGCGCGAAGGCGCTGCCGACGTGAACGGCGGCGAAGGCGTCCCGCTTCGCTGCGGCGGCGGAGGGGAGCGCGGCGAGGGCCGCGGCTAGGTTGGCGCGGAATGTCGCCTCGTCGGTCTTGGACAGAACCGGCGCCGGGCCGCAGTGGAGAAGAGGGGGATGGTGACCGCGCCTGCTGATCTCTGCGACCGCGAGGCCAGGGTCGACCATCTCGGCCAAGGCGACGACGAAGAGTAGGAGGAGCGTGGTGAGACGAGGGCGCGACATGTGGTGGAGCTCGCGGGTTGAGTGACTGAGTGGGGAGAGGAAAGCCGGGGTGCGCTGCACGGCAGGACACCTGAGGACTTGTTTTCCGATCCGGCGAATTCCTACCCGACACGCTGCCTTTTTCTCTCTTTGTCCCTGTTTCGGTGCAGGTGTTCGCCGCGTCTTCGAAAGACGGACGCGGCATCGATCGGGACTGCGTCATTCCTCCAGAGCAAGACACCAACATTCCGTTATAGGTCAATGCAGGAGTAAACAACACTAATTAGTGATCAAACAACACCTTATTTTGTCGTATTTTTTCCAGACCAGAAAATGATGATGATAGTCTCAGCAAAAAACAACAGCTATGCTATTAATTTTACCCGCGCCGACCCCCTCACCACTGGGAGCACTCCGCGGCCGCGCACAGGTTCTCCAGCGCCGCGACCCGGGTCTCTGGCCGCAGTCGTCGTTTGTAGAACCATCCGCGGAGCGACTACTAGGAGGAGCAGCAGCGCGGAAAGGCCGGAGAGCTTTGGCAAAGCTAGCGGTGCTCTGCGACGGCGATCAGGAGAGGATTGTTAGACAAGTTTTGGCATCTAGTAGTAGCATGCATTGCATTGCTACTGGGTTTTTGATTGACCGACTGAGCTAGGACCACATGCTTTTCGTATGCTGACAGCCACGACGACACTCATCGATCCTTCGCGGCAATGCATCGATGCAAAGCTATTGCCTATTGCCGCACGCAGGCATACGCGTCTTACCATGTTCCTTTGATGAAAACGCTTCCCGACGATTGAATTGAACACCCACCAACTTTGCTCGTCTCTCTCTAGCTACTCAGCACCGATCTCGTGTTGCATGGTCACTTGGTCAGTAGTGGGCTCTACGGTGTCGACCTGTTTTGGGAAGCTAGAGCTGCCGTGTGATCAGTTTTGCACGCTAGCGGAGCCTTCAGCTCAGCGCGCGTGAAGGGCAGTGGCTCTCTGCTCCTTGTCCCGCCTTTTTCCTTTTCACGAATTTGACTTGGGTAAAACACAAGGATTCCGATCGATCACGTGCAACCGAACTGCCCCGGTTTGAAATGCCACGATGAGCACCAGTGCTGGTTCTCGCCTAAAGGCTACCCATCAGTTCGCTGCGATGCTCGTGTTGCGTCGTTGCCTATTCGACTAGTGCAAACTCGGTCAGCTTACATTACAGCAACGACGACTAATTAATGTGGAATCGAGCAAGCAGGGCCTGGAAAGACGCGACTACACATGCACACTTTGGTTGTTTCAGTTCAGTTTCCCGAAGCCTCCTGCACAACATACTGAAACTGAACCTAACAGTCGCAGTACCTACGCGCAGTTGACAACTTCCGACGGCGTGGAAGGGGAAGTTACAGGACCATCACAACATGTGTTGATGACGGCAGGATGCAGAGGGAGCGCGCCCGAGAACTCTCCGTTCGCTTTGTCATCAGCCATTGTTATTAGGTTGTGGGAGCGCTGCAAAAACGTGAGGGCGAAGAAGAGAGGCCATGAGGAACCATGCTGTATCTTAGTACAAATCAAAACAGGAATCTGGAACGGAATTAGCAGGCCGACATATGGAAATTGATCGCATTTCTAAGCGATCATACAAACACGAATGTACCGAAACAAGTCCCAACTCACCGCGCACGATCTTGATGATCCTGACGAACAAGAACCCAAGTAAAAATGCCGTCCCATCTACCGCAACGCACAACAATACTCCGAAAGCATTTCGAGCGGTCTTGTGATGACTCCCATCTGCAGTCGGCAGACAGCAGGTTTGCCATCAATATTCCGGTCATTTATTTCTCGAACTCCCGGAAACAAAGATTGCAACAAGTGACTAAAGAGCTGGAGAAAGGGCGGGGACTCACAGTCCGGCGGCCCCTGTGGCAGCGTGGATATCCGGACGCGGAGGAAGCAGCTGTACCCGACCACGATCACCTCCTCGCCGAGGATCCTCTGCCACCAACCTAACGCCGCCGCCGCTCGAGCAGAGTCGTCGAAGCAACGCGCGCAGTCGACGGATCGGTCGGTCATGCACTCGCCGTCGACACCGCCCAGCGTCGCGTTTGTAGTGCTCGGCGCGGCGTAGAACCACCCCCGGAACGATGCCTCGCGGGGGGAAGACGCGTTGGATTCGGCGTAGGAGAGGAAGCACTCGTTCCGCCACACGCCGGCGCGCCCGCTGGCGACGCAGCCGCCGGTGACGTCCCGGGCGGCGGAGGACAGGCACGTCTTGCAGGAGCGAGTGCTGAAGCAGGCGCCGCGCGTGAAGGCGCTGCCGGGGCCGGGCTTGCCGATCTGCAACGTGGCGAAGGCGTGCGGCTGGGCTGCCATGGTAGAGGGCAGGGTGGCGAGGACCGAGGCCAGGTTGGCGCGGAATGTGGCGTCGTCATTCTTGGACAGAACCGGCGCCGGGCCGCAGTCGAGCAGAGGCGGATGGTGGTGGTGACCGCGCGTGCCGCTCGCCGCGACGGGGACAACCATCCCGACCACAGCGAAGAACACGAGGAGCGTGGCAAGCCGGGGGCGCGACATGTGGGCAGAGTTCGGTAGTTGGGAGGAATTCGATCACTGGAGTCCGGGTCAGAAAGGGTGGATGAGTGAGGAGAGAGGAGTGACGGGGTGATTGATTTTTGCACGCTGCACAGAGACCTGAGGACTTGTTTCCCGATCTGGCTGATACCTATCCTATGCGCTGCGTTTGTCCTGGTTCCCGTTCCGGTGCAGGCGATGGCTGCGTCTTTGAAAAATGAACGCGGGCATGGGGACCGCGCGCCATTTTATTGGCGGAAATTTTCCGCGCAAGCGCAGTTGTTCTTCCCTACGCATCTCGACGATTGACACAAGAGCATACTAGATGCTATTGCTGAGTTCTAGTAATCTTGAGCTGTAGATGAAACGTCACGTTCTTGGCACACACGAACGCACTCAGGCATGTAGGCTACATTGACGTGATAATACATTCGTGATCAGTAATACTTAGTAGTTGGTGGCAACAAGGCCGCGTACCAGTGAGTGATATGCACGACATGATCCCGCACGCATCTTTTTGTTCGGAGTAACTTATGTAGCTACTTTTAACCAGCAAGACGCGTGTGCCTGTGTGATCTTGCACACGCGCACGCGACGTTCACTCTTCGGACCACGTCACGTGGGCCTCGCCGTCGACCTTGTTGAGCCCCAGCGCGCCGCCGGTGGCCCGTCAACCATATGCTTTTCCGATACAGCGGCTAGAAATTGTGCTCCTTCGCAGCGCCTCCAGTCTCAACCCGACGCCACGACGCCCACGACGCCGGAGAAATCGGACCCCGAGCGCGCTCCTCTCCTTCAGAACCACTCCCGAGGCCCACCCTATAAAGTCCCGCACCCCCAGTCGTCGCCCGTTTTCCCTCCCCGCTCCTCCCTTTGCCTAGAGAAAGCAATGAACCGCCATTGACATTTCTTCACTGGTAAGCCGTCGTCGGCTCGTTTTCCCTTTGATCCAAGCCGAGTTTGCTCTTCCTGACGTCACAAGTGGAACCGCAGGGCCACTAGGAGCACGAGGAGCCCATCCCCGTCGCCTCTCCGCGCCGGAATTGCGACATCGACCAACTCCGGTGAGCAGCACCGTCGCCTTGCAATTATGTGATTTGACGCCGTCGTTTGACTAGATAACCATAGTCACGGAACCGCAGGGTCTCACTGAGTCCCCCACGCCCTTTCGCGACGCCTATCCGAGCCTGCAGAACCGTCTCCGACGAGCGCCGACGACCTGAACCGCACCTCACCATCACGAGCAGTCGAACACGACTCCCGACGTCACCACCTTCTTTTAGCCTCCTGGTGAGTACGCGGCGTTCCCCTCTCTGTTTTGCACTAGTTCCTATGGAGTTTAGGCTAGTGCAGCGCGCTTCCCATCGCCTCCGGTGAGCTCCCTGGAGCAGCAATGGCGTCGCCGCCGTGTTTAGGCTTAGGAAGTTACGTGAGATCAATTAGCTTTGACCAGCACCGTTGGATCTGCTAGGGATGGTGTAGATTAGATCACAACATACCTCTTCGTTCTCCAACCAGACTTCGCCATGTGTCACCACTTAATCCCAGTCAGCAATTTCGGATTTAATTTAATTAGTTTCTGTTTATTGCATCGTTCTGACGTCAGCCTTGCACAGTAATTCGTCTCCCTATAAAAAATAATTCTGTTAATCCCGAAATTGTGCACAGTTTTACAGAAAAGCCCCTGTAACTTGAAACCCTTATAACTTTTTCATATGAACTCCGTTTTAGGTGATTCTTGCGCTCACGCGACCGTGACGATGTAGGCTTTCTGCTAGTATATTTTGTTTACTGTGATTCTACTGTTTATTTTGTGTTCTTAGTATTGTTTGTTATTGCTTGTCGGTACCGTTGTGCAAGATTAGAACATGTTCAAGAGCCGACGTTCGACCTCCAAGAGCAGAACTTTGAAGTGTTCGAGCAGAAACTTTCTGGAGGCAAGTGTCCTTGACCATATTAACCCTATTTATAGGATATGTTATTTTATAAAATTACATGCTGGTCTAAATTGAATCCCATGTTATGGTTTACTAGATTTTTCTTATCAGCCTTTGGTTTAGTATATAGGATAATGGGTAGAGTCTTGCTTAGTGTTGCAGTCCATGGTTGGGTTTAGGAATTGGTATAATAATCTTGACTAATGGTATAATGAAGATTGGTAATTGCTTTTAGCAACATGGAACTTAGGTGATCTAAGTAGGAGGATGATGATGATGGTGCGGGTATGCACGTGTACTCGGTATGGTACTGTAGGATTGTAGTGGTATCTGCTTGGGATCACAAGGGTAGGTTCATGGACTTAGTAACCCGGCTGAACAGCGCAACCATGAGACCAATATGGGTACGGCCTGGCCAATTAATTAGATGTTCACTTATCCTTGTATGTGCCAATTGGTTGTTCAGTGGCGCAAGAGGGGGATTCTGCAGCGGAGGGAAAATAGACTCCATGTATGCTGTTAGCGGTGAAACCTCAGCGGGTGCGTACAAGATAACTGATGCTTTGTAAAGGTCTTGTAGTGTGACCCTGGCTACACACCATGGAAGTGTGTGGTAAAACGGAAAGCATGACTCATGGTGAATGTGTGCAAACCTTGCAAAGATAAAACTGTCATGACAGCCGTGCTCACGGTCAAGAGCGGGCTTGGACTTCTCCGTGATTAGTTGGGATTTGGTGGGCTGGATGAGTTGATGGTAGCCAGGTATTGGAACCCTAGTGAGTCGGTAGTCGGATTGGAAATCCGATGAGCTATTCCTTGTATTTTGGTCTTATCGGAACTTGGAATTATACTTAGTACAATAGGATGCCTTTATAAAATGAGTCTAGGTTAGTTGCTTAGTGCATTAAACCTTAAGTAATCCTTTCTTGTTACTAGCCATGCATGTCATAAATTTCTCCCACTTGCTGAGTACTCTATGTACTCACGCGTTACTCTTTCCTTCTCTATTTCTTGGACCATACGTTGCTCAGACAATGCAGAAGAAGGAGATATCGATGGTGATGACTTTGATACCGATGTGCTGTACTAGGCTGGTGTTTCACCGGACAACGCCTGTGGCTGATGGAGACACGCTTCATTTGGATTGTTGCTATTGTATCTTTTCTTTAAGACCTATGGGTCCTTATGTAAATATATGTTTAACATTTACCTCGCTGTAATGATATTTCATATTTATCGACGCATGTATGACTAAACTGATCCTGGCATACATGTGAAGTGTATCTGGTTTTATGTTAATAAAATCGGGTGTGACACGGAGTTACCGTTAGTCACATGAGATATTGGATATCTTTTTTTTTTCACATGGAAACATTTTCCATTAACCAGAAGCTTGCTGGTAATCAGCAGCTACGAAAGAGTTTACAGAATTGGGACAGGAATTTGCCAACAGCATAACCTCACTTGGACCTAACTCTGAACCCAAGTGAGCCAAATGATCTGCTACCCTATTACAACATCGTGGAGTGTGCAGAACTCTAACACTTATGAAAACCCGACGCCATTAGGGTCTTTACATCTTGAGCTATCCTTCCGAATGGAGCCAGGTCATATTTCACAGAGGTAAGCGCCACACACAAGTTGGCAGCATCCAATTCGAGTTCCACTTTGGCAAACCCAATAGACATCACATATTGCAGAGCTTCTAATGCACCTTGTGCTTGGGCCTGCAGAGCGTCATGACAGTGATCCATTCTTCCAGCTCCCGAGCCTAGCACCTCTCCTGCTTGGTCTCTGATGATGAAACCCCAACCACCATTTCTGTACTCTGAATTGAAAGACCCATCTGTGTTAATCTTCACCCATTCAGCATTTGGTTTTCTCCACCTGGGCACTCCTACTATCGATGTGGTCTCCCTGTTGTGGAATTCTTTATACTCCACAAAAGTCCTTTGAATCAAATTTGCTATGCTTGATGGTGGCATCCTATCATTACCAGCATTGGTGTCATTCACTGTCAAAAAAAGCATTGGTGTCATTCCGTTTAGACCACATGGTTCATAGTGTTACAAATACCAACAGCTGAGTTTCCTCCTCCCACTGCCATATCAGTCTAAATAATTCTATACTCGAATTTGCAGCCTCCATATGTCCACGTTTCTCTTCCAGCAAAAGACAATCACTACGGGAAAATCAATCTTTGCCGTATGTCTGAAACTTTGCCGTGTGTTTTATTTCGGGCACACGACAAAGGTGAATGTTTGCCGTATGCTAAATTAAAACACACGGTAAAATCTTTGCTGTGTTTAACACACAGCAAAGGAGGGTGTTTACCGTGTGCTTTTCTTGGCACACGGCAAACACCCTCTTTGCCGAATGTTTTTTCCCTAACACTCGGTAAAATATAAATTCAAATTATATTTAAAATTAATTCAAATCAAAAAATTTTGAACTACAAAGTTGTATAACTTTTGAAGACTTATAATTTTTATTTTGATCATTTGTTCATAACTACAAATTAATGCCATACTGCTTTTGCGTGCTTACATTTGAAGAATAGGTGATCTGCGTCTTCGTCTAATCGAGCACACATGGGACAGAGTGTATCCACATCCAATCCCCTGCTATTGATCTTTCTTCGGAGAGGCAAACTTTTGTGAGCAAGCCTCCAGGCGAAGTGTTTCACCTTGTTTGGCGCTTTGATGTTCCATATTTTCTTCCAAGGGGAAGTCGTTCCCATTGTCGGACAATGAACAGTGTTGCCTGAACTAGGGCCATGGCCTATTGCTGCATCATCCACACTCACTTTATATGCTAATTTCACACTAAAGATTCCTTTCAGATCAAAATGCCAACCAATGCAGTCCGGTCTATTTGCGCGTAAGGGAATGGCTAGTACCACATCAGCATCCTCTCGTGGCATGGCAAATCGGACCAGCTCCTCATTCCACCTATGTGTGACCGGATCAATTAATTCACTAACACGCTGGAGAAGAACTGGCCCTTGAAACACTATGGTTTTCCTGGTCAGATCCCTCGGAATCCAAGGATTATCCCAAATGTCAATACTGGTACCATCCCCTACCCTCCATATCATGCCTTTCTTAATCAGCTCAATCCCCCGTGTAATACTTCGCCATTTATATGATGCCCCTTCTCCTGCTGTGGCATTCAGAACATGATCATTAGGGTAATATTTGGCTTTCAATATCCTCACACACAAAGACTCCGGATTATGAATCAGCCTCCAGACTTGTTTCGGTAACATGGCCATATTAAAACGATATAGATCACGAAAGCCTAAACCTCCATCCTTCTTTGGCTGCACCATCTTCGCCATGTATATGATGCCCCTTCTCCTGCTGTGGCATTCAAAACATGATCATTGGATATCTTGAGAGTGCTAGAGAGAGTAACTATAGCATCCATACACATCTAAGGTTCGGTGTGCTTGAGAGTGTGTTCTAGGCTATTACTCTTGGTCTATGGTGGGACCTCTGATTAGGCGTCGGTGATAAGGCTATCATGATCGGTTATGAAGATCGTCACACGTTTATACATAGTTTAAGCTCGTCATTGAAAGGAGCATCGATAGTGAGCGCACGTGCCAGTTCAAGGAGTCTGGCAAATCATCAAGGGAGGCAAATCATCAGGAGTGATTGCGGGCTCGTGTGCGAGGACTCTACTTAATAGCGAGAGGGACCGGTACTCCGACGAGAATGATCCAACTAGGAGTAGTGGAAGGCGCCATCCTTTCGAAACCTTGAAAAAAGAATCATGGCTCATATCTTACTTATACTGCTTACTTTAATTTATTATCTTCTGTGTTTACATATAATGCTATTCATGCTTGTGTGCTTACCTTTCTCTTGTTGATTACTTTGTAGACTTGCATGAATAGGCTCTTTGCTAGCTAGTAGTGTTTAGCTTCCACATTTGATAGCTTTGCATGAGTAGACTCCTTTGCTAGCTTGTTGTTTGATTCGCGTGTTTTATATTACTAGCTTGCGTAGAAGTTCTATTATCTTGTGTGATCTATAAATATGCTTAGGTTGTTGTTTCTTTTATAGTACTATAATATTGTTAGTGTGATCACCATTAAAGCTGCTATAGGAGTTGATTGAGTGTTCGGTTTTAGCTTTTAACAAATTTGGTACATATAGTGTGTTCTCGATTTACAGACCCCTCCCTCTCAGTCACTCGATCCTTTCACAAGCCCCACGTTTAGGAGCCTCCCATTCTCCTCTCATCTCACTCTTTTTTTTCATTTTTTTCTTTCTTTCTTCTCTCTCCTCTTTCTTCTTTTGACCCCTTTATTTCTCCTTCTCCTCTCGGCATGAAGCGCGGGCGGCGCGGCAGCACCTGGCCTAGGCGAAAGTCAGGGCGGGCGGGTCGGCGACATCAGACTCGAGCATGAGCGGCATGGGCATGAGCGTTGATCTTCACCTCTCGTTGGATCTTGTCGTCCCCATCACAGTCTTAGCTGCCATCCAGCCCATCTTCCCGCCTATCTTCACCGTTGGAGAGCAATGCTCGCTCCCAGGATCTATGCCTCTTACTAGTGCGTGTCGTCTCCCTCGTGCTCCTCGGCTTCTCCTAGCCATCAGTGTGCCGAGCACAATCGTGCGAGCGAGAGGGGCTCCTCATCTCCAAACCCCAGGGCACGGCGCCGATGACGACAAGGTGTATCTTCCATCCTGATCATTTTATTTGTCAGGTTGGAAAATGTCTTGGATAGAGAATTCTAACTCAGGTTCAACTTGAATATGAGGTCTTTCAGATTACAACTTTTCTATTTCAAACTGTGACCAGTGATGCTGAGGTCTTGCAATTTTTCATTGCTCCTAGCTAACCTTAGGGAATAGTCCTAGGATTATGATTCCCCTCCATGTGCAAGACGTAAGTTTTGCACATTTTATCTAGTCTTTCCAATGTTCTAACAGGCATTCAGGAGTATTGAGGTAATGTTGTAACACGCGATAGAGACATAGCCGATGAAGCTATTGTATTCAAGTGGCATTCAGTGAAGGTTGGTGTATTTCTTCAAACTTGGTAGAGGGGGGAGTAATTTTGTAGGGAGGGGCATGTGTTCCCTATGCTCTATGTATATCATTGACTATATGAATTTTTACTAAGTAACTGATATAAAATTTTAATCTAGATACATTCAATAGCAACATATTACTACTTGGATCTCATGCTTAGTTTTTTTAGCTCGATCCCTGTTTACTTACTATAACAAATCTAACTTTTCCCATCTTTTTTGAGAAAACTGTTATAAATAACTGTGTATCAATGGTTTTAAATATATATAAAATTAGTTTCTATACCTGTTTTTTTTTGAAAATAAATAAATAAATGAGTATAACAAGTAAAACTAAATGATTGTTCTTAGTCTTCATAGTGGGTCCTCGCCTTCATATTTTTTTTTGTGAATAAGCAATAGGTAAGGTAATACTATAATGCGCCTCATGTAATCGAACAATCATCATGATAATTGATACTTACGTACCTCCTATCCAGGTGAGCCGCTGCATGCGTCTACCTGTTTAGAAGCTTAGGAGTGACTACCGAAATGCATTAACACCACACAAGATTTAAATGAAATCAGACTCTTCACTCGAACTATGCATTTTCTATCCCAATTGTCATTCCCACCAGGTTAAATTTTCCCACACTTTTAAAAATATTGTTCGGCAGCACATGATTCAAATCAGATCATAATGGCGTACAAGAGCAGAAACTAGATATAGATGAGGTGCAGATCCTGGTTTCGCTTTGAGCCTCTAAAGTGTGGAATGGATCGAAACAAACCGAGTTTCAGACCAGTCCAGGCTCTACATTAGGTCGTTGCATGTGGGATGGGCTGTGTTACAGAAATTTTCAACCCAAAACGAACAAAGCTCTATGTGACGGTTCCAGGCACGGAACGCGATCTGGCGTCGCTGTCGTGTTCGGGACGACAGAACCAGGCACGGAACGCGTCCTCGCGCGCCGGCGATGCGTTGGTGTCCGCGTACGCCACGAAGCAGCCCGCGGATCGAGGACGAGGACCCGGTTCGACGCAGCGAAGCAGAGGCCGCGCCGTCGCGTCCGGACGACTGCGTGGTAGCGAACCCGTGTTTTGCGCGGCCGCGACGACGGCGGAGGGGAGGGCGCCGAGGGCCGAGGCCAGGTTGCCGTGGAACGCGCGGTCCTTCTCCGTGGGCACCGGAGTGCAGTCGAGCAAAGGCGGGAGGTAGACGCGCGTGCTGTCCAGCGTGAAGGCGACGCCGCGGGTGGCCGTCACGAAGGCTATGATGATCACGGCCAGGAGGATGACCATTCGAAAGTGTGTAATGAGGGAGGCGCGGAGCTCGCTGGTGGTGAGGAACAAAAAGGGGAGGGTGATCTGCTCGCCGGAGTGAATCGAGGAAGAGTCAAAAAAATACAGGAATGCTTCTTTTCAATCAATTGAAAAAACAGCACCGTTTCAATTAACAACATTTTATAATGCATGGTGTTAGTTTTGTAATTCTTTTGTTTTTTTTTAATTTGTAGGATTATATGTATTGTAATTAGTGTTATGTATAGATTATAAATTTTTTTTTTACCTTTGTGTATCTATTGGATCTAGATCCAAGAGCTAAAAGCGTTTATTAAAAGGAACCCTCATTTTTAATCGATTGAAGATTGAAAATTACACTCTAAAAAAAAAAGGGCTGGAGTAAGGAAACAGTAGGTCCAGGATGTTTCTTGCACCCCACCTGAGGAGAGGACTGGTTTCCCGTTTGGTCCACCAGCTGCTACCTCCTCCGTGCTGATCCTGTTGACTATGTGGCTGATCACTTTGTCTTTGGAAAAAGGCACACGACTGGGTCTTTCTGAGACCCACTAATTATACAGCGTCTTTCAATGATGGAGGAGTTCTAAAGAAGGTCATGAAACTAGCACCACTTAAATAGTTGCTCACATAGCCATTTGGCTTTGGACACAATTTCAAAACCCTTCGTCTTTACGAGCTTAAATGACACACCACACCACACCTACATGCTCTCTTTAAAAAGAAATCTAGGGACATCTCCCATACTAGGTTGGCTCTAGGGTAGGCTACATTTTTCTTTAAAACAAAAGGCTACATTTTGCTTGTTGCCAACAATCTTTTCGGGTATGGTATTTTTTTTCGAAAACAATACCATAACAATGAGCAAGATGAGTTGCCCATGTCATAAGCAACCTCGACAAAAATATTTGAAAAGATTCTTCAAAATAATCCATAGCCAAAAAGTAAATCTGACTACAGTTTAAGGTTAGGATACTATTTTTTATTTTGCATTAAATACAGTCGGATTCCAAATAAAATTTTGTTCAACAGCCTCCCTTTTCCCTCGGTTTTGCCGCCTCCCTGCACTCCTGGTAACTTCTTTTTTACTGACACAACAAGGTCAAGTGCCGTGAGGCCGTGTTCCTTACGTTCATCCAAACATTTCATACGGCACGGCAGTCATGAACGTTAATTACCCCATCTGAACATAGCAGCGATTTGCCGTGGAGACTCTTGCAAAACAGAGTCTGTGTTCACAACCGCACTAGCGGAAGCAGAGCATGCTAGATGACTATAAAAGTGATCAAGGGAGTTCAAGCTATAAGCAAATATGGCGACTCCACGAGCTCTAGCTACTACCGCGATCTTCCTCCTCGCCATGTTCTCCACCTCCCACGTCGCGTCCGCCCTCCGGCCGGGTACCAGACTCGGCACGTGCAATGCCAGCGGCTACCTCCCGGGCAAGTCGGGCCACTGCGAGAAGAGCAATGATCCGGACTGCTGCGAGGACGGCAAGCAGTACCCCCAGTACCGTTGCTCGCCGCCGGTGACCGCGAGTACCAGGGCCGTGCTGACCCTCAACAGCTTTGAGAAGGGTAAGGACGGTGGCGGCCCATCAGAATGCGACAACTCCTACCACAGCGACAAGGAGAAGGTCGTTGCACTGTCCACTGGGTGGTTCAGCAACATGGCACGCTGCGGCCACCAGATCAAGATCACCGCCTCTAACGGCAAGTCTGTGTACGCCAAGGTAGTGGACGAGTGCGACTCCGTACACGGCTGCGACGAGGATCACAACTTCGAGCCACCTTGTGACAACAACATTGTAGATGCATCGCCGGCGGTGTGGGATGCCCTGGGGCTCGATCAGAACGCCGGCATGGTGGGCATCACCTGGTCCGAAGAGTAAGCGGCAGTTTATATATGGTTGTACAGCATCCACGTACTGTTGTTTATACATGCTATTTGTGATTATATTGTATCTAAAGAGGGTTATGAATCATGAGCTCATACAATGTACACTTATATGCTTTGTATGTTATGTTATTATCATTGAACTCCCTTGGGCTTCATTCTTGTCGGCATTGGTCGCACACGTTGCTAGCTGGACGTGCTCGTGCTTCGTCCGCCGGTTTAGTGGGGTTATTTTTATGGCGACGGTGGCGGGGAAACAACAAACCTCTTATTTTGTTAAGTGCCAAGTCCACTATAGAATTGAACATATATGTTCTTCTCTAGCACAGAAAAAAATTCTGCTCGGAGATAGCCTTTGTGATTTCCAGCGAATCATTGCACACAATATGTGTCCTATGTTAAACTGTACGTCCTTCATCTCGGTTTACTTGTCACTATAGCAATGTTTCTAAGTGTTCCGGTTCATAGCATTTTTTATAAACCTGAAAATAGAGGTTGTCTAGATTCATAAAGTCTTCTATAAATTTAGTATATAGTCATAATAACAATTATTTTAGGATAGAGGGAGTTTGTCGAACAAAGCATCTTTCCTTATGATGACATGTTACATACCGGGTGTGCTATTTGAACTTCCTTAGGTTTCGTCCCAAGTATTGTCACACGCGTTGCTTACTGGTTATTAATGTATTTTTCTTATCGTCGATCTACCCTACGACGACTAGACTACTTCATGCATGTCCGTGGGCCTCTCTCTCTCTCTCTCTCTCTCTCACACACACACACACACACATCCGGCTTATGCAACAAGGGGTTGCCTGTGTCTATGGACGAAATCAACCCTTCTCCATCATCCCTGCATCGCCTCCTCCTCCACATTTGGCCTAACTCGACCACGTTGTCTCACCCGTCTCCATCGTGCCTTCGGCTCCCTCAATCATTGGTGTCCTTTTTTCTCCTTCGCAACAGTGTATCTATGAAGGAGTCAACCCCCCCCCCTCTCCCTCCTCCCAACCGTAGCTTCAGCAATGGTGGCGACATCCTTTCTAGCAGCGCCATCATTCTAATTGTCGTCAAGGGGGGTGATGCCTCCCTGTGCTTATATAAAACATGCAGAACTAACGAGCTACTGTAGTTTTGTAACGGCCTCAATGCACACACAGCACCTCCTAAGAAGTCTCTATTACTATAGCTGGAGTCTAAAATCAAAATAGAAGGGGATGTTGGATGAAAGTCGATCAAATCAAATCAAATAATTCATTTTCCAAATCATAATCCTCAATTATTTTTCTGATTCAAGTTAGAGCAGATAATACATGGATGCGGATATAAATACAAATTTTTTTAGATACCAGAGATGATATGGATCTAGAACGGAGATGAATTAGAAGCGAACTTTTATCAGATAATACGTCTTATACATCTAAACATAGAAAAATACAATTTGATTGATAATTTGTATAATAAACTTATGCAATTATAATATATATGGTATAAAAGGTTGATTGAAGCGGCCATACAATAGTTGAGCATATCATACAGTCCAATCCATCTTAGTCAGTGGTAGAATAAACATTACATGTTTTTCTTACTATTGTTCGATAATCTTATTATGAGCTTCGGATAATTCATTTATAATTATCCAATAATTCACATTCGTCATATTTTATCAATATCATAGCCGATCCCATGTCATCAGATTGCTAAGATACTTCAAATGCTCCACATCCTTAAAAATGGGATTCAGATAAGATCAGATTCAAAAATTATTCACACTGCTTTCACAATTAACGGGATAATGTAACTATGAATATTAAACTTCTATAATCTTTCTCCATTCTTCAAGTTTTGTCATCGTTGACTTTGTGAGTTATATTTGACCATTCATACTATTTATATTATTTTTAAAATTATTATTTTATCACAAAAATTAAAATATATATAAAAATTTTATATGTTTAAACTAATATTGTGAATCCATGGTAGGAGGGTTCATGTGAGAAAGAGAAAATCATGCGTTTGAAAGTTTGAGCTTAGAAAATACTACTATATTTTACTATATTTTGCATAAAAATAGTTTATTCCAAAGTAAAATTTAATTTTCAAAACCTGCCTCTCTTTTCCCTCGGTTTTGCCGGCCCAAGACCTCCTTGATTTTTTTTTGGAGGGGTAACCCAAGACCTCCTTGGTAAACCTTTTCTTTTTACTGACATAACAAGGTGAAGTGCCGTGCGGCCGTGTTCCTCACGTTCATCAAACTATTTGATACGGTACGGCAGTTCATGAACATTCGTTAATTGCCGACCCATCTGAACATAGCAACGAGCCAACGATATACCGTGGATACACAAGCAAAACAGAGTCTGTGTTCACAACCACACTAGCGGAAGCAGAGCATGCGAGGTGACTAACTGACTATAAAAGATCACCTTTGTAGCACTCCAATCTCAAGCACCCCGGGCACAGAAAGTGATCAAGGGAGTTCAAGCAAAGCTAAGCAAATATGGCCGCTGCACGAGCTCTAGCTACCACGGCGATCTTCGTCCTGATCACGCTCTCCACCTCCCACGTCGCGTCCGCCCTCCGGCCCGGCGCCAGCCTCGGCACGTGCAGTGCCAGCGGCTACCTCCCAGGGAGATCAGGCCATTGCGAGAAGAGCAACGACCCAGACTGTTGCGAGGACGGGAAGCAATACCCACAGTACCGATGCTCGCCGCCAGTTACTGCGAGTACCAAGGCCGTGCTGACGCTCAACAGCTTCGAAAAGGGTAAGGACGGTGGCGGCCCATCAGAATGCGACAACTCCTACCACAGCGACAAGGAGAAGGTCGTTGCACTGTCCACTGGGTGGTTCAGCAACATGGCACGCTGCGGCCACCAGATCAAGATCACCGCCTCTAACGGCAAGTCTGTGTACGCCAAGGTAGTGGACGAGTGCGACTCCGTACACGGCTGCGACGAGGATCACAACTTCGAGCCGCCCTGCGACAACAACATCGTCGATGCATCGCCGGCGGTGTGGAACGCTCTGGGGCTCGACCAGAACGCCGGCATGGTGGGTATCACCTGGTCCGAGGAGTGAGCGGCACTTATACATGTAGCGTGTGATTATTATTTGTACCGAGGGTTGTGAGTGTGAGATGATGACCCTGTATGATGCTTTATGCTGTGATCATTATCTGTGAATATATGTTGCGCTATGTACACTTACCACTATAACCTGCATATTCTGCAAATACACATTAAGCGAGCAGTTCTGTACAGGAGTTGAATTCACACCAAACAACACTGCTTTCTTCAAGAGAATAAACCAACTTACCATATACCTCTTGAATAGTACTCCCTCTGATTTTCTTTTATTGAGATTTGGACATTGAACAAAACTTCTTCTTTTAACATCAAGAAAAGAAAATCAGAGGGAGCAACTGAAGTGACCTTTCCTAGATCAGACAGAATTGAATTCTACAAGATCTCGCATCCATACAGCCAAATGGTGGTGATGGTGGACCCGGGGGGGGGGGGGGGGGGGGGTTATTCCATGACACAGATTGAAGTTACATAATTGTTTTAACATTCGATCATGATTCAGTGAGCACTCAACAAGGAGACCAGTTACATGAAGGGTCAGTAAAAGTGGATGAGGAACCCGTTTGCAATTGAAGTAAAAGCACAAAAGAGCAATTCAGAGGAGGATCCCATGATCGTCAATTGGCAAACTAGCAGTTCATACACATCAAGTAGATTCTTCAGCTGTGCACATATCTTAGCTACCTCATACAACTTCAACAAGTCTTGCCCGAACTGAATTCTGATCTGATATTTGTTCAATACTGCTCATGGAACAAAAGGTGTATTAGTATTTCCCTAAAAAGATCTCCCAAGAACAAAAGGATGTTCATTTAGCAATCATGATCCAGTAAAAGGACATTTGCACAAAAATGGTGCCTTATAGAAAAGGCAGCATTTATCTTATGATACTTGCCTGTAAAGAATCTCTCCACCGTGTACCTTCTTAGATATCCAATTAGGAGCTAAATCTTCTAATACATGCAGCTGCTCTTCTATCTCACCTGTCAAGTTATAGGGATAACATACAATCAACACAACTTGAAAAAACAAGTTTGAAAGAGTTTTTTGGAATTGTTATATTGACCATTATTACCAGTATCTTCTATCTCCAAGTTGTTGGCAAGAATATAGTGAACAAGTTCCTGTTTTGTGATTAGTGAATTCTTGGTAGATCGTGAAAAGTCACACACAATGTCAAATGTGGCACGTAAAGAGGTTAGCTTTTCATGGGTTTCTGCTGGGTCATCTTGAATGGTTTTGCCTTCACCAGTCAAATAGACAGGATCATTTTCCTGCAAAAATAAGTAGCAGAGACAATTTTATCCAGTTATCTGTTCTGATTTAACCAAATAACTGAAAGCATGTTGTCAGTTGTAATTAGTCATACAGCATGACATACTTGGAAAATTAAGGTGAACAAGATATATATATATATATATATATATATATATATATATATATATATATATATATATATATATATATTGTGTCTCAGTTAGGGGGAATAACAAGCATCATCGGACTCGACTATCAATGTGCATCAGGGAATAGATTATTGGCAGGTTGCTATTGGTTGTTGGTAGTCCAATGGCTGGTTCATTTTTCTTTAGCACTGACTACCGCCAACATTCTAGATATTATTGAATAGTTGCATATACCCAGATCCTGATTATTGTGTTACATAGAGGCAGTTAAAGGTCAATTCGGTCCACATGAAAGATAAGAAAACTTCATAACTGAATGCAGAAAGAGTCATCCACAGTTATTCCACTGCAAAGTAATGATTTCAAGAAGTGATATCCAAGCAAAAGCATTTCCTATGTAGACTATGACATCGTCTAGTATTTAAGCCCTCCAACATGTAGCTATATACAAATCAATACACAAAAGCAAATAAATGTACAGGTGGTGGTCTGATGGAATTATCACATACCTCCAGCAGATTTGTAACAGTAGATGTTTCTTCTGAGAATAAGCCTTTTTTAGCAGAGACCTCAAGTTTTGCAGTATTTACATCATGACAAGCAGGTTTCCCTTCAAGCTTTAATGGTGAGTACATCATCAGTGTTCTGCGAGCCGAGCTGGCTGACCGTGGTTCAGAAATGGGCTCGCATGTGGTCTCAAGTTTGTCGAGTGGAGTGGGTAATGGCCTTTTTGGTGTCTGCATTGCTGGTGTTTCAGTCATCAATGGTGAATCTGAAGTTCCTTGTTTTGGTGTATTCTCTTGACAGCAAGTGATCAAATGGCGGTTTGGAGTGGCAGAAATTTCAGACTTCACTGAATCTGGCATATGTGTGTCTTGCTTTTTAGGACTTGTGCTTGGCCCTTCTGTTTCATGAGAACACAACAAGCTCAGTTCTGCTGGATCAGATAACAATTGAGTTTTTTCAGTCCCATCAGGGATGAGTTTCTGGGACATGAGTTTGTGGAATGAATGTGGGAAGTGGGAAGCATTTGAAAACCCATCTTCAGTGGAAATCTGCAGAGGTGACTCGGTAGAATGTCCATTATGCGGTGTCCTGAGATATAAATTCTCCTGTGGTCTTGAATTGAAGGGTTCTGGTAGGATAGCCTCAGGAATTTCTTTATCCTACAAAAAAAATGCTTAGAGCATTGTTACGGTCTCAAGATTGACAAAAAAAATTACATAAATGCTGAGAGAGCACATATTGGTTCACTTGAAATGAAAAGAATGCACTCAAAGCAACTTAAGGGGAATATCATGCAGTGAAAATAATGTGTCAAATGAGAAATCCCAAGCCAATTAAGTTTAGTACCTTATGATGAGCATCCAAAAAAGCCAATAGCTTTGAGTAAAAAGCCTCACAAATAGCCATGGATGGAGACTGATCAGTACTTTTGCATTCAACAACATCCATGACAAGTGAAATTTCCATCTCAGGGTACATGCATAAGCTTTTCTCGTCATGCAAGAGTATCCTCTTTATCTGGATTGCTTCAGGAAACAAATGCTTCATCTGTGCCAAATGACCGTACGAGAACTTCCTGTAATGAAGAAAAGTTATAATCCAACTGAAAGAAGAAAACCATATAACAGATAATAACCTTTCAAGATAAAAACTGATGTTGTTATGAGTACCTCTTTGTGAGTACTTCCACCTGGGTTGCAATGTTCTTATAAGTAGTCATCTTCTTCCGCAGGCGCAACAATCTTATAGAACTCTCCATTCGATTGAAAAGATTAAGCAAAATCTTGTGCCTGACATTATAAACAAGAATGCATCATCATTAATCACTGTCAGGCAGAACCTGTGTGAATGAAACGAAAGCAAACAATTATAGCTCACCTCTCAAGAAGTTCAATGGGTCTATCATCTGGACGCGGTTCAGACACATCATATTCTTCATCATCTGTTTCATCCTCATCTTCCAACAGCTGACTGGCAAATCTATCCTTGTACCTTTCTGCAAGCAAATTCCTTGCCAATGAACTGACAACAGTCCCTCTCCTTCTAGATTCAGGCTTCTCTGGCGTGGGTGACTCAATTCTGCTTTCAGAATCTTCCATGTCAACTTTCAATTTCTGTACAGTTTCAGGGCTGCTTGATTCATTACCAGCATGAGCGACACTTTTCTCATGGTCCAGCTGAGTACTTGCCCCCTCATTCATTTTAGATTCAAACACTATAATGACGAGAAGATCATGTATTAGATACCTTGCATACAGTAAATGCAGCAAATTAATCGAACATAAATGCAGGACAATAAAGGCGCATGGGTATTTTGCAGAAAGTAGCACAGTACAACATCATACGAGAATAGTAGCAATTGAACTATTTTGTCATATTCTCTCCATAACAACACAAGGTTTTGGAGAAGAAGCCTGGTGGCTGCTCCTGCAGGCGCAAATCAAGCTGTTACCCCGGCAAATGAAATCCCAAATTTGGAGTGAACAGAACTAGCACAGCCAATTAGAATTTTGAGCGAACACTAACAAATCCACCCCAAACCCTAGACGTCCATCCACGATACGGCGCAACAAATCGACCCGAAAATGCGCCACTTCGGCCACAACAGGCATGGGATTCGGAGAAAACACCCACACCAGCAGCCGAGCGTGAGTTGGTATCACCAAACAGCGCACCCGAGTGGAGACGAGCACGAGGCGACGAACACAACGACAAAATTCGAAAAGAACAGGTGTACAGAGGGCCAGATCCCGGAACCTTACCGAAGGATTGACCTCTCAAAGTTCTTGTGGTTTCGGATCCCGACGGGTTAGGTTCTTGGGGCGCGAAATTCCGCCGTGGGAGCAGCCGGCGGCAGAGCGGCGGCGGCGGGAGTGGGTGCCGTTTGGGAGGGAGAGTGGAAGAGGAAGAAAGCGAAAGCCACGGGTGGTGCGCTTCAAAATAAAATGGTGGAGCAGAGGCAAAGTGAACGCGACGCCCCCCGAGCCGAGCCCAACGGCTATATTTTCTGGCCCTTCTTATACGTCAGTGCCAATGAGAGCTATCTGTGATGCGGACTTCCAGCCCATCTGATCTGCTGCATCGAGGCCAGCCCGTTCTAGCCCACGAGCGTCGTGAATCTCCTCCGCGAAGCCAATTATCAAAAAAAAAAAAAGTCCAACGCGAAGCCCACAGAGCAGCGAGAATGGATGCGCCGCACGCGTCCGCCGCCGGCTCCGACGAGCTCCAGCTCGCTCTAGAGCGGTGCCGCGCGCTCCACAGCCGCCTCGCCGCATCGCCAGACCTACCGCGCCAGCCCGCCCTCCGGTCCCTTCTCCGCCTCGTCGCCGCCGAACTTCGCTTCCTCACCTCTCTCCACTCCGCCCCGCCGCGAGCCGCGCCGCTGTCCTCCAACCTGCCCCATCTCGCGGCGCTTCACCACCTTCTCTCCCACCCGGTCGTGCGGAGCCCGTCCCGCCTCGCGCCGCTCCCCGGGGTCGACTTCGTCTGCGCCTTCCGCGGCCGCTCCGCGTGGGCGCTCGTCTCCGCGAGCAACCCCGCCAGGCTCGCCTGGGTCCCGAGCGGCAGCCTCCAAGCCCGCATCGCGAAGGTGCTGGACGCCGCGCGCGGGGCGCCGCCCGCCACCTGCCCCGAGAAGCTGCTGCTCGTCTTCTCGCGCGGCGTCGGCGCCGACATCGCGCGGGGTCTCGCGGAGGTGTTCGGGGCTGTGGAGACTGACTTGCTTGTGGAGTTCATTGGCGAATCAGAGGAGGAAGGATGGGTTCGCGTCGGTTTCCACCCAAGTGAGGAGATGAGGACCTTCCGGGCGTTTGAGATTGACGTTGTTGAGGATGATGGCGAGATGCTTCCCCCACCGGAGGCCGTAGTGGCAGAGGGGCGTGGTGAAGATGAGGTGCCTTTGCCATTGGAGGATGGATTTGGTGCCTTCTTAGGGAAGATGAACATGGGATCCAGGGAACTGGTGAACTTGGACACCACAGCTCTGGTTGCAGCAGTGTCTGGGATCAGCAATGGCGGTGTGGGGAAGCTTATGGCTGTGCCGGAGGCAGAGACCAGGGCAAAATTCAAGTGCAACTACAAGTTCGTAATGGATCAGGTGATTTGAAAATGTTTGATTTACAATCTAGTCTTGTGATTGACCATTCTAGGATAGGTAGTTCACAGTTTGTCATCTCAATTTAAATGTTTTAATTCAGCATTTGTACATATTTTATTCAAGATCTCTTTAAACAGCAGATCATGCAAGTATGTGGAGATAATTGTTGTTTATTGCTACTTTGTAGCAAAGAATTCCACATCAGTGACTTGCTATGATCTATAATTAAATGTCCATGCAGTCTAGATTTATGATAGAATGATAAGCTTGCTCTGCTTGATGGCAGTGTACTTACAGAAGTCCTATGCTGGCATATTGTATTGAATTTGTTCTTGCTTGCTTGCAGGCACAGTCTGAACTGGAATCCCCAATACTCCTAGAGTTGGGGAAAGTAGTGAATGGGAAGCAATGTATCATATGTGAGACTGTTAATTCGGAATTCAAAGAAATTGTGTCGATGTGCGGTGGACCTGAGGAGAAAAACAGGGCAAAAATATTACTCAAACAACTTATGTAAGTTATGTACTCTTTTACATAACTAGTTTGGCTAGTATTTGTATATTCTAATGAGCCCACCATTGCTAGGGTGTGAATTACTGATCCTAAGGCTATAACCTCCATCCCTTTCACTTTTTTTGGGAAACTAATTCATTTAATTGTACTGAAGAGGGTTGGGGGTCAATAGTTTGCACCTCTGGGCAGTATTCTAGTGCCCAGATGTATCTTTGTTCAAGGATTATATTCATTGTTTGTTTGATTCGTACTTAATGTTTTGTAGACTCGCAGGTGGTTCAAAAAAAAATATATGGTATGTATTTGTAGTAACATGCTAGGCTAAGGGGGCTTAGTGTAAATTGGTGGATATTTGGTGTTAACGTCATACTGGATGCTACATTTTATATGCTTGGAAACTATTTATGCTTTGCAACCTTGCTTGAGAAGAGCGCCATGGGTACTAACCTGCTGCTTTTTCATAAAAGTGCTCTCATATCAAACGGGCTCTAACTGTAACTGCGCTGAAGTAGGAACCAGTACCACTGTTTCTTTTGGAATTCACTATTTATCAGTGAGTCATATTCAGTGTGTTTGTTTGTGAATGTCCTCGAATTCTATTTGAACCAAACACCAAATCTGTGTTTTCATACTTATCAATGTGTTTTGCTCTTGCAGAATTGTCCTCGACAGTCCTTCAACACGCATGATGGATCTCCCGACAACAAGGAAGCTTGCAATGAAGAACAAGATTGTATTTGGTACAGGCGACCATTGGCGTGCTCCCACCTTGACTGCTAATATGGGGTTCGTTAGGGCTGTCTCACAGAGTGGTATGCCTTTGTTGACCATTGAGCACAGACCTCGCGCACTGATTGGCTTGTGACTGGCAGATAGACCTTAGCCTATCAGGTATAGCTGTAAGGATCCTGTAGCTGTAGTTCTCAGAGTGAAACAATACAGAACTTGGTAGTCCACGCCAACATGGTTTAGGTATTTAGCTGTAGGTTACTCCAGTTCTGTTTCATTTGTACATAATGTGTATTATACCTCGCAGTCTCGCTCTGTTGCACTTGAGTTTATGCAGTAAAACAACAGTGTCTTCATCATAATATCCTAGGACGTGTTTGGCTCGACAGAGTTTTTATTCATGTGTTGGTATTTTCGTAAACATGTTGGATAATCAAATCTTTCATCCACACGCTGCTCAGATTGCACGGATTGAGCTTGATGGTGGTATGCTTTTCGAGTTTTGGGATCCAATGTTTGTTTTCACTTGGAGAGAGGCACCCTTCTGTAACCGACTGATGGTGAAATATTGTACTCCGATCTGTCTGTGATAATGATCAAATATCTCTGCAAGGTCTTGCACGCTCTTAGTTTGTCAGTGATACTGTAGCACCAACTTGCAGAAGCAGAACTATACCGTTTAATATCTTCTCCAACCCATAACCTACAATTTAGCTAATGCAAATCGAGCTGTTTGCATTCGCCGGCACCGTCTCTACTCACAATCAAACAATCAGTGTTTGCTTTAACATTTGTGCATTCACGGACAGAACCTGCCCAGACCACGTTGCGCGGACATGGCTGCTCAAATGCATCCATGGCCAGTTGCTGGACGGAGCAGTCACTCGTCTTCACACGGACCTCTGCTCCGCAGCGCGAACACCACGCCATGCCCGGCGGCGCATCCCTCGCGCACGAGCGTGCCCAGGTCGTCACTCGCAAACCATGGTCTTCACCATCATTTCCGACGGAGATGTTCACCATCGTTTCCGCGGCGATTGCGATTTTCCCGACGGTGACCACGCACTTGTTCAGTGAAACTATCGCGGGCGTGGCATCTTCTTTCTCGTTGGAACTTGTGCTCGTGACATTTCGTCGAACACTTTGCGGGCACAGAAACCAACCTTCAAGGATTTGAGTCCATCTTGCCCGCGCGGAGCCGCAGACCACCCGCACCGGTGTCAGGTGCTCGGAAATCTGGCCTGCGCCGATCAATTACTTACACAGCGTAAGCCGCAAGCAAGTGACGATCGGATTCAATCGTTTATGGAAAGACCGGAACCAGCTAAGCAGATGTCAGAAAAACCTTCCATATGCGGCTTCCACTCGGACATGCCTGCCTTCGGACCGCTAGCGAACCCGCGGCCGCTCCCACCAAATAAATAGGGACCCCAATATCCCCTCTCGGCTCCTCCTATCTCTCCGCTCCTCCATCTCTCGCTCGATCTCGCATCCCCTTTCCCTAATCCCCTTTTCTCAAGAAGTCAAGAACCGAGGAGAAGGCAAGAACCACCATGGCGGCGGCGGCGGCGAGCGTTCGATCCCTCCCGCCAGGCTACCGCTTCGTGCCCAAGGAGAAGGAGCTTGTCGAATCCTACCTCCTCCCGCGCGCCCGCGGCCTCCCCGACCCGTTCCCCGGCGTCGACATCACCGCCGACGCCGCCGACGCCAGCACGCCGCCCTGGAAACTCTTCAAGCGCCACGGCCGCGGCGACGACGACGAGCCCTACTTCTGGGTCCGCGGCGACGGCGAGAACGCCAAGGCGGGCGGGGCGCGCCAGCACCGCCTCGTCGACGGCGGGTTCAAGTGGAAGAGCCAGCGGTGCGTTCCCGGGGTGCTGGACGTCGGCGGCGAGAAGATCAAGTGGACCAATCACATGCTCAGCCTGCAGCGCGGCGACGGCGGCGGCAGCCTGGGTTGGGTCATGCACGAGTACGCCATTGTTGAGCCGAGCTGCGTCGCCGTCAGGATCTGCCACATCGCGTTCACGGGACGCGGCCAGAAGCGCAAGCGTGTTCCTGCGGGGTGCGACGGCTGCGAGAGCGAACCCGAGTCTCAGCGCCTGCGCCACGATGTCGCAGAGCCATCGGAATCGTGGACGGCAAGGAATTTCGACCAAGAAACGGAGCAGGTCCCCGGCGCGATGGGGCAATTCCATGGAGGTGATTTCTTGGATCAATCCGCGGCGGATCAGAACACGCACTTCGCCGCCGCCACGGCCGTCGCATCACCTCCGGATTCATGGATGACAAGCGGGATCGGCCAGGAAGCAGAGCAGATTGGCCAAGAAGCAGAGTACCTGGATGATGGTGAAGATTGCCTAGGCGGATCCGCGCCTCACGAAGCACAAGTTGCTGTCGCCGATGCTAGTTTGGGGACGCCCACGTTCGATCAGGGCTACTCCGACGCGGCGCAAGCTCCTGCAGTCCACGCTCCTTCCGACGACTTCATCACAGAGATGGTCGAAGAGATGATCGACCCTGAGGCGAACTTGGAGTGGAATGATCAAGTGTCGACGAGTGAGCAGCAGATCGTCATGACGCAGTCGTCGTCGGCTGTCCAAGAACCCATCGTTGCCCAGAACGTGTATGAGTACCCGCGGCTCTGCGGCATGCTGGGCATGGCCGCCGGACCGATGGACGGTGGATTTTTTGCAGACTTGTGCTTCTGATAGCTTGGAGATACTCTTGGAACATGAACTGCGAGTTGCAGAAAAGCTGTAGCAAGTAGCAGAAAAGCTTTAGCTTGCATCGCCAAGTTTTGTACTAGCTAGTAGTTGGGCTTTGCAAACTGCATCCCGTCAGTTGTGAATCTTTATCTGGTCCGTGACCAGCCTTCTGTAATCAACAATGCTACTCATTTTGTGCCCATTGATTTATGTAATGTTCAAATCATTCTGCAATGTTGTTTGATTTTGAAGAAAAAGAACCATATTCAGCATTTGTACTTAGATTTCTTTCTTTTTGTGTTCTTCCACAAGTGTATGCTTCAAAATACTGGGTCCAAGTGCAATACTCTGAACTCTGAAAAATATCTATCAAGAACCAAAGTTCTCTGTTTTTCTAAGGGCAGTTAGCAGATAGGGGTCAAAGCCAAATTCAGAGCTCACCGGGGTCAGGGCTATACCAAGCAGCAGCAGTATAGCACCAAGACTGGGTAGTTCCTACTGAAAACGGGTTTCAGTCTTTCTGAGCTCATGAACCTTCAGATTTTGGAAGATTTTTTCTAGTTTTTCTTTATCAGAGTTTTTCCGTGGCCTGGTAGCCTGAATGAAACAGAAGTAGCAGAGCTTAGACCGGCTCGCACCAATGCACTGGCTTTAGCTGTTTACTCCACTATTACCTGGTGGATGACCACTCTTCTGTAATCAACTGGTGCCCTAATCTAATAGCCTAACTAGTAACTAATTATCTAATTCAAGGCTCACCTAGAAGGGTCAGGGCTATACTAAGCAGCAGAATTATAGCACCAAAATTTGATGTTCCTACTGAAAACGTGTTTCAGAGCACATCACTGTTAAAATACGACAGAAACCCAAAAGGCTTGTGCTTTTGTTAGCCTGAACTGTAGAGGACTTCTTTTTTAACATGAATCGTCAGATTTTGGGTGGATCTTTTTGGGTACATTGGCATCCAAAATGGGGGGCGGTGTCGTATCATGCTTTTGATTTTCTAGTGACGGGCTATCTAATTACTAATCTTCCATTTGTTCTCATCAGATTCTTTTGTTTGCAGAGACAGGAGTCTTGTTCATTCCCCAAGAAAAGTAATCGCATTTAAGCTTCTGTAATCAAAATTTCAGAAATGTAGTCATGAGTCAAGATTGATACTGTAATTATTATTGTCAAGCAAATTGCTGACATTCGCAAACGCATTCTTCAAACATTTTTCTTTTGACGAAATTCCTAGCCAGACGATGCCTTCAGCAATGATAGTTATCGAGTGTGTGCCCTATGTTTTGCAGCAAGACCCGTTACTGACATAGGGATTTACTGTGGTCAATGCATTTGGCAATGTGTGTACAACTGTGGTGGGGCGTATTATTTTCAGTCAGGGAGCGTACAACCTATAGAAATGGTAATTGCATGGTTTTGAAATGCACTATCGGTAGAAAATGCGAAATTAGTTTGTATCAGTTCTGTTTATTCTTTGCTATAACTTATAAGGGGAAACTGACTGTTTGACTTGCCTATTTTAGTCGATTATTTTGAGTTTTTTTTTATTATATGGGGAAACTGACTGAAAATGAGACTGAAAATAGTCAATTCTTTCAGTTATCTGAAAACATTAGCTTAATGACGTGTGAAGTTCTGATTGGCTAAAAAAATTTATTTAAACGAAAACGAAAATTAGCTAAGTGTTAAATAGTCATTCCCGAACTTACTAAAAAGTTCAGACGAATTATGTCTTTTTTTTTTTCTGTTGAAGCTTGTGTTAATATTTTCGTCGAACACCTGGTGGGCACACACACAACCGACCTTTCGATTCTAACATCAGTTTTGCCCGCACGCAGATCATGCTCAGAAATCTGGCCAGCGCTGATGAATTACTTACACAGCGTAAGCCGCAAGGAAGTGATGGTCGGATTCAATCGTTTATGGAAAGGCCGGAACCAGTTAAGCAGATGTCAGAAAAACCTTCCATATGCGGCTTCACTCGGACATTCCTCCGGATCGCGCGCGCGAACCCGCGGCCGCTCCCGCCAAATAAATAGGACCCAACCCCTCTCCGCTCCCCCATCTCCCCGCTCCTCCATCTCTAGCTCGATCTCGCATCCCCTTTCCCTAATCCCCTTTTCTCCAAGAAGTCAAGAACCGAGGAGGAGGCAAGAACCACCATGGCGGCGGCGATGGACGTGCGCTCTCTCCCACCAGGCTACCGCTTCGTGCCCAAGGAGAAGGAGCTCATCGAATCCTACCTCCTCCCGCGCGCTCGCGGCCTCCCCGACCCGTTCCCCGGCGTCGACATCACCGCCGACGACTCCGCCGCCAGCACGCCGCCATGGAAGCTCTTCAAGCGCCACGGCCGCGGCGACGATGACGAGCCGTACTTCTGGGTCCGCGGCGGCGGCGACAGCGCCAAGGCCAGCGGCGCGCGCCAGCACCGCCTCGTCGACGGCGGGTTCAAGTGGAAGAGCCAGCGGTGCGTCCCCGGGGTGCTGGACGTCGGCGGCGAGAAGATCAAGTGGACCAATCACATGCTCAGCCTGCAGCGCGGCGACGGCGGCGGCAGTTTGGGCTGGGTCATGCACGAGTACGCCATTGTTGAGCCGAGCTGCGCCGCCGTCAGGATCTGCCACATTGCGTTCACGGGACGTGGCCAGAAGCGCAAGCGTGTTCCTGAGGGGTGCGACGGCTGCGAGAGCGAACCCGAGTCTCAGCGCCTGCGCCACGATATCCCGCAGCCATCGGAATCAAGAAAGCTCGACCAAGAAACCGAGGAGATGCCCGGCACGATGGACCAATTCCATGGAGATGACTTCTTGGATGAATCCGCGGCTCAGAGCACATACGTCGCAGCACCTTCAGATTCATGGATGACAAGCGAGTTCGCTCAAGAAGCAGAGCAAGTTGCCCAAGAAACGGGGGAGATGCCCGGCGCGATGGGGGAATTCCATGGAGATGACTTCTTGGTTGAATCCGCGGCGGATCACGATCAAAGCATGCACTTCGCCGCTGCCGTCACGGCCGTCGCAGCACCTCCGGATTCATGGACGACAAGCGAGATCGGCCAAGAATCAGAGCAGGTGGGCAAAGAAGCAGAGTGCCTGGATGAGGGTCAAGATTGCCTGGGCGAATCAGCGCCTCACGAAGCACAAGTTGCAGCTGCCGATGCTGGTTTGGGGATGCCGACGTTCGATCAGGGCTACTCCGGCGCCTCGCAAGCTCCTGCAGACCAGGCTCCTTCTGACGATTTCATCACTGAGATGGTCGAAGAGATGACCGACGCCGAGGCCAGCTTGGAGTGGAATTATCAAGTGTCGACGAGTGAGCAGCAGATGGAGGTTGTCACAATGCAGTCGTCGGCTGTCCAAGAACCCATCGTTGCCCAGAACATGTATGAGTACCCTGTTAGGAACAGGAAGGCTACTATAGCATATAATGATTTCTACCGTTCAATTAGAAAACCTTGTAAGGAGGAGATCATGGATTGTTACCACTAGACGCGCGGCGGCTAGAGTTATGGACTGGTAATTCGTACCTCTTGCCCCGCCTCCATTTATATAGACCCTTCTAATGGGTCTCGATAAGTTGGCCCATTAATGAACTAATCCTACACGGATCAATATCCGTATGTCCCTCACATACAGATCAAATCCGTAATGTCTCTTGGACATCTTTCCAACAATCTCCCACTTGCACTAGAGACAATCACATAGGCAAGCGATGTTCCAACCCGTTAAGTGTGTGACCCGTTAGATTCACATATACACGATAATGATGTAAAAACGCTTTTTCAAATCATAAATCAATAGCGACACCTAGCAGCACATACTGATTCTCGTGTACACATAAAGATCATATCGGCTGAACCTTTGACATACACATTCAGCGATCCCTTTGCCTCACGATATCAGTCAAGCTCAAGGCGAGATACGTGCCATCCCTGTAATAGCTCGACCATTCACTCGAACGTCTAGTGGATTTATCATGACTAACTCTTAGTCATCGTGATTAACTTTTAATCACATTGGCATGGCCATGCACTTCCAAATCCATCTAACTCGAGGGGTCCAGAGATATCTCTCCTGTTATTAGGAGGGGCAAATTCCATCTTGACAGTTCACACCCCATGACATGTTTCATAACATACCCGAAAGCTACCTTTATGACTACCCAGTTACGAAGTAGCGTTTGATAACCCCTAAGTGTGCTACTACGCATTCGGGGGATCAATAACGATCTCAGGTCTAAGGATCCCGAAGGTACATCATTCAAGACAACGACTGATGGCACAAAAATAACAACATAGCAGAGTCTTTTAGTGGGTCAATCCAACACCATGTTCTCCAACATGTGTCCACATTATTGATTTGATATCTCCATATCAATGATCTGTGAAACTTGATCATCAACCAATACATGTGCTGGTCCATAAATCATTATTGTTCCACATAATGATAAGGAACTAGGGATCATTTAGGATAATATTATGAAAAACAATGAGTTTCACAAACAAGTCACGTACTTGTCAATCAATGCAATAATTATTATCCATGGAACAGAATAACACTTTATTCAATCACACATAAACACAGCCATTACACAATCTCTCATACATTAATCATGCAGATATCTAATACCCATGGATCTCATATGTGTCTCATGCTTGAGCTGAGAGAGAGGCTTTGTCAACGGATCAGCGATGTTTGAATCCGTATGCACCTTGCATATCTTTACATCACCTCGAGCGACAATGTCCCGAATGAGGTGATAACGCCGTAGTACGTGTTTGTTTTTTTGATGCGCTCTAGGCTCCTTGGCTTGCGCAATGGCACCACTATTATCACAATAGAGATCCATTAGACTGGACGCACTTGGAACCACACCCAACTCAGAAACAAATTTTCTGATCCAAACAGCTTCCTTTGCAGCTTCTGAAGCGGCAAGGTACTCGACCTCCGTTGTTGAATCAGCAACCGTATCTTGTTTGGAACTCTTCCAGCTCACCGCGCCTCCATTGAGGCAAAACACATATCCAGATTGCGATCTCGAATCGTCTTTGTCGGTTTGAAAGCTAGCATCAGTGTAACCATTTACAACGAGCTCTTCCTCACCTCCATAGACTAGGAACATACCCATAGTTCTTCTCAAGTACTTTAGGATATTTTTACTACTAGCCACCCAGTGAGCTTCTCCTGGGTTTGATTGGAACCTGCTTGCAGCGCTTAGAGCGAAAGCTACATCTGGGCGCGTACATATCATGGCATACATGATGGATCCGATAGCCGAAGCATACGGGATCACTCTCATCTTCTCTATCTCATCAGGTGTCGAAGGACACTGAGTCTTGCTAAGAGTAATGCCATGCGACATGGGCAAGAAACCTTTCTTGAAATCTTGCATATTGAACCATTTTAATACCTTGTCGATGTACGTGTCTTGGCATAATCCAATTAGCCTTTTTGATCTATCTCTATAGATCTTAATGCCCAAAATATAAGCTGCCTCTCCTAAGTCCTTCATAGAGAAACTCTTTCTCAAAGAAGTCTTTACAGCTTCAAGCAATGGAATATTATTGCCGATCAACAATATGTCATCCACATAAAGGACCAGAAAGACAAGCGCGCTCCCACTAGCCTTTTTGTAAACACAAGGCTCTTCTTCGTTTTTAATGAAGTCAAACCCTTTGACTACCTCATCAAAGTGAAGATTCCAACTCCGAGATGCTTGCTTTAGTCCATAAATGGACTTTTGAAGCTTGCATATCTTCCTAGCATTTTGTGGATCGACAAAACCTTCAGGCTGTGTCATGTACACATCCTCACTTAGGTTTCCATTAAGGAAAGTCGTTTTGACATCCATTTGCCATATCTCATAATTATAAAATGCGGCAATTGCTAGAAGGATCCGTATAGACTTTAGCATAGCAACGGGCGAGAAGGTCTCATCATAATCAACCCCTTGAATTTGCTTAAAACCTTTCGCCACCAATCGTGCCTTATAGATGTGAACATTTCTATCCATGTCTATCTTTTTCTTAAAAGCCCATTTACACTCAATGGTTTTCACATCATCAAGCGGATCTATCAAGTTCCAAACTTGATTTTCTCTCATGGATTCTAATTCGGATCTCATGGCTCTAAGCCATTTCTCAGAGTCCAGTCCCATCATTGCTTCATTGTAAGTCTTAGGCTCATCATTGTCTAACAATAATATGTCGCGCTGCCCCCATGGTTAGGAGCGTGAACTTTTCAGGAACACGACGTGCCCTTTCTGACCTACGTGGGGCTGGTGTTGCAACAATTGGTTCAACAACAACTTGTTCATCCAATTGTGGTATAGAGGAAGAAGAAACATTTTTTGGTTCTTGATCTTCAAGTTGCACCATTTTCCCACTTACCCTTTTAGAGAGAAACTCTTTCTCTAGAAAAACACCATTACGAGCGACAAACACTTTGCCCTCTTCCCGATTGTAGAAATAATAACCTTTGGTTTCCCTAAGGTATCCTACAAAGAAACATTTATCAGACTTGGAAGAAAGCTTATCAGACGTCATACGTTTTACATAAGCCTCACATCCCCAAATCTTAAGAAAAGACAATCCGGGACGCTTCCCAGTCCATATCTCATATGGTGTCGTTTCCACGGATTTAGATGGAACCCTATTAAGTGTGAAAGCGGCAGTTTCTAGAGCGTATCCCCAGAAGAACAATGGAAGATCACTTTGGCTCATCATAGACCTAACCATGTCTAACAAGGTTCGGTTCCTCCGTTCGGATACTCCATTCCATTGGGGCGTTCCTGGCGGAGTCCATTGTGGAACAATTCCACATTGCTTTAGATGTTCACCAAATTCATGGCTCAGATATTCACCACCACGATCAGATCATAGAAGTTTAATAGTCTTGCCTAATTGATTTTGTACTTCATTTTGAAATTCTTTGAACTTTTCAAAGGATTCAGACTTATGCCTCATTAAGTAGATGTAACCATATCTACTAAAGTCGTCGGTAAAAGTTATGAAGTACTGAAAACCACCTCTGGCCGTGCAACTCATTGGTCCACATACATCCGTATGTACAAGTCCCAATAGTTCACTCGCCCTTTCATTATTTCCTGTGAAAGGCGACTTAGTCATTTTGCCAAGTAAACAAGACTCACATGTGTCAATTGATTCAAAATCAAAACAACTTAGAAGACCATCTGTATGGAGCTTCTTTATGCGCTTCTCATTTATATGACCTAAACGACAATGCCAAGTATATGTGGGATTCAAATCATTAGACTTGAGCCTTTTCGCATCAATATTATAAATGGGCTTATTCTCAAGATCCAAGTAATATAATCCATTCACCAATGGGCAATTACCATAGAGAACATCATTCAAATAAATAGAACAACACTTGTTCCTTATTATGACCTCATAACCATCATCTTCCTCCAAACATTTTGAAGAAATAATATTTTTTCCTATGGTGGGAATGTAATAACAATTATTTAATTCCAAAACTAATCCTGACGGTAATGAAAGTGGATAAGTTCAGACGGGCATCGCAGCAACCTTTGCACCATTGCCGACGCGAGCATCCACCTCGCCCTTTGCACATTTCCTTGCTTCTTTAAGCCCCTGCAACGATTTGCAAGTATGAATCATCGATCCGGTATCAAATACCCATGAATCATAAGGACGTGCAGCAACATTATTAATTTCAATAACATTGATACCTGAATTAGAAGTGTCTGCACACTTCTTCTTCAGCTCTTCCAGATAAAGCTTGCAATTCCTCTTCCAATGACCGGTTTTCTTGCAGTGAAAACAAGGTTCACCAGCTGCCGGTTTAGGATTAGGAGCTGCTGCAGGGTTAGGCTTAGCGCTAGAGATCTCATCTGTAGCCTTAGCCTTAGGCTTGCGCTTTCGCTTCCTGCTATCCTTTTGAACCAAGTTGACTTGACTTGGACCAGATTTCTTGATGCTTGCCTCAGCTGTCTTAAGCATCCCATGCAACTCAGCCAATGTCTTCTCCATGCTATTCATTTAAAAGTTCAAAATGAAAGGCTCATAGCTCGCGGGAAGCGACTGGATAATCACATCTGTGGCCAAATCAGGGTGTAGAGCAGCACCAAGTTTCTCCAGATTCTCAATGTAACCAATCATCTTGATCACATGAGGACTGACAGAACCATTTTCAGCTAGCCTGCACGCAAACAAGGACTTTGTGATGTTATACCTCTCAGACCTTGCTTGGTTCTCAAACATGCCACGGAGTCTCTCAATCATATTGTGGGCATCCACGTTCTCATATTGCTTCTGAAGCTCAGAGGACATAGTGGCAAGCATGAGACAGCTAACATCAATTGTATCATTGGTATGCTTCTCATACTCCCTTTTCTGAGCGGCAGTAGCATTTTCTAGCAAATCATCAGGATAGGGAAGCTCTAGAACATATTTCTTTTTCTCTTGTTTGAGAACAATTCTCAAGTTGCGATACCAATCAATAAAGTTAGTTCCACTAAGCTTTTCTTTTTCAAGAATCGAGCGCAAATTGAAAGTGTTATTAGCGGTTGGTGCCATGATCTATAACAGAAAATATGCAAATATAAACACTATGTAAATGTAAAACTTTTATTAAACATTTTAATAAAAGTTCATTATTCCACTATATGTTTGAACCGTTTTCCCTCAAAACGACATATAGTGGTTTTAAGATCCATATTTAATTTAGATCCTAGTGAGCTTTGGCATCACCGCTAGAAATCTAGTGACATAGGTAAGCAACACTTTGCTAATCACATCCCTATGTGACTCTTGTTTGTTGGATGGCATCACATGCCCCGGCGCCAACATCATGCCCCAAAGCCCAAAACCATTTTGATAGCTTTGTTAATTAAACCAATACTATGTATGTAAATGTCCGATATTTACCCTAAGATAGTTGAGGTACTCTACTTTGGTAGACCTACCATACAACGATCATAATTTTAATAGGTGCAGCTATTGGAAGGGCATATAATTTAATTTTTCTTGAGGGAACCTATTCTAGTATGTTAATCATATCCAATATAAATAACACATGAAAGAATAGGATGACAGGAACATCATCACAGGCAATCATATTAACTGTGAAATAGTATGGCCCCTTTCAATTGGTGATCTCCATCTCCATTGTCATCGCCATGTCTCTCGTCCCTTCAACCATCATGCTTGAGACCTCCATGAACTAACACTTAGCTACTACAACTAATAGCTAGTAATAAATTACATGAGAATATCAAGCATCACAGGTCGACGCGCAGGCCGTTATACAATAATATGACAGCCTCAATCCAGCTGTAACAATGATGGCACACATGCCATGCAAATCACATACATACATCACATGCATCTTTTGGGCCATACCATTCACAATATTCTCTGCAAAAACGAGTTAGGTGAGAAGCGAATGCTAACGTGTTGCCAAAAAGGGGTGTAACAATCTAGGCGTGTCCGTACGGCGGTCCCTGAAACCTCACAGGATTTCATAGATCGTATCTATGAAATCGCAATGGAAATCCTATCGGGAAAATCATATTTGCCCGATTTCGAGTCATTCATAATGCCTCAGTTTCTCATTAGATTTTCATGAGTAGACTGCGGTACATGATCATGATACTATTGGCTCCTCTACTGGCGCACGCAGTTAGTCCCGATGGTGATTCCAGCCGGTAGGGACAAGTCGCGCGTGCACGGAGAAGGAATACAAATAAATCATTGATACATGTATCGCTATCCATTCATTACTTTGTGAACCTCCCTATGACCATTGATCTAATCAACCCGTACACAAGAACATATAATAGATCTCATCTAATACATCAGCATATCAACTATATGTAAAAGATCCAGATCACAAACTACACAAGATCGGCTCTGATACCACTGTTAGGAACGGGTAGGCTACGATAGCATATAATGATTTCTACTGTTCAACCAGGAAACCTTGTATGGAGGGGATCATGGATCGTTACCACTAGACGCGCAGGCGGAGCGGAAGCAAATGTTGAAGCAGCTCGTCCAACATAGTCGCGCGTCGGTGTAGAGGAAGTAGTCGATCACGTCAAACGTCTCCTCCTAGTCCAGCCGTTCGACACCGCAGTAACAGCAGCGCCTCCTCGCGGTATCCACACGTACGGGGTTGGAACACCGTGCACGGCGTGCTAGCACCGGCAACACGGTTAGTGTTGTGGGCGAGAAAAAGAAGAGCGCGGCGGCTAGGGTTATGGACTGGTAATTCGTATCCCTTGCCCCGCCTCCACTTATATAGACCCTTCTAATGGGCCTCGATAAGTTGGCCCATTAGTGAACTAATTCCACACGGATCAATATCCATATGTCCCTCACATATAGATCAAATCCGTAATGTCTTTTGTGCATCTTTTCAACATACCCGCGGCTCTTCCACATGCTGGGCATGGCCACCGGACCTATCGACGGTGGATTTTTTGCAGACTTGTGCTTCTGATAGCTTGGAGATACTCTTCGAACATGAACTTCGATTGGGGGCATGTAGCAAGTAGCAGAAAATTGCATCGCCAAGTTTTGTAGTAGTTGGGCTTGCAAACTGCATCCCTTCAGTTGTCTTCTCCATGAAATTTTTATCTGCTCGAAGACCACCCCTTCTGTAATGAACGATGCACTAATTTTGTGCCTTTCGATTGATGTAATGTTCAAATCATTCGGCAATGTTATCTGATTTTGATTTTTGAAGTGAAAAACCATGTTCAGCATTTGTACTCAGATTTCGTTCTTTTTTCGTTCTTGCACAAGTGGGGGATTAACCTAGATAGCCCGTTATTATAAAATCAAAAGCATGATACGATAACGCCCCAATTTTGGATGCCAATGTACCTAAAAGCTCGAGTCAAAATCTCACAGTTCGTGTTCAGAAAGCACTCTGCAGTCTAACAAAAGCTCAAGCCTCTTGGATTACAGTCGTATTTTAACTTTGATGAGCTCTGAGAGACGATTCCTGTAGGAACTACAAACTTTGCTGGTCCACTGCTCCTTGGTACAGCCCTGACCCTTTTAGGTGACCTCTGGAAATTTGGTTTCGCCCCCTGTTGCTAACCGCCGTAACAAAAACAAAGGAATTTTGTTCTTTATTGGTATTCTCCAAGTTACAAGCTGGCTGGGACAGACATAGGATTACACCCGGTATTTTTAACCATACCAACATGTGTTCTCAGATTCTTTTGTTTTCAGAGACAGGCAGAAGTATTTTAAATCCCCAAGAAATGAAGTTGCATTTAAGCTGCTGCATCCTAAAATTCAGAAATGCAGTCGTGGCTCATTAGTGATCCTGCAATTATTATTGCCAGAAGGCATTGATGAAATGCACACGTGCATTCTTGAAACATTTTTCTTTTGAAATAATTTCTATCCAGACAATGGTTTAAGTGATAGTTATGGAGAGTTTGCCCTGTGTTGCGGACCTATGTCATTTTCAGACTTGTGATTTCTTTTGCATCCTGCAGTGATTGCTAAAGAAATTTCTGAATCTGAAGCCAGTAGCACAAGAAAAGCGGCACTGGAAGTTTGTAATTAACCCATCAGGAAAAGATATGATAAGGCCAATGCAATATGCGCTATATATTACAGCATCAAATTCTCGCTGTAAACCGAGTTGCTAACTGACCATGGCGGAAATCTCTGAAACATAACAGGAAAAGTGTGCAGGCCGTGTTACAGAAATTGCACAGCTAACCAGTCCATATCTCCAGGGTCACCTGAACGCGGTCTCCGTTACAGAAATAGCGCAACTAACCGTGTTACAGAAATAGCAATGCATGAGATCCATTCGTGCTGCCGGAGGCCGGTTAATTATCTTGAAATTCAGAAAATTAGATATGCATTCATGAAATATTTTTCTTTATAGAAATTTCCTCACCAACTGACAGTTATCCGGAGTCTGTCCTGTGCAATTGGCCCATGTTAAAATGAACCGCAGTTCAAGCCTTATACGTATGCAATAAGATTACATCAGCCTTACACATAATTAAGCCACATTGTATAGTTAGGTATGAGCAAAAGGCCAGAGTGCTCAAGTCTTCATCATAGGGTGTTTATAACATCCAGGAAACCTCATGAGTAATGAACCAAACACGTCCCTAATTTCTGCATAATGTCCAGAATCTTCAGGAATGCACAAATCGTCTTTCTGTTTTACATTAGCAAAAAGAATGCAGAAATCTTCTTTCTCTTTTACATTCAACAAAACATACAGTACGTACGGTTGATCACATGTTTGACGTTGTTTGCTGGCAATATGACTCTTAAATGTAATTGCTGCATGACTGAAACTACGAGGAGCCAAAGCAGCCAGCCGTTTATCACGATGCAAAGACACTATTTCGTATCAGAATGTCATTGCAGACGCATGTGGACACGCTGCACTTCATTGAACCAGCCAGTAAAGATTCTTTACAAGTCGTATAAGAAATTCCAGGACTCATCAAGAGCTAGATGCAACAAGAAAAATGGCATTCACCCGTACAGATAAAAATGGATTTTATTTCCAGGCCACGACCAGCATATCAAGACTGAGTGAATAACAGAACTTGATTGTTCCAACCCTGAGCTATTAGCTGTTAAATTACACAAACAGCAAAGAAATGTTTACTGTTCAAATTGTAGAATCCTCTGAAGCCTCATGTAGTGTTCAAAAAACTTAGGACACATCTAGTAAGATTTTCCACAGTGGATCAAGCTCCCAGCTCCCAAGAAAAGCCCAAAGATTGCAGCACTGCCAACGGTGGTTTGTCCAATGTATCTGATCTTTAGCAAACCAGGGATCTATGAAACAACATAATACACTGGTTAGCACTCAAAACAACCAAAAATAAAGAAAACAAATTTGAACTCCTATTTCATATGTAATTCTCCATTGCTAATTAAACCAATGAATGCTACATTACGCCACGACTCCTATACAATAATCTATAGTACTAATAAAGATAAAATAAATGGTATATCAACGCAGGGGTGGGCAACAGTCTTATTTGTCCAGGCAATAATGACATAAAGATGATACAATAGTAGCAGGAGGATACATAGTGTTAAGCTTAGAACATAAACCTTTTGCATCGCAATTAATGACATAATAAAGGAGAAACAATAGTAGCATGAGGATACATAGCGTTAACCTTAGAACATAAACCTTTTGCATCGCAAAACAGCTGATTTAATTCACTTTTTAGCGACTTGAGGCATCAATAATAACAAATAATTTTTTTAATGTTAGTTTATTAAGAACATTACAAAAACCATAATACTGGAAGGGGAATCAAACAGAGGTTGTACTGCGAAGTAGTTTTAAGTCTAAAGAATACAAAGACCGTATGCATACCCTGTATCTGAATGCCTCAAACGTCCCATAGCAAGCACCTGTACAGAAAGGGGCAACAAACAAATTATTAACTCACTATTCATATATATTACAGAAGGCATAAAGAGCAAAAAGCGTGCCAACATTTCTCATTATTCATATCCCAGAAGCAAGTAGGGATCGGAGAAATTTAAGAACTAGCAATAAGCAACATCTGTTAGCATTGAGATCGAGATCACCACTTATGTGTTGTTGAAGTAGCAGAAAAGAAATAAATAATGCAACGTACCAATCTTAGAAGCACCGGCCCTTTAACACATACCAGGGGAAAATGTCCATAAAAGCTCAACTTTCCAAAGGAGCGTGTTTTAAGACTTTTACAAAACTTAAGTCTCAAGAGTTTAATACAACAACTTGTTCAATAGTCCAACCTTAGAACCACCAATAACCAACCATATCTACTCTATCCATAAACAAAGTCCAATACTACCACAAGTGAATGGTAACTTTCCAACACAAAATACTAATCAAGCAAAGTACAAACAAAGTCACAATGCTGTCAACTTTCCGTTATCCAGTCCAAATCAGCAACTAAAATCAAAACTCGAATATTATAACTCGTACGCATTGCACACTGCGGTACAAGCCTTTTAACACTACAGAGTCAACAGTCAAAAGCAACACAGGAAACTTCTGATCTTCGATACCTCCCTTGTCCCGAGACAAAACACCCACGCCAGCAAATTCTCAAAAGTACAGTATACCAAACTAGCAACAGCCTTTTAAAGCGCAACGGTTGGGCGAACAAACTCCATCAACTAGGGAAATTGGTGTCTATCTAGTCATCCCAGTTGCATCACTTACTTCCACCTGCAGAATTCGTATCTAAACAAGAATTCCTAACAAAGGCAACAGCACAAGCAGCCCGCCCCTTACATCTGAGGCCGCAGAGCAAGCAACCTACCAGACAAATCCACCCGGATCAGCTGCTACCTCGAGAAAATCCCTCTAATCGAACACTAGTCTACTTCACCCAACTGCATCTGCGGGCGAAAACTAAATCAGCTCCTAGGATTGGTACAACCGAGCTAGGGTTTAGGGTTTTAGTAAGGGGGAGAGGGGGAGCTTACCGACGGCTCCGCCGACCGCGCCGCCGATGGCGACTCCGGCACCCACTCGCGCCAAGCAGCTGTCTGTCCTCGCCATCGCTTCTCCTCCCGCTTCGCCGCGGCCGCCGCCTCGTGCTCTTCCTCCTCCGGCTGCGCTTCCTCGCCGAATCTTCTTTGTTTTGCTTGCTTGGTCTCTATCCGACTTCGCGCGTTTATGGGCCGGGTCGTGCGTGTCGCTTCTTCCTCAAGTTGTCCGGGCTGGTTTCCTCGTATAGGATTAGTGGGCCGGGATGTCGTTGGATCAAGCGGATCAACCCAGGAAGGCCTCGTAAACCGTCCGATGTACTAATCCGTGTCTTGGATCAACCTATCTGAATTCTGAAGTCGCAAGAAATTGAGACTCGAACACGTTGCTTTCAAAAAAAAAAAAAAAAAAAAAAGAGAGACTCGAACACGTATGGGTCTAGTGGTCTAGTGCTCGTGAGCACTAAAGTTACCAAGACAAGTTTTTCTTGGAATAAAAGTCAGCATCATCGATTGATTGTAAAACAAGCCTTACACTAAAAGAATATTGCTACCCAAGTATTATAATTTGTGCACGGTTTGCCGTCACGTTATTTTCAGGAAGATTATTAGACCATAGTAATATGGGATCAGTGACTTCCATCTCCGGCGGTCAATTATTGTGGATTAGGTGTCGGTACTGGGTAGTATTAGTATTAGCTATGCTTGCTCTTAACTTGGTTCTTGTGTTTGAGAGCAGGTAAACTGCATCTTGACTTGGCTTGTTCCGCAACGCATAAAGTTTGTCCATCTGTACCGTCTGGATCAGCTTGAGTAATATAGTTTGATGCTGTGGTTTTGGGGCAGACAGTTGTGTTAGACTTGGAGCAGGTGAAAGCAGCATGTCACGAAAAGAGATTAAGATTACTTTGTTCACTTCACCATCGCGTTTAGGTAGAGCAGTTGCGCATTGGTGCACCAGGCCTACTAACTGACTGACAGATAGGCACGATTCCTGTGCATTCTTTCTCAAGTAGTAGTCTTCTCCTTTCCCCTATGAAGCGTGTTCGTTGTCAGTGGCTTAATCGTCCTGAAGATCTCTCTCTCTCTCTCTCTCTCTCTCTCTCCTACTAGAACAGATTCCATTGTCGGTTTTTTTCTCTCTCGGAAGAAGACAGCAGGCGAATGACGAAAATTAGTTAATAATAAAAGCAGGAAAGATCTAGTCGTGCATATTATTCCTCTCTACATGAATCAACAACAAAGATATCTGATCTGTACACAAAGAAAGAAAGAAAGACGAACAGGACGGTGCGGGCCGGAGAGTGCCCCTCCTACGCAAACGGGCACTACTACTCTGCTCTGCCAAAGAATCGAACGCCGAGACTCCAGTAACAAGAGTAGTGAAACCAGGAACAAACTACCAACACAAGCATTAATCAAGGACTGAAATCAGAGCTTGATGCTGAACTTGCAGTCGCTGGTCTTGATCTTGATGGGGCTGGAGGTGGAGACGTCCATGAGCCTATCGACGACGAGGTCGCATTTCACCCTTGACGTGACCTTCCACACCTTCACCCCGCCGAGCTGCACGCGCACGGGCACGTCGGCGCGGAACAGCAGCGGCACGGCGCCCGCGCGCTGCGCGTCCTGCATCGCCGACACGACGGCGCCGCCGAGCTGCACCTGCCCCACCACCGCGAGCCGCAGCGTCGTCGTGTTGCGGTGGCCCTGGTAGAACGCGGGGAGCGCGCCGCGTGCGAGGCGCGTGCCGGCGTACCACACGCCCAGGTCGGAGCCGGGCTCGTAGTGGATGCCGATGCGGGTGTTGGGGTTGGTGGCCGTGACGGTGACGTCGAACCGTGCGCGCGCGGTGAGGGTCGGGTCCACCTGGAAGGCGGAGACGGCGAGGCGGTCCACCGTGTAGCGCGGGGCTTTCGGGTTGAAGGCCAGGTACAGCGCGAGCGCCGCGGCTCCCAAGAGGACGGCGAGGGTGACGATGGTGAGGAGGAGGCAGCAGCAGCAGCCGCGCCCCCCGCGGCGGTGCTTTGGTGGTGGTGGGAGAGGTGCGCGTGGGGCCACGCGGTGCGGCGGCAGGGGGCCGCGTGCTTGGTGGTGGTGGTGGTGTTGGTAGTCTGGGCGCGGCGGCGGTGGCGGTGGTGCTGGGGATGGGTCGCCCTTGTCGGAGCGGAAGGAGCCGCCGGGCATGAGCGGCGCCGACGGCCGCCGCCCGGCCTCCAGGTCCTCCGGGTGGATCCGCCTCTGGTGGTCCGCCATCGCCGGGCTCTCAGGCGTAAGATTTGGCAGCTGCTTGGCTTGTCTTGTCTTGCTCGCACTAGCTCCTGTGATGATCTCCCTCCTGCTCTGCCTGTGCGTGTGCGTGTCGCGCTCTGTTTCCACGCCGAAGCGACCGTCTATATAGGATACGACGACGCGACGCGTCACGCCACTGAAACGGGACGCGGGGAGAGGAGAGGAGGAGGTGGAAAGGCGGTTGACTTGCGCGGCCGGGGGGAGGAGGATGGAGGAGGCTTGCGGGTGAAGCGGAGCAGGGTTTATGCGTGTCGTGGGGAAGGAGACGGGAGCTCCAAGTCTTCACCTGCCACCAACGGCAACGAACGCGCTGCTGCGCCTTTTCACTTACTCCCTCCGTTCTTTTTTTCCTGTCGTTAAGACAAGCAAACCAGTGTAAATTTGAACTAAGAAGTGTAAATTTGAACTAAGAAGTTCGTCCTACTGACAAGAAAAAGAAAACAGAGGAGTATTATTTGTCTGCCGGCGTTTTCGCGGTTGCTTAGCTTGGAGCGCGCCCGGTTGGTGCGATGGCGCGTGGAAGGGAGAGCGGATCACGGATCAGGTGGCTGGCCGCCGAGCCGGGTGCGTCAGCGCAGTGCGGCGCGTCGTGACTTTTTTCAAAGAAAGCGGAGCCCGGAGTCCGACGACGCACATGGGGCACACGAAACGCACACGGAAGGAAAACGAGTGCGGGTGGACAGGAGGAGCGGAACCACGTGATTCTCTCTCTCTCTGATCGATGGGGACGCCGCAGCAACCGCGCACACGTGGCGTGCCGACACATCTACCTTTGCTCGAATTTGTCAGGAATCTAAAATCGGCTGATTAAACAAACATATTGTTCTTTCGAATTTAGCGTTATTAGCAAACATTAACTAATTTAGACAAGCTTTGAACCGGTTGATGCCCTGATGCCGGTGACAACTAGCTACGACAGGGGACATTGTTGAATAAACAAGGGCAGCCACCGAACAGGGGAATGTGAAAGGGAAACCGCGACAAGTAAGCCGACGATCTCAAAGCACTGGATGTTTTGGTTTTCTGTTGTTGTGTTGTGTGTTGTAGCAGCTACTGTAGTAGATTGTTGATGGATGAGTGTGAGCGAACAGGATAGCATGCAGTTGCACTGAATTAGGCAAGGTTTGTAAATGCACATGTGGTAGAGTTGACACTTGACAGCTCTACTGTAAACAGATGACCCATGACTACCCTACACTTTCGCCATGACAAAACGATCAAAGTGTGATTGTCGTCAGTGATGAACTGAAAGTTCAGCCGCCATATATGGCTTGGAGCCTTGGAAAACAAGCTCAAATTACAAGAGAGTTTTAGAAGTGCATGTTCCATTGGCCAGGTAGTAAAGTGATGTGCTGCCATACAGACGCACTTGATAAACTGCACTGTAGCTTGTCAACTGCAACGTGAAACGATTTTGAAAGATCACTGCTTATTGTACTAGAAAATTATCTCACTTTATACAACAGGGCGACAGCCAGATGAAACTACCTGTGTATACAATCCGCATATGCGTATCGATCGCACGGTGTGCTGTTCATATGAAGATTATATAATCATACATAAACACATACTGTATGTCTTTGCTCATTTATACGTTCACTCATCAGACCAGGTGATGTCCACCGTGCCGACGTTCTGGTCGAGCCCCAGAGCGTTCCACACCGCCGGCGACGCGTCGACGATATTGTTGTGGCATGGCGGCTCAAAGTTATGGTCCTCATCGCAGCCGTATACAGAGTCACACTCGTCCACCACCTTGGCATATACAGACTTCCCGTTCGCTGTAATTTTGATTTGATGGCCGCAGCGCGCCATGTTCTTGAACCACCCTGTGGACAGAGCCACAACCTTCTCTTCGTCTTTGTGGTAGGAGTTATCACACTCCGACGGGCCGCCGCCGTCCTTGCCCTTCTCGAAGCTATTGAGTGTAAGCACGGCCTTGGTGCTCGCCGTCACCGGCGGCGAGCAGCGGTACTGAGGGTACTGCTCGCCGTCCTTGCAACAATCTGACTGGTTGATTGGATCGCAGTTGCCCGACTTGCCCGGGAGGTAGCCGCTGGCATGGCACATGTGGAGACCGTGGCCATGGCGCAAGGAGGACGCGACGTGAGATGTGGAAAACGCAACTAGAAGGAAGATTGCCGCCATGGCGGCTACAGCTCTGGAACTGGCCATCTAAAGCAGAGATAATTCTTGGGGTGGGATTTCTTGATTTGCTTTGGTATATGGAATGAGATTCAGTAGCGCGTGACTGCGTGAGCTTTATAATCAAATTCGAGTCTTTTCACACTAATTGTACTGAACACGAATTCTTTGGTTGGCACGGCAATATGCTCCTGCGTTCAGATTTTGGCGGACGGAGTTATGAACAGCGTGACGTGCCAAACGGAACGTTGGTTCCATATCTCATTCTGCATTGCGTTAGACCGAAAGTGATTAGGGTCCACTAAGCCGTGTCTTTTTTTTTAGACACAGTAAGCCGTGTCAAGAGTCAATACATGCCCTCCCTCGTCGTTTCTGTTCGAGCCCAGCTTTGGCTCCTCTGTTTCTAACACAAGATCAAGGCATGCCCATATTCCTTATGTATACAGCATATAAGCATTATACAGTTAGACAACGATTTTTTGGAACAAGGGTATGCACCATGAAATGCCTTATTTTGAAGTGGCCATTACAATCAGACATGGCTTATATTCTGATGTAGCAGTACTGCATGCCATGCGTTTTATCTAGATGTGGATTGTAGAATGGTCTATAACTCATCAGAAATTTGAACATCTGACCATGTGACCTTCAACTTTCCAATGCTTTCATTGAGCCCAAGAGCCATATGTTAGTAGATCTCCAGTTGCGCCCAACGGCCCAACAGCCTAGGTCGTGTCCTGATCGGGGGCGCTCCCAACCCATCTCTGGTTGGTGGGCCCCCTGTTACACTGTGCCATAAAAGGTAAGGGTGGAGCCGGGGCTCGGATAACGAAGTTGACCGCCGCCACTGTTCACCCCAACAGACGAGCCCTAACCCGATCTCAAGGTAGGACGCAGGCAGTGACGGGAAGGCTCACCTTCTGCCGCCACCACACCACACCTCGCCGTCGATATCATGGTTGGAACCGATATCGCCGCCAGGACTTCTTCCTCTCCGTCCGCCGGATCAACCTCTACTCCGGCCCTCGCCGGATTGGCTCCAGCATCACTTCCTCACAACCCAGGTATTCCTGTGCTCTCTCCTCTCCCTCTAGAACAGAACACAGACTTCCTACTATATGTCAAGTTCCCTCGTTAGTATCTAGCCTAGGCATCAGAGTAGATCTTAACATTGGTAATCAGAGCCACTAGTCCTAGATCTAGTTGAGGACAGAGGTCGTCTTCCTTTTTGGATCGGCCAAAGAAAAATAGAGAAAAGAAAAGAGCCCCAACCCGAACCCTAGAAAATCCAAACCCTAACCCTAGGGTTAGGGTTACAGACGAATCACAGAAGCGAGCGAAGGGAACCTACCCGGATCTCCTCGCCGCCATGAGTCGCTGCCGTTTCACCGGAGGTAGACCAGAATTTCGGGCACCACTTGCCGCCGGGACGCCGTCGGTGAGGTGGGCTCGAGGACGCCGCAGCCAAGCTGCTCGATGGCGGCACGCTCACCGATGGAGGCCACTCACCGTCGCCCGCCGTCGAGAGCAGAGGGAAGAAGGGAGCAGAGAAGGGAAATGAATGGCTAGGTTTTTTGGGGAATGAGACTGGGCGGGTTTTGTTCGCGCGAGGAGTGCGCCTGGCCGTCCATCGCGATGGACGGCCAGGACGGAGGCGGAACGGGAGGCGGCTCGGCTGGGCCAGGCCGTCACTTTCACCCGCGCCTCTGGGTTGGGCTGAAAGGCCAAGACGCGTGGGCGCACGCGCCTTGCTGGGCCGGGAGAGTTGCGCGTGCGGGCGCACGCAGATGGGCCACCTCAGGGCCGAATTCTTTTTTGGTCTAAAAGGATAGAAATTACAAAAAAAAAATGCACAGTAGCAATTATGAATAATTTTGTCTAGTTTTTCATCGAATTTTGAGTAGAATTTGATGAAATTGATGAATTTTACCTTTGTTAAAATATGAACCAACGAGATTATTTTTCCAGAGTGCAAATTAAGTATGTTTTTGCTACTGTTCATGCATTTTTTATGCCATGTTTTCGCTGCAAGTTTATAGAATTTATGATTATTGTTAAAATTGATGTTTTGTAAAATTAAATTTTGAATCAACGGGAGAATTTAATTTTAGGAGCATTAATTTTCAGATTATATATCATTGTAATTTTTTGATCAACGTTGTTAATTACAATGCTATATTAATGATAGTTTATGTATTATACCTATTTTCTGTCCAACGGTGATGTAGGTTTAATGCATACATGGTAGTATTTTATATGTTATTTTTGTTCTTATTTTTCATGGTTAATTTCAGGAGTAACCATGATGGCCTTCCTTCTCCAGATCCCAATCCTAAAAGGGGATAATTACGGGGAATGAAGGAGAAAGATTGATCTTGCTTTTGTCATGGGCGAGATGGACTCGGTAGTGAGTGGCGCAGAAGAAACGGATGCTGCTTGGCACCAAAGACAGCTGGATAATGCTTCTAATATAGCTCGTTTTTAACGCGAGCATAGACAATGGGTTCTTGACAACAAGAAGTGCTTGTCACTTGTCAAGAACACGATTAAGTCCGTTATCATAGGCTCAATCCAGAATGAAGACACAATAAAGGGTTTTCTACAGAGGGTGGAGAACCAGTTTACTGGGTCTTCCAAGACTTATGCCACCCAGATGATAAGACAACTAGTGACTGAAAAGTACACTGGTGGTGGCATAAGAGCTCATATTCTGAAGATGAACAACTTAGCTGAAAAGCTAAAGACTGTGAATCTGAAGATTGATGAAGACCTTCTGGTTCATTTTGTATTGTTGTCTCTACTAGATGAGTTTGAGAACTTTGTCTCAAACTACAACATGAACCCAGATAAGTGGACATCTGAGCAGCTTTTGCCAACAGTGTTCAAGAGGAGGATAGGTTCAAGGCTAAATATGGTGGTTCCGTCCATTATGTAAAAGATAACAAGAACAAGGGCAAGCAGCAGCCGCAGCAAAATAAGTCGGTCTTCTACTCTAAGCCTATGGGTAAGCAGCAGCATAGGCCTCAGGAGGGACATGCTTTAGTGGACAGGGACACATGCATGCACTGTGGCAAGAAAGGACACTATAAGAAGAATTTTCCTGAGTCGCTGAAGCTGTTCATGAAGAGAAATGGTGAGAACATGATTACTTTTGTAAATGAATCCTTGTATATCAATTATTCTAGATCCACATGGTGGATTGATTCAGGAGCGACTATTCATGTTGCAAATTATTTACAGAGGTTCAGTACGACGAGGACCATGGAAAGAGGCGAAGGTTCGATAAGAGTGGCTAATGGAGTAGAAGCCAAAGTTGAAGCTGTAGGGGATCTCCACCTAGAGCTTAGAGATGGCTTTGTTCTTAGTCTCCATGATATCTTTTATGTACCTTCGTTACAAATAAACTTAATAAGTGTATCGCATCTTGATTTTGATGGATATGATTGTCATTTTGGTAATGGCAAATGTGAACTATTGTTCAATAATGTATGCAGTGGTTTTGCGTCTTTACAAGATAAGCTTTATTTGTTGTCACTTGATGATAATATGAATACGATACATGATGTGAATGATGATAATATGCATGATATGAATATTCCTACCTCCTCATCAACTAAAGTTAACAAGAAAAGAAAGAGAACTCCAAGCGTCTCATCGAAATTATGGCACTGTCGTTTAGCCATATTTCAAGGGGGAGAATTGAGAGACTTGTAAAAATTGACATTCTTCCTCCATTGGAGTTCACAGACTTAGAGCAATGCATTGATTGCATTAAAGACAAATATGTTAAAAAGATTAAGAAAGACGCCAAAAGAAGCGCAGGAATATTAGAGATCATCCATACGGATATTTGTGATCCTTTTCCTATCAAGAGTGTGGATGGTTATGACTCGTTTATAACTTTCATAGACGATCACTCCCGATATGGTTATATTTATCTAATCAAAGAAAGATCAGAAGCATTGGATAAATTCAAGATATTTAAAGCAGAAGTAGAAAATCAACATGATTTAAAGATTAAAGTCGTAAGATCCGACCGGGGGGGGGGGGGGGGGGGGGGGGGAGTACTACGGACAGCATATGCCTTATGGACAAGTCCCAGGACCTTTTGCTAGGTTCCTACAAGAAAATGGTATAGTCGTCCAGTATTCTACGCCGAGTGAACCACAACAGAATGAAGTAGTAGAAAGGCGTAACCGTACCTTAATGGATATGGTATGCAGCATGATAAGCTACTCCACACTGCCAGTAAGTTTATGGATAGAGGCTTTAAAAACCGCTATTCATATTCTTAACAGAGTTCCAAGTAAATCGGTGCCCAAAACACCGTATGAATTATGGACTGGACAAGTGCCTTCGCTAGCACACCTCCGTGTTTGGGGGAGTTCTGCAGAGGCTAAGATATTTAATCCAGGCCTTGGGAAATTAGATCCCAAGACAGTGAGTTGCTATTTTATTGGCTACCCTGAAAAGTCCAAAGTTTATCGTTTCTACTGCTCAGATAGATGTACGAAGTTTGTAGAAACAAGACATGCCGTCTTCTTGGAAGACGAAATGATAAGGAGGAACATGGTGGCTCGAGAGATTGATCTTGAGGAGAAGCGGGTACATGTACCCGATTTTATGAGTCAAGAACCTTTCTTCTCACTACCTGTTGATGTTGCGCCTGTGATGCCTGGCGTTACAGTGTCAACACCTGTTGTCACACCATCTGTGGTACAAGAGGAACCTGCTCGTCAGGATCCGATAGATAATGATGCCACGGATATGGTGGAACAACCTCAAACAGATAATGTGCCAGAAGAACAGGCTCCACAAGAGCCTCAACCAGATATTGTGTAAAATAAAGAGGCCCCTAGAAGGTCTCAAAGAGCTAGAAGGTCAGTAATACCAGCTGACTATGAACTGTATAACACAGAAGAGTATCATATGGAGGATGACCCCACCTCATATGAAGAAGCCATGAGCAGCAGTGCTCACTCATTAAAATGGTCGGAGGCCATGGAAGATGAAATGAATTCAATGAGTCTCAATGAAGTTTGGGACATAGAAGAAATTCTTAAAGGAGCTAAAATAGTAGGCTGTAAATGGGTGTACAAGATTAAATATGACTCTAGAGGGAATATAGAAAAGTTTAAAGCACGTATTATAGCAAAAGGCTTTACGCAAAGAGAAGAAATCGATTACAACGAGACATTTTCTCCAGTCTCTTGTAAAGATTCTTTCAGAATTATAATAGCACTAGTGGCACAATACGACTTAGAATTATATCAGATGGATGTAAAAATGATATTTCTAAATAGGGATTTAGAAGAAAGAATTTACATGGCACAACTGAAAGGTTTTATCGTGGAAGGAAAAGAAAAGATGAGATATCGTTTAAAGAGATCCATTTATAGATTAAAGCAAGCTTCAAGACAGTGATACTTGAAATTTGATGGATCTATAAAAAAAATATGGATTTGAAGCAAATATTGAGGACAATTGTATTTATGCAAAGTTTAACAATGGAAAATTTATTTTCCTAGTTTTATATGTGGATGATATTCTACTGGCCAGTAGTGATATCAACCTACTACAAGAAACAAAGAAATTCTTATACTCAAACTTTGACATGAAAGATCTTGGTGAAGCATCATATGTTTTGGGCATTGAGATTCACCGAGATAGAACAAAGTATGCATTGGGACTGTCTCAAAAAACGTATATAGAAAAGGTGTTGAAGAAATTCAACATGCACAAATGTAGTGCCACACCTGCTCCTATAGTCAAGGGCGAAAGATTTGGGGATTGGCAAAAACTCAAGAATAAGTTCGAGCTCGATGATATGAAGACGAAACCATATGCTTCGGCTGTGGGAAGCTTGCAATATGCGCAAGTATGTACACGCCCAGACTTAGCATTTGTCACCGGGTTACTTGGCAGATTTCAGAGTAATCCAGGCTCTGAGCACTGGAAGTTGATAAAGAAAATCTTGCGATATTTGCAAGGAACGAAAGGCCTCATGTTGGTATATAGAAGATCAGATTCACTCTAAGTGGTAGGGTATTCTGATGTAGACTTTGCAACAGATAACACGAAATCCACATCAGGGAATGTATTTACCCTGGCGGAGGGAGCCATTTCATGGAAAAGCTCCAAACAGACTATCATGGCAGGGTCTACCATGTATGCCGAGTTTATAGCATGTTATGAGGCCACGGGGCAGGATAATGAACCAGCAGTAATGTATGCTCAAAACAATCAGTCCAGTGGTGCTACCAAGCACATTAATATAAAGTATTATATTATGAAAGATAAAGTCCAGGATCGCACTATAAGTCTCGAGCATATCAGGACTGAAAGAATGCTTGCGGATCCGCTCACGAAAGGCCTACCACCTAGCGTGTTCAAGGAACACGTAGCCGGCATAGGGTTAAGGGAAGCCTTATGATTCTGGACTTAGGGCCCAAAGAAAAGTATCCATTTCTGAACGGGGATGTATATAGTAGCTGTTGAATCTATCAGTGTTTTAGCTGTTACGATGAAACATGCTCTATGTATAAATCCTTGGTGAAATGAAAAATGTAAAATAATGATAAAAGAGATCTAGGGGGAGAATGTTAGTAGATCTTCAGTTGGGCCCAATGGCCCAACAGCCTAGGTCGCGCCCTGATCGGGGGCGCTCCCAACCCATCTCTGGTTGGTGGGCCCCCTGTCACACTACGCCATAAAAGATAGGGGTGGAGTCGGGGCTCGGATCACAAAGTTGACCGCCGCCACTGTTCACCCCAACAGACGAACCTAACCCGATTTCAAGGTAGGGCGCAGGTAGTGACGGGAAGGCTCACCTTCTGCCGCCACCACACCACACCTCGCTGTCGACATCATGGTTGGAACCGATGCCGCCGCCGAGACTTCTTCCTCTACGTCCGCCGGATCGACTTCTACTCCGGCCCTCGCCGGATTGGCTCTAGCATCACTTCCTCATAACCCAGGTATTCCTCTCCTCTCTCCTCTCCCTCTACACTTTCCATGAACTAACATACACTTTCCATGAACTAACATACACTATCTCCATGAACTACATACACTATCCCCATGAACTAGCATACATTATGTCCATCACAAGCACACCTAAATTGCTCAAACAGCCAGCTTCAGGTATGGTATACGTAAGAGTCTCCGGTAATCAATCCACTTGAATAATTTGCAAGCTCTTGACATATATAAATCAAAACAAGTCGAGTCAATTGTGACAAAGAAATTGTATTGACTGACAGGGTGGCTGGTGTCTTGGCAGAAACCGGAGGCGAGCATCTGAATTGTTGATAGCGCTTGCCGGCAGCGCAGCAGTTCTCTCTGGGGCAGTTGTGCCCCTTGCCGTGAACGAAGCCACTGGGATGTCACCGCCATTGCTGAAGCTAGGGTTGTCAGGGGAGGGAGATCCTCAACGAATCCATTGCTACGAAGGAGAAAGAGGACGACAATGATGGGGGCGCCGGAGGCACAATGGAGACGGGTGAGGCAGCATGCTCGAGCTGGATCGAGTGAGTAGGAGGAGCTGACGATGCGGTGCGGGGACGATGAACAAGAAAGCGTTGATCTCATCGTTAGAAACGGGAGACCCCTATTGTCTCAAAAAAAAAAAACGGGAGACCCCACCTCGGCCTACGTGAATGAGAGAAGAGACAGAGAGGACGCGTGAGGCTTACGGATAGCCGGATAGGTGCAAAGCAGTATGGCCATTGTAACGCTGATCTACTGTCAGGAAAAACGCGTTACCACTACATGACCGGCGGACGAAGCACGAGCACGTCCAGCTAGCAACGTGTGCGACCAATGCCGACAAGAATGAAGCCCAAGGGAGTTCAATGATAATAACATAACATACAAAGCATATAAGTGTACATTGTATGAGCTCATGATTCATAACCCTCTTTAGATACAATATAATCACAAATAGCATGTATAAACAACAGTACGTGGATGCTGTACAACCATATATAAACTGCCGCTTACTCTTCGGACCAGGTGATGCCCACCATGCCGGCGTTCTGATCGAGCCCCAGGGCATCCCACACCGCCGGCGATGCATCTACAATGTTGTTGTCACAAGGTGGCTCGAAGTTGTGATCCTCGTCGCAGCCGTGTACGGAGTCGCACTCGTCCACTACCTTGGCGTACACAGACTTGCCGTTAGAGGCGGTGATCTTGATCTGGTGGCCGCAGCGTGCCATGTTGCTGAACCACCCAGTGGACAGTGCAACGACCTTCTCCTTGTCGCTGTGGTAGGAGTTGTCGCATTCTGATGGGCCGCCACCGTCCTTACCCTTCTCAAAGCTGTTGAGGGTCAGCACGGCCCTGGTACTCGCGGTCACCGGCGGCGAGCAACGGTACTGGGGGTACTGCTTGCCGTCCTCGCAGCAGTCCGGATCATTGCTCTTCTCGCAGTGGCCCGACTTGCCCGGGAGGTAGCCGCTGGCATTGCACGTGCCGAGTCTGGTACCCGGCCGGAGGGCGGACGCGACGTGGGAGGTGGAGAACATGGCGAGGAGGAAGATCGCGGTAGTAGCTAGAGCTCGTGGAGTCGCCATATTTGCTTATAGCTTGAACTCCCTTGATCACTTTGTTTGCCCTGGGTGGTGCTTGAGATTGGAGTGCTGCAAAGATCCGCTTTTATAGTCATCTAGCATGCTCTGCTTCCGTGCACACACTCTGTTTTGTTGCAAGAATTTCCACGGCAAATTGCTGCTATGTTCAAATGGGGGTGATGAACGTTCATGGACGGCCGTGCCGTATCAAATGGTTTGACGAACGTAAAAAACACGGCCGCGCGGCACTTCACCTTGTTCTGACAGTAAAAAAGGTTACGTATTAAGTAGGGCAGAGGACGTCAAAACCGAGGGGAAAGGGAGGCAGGCTTTTCGAACGAAATTTTACTCGGAATTCGACTCTTTTTTATGCAAAATAGCAAACACACAATACTAGCATTTGCTAACCTCAAACTGTCAAACGCATGATCCTCCCTTTCTCACATGATCTCTTTCACGAAGGCAACCACATATCATCAGCTTATCAGCCGGGTTCACCGTACTGTTAACTCTGATCCAAGAAAAAAAAAGTCAAATCAAACAGTAATTTTTACCTTAAAAAAAAGTAAATAGTAACGTCATGCTCTCAAGCATTTCTCTCTTTTTATAGGATGACAGCGCATGAGTTTATGGTTGTCGAGCAGTAGGGTTTTGCCGGGCAGTCACTGCACTGTTCATATATGTCAAAGGGCAGGATGGACAACATGACCGTAAAAAGGGTCTCCAAGAGGAGTATTCCACAGTAGGCAAAGGGTCTCATAGAGTACACAACCAGGAGAGCTGAGAAACGAGAAATGTGCTTGGACGGCCTCTTGAGGTCTTGGATGACCATGAGGAGCTAATTATGCACCATATCTTGCAGTGTCGAACCCAAAACTTCTGACACGGACATTGAAAAAAATATATAATTTCTGCATTAAAAGTCAATGCAAAATGTACACAATGACTCAAATAATTAAGATTTCTTTTTTAAATAATAGAACATGAATCGTTGATCTTGGCCTTCATTTTCTATGTTTCTACAGTCATAAGCCATATTTGTACATATGGCAAGTACAAGGGCCCCAACCACGTGCTTTTTCAAAGGTAAAGTTATGAGTTGCACAGAAACGGGAGCAAAGACAGGGGCAGCGCGTGCAACAGTAGTCGGCCCAAACTGGAAACAAGTCATCACGGCCTCACGGGCGAGTGCAAGAAACACCTCGGCTGATTCCTCTCACTCCCAAGCCTTTCCCTCACTCCGGGGAGCCGAGCAGATCACCTCATCCTCCCCTCTCTCCCTCAGCACCAGTACTCCGCGCTTCCTGATGGCACGCTCTCGACTGCTCCTTGCCGTGATCGTTGTCGCAGCCGCGGTGACGGCCAACCCCAGCGCCGCCTTGACAGTAGGCACCACGAGCGTCCACCACCCGCCTCTGCTTGACTACACTCCGGCGCCATCGCCGTCCATGGACGGCGGCGACATCGCGTTTCGCGCTAACTTGGCCTCGGCCCTCCTCACCACCACCACCTCCGCCGCCGCCGCGCGGAAGGGCTTTGCCACTGCGCAGTCCGGCGAGGCCGGCCACGACCACGTGTTCGCGCGAGGCCTCTGCTTCGGTGCCGTGAACCAGTCGTCTTGGAGCACCGGCGCCAAGTGCCTCTCGTGCCTGTCCGCCGCCGCCATGGACGTGGCCACCAAATGCAACGGCAGCCGGCGCGGCGCGGTGTGGCACGCCGGGTGCTTCCTGTCCTACGCGGACACCAACGCGTCGTCGGCCCACGAGGACGCGTTCCACGGCTGGTTCTACGCCGCCGCCGTCCCGAACACGACGATACTGGACCGCGAGTGCGCGGCGGACCGGTCGGCGGCGGACTGCGACCGGTGCTTCCACGACTCTGCCCGAGCGGCGGCGGCGGCGGCGCTAGGGTGGTGGCAGAGGATCCACCACGAGGAGGTGCTCGTGGTCGGCTATGCCTGCTACCTACGCGTTCAGATATCCGCACTGCCGCTGGGGCCCAACTGTAAGATCCTTCCTTCATCTCTTGGACATACTCCGTTGATCGAATTGTCAGGGAACGACCCAAAAATTTAACCGAATCTGCTATGCCTATGCCTGGTTGCAGACGTGACTGTTCGACGCTTTTTATTCGACTTGTGGATGTCGGTAATGGTATATACTCAAGGATTGATAATCGTAATGATGTTCGTCGCGATTCTAGCAGGTATTCTTCTCGGTAGCCTTAGTTCTGGTTAGCAACACTCCTCAATCAAGGTTTTGTTAAGCTAGCGCCTGATGCAGTTAGCAACATTCTAGGATGATTTGAATCGACGTACTGCTTACATGGGAAATGAGCTACTGACTCATGTCTGAACGTTATAACCTGATTCTGGACCGTAGGCTGTAGTCGAGCCACTCAGATTAGATCAATATAGACACCTATGTTTGCTCTTGTAGATGAAGCACAATGCAAAATGATACAAAAGCCTGATTTTTCATGGTTATTTCATCCCACTCGGTTTTATTTTCAGAACTCCACTAAGTAAATGGAGATTTTCGGGTGTTGCATCAGCGATGCCGTTAGAAGACTGCAATAGTTCGTCCGTGCTATCAATGTCATCTATGCAGGTGCCGCTATTAGTTCATCATCATGTTTTATACTTGAGACCTGAGAAAATAGAATATTTCTTCAATTCTGCAGTAGCCTTGCGATTTGGTAAAGGTGCATATTTTCCATCATCGTCTTCTTATCTAAAAATGCATGCCATAATTCACATAGAGTCGTCATCTAAATCATTAATTTGCTCAGTCTTGCTAAAAATTTGTGCAAAAATATCATCAAAACATGCCACACTGCTCGAATCTTTTTCTCTCCTGAATTGCATTGTGACAGAGTAGGAACAAGGCTGACATGTGTCTTCCTTGAAACCTCTGAAGTTCTTCCTATATATCTAAATCAGGTCGCTTGCACTGATTAAGACCGGGCCTGTGTCTCCGGCTTGAGAAGATATTGCTTGTTTGAGCGTGGTTAGTGGTTAGCATTATCTTCGAATCAAGATCAGTGCTAACTGGGTGTTCCCATTGGAATATGTAGACCTGCGCCATGTACCTAGGAACTGTGTGCGAATAATTTTAAAATGACGCCATTATCATTGATCCATGCATAAGACTTGCATTTCTTTTTCATTTCTAACTTCCTAAAAGATCAGGTTATGTACCAAATCGAATCTCCGCATGAACGCTTGCATCATCGAAAAACAAATAAAAATAATCACCTTACACAATGGTCACTACTTAGATGGACAGAAAACCCAAATAATTGATTCTCACGCATGCCACGATCTCCCTTTTACTACAACAGAAATTTTGATTTTTGTTTGCGTGATTGGAAGACGTTGTGCAAATATTAGTCGAAGGTGGGTCACACAATGGCCCCAGCCACGTGCCTTTTTCAAAGACGGAGCGATCAGCTACACAGAAATGGGAACGAAGGCAGGAGCAGCGCGGGAGATAGCAGTTGGCCCAAACGGGAAACCAGTCCCCAGGTGAGTCCGTGAGTGCAAGAAACACCACGGCTGCTTCCTCGCTCCAGCCTTTTTCCCTCTTTCTCGATCCACTCCGGCGAGCAGATCACCTAATCCTCCCCCTTTTTCTTCCTCAGTACTAGCGTGCCTCCTCATGGCACACTCTCGATTAGCCATGCTCCTTGCCGTGATCGTCATCGAAGCCGTGACGCCCAGCGTGGCCTTGGCAGTAGATGTTTTGTTCGTAATTGTAATCGTACCGAGTCGAGTGTGCGTTCTGGTCAAGCACTCGCCCCCAGGGCGTGTCCCACACCGGCACCGCCGGCATTGCATCTACAAGAGGAAAGGTAGCCAAGGCTGGCGCCAGCGCGGAGGGAGGACGCGACGTGAGGTGTAGAGCGCGATTTGGAGGAAGGTTGCCGCCATGGCGGAGCTACAGCTTTGGTACACGAAATGTGATTAGCAGTATCGCGTGACTGCGTGAGCTTTATAATCGTCTCCCGAGGTTTTTACATGCATTTGTTATGAACTTATGAAACACGAATTCTTTGATTGCCACACGACACTCTGAATGGACTTGTGAGCAACCTAGCGTCTTAAAAGAGTTTTTTTTTTCAATGCACTCCATGTTAGTCACTGTTAATGAAATGCACAACTGCAGATGATGTGGTTCCTCAGGTATTAGGTACTAGAGGTACCAAATCACAACAACCCTCCATCACACTGGGATATGATCGGCATGGTACCATTTTCGTCAACGAAAGCTAATTCTACGTGCCTCCTGCGCTCTGCGCTCACACATATAGGCAACAGTCCGATTCACTAGTTGGGGATGCGATTGGGGCCAGTGCTGGCGCATATTTGATGAAGGGGTCCATGAAAAGGTCTTTTCCTCTAGCTGGTGTCGTTAAGGCCCAGTTTCAATACACAATTTCATCCCACAGTTTTCGATAATGGCACATCATATTTTTGGTCTTGGTTTAGTAAAATAAAATAACTCTCTCTCAATGCATCCAGTTTCATCACATATTTTCATAGGCAATATAAAGAATTAAATTGCCATGATTGCTGGATGATCCATTTGGTGTCATATAAACTCAATCGTTTTTTAGGGTGATGTTGTGTCACTTAGATCCTCTTTGTATCCACTTAGATTTAAGAATCCAGATCTTAGAATTCGTGATGCCTCCAAACAAGACATATTTTTTTCTTCAGATTCTAAAATCTAGATTCCCAGATTTTAAGAATCTCATAATCTAGTTATACCTAGCTAAAGCTAGATTTTAAGAATTTCAAGTTAAAAATAAGGTATCCAAACATCGCAACCTAGATTTTATTTAGAATCCGGATTCAAAAATCTCAAGATAAAAATCAGATTTTATAAATCTAAGTTGGATCCAAACAAGAGCTTAGTAGTTGGAAAAACTTCTATTAGGAAGAACTTGGTTTTGATTTTGTACAAAATATAGCAAACAACTAGGCAGTTTATTAGAGAATGGCTGAGTAGTTTTTCTTGAACTCTTAGTAGGATCTTCTTTGGGCTTGCAGCCTTGTAAGTTGTGCACCTTATACTGAAAATTTATATAAAAATAGTAGGGGCCTCACCTATTGTTTCCTCAAAAAGCATAAAAAAGATTGATCAAATCATATTTACGATGAAACTACGTGCTCTCAGTGGGTGTTATTAACGAATTTTATCCGTTAGAAACAATGTCAACCAAGTTTCATCCCATGAAACACATGTCCTCTCTCTCTCTCTCCTCTTAATTTTTGTGCCACATCATCAGTTTTACTGACTTGTCATCTTTTAAAAACCCTGAAATTCTTCGTCAAATCTTATCCACCTCATATCAGTTCCGTTTTTGCGGTTTCTGTTGCCGATCCGGACGAATTTTGATGGGCGAGCTGCAAGGAGGTCGAGGTGTCCACAGGTTTAGTTGAAGTGACATCGACTGAAGCAAAATCCGAGGCCTGTTCAGGCTGTCTCAGGACCGTCCCGAGGAAATCGGAGGTGCTGTGCAAAATCTCTAACTAGGACCCTGAACTTTTAAAATGTTCCACTACTGAAAAAAAGATCATAAACAGCGCCCTATCAGCAGCGGTTGCTTCAGAACCGCTGCTAAAAGATTATCAGCAGCGGTTCAGAAGCAACTGCCCGATCAATAATTGCTGCCCCAAAGAACCGATGCTGATAATTGGTATCAACAGCGGTTTAGTCAAATGAACCACTGCTGATACCAATTATCAGCAGCGGTTCAGAGCGTGTGAGCCCCATCCAATTATTGCGGTAGCGAACCGCTGCTGATAAAAATCATCAACAGCGGTTCATACAAGTGAACCGCTGCTGATAAATTATTATCAGCAGCGGTTCATATACAGAACCGCTGCTGATAGTTAATTATCATCAGCGGTTCAGACATGTGAATCGCTGCTGATAATGAAACCTATATATATATATATATATATATATATATATATATATATATATATATATATATAACACCTCCCCTTCGTTCCAGCAGCCTCAAGAGCTTCATTTCTTCCGCCATTTGTGCACGATACTCTTTCTCCAAAGGCCGACGAATGTCTCTTTCTCCAAAGGCCGACGAACGTCATTTGATTGGATTGCTACGGTTGGAGTGTTAAACAATTGTAGGATTCTATCATCTTGGGCTCTCGAAGGTTAGTTGGATTCTCTTATTTTTTGCTCAATCTAAATTTCCATGTTTAATGGCTCTTAGAAGAAAGAGTAGGTAATATTTACTTTCTAGTTTTACAATTAGATTATGCTTGAATTATATGCGAAGGTAGAGTCAAACTTAAATAGATTCATAGTATTATAGAGACAACTAGATTTATTGCTAAATGATTTAAAGAAAAAATAATTAATTAAATTAGAATGCTAAGTTAATTTCAATTTTTTATCAAGTATTTATAAATTGCTTGAACTAAACTGAAATAACATGATGGTAGGTTGTGACCACGGTATTATAGAGACATCAATTTTAAAAATGATTGAAATAAGATATTATTAGTCGTATATTGATGCTATGTTATTACCACATCATATTAAGGTCTCTCATGACTCGTCCTCCGGCTGGTACAAAGAGGCGGCGACAATGTTTACGTGGTGGATCCTCAGACGGTGGTGGTCGAGCCTCTGGACAAGCTCGGGACTCAAACATGGAGCAATCAAGATGCAATGTAATTATAAAAAAACTCGAGTAGAATATAAAGTATTAGTGCACTATCATTTCATTTCTTCTTTTTTATGACAATAATAATTTGGCAGATGGATCGAACATGGATGTATGCCGGAAGCCGTTTATGCCAACGGTTTTTTGATGGACTGGAATATTTTTTGGAGGCTGCTGCAACATATAATAAGCCAAAAGGCTTGTCTAGCGTTCACTACATATGTTACCCATGTTACGATTTTCGTAATGAGAAGACGACCTCGGATGTAGAGGAAATTCGTGAGCACTTGATTAGTAGAGGCTTCATGAGTGGATATACATGTTGGACTAAGCACGGGGAGCACAAGGAGGTTGTGGATGAGGGATATCCTACGACTGAAGAAGGTCAGGGTAGCAAGATCACAATAGAACAAGATAATGATGTTACAATTGATAATGATGTGGATGACTTAGATGAGATGTTGCGCAATGTAGAGGGTGACTTCAATAGTGAAAACTTCTCAAAAATAATGAAGGACTACAAGACACCACTGTTTTCAGGTTGTAAGAAAGAACACAACAAGTTGTATGTTGTACTCACATTGCTACATATGAAGGCTAGCAATAATTGGTCCGATAAAAGTTTTACTGAATTGTTACAGTTTCTAAAGGATTTGCTTCCAAAGGAAAATGAGTTGCCTCAAAACACGTACCAAGCTAAGAAAGTTGTTTGTCCGTTAGGATTGGAGGTGGAGAAAATACATCCATGTCGAAATAACTGCATGCTATTTCGTGGTGACGATGCAATGCTTGAGGAATATCGTATCAGTGGGTCATCACGATACAAGAGAAATGTTGTAGATAGGGATGAAAGTGATAAGGAGGAGATAAAAAAAAAATAGAAGAATACCTGCTAAGGTGGCTTGGTATTTCCCAATAATCCCTTGTTTGAAGCGATTGTTCGCTAAAAAAGCGAATGTTGAGCTAATGCGGTGGCACGCAGTTGGGCGTAAAAAAGATGGAATGCTTCGTCATCCTGCTGATGGAATTCAATGGAGGGAATTTGATAGGAAACATAAGGACTTTAAAAAGGAAATCAGGAATATACGATTTGGGTTAAGTACAGATGGGATGAATCCCTTTGGAGAAACAGGCCACACACATAGCACTTGGCCAGTTACTTTATGTATCTACAACCTTCCATCATAGCTTTGTATGAAGCGCAAGTTCATAATGATGCCATTGTTGATCAGTGGGCCAGTCCAAGTTGGTAATGGTATTGATGTGTATTTGCGACCACTAATTGACGAACTCCTTGTACTATGGAAAAAGAGGGCGTAAGAGTGTGGGACGAATATGAGCGTAAGCATTTCAATCTACGAGCGATGTTGCTCGTAACGATTCAAGATGGTCCCGCACTTGGTAGTATTTTAGGACAAGCATTCAAAGAATACAATGGATGTGTGTGGTGCATGGAGGAAACTTGTGGCACTTGGCTTAAGCATTGTAAGAAAGTAGTGTACATAAACCATCGTAGGTTTCTACGACCAGATCATTCGTACCGAAGAAATAAGAAAGCTTTTAATGGGACAACCGAGACTCGTCATGCACCAAAGATTCGTACCGGTGAACAAGTATATAAGATGGTAAAGAATCTTAAAGTTGTTCTTGGAAAGGGGAAGGGAAGTATAAAGTCAACTAATAGTTTGTTAAAAAAGAGATCAATATTTTGGGATCTACCATATTGGAAAGAGTTGATGGTGCGTCACGCAATTGATCTCATGCATGTTGAGAAGAATGTGTGCGAGAGCACGGTTGGTACTATGGCAGCTATACCTGGCAAAACCAAAGATACACTCAAAGCACGAATGGACTTAGAGGATTTGAGGCTAAGAAAGGAACTTCACCACAAAGTCCTTGAAAATGGAACAAAAAAACTTCCAACAGCTAGCTATATCCTAAGTAAACAAAAAAAGATCAACATGTGCAAGTGCTTGCATGGAATTAAAGTTCCGAGTGGTTACTCTGCCAATGTATCTGGATTTGTGAACATGAAAACTTTAAAAGTGCGTTTCAAGAAGTCACACGATTGTCACATGTTGATGGTACAATTGCTTCCAGTTGCAATTAGAGGAATTCTTCCAGACAAGATTCGAGACACGATCATAAAGTTATGTTCATTTTTCAATGCGATTTCACAAAAGGTTGTGGATCCAAAGAAACTAACAAAACTTCAGGAAGATTTGATACACACCATGTGCAACCTCGAGACAATTTTTCCTCCCTCATATTTTGATATAATGCCTCACTTTCTCGTACATATCTTACACGAGATGAAGTACCTTGGTCCCGTGTTTCTCCATCAGATGTATCCATTTGAAAGGTTCATGACAGTTCTAAAGAAGTATGTTCGTAATCGAAGTCGTCTGGAAGGTTGCATGGCCCAAGGTTGGGTAACAGAGGAAGTTATTGAGTTTGCTATTGATTATATGAATCTAAATGCAATTGGTAAGCCTGTTTCACGCCATGAAGGGCGTCTAAGTGGGAAAGGCACGCGAGGTCATACTACCTTCAATGTCAATGACTATGTTTCATACACCCAAGCACATTTCACTGTTTTGCAACAATCCCTTGTGGTGGCACCATACATCAAAATGCATGTCCAAATCTTATGATCCATGAATCCAAAAATGGTTGAAGACTACATTGCAAGGGAACACCGAGACAATTTCGGCACTTGGCTACGTATACAAATGATGGATATGGCTCAAGATGATTCACCCATTGACAAGACACCTGATGGCATATTGTTGAACTTACTAGCAAATGGTCCATCAACTACGATTCATTCATATAAAGTATATGATATTAATGGGTTTACATTTTATACAAGGGCACAAGACCACAAGAGCGTGAACCAAAATAGCGGTGTTCGTATTGATGCGTATGATTGTGATGGCAACAAGGAGACCTACTATGGGTTCATAGAGGAGATTTGGGAGCTTGAGTATGGAGAAAATTTAAAGGTCCCCTTGTTTCATTGCCAATGGGTCACACTCCCTAATGGAGTAAAGATTGACAAGTATGATATGACTATCATCAATTTTAAATTTGTTGGTTACAGAGAACAACCATTTGTTCTTGCCAAAGATGTCACACAAGTCTTTTACGTAAAGGATCCAGACCCAACTAACAAGGAGGAGCAATATGTCGTTCTTCAAGGAAAAAAGAACAATAGTTGGTGTTGAAGATGTTGTTGATGAGGAAGCCTATGATCAATTTGATGATTTGCCTCCATTCGGTGAGGATATCATCCTCCCTACCATTAATGAAACCGACGAACCTACATACATACGCCACGATCACGACGAAGCAATCATTGTTAAATGAAAGTATTTCTTATGTAATAACTAAGTACTAGTAATATTTGTGTTAATTTGTATAATTTGCACTTATGATGTAATATTTGTGTTAATTTGTATCATAAATTTATATTTGTATTTTTTATGTATTTCTCATGCAATATTTAAAATTGACGTCGTAGAAAAGAAAGTCAAAGAAAAAAAAACTAAGTATGAAGCAATATTTGTGTTAATTTGTATCATGAATTTATATATATATTTGTTTTTATGTATTTCTCATTTAATATTTAAAATTAATGACGAGGAAAAAAAGTCAAAAGAAGCAAAATAACTAAGTAATAGAAATATTTGTGTTAATTTGTATCATGAATTTAAATGTAGTGATGAGGAAAAAAGTCAAAGAAAAAAATAACTAAGTTCTAACAATTTACGAGGGATAAAAATCAGAAAAACTTTTCAGCAGCGGTTCATATCAACAAACCGCTGCTGAAAAGAAGTATCAGAAGCGTTTCAACTCAGAACTGCTGCTAATATTCCAGTTTCAGCAGCGGTTCTTCTCTTCAACCGCTGCCGATGCTTCTCCAATATATTAGTGACGACGGCCTCCCGTGTCCCGTCAGATGTGCAAGTCTTTGGCCCCGTCACCGCCGACACCAGGACGCCCGGCCGCCGCCGCCACAAGGACGCTCCGGCCGCCACCGCTCGACGCTCTCGCCTCCGCCGGCACCACCCCTGCCCCGCCTCCGCCTCCCATGCCTCGCCTCCGCCGCTTCCTCCTGTGCCCAGCCGCCCCGACCCTTCGACCGCCGCCGCCACCAGGACACTCCGGGCACCGCTGCCGGACGCTCCAGCCACCGCCACCTCCCCTGCCCCACCTCCGCCTCCCCTGCCCTGACGGATCTCGCTGACACGCGCTCGCCCTAGCGGATCTCGCTGCCGCGCGCTCGCCCCTGACGGTCGCACAAGACATCGTTGTCGCGCTCTCTGCGTGGGCGGAGGAGTCCTCCTCGTCCTCCTCGACGGAGGGGGAGGCCATGCTTGACCTCTTCTTCTCTGCTCCGGCAACCTGCAAGTGGAAAGAAATTTGGTAGTTCTCTGCTTCGGCAACCTGCTCCGGCAAATCTCTCTGCTCCGGCAACTCGTGCACTGTTCTGAGACCAGGGAGCAGTATCCATAGCAGCGCGGCCACGTCACTGGTCCAACAGCAAGAGATTTGGTAGTTCGCCAACGGCAAGAGCTTTGGTAGTTGGCCAAGCTTAGCTCTGAAGGTATCTATACATCATCAACATGTTCAGGTATTAGGCAAGAGCTTTGGTAGTTGGCCAAGCTTAGCTCTGAAGGTATCTATACATCATCAACATGTTCAGGTATTGTCGTGTGTGTCACCTGTTTGTTGTTCCTAGACATTTTGTAATTGTTAGCCTAATTGATCAAGCTCCTGTGACTAAAGGATTCATTTGTTCCTTACGCTGTATCTTCTATATATCAATTTGTTATTGTAGTTTCATCCTTCTTGGACATAATTCTGCTTATTGCTATTCAATTATATTTCTCCATGTCATTCCTGGACAGTATATCTATGCATATGTTTTCTCATGGCATGAAAATAATTGAATATCCTTTCTGCTAGCTGTGGTGCAAAAGAAGATATTAGATTTCCTATGTATTTTTGACTTTCTTGCATATTTCTATAAATAAATAGAAGAGAGATCCTGAGTCATAACTTCACCCTTGTCATGCTGAGATGGTTGAGATACATAAAGCCCAGAAGATAAATCTGGAAAGAAGGACTTTCCATGATCATCAATCCATGCTATTGGGTTATTTAAGGTCATAGCATAATCTATGCAAACCATGTGAACAAAGTTCAACAGGATGTGCTTGTTCTGGAACACAGCTGTAGTAATTGTCCTCTTCAATTGAAAATCCTGCTGTGCTAGATTTTCAAAGGAAGTAAAAGATTTTCCCCAATGCTCACACTGGATCTGTACATGCATTCTATAATTTTTAATTGAGTAAAACTTAGTAAATCAACTCTGCTAGTGTGATTCATTACCCGCACAGAGTAGAACTCTGTGTGTACTTCACACCACCTCGCTAGTTAGTCTATTTCTTTGGATAAATTTTTTTTGAGAATCTACTCCACTTGTCAAATTTCACATCTCTCCATTGTGTTATAGTTGAGGGTTTATGCAGTATGAGGCATATAGTGCAGCTCTTTTTTTTTTCAATCTTGAGATGTTAGAACTTCATTATCAGTTGCTGATATTGTAGAAATATTGTATGTGACAGTAGTCTGCGGTAAATGATAATAAAATTGGTGTAATCACTTGCTTTGTGGTACTGTTTGCTCTATAACAGTAGCTTAGAGAAATTTTTACTACTTAATGGTAACTGCACTAGTGAGCATAATAAGAAGTAGTACTAGAATATTTTTACTACATAATGGTAACTGCAGCTATACAGTAGGTAATCCTAAAATTTTTCATTGCAATCAACTCTGCCACACCTGACTTAATTAAAGTCGTCGATCCTGTGATCATTAGACCCTAATAAGATTTAGTACTAGAATATTTTTACTACTTAATGGTAACACTGTTGTGCCAGATTTTCAAAGGAAGTAAAAGATTTTCCCCAATGCTGACACTGGATCTGTACATGCATTCTATAATTTTTAATTGAGTAAAACTTAGTAAATCAACTCTGCTGGTGTGATTCTTTACCCGCACAGAGTAGAACTCTGTGTGTACTTTACACCACCTCGCTAGTTAGTCTATTTCTTTGGATAAATTTTTTTTGGGGAATCTACTCCACTTGTCAAATTTCACATCCCTCCATTGTGTTATAGTTGAGGGTTTATGCAGTATGAGGAATATAGTGCAGCTCTCTCTTTTTTTCAACCTTGAGATGTTAGAACTTCATTATCAGTTGCTATGTTTGACTTGAGATAATAGCTATCTAGGAATGAGCCATACCTTTTGTTGTCCCTGCCCTTCTGGGTTGATAATATTTTAGTGTCTGTTCAAATAAGTTAGTATGAGTACGTGTGTTCCAATTATGATATGCATTTGCCCTTTTAAGATGTTTAAATTATGCAGGAATGGCACGGACAAAGTCATACTATCGAAGGCGCCTTGAAGAGGAACGTGCTAACTCAAGGGGTTGCGCACAAGCGACTGCCTCGATAGGAGGGCCAGATATGGAGTTGGATGCCGAATTGGATGCTGCCCAAGAAGGAAGCGGTGGATCGGGCCCTCAGATGGCTTTCACCAACATTGAAGGGCCAGATGTTGAGGTCGATGAAGATGGTGATAGCCCTAGCACTTACCTGAACTTGAACCAAGAGGATGAAGAAAACTTGGAGAGTGAAGATGATGATGATGTCGAGGGTCCTAATCAAGATAATGATGATGCTGAGGGTCAGAATCAAGATAATGATGATACGCAAACATCATTTCAAGTGAGGCGTGGACGTGGTCCCAACAAACAGCCTATCGGACGTCATGTCATCGTGGAAATTAGTGATGCTAGGGACCCCTTACATCCCAATGTTGTAGCAAGCGCCTGGCGCACAACTTGTGGAACACTCGTAAGAGATCATGTGGCAATCACTTATAGACTCTGGCGAGGAGGCCAAAATTTGAATAAGAGGTACGTAGTTCCGGATGACATAAAAAGAACTATGTGGAACAAGTTAGATGCAAAATTTGAGTTTCCTAAAGGATGTGACATGGAAAAGGTGCGACAAAGAACCATGACCCAATTGGGCATATCTTTTAGGAACATGAAGTGTAGATTGTACAAAAAGTATCATGTGCAAGGTAAGACACCAGACTTCAATCAATATCCAACACTCAAGCCTTTTTGGAAGGCATTCGTAGAGTACAAGGACTCAGAAGAAGCCAGAAAGATAAGTGAAGCAAATAAGGCCAACGCGAAGAAGAACTTATACCCCCATAGAACAGGCTCATGTGGTTATGCGGGGAAAGTAGCTACGTTTCAGGAGATGGAAGAGAAAGTAATTCGCATGGGTAATACGCCTATGACAGCAAAATATACTGAACGAAGTAAGAGATATTTGTATGGTCATGGGGTTTACTTAACAGAAGAGGGAAACTTAGCTTTCAAAAGTGATGAAGTGAAGGGATTGGTGGAGAGCATTGATAAGGCCCATGATGAGTCTTCCAGTGGTACATTTCAACCATCCCGGGATAACGATGAGCTAAGCTATGCACTAAAATCTAAGGAGCATCCAGGCCGCACACGTGGCTATGGCAACATACCTTGGAAACATGCATTGCAGTCAAACTCTGATAGTTATGGCAAAAAGAGGAGAAAAGAAATACCTATCGACATCGAGGCCATTGTAAATGAGATAGTAGCTACACAATTAGCTGCAGCTTTACGTGAGAAAGACCAACAACTTTATGAAGCCAACCAGGGAAATACATTGGGTGCGAACTCCACTGGCCGTCATAGCAATTGCGCATCCACAACACTTCCTGAAAATGATGAAAATCGCTATCCCATTGATGACATTAAAGAGAGCACTCAATGCAGGCTTGTCACGCCGGTGTTAGGTCGTGCAAGAATGGTGGCTTATGGGTTGGCCGAGCCATTGGTTGAAGGGACTCTCTTCCATGATCATTTGATACCAAAGGGGTATGCCATAGTGCATCTGGACAGTGTAAAATATGACCACCGTAAAAGCAAGTTGGACTACCCTGGAGACGCAGGTGAATTCAAGCTCGAGAAAAATATTGTCCGTTACGTCCTATGGCGTAGGGGCGACATTGAGTTTGGTGACTCGGACTCGGATGCAGCTCGGAGTCGAAGTCATCGGGATCTCCTAGGGCACATATGCATGATCCATCGCCACAACAGTCTCCACAACAGGCTCGAGAGACTTCACCTTTCCCAGAAATAGCTGAGTCACCACCAACGAAATTTCCACAGTCAAGAGCAATAATGCCTTCGACGATGCCACAAAAGAAGTCAATGTCATCACAGCATGATGCACCACCAAAGAGGCCGACTTCATCAAAACAACAAACACCACCTAAGAAGCAGTATACAACACAGCTGCAAGCGACCCCCATGAGGAAGCTGACTTCATCACGACGTAAGAAACCACAACCTCCATTACCTTATGAGAAGACCGATGAGGAACTTGAAAGATCAGTGAGTGCTGATGTGACAAAGTTCTTTTCAAAGAAATAACCACCTCAGGAGAAGTCTGCCGCCACTTACGAGGCAGAACGTAAAATGCTACTTTGTTTGAAACAACATAATCTGCAATCAGACTATAAACACATCATGTCTAAAGAGTCATGCATGAATCAGTCAGATGCAATTTTGGTGAAGGCCGCTACAGAGAGTTTCTTGAGAGTGCCGGAATAACAAAGGAACAACTCCTTGATGAGTCAAAGCTTGCTACAGCAAAACCAACATCCAAAAGGTTTGTGGTTGGTGAACCAATGATCAACGATTTTATGTTCCCTGAATCTACACAGACACGAAGATTTCACAAGTGGTACATGGAACAATCCAAGGCTGGTAGACAAATGTTTGCATTTCAATACAAGCACAACGATTTCCTCCATGGTGATGGTGAGGTGTGGATTTGTTGGGATGAAATGTATCAGCTATTAATAGCTGATGCACTAGGAGCACAACTCATATGTTTGTGGCCACTGTAAGTCTCATGTTTATTTGGTTCATAGTATATCATTGTATTATCATATTGAATGACTTAACTTGTTTTATATGTCTTTGTAGAATGCAGATAAAAATATGTGAGGACAAGAATATTTTTGATAAAGCATATCTTGACTCGATGTTTGTAAACAGATCACTGGTGGACTCGAGACCTCAATACACAGAGGATTACATACTCAACTTTATTCTTACTTTCCAAAGTAAGAATTACATATTTCTACCTTACAACTTCAGGTATATATGTAACTACAAAAGTGCTTGTACCATGTTTGAATAACTTTTTCTTATCATTGGGTTTATGTAGGTTTCACTGAATCCTCTTTGGAATTAAATTAGATAGTAGTGAAGTCTTTGTGATGGACTCGTTAGACAAGCCAAGAGAGGATTGGAAAAAACTTGAAGATATGCTACAACGGTAAACTACTTTGTTATATTTATGTATCACATATTCTAGTTATTATTTGTAACTAAACAAATGTAAGCATGTGTAGGGTGTTCAAACGTCTTCTACAGAATGGTGTTCGTGTATTTTCATATTCAAAACAATTCAAGTTCATAACATATCCTTGTAGTAAGCAAGAAAAGGGAACTAATTTGTGTGGCTTTTGTGTATGTGATTCAATGCTTCACTTCACCAATGATCATAAAAGAAATGATGAGGTAAGCTAATGCATATGTTGAAAAAATTTAGATGGATTCTTTGTTTATGTTGCATTGTAGTTCAAACATATATGACGCTAACTTAATTTCTTTCATTCCTTTCTTGTAGAGAATGGGAACAAGACCTCTCACTCCACAAAAGATTCTAGCACTTCAGAAACAACTTGTAGGTTTCATAAATGAGCATGTTATTTCAGAGTCTAGTAAGTACCATGTTTTCAAATGGGATATAGAATAGGTCCACCCTTCATTAACACCACCATCGAGCTCGATTCCTACCTCTTATTCAAGAAAGAAACACATTTCAGGTTCCTCGGTTAATAACTGAGTTCAAATTTGTGTTGATGTAAGACTTTTGTATTCATGTAAGATATGATACTTATGTTGGACTAGTATTGTGAACTTTGTATGATGTGATACTTATGTTGGACTTGTGCTATTAAGTGGACTTGTATGATTATGTTGGCATGTGGATTTGTATGACATTTATATATGTGTGAACTTGTCTGTTGAATTCAGGTAGAATTATGAGTTGAGGCAATGATTTATATATATGTGAACCATTATTTTTTTTGGAAAAATATATATCAGCAGCTGCTGATACTTTATAAATTAGCAGCGGTTCAATTTCATTAACCGTTGCTGATATGTTGAGTATCAGCAGCGGTTCAAGTTACTGAACCACTGCTGATACTTGACATATCAGCAGCGGTTCAAATTTCTGAACCGCTGCTGATAATCGTACTATCAGCAACGCCTAATCAGCAACGGTTCTAGAACCGCTGCTGATGATGTGTTTTGAACCGCTGCTGATGATCAATTCTGTTGTAGTGTTCATGCCTCTTCAAGTCCTTTAAATTTCAACCTCGTTCATACTTTGTAATCTAATTTGCAGAGAACATGGCATGAAAATGTGAACATTAGACATAAAAAATTAATAACAATGTACTGATGATCATTCATGTAAATCTTTTGAAAACCACAACCTAAAGAGGCCTTGTTACAGCACAGCGCTATCGGATGGCTGCAGCACGCCGCGACGCTATCGCCGTGTAAGTCTCCAAGAGATGAGCAACGCTAGTTACAGCACGCCACGATGCACGACGCGATCGCTAACTGGAGACTAAAAATTCAAACTCCTTTCTGTGTCAAATTCTAACCCCAACGTCGTAGCAATTAGCAAATGACTAACACAACTTTAGCTTGCAGTTTGAGGTCTGGGCATCCTGTAGCATCCTTGCGGTCCAGACACAGGTGCGGAAGTACCAGGACAAGCCTGCTTGTTTTCCTTGCGCCGGGCAGGTGCGTGTCCTCTTGAGCCTGTGCTAGTGCTATGTTTCTTATATAACAAATCTGTGCTGTGTTGCGGGCGCACAGCTTGCACGTGCGGAGGGATGACCCTGCCTGTCTTGAAACAATATGAGACTTGCTAATTTTCAGCGAATTAAAAGTTTAGGCAATTTTTAATCATGGCTTTGGATCATCGAATCTAAATTTAATGTTTTTTACAATTATTATATAGATAATACTATAAAAAAATTAAAATAGAAAGTAGCAAACCATTGACTGAAAACTTTCAATCGATTGAAGTCTAGAAAATATGAAATAATATTTGTTAGAAAGTTGATAAATCAGGCACGAGAATTAAGAAGAGGAGAAAAAGGTGGGTACACAGAAAATAAGGAGAGAGATAGATATAGAGGTATATTAGAAAAAGAGAAATATGCATAGGAAGCGAGGGTGTCTTATAATTTGAGAAAACTTGAGAAGGCTAGAATGTTATATAATGTTGACCAGAGGGAGTATATTCAAAATATTTGAACTGCTGAAACATGTATTTTTTATGTGGAAAACATAACAACATCATAAGGCATGCTCAGTTCCTTCTATGCGTCAACAACATAAGAAATCGGAAAAAGTCTATTTCACTCTTCTGAACAATTCACTTTATTTAATTTACTCTCCAAACAAAATCTTGACTCAATTTACTTCCTTAAATAATTCAAGTTGGTGTAATTTACTCCATATTATAATTTGTCATTTTTGTTTCCCTTTGTACACTTTGAATTTGATGCTCAAATTTTACACTATGAAAGATTATAACAATCATTACGTAAAAAATATATTTTTTATTTTTTAATAAATATTTTGTATATAATTTTAGAGCTTTATAGTTAATTAGTATTAAATATTATTAAACTATATAATATGTGCGTAAAAGATACCTTACATTTTTCAACGTAAAGTTCTATAAAAACTATCATATGCAAAATTTCAGCACTAAATTCATATTATATAAATAGAAATAAAAAAGATAAATTACATTAGGGAGTAAATTACACTGATTTAAATTGTTTGAGAGAGTAAATTGGGTCAAGATTTTGTTCGGGATGTAAATTGGACAAAGTGAATTATTCGGTGGAATAAAATAGACTTTTTGCTAAGAAATACAATGACATAGGTTTCTGGGAACAAGGCATGTACCGAGAAATTACTTATTTTGCAGTGGCCACTACAACAAGGCAAGTAACAGTACTGCAGGGCATGCTTTTGTCTTTCTAGAATAGCTTGTGCCTAACTCAGACATCCGACCATGTGACCTTCAGCTCACCAATACTTTCATTGAGCTTGAGAGCCTTCCAAACACCTAGTGATCCGCTCACAACGTTGTTACGACACGGGGGCTCAAAGTCATGCTCCGCATCGCAACCATTAACTGAGTCACACTCGTCCACGACCTTGGCCACGACGGATCGTCCGTTCGCACTGATACGGATCTTGTTGTTGCAGCGGTTTTTGCCGTCGAGACGCAGCCACCCGGAGGACAATGTGACCAATAGCTCACTGTTACTGTGGAAGCGCCCGTCGCAGAGGGAGACCCCTAGTTCATCTTCACCATTATCGAATATATTGACTGTCAGGATGGATGGTGTCTTTGCCGACACCGCAGGCGAGCATCTGAACTGCGGATAGCGTTTACCGGCGACGCAGCAATTGTCCGGGCCGTTCTTCTCTTTATGGCAATACCTGATCCCCTTCTTGCCGTGAACGAAGCCACTGATATGGCAAGTGGATGCAGAAACCTCACGAATGGAGAAGCACATGACCTGCAACAGAGCAAACACAACTAGGAGTCTAGTGTCAGCCATTTTCCTTTTTCTGTTGGTAGCTCGTAGCTGCCCCAACTATATCACTATAGTATGTTAGAGGTTGCGAGGCTTGGAACTACTGTCGTGTGTGGCTGGAGTGTGTAGTTTGGTTGGCTATATATATAGCTCAAGCAGCAATGTATTTTAGCAATTGCTATGCCACTGTTTGAATTCAACTGTACATGCGGCATTCTATATACCATTTTTCTTGTTTCGTAAAACATTCTTTGTTTTTACCACAAGGTGCCTTGATCATCACACCCTTATATGTCTTCATGCGGTGGAAATTACAGTACTCGTTGCTTGCTTTGGTAATAGTGATTCATATTCTGTCTCAAATGTAGTACAATTGTTGACCGTTCTTTCATTTACTACTCAAAACACGTACCCTTATTATTCCTCTCTGTTTTGTTTGCACCTGAGAAAGAAAAAAACAAAATATTGATAGGGAAACGAGACCACACAAAATTTTCTGGGCATTCCGGTACAAAATGTTTGCCTAGCTATTATTAATTAGATCTCTTAAGATAAAAATCTTTCTTTTATATTTGCAAAAGGGGTGATACTAACCAAAAATAATCTGACAAAGAGAAACTAGAAATACATTAAAAAATGTTGTTATTATAATAGTAATAAAACAATTCAACATTTTTTTTCGATTGACAAAATACTAGGACTCTCTTGAAGAACAGTCTATATATCTACTGGGTTAACTCCACCTAGATATATATCTCATATGTTAGGGAGCTGGCTTTCTAATTTTAATTTAACTGAAGGAAACAATATTCTGATTGGAGTTTTCGCATTATGTTAGGCAATTTAGAGATGTTGTGATGATATCACATTTGAAAATCGTTGTAATACATCTTTCATGCAGGCTATTTTCAGAAAAACATACTAGATGCGAATCTGAACATTGCTGCAGCATGATGATAAAACAAAGGATTCCTTCTGATGGATGAACAAGATGCTAGAGACCACGTGACTAAAGCTCTTTGCTTTACACGAATAAAAATTTAATAATAGATTTTATGCCACTTAATTTTACCTATGTTCTCTTAAAGACATCACCAGATGTTGAACTTTGTAATAAGTGTTACGTTATGTGTGAACTCGCAAAGGTGGGAAGTATCTTTCATTTTTTTTAAAAAAAAATGTATTCATGTGTTCTTCCCTGTTTGTTGCATGACTAAATGGGAGGCTCATGAGAAATGTTTCGGGATTCCAATATGTACGCACCTAGCCGGGGGCTGAACTTATGAATTTTTTTTTAATCAGTGGATGAATCTGTGATCCCCATTATTGTCCACACCCGAGCTCTTTCAGATACTATGGAGTTTTGTTGTTTTTAAAATTTCTAGGAGGCATATATTTGTCGTGTGCAGCTCAATTTGATACATTTATCTAGAAAAGTACTTCCTCTGTCCTATTTTAATTGACACTTCCAGATACAAGGAGGAAAGAGATAAATATAGAGGTGTATTAGAAAGAGAGGAAGTTGCATCGGGAAGTGAGAATGTTAGTTATTTTGGAAAAACTGAAGAGGATTAAAGTACCAATTATTTTGGGACGAAGGGAGTAGTTTTGTTTTCAAATCCGGTGATAGATTTCTTGTGATCGACGCGAGCAAATTGTGTTGTACATTGATGAGGAAAGAGGCCATGGAGCATTACATATTTAATCTCGCCAGTCTGTATTCCTAAAGTAATTGTGAATCGTTGGAAGACGTTTTGCCTTTTTTATGATCTGTATGGAATGTTCCATTTTGTACAACCTAACCACTTTAGAGTTCTGATACTGTGATACATGTTCATAAATCATAATGCGTCACAGTTGTTTACCAGATATATGGAGTGACGCAGCAGTGACAGTCCTGCAATAGAGTGCAAATATTCCCGTGGTAAAATAAAATCATTTTTAGCACCTTGATGAACAAGCGTTATTTCACTGCATATATATGTACATATCAGAGTGAATTCATACAACTGGATCATGCACATTACTATAACTCTGCACATTCGTCTATCTCTGGAAATGACCGTCTTTGCATGCCTGCTGCCATGTAGAAAGTAGTCAAGCTGCTCCGTGCTCACTCATCGGACCAGGTGATGTCCTGCTCGCCAATGCTCTGGTCAATCCCCAGGGCATTCCACACTGCCGGTGAAGCATCAACGATGTTGTTGTCGCAAGGTGCCTCGTAATTGTGCTCATCGTCACAGCCGTGCACGGAGTCGCATTCATCCACCACCTTGGCGTACACAGACTTCCCATTCACCGTGATCTTGATTTGGTGGCCGCAACGAGCCATATTGTTGAACCAGCCAGTGGATAAGGCGACGACCATTTCCTCATCGCTGTGGTAAGAGTTGTCGCATTCCGATGGACCGCCACCGTCCTTACCCTTCTCAAAGCTGTTGAGCGTCAGCACGGCCTTGGTGTTTGAGGTCACCGGTGGCGAGCAGTGGTATTGAGGATACTGCTTCCCGTCGACGCAGCAGTCCGGATCGTTGCTCTTCTCGCAGTTGCCAGACTTGCCGGGGAGGTAGCCACTGGCATGGCAGACACCGAGGTTGGGACGGAGAGAGAATGCAACGTGGGAGACGGAGAGAGCGACCATGAGAATGATCGCCATGGTGGCCAAAGCTCGGAAGGTGGCCATCTCTGGTGCCTTGCCTTTTGTTACCCTCTCTCTTTACTCGATTATTACTTTGTGTTCTGGCCTTGCTGCTTGTGACTGGGAATAATTTGCATCTGTGTGATTATATAGTCATCTTGCCGCCAGTTGTGAACATGCACTGGTTGTTTGCCACGGCAACTCAGCTGCGTTCAGACTTTTGACGTGTTGTCGTACCGTATCAGTTGAGTTTCTGGTTACCGTTCCAAATGTTTGCCTTGTTAATCAAGCTATGGATAAAAAAGGTAAGCTGTTGCGTGGGCTAAAAAACTCTTTATTTATCTGTGAGTTGTCAAAATGAACTCTCAGTTGGATTTGGAAAGCAAATATATCGATCCTTGAAGTGTTGGATCTGAGAGCTTAAAAGTTTTTCACGCGACCGGTCGCGCTCACGTGCAGCCAAGCCTTCCCCGGCCGTGGGCTGGCCCATGGCGAAGGTGGGGAGATGGAGGTGGCGGAACGGAGATGAGGGTGGCGCAACACAGAGGCCGGCGGGGTGCCATCACGTCATTGAATGCGGTTTATCACTGACGATGGTGGCCAACGAGTTCAGGTTTAACAGCGGAGCGTGGTGGCTAGGGCACTACTATGTCGCCGACGGTTATCTGGCGGTGGTGGCGACGTTCAAGGAGCTTCGTTGACTGTTATCACCGACGACTTAGGGTGTTCGGACGGTGGTGGATTCTGAGGCAGCAAGCATAGAAGGGTTGGGAGAGGGGGGGGGGGGGATGGGGAGGGAGAGGGACAACAGTCGGTATGGCGCCAGAGCCACGGGTGGAAGGCTAGCAGCATGGGAACATGGCTGAACTGTAAGGGTGGGGAGGACATTGGAAGTTGGAAAGAAGCATAACAACAACAGTCAGAATGATAAGACGGGAAGTTATCGTGATCATTTCTCATCCCCGTACATATGATGACCCCACGTCACCTTCGCCTTTGCATTGCAAGGTCCTTGAGGGTTGGAAAAATGGAGCCGAAAGTCTATTGCATGAAGGGTCGCGCTCGCGCGCCAGGCCCGAAGCGTGATGGCGCCGAGGAGCCCCGATGGCGGAGCGCGAGTGAGGGTGCCGCCGCGTTGCTGGTGGCAGATTAGCGGGGGCGGTGGCATCATCGAGGAAGCCTCCACATCACCGGTGGCGGTTTAACGCGCGGGGGGGGGGGGGGGGGGGGGGGAGTTGGCAACGATTCTGATGAAGGCTGGCAGTGGTGGCTGACAAGGGTGGCGGAGCATGTTGGGAAGGGCGCCACTACGATGTCGGTTAGCGGTTATCGCAGGCGGTTTGTCGGGGCCCAACTCAGTCCGGCAGACCATGGAAGGTTTCGGAGTGGGGCAGCGGCCGGCAAGGGCGGGGGAGTGCAGTGGACATGAACAGAGCACGACTCGGGCGGGACGACGGGCGGATGCGGTGGAGTGCAGGCGCGGGACGGCAAGCAGACGCGACGCGGTGGTCGGAATGGGGGACGCGTGGCGAACGGCAGGCAGGGTCACGCGCTCTACTAACATGCGACCCGTCGCGCGTTAACCTCCCCCAAAATGGAGATGGTGGTGATGAAGGGTTCGGAGTTTGTGGTGCAAAAGAGAAACTCCGAACTTTGCACTGTTGCACCGCAAACAAAAAAGAGAGAAAACTTAGTATTATCTGGCTCTTTGGCCCTACTCCTATTTGGTATAGATTAGTTTCTTACACCGAACAAACATTGTTTTTTGCTGTTAGAAAAAAATGAAGCTTTGAGATTTGTAGTCAAACATTTTAATCTTTATTTGTGTCAATACATAAAAAAGGTGAAAAGGAAGTATGGCGTTTTGTAACGCACAACATGTTCTTTTGAAAAAAAAACACAACATTGTAAAATCATGATGGCCTTACTAACAACATAGCGCATAGTATGCATTGTCGAGGGACAATCTTGACGACCCTAAATAACAAAGCAAATATGACCCGGTGGTCATAATAATTCTCTTGAAATGAGAAAAGTAAAACATACCAGGTGAATGATGGCTTATTTAGTAGTTGCTCCATCACCACGACTAGCAAGCCCCACACACAACATGCATGTATGGTTATGGTCACACCCAGAGTCCCAGACACTCCCCACGGCCAACGCACGCGACTTAATAAGCGTGGCATCGGCTCATCAGACGTCGGACCAAGTGACCTTGAACTCCCCTTCGCCCTGATCGAGCCCCAGCGCCTTCCACACCGCCGGCGACCCGTCGACGACGTTGTTGGGGCAGGGCGGCTCGAAGTTGTGCTCGGCGTCGCACCCGTTCACCGAGTCGCACTCGTCGACGACCTTGGCCAGCACGGACCGCCCGTTCGCGGAGACGCGGACCATCTTGCCGCACCGGCGCGTGCCGTCGAGCCGCAGCCACCCGGAGGACAGCGCCACCACCAGCGCGCTGTCCGGGTGGAACTCGTTGTCGCAGAACGAGGGCCCGCCGCCGTCGCCGCCCCTGGCGAAGCTGTTCAGCGTCAGGGTCGCCGGCGTCTTGGCGGAAACCGGAGGCGAGCACCGGAACTGCGGGTATTTGCGGCCCGTGAGGCAGCAGTCGGACCCGTTCTTCCGGTTGCACTTGTGGGTCTTACCTTGGAGGAAGCCGCTGCTGCGGCAGGTGCCGCCGCCGCCGCCGGCCCCGGGCTTCGGGTGATGCTTGCTGGCCGCCGCGGCGTGGGCGTGGAGGGACAGGACCTGCAAGAGGGCGAGCAGCGCCAGTAGCTTCTTGCTAGCCATGCTGGTGAGCTCGCTGCTTATTACGCCCGACCCAACTCTTGCTGCTGGTGCTTTGAGGTGTATAGTACGTGTGGGTTTTATATAGTAGAGCTGAGGCGGCAGCAGCCGACGCATCAGTTTGATTTAATTGGTCATACATATGAGTTCAGCCCCGTTTCTTGGTTTTGCAACCGGCTAGATTGGTTGCTTAATTTGGACGGTGAAAGGGCTCGTGTCGTCGTTTTATAGATAATATAATTTGTTTGTGCATGCTGAATGTTGTTTTAACCGAACACCTAGGTATTGTTACATGACTGTTATTACTTGTACTTTACCTTGTCTGAAGGTATCAGACTGAATGAGATTCCAAAGTAGTACATGCAGTAGTACACTTGTCAATACATCCGAATCCCAAGTATCGTCAGTTGTGGTCATATCCGTGCACGGATGTATAGGAATCTAAGTTCAGTGGTTTGTCATCTTCCCAGCTCTTTGGAGGGTACTTAGCCTTCCCTAGGTGTTTGTCTTCGTTTTTGCTGTGCTCATTTCCTTGTTTTTCACCCACTGACCTGCAGTGGAATAATCACTGCGAAAACAAATGATAATATCCGTTTCCATAGGTTTCATGTAAGACCCTGAATGAATGTGATAAGATCCGCGCAAAATCACCTTTGCTTAATTATAACAGAGTGCGTTGGGCCGATGCAACCTTTGGTAGTACTTTCGTTTTGGGCCCAGAGTGGATCAGTAAGTAACATAACATCTGGGCGGCGGTGAGCAGCCTTTTCTTTCCCCATGTCATGTCACAAGTTATAACAAATTGTCCGATGGGAGTCATAGGCGCTAGATGCGACCTTCCGTGATCTGGGCCGATATTTGAATCAAACCGTAATAAGATTTACTTAAAGATAGTCATGGTTTCATACATGTGAGAAAAAGCTGGGATTTGAAAGACTTATATATTCAAAATTCAACACTCAAAATCTACTGTAGCCTTCAGCTATTACATAATTTTTTTTAGGATAGACCATATAACAACATTTGTATACAAGTTAGTTAGTCTAACATCTTATATTTACTAATTGGAGACTTCTTTTGAGGCCTCCATATAAATCAGACAATTTTTTTTTAAAAAAATAAGACAGAAGCACTGTCATTCATTAAGATAGAGGAGAAATTACATTCTAAAGAAACAAATACTAACCCAACTCAGGAAGACGAAACAAAGCAAGAGAACAACTCACAATAGTATCAAAGACCACTCGTGAGAATTCACAAACCCTCTAGGATCAACAACTAAAGAGGTAGTCTTAAAGCCTTCAAGAGTCTCACCACTTCGGCCAAGGCACTTAGTTGTTTGTCTTTTTTAACAAACATCCACTTCTTGGTCAACATGTCACAGACCATTTTGACTACTGGTTTATTGATCCTCTAATGGTGAATGATGCTTCGAGTGTCTACTAGGCGCTCCACAACAATTTCCTTCTCTGGAGAGTTGAATTGCGGAGTGTTAGGAGATGAGGGAGCTACCGCCAACTGCTTGAAGTCGCTCAAGGCCTTGATTAGTTCCCGTCCAACCAATTGTTCCGCTTCACTTCTAAGCAAAACCGGAGTCTGGATTTCTTTATTACAGGAGTGATGGTTGACAGCATGCGTGGACGAGTCAGTCGACACAATGTTGAGGAGCTGCTCCCTGAGTCGTTCCTCTCGGCCCTTTGGTCCATGATGAAGGCCTCAAGCAGCATAGGGTCAATCATCCTCTCACTGACTATAGATGGTGTGTTGTGCCTAAAAAGTAGAAGGATGTCATTGACCCTGACACCGATGTCGCTGCTGATGTGTGATGGTGTCGGAGTGCCCTTCGGATTATGACCGGAAATGCTCTTTGAAGGCTGCTTGAAACTACTTGAAAAACACCGTGTCGAGGTGTGACCGAAACAGCGGGATCGCTAACATCTTGTTGGGTCACGACATGATGCTACCTTGTGATCTTGAGCAAGGCAATTGAAACATAGTCCTTTCATCTTTCTCAAATAGAGCGAGCATCACTAATGGACCTCATTATCCAACTGAGATGTCATGAATAGCCGCATGCGTTTCATCTTCACTAATTTCCATCCATCCTCACTAGTTCCAAGTTGACATACCTCATCAGTAGCATTGTCATCAGCACAACTGTAGTCTTCTCTCCTCTTGGCTGTCAGAGCCACATTGACACAGGAGGATCTCTTTGTAGGAGGGCTTGCTACGCTGCTCCAACTGGGGATGTTGATGATGCTGCCTAGAAAAGAGGGCTTGCGAAGATTGCTAATTGTATGTAAGTTTCATTAGGGTGAACATCTTTTGGGACTCTAAATATATCTTAACACATTGACAAAAGACAAATGGTAACTCTTGATGCATAAAAAATCTCTGAATTATTCTATGAAGAATTATGGGGCAGGGAGAAACCATGCACGTCCCAGTTCATGTAGCCATTATGCATACCTATTCTATGATGCAGGCGATTATGCCAGCTAGGCGGCCGTTGTCAACAGATAGACCGGTACTCTTCACCATACGTGCATGCATGTGATGGATCTGAAGTGAGTTTATTAGACACAATGTGGCCAAGAAATTAATCTTGCTGCTCTTCAACATTAATGAGATTGGATAGCATCATGCCCAAGGACATTGAGAAACAATGCCATACACATATGTGGATTACCTGGGTCTCAATGTACAAAACGTAATTGGACAACATCCATTGGCTTGAGATGAAGAACTGAAAGGTGGACTCGACGTGTCCAAACGTCCAAACATAAGCTGCTACGGTGGAGCCATGAAGAACGCTGTACCACAAGACCTTACTTGGGCTTCAAGCATGGATAAAAAAATTAGTGCTCGAACATGCTAACGAGAAACCAAAAGTAGTTAGAGAAGGTCAATTATCAATTAAGCATTCAGTCAAAAGAAATACCAGATATGAAAGTTGCCCTTAGTACTACAATATTTTAGGCAATTTGATCGCTTGGAGACAATACCAAATATTGACATGGTGTTATTGTTACTGGCTATGTAGCCCTATGACATCGACTTGATCTGGGGTTGTCAAGGCACTTTACCAATGACGTCACCACCCTCTAATATATTGATAACCTAATTAAGTCATGTAGTTGAAAAAAGTAGTATCTACATCTTTTATCTTAGATAGATTATTTTAAATCTGTTTAAATTCCTTCACTAGTTTCTCATAAAAGTTATATAACGACGAAGCATCCTTTTAAAATCTATAGCCGTGCGGATGCACGGGTTGATTGACTAACAGAAGACAAATTTGTTTGCAAATAATGACTTTAGTAGAGGTTGTTATATTAGTTGACAATATTCGTGGTGGCTTGCAATTGGAGAAAACTATCGAAAGTAAAGACATAATCAAAGCACAAGTTTTATGTGTGGCTACTTCATGATGAGATGACCATTCATAATGACACCAAGGGCAGGTTTAATGGGAAACAAATTACATGCGGACGGTTCACAAAACGTTATTGTACAACCCTCACCTTGATTGGTGCCACGTGGCGGTCCCAAGATCGAACGTGGTACTGAACGTCAGCTCGGCTCCAGCAAATTCAATTGGCTCTCACAGACTCATACGCAACGGCTTGGCTGAATCCCAAGTTGCCTCCCTCATCTCCCATCTTGCACAATCCAGGGCTTGAATCCAAGAACAACGATGGTGACGACCTCTACTGGTACTGCACGGGAGAATAAGTGGTTGAATGGATGCAGCTCGACATCAGCGTGAGCATGGTGTCTATCCATGACACATCATGACATCCGTGGTGTTGTGTCGTTGAAGCTACATATGTACGATGTCAAGGAGATGTACTTGCCAATGGCGATGGGCATGAGTGGGGCAGGAGGAAGCTCTCGTGAATTGTGAATTGCTTCTTCTTCTGCTACTTATAGTAGGAGGAGTGTCCTATTATCCTTTTCTTAATTATCAGATTGTGATACTAATTGAGTTTTGATTATCATATTGTGAATTTCTGATACTACTAATAGATCTTATTTACGAATTCTGTTAAGCCTATACCTGATGATGTTGAGAACGTAGGCTTCAACACAGAGAGCTGATAGCGTAATCTTGCTGACTCTCACTTCAAGTGGGCAAGTGTTCTCATTGTTTTTAGGGCGAGCGCCATGGCACGTCGGGATTTAGGCCTCCTGCTGCTTTTTTTTTATTTCGGACGCACCACGACATTATGAAAACGACATGGCTAGTCGAGGTCACGTCTAGAGCTCCCGTTCAATGTCCCACAATTGCCACATGACGGGCCAGCGAAGTAAGGGTCGCATAGCGGCACTTTGCAAATCATCCGTATGTAATTTGTTTCTGATTTAATGGGTCATAAGGGGGCTGGTGCCCCCATCCCCAACTTCACAAGAGAAAGAAAAGGATAAGGGAAGTAGGTGGAGGAGGAGGTGAAGAATGGTGAGGAAGAAGAAGATAAGTCCCTATTATGTTCTTGGATTGGGTAATGCAAGACACTCAGTTGCTCTTGTTTGCTCAGTTGTCTCATAGATTCCTGGCACTATAACATGGATATACATTCTAATGTTTCAACAATCATATCCTTACATTTCTAAAATCATCTCCTTGCATATCCAAATGGTGGAGCCAATCAAGGCAGAAATGATGTTTATTAAAAAGATCACCCTGCAATTATAGTCTCTGGAAGTGATTCTCTTGAAGAATTTCTTCTCTAAAGGCAGTGTATCTGTCACAAAATGATTCATTAGGATAAACTCTGAGGACAAAGAATCACTTCACCAAATCAAAAGAAGTTGCCTTTCTTTCAGCTTCTAGTCTCTTAGCATTTGAGAGACTCACTCCACAAGACAACAGTTGGTACAACTTCATTGACTCTGGTTGAGAATCAATTCCCTATAGCTGTACCAAACAGACGCAAAAATATGTTCTCACCGACCAGGAGAACTAAATCTCCTGTTCTCATGTACAAAAAGAAAAACATTCGATCTTTCGAATGCAGCTCAAACAGTTAAAATTTTAGACAAAACATTTTGTGTTTCATTCTCTGGCCACCAGAGTCAGTATATAGTAGCAGCAGCTTTCAGTGCTTGGCCTTGTAGTCCTGCCACAGCTGCTGCACGTCCTTCCCCAGAATCTGAGCAAAGAAATCGTCGGAGTAACCATCCTTCATCTTGGCGTTGAGCAGCGCGACGAAGCCCGGCATGAGGTTGTCGCAGTACTCCAGGAACCTGGCCGTGACGCCGTACCCCTGATCCCACCTGTCGCCCTGCCCGGGCTGCACCCAGTGCCACGGCGCGTACCCCGCCCTGAGCCGCACGAAGTCGGCGATCCCCTCGATGAGGCCGCGGTTCGCCTGGCCCAGCACGTGCGTCGTCTCGTGGTACAGCACGCCGGTCACCTCGGTCCTGACGTCGCCGGGGTAGACGCCGACGCGCTGGGCGCTCAGGTGGACGACGGCGTCTACGGTGAAGGCCACGCCGCCGATGTCCTCGACGACGAGGGTGACCACGTCGACGGGCTTGCGGTCGGCGGGATTATTGGCCTGGTTGAACGTGGCCCAGACGAAGGCGGACGCGTCGGAGAGGACCTGCTTCGCGTAGTCGACGCCGACGGCCTGGTCGAACCGCTGGCCGCCCGGAGTAACGGACGCCGTGTTCGTCGCGTCCAACGTGACGGCCGTCGCCGCCGTGGCCAGGAGGGAGGCGAGTGGGGCGACCACGTGAAGCTTCATATTGTGCTTCAGTGCTTGGATTACTATTGGGCCACGATTGTGATTCATATTGTGCTTCATATTGGGCCATGATTCCACCCAGAACACAGAATTTTGACTCATGAGTCATGAATCATGATGTCCAAGCAGCTCACGGCACAAGCTGAATCCCAACCTCCGTCCCGCCGTCACTCGTCTCTGGTAGATCCCCAATGCAGGAACCCACGGCCGCCGCCTCCCGATGCTCCGATGGCCAACATTGTTGCTACTTCTGGAAAACAAGGAGAGTATACAGGCTAATCGCAGGAACTAGAGGTAATTAATTAAGTTTGCGTTGTTGCAGGACGGCGTACATCGTCACCTAGGCCTGTGCTTAATTAATTTCCCATGACAGTGCTCACGCATTTTTTTTTCCAAAAGATCCGGATATTGTCCGGCATTTCATTAATAAAAAAAAAAGAGTTTTACATGCACAAGTTGTGCAATTTCACCCATCCTTTAACAGCCAGACTGGCCGCTAAAGGCAGCAAATAAGTCGGAACTACTCGCTAATTTGTGTCACACCGAGTGCGGCAATGTTCTTGGCTCCTGCAGTTATCCAGTTTCGTACCTCATCTTGTATCTTGGATAGCAGGTGCTCCACTGTAGTTTCTTGTTGATGTAAGACTCTACTGTTTCGCTTAGTCCAAATCTATTATATTCTTATTTGAAAGTCAAAAGAAGTCATCAAGTTGGCTCTCAAGCCAACAAAATTACCACATTAATAAAGAAAAGACAAACTATTAACCGTTGAATTTTATGAAGATTGAACGGTCTAGTTAAAAGCCAATAATTATTAGCCGAGTATAATTCATAAACTAATAAGTAAATTCAGAATTCTTATTTGAAAGTCAAAAGAAGTCACCACGTTGGCTCTCAAGCCAACAAAATTACCACATTAATCAAAAAAAGATAAACTATTAACCGTTGGATTTTATGAAGATTGAACGATCTAGTTAAAAGCCAATAGTTATTAGCCGAGTACAATTCATAAACTAATAAGTAAATTCAGAATAATAATAAAAATAGAAAAATATTCATCTCTGATTTGGGTAAAAAAAGCTACAGACATGTCCTTATTTGTATATCTGGTTTTGATCTAAAACAAATAGTTCTTATTTGAGTACAATTCATAAACTGAGTAGATGAAAGCCAATAGTTTTTATCCAAGTACAATTCATAAACTAATAAGTAAATTCGGAATAATAATCAAAATAGAAGAAACTAGCAACGTGCCCGTGCATTGCTACGAGTTTGTAAATTTTTTTACTATAAACTTTGTTACACCTCCATATAAACGCAATTCTCTTCAAGTTATAAGGGGCTTATATGTATTCAAAAGCATAATAGTTTTTCGGAAATCCTTCTCTTCAACCGACTGAAATTGCAACGATGTTCAACTTCATCAGCTTTTAGGATGGGGGGTTTCTCTGACGAGTTCCGCTAACTCCGGCCATAGAAGGAGGCTTCGGGGGAGGCAGGCAGGTGGGAGAGACGGAGATGGCGGGAGCCGGTGGTTGGGCCAGGTCAGGGTGGAGAAGCTCGACAACGACAAAAAAAAATGATATAGATGAACTTAAATCCGTGCTTCAAGAATTGTATAAAGCCCCAATAGTGCTCCAGTCGGCCCTGTTATTTGCTGGAGCCTGAATGATTATTTCATCAACGTGAATAATTAAAAAACAAAGGAAATCGACGTTAGTTTGGGTGTTGGGCTACCAAAATGGACAAAATACAAATATCTATCCGTTAGTGGGCCACTACTGCTTTAGCCCATTAAGCCTATTGCCACCGAAACACAAATGAATTATATTTTTTCCTTGTCTTTCGTCTTCCTCTCGCATTGCACCCTCCTTCCGCCATGGCCAAAAGACTGAAGCTTTGATTCGTGACTATTAAAGCACACCTGTGCTAAAATAAAAGCAAAATGGAACCAATTCCGCCTCCTCCATCATCCGCTTCTATAAAATCTTGAAACCGTCATCTCTAATAGTTGTTGTTCTAAAACTGGAGTTTGCAGTACGATAGCATCCAATGACGTAGATCACCGTTAATATTGTCTGGCTTCCCGCGTCGTGATGACATATGACGGGAGGAGCTCCATAGCATGAGTTGAGTTATGAAAACTAATCTAGCTAGAACGAAGGACAGAAGTTATAAAACGGATTACTATTGTGATACGAATTACATTATGATTCGGATTATGTGTACGGACGCGCGGATACGAAAAAATGATATAGACTACTACACCTCAAATAATAAGTTATAGAGATATCCATCTCTGATTTGGTAAAAAATATTACACGCATGTCCTTATTTGTATATCTGGTTTCGATCTAAAACAAATAGTTCTTATCCGAGTACAATTCATAAACTATGTAAATTCAAAAATTATTCATCTCTGATTTGGTAAAAGAAAATGCTATACGTTCATATATCTGGTTTAGATCTAAAAGAAATAGTTCTTATCCGAGTACAATTCATAGAAAGGTTTACTGTGCATTAGCATTTTTTCCCTACAACAGAATGAAATTTCCCATATCACTATAGCATCAAATCGATTTGACATACTAATTAGGTAAAGTATCCTAAGTTAATTTAGACTATGTGTACCACTCTGTGTCAGTCTTGAGAGACAGAAAAGAAGCCAACCAATACCCAAAAACCTCTTCACGTGCAGATATGTGGCAGTTGCTGCCGACCTCAACGGTAGTGGGGATTGCCCCCTTTAGGTCAATGTGGCCCTACCAACTCTCACTCCCAGCCACGGCGATGCTCAAATTCTAGGTTGCCTCCTTTGGATTGACATGGTCGTTGTGGTGCTCAACCACTATCTCGAACAACGCATGACCAACCTTGTAACATTGTGCATGAGAATATGGTCAAGGAACTCAACAAGTACCTCGCTACGACATTGGTCTCCGAGTGGGATTCCACCCAAGTTGAGCAAGGCTATTGGCATTCCCAGTTTACCAACCACTTCACCAGTCATAAGAGTCCTACAAAATTGATAAATGATATCAGGGCAAACACTCAGGTGTCTAGGAATATGGCCGACACCTAACGCTAGCCCGCCGTGCTCATAGTATATGCATGGCTCACTAGGGTTGATCGTGCCAATGTGGTCGAGGCCAAGGCCTAAGATCCTGACATGCTTACGGCTGAATCTTGCCGTCATATGTGCCTATTTATTGATAGCCAACCGCTTAGACCACTCGCACATAGAGGATCACAAATAGTTGGCGCCGAGCGACTAAGGCAATGTTGTGGCATGGTGTTGTTGTGATGGGTTCACTTGACATACGCCAAGAGCCATAGGTTCAAAAAGAATTTGATTGGCCATTGAGTTTTGTTTTCTTAGGGCTAAGATCTGATATACACTAGCCAGTAGGGCATAGATGAAGCCACAACAAGCAATAAAAGAAAAAAAAAAGAGGATAACAAAAACTATTGTTCAACTCAGTTTTGCTGGCCCAACATTTTAATTCCATACTCTAGGAAGATTTATCTTTTCTTTCATTCTTTTTCTAATAACCGAATGATCGTTAATAATGAGCTGACATGCACATGTTTATTGTATATATTGAGCGGCGTGGTTATTGCACACCTTTCATGTAACAACTTTCTACTACCAATGATATAGAATATGACATAGATGCTAATGAGTTGAGAAATCAGTCTGATTGGATAAAAAAAATTAAGATATTTCTAAAGACTTAAATTATATGTCATTTCTAGCTGCGTAAACTGCGCGGGTCAGCTTCTAGTTGTCCATAATATAAGCATCAGAATGGAAGCTATTCTCCACGTGGTTTTATTTGAACAAGGACTTTCAAGGAGAGAGCTAAACCACTCGTGCACTGAGTACGAACCCGCTGCATTGCAATTTTGTGGGTTAAATCTCGGTTGGTTTGTCCACGTCGCCACTAGGGATCATATCTATTGAGACACAGCGCATTCTATAAATAGGTGTACCGGTGTCTCAAGGCTTCTCTCACAGTGCTCACGCATTTATCTGTTCGTTGTTGATCGATCATAGTTAGAAAAATCCAGATGGATCGTGCATCTGAAGACGCGCATCGGCACGACCGACCGGTCTTACCGCTTGTTTGCATCGAACGGGACGGCTCCAGCCGTCGCTGCGGCGGCCAGCACCACCTGGTACGGGAATGCGGCGAGCACGTGTTGCTCGGCGTGTGCAGCAGGCCGGGCCAACTGCCAGGGAGGTTCTGCGGTGGGCCAAGTGAGCTTAAACATTGGGCGCCACTTGGGCTTTTCACCAAGAAACCCAGGCCACGATTCCAACCTCCGTCCCGTTCCCGTCCGAGACTCGTCTCTCGTAGATCCCCAACCCCAACGCAGGAACCCACGGCGGCCGCCGCCTCCCGATGCTCCGATGACCTTCCTGCCGGCGGGGCGCTCGTCGACGTGAAAGCCCTCTGAATCCACCGCACCAACTCGACCACAGCCCGAGCCGTGACGAGCACTCCCGCTGCTTGGTCCACTGCCGCGACCTGGCCCCCACGGCATCGGCCAGCATCATCGGCGCGAACAGCCCATTCGTCCTCGTAAGCGTCTCCTTCCCACTGCCCCACCGGACCTACGACCAAAGTTACTTCACCAACAACGCTCCTTCTGCTGGCCTACTGCCGCCGTCGCTCCACCTCATCCCGCTGGACCTGACGATGGGAGTCGTCGGCATCCTATCATACAACGACGGCGAGCACTGCATCGTCGTAGTCCCCGAACGCCGGTTCAGCGCCGACGGCGAGATGAGCATGAGTTACGAGAGCTCCAGGTCTACTCGACCGAGACCGGGTCGTGGAGCACCACCAAGGCCGCTGACTCCGAGGGGCACTACTACGGTAGTATATCCGATCCCGAGAAGGCGTTCTCCGTGGGAGGCGACTCGCTGGCCTGGGTCTACCTCCCGGACCGGATCCTGCTCTGCGACAACGTGCTCACCGACGACGCCCCGGAAATTAAATGCGTCGGATCGAACTGCCGCCATTGTTGCCCACCAACGAGGTCCCGTACACGGCGGCCGGCCCTCCCCTGGATTATATTCGGGACGTTGTCTGCTCTGGCGACGCGTTCAGGATGGTCGAGTTGGAGCTGGAGGACGGACTGTGCAGGGCCACCGTGTTCAAGAAGACGGTCTTTTCGGAGGACTATAACTACTGGCACTGCTGGGAGCTGTACCGCACCGTCGACTTGGCCAAACTCTCGCCGGCCGGCCCGCCCGCCGTGTTCCCCGGACCTGTTTCCAGAGATCTGGGACGAGGAAGACAAGAGACTGACCTTGTTGGATGAGGTGATGTTTATAAAAACCCCGGCGCTGGACATGTACGACGACGACGTTCTCTACATTACGGCTATGCTGGATGGTAGAGACCCTAAAGGTTGGGCGGCGGTGCTTGCCATTGACACCAAAAGCAACACGTTGAGAAAAGTCACGCCGTTTTCTAATGAAAGGCTGTACGCCGAGCGCCTCTACCTGCAGTGCGCCGTTTCCAACTACCTCAACAAGGCAGGCTCGTAATAGATTTACTGATATATACTTGTACGTGTTCCAATACAGCATAAATTTGCATTATTGTAAGTATAGAGACAACTTTGCAATGCACGGAGTTGATCATTCGCTAGTTGAGAACTTTGCAGCCCGGAGTTGATCATTCCCCGGGCTCTGTTCTCTTTGTTTTCATATACTAAACACGTCCAAGCCAAGTATAGAGCATAGACTATTAGAGATCTGTTTGCACGATGTAGCAACAATGCAGATACAGGAACCAAACGGTGTAAACGTAATGCCCATCGAGTTCACTCTCTCTGTTGCTTTTCGTTGCTATTATATAACAACGCACGCTGACGCAGCGTTGCAGGTTACACGCGATCAGCAGTGTGTTCACGACTGACGATGTCGTGTAGCCGTTCTCGCCGAACAGACAGCTGGCCCTGGCCGGTGCGAGCAGGGTGCTGGAGAGCCGCGCTCTACCTCTCTCTGCGACACGGCGCGCGTGTACTTAACCAACACAGATTCGCTCATAAAAAGTAAATTTCACAAAACTACAGGTTTTATATCAAAATATCACAAAATTACAGATTTAAAGAATTGTATCACAAAATTATAGATTTAGTGCGTAAAATTACAGATTTAATAAGTGTTATCACAAGACTATATATTTAGTGTCCGTGTGAATCGTAAAATTACAGATTTTACAAAGTTAAAACTTGTAGTTTTATAATAAATTAACTCCTTAAATCTGTAGTTTTATAATACATCTTGTTAAATATATAGTTTTGTGATGTAAAGATGCACTCAATCTGTAGTTTTATGATATATCTTCTTAAATCTGTAGTTTTGTGATAGTTTTATAATTTACTCGCTCATAAATCACTCACCCCCGATCCGAGTCGTCTCCTCTCTCTTCGGGCAGATAAACACCCTGTCCGTCCGAGCCGTCTCCTCTCCAGGTTCCCTTTTGCCGTCCGCCTCGATCCTCTCGAATTAAGATGCCGGAACCCGCCGTCGCCGCCTCCCCGGGCTCAGACTTTCCTGCCTGGGTTCTCCTCGACACTCGAGGTTCCCCCGGTCGCCACCTCAACGCAACCACCGCCGGGGCCGTGACGAGCACCGGCCACCCCATCGAGGTGTCCTTCCAGCTCGTCGACCCGCCCAGCCTCTCCCGCTGCTTCTTCCACTACGCCGGATCCACACCCACGTCCGGGTCCAGCAGGTACACGGCAGCAGCCTGCGTCACCGGCGCGGACGGCGCGTTCCTCCTCGTCCGCTTCAGCTTCCCCGACCCACGCGGCGGCCACTGGATGCACAACGACGTCTTCGTGTATAGAGCCGGCCCCGGCGCCCCGTCACTCGACCTTCTCCCACAACCCTACCCGATCCAACTCCACAAGGACCATGTCGCCGTCTCATCATGCGACGGCGACGACCACTGCCTCGTCGTCGTGCCCAGACCTCGGTTCGATCCCTGGATGGTCTACGACCTGCACGTCTTCTCGACCAGGACCAACTCGTGGAGCACCAAGGTCGCCAGGGTGGCCCATGGCGGGGTCACCTCGTTTGTTACATGTCGGAAGCACCATGGAAGGCTCGACACCTGTCGGAAGCTATTTCGTACGGGTACGGGGATATATATAGAAACAGACTCTCCAGGTGTGCAGCGTGCACCGGATCCACGCATTGCTTCTGCCGTGTGTTTGTCGAGGAAGCACCACAGCGATCTATTCGAAGCCATCCCCTCCTCCACACGGTCAGCCATGCGTGAGGTGGGGGTCGTTTCGCCTTCCTTCATGCTGCTGGATAACGCAGTGGATCTGGACGAACTCGTCGGCACACCGGGGCCGGAGTGGGAAAGCATCTACTGCGCAAGCAAGAAGGCCTACGGATGTGGGGAGCACGGCCGGAACCTGGTGGAAGGCCTCGAGCTCTATGTGCGTCGTCTCGAGCTCCCGGATCTCACCTCTTCTCTGTCCATCCGCCTTAGCGACGAGGCGCTTCGAAGCATCCAAGCGGAGTTTGGCGTCTCCCGCGGAAGAGTGGAGGCGGAAGGCGCCGTACAGATCGTTAGCGAGCAATTCCTCGTCCTCCTAGTCATGTTCAGCCTGTACGACCGAAGCAAGCTCCTCTACTACCTCGTCTTCGACTCCACCAATGCGTCACTCTGCATGGTCCCGAAGCTACCATCTGGCCTCGCTACCTCCTACACGCTGAAGGCTGTCCCCGTGCGCACTGCTGACGACAAGGATCACGACCTGGTTCTCATGGGCCGTGATATCTGGGAGCCAATAAGCTTGGGACATGTTCGTCTCTGCATGTGCACTCCTGCTATGAGGATGAACTCATCATCGGCCTCTGACGGCGCTGGCCCTTGGAAGGCAACGGAGAACCTGCCCATCCCTCGGCTCCCTCACGCGTTCTCGGCGAATGTCATGTTCTCGTTCCAAGGCAAGGCCTTCTGGGCCGACCTCTCGCAAGGCGTTCTGTGCTGCGACCTGCGCGCCAGGGACACCGACGGTGGCTTCAAGTTAAACTTCATCCAGTTGCCCAAAGCTTACCGGATTCCCCTCTCGGAGGCGAATCCGAATGAGCAGAAAGAGCTGCATAAGAGCCGGACCATTGGCTGCGCTGGAGACTCCATCAAGTTCATTTGCGTCCATCCTCGTCATCGCAATGAGATGGTGAAGGTGTGGACACTGGATCTAGATCACCAGCGGTGGAAAGAAAGCAAGGGTATACCTCGGAAGGAGCTCTGCAGGAAGGCTGGCTTCATACATGCAGAGATTGGGGACGCCATTGTGCCCCAGTGTCCTACCCTGATGCCGGATGGTACACTCTGCCTGCTGCTGGGTAAAAAGGCCAAGAGTCTCAAAGGCCCTGCTTCCATCTGCAGCTTTCACATTGGTAGCAAGAGCCTTGTGTCTACTGGACGTGTTGTCGACTATGATGTTGTTCAGCCTGTTGTTGTGCCTTACAATTTCTTCACGTTGTGCAATCCACCTTCACGCAAGAGGAAGCTGCCCAAACATGCTAGGGAACTGTCAATGCGCAAGAAGAAGGTGCCAGCCCACAAGATGAAGCTGCCAACAATCATGAAGGAGAAGCCAAAGCGTGGTGCTTTGGCCGTTCAGGTTGTTCTACTACCGCCCCACTTCATCTGAACTGTGCAATTTATACTTCCTGAATTTGTGTACTGCTACTCCACTTCTCTTATTATTTGTTGCAGTTTGGCTTGCGCTATGAACCATGCAATTCACTTTGAATATTGCATTGCTAGTTGCTACTCCCTTTTATTCATCTGAACTGTGCAATTTATAAAAAGGCCGTACCCAGTGCTGAGAGCTCCCGCACTGTACGGGGTCTGGGGAAGGGTTTCAGCGGCAGGCCTTACCCCCGCCTGTGCAATGCGGGGAGACCGCGGCTCGAACCCGGGACCTGTTGGTTACAGGCGGTATGCTCTACCGCTGCACCAGGCCCGGCCTTCAAACTGTGCAATTTATACTTCCTGAATTTGTGTACTGCTACTCCACTTCTCTTATTATTTGTTGCAGTTTGGCTTGCATATTAACCATGCCATTCACTTTGAATATTGCATTTTTTCTTGTTGATTCTAGGAACACGGTGTGATTTGTCTTTTGAAGAAACTAGATTGAAAGGCCCGCGCAGTTGTGCAGTCTAGGCATTAAACATCCTTACAATATTTTAAAATCACTTTAACTTTGTTCATGTCTTATATATATCATATATGTACCCTATATGGTCGGAGTATATTGAAATAAGGATAAAAGTAGTGCAGAAAAGAAAACTTCTATCTGATATCTTCTATAGCTACCGAACTAATTTAAGTTAATCAATACTTGTAACCTATTTTTGACTAACTAAAAAAAGAAGTAAAAGTACTACTCCCTCTGTCTCAATTTATTTGTCATTCTACTTCTATTTCTGTGTCCTGCCTATTAGCATCTTCTGTGAATTTGGACAACGTCTTTATCAAGATTCATAGCATGTTCTATAAACCTAGTATAAAGCTAAATTTCAACCATTTTGGAATGGAGGGAGTATTATATAAAGTAAAAGGAGATATATGATTCTATAAACCTAGTATAAAGCTAAACTTCAACTATTTTGGAATGGAGGGAGTATTATATATAGTAAACGGAGATATATGATTCTATAAACCTAGTATAAAGCTAAACTTCAACCATTTTGGAATGGAGGGAGTATTATATAAAGTAAAAGGAGATATATGAAAGTTCAATAGCTCCACAAATACACGGTTAGCCTACTAATATCAATTTAGCATTAGTGTATGAATGATATGTTGTGCAAAAATTGATATAAATGATACAAAGGAATGCACTTTTTTATTCATCAATCATTGTTGCAGGTACATATGCGTAGAACTGTTAGCCAGAGATTAATATCCGTACAACTGCCAACCATTGATAGATATGTGTAGAGTAAATTTTCCCACATCTATTCTCTTTTATTTAAGAGAGAATATAGAAATTGGCTAGTCTTGTAACTTTCTTCCAATGTCAGTAAGGTATTTATCAACTATTCTAAAATGGTATTTTAAAGTTCTGTGATATGCTTCTCATTCACGTATAGAGCAAAAAAAAAAAAAGAGAGAATAAGAATTCAACATAGATAACAGGTAAGGCAATGTGCATATTAAAGAAAAAATTACATTTATTTCTTTATGATAAACATATGTATTGTACAAAATCAGTTCAAATATATAAAAAAAGTTCAACGGCTAAACATCTATAATAAATGAGTTTATTTTGCAATACATAAGCTTGACATTAATCCATGTATAGGCTCTATAAGCCAACAAACTTTCAGTAGGTTTAGATTCAGGAATAAACTTACAGTAGGTTTAGGTTCTCTTAAGAGTATAGCCAGAGAAGATACGATAGACTTATCGTGCGGCTGTTTTCATCATGCGACCTCCATTTCTCACTATTGTGATTATTTGAAGGGATGTTTTGGTTTGATACAACATAAATTAATTATTCATTGCAACATTTTGAATGACTTATTAGCTTGGACATGTGTACCTCTTCCATATTAATTTGTTTCTAGTGCAGTTCCTGACTGCTGACGATCTCCACATCACGACCACCCAAATCTTCAACGACATGCTGTCGCCGGTGAAGTTAAGTTTTTACATCATAGTACAGATCACCCAGCGCCAAGCATGGATGAATTGATATCGTATCGAGACGGTGATGATGGCACCGCCAGGGTATCCATTTGTCATGTCTGGGTGATGAGATCATGATAATGGTAGCAGTGAAGAGGATATCTACTTGCTCTGCCATTCTCCAATGACGTCATCTTGTTCTACTATCTCCTCTTGCAGATTGCATCGGGTAAATTATTGAATTTTAAATTCTGGCTATCTGCGAACCTGCATGAAGGCTCTCCCATGGATTTCTCTATGCTTTATTAAATTGTTTCTTGTTTCCTAATTCCATATCTAACGCATCCTCTTTCAGTACCCATTATTCTTTGAGCTCCTGGATTCAGTTGAAGAGAGATACTTGTTATTTGTTGAGATCCAGTCAAGGGTTGGATATTGCGGCTGTTGGGGGGCAAGTACAGGAGTTTTGTGTTTACGTGACCTAGAAATTGCCAAATGCAAATAGAGATTAAGGGTCAGATTTTCTTCCTAGATCTCAGAGGTGGAGATTGAGGGCCAGATTTTTTGCTTTTTTATGAGAATTTCTAGTTTATTTTTTTTAGGCATTGAGGAAAAAGTTCATCTCCTTTTACTATTAAATAGATAATGCACATGTTGAGCCATGTACGAGTCGTTCCCAGCCTCCCTGGCCAAAACCGCAGGAAATAATGCATGCTCGTTGCAAGGACTCGTTCCCAGGACGGAACCTAACCGATGTGCATTTTTATTTGGTTGAACTTGCCAACACTAAAATATAGGATAAACAGACTCACCTAAATTAATAAAGAGTAGAGATAATTCTATAACTTTAAAAGTAGTAATTCATTGACCAGCTACTTTTTAAAAATACTATAATTAATTGGCCAGCTACTTTTTAAAATTGTAATTTTAAATATAGAATTCATTGTCCAGCGCTACTTCTTAAATTATGAAATTATTAACTACTAAAAATAAAAAAAATTGAGCCAACAAATGTCGTATCGAGAACATCTCTAGTGCTCCCATCGGGTTAGGTGTTCCTCTGCCCCCGTCATCAATTTGTACTAGATAAAATGTATTCAAAAAATTCAAAAAATAAATATGGTTGGATAGCTCATGTTAGGAGAATATCTTAGGTGCTCCCATGCTCCTACACACAAATAACACTAGATACAACTTGTAAAAGAATTAAAAAAATATGAGTATATAATGCATGTTGTCATCAACAATCATGCAAAGTTTCATATGCAACAAATACTTGTACAAGAAGGAATATACAAAGAGAAAACCGGCTCAAACAAAGTGGGTTACAACTATTTATTTTTTTACCCATAACCTATTACTATTCATATGCAGATTTGTCTTTTGTATCACATTTTGAATATCTTTCGGTTGCAGATCAAACTTTGCAAAATTATAGATGATAACATGAAGAATCCATTTCTATTTTGTTTCAAATTTTCAAATGACATTTATAGTACATTTTCTTAGCGGGAGCATGAGAGCATGCGAACCGCCGGGAGCACTAGAGATGTTCTGGTCATGTTAGCATCTATCATCTCTAGTGCTCCGTCGGGCTCAGTGCCAGCCCTAGGGGTAGTGCATTGGGTGCGACCGCCGGGGGCCCAAGCCAGGAGGGGGCCCAAGACCAAGTTTGTATGCATATACCATACACTACCAAAACTAAGGACCAAAGCAGTAAAGGTTAAGGATCACAATCAGAGATCGGTTATTTTCGCAGCACAGTCGCAGACGTCGCACCGAGCCGCCTATCATCGTGAACTCGCGATCGCGGCCAGGGTCATGACTTCAAGTCTTTCTGGCGAGTTGCCCCTTCCCTCGCCCACCTCGCCGGTTGCCCAGCTCGTCCAGTCGTCCGTCGCCGATCACGGATCGCCGCGGCGAGCAACGACAACTCAGCGACAAGGCTGCGCCCAGCCACCTGTACGTCCACGTCCATGTCCAATTGTCTAATCGAGCTCTAATTTCTATTCTAATATTCTGGAATTGTATTCTAAATACTTATGTGATCTTGTTTTTCAACTAATTTAGGTTTTAGAATTTAAGAATGTTACCTAACAGACATTTGTCAGGGGTTGAGAAAAGAAAATAAAAAAGATTAAAAATATATATATATATATATATTTATAAGATTTTATATAAAATTAGACTATAAAGGGCCCATCGCGACGAGTTCGTCCGAGGGTCCTCAAAATCCTAGGACCGGCCCTGGTCGGGTTAGGTGCTCCCGTGCTCCTGTTATCGATTTGCAATGGACAAAATGTATGAAAACTTCAACAAATTTATGGTTGGACAGCTCATGTTAGCATCTACCATCATGCAAAAGTATATATATGCAACAAATACTTATGTGATGCTTAACAAAAAGAGAAATCAGCATTTGAACAGTAACAAGTTGTGAGTCTGAAGTGCATAGTTGCAACCCATAACCGTTTAAGCTGACTTACTCTTTTTTATTGTGCATTATAGAATAATTTGTTACGCCTCAAAATTTATATGATGATAGATGTTTACATACACAATATATTTTTTACGAAATTTTGTACATATTTATCTCAAGTGTCGGCTCTTCTGGATTATATGACTTATTATCAGGCCTGCATTTTTTATAGCAAAACTGTATCGACCAAAGAAGCCTGTCATCCATGTTCATGATTTTAATGTACTAAATATGATACATATATAAATTTATTAGTATTATTATTAGTTTAATCCAAACTAGGAAACCATGAGTTTCAATTATTTACAGACAAATTTGAGCAGTTTGTGGCTGATGATGGCGAGGTGATGTGAGAAGGATGGCATTCCAATTTCCAAGTGCTTCTCTGCATCCCTTCCAGAAATTTTAGCTGCTGCTCACCTGACCTGACATCTACATACATAGCACAGGATGCCCGAGAGTTCAGGTTGTCCTATTTATCAAAATCAGTGAGTAATCGTATTGTTAGATTTTGTACAGGCACACTTTCTCTATGGTCATCTAGTTTTTTTTTTTCAGAAAAGAGAATACTTTATTAGGCCCGTTTGAAAGTAGATATTGGAGTCCAGAATTGAGAATTGGCATTGAGTCTGAAGAATGCTAGCATTTGGATGGCTGTGGAATTGAGAATCGGTATTCAGGTATCTTTTCATGGAATCCAGACACAACTAAAATGACCCTTTCTCAAAACCGAGCCTCCCCCCTCTCAATTGGGAGGAATTGACACCGACCCTTCTTCAATCGCGTGCCACAGACGCCGCTGCTACGTCGCACGCTCTGTCCGACCGCCGTCGCACGCCCCTATCCGGCCGCGTTCTTCCTCGCCTCCGACGGCGCGCTTCTTCCTCGCCTCAGTCGAGCTTCTTCCTCAGTCGACTTTTTCCTCCCCTCCGGCGGCGCGCTTCTTCCTCGCTCCGACGGCGCGCTTCTTCCTCCCCTCCGGCGGTGCTCTTCTTCCTCCCCTCAGTCGAGCTTGAGCGGCCCGCCGGCGAGCTCCCCCATTTCACTCTTCAAGCTCGGGGCGCTTCTTCCTCCCTCTGTCGGCGAGCTACAGGAGCTGATGGAGTTGTGCAGCATGGCAGGTGACAAAATTTCAGTTCTCCACTCTGTACATCCAAACATGAATTGAATTGGACTACTCCCTATGATTCCAAAAGGCAATGCAATAGTCATTCAAGTAACAGATTTTGAATTGAGACTAAATTCAATACCATGACGGAATTGGAATTGAACTCAATTCAATTTTAAGGTCTCCAATGTCTACTTTCAAATAGAGCCTTAATATTCTAGCCTATGTATCGATAAATACATGTAGCTATTCATTATTATAGTTAAACACCAAGAAACGAAGGTGGTACCAAGCACATGAACCATATCCATTGAAGAAACTAAATTAAATTAACAAGCCGGAAGTCTATTGCTAAATAAGGTAAAAATCTCCATGGTCACTAGTTAAACATCATGACTTACCATTAAAGGCTTCAAATGATTCCTACCTTCTAGACTAGAAAACAAAATCCGGAGTTGTTGTAAGAGTAGAACAGTTTGGTCAAAAACCTTGCCTAAAATCGGTAACGTGATAGTCCGGCTTGCCTGTATCGGTCGGGAACGTTCCTTCAGCTTGTGTCGACGTTGAATGTGTAGCTCTGCTGCCTTTGATGTGGCGTGTTCATCATTTGACTAGGACAGGAGGACAAGTCGTACTAGTCTGCAAAGTTTGACTTGGCCAAGGCTTCTATCTTTGCAATTAAACATCGTGAGGTCTATATATAGTTAGCCCTTATCTGCCCTCAAATGTGATGGAACTTTGTCACCAAGAGATTATTTTTTTTTGTATGAACGATGCTTATCTATGTAGTGGGAACAATATAAGCATCTCCATAAGAATTTTCTCTTCTCTCAAATGTGATGGAAATTTCAGATAGGACTATATCTATGTAGTGGGAACAATAGAAAAAAGGATAAATGGAGAAAAAAGGGGACATCTCCAAGCATCCTTCCATGAAATTTCCAAACCAAACTTGAGGAAGTCCAAGCCAGTCCACTTGACTTATTCAACCACGACACAATCAAGTTTCACAGCCTCCATCTGTCTCGAGAGAGACTTGTCGTCACCTTTTCTCCATGTCATGCCCTATATATACCCCCCACCGACAAGCAGCTGATGATCCCAGCAGCACTCAGAAACACAGCAAAATGAAGCTCCATATCGCCGCGGTCGCTTCCCTACTGGCCCTAGCCGTGGCCACGACCACGGCCGGAGCAGTCACGTTCGACGTCAGGAACACGGCATCCAACACCGCCGGCGGCCAGCGATTCGATCAAGACTATGGCCTCGACTACGCAAAGCAAGTACTCTCCGAAGCGTCCACCTTCACCTGGAACATCTTCAACCAGCAGAGCGCTGCTGACCGCAAACCTGTTGACGTGGTCACCCTCATCGTAGAGAACATCACTGGTGTGGCCTTCACCATCGGCAGCGACATCCACTACAGTGCCCAGTCCATCGCCGATACAACCGGTGACTTCAAGCCCGCGGTAACATGCTAATCTCTAGCTTGCCCTGCTAAATATTTACTCTCTCCATTTCCGAAGTAATTTCGTTAGGACAACAAATATAGATAGTCTAAAATTGAATTAAAACTGTTGTTCTAATGATAATATTTGAAAAACAAAAAGAGCGTACAATTACTACTTTACTTACATCAAAGCGTTCCTTTATGTTAGGTGACTGGTGTGCTGTACCACGAGATAGTGCACGTGTGGCAGTGGGGACTGCAGGACTACCGCGCGCATTCGTGGGTGTTTGAGGGGATCGCCGACTTCGTGCGCCTCAAGGCCGGGTACATAGCGGCGCACTGGGTGAAGCCGGGCGAGGGGAGCAGCTGGGACCAGGGATACGACGTCACGGCGAGGTTCTTGGAATACTGCGACTCGCTCAGCTCCGGCTTCGTCGCGGTGCTCAACGCCAAGCTCAAGGACGGATACAGCGACGACTACTTCGTGCAGATTTTGGGGAAGAACGTGCAACAGCTGTGGAGCGACTACAAGGCCAAGTACGGAGGCTGATTGGGTGGGTGATACGTAGTCAACACGGCAGCGCTAGCTCCCATGCATGATGTGATTGAATAAGTTATATATGTTTACGTATCATTGTTGAATGATCAATAAGCCATGTATTCCTTTAGATAAAAATTCCTATTTTATCAAGCAAATTAAATAACTCAGGCGTTGACATGTTTGTACTACCAGTTCCTTTTGCCATGAATATATTACCAAGAGGAGTTTTACTGTCTAAAATACTGACTAGTAGTTTTGAAAAACTATTAGCCAGTAGTTTAAGGGTAATTTCATAATTGTATTATTAATTAATAAATTTATATTTATTTTTATAATAGAATATTAAGTCTATGAAATTATCAAAACATTAGTTTATCTTAAAAAATATAAAACATTAGTTATTAATAAGATTATTAATATAACTTTATTGATAATAATAAAAACTAATTATTATAAATCTACACATCTTATTTTTTCTGATATTGCCCTCAAATTGAGAAACTACTGGCCAATAGTTATGATTTTAGATTATGAAATATATACCGTTAGATCAAACTACTGGTCAGTATTTTGGACAGTAAAAATTCTCATTACCAATCATATGGGAAGGAAATAAAAAGACACAAGTATAGTACTCGTTATTTCTATGTCATATGGGCACATCAGCCGTGTGATCTATAGGCCATATCAGCCTGAGTCACCGGTATGGACGGGAAATACAATGATAAGTTTTACTGTTCAAAATATTAGTCATTATTAAAAAAACTATTGGCTAATAGTTTGATTCAATGGTTTAGATTCGATAATCTAAAGATATAACTACTAGCCAATAGTTTATTAATTTAAGGTAATACCAGAAAAAATAACATTTCTATATTTATAATAATTATTTTATAATGTCATAAATAAAAATAAATTAGTAATATAATTAACAATTAATGTTTTATTTTTAAAAAATCAACTGATGTTTTAATAATTCAGTATGGTTAGTTTTCTGTTGTAAAACAAATATAAAATTATTTATAATGTTGCAATTATAAAATTACCCTTAAACTATTAATCAATAGTTTCTCAAAACTAATGACCAATATTTTAGAAATGTAAAACCGAAGATGCCTACGAAGGAAGGCATAGAATACTTACTGTTAGATGTGTTTCATGATTCGTGCTAATGGATCCACTTGTGATGGTGGGAAAATATAAGCCGCAGATTCATGAGATGGACGATAGAGAGGGTTCCTTCCCCCGAAAGGCACATGTGCAGTTTGCACTCTCCGCGCGGACGGCGCTTCCCCGACCCCGAAAGCGGCAACTGGATGCACAACGATGCCTTCGTGTACAGGGCTAGCCCCGTAGCCTCGCTCCGCCTTCTCTCGTGACACTAACCCGGTCGACCTCCGCTCCAAACACTTCGCTGTCTTATCTTCTGACAACGGAGACCACTGCCTCGTCGTCGTGCCCAAACAGCGATTGCATCCTTGGATGGTCTACGGCCTGCAGAATTTTCTCGACCGAAACCATGTCGTAGAGCACCAAGGTCGCGCGCATGGACATGGACTTCTACGACAGGATTGAACCCAGCAGGGTGTTCTCCATCGGAGGAGGCTTGATGGCCTGTGTGCACATCCTGCACGGTATTCTGCCGTGCAACGTTCTTGACAAGGAGCCAGGTGCGCTTGATCCAGTTTCCATCTCCATCATTTTAGCTGTTGCTAACCTGACATTTATATATGGTGAAGGATGCCCGAGAGCCCAGGTTGTCCGATTTATCAATTAGTGAAATGGTCTTAATGTTAGATTTCCTATATACATTGTACACTAGTTTTCTTTTAGAGGAGTTTTACTGTCCAAAATACTGACGAGTAGTTTGAGGGTAATTTTATAATTATACTTTTAATTAATAAATTTATGTTTATTTTCACAATAGAATACTAAGTTTACCAAATCATTAAAATATTAGTTTATCTTAAAAAATATAAAATATTAGTTATTAATATAACTTTATTTATAATAATAAAAACTAATTACTATAAATCTATAACTCTTATTATTTTCTGATATTGCCCTCAAGATTTAGAAACTAGTAGCCAATAGTTATAATTTTAGATTATAGAATCTATACCGTTAGATCAAACTATTGACCTAGTCAGTATTTTGGATAGCAAAACTTCTGTTCTTTTACTCACCTAGTTAAGCATTGTGTGTGTGTCTCGGATAGCTGCTTTGTGCATATTTATCAAAGAGCTGGTTGTATTTTTGTAGTTAACCTTCTCTCTAACAAAAAAAAGGAAAATAAAAAGAAACACCCCATGAAACAAACTAGAACTTGTCAAGCCTCCTCAGAGAACCGATGAAAATATGAAATGCAGGGCGGCAACGGCGTGGCGGTGTAGCTTGTACCAAGTGGCAAGCAATAGTGAAGTCCCTGAGCCATATGATCATCCATCAATCATCATGCTTACTACGAATACTATTTTAATCAGATAGTTCATGACTTACCATACTGGCTTTTAACAATTTCTACTTTCTAAAGAAACATATCAGGACTTGTAAGCGTAGAGCAGCAATAGTGTCGCTTTAAAAACTAAGAAAAAAAATAGATCTCGATTCTCGTGAAAGTGACCTAATCGATAACAACGTAATAATAATCCGGTTTTCATGTGTCGGCTAGGAACGTTCATCGCGTGTGTCGGTGTTGAAGAATGCGTGGCTCCGCTGCCGTTGATGGACGACTCGATAGTTCATGCCCCACTTGACAAGGGCAGGACAGGTCAGCAAAGCTGACTTAGCCAAGGCTAAATCTGTGAGTTGCCGTCCTGAGGTCTATATGTTTAGCTTTTTCCTGACGAGAAATGTGGAAGGATTACTTTGGCACCAAGAGATATCTTTTTGTCTATTCACATACAGGTCAGTAACCGAGAAAAGGGGGATATCTGTGGCTGTTAATGGAGAAAAATGGGACATCTTGAACCATCCTTCCGTCCAAATTCCACAAGAAGGACAAAGTCCAAGTGATCAGTCCACTTGAGTAATCCAAACACAATCAAGTAGCCTCCTCAATCAGTTCGGAGAGACATATTGTGACAGCTTCTCCCCCTGACACACACCCTATATATAACCCCCCAACCGGAAGCAGCTGATCATCCGACGCAGCACGCGAGAAGTGCAGCAAATTGAAAGATGAAGCTCCACATCGCTGCAGTCGCTTCCCTCCTGGCCCTGGCCGCGACGGCCGGCGCGGTCACTTTCGACGCGACGAACACGGCGTCCGACACCGCTGGCGGCCAGCGATTTGACCAGGACGTCGGCCTCGACTACGCGAAGCAGGTCCTCTCCGACGCGTCCACCTTCTGCTGGAACACCTTCAACCAGCAGAGCGCCGCCGACCGCAAGCCCGTCGACGCGGTCACCCTTGTCGTCGAGGACATCGACGGGGTGGCCTTCACCAGAGATAACGGCATCCACCTCAGCGCTCAGTACGTTGGTGGTTACTCCGGCGATGTCAAGACAGAGGTCACACATCATTTCCTTAGCTCGCCTTACTAATTAGCACATCAAAGCAAACCTCTGTATATATCTGTATCAAAACGATGACACATCTTTGCTTGCTCAAGTCTTGCTCTCATGCGCTGTAGGTGACCGGCGTGCTGTACCACGAGGTGACACACGTGTGGCAGTGGGACGGGCAGGGCCAGGCGAACGGCGGGCTCATCGAGGGCATCGCCGACTTCGTGCGTCTCAAGGCTGGGTACGCGCCGGGGCACTGGGTGCAGCCCGGGCAAGGAGACCGATGGGATCAGGGCTACGACGTCACGGCGAGGTTCCTGGACTACTGTGATTCCCTGATGCCGGGTTTCGTCGCGCTGCTCAACGCCAAGATGAAGGATGGCTACTCTGACGATTTCTTTGCCCAGATTTTGGGCAAGGACGTGCAGCAGTTGTGGAGCGACTACAAGGCCAAGTATGGAGGCTGATGTGGGTAGGTGGTCCACCATGGTCAACACAGCGATGCACTATATAGTACTAGTTCTTTTCCCCAAATATATTTAACATCATAAGGGAACGAAATAAAAGGACAAGCACAAATATCTTGTGGCACCTTGTGACATGCTTGTTCTATAGTTTCCGTGTTGTATAAGCATATTTAACAGTTATCCCTCTTTAGAAAAAAAAATACTTAGTCCTGGATTATACAATAAGCATCAACAAACACCTCATACTCAAAATAACTTATGCCCAAAAGCATCCATAAGCTGTTCTTGTTTTTGTACTACGAGCAACAAGCTAAAATAACCCTAAATTTACACGTACTACCACCAAGAAGCGGTTCTGCCAAACGGTTTTATGGATATGTTATATAAGCCAAAACAAGTGAAAAAGTTTTTTGTTATACAATTGAGACTCGAAGCCATTTTTTTCATAATCCATATCCTACCAAACATACCCTTAAATTGAACTGCAAATATTTTCAGACAGAAGCTTGAGCATAGTTTGTTGTTGATGACGAGCTGATGTGAAGCGGATATTCCGTATGCGTCTATCTCAATTCCACGTCCTCAAGAAGCACTGGCTGCTGCTCAACTGACATCTATTGCGCGGGATGCCCAAGCATCCGGGTTGTCTTATTTATCAATCAGTGACCAGTCTTATTGTTGGGTTTCCAACAGGGGCACACTAGTTTTCCCTATAGTCATCTAGTTAAGCATCGTGTCTCTCCTGGATAGCTGCTCCATGGAGATATGATGCTGTAAAAGTTCTGGTTTATTTATTTTTGTTACCTTATAGCTAATAAAAAGAAAAAGGACATGAAGCCTATAGGTGTATAGTCTTCATGCAAGGTTTCATGACGATTTTACAACAGTCTACTGTCATATAATAAGCCGTGTGCTAGAATTTGTGCACTTCTGCCGAGCAGCCCTCGTTAGCGAGTCCGTGAAATGCAGGGCGGTCACGGTAGCTTGCATAAGTGGCAAGCAATAGAAAAGTCTCTAAGCCATATCCATATGATCACATATCATGCCCGTGTTTATTTTTAATCATATATATCATGACTTACTATATAGGGTTGTAGCGATTTCATCTTTCTAGGAAAAAAATATCAGGACTTGTCAGCGTAGGATAACTCAGTCAAATGTCAAAGACGCTTTGAAGACCAAACAAAAAAATATATCATGGAAGTGATCTCATCCATGATAGGGCAGTGCTACTGCTCTTTTTCGCGAAAAAAAAGTAGTATGATCTAATCCATGATGTCATAATAATCTGGTTTGCCTTGTGTGTAGGACAGGAAACGTTCATCTTGTATCGGCGGTGTTGATTGTTGAAGAATGTGTGGCTCTGCTGCCGACGATGGACAGCTCAGTTGATACCCCACTTGACAGGGGCAGGAGGACAAGACGTAGAACTGCAAGTCCCAAAAGCTTGACTTGGCCAAGGCTAAATTTCTGAGTAAGCGTCCTTAAGTCTATATATGTTTATCCTTTTTTCTGACCAGAAATCGTAGGACTTGGCACCAAGAGATTTTTTTTCCCCTGTACGTGCATGCTTACGGCCAGGTACAACTATATCTATGTAGACAAAAATAACCGAAAGTAGAGGATATCGCTGGTTGTCAACGGAGAAAAAATGGGACAATTCCGGCCATCCTTCCATCAAATTTCCATAAACAAATAACAAATTTGACGAAGTCCAAATCAGTCCACATGACTAATGCAAACACACAATTAGCAGCCCCTTATCTGTTATGGAGAAAGGTTTCTTGTCACGCCACTTTTCTCCCTGTGGCATTCTCTATATATATGACCCCTAGCTAAAGTAGCTGATCCATCCACAAGCACACACGAGAAGTGCAGCAAAGATGAAGCTCCACGTCGTCGCAGTCGTTTCCCTCTTGGCCCTGGCCGCGACGGCCAGCGCGGTCACTTACGACGCGACGAACACGGCGTCCAACACCGCCGGCGGCCGGCGGTTCGACCAGGCTGTTGGCCTCAGCTACGCGAAGCAGGTTCTCTCCGACGCGTCCACCTTCTGCTGGAACACCTTCAACCAGCGCAGCACCGGTGACCGTAAGCCTGTCAACGCGGTAACCCTTGTCGTCGAGGACATCGGCGGCGTGGCTTTCACCAGTGGCAACGGCATCCACCTTAGCGCCCAGTACGTTGGCGGCTACTCCGGCGACGTCAAGAGAGAGGTTAACATTATTATTATCGCATTGTGGTGTATTGTGATAGTCTCTGATACTGTGACAGCCTCTCGTTAACGAAGAGCCGATTGTTTTCAGGTGACCGGGGTGCTTTACCACGAAGTGGCGCATGTGTGGCAGTGGAACGGGCAGGGCAGGGCGAATGGCGGGCTCATCGAGGGCATCGCCGACTTCGTGCGTCTCAAGGCAGGGTACGCGCCGGGGCACTGGGTGAAACCAGGACAAGGAGACCGGTGGGATCAGGGGTACGACGTCACGGCGAGGTTCTTGGACTACTGTGAATCCCTGAAGCGGGGTTTCGTCGCGCAGCTCAACGCCAAGATGAAGGATGGCTACTCTGACGATTTCTTTGCACAGATTTTGGGGAAGAACGTGCAACAGCTGTGGAGCGACTACAAGGCCAAGTATGGAGGCTGATGTGGGTACCGGTGGTCTGGTCATCAGAGCAATGATCCAGCGCATGATGTGACTGAATAAGTTATGGTTACGTACAATTATGAAATAATAATCAATAAGTCACGTGTTGACATGTCTGTACTGGTACTACTCGTTCCTTATTTCGCAAATATGTTACTATCATAAGGGGACTATATATGGACACAAGAGCAAACTTCTTATGTCACCTTTTGACAAGTTTGTACGTACTACAGTACTATTTGGATAAGAATAATTATCAGTTATCTTTAGAAATAAAGAACACTTAGTCCGTATATTCAGCCTCACACGGTTCTTCATCTCTTGCAACTTTGCAAGACGTTACCTCATGCTCTACCGTCATTATTCCGTGTTCACGGCAGCCACTACTATATATGGACACAAGAGCAAACTTCTTATGTCACCTTTTGACAAGTTTGTACGTACTACAGTACTTTTTGGATATAAGAATACTTATCAGTTATCTTTAGAAAAGAACACTTACTGTAGTACGTATATTGAGCCTTATGCGATCTTCGCCTTTTGCAACTTTGCAAGACGTTACCTGATGCTCAACCGTCATTATTCCGTGTTCACGGCAGCCACGACCATGACTCGCTCTCCTTTGACCCGCAACAGAAGATATCACCATAGCTGCCACGTCGATCTCTCCAGCCCAGATTCTCCTAGTAATAACCTTGCTGGACATGGTCAATTCTAAACCTAACCTCCACAAATCTTATGTATATCGACTAAAATCTTCACTATTTTGGGAAGAAGGGTCAAGATCTTGTGGTTTTGTTATAGAACTATCCTCTTCTCAATCCGGTGTGATGGAACACCTTGTTTTGGCCCCTTGTCCATCTTATACTAGTGGTTTCTTCTTCCGTGAGGCATGATGGACTATGGGTTTCGTATCTATGGTGTTAGTTTTTGTGTGTATGGTGTAGTCGTCTGGACAGAGTTGATGGAGATGTTCTTTGGAATATCTGTATAATTACAGGGGCGTGGCCTCCATCACCCTACACGCGCTTCGCTCCACGCTCTCCTCCGCCAATAGGAACACTTTCTGTGTCTTCTCCGTCTCAATGGCATCGGCCAAGAGCTTTGTGAGTGATACGATTGCATTGATGGTTGGTGACACGGAAGCATATTAGGATCAGGCTCACATTCCGTCCGCTCCGACATTTCTCAAACATTTCTATGGATCCGTTCTTTGGGATAGACGACTGTCGTCGCATCTCAAAAGCACCTGTGATTAGGACTGTTGAGATCTTACTTGACTCATCGTGTTTGTCATTTTCAATCAGCCTTTCGATCAATGGTGGTAGTGGAGAGCACTTCGTTAAATTTGATTGTAACTTTTTTTATCTTGGTCTTTTATAGATTTTGTTTTTATTAATATAATTCAGGTATAAGAGTGTAGACGTCTTTTGTTTCCCCCCATTCTGAAAGGGATCATATGTTTTCTTTGCAAGGTCTGTGCAAACTTTTGATAGCAAGTTTTCAAAAAAAAAAAAAAAACTTGATAGCAACTCGTTCGCCCGTCCAAATATTGGTTGCTAGTCATAACTTCTGCTGCCTAACTCAACGACACCAATATCAATCACAAAGCAGGATCTGCATGATAAACAGAGGAAGTCAAAGTCATACTGATGACAGAGTCTAGGTGCGCACTTTTACACTTCTTTTAGAATAGAAGCCAGTACGAATCGCTACCAAGCAACCCCAGACGACTACTCCAGCTAGCAGTACTGTTCTGACGTGCTTGGTCATCGTGTCGTGTCGGCGTGTCCATACTCTATTTGGAGTATGTACCACGTCGCAGCGGGCTTTGTACTCGTGGAGGCCGACCAGCAGCCGAGTGCGAGGCAAGCTGTCCATTTCGTCAAATTTCCACTGCCCACAAGTCCACAACTCAGAGCTTGACCCCAGCTGGATCGAGTCAACCAAAATTGCTCCACCAAACCCGAGGCCTAGTGACACTCACTAGCACAAGTGCACAACCGCCGCATCTTATCACTTGCCCGTCTATTAAAACCCGTTCCACCAGGCGCACTCTCCCAGTCCTAATAAAGCGACGACTCTGCAACAAGATGGCCGCCATGCGTGCCACCATAGTAGCAGTAGCAGAGCTCGTTTCTCTCCTGGCCGTGGCCGGCGCGGTCACGTTCACCGCGAGGAACGCCGCGTCGAGCACCGCGGGCGGCAAACGGTTCAACCAGGCCGTCGGCGTCACGTACGCGAGGAAGGTGCTCTCCGACGCCTCCGCATTTAACTGGAAGATCTTCAACCAGCGGAACGCCGGCAGCCGGAAGCCCGTCGGCGCCGTCAGCCTCGTCGTCGAGGAGATGGACGGCGTGGCCTTCACCACCGGCAACGGCATCCACCTCAGCGCCAAGTACGTCGGCGGTTACTCCGGCGGCGACGTCAAGAGAGAGGTAGAGCTTTACACTACCGCGATGTGCTCATCTGTTACTGTAAACCTGATCTTCACATGATATGTGTGCTGCCCGAATTAATAAATGTTTCAGGTGACCGGGGTGCTTTACCACGAGGTGACGCACGTGTGGCAGTGGAACGGGAAGGGCCGGGCGAACGGCGGGCTCGTCGAGGGCATCGCGGACTACGTGCGGCTCAAGGCTGGGTACGCGCCGGGGCACTGGGGGAAACCAGGGCAAGGGGACAGGTGGGATCAGGGGTACGACGTCACGGCGAGGTTCCTGGACTACTGCGACTCCGTGAAACCAGGCTTCGTCGCACTGCTCAACGCCAAGATGAAGGACGGTTACTCTGATGATTTCTTCGCCCAGATCACTGGGAAGAGCGTGCAACGGTTGTGGCAGGACTACAAGGCCAAGTACCGTGGTGCCTAGACAAGAAGATGTGCCTGGCGGTCTGCAACTTATATAAATAACGTGATTGAGTGTTGAGCTACAATCAACACACCACATGTTGCTACAATCAACACACCTCATGTATTGACATGTTTGTACTCTAATAAGGATATATAGGAAAAATAAAAGGAGGGCAATACGACGTTAATCGTTTGATTGGAAGTAGAGTCGCTTTCATTGAGTACACGTGCATGCATATATTGATATAAGTATCAACGAGTCTTAGGGTCTGTTTGACAGAGCTCAAGAAAGTGCTTCAGTTTTGGATTATACTATAAGCTTTACCAAATACTTTAGACTCAAAATAAATTCATGCCGGAAAGCTCCTGCAAGTTTTTGTACTATGAACCACGAGCTAAAAATTGTAAGTTTTAGCAGCTTATACCCATTCCAAGCATTTTGACCTTAAAAGTACCTGTACTATCTTCGCAAAAAAAAATTACCTGCATTATCACTGAGAAGTTGTTGCAAAATTGTATTTTAAATATGTTAGAACAAGCCAAAATAAGAGAGAGTTTTCTTCTTATACAATCGAGAGTTTTGAAGCCATTTTTTTATATAAGCTCACCAAACATAGCCTTAATGTTTCCTTATATTGCAAATATTTCCTAGCTCCTACTACTGCTAATACACGGCTGCAGAAGATCCCGACTCTAAGAAAAGCTAGCTGCTGCTCACCTCACATCTATGCCGCTCCCCGCTGGATGCCCAAGCGCCGAGGTTGTCTAATTTATCAATCAGCGAGTTGTCTTAGGGTCTATTTGAAACCACTAGGAATAATAGTTAGTCGCTAAAATTATCTCTAATAATTTCAAACATCCCAACTAATAATTCAGCAAATTGTTAGTCAACCAAGTATTATTCTGTTAGCTACTGCAATTAGCCACAACCTATTAGTTAAAGATTCCAAACAGCCCCAACTAATAAATAGCCAGCTAATAATTATCTAGCTAAATAGCACACATAGTTTTCTCTGTAGCTATCTAGTAATAAGCATGTCTCACAGATAAAAGGAGCAGTTTTTTTCAAACTTTATCTCTAACTAAAAAAAAAGAAAAGGAAAACACTATGGGTACAAAATTTCCAGCTACGCATAGTATCTTCATCCAAGGTTTCATTACCAAGTTACAACACAATGCTGTAATATAGTAGCGATGTGTTTGGCAGGGCTTTTACGCTCAATAAGCAGTTTGGATTGTCAAAGAACAAAATAACAAAATGCTTATGGAGTATAAGCACTTTACTATTTTATACTATCATAAACACTTTAGACAGAGCAATAAAACATAGCTTTTAGTGCTTATGATGAGTCTCTCTCTCAACATAAGTACTTTGACAAATAAGTATAATCAGTTTTGCCAAATGGGTTGATTGCTTATGCTACAATAAGCATTATAAGCACTATAAGTAGTTTTGATAGAATAAGCACTTCTAGCACCTTAAGCATTTTAAGCATAATTTCTATCAAACACACTCTAAGTCATGCGCTAAAACTTGTACAGAAATGGGCAGCCCACCTCAGCAAGCCCGCGAAATGCATAGAGGTTTATTGTTGTTCCTTTGAGTAATTAGTGTTAGTGTATATAATGATCCATATATTCGGCTCATCTAGAGGCCCATGTAATATGTCTATGTACTCACCCTTCTAGAGTTTGGATGAATACAAGGAATTATTTTCTCTAACATGATATAGAGCTAGGGTTTCTCTCCTCTCCTCCTCTCCCACCCACCCGCCGCCGGCTGCCCCCTCACCGCCACGGCCGGCCACCGGTCTCCTCCTCCCTCTTCCTCTTCTTTCCCTCCTCTACCTCCCTCTTACGCTGCCGCCCCCGCCCCCGTGGGCGTGGCCGTGGCTGCCCCGGATCTGCCTGCCGCCGCCGCCAATTAGTAGAGGCTGAATATTGTAATAATGTAAACCTTATGGGCGAACTTACAGAGGCGGAAAGACACTTTAATTCTCTACAAAAAATGTTATGACTCGTGATAATTTTAGCATGCAGGCTTGTAACTGATAGTGTAACAGATTTCGGAGAGTATAATCCATGATCGATTGATGGTTACGGGCTTATTAGACCAGACTCCCGTTTGTCACGCGGCGGTTCATAGAAACAGAACCCAACAGGAATACAGAAGACATCTTAACCAGCAAGTGGTGTGTTTTATTCGAGGGTGAAGCTGGATAGAATATGGACATCTATGTTAGCTTCACCTATCCAGAAACCTAATATCGGTTCTTACAAAAGATTGGGTCACGTGGCCTAACTAGACTTTCTTTGTACAAAATCAGTACGAACTTCTTGTCTTTGACGTGCTTTCCTAAACGGACGATCGTCTGCAGCTCCGTTGTCTTGGGGTCGTAATAGCCAAACGCCCTCCCCGTGCTCAGCAGGATCCTTCCGTCCTTGGGATCTATAGCCAGGGGTATCGCAAGCTCTGGCAAATACTCCGGCGAGAATCTTCTGAGCTCTATATGGTATTTGACGGACCACAAGAAATCGTCTCTCATTTCCCATATCTCCATGACGTTTGTGCTCTGGTGCAATCCTGCCACGCATAACCGGTCTTGGAGCTCAATGACAAACACACGGTCGCTGTTGCACGGTGGTCCTTGAATGAACCCAAATTTGCGTGTTCTAATGTCGAGCACAATGAATTCATAACACGGGGATATTTTGCTGAAATCACTATCTGCCATCCAGTAAAGCTTACCGTTCACGTAGGCAGGGGGCATATTGGCTACTGGTCTTGTTGGAGGGTCTACCTCATCCCAAAACATGTCATCGATGTGCCGCATCTTACACACAAGTTTATAAGCCCGTGTTGTGATGTTCCTCTCTTTGTATGCGAGGCGCACCAAGACATGTATTGATGTCTCCAGATCGTATCCAAGGCCCAGACGACCGGCGAAAAAGTCCGCTCCGTTGTATTGCCATGATGCTTTGGTGAAGGCATGATTCAATGAACCTTTCTTGTCCATGCTACCGTCAAGTGGTAGGACCTTTGAATAACCCGTGACAGGATTGCAGACAAAATCGTACTTGCCGAAGCTGACCGTGTTGAGCCCATGGCAAGGATTCGAACAGACGACTCTCAAGCGATCCTCTATCAAGGGTGGTGTTGCGTCCGGTCTCTCGATGAAATACTCCACGTCCTCGAAACCATAGGTCGTCCCGTCAACGAACATCACCAGAGGACTTTTGTTAAGGTTTGCGTGGTGCAGATGTGTCGCCACAAAGGTCTCGTCGTTCTTGATCAAGGCTCTCCATCCCTTGCACACCTGATTGAGCCTCCCAAGCGTGCGCGCCGGAAGCCACGAGAGGACCTCTGACCAAGCTTGCGTTGACGGAGAAGACGACTTCTTACTTGTGTTGTTCACAGGTGCGAGGTTCTCCTCAAACAGTCCCATGGTGGGGAGTTGCTCGTTGCTATTTTTGCTGATAGTTGCTATATCATCGTCCGCTGAGAATAGAACCTCTGTGACATCGGTGTTAGGGTCTACAACGAACGCATGGCAGGATCCTGTGCCGAATACTATCTTCATTCTACTGTTGTCGTAGCACACGTTAAGTGGTGCGATCCAACAAGATGACTTGTGAAGTGTCAGGTTCATACCCTGGCGCATGGTCTTCCAATCTAAGTAACAGATTCTCTCCCAGCAGTTTGCAGAAGTCCCACGGTAATCTCTCAGCAGCCAGATTTCGAAGGGGTATCCAAACGCCCATTCCGACCGCTGCTCAGTAGAAGTGTAAGCACACACATAGCCGTCCAGCTCCGTCAGCTCAAAGTTACACGGCATAATGGGGCCCTTTAAGAAGCCGAAGGTCTCGTCTGTGACATTGAATGTGGTTATATCGCCTTCGTCACGGAGGAAGTGCAGATTTCCGTTGCAGAACACGGCGCCTTGCCGCCAATTTTCCTGGGGCCAGTAGCGCTCCAGCAGTTTTGCGGCGGCGACAGGCCTCCAATGTGTGGACTCGTTGAGGACGAAGACCTCGCAGAAGGCGCCTCGAGATCCGTGAACACGATACATGCGCACCACTTTGTGCCGTTGAGTTGCCGAGCAGTAACCCAAGCCGTAGGACACGAGCTAAAACCGGGGGAAGCTGTATTGGCACTGGGCTGCTCCCAGTGGAATCCTGTCGGGTAGAGTCATTGCCTCGCCAGTCGAAGGGTTCCAGACGGTGTGCGTCTGGTACTCGAGGCAGCTCAGCAGAACAAGGCCACGGCAAGACTTGGAGATTGGGAAAATCGGACCTTGTGGCAGATGGCAGGGTTTCGTTATCTTTTCCACGCGGCCGCTGGGCTGCCAGGCGTAGAAGGACTCCCGAAACCTGGGTTGCCTGATGAAAAGCTTGCACTTGCCTCTGTTCCGCCGGAAGTGGGTGTCCTGGAACGCACGCGACGTGATGGTGGCGTGGAACGACCGCGACACGCATTGGAAGCGGCGGAGCGACTTGGCCGGTAAGTATGAGAGGATTTCCTCGACGAGCTCCTCGGGCAGTGAACAGGCCGAGATGGTCTTCATCTTCTTGGGGCTCCCCACGGCATCCATGTCGATTGTCTCCACTGATTCCTCTTATTTGATGATGATCTGCAGGCGAGGGTGTCGCGTCTTTGCTTTGGCAAATTTGATGCGACTTCGGGATGAACTACAAGCTCCACGTGTCGACTAAAATAAGCATGCAAAGAGCCAAACGTCAGACCGACTCAGAGCATGTCAGTTGGAAGAAACGAGCACAACATATCAAATAGACCAGAAAAATTGGCCCTCATGTTGCCCATTCCCAAGCCAAACTCGGAAACGAACTCAGCTTCGTCGCCGAAAAGAAATAGGAAGTATACATCCGTCATAACTTTTTCTTAGTTTTATTTTACATATTTCCTAATTTTCAATCAGCTAAAAGTTTTCAGTTAATGATTTGTTAGTTTGTGCTTTAATTTTTCTTTTGTAGGATTATCTGTATAATAATTATAAACCATTTGATCTAGATCTAATGGCTTAAAAAGGTGACTCAAAGTTGCTCTAAAAAGTATAATCCCTTTATTTTATTTAACTATTAAATACTCACATGGTACGCGAACTCAGCTTCGTCACCAAAAGGGCTCAATTTTTTTTTCTGGATTTATGCAACAGGAAAGCACAGATTGCTTTGGACTCTATGCATGGGAGAGGATAGAGAAAGGAAAGAAAAATATAAAAGACCGCAAGTGGGTTGTGACCTATGGGTTATGTCTCTATATGCACGCATGTTATTTAGAGAGAGAACAAAAGAAAAAAAAATAGAAAGAGGATATAATTTGTAGAAGAATGGTGGTACAGGACCCAAGTAATTGCTTCTGGCGGTTGGGTCTTATCCTTTTTACTGTGTTGTGGGTACATGTTTTTTTAGAAATGAGATGCTATTAATGACTCTACATGCTATGATCTTTAACTGACTTGATAAAATTACAAAAATACATTTAGATATTTAGATAATACTTGGATAACACTGAAATCCTTAATCATATAGCCACATAGGCGAGGCGTAGCACATCAATTTAGCTAGTACCTTTATAACTATCTAGAAGTTATTTCTCATGGCATGATTCTGTAATCTCGAGGGTGATGGTGGTACTAATTACACCGGCTACATATTCTCTTCATTTTCTAAATCAATGCAGAAAACAGTGGGATTAACTACCATAAAACGTGAGAGGGAAATAGTTTTCTACATATTCATATAATTTATAAGATGATATTTTAGCAGCACAACAATTAGGAAGCAAATACAAGACAATTTTTTTACTAAAATATGAATTGAATTTTTTCTACACCATGTTTAAATCTGTTTTTTTAACAATTTCTATATACATTTGGACATAGTAATACAAACTCTTATTATTCTGGTTAATAAGATTTTCGTAAAATTACAAACATGCACGCATCTAGTTCATAATTTGTGGTTTGTAATTTAGTACTACACCTGAACATAACTAATTGTCCAATGTTTATGTGAATTAAACATGCAAACATCTAGTTTTTTTCAAGATTTGTGATTTGTAATTTGATACTAGACGTGAAAATAACTAATTGTCCAATGTTTATGTGCGTTCTGCATACTTTTCTGAGCTAGATGTCTGCAATGGCCCTTATGGAATGGCATGCTTACGTATGAACTAGAAGCTCTTGGTTATTGACACTTGTTAACAACTAAACCACCCCTATCTGGAATCAAATATCTTCATATGCATTGCTCGAAGCAATCGCCACTCACCAGGAAGAAATGCGTCGGGCAGGTTGAACCATTTTCACTGACATGCCAGGTTTGATTGTCACATGCATTGTTGCGTATTTGGTTGGTGGCTCTTTGTCTGCCTCAGCGAAAGCCGCGCGCCGGCAGAAGGGTGCTATGAGCAACGGAACAAAAGCATGATAGAGCTACATATGTAAACACCCTGCCGGCGTCTCGTTCCTAGTCTTGTGAACGAACAAACGAAACACATGATATATATAATCTGCTACGAACAAGTTGATAAACTAAACAAACTTGCTAAAGAAAAACCAGCTGCGGACGGCAGGTTGGTGCTGCTGAGCTCGAGAAAATGCCGGGTAGCAAAATTAATGCTGCGTTTCCAAGTTGCAAACACGCTGGGACAGACCAAGTTGCGTCTTCCAAATCCCAATTGGAAAAAATATGCCGGCCGGCACACGCGCCACAGACTCAGCTCAGCTCACAGTTTATTCCCGCCTATATGACCTCCTATCATCACGCCCACTCACAAATCACGTGTGCATGTCATTGGAGATGACGTTAATTAGCACACACAAGATGAAGCTTACCGTAGCGGCAGTGGCGTTCCTCCTTGCCATTGCCATCACCACGGCCAGCGCCGTCACGTTCGACGTGACGAACAACGCGTCGGCGACCCTCGGCGGCGAGCGCTTCGACCGGGAGTACGGCCTGGACTACGCGGGGCAGGTCCTCTTCAAGGCCTCCTTCTTCACCTGGGGCGTCTTCAACCAGACCAGCCCGGCGGACCGCCGCCCCGTGGACCACGTCAGCCTCGTCGTGACTGACGCGGACGGGGTCGCCTACACCGACGGCAGCACCATCGTGCTCAACGCCGGCTACGTCCAGAACTACACCGGCGACGTCAGGACAGAGGTACGTACAACATCGCCCTGCAAAACGCACTCGCACCCCTTCCTGCCCTTGCGTTGCGTGCAAATAGGAGGTGACCGAACTTGTGTGTGTGCAGGTGACCGGTGTGCTGTACCACGAGACGGTGCACGTGTGGCAGTGGGGGCTGCAGGACTACAGCGCGCACTGGTGGGTCTTCGAGGGGATCGCCGACTTCGTGCGCCTCAAAGCCGGGTACGCGCCGGCGCACTGGGTGAAGCCGGGGGAGGGGAGCAGCTGGGACAAGGGCTACGACGTGACCGCGAGGTTCCTGGACTACTGCGACTCGCTCTGCCCCGGCTTCGTCGCGGTGCTCAACGCCAAGCTCAAGGACGGGTACAGCGACGACTACTTCGTGCAGATCCTTGGCAAGTGCGTGCAGGAGCTGTGGCAAGACTACAAGGCCAAGTACTGCCAGTGAACCAGGCCATTTTTGTCGAACCACTGAGATGCATGGTTTGCTGGAGCCAGCAATGTGCCGATCGCTTGTGCTTGTTCGAGTTCACAGGCGTGAGGTTCCTGTGTAACACGGTTGAATTACTTATGGTATGCCAATGTGCTGCTGAATGAATACTAGACGGCCATATGTGACCGAAGATCATGCGGCGACAGCATTTCTATCTATCAATATTTTCATTTTGGACAATCATACTGATTTAACTTGCACTTTTGCCGTGGATTGTTATTGGGAAATCTGTCACCCGGGTAGCTGCAGCTGCTCAGCCACTGCTGTTAAGCAGGCCCGAGAGTGTTATCAATCAACTAATCAAATGGCATCTTGCTATGTAGCCACCATAAGCAGATGACTAAGTTGTAAAATGTGAATGATTGGGGCCGAACTATACAGTTCCATAGAGACAAGCTCAGGCTAGTGACATCCGGGAGAAAGAAATCGAATATAAGCAACAATGTAAAACAGCATATAATGTCCAGGATCATGTGCAAATTAAATACGGTAACATTTTAGTGACCCCCAGGAACGGGGTGGTGGAAATGTGGAATGTTTGTAGAAAATCTTGCTAAACAGGTGGCAAGCTGTACATTCGAGCATCAGCCCAGGGCACGAACTGACTCTGTCAGCCATGACCAGGAAACTACAATCTGTTTACACGTTATCTGGCCAAAATTCCCTAAAGAAAGCAATCTCAAATTCCTTCTCTTGCAAACGCTTCTCTTCTTCTTGCAACTTCCGTATCCTCTTTGCAGCTAATTTCGCCCTTCTCTTTGTTGGCATATCTTGCTGCAATGGTGACATGAAAGGTTCAGTTACAAGTTAGAACCCCTTCAAGCAATACAATGACTATGAATGTAGCTAGTTGAAATTGGAAGTGATTCTAGTCTTAAGAGCACAACGGTGAACCATATATTATTAAAATATCCATAAAAGAAAAAGTAACCATTGTCAGTCACGCAATAGAACAATAATTATTTAGGAAGTCAAGGAAGTTATGTCATGTTTGGGCTCTTGTGGGTTTTATCTCTAGCCAACCCCAACTTGCTTGGGACTAAAAATCTTTGTAGTTGTTGTTGAAAGAAAGTTGTGAAGTCATGTTTTGGCTCTTTGTGGGTTTTATCTCTAGCCAACCCCTACTTGTTTGGGACTAAAAGCCGTTGTAGTTGTTGTTGTAAAAAACTGAAAAGCCAACCATACCATATCATGGACTAAAAAACTTGAACCAAGATATAAGAAACAAGAAGCAACAATGCTATAATTAAAAGAAAAATAATTGATACATTAGAAGAAGCACATACTTGATTCACCTTTGGCTTTTTGGGATCTTTTTCAACATCATCCTCGACCTTCGGCTTTGGTTTTGCTTTTGGTTCTTTAGAGCCTAAACCACGCCTGTTGTTCTTAACACGAGTTTCTACAGGCTCTAACCTTCCCTGCTCCATAAACAGTTTGACTCGTGAGTACATCAATAAACATGAAAGAACAATAGAACAAATATACACTATGCAGTGGCTTATGCAAGTGGCATCTAAGAATTTCTTACATAATAAGATCATCAAAAGGCAATTCTTTAATAAACCAATTAATTTGAAAATTCAGCTCAATTTGAAACTATACAACTACTGGAGTTACCAGCTATAGGAAAGAACTTAGCTAGACCTTCCAAAACTGTTGGGAGTTAACAGCTACAACAATGAACTATGTTCCAAAAGCAAGTAATCATCTCAACTCCTCTTACAGGGACCATGACCCAGAATCAAAACTTCTCCATGCCATTTACCCACTGATGACCTGATAGCCTTACAATTCAGGATCATTTATTTTGAGACCAATCTTGAATTCCAACACCAAACAGACCAAATAGGCAAAAACACTACTGAAACTCACCAAATCAAGCATCAGGGTGCAAATTACCATAATAACTACCATAACAAATATCCCTAAAATTGATCAATATCACATTATCGGGGAAATGAAAAAATGAGATCGTACGGACCTGCTCCTGCGCTCCGAGGCCTGTACCCTCGTTCCACCCTGACTTCTTCAGCAGCTGCAGCAAATTCGAGCAACGAATCAAACCCTAAGCAACCTCGGAGAGGGGGGATTGCGGATAGATCGACCGCGCAAGAGACGAGCAGGCGTACGGACCTGGAAGCCGATGTTGGAGGACCCGATGGCCGCCATCGCCCCCCTCCCCTTTCCCTCTCCTCCCCGACGCCGCCGACGGCCGGCGCCGCCTTTCCTTCTCCGGTTCTCCCCGCCTCCTCTCCTTCCGTTTCACGGCAAGCAGGCGTGCGGTGTTCCGTGCGGTCGCGGCGGCCCGCGTGATGTGTGTGCGGTCAGGTTAGATCAGATCGGGCCACCTCGTCCCGTGTCGGGCTCGGCTCGGGTCCGTTGCCGTGGCCGTTTTGGGCTCGTCCGCGGTGCGCCGACCTGGCGGCTGGCTCTCTCGTCTCGAGTCGGTTCCGACCCAGGCTGGGGCCGTTGCCGCGGCGGGTTTGACTTGTGCGCCGACCTGGCTCGCGAGTCGGTTCCGTCCCAGACTCGATCACGACCAACCGATTCCCAGCCGACGGCCCCAGGACTATATATCTCGCCCACACGAGTCGCAGAATCCACAACAACAAACCCAAACCACAACGCGCCGCCGCCCGTAGCCGAGACCTCCCTCTCTCGATCGACTTTCCACAAAACTCGCCGAGGAAGAACCAACCGCGACCTCGAAGATGCAGATCTTCGTGAAGACGCTGACGGGCAAGACCATCACGCTGGAGGTGGAGTCGTCGGACACCATCGACAACGTCAAGGCCAAGATCCAGGACAAGGAAGGGATCCCGCCGGACCAGCAGCGGCTCATCTTCGCGGGGAAGCAGCTGGAGGACGGCCGCACGCTGGCCGACTACAACATCCAGAAGGAGTCGACGCTGCACCTGGTCCTCCGCCTCCGCGGCGGCGCCAAGAAGCGCAAGAAGAAGACGTTCACCACGCCCAAGAAGGCCCACCACGAACACAAGAGCGTCGGCCTCGCCGGCGTGCTCGGCCGCTACCGGGTGGACGAGGAGACGGGCAAGGTGCACCGGCTGCTGCGCCAGTGCCCCGAGCCGGCGTGCGGCGGCGCGTACATGGCGGCGCACGAGGACCGCGTACACTGCGGCAGGTGCGGGCTCACATACGTCAACGAGAATCATCCTTCAACCTCAAGGGCCTGTTAAGTAGTCGTGGCGATGGGAGTTTTTAGGTGACTTGCTTATTACAGTTTATTATTTATCCGATTTCTTCTCTTAGATATGTTTATTAGGTGTGCGACATGTCTTTACTTGGTGTGGTAAACATTTTTTTAGATAATGGAAAAAACAGTTTCGGCTTTCATCTTAAAGAGACTAGGGCCAAGTTCTTACAAGCATCACAGCTCTTTCGTCTGTACTCAATCATAAAAGAAAGGAATCCCTAACAGAAATAACATACCGTAATATTTGGATAAAGAGAATTACACAGGACTAATTTTATTACTAAATCTCCATCCATAGTGTGAAAAAATCTGTATTGCCAACATCTCCAGGGTTTGGCATGCTCCTTTTATTAGCTTTTGATCCTCCTCACTTCTGTGAAGCTGTGTCCATGTTCTTAGCCAGTATGTTGCCCTATAGAGTACCTGCATATGAGTTTTAATTGGAGAATTATCAAACACAGTATCATTCCTACTCAACCAGATAGCCCAACATAAAGCTGAAGCACCCGTTAAAGTAATCCCTTTTCATTTATTACTCCCTACATATAACCATTGACCAAAAAGATTAGTAATATTACGAGGTGGTTGTAATTCAAATGCAATATGGACTAATCTCCATAGAAACTTGGCAAAATAACATTTAATAAACAAATATTGTATTGTTTCCTATTTACTATAAAAATAACACTTAGTATTACCATGACAGTTGCATCTAGCTAAGTTGTCCTTTGTCAACACTACTTTTCTATGTAGGTACCACACAAAAATCTTGATTTTGAGAGACACTTTCATCTTCCAAATCACCTTGTTATTGACTACATTAATATTATTTATAAGAGCTTTATATATAGACTGAACATTAAAGATGACATTATTCATTAGATCCCAATGAAATGTATCTCTATTCAGATTCAAACGTATATGCAAAATTTGAGTTACTAGGTTTTGCCATAAGGCAAGGTTTGTTCCAACTAAGGCTCTTCGGAATGAAATGTTTAAGGGGACAATGCTAAAGACCGATGCAACAGTTGCATTCGCACAATATTGTAAAGGGTTGGGTATTGATCCTTCAATGTTGAATTACTTACCCATTTATCCTCCCAAAATCTGATTTATTGGCCATTATTTAATTATAGAGAGCCAAACCCAAAGAAAGAATCTTTAATTTTCATCAAACCAGATCAAAAATGTGAGTCAGTTGGTTTCCTCTCAACTTGCGTTAGAGTTTCCCTACTAAGGTACTTCCTTCTAATAATTGTTTGCCACAAACCCTCTTCATTTATTAGTTTGAACAACCATTTACTTAGAAGGCATTTGTTTTGCACATCTATGTTTTTAATTCTTAGGCCCCCTACCTCCTTAGGTTGACACAGAATGTCCCATTTGGCCAATCTATATTTCTTCTTATGGCTGTCACTTTGCCAAAAGAATCTTAATCTATAGTAATCAATCTTGTCTAGGACTCCTTTAGGAACCTCAAAAAAAGAAAGCATAAACATGACTAATCTTGTTAATATTAAATCTATTAGGACCAGACGTCCTTCCACCGACATATATTTTCCTTTCCAACTGCTTAGTTTATTTTCAAACTTCTCCTCTATAGTCCTCCAATCAGCATTACTTAATCTTCGGACATGTATTGGAATGCCTAGGTACGTAAAAGGATAATGACCTTTTTGGCATCCAAATAGTTGTGAATATTATTGTTCATGATCCTTTGCAAGACCAAAATAAAATAATTCACTCTTATAAAAATTTATTTTGAGACATGATAACTGCTCAAAAGCACATAGCAGAAGTTTCATGTTTGTTGCCTTCTCTATATCATGGTCCATAAATAGTATTGTGTCATCCGCATATTGTAAGATGGATAAACCACCATCAACAAGATGTGGGACCACCCCCATGATTTGTCCTTCTGCTTTTGCCCTATTAATTAAAATTGCTAACATGTTAACCACAATATTGAAAAGTATTGGAGACATTGGATCGTCTTGCTTCAAACCTTTGAGAGTTTGAAAATTTTGACCGATATGATCATTAACTTTGATTCCAACATGACCACCTTAAGTGAAAGCAGCTATCCACTCACGCCAAGTTTGAGAGAAGCCCTTCATTCTTAGTGTTTGTTGAATAAAAGACTGATTTACCTTATCATACGCTTTTTTCAAAGTCAATTTTAAAAATTACCCCGCTTTGCTTCCTCCTGTGTAATTAGTGTATAGTTTCATGAAGGACTATAACCCCCTCCATAATGTTCCTATCAGGAATGAAAGCAGATTGTGTGGGGCTAATCACTTTATGAGCTACCATTGAAATTCTATTGGTAGCCACTCTCGTAAAAATCTTAAAACTCACATTAAGTAAGCATATTAGTCTATATTGTTGTATCTTTATGGCATCCATGTATTTTGGTAAGAGGATGATTGTACCAAAATTGAGGCTATATAGAGAAAGGATTCCTTGATGGAAATCATGAAACAGGGCCATTAGGTCCTTTTTGATGAGGTTCCAGAAGGCCTGAATTCAGCTGGGAAACCATCAGGTCCTGGTGCCTTGTTGTGTTCCATTTAGAATATCGCATTTCTAACTTCGTCTTCAGTGAACTGACTTATTAGGAGATCATTCTCCACCTCAGTAACCTGTGGTATATCATCCCTTCTAGACTCATCTAACCTAAAATCATTTTCTTGAGAAGGATCAAATAGATTCTTGTAATAGGTTGTGATATATTTTTTAAGATTATCATCCCCATTTATCACTTAATCCCCATCGTAAAGCTGGAAAATTCTAGTCTTTCTATGTTTTCCATTTGCTATGAGTTGAAAATATTTAGTGTTTGAGTCACCTTCTAGTAACTCCTTTACCTTTGCTCTCTGGTACCACTTGATCTCTTCCTCTCTCAACATCTCGGCTAATCTATTCTGTAGGCATTGTTTGAGATCAATTTCCTGTTGTGATAACAGGTTAACCTCTGCCTTCTTATCTAACCCATCTAGTGTGTATAAAATCTTCTTCTTCTCTTTTTTGTATGCACCACTAGTATTCTTAGCCCATCCCCTAAGATGTTGGCGAAGGCGTCTAATTTTAGCTTGCCATTTCTCCATGGGGGTTGTTCCACTAGTCTCATTCATCCATATGTCCTTAACCATATCCGAGAACCCATCACGTAGCAACCAGCCTAGTTCAAACTTGAATAAGGGTTGGTTGACAGATGTAGATGTGCATCCCAAATTTAATAAAAGGGGGGTATAATCTGAGATGTCTCTAGATAGTGCTACTATAGTGGATTTGGGATATTTGATTTCCTATTTCGTACTTACTAGTATTCTGTCTAGCTTTTCATAAATAGGGTTATCCAAAGAGTTAGCCCAAGTGTACTGTCTTCCTGTCATCTCAATTTCTTTTAAGCTTAGACCATCAATTATGGCATTGAACAAAAAAGGCCAACAATAGTCAAAGTTATCTTTATTCTTTTCACTATTTTTTCTCATTATATTAAAGTCACCACCAATCATGGTAGGGAAGACTTCATTGCTGCACATTTGGACTAATTCCGCAAGAAAAGCTTCTTTGAATTCATTTTGTGCTGGTCCATACACTGCTACTAAGGCCCATTTGAAGCCATCATTTTTATTGCACAAATGGAACTTAACATAAAATTGACCCTCGTCTATGGAATCAATGTCATAAACATCAAGATCGATCCCTAAGAGAATGCCCCCAGACCAACCTCTTGGTTCTTTGTAGTGCCAAATATAATTCCTACCAGCACATAGATTTTTAAGGAAAAGATTAGTAAAACGTTTCCGCACTATTTCTGAAATAGCTATAAAACTAAGATTGTGTTCTTTTGTGAGATCTGCAATGTACCTATGTTTTTTTGGGTCCCCAAACCCATCACTATTCCAAAATACTCCCTTCATTGCGATCTTGTTGTCGAATCTGAGAATTTTTTCATATTTTTCTTGGATTTGGTTTTGTGTTTGGATGAGTCAGTAGAAGCCATATGAATATGCTCACTGCCCGTATCCATAACATCTTCCATTATTTCTTCACATAAGTGATTAAGTATAAAACAATCAAGTTCTTCCTCAGCTAACATTTCTTTCTCTTCCCTATCTAGAACAAACGACTTGGTGTGGTAAACATGTTTTGGTATTATGTTCTCGATCGAATTATGAATTGTTGCTTATTAGTTCATCCGATTTCTTCTCTTAGATGCTTATTAGGTGTGTGACATGTCTTTACTTGGGCTGTGGTAAACATGTTTTGGTATTATGTTCTCGATCGAATTATAAATTGTGATTGTATGTTTCGAGAGAATACGAAACTCAAAGTCCATATTGACAACAAACATCTTTGGAGCAGCATTGGCGTCGATTCAAACGGACGCCAAATTCACATGGGCGCGCCAAACTTTGGCACACGAACGTGGGCGTGCATCCGAACGTATCCTAGTCCTATCGCATGATGCTCGCTCTACGAACGCTGCTAATTCCTAATGCATGGTTTACCGCCGGGGGCGAGCAGCTGACAGCCTGACAGCGTGTTTCCTTGAAAAAAACTATGGGAACACCAACACGAGAACAACCGTTTATTAGCACTCGTGTTAGGCTGTTACTTACGATCTTCACAGCCCCAAACATACTTCGCTTACACTGCTTCAGCGCACGACAGACATCCAACAAATAGCAATAGCACTTCAAGGTTTAAAACAACAACAGGCTTGTGACTTGTGAGAGTTTCAGTCCTAGCTGTGACACATGAACAAAAGGGGAAACAGTTCCAGTCCTAGCTGTGATACATGGTAAACAAAAAGGAACAGAAAACAAAAACTCCCTCGGTACGGTCTGAAAGAATGTACCAGCAGAAGACCGTCACAAAAATTTGATGTCTTGCTTTGTCTATACAATCATTATGCACGTCAGAATTATGCATTATTTTTCCTTTCGAAAAAAGATGTACTCGCTATGCACGTCAGAATTATGCATTATTTTTCCTTTCGAAAAAAGATGTACTCGCTAGCTACCTAACAAAAATGAGATCTGTCCTAAAATGCCGGCTCCTCTTCCTCTTGAGCAGAAACTGCTAGTGTTCCCTCCGAGGCGGCATCTCGGATCTGGTTAGCCTTCTCCTCGCTTATCCCAAGCAAGTACTGCAACCTTGATAGCTTCTCTGGCTTCGGAATGCTCTTCAGGTAGATACCGTACAGGTCATCTAGCTCTCCAGGCGTGGGCCATGACAAGGGTTTTGATGCTGGGACAGCAGCATCGCAAGCAAGCAGGTCATTCAATGATGAAACCTGCATAGGAAATATATTGTTACCACATATGCCCATGACAACAGTTGAGAATGTCAAAATTACATTGCATTATAGAACGTGTGCAACCATCCATAGACTAAACATGCCAACCTAACAAGAGAACCCACTTAACAATAGCAAAGCAGTTCTAATATCACACCTCATGCCAGTACAATTTTCTTTTTTTAACTAGTGTCCCGTTTAGGTTATCTAAAGTCCCAGTGATCTAGAATAAACTGATCCAAGTCTATCTATATAGAAGCGCTTCTAGCAGTGAGCACAATTTTCAGAGAAACAAATGGAAAGCAAAGCAGCAGGTAAATGGCATGTACGTACCACATTGTCTCTCTTCTTCTGCCGAAGCAAGGCAATAGACTGAACAAGGGAGTTATCCAACCTAACCTTCGCGATATCCTGAACCATTTTCTTGGCCTTCTCAGCACTTATGACGAGATCAGCTGGGATCTTAACATACACTTCCTCCTCATCAAAATCCCCTGTACCCGATGAAAAGATCTCCTCAACAGTTTTCCTGTAAATGCTCTCTCGCAGTGGTTCGGCAATCAAGCTCTCCAGTTGAAAATTTGCTTCTTTCAATCCTCGCACCTGCTGTATACCGATCTGACCTCGAGCAACAGAGGCTTCAATTGCAGAAGACAACTTTGTTGTTGTGATGCCCTTAATGATTTTCTGTGCATGTTCAGTAGGCAAACCAACCTGCTTCTGAATCTTTGCTAGCTGGTCAGCTTTTGCCTCTGTTAATTTCCCATCAGCTAAAATTACTTCGGCCTGCTGCACAAAAGCTTTTTCAGAAAACTTAATGTGAACATCTTGAGCTTCTTTGCGGGTTAAACCAAGTATGTCTCCCAACTGCTTCAGCATTAAAAACTCCGAATCATCTTTTTTCGTTGAGATTGCTGTTCCAAATGATACGTTAGTCGTCTCCCCAGTGATACAGAACATCAAATATGTCTCATACAGCTCCGCCCTGTCTCTCAATGGAAGGTCATCCTTGAGTGTTATCTCTTTCTGGTTTGACTTTCTCAGCTTTTCTCTAAGTTCTTTATCAGGTCTAGTCTTTCTCAAGGTCTCCAGTGATTCCCATTCAGGTTCATCATCCTCTTCATCAGATTCTGTGGTTGTGCTTGATGGTTCAGCTTCAGCAGTTGGGGATAGTTCTCCTTTAATGGCAGCTAAAAGCTCACTAACAACGACTGTGTTGAAGGAAATTAACTTCTTCAGCTCTTTTGCGGTTTCAATGCGGTTCCCAGCAGCTTTTGCTCTCTGAATGTAGTTGAGGAATAACTTCCGTACCTGGTTATTTGAATTTGGAAGTTTAGAATTGTGGCCAAGTTTGTAGACGGGGCATTATCAGAGAATATCAGGAGCAATAAGCAACTATAGAATATTTTTTCTTTTGAAGGGAAAATACGTACTGCTTTACTAAAGATAGCCATGACTGCCTCCTTTTTCAAGTTTAGAGATTGTGCTGCCTTCCTGACAGCCTCTCGTCTATTAGCATCATACCCATCAACAGATGCAATAGCTTCCATGACAACCTGCGATACCCCAACACATGTAAGAGCACTGGCACAGAACACGCAACAACCATGCCTGAAAGACATGATACAGAACAAACACTAAACATATGCAACGAATGTCAAGCACAAGGTGCCACAAAAAGATTTAGCATCACCTTTTCAAACAATTTTCCACAGATCTCGGTATGAGCCGCATCCACGGTTTCTTGAGGGATGCAGAGACGAACTTGGAATGCCATCAAAGCTTCCACTTCCTCCTTGCTTAGCTCCCCATCAGAAACAAACTGATGTAGCTTCTGTCTGTAAATGTCTGAAGTTCAAAGCAGCATTAATACTCGCTGAGATTCAGGATACAAAATGAATAATTACACAGCCAGAAAGTTTTGAAACTAAAGCATATGATAACACTGTCTACCGATATGCAAAGAATCTACACTTATACAGCACACTGACAAAGGATGACAGGTTACTTTGGAGCAAAACAAATTTCTGGGTGGTGAGAATCCGTTTTGATCATAAGCATTACAATCCAGCTGAACCAAACAAACAGTTATCTAGAAAATTCTTCCTATAGTCAAGGTATAGCTTTGACAACAGCAGCATTACAAGTTTGCATTGCAATGATGTCCTGTGTTTCTACATGTAGAAGACCATACTTAACTGCTTAGCTCATGATATCCAGGTGATCATAAAAAAATTGATTTAGTGGGAGGGACATCCCACTAAACATTGTATTAAGAAGAGACCCACCGAACAGGAAAGTGGGCATGTTTTTCACAAATAGTGTGGCACCAGGGATCGAACCCAGGTGGGCACCCTTCCCAACCGGTGGACTTACCACCGCACCATGGGTGCCAAGATCATCATTGTCACGCTGTGAAAGAAATGCGGTAAGAAAGTGTCGAGATGGTACCTTCATGCATCTTGCTAGCAAGTTCAGGATCAAACTGCAACTTTTCACAAAGAGTTTGGAGGAATGCTGCTTTGCTTGGTACTGAAGCCAATTCAGTATTAAATACTTTAGCAAGTGTCCTTCTGTATATGAGAGCTTTAACATCTGACAAGATTCCTTCTGCTTCACGCTTCCCCAGTCCAAAAATATTTCTTAATTCATTCAAAGGAGCAAGCTGCATAATGTTATTACAGAAACATTTATTGTTAAGATGGTAACCTGTGAAACACATTGCTATGGCCATAAGGTATGCGCAGAAAAATGCTGATCGGTTTCAAAGTGCTAAAACAATGTGTCATTGTAAAGTCAGTCTGGTCTACTCAAATCAAGCTACTTCACTAACAGAAATTCATTAGCGCCCTCCATGGCGCACACCCTCAACATCGCACACGTCCGATTTCTTCAACGCTGTCTCAACTATTGCATGTAAGTTGACGACGCTAGCAGCAGCCGTTATGACAGGTTTCGTCTTTATCTTTTTGCTATTGAACAATATTTTTCGATCATGTCTTTTCAAAACTGCATAGCCTGTCGGCAGAATCTTGCTTTGGAGACAGTGAGATTAGCGTTAAATGATGAAAGTTATAGATTTTTCTAACATCTAGGGCCATGGTGAATTATCATTTTATTCTTTTACAGATGCCAGATTCAACTTGTATGTTCCATTGTACAAAGGGCTTGTAAAAGTAGATGGTATTAGTTCAAATTAGTTCAGATATCTGTTACCTTCAAGAAATTAAAGTTATGTAATTACTATAATGTAACAAACATGAGGTGAATGCTTATGTTAAGCAGACAGCTGGAGACTACCGTCGGTCACAATGCCGTTTTGCTTCACTAATGAGGCTTATTGCCTTTTTTCCAATATCTAGCACTGGTTTCATTATAAAAGAAACAGCAGTAAACTGGCATAATAGTAAGATGCATGGAATACCTTCTCATCATCAACAATTCCATCTGAAATTACTTCAGCTGCATAGGCCCTAAAAAGTAGCTTTAGATCATCTGCCCTCCTATCATGATCATGCTCCCCACCTATGCAGCCAAGCAACAAAGAAAAATATCAAATAAGATTTTAATAATAACCTCCGGATTTTTATTGTTGGCATCTGGACAGCAGTTTTGAGCTAAATTTGAACCAAGCCTGCTTTCTGAACATCAATAAAAAAAAATGCAGAGGGAGTAACTATTATTTCAAAAGGCTTTACACTATACCTAATGAAAGAGGTCCAAGACCACGAGCAAACTGATCCTCTTGAGTGTGTTTGCTTAATCTTGTAAGCAATCTGTTAAATTCAAGGACAATCTTCACTTCATCAACAGCCTGTGTTAGGCTATCCCTGCAATAAAAATGGTTCAGAAGATGAATTGACCCATACTCTGAAGTCTGAAGTGGTATACTCAAATTTATAAGCATGCAGAGGATTGAGTGACTGATCATTCCTCCACGAGGATTCATAAATGCTAATTACAGGTCAAGAAAATGTTATGCAATTTATAAGTACCCTCTGGTCTCCTCATGTTCCATTGGAAGACAGACGACTCATATGTTCTTAATATTGCTAGATACTCTCTCTACTAATAAAAGTGTAAAACCAAACCTATCAGTTCTTTTAACTACAGGTCTACTTAATAGTGTATATGAACACAGTTCAGATGTTAGGAGTACAACATTACAAACTAATGTCTAATTTTCGACACCAACTTGGCCAGAAAAAACTAAGCGGCAACACACTAAAACATAAAACTACTGCTTTGATACGAAAATCACCTACCACCAACGATTGTAGTATCAGACTAACACTACATGCTACTTCACAATGTTGAACCAGATCCTCAGGGGCAAGGTTGACGAACTTTGAAGCCAACAACCATGATCTGGCGACCCACCCCCTCGTCTCACTGGTTGCCGGGGACAACAGGGTATAGCAAGACGGGGACAGAATTCATATGTTAACTAGAGATCAAAGAATATATATATATATATATATATATATATATATATATATACCATGATAGACGATCCTAAGCATTCCACGAAAAGCATTGTACTGTAACAGTTTGTACAGGCTAGTGTTGGGAAATCAATTGACATACTGAAACCATGCGAAGAACAATATATTGTAGGGTTTTAGAAGAAAAAATAAGGTTATGCCCCATCCTTATAGCCATTAGCAACTTATCTTAGAAGTTACGAGTTACAACATCACACACGTGTTTGTTTACATAATCAAATAATTAGGTCTGGTTCTGATAGCAAGTTTAGCAATAGATAAGTATGTTTCTTACGGTTTACGTGACTTCAAGGCGTCTACAGCAGATGAAATGTTTTCTTGAACTAGTTTCTTGGCATGCTCCCTGAACATCTCAGCAGCGATCTGCAATAAATCTATGGGAATTAGGAAACTTAACGACAAAATATATTTGGGTTGATGCATGTTGTTTTCTCAGATAATACTTAGATCAGTGCCAATAATCAAACACAGTAAGCTTTTTATGTCTAGACTCAAAACTGCTATGTCTACATACTAAGTAGGCTATGTGGCACAATGCTCCAGGTATGATGAAAATTTAAGACCTAACGGAGCAACAGAACATGACATGCTGTAGACTTTTTTGAAGAAAAGAAGAGTTACCTCATCAGACAGTTTGTATGCAAGCTGCTCTCTCCTAATATCAATGAGCGTGTCGATGTCAAGACCTAGAAAAAGAAATACTTTCATCGAAATGTGCTACTCTAATTTACTTATAATAACAAACATTGTAAGCAAGCATGACTTCAATATGAACTAGTGCCTACAAAAGAAACATGTTTCAACATTACCTCTCCCAATAGACTTGAGCTGCTTCGAGTACAAATTCTTGGCATTTTCCCTCATAGCAATGTCGATCTGGAAATATGCAAGTATGACTTCAAAATGAACTATATAGAAGTCAAAGGCATCACCAGATTAAAAGGAACAGTCAAAGTATTCAAAAGCACATGTGCCTAAATATCAAAAACAAAAGCATCTGAGACATGTGAATGGACATTTAGTATTTAGTTTAAGTTGCTGACTTGCGTGGTTGTATATTTACATTTGCATCCATTCAAATCAAACGTTTCAAAAAAAAATGATATTTTTCTTATAATGCACATGTGCACAACCAGTCTTTTTCATTTTTCATAATGGAACTTCAAATGTTGCATGTATGGATAACATCTCACAGGAACACCAAATATGCATTCTCCTTTTTGAAACCCAAAATATGCATTCTCAATATAACTGTATCAAAACTGACCATAAGGAGTAATTGAGCAGCAGCAAAAATTACCTGAGAATCAGTCACACCAAAAAGACGTTTCCATGGAAGTAGGAATGTGGATGCATCTCCAAATACAAGATTTGAAACATATATTAACTTTTGAAATGCCTACAAATTATTTTTGGGGATACAATCAGGGTTAATAGAAACTTTAAACTGCCTGATGCATATATAGACCTAAGTCATAAACACTTACCCGTCTTTGTTCCATGTCAGCATCACGATCACTAGTCTCTAGCCTCTCTCTGTATATGCGTCTACCAATCTATTACAGTTTACAAGTATATGGGCATACTTTAGGAAATGCAGAAAATAAGAACATATGAGATCGTAAGATATAACAGAGTTCAGATCAGGAGGCAATACCTCCATGTGCATGTTAGCTGCATCTACATCATCAAGCCCAAGAGCGTTTTTAAATTTTACAATAGCGGCAACCTCAGTACCTTTGAGATCTTCATCTGCTGGAGGAAGTATTGAGTAAATGTACCTGCATGTAAAGCATGACAAGACAAGGGTGAGCAAGTAACTTATGTTTAGGATGGCAAGGGTTCTTGATAAATAATAATCCATTACATAAATGATGATATGGGTTGTAAATTGCTGATATGTATTTTTCAATTTGTTGTAAAAAGCAAGAGCCTAAAGTGATTGGGTGTGTGGCAAGCTGAATTGGCCTAGAAGACAACATTTTCTGGTCTCTATGTGCATAAAGCATCAAATTCAGATTAAAAACATCGAGGGCCACAAGAAGCTCACTTTGCATACAAATCACAGAGCTCTGCTTTGAAGGCTGCATCCTGTGCACTAACTCCATACCTGAAAATAAAGGAATAAATCATGATATTATGGATAAAGAGTACAAGCAGCATGCGGTAATGCAAATTTAACATGAACGCCTATCAATTCACATTTGTGAGGGCTAAAATGGCAAGCATAAAGTACATATCATAACAAAAGGACATGATCAAAAAGCTTATAACCATCTACAATTAGTATATGATATGGAGTACATAAACGGATTATACCCCAACTAAACTATATTTGGTCTCAGCTGGTCCTATACCCTAACAACTACTTAGTATGAGAACAACAATTATTCAGACTAATCACTGTTAACATGACAGGGGACCAGAGCTAATGCTACATTTGCAGTAGTGCGTCAGTAAGTATGAAACATTGATGCGACAGAATGACAGGGGAGTTGATAAAATGCCAGAGCTAATGCTACATTTAGCAATTGTGCGTCAGTAAGTATGAAACATTGATGCAACAGAACAATGCAGCATCTATAAGGCCGCGCAACCCACTCGAAACTCACTTGTTCGCGATGGCCTCCACCTCGTCCTTCTCCAGCTGGGTAGGGTCGTCGTGTCCGGCGACGTAGTTGTGCAGCCCCACGGCGGCGACCTCCGGGACGACGGAGTTCACCGCGGCCGCGCCCGCCACGCTGGCTGCGCCGAGCACGGCCGCCCCTGCCACGGCCGCGACGCGCGACCCCCCACCCGCGCGGAGCCCGATGCCGTACCCGGCCGCCACGGCCGCCGCCGCGACCGCTAGCTCAGCCGCCGTCCGCGCCGCGGGGGGCAGCGCCTCCACCAGCGGCTGCACGCCCGTGAGCTCCCTCCGCGGGCCGAACACCTCCTCCCCAGCGGGGGCCGCCTCGCCCGACGCGGCGGAGGCGCGGGGCCGGAGCCTGAGCCTGAGTCGCGCGGCGCCGGCGGCGGGCCTCCGCGGCGGGAAGCGGAGGAGAGGGAAGGGTTTAAGCGGCGAGAAGAGGAGCGGCGGGCAGGCCCCCCGCGTGAGGGGCGCCGGCTTCGCAGAGGCGAGCGGCAGCTCCATGGTCGCGCAGAGATCCCGGCGGACTCGCGGACGGAGCGGGGTAGGGCAGGCTGGGCCTTCTCCTCGGCGGCGGGCGGATGGGGTAGGGTAGCGGGCGGCGGATGAGGCCGGGGAAGAGGAGGGAGGGCGCGAGGCGGACGAGCCTGTTGGGGTGGCGTGGGGGCAGCGGATAGCGTTGGGATGGGGTGGGGGGGTTGGTGCGGCGCGCCGGGTGGGCGGCTGGCTGGCTGGCCCAAGCAAGCAAGGGTTTGCGTCGCGTCGCGGCCGGCTGCGCGGACACGGGCCCGCCGTGACCTCGTCTCGGACTATTTCAGGCGCTCGCGCGGTCTGCGCGGCTGCTGGCCGCGGCTTCCCGGCACGTGTGTGCTGCTGAATTTTGATTCGTTTGGGTTCAAAAATTTGAGAAAAATACTTCGTTCGATAGCGTCGAAATAGATTCTGTTGTCTTGGGTGTCTACGGACTACGGTTTGCGGCCTCTCGCGTTACTTTCAGCCGGAATTTAGTGGTACTTGTACTGGCCGGTTGTGTTTTTCCTGCCTCGTTTTCATGGCGAGGATTTGAAGGGCGGTTTTCATGTCGTGGCATGGAGCTCTCTCTCTTCCTAGGTATTGTGTGAGAGTTACAACTATGGTCGGTCCATTTCTTTTGGTCCCACGGATATTGGAATGAATGTCCAATTTTCATTGTGTTGAAATTTTATCGTGATGTATACCCAACACATGGATTCTTATGAGTTCATTTATTTTCGTGTTTGGTAGGATATGACGGAATGTTGCTGGCAATTGGAAACTTCTTGTGTTGATGCATTTTGCAATATGATTATATATATCAGATTTAAATTTACTTCCTCTGTCCTAAATTAAATTTATTTTTATCAATAAATGATTTTTGTAAGTATAACGAAAATATTTTTATGATGAATCTAGAAATATAAATATAATGTCAATATTGATCTGATTTATAGAAATGGTTAGAGACAGATTGAATCAAACTTAGAAAAAATATTATTTTACGCTAGAGGGAATAACGTGCTTGGATACATGAATTCAAAGTTATATTTTCAAGAAAAGGGTCCTCGACATGCAATAGCAAAATTAGCACATGCATAACACACATTTTCATTGCATACCAATATGCCCCTACCCACCCCCTCCCTCCCTAAAGCACAAGAATTAGCCGCTAGATGTCACATGGATTCTTTTTCTTTTTTACTTTCATTCACAAAGATCAGACAGTGAATTGCGTAATAATCTTCAGATAATATTGTTTTAGCCTTTGAACCCAAGACGCAATCACAATTCACAAAGCAGATGATGCTTCTTCGAAGCCCCAAATTAAAGGAAGGACTATATTGCAAGAAAAAAAAAGGGAAAGGTAAAGATGAAGAGTGCTTCTGCCTTCTGGATTCTGTGCAAGCACATTTCGGCCTTCTTCTCCTTTATACAGCCAGCCACTAAAGTGTAAAGATGCCAGGGTGATGACTGATGGCTTGCAGGAAGAGTAAAGCCAAGCCTACCGATGCATCTAGTCAGATCCCAGCCGTCCAATTCCCCTGACCCACCATCCATCGGTTGGTACAACTGACAGATCATCAAAGTGAACAAGTTATTGATCCCATACTCCGCTGCTTAATTTCTACTTAAGAATTTGGCTCCGTATTTGTGTAGTTCGAGAGCGAGCTTATGTACATCGTCTTTTGATGTAAAGCTAGGTATGTGCTTAAAAGAATTATAACAGTCACCGATGAAGTACCAGGATCATCATCTTCTTCTTCTTAACTGAATGGATATCAGTGAATATGTAGTACTATCATCTAAAGCACGAAGAGTTTCATGTATGTTCTTGGTGACGTATCGGCAACATTCTAGTAACGTAGTAAGGCGGCCCACGCCGCGCACCTCTACTTTACAGTTCGTTCAAGTCATATGATGCTCAACCCATCAGGATTCAGGCCTGACAAATTAGTTTGGTTTTTCTTTTTCCTGCGGATATGCAGCATCAAACGTGGCTATCGTTTGTTGGAAAACAATGAAATACGTTTTTGGTCTTTTTTAAATAAGGTATCAAAGTTGCTTTCGGAAAATGAAAGACACCAGACCATGTTATTTATCAGTCCCCCCGCCCCACTTGGTCTTTTGATCCATCGTGCACCGATTTATGAATCGAGATGTTGAATGATATATATGGAACCAAGATGGTGATCACTTGTCCACCAGTTTTAAGCATTTGAAAAATAGTCAGCACTGGATAATGAAAAAAAAAGGAAAAGCATGTAAATAAAGAGGAAAAAGGATCATATGTACGCACCGTGTTGACAGCAGGCTGATGGAACTAATAGTAGAGAGTGCGTCTCAACGTCAGTCTGAACCAATTCAGCACTCGGGCTTTCGCTGCTCTTCTCCCACACTCCAGCTGCACCCATCCGTATCGGTTGGCCCGTCCCCGCCGCCGCGACCGAACTGCCGAGACGTTCACGTCGAATCCACCAAATCCAGCTTCCTTCCTCCGGCTACCCGCACGCACCACTGCCGCCTACTTCCACCGGGGCGCCTGTCTCCACGTAGTATTCTTTTGCTAGTCATGGCTTCCCTTGCCTTGCACATCTCGGCAAAGCATCCTCCTGCTCCTGCACGCCGATCGTATATTTTAATTCATTGCCCAGATCGGTGAAACAGAAGCAAGCTTAACAGTAGGTTTGTTCATGCATGTTACTACTTGACGCGTGTTGTTCGTCGACGACGGCGCCACGCCATGAGCGGCGGCACCGACGAGAAGCGTGACCACCATCGCAGGTCGCGGCCATCATGGCGTTATTGTCTCGCGGTTGCTTGGCTTGTCGCGGCGTTGGTTACTGAAGGAGGCGCGGAGGTGACGGAGCTGGAGCAGGAGGAGCTCCGCGACGAGCGGCGCGGGCTGCTGCTCCTCCGCGACGCGCTCCGCTCGGCGCTGGACCTGCACTCCAACTGGACGGGCCCGCCCTGCCACGGCGACCGCAGCCGGTGGGCCGGCGTCGCCTGCGACGCCGACGGCCGCGTGGTGTCCCTCGCCCTCTCCCACGCGCAGCTCACAGGCACCCTCCCGCGCGACGCGCTCCGCGGCGCCACGCGGCTGTCGGAGCTCCGCCTCCGCGGGAACGCGCTCCGCGGCGCGCTGCCAAGGCTGGAAGCGCTGGGCCTGGGCCGGCTCCGGGTGCTCGACCTGTCCAGCAACCGGTTCTCCGGCCCCATCCCGCGTGGCTACGCGGGGATGCGGGCGCTGGAACGGGTGGAGCTGCAGGACAACCTGCTCACCGGCGGCGTCCCGGCGTTCGCCCAGCGCGGGCTGGTGACGTTCAACGTGTCGTACAACTTCCTCCGCGGCGAGGTGCCCCGCGCGATGTGGCGGTTCCCGGCCAGCGCGTTCGGGCACAACCTCGGGCTCTGCGGCGAGGCCGTACGCGCCGCGTGCCCGCCCCCGTCTTCGGGCTCCGCCGGAAGCAGCAGAAGCGACAATACTAATCCGGCCGTGACGAAGCCTGGTGGGGAGGGCAGCGAACAAGGCGCAGCGCGGTTCAGGCTCGCGACGTGGAGCGTCGTGGCGATCGCGCTCATCGCCGCGCTGGTGCCGGTCGCGGCTGTGCTCATCTTCCTGTACCACACGAGGAGGAGCCGGAGCCGGAGCCGGGAGGTCCGCCTCGGTGGTGGCCGCGCCGGCGCCCCAGGTGATGACACGCTCCACCACCCAACTACTGTTATTTTTCTTTTCTTCGACATTCTAGAGTATTGACGGAGACTGCTGTTTGTGTTTGGTGCAATTGAAGGCAACGTGACAGGAGCAGGGGAGGACATCAAGGACAAGGCGGCAGAGCAGGGCAAGTCAGGGAGCGGCAGCCGGAGCACGGACTCGTCGGCCAAGAGCGGCGTCGAGCTGCAGTTCTTCCGTTGGGACAGGGCGGGCTTCGACGTCGACGATCTGTTCAGGTCGACGGCGGAGACGCTCGGCAAGGGCCGGCTGGGGATCACGTACCGCGTGACGCTCGACCACGCCAAAAGCGGCGTGGTGGTCGTGAAGCGGCTGCGCAACATGGCGCGCGTGCCGCGCCGGGAGTTCAGCCACACCATGCGGCTCCTGGGCAAGCTCCCCCGGCACGACAACGTCTTGGGCCTCATCGCGTGCTACTACTCGAAGGAGGAGAAGCTCGCCGTGTACGAGCACGTCCCCGGGTGCAGCCTCTTCCAGCTTCTCCACGGTATGTGTTCGTTCGTACGCTTTGCGTGCATCGGCATCATCTGATGCCTGCCTCATAAATCGATCATGTGCCACGATCATTAAAAAGAAAACTTTTGCTCCGTGTGTTGCTGCGCGCGTGTGCGGTGCGGCAGAGAACAGAGGCGAGGGGAGGACGCCGCTGCCGTGGCCGGCGCGGCTGGCGATCGCGAAGGGTGTGGCGCGCGGGCTGGCCCACCTGCACCACTCGCTGCCATACTTCCACCGCCCGCCGCACGGCAACCTCAAGTCCTCCAACGTCATCGTCGCCGCCTCCTCCACCGGAAACCATCATCATCACCACCAGCACAAGCAGGTGCCGAAGCTGACGGACTACGGCTTCCACCCGCTGCTCCCGCACCACGCGCACCGCCTCGCCGCGGCCAAGTGCCCGGAGTTCGCGCGGGGCGGCGGCGGGCGGCGGCTGTCGTCGCGCGCCGACGTGTACTGCCTCGGCGTCGTGCTGCTGGAGCTGGTCACGGGGAAGGTGCCCGTGGAGGAGGACGGCGACCTGGCGGAGTGGGCCCGCCTCGCGCTCGCGCACGAGTGGTCCACGGACATCCTCGACGTCGAGATCGTCGCCGACCAGCCACGCCACGGGGACATGCTGCGCCTCACGGAGGTCGCGCTGCTCTGCGCCGCCGTCGACCCGGAGCGCCGGCCCAAGGTGCACGACGTCGTCGTGATGATCGACGCGATTGGCGATGCTGGGGACGGGGAACAGCAGCCGCCAGCTGGGCTTCGTTGATTCAGCTCTGTCTGCCGCGCGCAACAACCAGAGCAGCCAGCCTGCTTCTTGTTGCTGCGCGCGCATGATCTTCTTGCTGGTGGTTCTTTCCGAACTCATTGTTTGTAACTATTTTCTTTTTCGGTCGCACAAAAGCGTTACGTGTCCAGTTTTGTGAAGAATCTACTCTTGTATATTTCATTCATAGTTTGGGCTTTTTCTATTTTGTTCCTCATATTTTATCTCTGTGGATTCCTAAAACTAAATGATCCTTATGAGAGGGGAGAGATTGTACCTGAGCAAGAGAGCGGTTAGTTGGTTACATATGTATGTGTATGAGAGACAATACTAAAAAGTTAAAGTTGGGCTAAAGACACTTTTATCAATTTTGAGCGGTTAGATGTACTTTTCCAAAAGTACATCTAACTGCAGGATCCATATACTTTACACACAAATTGAAGTGCTTCAAGACAATGTCAACTGTCTAAGAACTCTCCTTTATATAATGACCTGTACATCAAAGTTTATTTGACATATTAATGAGACATGTGGATTACTATTAATTTGAAATGTCCAATAGTACAATCACATATTCGATATATATATATATATATATATATATATATATATATATATATATATATATATATATATATATATATATATATATATATATATATATGATCATCATTAATAGTGAAATATACCCTTGTCCCTGTCTAATAAAAATTATACTCTTCAACACAAACAAGAACAAGATGTCTTAACACCTTCAATTGTTCACTCTAGCTCTAATAATCAAAGTTATAAAGTACTACACTCACAAGTAGTACACTTAGAGCATTTCCAATAGTGTCCCAAAACCTCTCCCTAAATTAAATAATAGGGTATTTTGTCTAAAAAACCATCTCCAACAGTGTCTCTAAACCATCTCTATATTTATTTTCTCTCTGAACTCTCCTCACTTGTAGCTAGAAATAGGGGAAGAATTAGGAGTCCTAATTCATCTTTTTTCAAAGAAAAGTTAAAATCTGTAGACTCAAGTGCTGACATGAACCAATAAAAAATATTTTTATATCATTTTAGGGGAGAACTGTTGGAGGAGAAAAAGGAAAATTTACCCTAATATTTTTTGAGCTGCTCCTAAAAAAAAAATTTTGAGACCTAATTATTAAGAAGCTCTTGAAGATGCTCTGTCGAGTAGTGCTTTGGTAGATTCGAAGAGCTTACAAAGCTTACTCCGCCAATACTGGAACAGTTGGAGCTGCAATGCAAACAATGGTAATAAAAAAAAATGGTTGTTGTAGTAGATCTCTCTATCCTGCATAATACTTGCTATAAACTTTGATGTACAGGTCAATACTGGAATACTTCCTATAATGTTCTAGGTCAGTTTTGAGAGTTGATTTTCTTCGGCAAAAAAAAAAAAACAAGCAAGAAAGCACCGTGCTTGAACTAAAATTGATATTAATTATCTAAAAAACTTTGATTAATTAGAACACACTTATCTATAAGTGTCGATGACTAGAAACAAAGTGAAAAAAAAGTCCCTATATGATTTTTTACGCGATTCAGAGCGGATGGACCTATCGAACGACGGCGCACATGAAGTCATGCAAGCAAGAAGCAATCGGCATGGTGGCGACGCTGCATCCGTTGCCATGCATCCGTGCTCGAGCTCCAGGTCGATCGCGCCCTGCATGCGGCCCATACATGCAGATACATATCCGTGGGGAAAACGCGGACCTACCCCGCGCATGACGTGTCCATGACCTGGCGCCCGGGCCCCACCCGCGGATAGGGATGCAGACGAGGTGGCCGCTCTTGCGCATGCACGGCACCAGCGGAGACGTGCCGGCCCTCTGCTCCGCGGCGCCCACACGTGGCGCGGGCCGGAGCGCGGCGCGGCCACGTTATAAGCCACGCGCGCGCGGCGACTCTCGTCGCTACCTACTGACACCACCCTGTCCTTCTTCATCTTAACACTGCTGGCGCGGCAAGGAGGGCAAGAAGGAAGCACACTTGGTCTTCCATCGGCGGTGACACAACAGAAAGCAGAGGCAAGCAAAGCGAAGTTCTAATAAGCAGTAGTAGCTCAGGGTTCTCTCTCTCTCTCTCTTCGCGTGGTTTAATCCGGCGTCGAGCAAGATGAGCACGGGCGTTCGGCCGGGCCGGCGGTTCACGGTGGGGCGCAGCGAGGACGCCACCCACCCGGACACCATCCGCGCCGCCATCTCCGAGTTCCTCGCCACCGCCATCTTCGTCTTCGCCGCCGAGGGCTCCGTCCTCTCCCTCGGTACGCATCACTTCCGCAACTAACCTTTGCACGCACAGCTGCTTAATACTAATATCCTTCATTAATTATCTACACGTGCTGGTTGCAGGGAAGATGTACCAGGACACGAGCTCGGTGGGCGGCCTAGTCGCCGTGGCGCTAGCCCACGCGCTAGCCCTCGCCGTGGCCGTCGCCGTGGCCGTGAACATCTCGGGCGGGCACGTGAACCCGGCGATCACGTTCGGCGCGCTCGTGGGCGGGCGCATCTCCCTCATCCGTGCCGTGTTCTACTGGGTGGCCCAGATCCTGGGCGCCATCGCGGCGACGCTGCTGCTGCGGCTGGCCACGGGCGGCCGGCGCCCGCCGGGGTTCGTGCTGGCGTCCGGCGTCGGCGACTGGCACGCCGTGCTGCTCGAGGCCGTCATGACGTTCGGGCTCATGTACGCCTACTACGCCACCGTGATCGACCCCAAGCGCGGCCACATCGGCACCATCGCGCCGCTAGCCGTGGGCTTCCTGCTCGGGGCCAACGTGCTGGCCGGCGGGCCGTTCGACGGGGCCGGGATGAACCCGGCCAGGGTGTTCGGGCCCGCGCTCGTCGGGTGGAGGTGGAGGCACCACTGGGTGTACTGGCTTGGACCCTTCCTTGGGGCCGGGCTCGCCGGGCTCGTCTACGAGTACCTCGTCATCCCGTCCGCTGACGCCGCGCCGCACGCGCACCAGCCGCTCGCGCCGGAGGACTACTAGACTACTATAGCCTGCAGTTACGTATCTCAGTGCCCGCGCCGGTGACGTCTACTACTTGAATTCGGTTCTTGCTGTCATGGTTTTATGTATGTATATCGGAACAATGTGTGGTTTGCATGTAATAAGGGGCTGCTTGTTGGTCGATGGCCCCCGTCATGAACGGTCCAGGTGGTGCTGTAAATTTCGAGTGGTTTAGCAAGTGTGTAATAATTTCTAGTACAAAAGCAGCACTTGCAGGTGTGACAGATGTTTGGTTCTTTGTCGTCGAGGCGCATGGATGCCTGGTATGGTATGTATTCGCACTGATACTGCGATCCCAAAGCTGTTTCTTGATTCAGTGGGCGTTCTCCACATTTTGTCAAATGTGGAGTGGAGCGTTATATTCAACAGAAAGTATTTGCTAACCTCAGCATTCGCCCATGAGTTTTGAAGCCGCAAAGCTGATCTTGAAAAAAGAGGCGCGCAAAGCCCACACAGAACATAGGAAACGGACACGGTGCACCGCGCCACAGCACAGCACAGGCGCGCGCATCGATCGCCGCCGAAACACGCTGCATCTGCATACGTCGTAATGACATACATTCAGTCCAGCAACGCTGCTACAGTTTGACCTTGATCTTAAGCATCGTCCAGGGAACCGGGGCGGTGATCGCCAACGACATCTCACGGCACCGTGTTGGGGAGCAAGGCATCAAGGACAAAGTGGGGGGGGGGGGGGGGGGGCAAAGACGAACTATTTCCCAGCAAGGTTAGCGTAGCACACGTGCACGGCTGCAGTGATCGTCATCTTCCTCCGCGCCCAAGGCCGCGGTCGCGATGATGGCTTCCCGACGCGAGCCGTGTCGGAAAAGGCACGAGCAGCCTACATAAGCTGAAAGCCAGAAACCGTGGCAGCAGATACCTGTAACATGCACCTATCATCCATATCAATTCAGAGAAGAGGTAGCTGAGCAAATGATAACAGAACCCATTGTTAATCAGCGACGCTGCACATCACTTCACAACTGACAACACAAAAAATGAGTAGTTTAGATGAACAGTCTAAATACTAAATATCACTATCTCTGTTACTCTGCCTGCAGCAAGGCTTCCAAGAATCTTTACACGTTATTTCCGCAACATACATTGAAGTGGTGAACATAAGCGGGCGCTTCAGTGCCCGAAAGTTATACAGTAGAATGGAAACGAGAAAGAAAAAAAAACACATGTACAGGTAAGGCGCTACTATCTTTCCTCCAGGTTGATGCTTCTTCACACTGCCCTGAACAGATTAACTGTATCCAATTCGGCAAAACAATAGAACCGGGAGCAGTGGGTCAGAGAAATTGGTGGTATTTTGCAAAATGTCTAGCAACCCAAGGAGCAAGCTGAGTGTTCTCTGGTTCCCTTTTGTTCTTGTTGTAGTAATCTGACCACAGAGCTGGGTATATTTCAGGGTTGAAACCATCGCGGTATACACAGAATGGTAGCCAGCCTTCACCGCCGTTCAACCTGCGCTTTCTTTCTCGAGGGTATGCCAAAGGTGCTTGTACATATCTGCACAGATGATTTCATATAGTCAGAGCTCCGGATAATAGTCAACACTGTACATCTTGTCTAATAAACGACAAGATTAGTACCTGATCTCGTCAACAACAGAATCCCAACAGAAATGTGTATGCCCAAAAACATGGCAAGCTGCTCCATCTTTTCTATTACTGTGTATAGCCCTCAGTCTCCTCTCCAAAAAGTCAGAGCCGATAACCTTCGGAAGGTAGGGGTAATAAAGCATCCGCTTCTCAGGACATAACTCTTGCCTGAAGATAGAAAACATTAGTTTGACAGTCTGGCACATGCATTTTGCTGGCTATTGAGACATGGTAGACTTTGAAATAGTGCTGAAGACTGAAAACAAAGCAGTGGTAAGACAGGACAATACGTGACTAAGGATTGGTTTTATCATAGTTGTATTAATTAAATGCAACCTATAGAAAACCAGTGATACTGAAGACCATAACTGCAGTAGCAAATGTTGTTCCTTTGTTGGCACTTTGAAAAGAGGATTTCTCCGTGAATTATTATTGGCATTACAAATGCAACAAAAAATTAAATGCATTCACCAAGAATTAAAACAAATGCTCAGGGATGATAACTAAGGGCCTATCTAGAACTTTGGATAAAATGGACTGAACAGAATGCATAGGTTTTATTTAAATTTTAAACTGATTCCCGAAACACCCTAGAAATTAGAGAAGTTCTCTACTGTCAAACATGCTTTACCAAAAAGATGCATGCAGAATTACCAAACCGAGGAAATGGTCGTCCTAAACAAATTATTACTGAATTACTAAACAATTATAGTCATTCTAACAATAAAGTCTTTTAGTCCCAAGCAAGTTGGGGTAGGTTAGAGATGAAATCCACTAGAACTAGAAAGAAAAATTAAAAGAAATAAAAGGAAAGCATAGACGAAGGCAATAGACAATATAACTGTATTAAAACGGTCAACAGAAACCAAGTGGAACTAACATAAAACAGATTGCAGGGAATGAGAACTTTGAATAATGGAGGCACTTAGTTAGGAAACAAGTACTAACCTTGGTACAAAGTGTGAAAATGTTAATATCTGTTTGCTGCTCTTTTTTACTTCCTCAATAGCATCATGATACTTGTCATTCAGTTTGTCAAAGTAAAGAGCAAGAGCCTCGTCGTCATTTCCCAGGTCTTCAGGCCATTTACAAGCATGAAAGTCTTTACAAGCCTGTTCACAAAATCTTTGTCTCATCAATATATAGCTTGGAGGAATTATTCACAGTTCTGAGCATTAAGTGGATTCTGTATACCCTATGTCCACATCTGTGTCCTTAAATGTGTATCAATGCAGTCTAGCATCGTGCAGTATAGTAAACTTGCCCTTTAGTAGAACGGAATTATTTAAATTACATTAACAAAAGTATCAATCTAATCATGACGTTGTCATCCAGGTCATAGAGTGGGCTGTAGTTCAGATAAGAGATGCAAAACTCATGACTGAATTTCATATTGGACAGCTCGTTATCAATACTAAAAAAAAAAAAGACAGAAGTCCTAAATGGTCAATTGACACTGCTAAATAACATCCCAACAGTGAACTAAAGAAAGACCACCTTACCATGTCTAATGAAGGAACGCGTACACTGTTGACATCCTTTTCCTTGTCAAAGCTCTGGAAGGGGATTTAGCAATATGAGAAAGCAGAGGATAACCCTGGGTGACATGGTGCATTATTGTATGGTTGGAATATTTATTGTGAGTGAGGAAAGAAAATATTTAACAACCTTGTGATACCATGAATACAATGGTATGATTCCCAGGTCACCAATCGTTCTTGGGCCTGTATCCACACCCAGCTCACTACACGCATCAAGCAATGCAGTCAGTTTCTCCAGCGAATCCATCTAGAAGAAATAGCTTGAGTAACTGAGATAGCCCCACCAATTATTCATAACAGGAAATAAGCTGAACTCAAAGAAGAACAAACATGTCCATTTCAGTAGCATGGGTGGTATCTAACAATTCGCACTAAGCTATTCAACCCAATAACTAAACTGGTAAGTCCTATTCCCCCCTGTTCTGTGAAGAAACAAGAACAATGTTACCAGTACATAACTGAAATCACTACTGAAATGCAGTTCAGATAGTCTGGGCTGCTATTAATCAGTGAGCAAAATCAAAGCCCACAGTAGCCTTTGCATTGTACTATTGAACTGTATAAGACTAAATGTTAAGCAGCTAGACCACTGTAAGTAACAAATTAACCAAGCAGGCATTTCCCCTATACTAGTACGACCCAATGAGATTCAACAGCGAATCGCACAGGCAGAAGCAGTCGCATCAGGCTGAGCGACGACTCACCAAGCACCTAACCTACGCCGGGCCAGCCACGCCAAGGCATTTCGTCAAACACGTTGCTTGCAGCGTACGGAAAGCGGAGTAATGGAGGGAGGAGCGGAATCGGAGAGAAGGGGGGACTCACATAGCGGCCGCCCTCGCGGCGGAGCCAGAGGTCGTGGTTCCCGGGCACGTAGAAGACCGCGCCGAACTGCTCCCTGAGCACTTCCATGGTGCGCGCGAAGTTATCCCTCGTCTCGGCGACGTCGCCCGCCACGACGAGCGCGTCGACCACGCCGTCCTCCCCGCGCCGCGCGCCGACCTCGGCGGGGAACTGGCGCACCCACTCCATGTTCTCCGCGTAGTCGGTGTGGAGGTCGGACACGACGAACACCCGCATGGTCGCCGTGGCCGCCGCCGCGGGCGGGGCCGGCGCGGGGGCCGATGCCGCCGTCGCCGCCGACGCCGCGCAGCACCGGACCGCGCGGCGCGGCGGGCAGAGCGCCCGGCGGCGCCACCTCCTCGCGGCGCGGCGGCCGTGGTGGTGGTGCGGCAGCGGCGGGTCGAAGTGCGCGGGTCGGGAGGATACGGGCAGATGCGGCGTCATGTCGGGCGGAGGAGAGGAAGGTAGCAGCTGTGCCTCTGCCTGCCTGCCCGCTCCTCTCAAAAATCTCTTTCCCTTTCTTTCCTCCTCCTTTCGTGGTCGCGAGGGGTAGTTCCGAGATTTTGACGCACGGGACGGGACGGGACGGGACGGTGGTGGCCCGGTTGAGTGCCTCTGCTCTCTCGGGTCTCGGCTATATACCGCATCGGCGCGGCGAGATGCGCCGGTGAGGCGAGGCGAGGGGCGAGTTGGTGGGCGGCGACGTGGCACCGGAACGGGATTTTCTAATAGGAAATCGCCGGTCATCAGAGGCGTGTCGCGGCGGGTTAATCATTGCCGCGGGCCGCCCCGGCGCGACCCTTGACACGGGATCATTGCGCGTAACCAACGAGTTGTTAATGGTTCATCAGACGTGAGACCCGAGCCGGCGCCGTGCCTTCCCTGGCGGACCCAACCCAACGGACCAACACCAACGAGCCACGAGCGCGTTGCAAGTTGCAAAGCTTTGCAGCCTGCAAGGCGTTTGCTAATCACTGACGAATGGTTATCAAATTTGATAATAGTATTATATGGCGTGCTCATGAACTATGCGAAAAGACCATCTAGAACTAGAAGACTAGTAGAAGGTCTACTAGTTCGCGATGGGCCACGTTGAAGTTTTCCAAGTTTCACGTGTAATTTTTATTTTTATTTTGTTATTGTTGTGCTCCAAGTCCCACGGCAACAACGATCATCGGCCTAATCAAGCTCCCACCTAATCCTGAAAGCTATCGGACTTATCGAATAGTTTATGCCCTCTTCTTTTCTCGAACGGGAATAGTAGTTTATCCAATCATATTCCGAAAGCTGACTATTCCCTGTGCGTTCTCTCTTTCTCTAGGTTCCCATACGTGTAGTACACACCACCAGAGCTGTGCTATAGGGTCGTCTCGATTTTCGGGACTTGACGTGATCCGATCGGGGATTAATAACGGAAGAACGAATCCTATCCAATCCGTCTCCTGCAGACGTCGCACTACGTCATGCCTAGTGGATAACGCTGGGGGAGACGGCGGTTCGACTTTTCTCTGTTCAGAAAAAAAAAAATTCTGTTAGACGAAAAAAATGATAATTGTTTGGTCTTATTACTTGCATCGGGCCGCTTCTGTGACCGCATGTGGGCCCCGATTCCGCTTGGCTAGGCCGCAAGCCCACGATCGGCCTGCTCTCATTGCCCATCACCAGCTCGGTGGGTCCCAGGAGCTACTTTATTTCCTTGCGCGCAGCCAAGTGTCCTCTCTCCAGCCACTCACTTACTGTGGCAGCGTCTCTAGGTCCTTCTGTTCTCCGGTGCCGTCTCCGGCAATACGGGCGCGACACGCCGGTCCGTCTCTGCGTTGAAAGGGGGAAAGGAAAAAAAATGTATGTAAGCAAGCTCTGCCTGCCAGTCATCAAGTCGAGAGGCTATAAATGGCCCCAAAGCTACAAGTGTTGATCCACGAAGGCAGGAGCAAGAGAGTGCGTGACAGCAGTTCACCGTTGCATCGTCGATCGCACAGGGTAGACTGGTTGGGGGTCGGTTGGCAATCTCGTTCAGATCAGAGAGCTAATCAGCAGCTATGCTGAGCGGTGGTGGTGTCGGACTCCGTGGTTCGCCGCCGGCGAGGCTGGCGGCGCTGCTGTTGGTGGTGGCCTGCGCCTTCGCCGCCGCGGCCGTCGTCGACGCCAAGGTGGTCCACGTGGATGAGGTTCACCGGAGGAGCATGCTGGCCAATGGCCTCGGATCCGCGCCTCCCATGGGGTAAGCACTGACACACCTAAAACCGAGTCACCACTCGCCCATCGTTCTCTTGTTGCTTCATTAGCAAGTCAAAAAAGCCAGATTAAGATTAATCTCCACAACTGTGTTCTAGCCAGGACAATCATCGGTCCCTGTGTTATCTCTCTGCGATTTCTCTCCGACGACCTCAATTTGCCAATCTGATGACGAGTTTTGTGTGCTCGTGTTGATTTTGGGCGCAGGTGGAACAGCTGGAATCACTTCCAGTGCCAAGGCAACGGCGAGGAGGTCATCAGGGAGACTGGTAGGCCTTAGTTTGGTTTCCTCCCGTCACGCTTCAGAACTCTGCAGAAGACTGCTAGTAGTTGCAGTTCAGTTTCAACTGCAAAAAAATTCAGCAGCGCGTGAACTGACTCGATTTCTTCTTGATTGACCTCTCGCGATGTGTGAATGATCAGCTGATGCACTCGTGTCGACCGGGCTCGCTGCCCTCGGCTACAAATACGTCAACATAGGTGTGCCAACTCACTCTCCATGACATTTTCAGTATGAACTCACTCTTTTGTTTCGGGGAATATTCTGGACTGAGCTGGGTTACGTGTTCGTTTGTCCTCTTTTTCAGATGACTGCTGGGCAGAGCCGGAGCGCGATGCGAAGGTACGTGTAACCCATCCTTTTGGCATCTGAACTAGTAATAATGAACAGAGCTGATTATATGCCGATGCTTTGATGATCACCCGGAGCTGTGGGATTGCACCGTTGCAGGGCAACCTCGTGGCGAACAAGAAGACGTTCCCGCACGGGATCAAGGCGCTCGCGGATTACGTCCACAGCAAGGGACTCAAACTGGGGATCTACTCCGACGCAGGGTGAGAAAAAGAAAAAGCTTCAGTTATCTGCGATGGAGTTGCTGCTTCTTTCAAAGAGTTCCGTCAGTTTTCTGTTATCTCCGCTTATTTAACCTCCTCCAGGTATAAGACTTGTGCCAAGGTTCAGCCTGGTTCTCTCGGCTACGAGGAGCAGGACGCCAAAACCTTCGCGTCATGGGTAAGTGATCTCAAACTTTTTTAAGGGAGAAAAGCATCCAATTTGCGATTCGAAGAATGCCATGTGTTCATGTTCGGTTCGGCGCATCTGTCGTGTCGTCGCAGGGAGTGGATTACCTCAAGTACGACAACTGCAACAACGGCGACCTGAAGCCGCTGAAGAGGTGTGAGTCAGTCGATCATTGGAGGTAGCCGTGTTACTGTGCTTGACAAGCTTGTGGTTGTTCATGGACTGTGTGAACAGGTACCCTCAGATGAGCAAGGCCCTGATGAAGACCGGCCGGCCGATCTACTTCTCGCTCTGCGAATGGTACATCTCTGAATCTCTTCTGACCACCATGACCGGTTCTCAGTTCTCACGACCCATGTGATGATTGACTCTCCTCGCCGGCGATCGCCACGCAGGGGCGACATGCACCCGGCGCGGTGGGGCGCGGCCTACGGCAACAGCTGGAGGACCACCAACGACATCGCCGACAACTGGGAAAGGTACATTTCATCTCCATCCATCCATGTCCCCTCTTTACTCTCGCAAGTGATTCCGTCGCCCATGTCTTCAGTTCTTTACTGATTAGGCCTACCTCTGTTGTTGCAACTGATTGGTTTTCAGCATGATCGCGACGGCGGACCAGAACGAGGTGTGGGCGGAGTACGCGCGCCCGGGCGGATGGAACGACCCGGACATGCTCGAGGTGGGTAACGGCGGGATGACCAACAACGAGTACGTCGTGCACTTCAGCCTGTGGGCGATCTCCAAGGTAGGTACTCTGCTCTTTCTGAAAAAAAAAAAACAGATTGCTCTGCTTTTTTGTTCTTTCGCGCGCCGCGCGCTTCAAACCGTGGTCCAATAATGTGACAGGCGCCGCTCATCATCGGCTGCGACGTGCGGCACATGTCGCAGGAGACGTACGACATCGTGGCGAACAAGGAGGTGATCGCCGTCAACCAAGGTGATAAGCCACTCACTACTGGACTCTCTTTGATCAGCAGAGAATTTTCCAGTTCATGAGCTCGCTGACGGGGAGGAGGGGCACGCAGATCCGCTGGGCGTGCAGGGGAAGAAGGTGCGGATGGAAGGGAGCAACGAGGTGTGGGCGGCGCCGCTGTCGGGGTACCGGACGGCGGTGGTGCTGCTGAACCGGCACGCGACGGACGCCGCCACCATCACCGCGCACTGGGACGACATCGGCATCCCCGACGGCACCGCCGTCGAGGCCCGGGACCTGTGGCTGGTACGTACCGCACGGTCCTCATCACTGTCGCGGCATGGGAACGTCCTGACTCGGTTGTTGTTGTGGTTCCTGTGGCTGGTCGCGCAGCACAAGACGGTGGGCGACAGGTTCACGGACAAGATGGCCGTCGACGTGGCGCCGCACTCGTGCAGGATGTTCGTGCTCAAGCCCAGCTTCGACTCGCAGGCCAAGTGAGACGATCGAGCTGCCGCGGACCGGCGACGTGACCGTGGCGATCAGTACCGGGCCACTCATTTCTGCGGATGCGAATATACTATGTGACTTGCATTTCAATTCTATCCTTCCTTAGATGAAAGCGATAGTTTCAAACAAATGTCATCGTGCTTTCTAGTCTATGCCTCTATGGTAAGGCAGCGTGATCGCGGTCCAGCCCATTTAGCCATAGACTTATCGGTTTGGCCCATTTGGTTGAGCTAGGAGGCGGTGTGGGTGGCGCAAGGGAGAGGGCGCGCGCCGTCGGGTTCTCGGGTAGGTACATTTTATAAGGTTTTAAGGTTTTCTACGAGTGGTGAAGGGTAGTCGTCCGTTCAACGTCCTTGCTGTGGGCAAGGCGGAAACGTTATATACTGCACGCATCATAGTTGGTATCTACCGCACGTATGATTTGGCTTCTTTTATCCTCTATTTTCGTTCAGGAATATGCTTCAGCTTTGTTGGTTCCTTCGCATCCCCTTCTCTCGAAAGAAGTCACATGAGAGTCGTTGCCGCCGGATATCATCACCGAGTGAGTGTTGGAGAACAATAGTTCCCTAGCCTGGAACATTTAACCCCTATGACCGGCAATTCACTCTCACGAGAAGAATAGAGAATACTTACTGTACTTCTTTTAACATGCAAACACAAGTCACAAAAATACAAAATGTCAGCTAGGCATGGGTGTGACACTGACCAAAACAATTTGGTTGAGACGGATGAAGGCTAGGGCATCACGACGGAGGTGGGGCATCACGGTCTACTGGATTAGCACGGTGACGGCTCACGGAAGCCAACCCGGTAGCGGCTTGCAGTTGTTAGTCGAATGAATACTCTTTGTTTTCAAATTGAGTATGCACTTGCTAATTTTTTTAAAACGAGCTAGTATCTATTGTATTTACCAATTTTACACCTTAAGGTACTCGATTTCTAAACTTGATACTCTAAAATTATTATTTTTAATTATGTTATGAGGTTAGTTTTTGTTGATGTCATTGATCACTATTCAGCTTGTTTGTTTCAATTGTTTGGTGACATGACATTCGCCTCTGTGTTAGGTATTCTCTCGCTCTATACACTCTAATCTATGATTTTTAGTTGTGTAGCTAGATTAAACCGCTAGGTATATTTGTAGAATAGTGTGATTGATTAGTAGCCATTATTATGCTTTATTGGTTCGACGTAATGTATATGTAAGTTTAGAAAATAACTCTTAACAAAATACCAAATTATTGTAACTTATCAAAAATAAGTAGTTTGCAACATGTGTTTCTGTAAGACCTTGCTTGGAAATATGACAACACAAGGACTATGTTATTTTTCATTTTCTTTGTGATACAACTACAATCCAAAGGTGCTTAGTGACTTTTCCATTAAACCCTCTAAGATCAGCTCACTTATGTTCTTAATCATGTGAAAAGGAGACACTCTACTATTGATATATATTTGTTTAGAAATCCTACTGAGAAATTTGAGTAAACCTTAAGTGGTACTTTTGTTGTGGCCTACGTGCTGTAAAATCTCTCATTCAGATTGATTGTTATCGTGGCTAGGAACATATAACCTCCCTCTCCACCGTACACTGCCCAAATGATCTCAATCTACTGTTAATCGTCTCTCACAACTAACAATCAAATATAGCATGACAGGGCTTTCGAGTCGTCCATTACTTTGATTCGTTCTCATCGTCTCCTTGTGCTGCAGACATGTGTGCAGCTTCCAGCGAGACAACGAGTTGCTTCCTATCCGGAGTAACGTTCTTTCTTCGTTGGGTTAAAACAGGACATTATACCCCTAGATGTCTGCATCAGGTAAAAAGGGTACAGCTCCATGGTGGGAGGGAGTCGGTCCTACACATGGCCTCCAAAGAAAGCCGGGATGTTTGCCCCGTTTTTTTTAAAAGGGTACAGCTCCTAAAAGAATTAAAACGCGGTGCAAAACAAGAAAAGAAGCTGCTCCTACGAAACGCATCATCTCTTGTGAACCATGCGATGATGGATGGACACGCACGACTCCCCTGCAATCAGGCCAGATTGTTTGCTTCTGACACTATAGAAGAGGTGACGAGAGAGATCCAAAGAATCCCACTTTGCACGACATTTCGGGCAGATATGCCAGACAAGACCGGCCTTCTGCGAGCTTTGCTTCATACTATCGCCTTCCTTCTTTAGTTATTAAACAAACCGACAATGGAAAACTGGCTTTGGCCACGGCACTCATGTGCTAATGCGAAACTGATTTGAAAGGTGGTTGGTGCCTTCTTTCAAGTGTCCGGTAGTCTGATAAGCTAGCGTCCAGCTATTACGCAATGTTTCCGCTCCAAGAAAATGAGGGGCAGTTGCAGCAAACACTCTGAAACTCTGACTTTGCTGTGTGTCTACTCAAATCGTCATGGCCATTCTGAGATGATACTGCCACGGGTATCAGGAAGGAAGGCATCTACTACTCCAAAGCTGTCACGAGCGAAACGCGCACTACAACAAAATTGGGGTATTGCCACGGCGAAATTTTGTGGCAATAGGGCTATAATGGTTATGATACCTTCCTGTTGCTATCAAATTCATTTCGTGGGTTGTCGTGGCAAGTAGTAGCGTGGCAATAGGCTTTGGTAACCACTTTTTGTTTGGTTGCAATAGTCATAGTAATTGCAAGAACATGAAATGTTACGCTTAATAGTAGTCTCAATGATAATTTAGTGGCAAAAAATTGATACTGCAACAAATTCAATAAAATCAAAAATATAAAACTATTGCAAGCTCTAATTTCTTGGAGCACGAGTCGATCTCTAGACCTCTATAGTCATTGAAAAATGCTTTACCAGCGTGCCATGTTTGTTTTTAACATATAGAATACAAATAATATTATTTATCTCATCTTACAAAATGGAAAACTATAACAGAAGTTATGGTAATAGCAAAAAATTGTGGCAATAGACTCTGCATATTGTAACAATTTTTTTGCCGTGGCTATTAACTCCTCTCTATTGCAACAATTTTATCTTTTGATGCAATTTAGAGACCATGGTTTTGCAACGAAATTCAACATCATGGCAATGCCAAAAATTAGTTGCAATAATATGAATTACTCGCAACCACATTGTCAATGATCACAATAATGTATGACTATTGCAACAAAATTTATGACTATTGCTACATATGTTTTTCTTGGCAATATTGCCCACATGTGGCAACCATTTATGAATATAGTAGCAATAACCCAATGCTTATTGCAACAAAACTTGTATTGTTGCAATGTGACTCGTGGCTGCCGAACACGACCGGAGCGCCTCCAAATGCACTGCTAATCATCCGTCCCCTGCGCTGCATACAAGTGTTGCATCCTCCCAGCGAGACAGCGAGTTGCCGCCTAATACCGTCCGGAGACGAGTGCCAAAGCATTACAGATGAGATTGATAATAAGGAGATCGGGCCCGAACTTTCTAGCCCTGCGCGACACTATCCCGCTGTGAATCATGGCCAATCATCACATACATGCAGCGCATGTGTACGTGGATGCTCCCTTCCCTGGTCACGTACCGCGTACGGACGCATCGATGCTTCGACTCAACGGATGCTCGGATCGAATCATGGGCTCAAGTGCCCAGGTGTTGAACTGATGTTCAGTCACTATGATATGTTCAGTGTTATTGCGTAGGTCGGTGAGGTGATCACGAGGAGGCAAGCCCGGTCAGTCCAGCTGAAAGTTGTTGCTTTTTGGATGGAATGAAGCAGAAGATTCAGACGGGGTACGTGTGCAGTTTCAATTGAGAAGGCCAGTGGACGCACACAACACTCAGATCTCTCGCGCGTTTCGATCTGCCACGTAGCACGCGCGAGTGTGTGTGGATAAGGAGACCAGCATGGGCCTGACGACGCTCGTACACCTACGTCGTCGAACCCATCGAGTCCGTCTCGGACAGGGGCCCCGGACGATCGAAAGGGACGTCGAGTTTATGGGAACGCCTAAATTTCCGTTGCAATAGAATAACTGTTCCCGGAATGGCACAAGAAGATGTGGAGGTAGCCATGGCCGCCGTTGCCCTCAGACCGTGCTCGCCGTCGCTGACCCGGGCCTGCGTGCCGGGAACGCCGCGCCTCGCGGGCGCCACTAGCTCTTTGCGTTTCACCGCGCGTCATCAGCATATCCGGGTCTCGCGGCGAGGGCCTTTCCCTCTCCAAGGCTCCGTGCAAACAAACGAAACGACGACGCACACGTCCCACTCAAGCTTCGTCAGGCAGTCAGCTTCGTCACTTCACAAATACTGTAAGCTCTCTGACCCTGCCACGCTAGCTGCCCGGGAAGTGGGATAAGCTCTGCTTCGCTCATCTCATCACGTCCGGTGCAGCTGCTGCTCGGATAAAAAATAAAAATGCTAACGTCGAACGCCTCGTTGTCCTGTTCCGACTACGGTCATCCCGTCGTCGTCACCTTGGGTCGTTGGCGTCTTCTGCAGCGTAATGCCAGTACCACGTCGGTTTCAGCCTAATTAGCCACGGATCTTCACCCGTTTTCGACAAGATTTTATCACGCTGTGACTCGTACGTGTTCACGCAATCTGTTACACAGACACACAAACAACGGATAAGGAAAAAAATAGAGTCCCGTTTTGAAGGAAGGCATGGGCATATTCAGTAAGATTACATTGCATACTGATGCGATGACTGACACAGGTAGGGCCTCTTTAAATGGCAACGTTCAAGTTTTAGCGAGCAGAATCTGTACCATTTTTGGCGGATTTTAACTTGTCTAGTGAATATCAAGTTGATCATGCTGTCCCTCTCACGAAAAAGAAAAACCAGGGTGATTCTATCACCCAATCCACTTTCGGTTCTCATGCTCCCACGAACAGTGAGGTGATCTGCATCCAATTAAGTCCGTCAACCATATCAACAAACGATAAGATCAAGGTTTTTTTTTTTTTTGCGAGGACGATAAGATCGAGTTGATCTTCACGTTACCCCTCTCAAAGGAAAAGAAAACCAAGATCAATTACGCACAATGTTTCGAAACGAAAAACAAAATCCAACGTCGTCTTATCCTGATATTTTTTTTTCTGCGGCGGTGATAAGCCTCCCACGACGACGACGACGACGACGACGCGAGTCAACAATCTCTCCCAATAGGCTGCAGTGGTAGTAGTACTCCAGCACGCTGCATTTTTCTTACAATGATGAATGATGATGCTGGTGGCTGCATTTTCTTACAACGATGAATGATGATGCTGGTGGCCAACCCCGCCCCTCGTCCTCTGTTATTCGCATCTGTCCAATCTTCTCCCATTTCACGTCACATCCGCCACTAGCTACCGCGGCTCGATATGGTTACTCGATTTGTTAATGGCGGATTAGATATGGTATTACTCGAATTGTTAATGCGGGTGAGAAGGGATCAGGTGAGGAGGTGACATGACGACATCGTCCACTGATGATGGTGGCTAGTAGCTCTCAACGGCGACCAGGGGAGGGGTTGGATCATCACAGTCCACTACGCAGTAATATTAAGTGCCATCATAGAGCTGCTGATAATGATTCCAACCGATCGTGCTGCGTTCCGAATTTTCTGTAGCGCGTTGTCTGAACCTGTACACGCTCCATGAATTCGGTGCTCGAGTAGCAGATTGGAGGGTCAGTGTCCACGGTTGGATGCTAGTTTTCAGCGCCGTATATTGCCCACTGCCAAGGCCGCAATCGCATTATTATTTTCGGATAAGCGTTGCAATGCTCTTGTTGCTTTGACCATTAACGCGCATGCTTCTAATCGTTTTCCTTTTTGTGATATGGGCGTTTTGTTTAGCAGAACCACTACAACAGCATGCATCCTGCCCTCTTCTGAATGTAATATTTTTTTGGCATCATCTTAACTTATAAAAGATCAAAATCAGGCATACTAAATCATTCATGTTTTGATAGTCATAATTTGTTTGATGTCTGCGTCGTTGGATCAATTAAAATGGACAAAAGAATGAACATATTTACACTTAAGAACTACGTACTAAGTTCACCAACCGATTATTGTTTCTACTGTGGGATATTTTGGCTGACCGCTTTCTTCCCTCCAAAAGGTCACCACAAAAGAAGAGCATTTTCTTTTACAAAACAAAAAAGGAAAAAGGAAAAAGAAACTCTGCGGCATACATGGTACATGCATGGCGCCAAAAAGAGAGGGAAAGGAAGAACAGAAATGATAATAAAACCAATGCTTTTGCTTTCCCGCTGATGAGAGCTTTTGCTGCAATCCGCTTCCATCCCTAATAAAATTAACAAAAGGCACTGGCAGTCTGGCACTAACCATGACAAGATATACAAAATCATGGCTTCGTAAGTGATCGCTCCTCTTAAACAACCCTTGTTCATTTCTTGAGCTCCAGGCACACATACAAGGGAGACGTAGCCATTGAAGGTTGGCACTAGCAGATGAAAATTCTTGACATCATCATGAGAAATAATACTTTGAAATAAAAAGATTAACACAAGCTGACACGACGAGAGGCTTTTTATGTAGCTCACACCATCCGATCACCACCCCACGCAGGATGCCCTCAACTACTTTGTGTCCATGATCTGCATGTCACAGACCACAGTATAAACGTTGAGAAATGTCAGGACCCATCGATTTTCCGTGTGCAATACTCCACCAGAAGCCCCAACTACATGCACGACTCTACTTTGTCCAAAGGGGGAAAAAGGAGACTTTATCAAGGAATCCTTTTGGGGTGAATTTCACCAACCTAAATTGCAAAAAGCCAACAACTTCCAGCTTCATTTATACGAAACTACAGCTAAAATGACAATTTATTCTGGAAACCTACAACTTAACAATCTTGAAACTGGAACCGCCTTTCAATCTTGAGAGTGTGTATAGTGTTAATAGCATAAACAAGTGACCAAGTTCTTTTTTTTTTCATCCTAGTATCTAGATACTTGTAATTTCCTGTAATTGGCGCAGAATGTTGTAGTAAAACTTACTCAACCTAAAACCACGAACCAACCTCCTGATAAAAAAAAAATGAAATCAATCGACAGATTTTGCACGAAATACCATACGAGCAAACTGTCTCCAAAAGTACTTTCATGTCGTACAAGCCAAACTCGTATTATCAAGGATTTAATCGACGTCGTAAGCAGGCTTAACTGTGAGCGAGGAAGTACTAGCAATTGACGGCTGACGGGACGCCCACTCCACTGACTGAAAAACAAATCGCTCACGCAGTCACGCGCACCGCGCTCCGCTATTGGTGAACGCAACGAAAGGTGCAGACTGCAGAGGAGAGAGCTGCCTGCGACACAAGTCAAGCGGAAGAGTGAACGCAATCAAACAAAACAATTAACACGTAAAAATGACACGGCGGGGCCCACCCACCGGCTATATAAAGCCCGCCCGGTACACCGCGTCCCCAATCCGACGACACACACACACAGTCTCTCGTCTCCGTATTAACGCTCCGCTGCTCTGTAACCAGCGGCAGAGCAGAGCAGAGCAGAGTCGCCGGCGGCCATGGCGCGCGCCGTGACCTCGTCGTCGTCGCTGCTGCTCGTGCTCCTCGTGGCCGCGGCGGCGGCGGTGACCACGTCGGCGGTCACGCTGGAGGGTGTCGGCGTCGGCGTCGGCACGGCGGCGGGCAACCTGACGGAGGAGCTGCGGCGGGCGCGGCGCGGGTGGCGGCGCGCGCGGCGGAAGGCCTTCGAGAACGGCCTCGGCAGGACGCCGCAGATGGGGTACGTAATAATGCTCCTCCTCCTCCTGCTCGTTCATAACGCGTCGCCGGCGGCGCCATTGCCGCCTCTTCTTCCCTGTATCTCTCGTTGCTCTCCGGATGCGGACCATAGTTTGTTTAGTATTGCTCTCCATCTTCTTCGGGCGCTCCGTCGTCAGCGTTTCCTTCCTCGGCTGCCCACGGATATCGCTCCAACTAACAACCGCCCGCCCGAACTATCAAAAAGAAAGAAAGAAAGAAAAAATAACACAATTCCATGACGCGTAGAACATGCATGGGCTGCTCGCTCGAGTCGCCGTGACGCAGCGGCGGAGAGACTTTTGGGCGAGGGAGGGGAAACGGACATGTCTTTCGCTTGCTCGGACGCAGCGTCGCTTTTCTTCGTGGCTCTACTCTATCCTTGGACAAAGCATCAAAGGCCCCTTTTGTTGCTTACCTTGCTGCGTAGTAGCTTAATCAATCAATCCGTGCCCTGTTTTTTCAACGATATCTCTTGGCAGCATCTTTTTCATAGAGATAGAGATAGAGATAGTGAGAATGAGATTTTCAGGACGTGCCTACTCCTACTCCATCGAGGAGGATTAGGTGATCCACGCACGTGGTGCCATTTTTTTCTTCCCGTCTTCCGTGTCTGTCTCCCCTCCTGCCAGGTTATTCCTGGCTTCAAACCAGGGTGAAAATTTCCATTGGTAGCTGGAGGTATAGTAAAATTCCGCAGAGGCGACCCTGGAGACAGGCCGGGAGCAGGTCCAGTAGAAGGACCAAAAAGATTCTGCCTTTTGGTGCTTTTCACGGCATGCTCTCTTCTTTAACTTTCCCCCGCACTGTTGCTCTCTTTTTTGGCTTGTCCCTTTACCCTGTCTGTGGCCTGGCGCTGACATGATTTATCTGTACAGTCTCAAGTGTGCACGCTACTACAGTATACTAGCTTAAAAAGAGAACACAAACAAGAAGAGGCTGTCAATTCAGTAGTGACTAGTTCGTGACTACCAAACGATAGCCTACTGGTCACGGCATCATGTCAAATATGCATAGTACTAGCAAATATCTCTAAGCAGTGTACCTGTATTATCTCAAAAGGGCCGTTATTAGTTCCTTGGATTGAGGATCGGACAAGCTATCACATTTTGCATTGCTTATCCATCGACTAAAATCCATAAGACAACAAATATTGCATGTTACAGTGCATTTTTACATTTCTACACGAGGTCATGAAAATGTCTGAAACTGAAGTGGAGGAAATCGTTAGGTTTAGGAACTACGAACTGTCACTTCTGTAGTTCTATGTGCTGTTCGGTTTAGGTAGAGTGTTATCAATTTTTTTTTCCCTGCAGTAATCAGATCGAAACTGACTCTGCTTACCAATGTGTTTAGGTGGAACAGCTGGAACCACTTCTACTGCGGCATCAACGAGCAGATAATCAAGGCTACAGGTACACTTCACTTGCTTGCTCCTCCTTCCATCTACCAGTCCCACTACTCCACTCCTCTCTTCCAACCGCACTATCTGCATTCTGCAACCTTTTCGGTTCTCCTTGAGCTGAATGTTCAGCAGATCCCAATATATAATCACGGATCGGGTAGTACCTATAGCATAATTCACGTCGGCAAATTCGGCGGTGTGCGAAAGTGGGGTTTGTTTGTTGTGTGGTGTCGCAATCCGCTTTTAACCTTTGCTTTAGTAGGACAATCATCATCAGCTTTTAGTTTGGCTGCGAGCGCGCGTGACATGTTGGGTGTATATGCGGTGTCAGCGTCAGCAACAGTAAGTATAGATCAGAATGTTTCGCAAGAAAAATTAAGTACTAGCAGGCTATTAAGGAAACCTTCAGAACGGTGTCGGTGATGCGAAATCATCCTGCTGTCAGTGAGAGAGAGGAAAACCAAATTAAAACGACGGGCGCGTACGTGGCTAAATCAACCAATCAGCCACGATGCACTAGGCTCATGCTCGTGCAGATCGGCAGCTGCACATTTCGACGCCGTACAGCTGAACAGCTGATGTCGGCCGGCACAAATTACGATTCCCGGCAGAGTTGTTGGCTGTTTACACGTTACAGCTTGCAATGCAAGCGGCAGCAAATCAGAATGGGCAATGGTCACATGGAAGAGGACGACAACCGTATACTATAATACTAGTTAGGAGCATAATAGTAGCTGCGTGCAGAGAACATTGCCCATGTTCTCCAAATCTATAGCCCATACTATAAGTTCGTTTAGCTTGAATCGGATCAAGCAGTGTTCATTCTGCTGTCGTTTTCAGGTGCGTGCGGTTGTTCAGTAATGAAAAAAAAACGAAATAAATTGATTTTAGCACAGCCATTGAGAGGAGCAAAACCAAATGAATATTAAAAGAACTTCACAATTATAACCAAAATTTGAAAAGGAGTGATGGTGATACTAGAGGATCGGATTGAAAAATCCCAGTTAATTGTGCACGTCCACGTCACGTGGGGGCAGATCTCCTGCACATCTAGATCAACGTCTTTATGACTGAATCCATTTCATCGTTTGGCCTCATCAATTTCTCAATCTCTGGTCCAACGGACAGCAAAAAACACGATTGACCAAAGTGTCACAATGGTCTATACAATCTATTTAGGTGGAAACACTAGTGCCTGAAAACTCTGAAAGCCTCGGCAAAGGTGGGACGTTTGAGCCAACAGGTTGGGTCAGTTAGACAAGGATAGGTGCAGCCTAACTAACCGGTTATTCTCCTAAGAGGACGGCAGCTGCAGGACCATGCGCACCTGACCGGGTCTCTCTTTGGACTCACCCCAATGAGCTATGGCCAGTGCTTCAACCACCCAATCGCTAATTGCATACCACCAACTGTTGATCAAAGACAAATGACCCGTGATCACGTTGTACTCGTTAGAATATCAGTACATTGCAATTGTTATTATGTCAATTTTTAATCACAAACATTTTTATAATCCTGTCCTTGTTCTGTACGAAGTTGTTTTAAAGAATATATACTATATTGCCCTAGAAACCTGTTGTGCAAGAACCTTTTACTCTGCTCTAACTGATTTTTTGTTTCTTCAGCTGATGCATTGGTCAACACTGGTTTAGCGAAACTGGGCTATGAATATGTTAATATAGGTATGGATTACTAGCGCACCTTGTTTTATGTGACATTAATTAGTTCTTAGCTGAAATGTTTTTTCTACATCTTTCTTTCAGATGATTGCTGGGCAGAATATAACAGGGATTACCAGGTACAGATATCGAAAATTGTCCACAGAAGCAACGCTTAACCACCAACCACTAACACTCGAACATCATGTTCAACACTATTATCAGTGTGACCAGATAAATATACTGGCACAAACTTCTAGAAGCTGTCTAGTTCAGTCCTGAAGGTCAACAAAACTTTAGACATGAACCAACCAGTAACCACATATAATATGCAGAACTTTGAAACTTTGCTTACAGATGCTAGCGAGAACTTACAAGTTCACAAAAGTGAAACAATCTTGTCTTAGATATAACAAGTATGCGTAATCTGATGTGGTGGCCTCAGATACCTGTGCTGCCTACCTACTTCTGATTACCCCATTTGTTTTCTTCTCAAGTGACGACCTTACAATATTTTTGCTGCTGTCAGTATTGACAAAGTCGCATTATTCTTTCTCAGGGTAACTTGGTTCCAAATAGACAAACATTCCCATCTGGTATCAAGGCACTCGCAGATTATGTGCATGCAAAAGGGCTTAAGCTTGGGATCTACAGTGATGCTGGGTATGCAAGCTATGAGATTTATCATTAAATCTGTTGTAGTCCAGGAGTAACTGAACTTCTCATTGTCCAAAGCAATCTCCTACTCTGAGATTAGAAGGTAGTAATGAACCTGACAATAACATCCTTTGTGTACTGCAGAACACAGACATGCAGCAACAAGATGCCTGGGTCACTTGACCATGAAGAGCAGGATGTCAAAACTTTTGCATCTTGGGTAAATATCTTTCAATCACATACAGTGGCTGAACTTCTGATAATTCTGATGCTCTTCTAACTCCTATCATGACAACTCCAGGGTGTTGATTATCTGAAGTATGACAACTGCAACGATGCTGGCAGGGATATCAGGGAAAGGTAAGTTCTTTAGCATGACCAACATACTGGGATATATATGTCAGATTTCTGAGTAAACTCTTATGCGTGATGCAGATACACCAAAATGAGCAATGCCATGAAGGCGTATGGAAAGAACATCTTCTTCTCTCTGTGTGAATGGTGAGGTTCTCTTGAAGCAAGTTTTTTGTTTTCTTTTTTTTATAGATGGGAGAAATATTAAGTCCTGCTTGATCGAATCAATTGTGTCTTTGTATAGGGGAAAAGAAAATCCTGCGACCTGGGCAGGCAGCATGGGCAACAGTTGGAGAACTACCGAGGATATCGCCGACAACTGGGGAAGGTGCTACTCATTTCATTTCAACGCATTTGGAGAACTACTCTGTAACTATTCAAATTGACGATGTGGTTACCATGGTATTTCAGCATGACATCTCGTGCAGACCAGAACGACAGATGGGCTTCCTATGCCGGACCTGGTGGGTGGAACGGTAAGAGTTCAGACTGTTCTGTCTTACAGTGTCTAACCATTTGTCCACCAACAGCTGGTGAATAGTTTCTCATTCTCTTGTGCTCCAACCTTAGATCCTGACATGCTTGAAGTGGGAAACGGTGGCATGACAGATGCGGAGTACCGCTCTCACTTCAGCATCTGGGCACTTGCCAAGGTACTCTATTTTCTGCATGTAGCAATGTTATTGTGATATTTAATATCCTGCATTTAGTACTGAAAACATGGTTTGCCGTGTGTAGGCTCCTCTTTTGATTGGGTGTGACGTACGCTCGATGAGCCCACAGACCAAGGCGATACTCAGCAACTCGGAGGTGATTGCTGTCAACCAAGGCAAGAATTCTTCTCCAAATTCTTGGAAATGATTGTATGAAGTATTTTAGTGTACTAATACAGCAGCTTCCTGAACAGATAGTCTAGGCGTCCAAGGAAGGAAAGTGCACTCTGATAACGGTTTGGAGGTAGCATTCCTCAATCTCTGAATTAGACGTTAATTGCTTTCATGAAGCCATTTGTTCCACAGCAGAACTACAGAAAGCTAAAAATGCTTTGTTCTGTTGTATAGGTCTGGGCAGGGCCGCTCAGCAACAAGAGGAAGGCCGTGGTCCTCTGGAACAGACAGGGTTACCAGGCAACCATCACCGCAGACTGGTCACTCATCGGGCTTGATCCATCTACCGCTGTCACTGCTCGCGATCTATGGGCGGTAAGCTTTGATGCATTCACATCTCCTGCCACATTCCTTAATCAAGTAGATAGAGAATTAGAGGAGGTTGATTGTTCAGACTTGAGAGTTTTGGAGTTCATTTTGATGTGCTCCATTTCCTTGTGCAGCATTCCTCGTTCTCAGCTAAGGGACAGTTATCCGCTTCTGTGGCGCCTCATGACTGCAAGATGTATGTCCTGACGCCAAACTAAATGTAAATGGAGAAAGAAGTCGAGAGTCCATAGTGTGGGATGCAGCCATTTTATCAGGATTCAGGAAAAGGGTATCCATGCAAGGGATTTGGTAGAGCAGAAAAGGATATCCCATTTGGTTATACTTGTGTTTGTGTTATGCAGAATAATCTGTGAGCTGTAAGTGTATTTAAGGTGTCGTCAAATGCCGGCGCTTGTAGTACTGTGTGCTTGTAACGAAAGTTGCAGCGATAGCAATAACGAAATGGCGTGCCCATAACCATCTCTGCGAGGATGTGAATTTTTATTTCGGCTGAGTTTATCAGCGAGTATAAGAGGAACAGTGAACCTTTTAAATTTACCTATGCAAAATGGGAGACAGAAATTGTATTTGAAAGTTGCACACAGGAATTAACGCACCTAAAAAATGAAGGTCCGGGCATGAACATGAGGAATACCGTCATACCGATACCTCGCCCTAGATGATGAGGATGGGCGCTCGCCGTCGCTGGCCCTGGCGCCGGCGCGGCGAGCAATGGCGTCCCAGCTGCCGGTTCCGAATCGGCCGCCGACGGACGCGGGGAAGCTTACCGACGCCGGTGCGCTCCTGCCCGCCTTCCTCCAGAACCGCCGTGTCCGCCGATCGCCGGCCGCCGCCACGCCTGAGGTTTAGAAGGACGGAAAGCCTGGTCAAATGCTAAGGGCCCAACACCAAAGCCCACAGAGAACGCAGCAAAGGCCAGAGAACAACAGTCAAATAGGCAATTGGATCGCGACTATTAATCGCGATCTAACGGGCCACAACTTTTGACCCCGATCCCTTTGCTGGACGCTGCGTTTCTGGGCCAACACCTATCATAACCTCGAAGGCCCACACAGAAACTCTTTCCCTCAGTCCAGACTCCAGAATCACTCACCGCTCAACGGAGCCGCCACGTCACGGGCGAACGCACCGCAAAGATCCCCCACCTCACTCCGCTTGGCTCCACCGCGCGCTCCCCCGCCTGTCCGCCACCACCGATTTCCTCTCGCGCCGGACGGCCTGGCTGGGGCCTCAGCCTCCGCCCTCCGGCCACGATGTCCGCCGCTGCTTGTCTCGCGTCCGCCCGCCTCCTCCTTCTGCCCCCGCTCCCTTCCACGCCCCGCCGTCCACCACTCGCCGCCGCGCGCCGGCGGCATGGCTCCTCCGTCCGCCTCGCGGCCGCGCGGCGGGAGGCGTCGCCGCCCTCCCCCACCGACGCGGTAGACTGCGTCGGAACGGGCTCCGACGTCGAGTGCTTCGTCGACGCCGGCTCCGAGCCCCTCGCCATCGCGGAAGAGCAGCGCGGGAAGGGAGAGGAGGCGGATGCCTCTCCCGCGGCGCTGGCGGCCGCTGGCGGGCAGCTCTGGGAGTGGGCGTCCCTGATATCGCCCTTCTTCTTCTGGGGCACGGCCATGGTGGCCATGAAGGGGGTCATCCCCCGGACGGGGCCCTTCTTTGTCGCCGCGCTGCGGCTGCTCCCCGCCGGCGCGCTGCTCATCGCCTTCGCCGCCGCGCGGGGTAGGAAGCAGCCGTCCGGGTGGGACGCCTGGCTTGCCATCGCAGTATTCGGCCTCGTCGACGCAGCATGCTTCCAGGTGCTGGTCTCCCTCGAGCGCAATGTTTCGATAGCTTTGCAATGCTCTTGAATTAAGCAGCCTCGGCTCTTGTTTCGTAGGGATTCCTTGCGGAGGGCTTGCAGAAGACGTCAGCCGGGCTTGGGAGCGTAAGGCGAAACCCAAACCCAGATGCTGTTCTTTAGCTCGTCAGGCAAGCATTGTGGCTTGTCGGTACGGCCTGCTGAGCCGGTGTCCCTTACGAAACTGAAATCACCTTTGCAGGTCATAATTGACTCGCAGCCACTGACAGTTGCTGTACTTGCGTCCCTGCTCTTTGGAGAGTCAATTGGTGCAATAGGAGTTGGAGGGCTCGTGCTCGGTGTCTTCGGGCTTTTGCTTCTCGAGGTTTGCATTTTGCTAATGTGTATTCAAAACTTCTCTGTGCATTAGTGTAGAGTATATACTCTGGGGTGGTTGGCAATCTTGAACCCTGGATATCGATCGTGATGACAAGTTACATTGATATTGACCGAGCCCAACGGTTTGGTTGGAAAGCAGAGAGCAGAAGATATCTTGCAGCAACATGTGCTCGCTCTTTATTGGTTTAACTGCTTGTACTGGATTTTCAAAATCCTCACAATAATGTTCAAAATAATTGTCTTCTGCGTCCATTCTAGTTTCTTTGCTGCAGTACTATGTAAAAGTAGATATTGTTACATATCACCTGCAAATGGTAAAAATATATATATTTGATCATTTTGAACTTTATGAAACTCAGACATGGAATACCAACACAATGCTCCCTTTTGCCCATTCTTTGCTTAAATTTATGGACTCCATAAATCACTAGCTGTGTTTCAGGTTCCAGCACTGTCAGTTGATGGAAATGACACCACAATCTGGGGAAGTGGGGAATGGTGGATGTTCCTCTCAGCTCAAAGCATGGCCGTTGGAACTATTATGGTTCGTTGGGTGTCAAAGTATTCAGATCCAATCATGGCGACAGGATGGGTATGGACAGATGAATAACCATTCCCTATATTATTTGGCCATTGTTGTTTATTGCTTTCAGTCTGCTTTATTCTGATTTATTTGGAGCAATTGGCGCTATATGTTTCGGGGAACCAGAATTAGATAGTTTGTTCTGTGCAACTAGGGATGAAATCGGATCGGATACGGACGGATATAGCTTATCCCATATCCTATCCTGCATCTTTTTTCTCGGATCCGGAGTCGGAACAGATAGTATCGGATAATTATTTCTTGATCCCGTACCCCATCCTATATTCTTATTTCGGAGTCGGATTCAGACACGGATACTATTATAAGATTCATATAGATGAAAAAATTTATGATAGATATATAATTAGAGTGAGAATGAATATAACAATAGCTAATATATGAAAACAAGTCAATTTATTTACCTATATACATTAAATTTCTAGATTTTTTTAATATTTTTAATGTCTAAATTATTTAAATTAAATCAAATTATATAAATCTCGGATACCGGACGGATACAGCTCATCCCATATCCTATCCCGCTAGTTTTTCTCGGACTCGGATTCGGACACGGATAGTGTCGGATGACTATTAGTGCATCCTATATTGGGCCATATTTGTTTTCTCGGTGATCGGATCATCGGACGGTCGGATATTATCCGTCCCGTTTTCATCCCTATGTGCAACTCAATCGCAAGAATATTTATGCAACAAGAGACCAAATGTTTACAGATTGCAGCATGTAACTAAACATTGAACAGCAGATATGCTAGAATTTTCAGTTCGAGAAAACAATTTAGAGTTCTCAAACCTATGTAGGCCTTCCAAATTATGTAGCAGTTCCATCAGAATGTAGATGCTCCCTTTACTGCAGCTGGTTATAACTTATATCGTTTTTAGCTAGTTTCAATAGCTTTCAAAATTAGCCAACAATTCTTTATCATTAAATGCTGACATCCACACCATTATGGCAGCACATGATAATAGGCGGGCTTCCTTTGCTGGCTATATCTGCACTTAACCATGATCCTGCTCTGAATGGGCATCTTCAAGATCTTACATGGAGCGATGTATTAGCACTTGGCTATACGTCTATATTTGGCAGTGCTGTTAGCTATGGTGTGTACTTCTACAATGCTACCAGAGGTATAGTTGCTACACACTACTCCAGTGTCGTTACTATCTGTGGTACTTTTGAGATTCACTCTGTTAGGCATCCATATAAATAGTATTTTTCTTACTTGCAGGTAGCTTAACCACACTTAGTTCTCTTACTTTCTTAACTCCCATGTTTGCATCCATTTTCGGGTAAGATCCTTCAGAATGAGTTACGGCATTAAATTTTTGTAACTATTAGATGCGTTTGATCTCTTAGCTAATGTTTACCACCTCCTTGCTGTGCAGGTACCTCTACCTCGGGGAATCCTTCTCACCTGTACAAATAGGTGGTGCACTTCTCACACTGGTTGCCATCTACATGGTTAACTACAAAAGCATTGTAGGCGAGAAGTAATAAGCCATTGCATACCTGTGTGGTATCTATCACATATTGGAGCTACACACAGCACGTACAGACGTCTTCCATCAACCACTCATTGGAACCAGAGCCAACCTGAAGATCAGTACTTCTGAGTAGCGAAGACATATGGACAATTCATATGTGTTGGAGATATTTGCGCCCCTCTGGTTACAGACTGAGAGAAGTGATTGAAGCTGTAGGCCTGTAGCAAACAACTGAAAATATCCCATCAGGCCCTTCGACATGATTAGATTGGCAAGTTAGGAGAAAGCTTTTATTTTTAATTCTGTTTGCACATTGCATACTTATGTAGTTATGTGATGAAGCTGGAAAAACTTGATTACATGTCATCAGGTGATTCACTCTGTAGTTGCTGTGCGTTATCTGTGGTGGGTAGTTAGTCCCGTTGTACTCATGTTGGAAGCATGAGAATGGTTGATGGAAGGACTGCACCTGTATATGTTGAGTTGGCTATGCAAAGCATTTATCAAGGTCGGGAGTTTTCTTTCCCAGATGGATATGGAGATTTTTCAGCTCTTGCCCCTCAATCCGGCAACCTTTTATTTGGAGTCCTTAAATTCGTTTCTCTTCAGAACATGCCCCTTTTACGTTTCTTTTACATTCTCTCTCTGTTCACCACTTGAACAAAATTCGCTTTGATATATCTTTCCCAGCTCATTTGACCGCACGTTTCGATCTTTGTTCTATGTCAGCAATTAAAATTAAAAAAATGACAGCATGTCCCATATTTAGACACTTTGAGAGAGATAATATGGCACAATATATAGTCACTATGCTGCAAATAAAACACCACATATCATCCAGGTGACACACAGCGGCAATGCAAAAAGTCTGCAAACCATTTTTAAAATATCACCAAGCAGCCGAACTATAGGTACTGATCCATAATATAGGGGTGAACATGATTTAGGACTCCTTCGGGAACGGAACACAGGTAAGGAAAGATTATATTAATAACTTATAAGCACACTTCAAGGAAAGGAGAAGATTAGCATGACATTGGCATTTTTCCAGATGAATGTGCTCCAAAAAGATATACTCCTCCGTTCTTTTATTGCTGTCATTCGAACATGCAAAACTAGTTCTCTTTTAGGCTAATCTTCTTGTCTGAAACTACAAGAAAATTAGAATGGAGGAGTATTCTATTTTAAGTCATTTAATTAATTTAGAAATTTCTCATGTAGGCTGATTATATCGCCTCATGATTTTTTGTTTCGAATTAACGCCTGAAGCTTTATTCACTGGCTGTCCACTTTGAGACGTGCTTCTTTATTCACCCTGAAGCTTCCCAGGTACACTGATACCAATTTGATACTCCTATCCAATAAATGCTCCGGATTCAGATGATGACCACTTTCCCAGGTACTGGAAGGTTTCCTTTCAGAGGATGACATTCACAAACATGGAAATGCTACAAATTCTTTCTTGGCAGTGGTCTAGTACTACTACGGTTGGAATTCCTTTTGTATCGGTATAAGCAGTATCACACTATACTATGTATTTGAATTTTGGTTTCCTCCGGAACTTTTGCAATTATCTTACTGTATCTGGAGCACAGCTCAATAATACCACAAATAAACTAAAAATTATTATGAAACTGTCTTAATAATAGAATGAAATTGCCAAACTGATTCAGATCCAACTAATTGATTTGTACAGCACAAGCAGTTTTGTTCTGTACTCTGAAGAACTAAAATACAGACGGCAGGAACTATATAGTATGGATCCAACAACAACGGCCGATACCTAATTAGTTGCAAAACTTTGTACAATCAGTTACATCTTTAGCCAAGAAACAGAAAACCTTTGAAGTCCTGACATGTTTGGTATTCACTGCAATTACTCTAGCAGTGTAGAAGTCTATTCCGGGAATGTTAAACTCACTTTTACCAGGGCACTGTACCATAAACATTTCCTACCCTAGTCGATGGTGTAAGTAATTATAGTAGCTTCAAGTCATCACCCATGTGTTTCTATGCAAGCTACTCTAGATCAGTGGCTCACATGGAGTGAGTGATGAAGAAGTTGAAGTCATGGTGCTGAACTCCAAGCTGTTTAAGCCAGGAGTCTGCCGCGCTAAAGAGGGAGTCCATCCTTTTACGATCTCCTGTCCTTGGGTTGGTCCAGAGAGAACCTTGTACCTTGTGTGCTGCAAGGCCAAATGGAGGGAGTGATACTGTATTGGTCTTTTTATTCATATAGCCATTTTGTTTTTCACCGGAAGCTGGATGGCAACAGCCGTTGGTCATGGTCTCAAGCTCGTGATCTGCAGACAGGAGACATGAGGTCAACCGTGGTTGATGCAGCTGTGATTAAGGTATATAGTATCCAATAGTTCCGAAGAAGTTAGTCCAACCATGCACATCGCTGTCAGGCTCAGGCCAAAGTTCTGGCTTTAGTTGTACTCTTAATTGTTTTTCGTTTGGTCTGCTGAAAGGAACATCTGGCATGCCTAGGTGCTTTTGCACAAATTACAAGCCAAGCAAGCTTCATCCAAAGATGTGCATCAAGTATATAAAAGCAATCTTTATGCTATGACACTGATATTTCTAGTCTTACGAAACAACAGCATGTCTAAAAACAAGTAAACTCATGGTCACGACAAGGCTGCCTTTTATCTCATCTTTACTTGACCAATGACTGCAGTTGCCAACCTTTCTTTCAGCAAGTGGTTTCCATAACTACACACTTACAAGCTAAGACATGAAGCAAGTTGACGATTTGGACGGAAAATTGCAGGCTGAATAATACCCCTAAGAAAACTCACATGCCCTTTTAAGTTAAGTCATCAAATGATTTCAAGTTAGCATCATGTACCAGTATGCCGTAAAAAGCACATTTTGACATGAAAACACATTATGTACATATTTTGGAATATAAAAAGGTAACTGAAGTATCTGTGCAATTCTCCCTATATATCATTCATTCACTGTCTTCAAACTAAAGACCACTCATCAAACCAGTATCAAGCAAGGTGAATGAGAAAACTACTGTTTAGTTTCTTTCTAGTCGAGGCTACCAGATTGACACTCCTCTTTTAGGTGTACGTAAAGCATGTATTCTTTTCCAAGGAACAAAGGCATGTTCTGCGCTTGTAAATGACAATAATATTGCAAAGCATAACATCATGCCATTTGACAAGATTATTTTGAGAAAATCAAAACTAAAGCATCCGTGGACCTAATGTTCATTTTGCGAATAAGAGGTGGCTCAAAATAGAAGTATAGAACATAAGTATAAAAATGTTGCATTAGAGAAAGGAGCAGCCATTGTATCATGTAACCTTAAGATCATGTGCGTCCAGGCATAAACCAATTGAGTACACGAGACAAAGTCACACAGTGCAGTGTGAAATTTAATCATATTCCAAGGTAACATCCTTAACAGCATAAAGTTAAATTAGTTGATAACAATATTGATGCTAATGCTCATGCAGCAAAGCTAGAGAAGTCTATTGAGATAATGAAATTCTTGTGCCACAAGAGTCGACCAGAGATGGTACTCGGTAGTGTCCGATGTGCAATAAAACATACCTTGAAATGAGGAGGAAATGGTATGGTAAGTAAGGAAGCATGCAGATAAGTCCTTCACATTCCGCTGGTAAGGAATGTGATAGATAGGATACCTAGTTACATTGGGGACCAGTGTCATTACTGAGAAGAAAAGTAACTGTGAATGGATTTGTGGACCTAGAAGCATTACTAAGTATTTAACAAAAGTATATTATTGAAGTACTCAGATGTGTTATCAAGCTGATCAAGCGCAGGTTAAGTGTGTGGCAGCTTCCAATTCAGAAAATATAAGCATACAAGCATCATGATCTTTTGATAAAAACTTGGAGATAATGTAACCATTATATATAGCAATTCTTTTTTTCTTCAAAAATAACACAAACAGTGGATATAATTTGATCATACCAGGCAACTGACATCCAACTAGCAGGCGAAAGGTCAGAACTTTTCAGTGATGTCAACCCAGGAAAGCCCTGAGATAGTTCGTATACCTAAAAAGGCTAAAGATATAAGAAAAGTGATCCATAGAAAGAACTGAAGCAAAATAGCATCACGACGATATAAACGCACCTTGTCGATGAGTGGAACCCTTCCATAAGGAGAGCCAACTTCAAAGAACTCAAAGTACAGGTGCCCAGGACGCCTCCTATTGCCCACTAACACATCGCAGTTAAACAACGAGTCATCAGATGTCGAACTCCAGGATCTCGACATCTTCTCATTGTCCTCATCATCACTCCAAAAATCCATGCCATTATCTTCACCGAAACTCCTGTATGAAACACAAAATTGGATTGGTCTATAATTCAAAATCACCGTGAGCTCGTAACAAGGATATTTTCTTCAAACCTAGATGCAGTCAGGACTTTGTTAGTGTACAGCTGCATCCCTGATAAGTATGGAACATAGTACTGAACTACTTTGTCCCCTCTGGGGAGCTGCACCATAGCTCCGGCACCGTACGCGCTCCACTCATAGTATTGTTCCCAGAGGTCTGCAAGGTTGAAGTATTCAAGACTGTCCACCTCCGTGTGGTACCAAGCATCGGTCGACAATCGTCCATGCGTCTGGAGATAAATGAGCAATTTCTCACTTTCAGAATAAGAATAATAAGATGCCTACAGTACCTAGCCTAGCTACCCTCCCTATGATTCATCAGCAGAGAAAGCATTAATAAAACAGTTGAACAGCAGGCAGAATCGGAATAACGAAACCAAATTTATGATGCCCATAATCACCACAGCTGCATCAGGAATTCCCAGCTGGGCAGGACGAGAAAGGTAAAACTTCATATAATGGCATAATTCTCCTAAATCCGCACAAAGGGAGAACATAGTACTAATCACTGTCACCAACCATTGTACAAAGACCTATGCCATCAGAAACGGTAGAACGATGCATCAGTAAACAGACAAGCAGTAACTTAAAAAATATATATATTCTTTCCCTAACACTAAGCGGTGCAGAGAAACGAGTAAATAACAAATCCGAAACTCCCAATACTCCACAGATCGACGAAATTCACAGAGGCAGCAGATGCATCACTCAAGAACAGCAAAGGCAAGAACTAGACAGGGAGCAATCGCGTCACCTTGGGTAGAATGTGCGTTTCCACGGCCGGGGTGGTGCAGTCCAAGAAGCACTGCAGGTTGGACGGTGGCCGCCCTTCCTCCACCCTCTGCCCGCCCATGGCTCCTCGCTCTTAACCTCCTCCTGCACGACCCTTCCTCTCTCCAATTCAATCGCCCCCGCGACACCGCAACCCGAACACCGAATCGCTCCGAGCAAACAAAGAACACCCTCAAGAAACCGAACAGGCAACAGGGAATCTGCCCGAATTCTTCAGCATCCCGCGCCTCTGCGAGAGCTGGGATCGTGCGCGCGCGCCCGGCCGCTGTGGAGATTGAAGCGAGGAGGAGACTTTATGCCGACTGAGGAGGACCAGAACCGGGAGAGGAGGAGGAGCGGGGGGTATGAAACCGGCTTCGGTTTGCTTTGCTTTGTGCCCTTCTCTCCCTCCCTCTGCCTTGCCTTGTCGGACTCCAAGCCAAACGCTTCTCGCGATCCCAATCCCCACGTCACGCACCGGGGAGAAGGGCGGCCGAGTCCCCTGGACCCGGGTAATCTGCTCGACGTAGCGCCGCCCGGACCCGTTGTGACTTCTTCAGCGCGCGGTTTAGCTGCTGGGGGAAAGAAAGATGTACTACTGTGCTGTTTAAGCTGCCCTGGAATTAAGCATTGAATATGGCATACTTTTAAGGGTTGTTTGGAGTAAGATTTAGCTCAAATTTATGCTGCTATTTAGTATTCCTGGATATTTTGATATGAAACTACCTTTCCACTCTAGTCCTTATGCTTTTATGATTTATAACTTTCCACTCTAGTCCTTATGCTTTTATGATTTTTTTTTCAGTAGCATTACCTCTGAGGAAAAGAAGCCACACTTTGCAAACTTTAAGAATTCTATATTTGAATTCTTTTATCACAAGAAGCACAACAATTTGAGGACATGAGCATCAGGTTTATATTTATGTGCTACTCCCTCTGATTCAAAATTATTGTTGTCATTAATTTTTTTTATTAACTTTAACCATTTGTCTTATTCAAAATATTTGTTTAAATATAAAAAGTTATAAGTTATATTTACATTTTATTTAGTGATAAAATAAATTATAAAAAAATATATGATATTTTTTAAAAAAAATTAATAAGACAAATAATTAAAGTTAATAAAAAATTAATAACGATAATAATTTTAAAACGGAAGGAGTATGTAGTAGCGTGTATTTCTTATATGGCCAAAAAATAAATAATTACACTTTTCTCGTGCTTCACGGTGATAGATAAGGTAGCTGCAAGACGATAATGTTATCTTTTGGTATCGAAGGATCGACACAGTTTTATTCCTGGATATGAAAATCCTTAAAGATCATTTTCACGAGTAAAACATGTGGTGCGTGCAAATCCAGGGGCAATCGCAAAAGAAAGGGACGCACATTTTCTGCTCATTGTATTGTATAGGAATGTTGTGCAATTGAACTCAACAACCCGTTAACCCGTGACTCAAAACCGTATATCAGTTAAATATTGCTTTCCAGCTTTGACTCGTTGTCACCATTCCATGCCTCGGGGCCCACTCGCTATCCAAAGCAAGGAGCCACAGTCTCGGCTGAAAGGAAAAGCGTAAAGGCATGTTATTTTATTTTATTGTGGATCTGATAGGATGCTAATAATTGACTTACTTCCAATTTTGCCACACCGATTCATGACTTCCCCTGTATCATCACAGTCTTGAGTTCTTCTTTTCTTTGCCAAATCCTTAACGATGCAAGGTTGAAACAATCCGTGCGTCATAAAAGTTGTTTGGCTTTTTTGCAACTAGTTGCAAGGAATTCGCTTCTTTCGAAACCAGCAGACTGAAATAGCACTTTAGGCTTTTATGGGAATGTTTCATCCTAAATGTACACTTTTGTTGCTTCAATATCGTTGGCATAGCCATTTGGCGTGTAGGAATGTAGAAAGTTCAAGCAACCTTGATTTATGCCTTTGTCTTTTTGGTGCCAATATTTTATTAAAAAAAGTATGATCATAAGCATTATGAGCCCATGCGGAAGCGAAAAAAAAAGATCGGAACACTCCATGGGAGTATTTATAATATGTGTAAATTCATATATATTCAACTAATTGCATATATATCTTACAAAAGACAATAGCTATTAATAATCAAGGGCAACGCTACGTGAGAGCGTTAGTGTCAGCTGACACCGTCGACTTGTAGCAAAACTATCTTCTATGCTTGCTCACCCTGTCATTTAAACATGCTAACCCTGATAACATCATTGGTTGACTCCCTCCTATTAATAACAATATCCGTATCTTCTTAGTATTTATTTTTATTAGTATATCCTATCATGATGATACTTGATCTGGATTCAAATTTTGGGGTAGAAAAAAGTTAATATATCTACTAATAATGATGGATGCTAAAAAGATATGGATGTTAATTATTTGGATTGAACATTGAGTGACAAGTGATTTACTGCTTTAAATGGTGGGCATAATTAATTGTGAATATACTAGGCAAATTAATTTGAAATACCAAATGAGATATAATAACACATATAATATGTTTTGTAAAAGCCCCAATGGTTAAGAATTTTTGCAAGGAATGATGGACTTCCAATTCCAAACCACCGAGCCAGTCATGGCACTACAAAGCCACTATCGTGTTCCTCCCACGACGTGCTGAGTTGGTCCATGCAGAGGTTGCTATCCTTCACCAAAGGTCCAAAAATTATTAGCTGTCTTAACCACAAGTTTGATGGAACTTATTTGGCTGGACTTCAAGCATGTGACTAGTTGGCTAACCGGCCCGTGGATCTAATGCCATTTCTTGATGGGAACATTAATGTTGTACTATGTTTAGTCCAAAATGAAGGTATTAAAAAACGTCTTGAGATAAGGAGAGTGGAAGTCATTTTTTCTCCATTGAAGTCAAGAGGAATCTGGCCCACCGATTTTGATCCTTCCAAGTGTGGCGTGACGTGACATGGAGTTGAAGTTGAAGGGTATCTTCATTGGGGTTCATTGGCTCCAGTTCATTTCTTGAAGGGAGCATTTGATCCTGAAAACAAAATTCCTCCCAGCCTCTACTCTAGTAGTACTAATTGGAAAAAGATTCCGTCCACAATAATCAGTGTGATGGTAGTAGCATCCTTTATTCGCATGCCATGCCTGTGTTTGTGCCCTCTGTTGCCCAATGTGTGGCGTTGTCATTCCAAGTCCTTTTCTGTGAAAACTTGCTTCGAGATTGGGTTAATGGTGTCGGCCATTAGCGAATAAGAAGAGAAACAATAATCCAAGCCAGACGACATCTTGATTTATTGCATACTAAGTACATATAAATGCATAGTACCAGATTGCACACAAAAAAGTTTTCGGAATTTCACAGGGAAAAAGTTCTGGATGTGTCAGCAGTTTTCATTCTTTCAAAGGTCGGTAAAACTTCTGGTACAGCTGAAATTTTTAGCCTGAAAAGGACGGCACGAGATACAGTACTGCTTGTGTCAATTTTCATCTTAGCCTTTCTACCTAACTTCTGTACCAGTGGTACCTATATCGACCGTTATTATCCGGTGCATTCTCCAATTTTTGACTTCTTGCTTGGATCACCCTGGAATTCCATGCACATTGACAGCTAGAATCGGTGCCCCCTGATTTGAGGATGTTTCAATTCTGTTCGCCCTGACAAAATTGACCTACATGGCTCTGCAGTTAGGCAGCTCACCGATGCCATTAAGATGAAAGTGACATGCCAGAGTGACGTGGCACTAGTGATCCGAGTCCTAATCAGAAGGTTAATATGTGAAAAACAGACCTTGCCAACCCTGTCAATGTCAGCACAGCTGTGCACCTGACAGATCACTAACCACATGCCATGTGGGCTTAACTTTCGTCAATCATGCTGTAGTGTCCGGAGAGGTTTGTGGGATGTCTCTGAATCTACCTTTTGCGGGCAATCTAACATGACAATTTAATTTCGGGCAACTTGGGTGCTTTTAGTTAGTGGCAAAGTTGTGTTGAGCATGGTATTAGTGAGAAGTGACGTAATTACGGTTCCACCTGACCGTGGATCTAATGATCGTGTCTGAAGAAGATTTATTTTGGGCGAAGTTTTGTAATTCTTGATTTTATCAATGATAGACTTCACAAGAGGAAGTTCAGTCGATGCAATTTTAAAACTAAAATCACATATGAGTATATATATATATATATTCTACTACATTAGCGACAGGCATCATAACTTGCAAATATTGTCAATATATTTCATCTAACACTATATCTCCATTTAGGAATCATACAGAATTTTACACCATGAACTCCTTGAATCTATTTTCTAGCGGCACGGTGAAGTATCATAGTGCCAATATTATTGTAAATTTGTTAGAAGGTGACACGGAGACACGGAGTATAGTTTGCACAAGGAGGCTGCCTACGATGTCAGTCAGTCCTAAGAAATGGTTGCTCATGTCAGCTGCACAGTGATGGATGTAGATGCGGATATTTTCTTTGTTACATTCAAAGCGAAGGAGGAAAGGGACAGTTGGGTGTTCCAGGTTTTCATCATCCGATTTCGAAGCCCAGATGATGGGGCCGACGAGCAAACAAAGTTTGGTGGGTTCAGTGGTGGCCATTCCACACTCCACTCCACAGCATGCATATCAGTATATTCACCATTCATTCGGTGCTGAAATGGTATTTCTACTCCTATGAAATAGCTTGCATCACTTGATGTAAGCTCGCAATCTTACGTGTTTACAAAAGCAATAAGACAGGGGTTTTACTGGCCGACTACGAGTGCTGATGTTAAGAAAATCATCTGAAAGTGTAAAAGCTGTCAGTTCTTTGCACGTCAAATGCATGTACCCATCACAGAGTAATATTCTGGCTGTTTTTAGTATGGAGTTTAGATATTGTTGGACCCTTCATGAAAGCTCAAGGGAGTTTTACTCACCTTTTCATAGCAGTGGACAAATTCTCTAAATGGATTGAAGCAAAGTTAGTCGATAAGATTTCGGCAAAAAAGGCCATTGAGTTCATGACCGAAATAGTCACTCGTTTCGGTGCCCCATACAAGATCATCACTGACAACAGTACTCAATTCACAGCAGAGGAGTTCAAAGAGTTTGCGTGCCGAGTCGGCTTTAAGATTGGCTATGTCTCGGCCGCCCATCCACAGAGCAATGGCCAAGTTGAGAGGGCAAACGGCCTCCTGCTTTCTAGACTTAAGCCTCGTATATTTGATCGGCTTGAAAAAGTACATTCAACGGTGGGTTCAAGAATTGTCATCTGTGTTATAGGGTCTTAGAACCAACATAAGTCGTGCCACCGAGCACTCTTCTTTCTCTTTGGTTTATGGCTCGGAAGCCATGTTATCAATCGAGATTCTGTTCGTCTCCCCACGTGTGGTAGCGTATGAAGAAAAAAACCTCTAATGATCATATGTGTAACGACTTGTTATTGTTAGAGGAGCAGCGAGATGCCACTTTAATTCGATCGACAAAGTACCAGCAAAGTTTGCGACGTTATCACGACAAAAATGTTCGAACATGAGGTTTTTCCGTCGGCGACTTGGTTTTGAAGAAAGTTTAGTCTACGATCGGTAACCACAAGCTGTCGGCTCCATGGGAAGGACCTTTTATTGTAAAGGAAATCACTCGGCCAGGTGCCTATCATTGATGAATGAGGACGGATCGGACCTTCAAAGTTTCTGGAACATTTCACAGCTACGTTATTTTTATACCTAGTATTTATAGTTTATTGTAACTCTATTTTATTTTATTACTGAACATATATATATTATGGTCATGATATCTAGTTTTGTAATTTATGATTTTTGTGAATAATTATTGTTATTGTTTAAGTCATAGCTTAAATTCTGATACTTGGTATCACCCCAATTCATGCATGTCGACCAAGCGGGTTACTTAGTCCCTAGGGTTCTTGTCGTCTGTTGGGGACCAAGCCAATTCTCCCAATTCACATATGCTTGACCGAGTGAGTTCTTAGTCTCCATGGTTCATATCGGTTATTGGGAGCATTATTTAGAGAGCTAACGTGACTTGTGTATTGGTTATGAGTGTTTAACACGAGTTTATATAATATATATACGAAGCAGCGCGACCCAATAATTCATTATAATACTGATAATAAATCTAGACCTTAGTGGTCTATCGAACCTTAATTATATTACAACAATAGAGATATAATATAGTATTTTAAGCTTTACAACTTCTTACGCTTTGGGTAAGGTATCTAGCTCTATTTGATCGGCTAATACATGCACTGTTTTTTGTGTCTCAGTCACAAGAGCTTCACATTGCTCGTCAGAGAGATCTTCATAGAAACCTTCTGTAACCACATCTAGCTCTATGCTGGGGATGTGAGATTTTTCTATTGCTAGAACTTGTGCGCCGGCTAGCTCTACAATATGTCGAGCATGCTCTTTTAATCGGCTAGGTGCCCCTTGTAGCCTAGTCATCAGATCTCGGCACCGAGGTGGTTTTTCTTTAAGGTACATGTACTGGACGACCACCTCTACATCTTTCTGAAAAGCTGCAAGAGGCCATCGAAGGTTTTCATCACTCTCTATAAATTTCTTCTGCAAAAGCTCATAGGACCTTTTTGACCCTACAGAAGTACAATAATTACATATACCTAGGTATATATAAACTTGGATATAAAGGTATTAAGCTAACAACACTTACCTCTTAGGCGTTTCTCAGCATCTAATTTTTCAGCTTCAAGGGTGGCAACCTTTTCCTTGTATTCTTCCTTAAGCTTTTCAACTTCTTTGAAGGCTTTTTAGAATTGGTTTAGCTCATCTACAGTCTTTTTGAAGATCTTTTCGGTTTTGAATAGTTCGGTTTCCAGCTTTGTGTTTCTCTCCCTCTGGCTTTTTATTGTTCCCTCAGTATCTGTTAGTTATAAACATTTTAGTTTATAGATGTATTTCTATATGCATAGGTATATTAATTTTTACCTTCAGCCCTTTTTTCCAAGAAGTTAGGGATTCTTGCATTGTCTTGAAGTCGTCTTTCAGCTTTTCAAAATTATTCTTGATCTCTTCCGAGTCCTGGAGCTGCCTTTTTAATCCCTGATTCTCGATTTTCAAAGCTTCAATAGATTGGGCAGACGACTCCAATTCTTTTATATGGCCTTGCAGACTTGCAATTTGAGTGGTCGATTGGGCATCTTGTTTTTGTTTTAGTTCCAGCGTTCACGATACCTCTGTATGAAAGAGGTCAGATATTCATATTCTAGAGATAGCATGTGAGGTATAGGCTTTGTGGATCTCGTACCTTGTAGCTCAAACTGAAGTTCATCAACTTGAGATGAACGGGCTTTTAGATCGACTGACAAGCGTCCGACTTCTAGTCTCTCTTTGGCAAGCTGGTCTTCTAAATCTACGACTTTGGCATAATGCCTCTCGATAAGTTACAGAAGCTTACTCTTGTTGACCATATGAGTTTTTAGAGCCTGCAACGATGGTGAGTTATATGGTTGAAACTTCACAGCCAGGTTTGGTGATTACTATTATTGACATTATTTTTCAAGAAGGGAGGAATACCTAGAAGGAATGATAGGCTTTTTCAGTATATTCTTCAATTTTTTTCAACTCCGCTTATTTTACCGACTCATCAAATTCGGTGATGACGAATCGGCCAATATGATATACTGACCTAGTCGGCGTGGGCTGTTCTGGAGCACCCTCTTTTACCACTCGGTGAATGGGAGTAGGCGTGACATTTTCCTCCGGACTGATTGGATACTCATATGTTGGTTCTAGCATTGTTTCAAATACTAGTGATGGCTCTTCGAATTCAGTGGAGGCAGGAGTATTAGCAGCTGCTGCCATCTCAGACGTATTCAGGTCTGGGACATTAGGTGACTCAACCTGACTAGCTTCTGGCCGAGTGGATTCGGGTGCATTCTTTAAATCACTTGGCTTCTCTGCCGAGTGGCCTCGTACATCATCTCTGAATGACCTAATAGACGATGTATACCGATTTTTCTCAGGAACTGAACTTTGCGTGGGGACTTCCTCAAATGACGTTCCCCCGGTCGACCTATCAAGATAATAGAGATTACACAATTATTCATTGAAAAGTTACGCATCAAGCTATATTGTTTTGTTTACCTTGCGCGACGCTTAAATTCTAAGCATGACACCTTCGACGGGGGGTTAGTTGGCCTTGAGATGTCCGTTGTGTCTGATGCCTCCCTAACGGGGTTGGTTTTTCTTGACTCACTCGGACAAGCTTGCTCTTATTCGCTTGCATTCATGGTCTGCCGAGTGGTGGAGGTCGTCTTCTTCGCTTCTCCTTGAAGTCTGGCTATTCTTTCAACTAGAGATTCTTCTTCATCAGAGTCTTCAATGTGCGCCTTGCGGCGCTTGGAGGATGATGGTTGACTGGGAGATTTCTTTCACGGCGTCGATGGCAGTGGTTGATTGGACACATATACATCAAGGTTCTGCAACATATGTGATGTATAATTTATTACTGAACATAATAAAAGAAGTGTTAATTTTTCAAGCAGAGAGGTGGATAACTTACTGCACTCCTATCAGTCTCGGAATGATGTCCAGTTTTTGCACTCCCTGGAGTCCAATCAAGAAGTGATGCAAATATGTTCTCCAGACGCAATGTCAACTCCCTGTCTGACAATATTTCTGGCACTTCCATTGTAGGGTCTGAGCCTAATTGGAATTTCCATCCTGAAACATGGCGTTTCTTGATAGGCTGCACACGGCGATATATAAAGCTTGCGGCAACGTGTACGCCGGTATATCCTTTAGACTTGAGATAGGCAACATGCTTTAATATAGCATCAACCTGAGACTTCTTGTTTGGATGAGCCTTTGCTGACCACTCAGGATGTGGCTTGGGCGCATCGGCTGTAGTTTCTGACAAAGATGGAGCGTGGTTTCTATGGTAAAACCAGTCCGCGTGCCACCCATTATTGGTTGATGGAAGTGGCACATCAATATACTTGGATTTATTCCTTAATTGGAATCCAGCACCTCCTATGACATTATTGTTGTTTGATTTCAACACAAACAGTTCTTTGAAGGTATAAAAATAGAGATAGATACCCAAGAATACTTCACACAGGTGAATAAATATGGTGATATGTAAGATAAAATTTGGATTTAGATTAACAAGGTTAATGTCATAAAAGAAAAAAAGTCCCCGAAAGATGTCGCAACATGGGATCCCAAATCCACGATAGAAAAAGGAGGAGAAAACCGTAATTTGGTCGACGGGAGGTTGGGGAAATCTCTGACCTATGGTCTCGATCCATCCTCCGGTCTATTGATCCTACAACACGCCATCAATCAACAATCTGTTGATTTTCTCAGAATTCATGGCTGACGCGGGGAACTCCTTGATACCGACAGGGATGTCAAAGACTGTTTCTTCTTCCTCGCCTTTTCTAGGAGAAGATTGCTTTTTGGATTGAGACTTAGCGCTTTGACGGGTGCGCTTCGGGGCCATCGCTCTTGTTTTAATACAGTGGACAGCAGTTGCGTGGAGTTTCTGAATGGAAATGGAGGCCCGGGATCTAGGGTTTGTGGGCGCAATATGACGACGGCGGCGAAATAGAGGCCCGGGATCTAGGGTTTGTACACACAAGACGGCGGCGGCGGTGAAATAAAGACGAAGGGATGCGACTGTTCGGCGGTACTTTTATAAGGGATAGATAACCTAGTGGGTCGAGGCTTCTCGTAACCCGTTAAGTCCAGTTATGTTAATCGGTACGTACATTTATTATGCTATCAAGATTATTTTCAAGCGATAACCTTGGATGCAATCTTAATGTTAGTGATAAATCACTTGGATTGTTACTGTTTTAATTTTGAAAATTGTATTTTTCAAGATTTCGTGAATAATCACTTGGATTGTTGCAATTTCAACCTTGAAAATTATACCTTTTGATATTTTATGATAAATCACTCGGATTATCTTGGCACCAATCTTAGAGCTGTATTTTTATATTATATTACTATAATTGATATATCATCAATTTTGGGGGCTATATCAATTGAATTTCATGATAAATCACTCGGATTAAGGATGTTTCGACATTGTGGACGTAGTTGTTAATTTGGTGATGCATCATTCGACGAATGGGGGAAATTTAGCAAAATATGGAGCTTTTGGTTTAGTTTGACAAATCGGAAGATTCAGATGTTATTATGTCCTTTTGAGTTGAGGGACAAGATTAATTTTGATTATTGAATATTTTTTAATAACTCATAAGTTGCTTCGGTACAGACTCAACAACCTTCTGAATTGGGGGCTATATTCATAGGCTATGTCTTTTTCAGACGTTTATAAAGAAGAATTATCAGAAGTAATAGAAAAAGCACTTCCTAATTTCATAAGATATCGAGGCAAATCAAGGCGACGATTCAAGATGGAAAGTGATTGGGAGCTACTGTGGGACATATATACCCGGGATACCTAACCACTCGGCTATATGGCCGAGTGGGTCGGGGGCTTGATTATGGTGTATTCGGCCCAGAAGATATTTAACTAGATACTTGTTTAAATAAGCAGCAAGTTAGGTTAGCAGATATGTTGAATAGATAGGATCTGTTGTAACCAACTAAAAGACTACCATGTAAACCCTACCATGTAAACCCCTACCCTTCGGATATATAAGGGGGGCAGGGGGACTTCTGCAAGAGATAGACTCGTATTGGAACCCTAATTTTAAACCCTAGCAATACAGAAACACCAAATAGAACGTAGGGTTATTATCCTTCGGGAGGCCCGAAACTGTATAAACCCTGTGTCCTGTGTCCATCGATCTTTCATACTCATACGCATATCTAAAACTACTATCGAGAATATCTCTCAACACTCTCCGTTTAATATTATAAGACATTCTAGCCTTTTCAAGTTTTCTTAAATTATAAGACACCCTCCTTTCATAATGCACATTTAGAACATCTCCAATGGTTATTTCGTAGCTGCTTCTTATAATTTATTTAAGAAAAAGAAGAAAAAGAAGACAGCTAACTTTTTCTTAAGAGGTAGCCTCTAAAAAAAATGAGAAACTTAAACATGGATCCACTCCTCTTCAATTCTCTATAAGTGTTAGCTGCTAGCTCTTAGCTAACTCTATCATTGGAGAAGCTCTTATCTCTTTCTAATATATCTCTATTTCTATCTCTTTTCTGCTTGTTTTCTGTATAGCATACCTTTTCATTACTCCTTAATTCTTGTGTTCAGAACCAAAACATCTTATATTGTTGAACGGAGATTGCTATCTTGTATAGTAAAAGGACGTACAAATATCATTTTTTTTCTTTTATGAAACAAAGGGACGAAGGATTTGATGAACTATGACAGATTAAGAGCATCTTTAAGAATTCTCCAATAACTATATCTAAATCAAATTAATGAAATTTGATGAAAAAATCCTTCTCCAATAGCTCTTCTAAATACCTTCCTATTTTTATTAACTTCCTAAATCATCCTCATTAGACGGTGCCCACATTACGCTGTAAGTTGTTCACCGCGCCGCAATCACTTTGGCTATTGCTTGTTTTATTCTCGAACTTGTGGCATGCCAAAATTGTTCATAAGCCCCTAGTTCATTTTTCATGCTAAAACTTGCTAAAGTTGGAGTGGTAATTTTGTTCGCTGAACTTAAGTTGCGGCCGCACTTACGACGTGGCAAAGTTTGGACGCCATCCAAACAGGCCAATGCAATCTTATCTGAACATTGCAATACAACAAAGTTGGGTTCTTTACTGTAGAACCTAATCAACCACCTTAGGTTTGAGCCTATAACAATACAGTCAAATATTATGGAGGAGGGCGGCCCAACACACACTAGATTGAATAAAAAAAACACTAGATCTCAAGTCATATCCACCATTTTTCTCCCCCGTCACGTATCGGCGTAGTACCATCATGTCATCTTCGTTAGATACTAGTATATACCTAAACTGTCTCATTAATGAAGTACCATAAAACTCCTCTAAATAAAAATATCATAATCCACCACCGCCACTGCACGCCGCCACCGCCCAACGCCTCCCAAACTCCCGCGACCAATGGGGATTGCAACGCCAAACTGGTGCGGTAGTATGTACACGAGTTATCTACACGAGGGTACAGGAAAATCACCTAGAACTTGACCTTCAAATGAACGTGGCTCGGTGACTCGATCCATTGGTACCTATTGGCATCCACTTCAGTTTCAAACCGCGTGTATATATACACAGCCAGCAGTACAATACATCCGGCATCACATGGTGTTAATGGAAGTGCTGGTGCCCAGAACTGTATAGAAGAATGCAAAATGCAAATCTGAACAGCACGGCTGCACGGATAATACTTGTATTATATGTACTAGAAGACTTATATAGTAGCAGCCGCGTCAAGTCGAACGTCCTGCTGCAAGCACAGGAATTGACTATAGCTGGTATAAAAAAAAAGGGGGGGAGGGGGGGGATTGACTATAGCCCAAACAAATTGATTTTGTCAAACCCCAGAAGCACGAGCCCATGTGATTCTACCTCGTTGTGCTGACCTGTGTCACAAATAAGGTTAAAAAAGTTGTTTGAACCGGTCGGTTCAATTTAACTGAAAACTGATCGATTAACCGAGGAACCGATCGACTAACTGTTTAGCTATAGTAACTAGCTACAGTTAGCCGATTGAAACTGACCAGTTAGGACGACCGGTCAGGACCAGTTCTCCGATAACCAGGATAATCGGTCGATTCCAGCCAGTTCTTCAAACCTAGTCACAAACCATCTAGTTGACTAATTCCTCGCATGTGTTCCCCACTCCATAAAGTCGACATACCTTTCAGCGGTTTGTAATGCGTATGATCCATAGTGTGTTATAGATCGGGTTATATGTTTGATTGAGTTCGTTACTGCTCGCTGCGGATGCCGGTACCCGGTAAAGATAAACTGAACATTTCATCAGGACCAGACTGTTGAAGGAGTGTATCTCTGTGCGCGCGAGATCGTGTCAAACACGGGAACTGCCTCCGGATTTTAAATTCGTACTACTGATGACTTGACCGAAAATACGTAAACCAAGTTTGAACTCTTCTTAGTTCCTGCGAACGAATCAACTTTCAGCTGCGATTAAAGGGTTGCTTGTACAATTTCATGATGAACCGAGCAGAGTGTACGACAAGCGTAATAAGACGCGGCTGCAGAGTAGGCAGGTTGGACTTGGGATGGGACCCGGCGGCACCTATGAGCGCTCGCAGTTTTTGGTTGATTGGGTTTGTCAACTTATGAACGAGATGGAGAAAAGTTCCATGTGGGCCTCCGGTGTTTTGGGTCGAACGGAGTTGTATTCTTTGGGCCATATTCATGCTCCAATATCTTCAAGCCCAGCCAGACAGTCTGCAAAGCGCTCCTCCTCCTCTCTGCACGCGAGAATCAGAAACCGACGCGAGCCGCATGAAATGTCGGCTTTCCGAGGAGAAAATTCGGTCGCGTTCGATTGGAACAACTCAAGCTTGAGCGAGAGTGGTTACCCTCAAGGGATCGAACGAATCGTCGCAACAGTATCTGGAAGCTGGATTAGGGGCGGCCGCATTAACGTTGATGCCGCCAAAACCTCCGCACTTTTGGGACTGTATTAATGGCAGGGAATCTTTACGGTGCTGTAGCAGCCGCACTTGTGTTTCCTGATAAATTCAGGCACATCCACGTAGGATGCGTGCTCCGAATTTGATACTACCTGGAGGCTGGAGCAGTTCATTTCTTCATTTGGTGCTTACGGATCCTACGTCAGACCTGATAATAGCGAGAAGCAGACCTTATGAATGCTTGCATTTACAGATATTTACTAGAAAATATGCGCGGCTGTTGCCGCGCTTGCATTTTTATCAACTTAGATGATCCCCCGTTTAGTGTTTTTGTATTAGATTCAAAGGTAGAAAGGTGAGCATACACACTTAATATTTATACTAGTAAAGTGTCCGTGTGTTACTACGGATTTAAAAAATAAAATATTTTTTATAATTTTATAAATTATTTATACAATATAATTATTAGATATATATAATATTATTGATATTTTTTATATGAAAGATCGTATTTATATTACCAGTGATGCTTCTTAGTATACTTTGCTTTCAAAACAAAAGTATAAATAATCAGTCAAATGCTTATTTACATGCACATCCATTATATTTAGGACAATATTAATCTGAATAGTTATATATCAATGATCTGGGAGTCTTTGTTTCCACCTTGTATTCTGAGTCTATTCAGTGTTTAGTTTCATAGTTCTTTAAATTGCCTGTTGTTTATAACTTTTAACATTGTGATAACTCTAAACTATAGTTGAATATCTAAATAGATTTCTCACAGATCTAGCTTGTTGAAAACAGGAAAAATATCAACTTCACTCCATTCAAGCTGCCACTACGTTCCAACTTGCAGTGAGTACTATATACAACTGTACAAAATATATGCTTCTGTAAAGGGTACAATCTTGATTGCATGACATCTGCGCTGTTGTAATTCTCTTGGTAAGCTATGTTATATGATGTACATGCAGGTGGATAATGCTGCTAAGTTTACAAAGGAGGGGCACATCGAGAAAAAGCAGAGGATGAGATAGTTCAGATCACATAATCTCATGTTCAGAGCTAGTTAAATTAGTAAGAAACTGTGCAATTGATTATTAGTCTAGGTCAATTAGTAAGCAAATATGATCAATATTCTCAGTGTGGTGTTTCAGCTTATTTGTATAAATACCAAAATAATGAGCAGAAAGCTAGTAGCTGTTAACTAACTTTTTGTGAGACATTCCTATATCATGTGCCTGAGTGGTTCTAGCAAATTCTGGATTGAACAAATGGTTGAAGCTATGAGTCCTGTGGTGAAATTATTAAGAAACCAATTTTTGTGTCCATAATAACTGCATTTTTCCCCTTTAAAACTGATGTTAAATTATTTTTGTGGTGGTCGTTTATTTTTTCTAAATATATATTCTTTGACCGTGGTTCATAATCTGACCATACATATTATAACCACTTGCTCTTTTTGGGCAGTGCTTTAGATATGCTACATAGTAGTTCATGGATATTTAATCTAGCCTATTCTCTTGTTTATTGAATAAATGCAACCAAAGCTTTTTTGTTAACAAAACAAGTTTTATTTGATGTTTTATCACTTCTATCAATGTGAACGTTCAATGCATAAATCCAGAAAATAAAACCTGTTTTTTCATAATGTTGACGGCGTTTCTTGTTTTCTTCTGCCTTTTGCTCATCGGACATCTGGTGTCTCTTTTGTGTTTTTCGTTCTCTATCCTTTTGCTTCAAAAATTCCATTTCACAATCATTTTTGGGTGACAACTCAACAATTGTAGGTGTGCTAGAATTGTTTGATATATCAGAGCACATAGTTAAATCTCTGAGCAACCTACAAAATATAGGGAAAAAAACATAATGAATTTTGATAAATACATAATTACATTAAAACAAAGGGGTTTTTTATAAAATATTAACAAAGATAAATCCTTTTGAGCTTAGATACGAAAACCTATCTGTAAATTATCAATATCTTGGGTATTAAATTAAAAAAACAGGGGCGTCTATATAAAAATAGAGGCATTGGGCCCTATATATAAATTTAATTTAAATGAAGGGACTTTTCTATAAACATATCACGAGTTTGGGCATTGGTGGTAGAAATATTGTAAGTAACGGGGGTCAATCCATGAATTATTAAATTCAGTTAACAGCCACCGTTGATCTGGAGATGGATGACTACGATTCAAAAAACGAAAGGGTACACTACGATCTAATAGAAGCCGTTGATCTGAAGATGGATGGCAAGGATTTAAAAAACGAAGGGGTAAGCTAAGATGTAACTGGATCCGTTGATCTACAGATGTACGGCCAGAACGAATTGCACCAGAGCTCAGCGAAGCTCGGCGGCGCCGGACTCTACAGAGACGGCAGCGCCATTGGAGGGCAACGCCGGAGCTCCGAATACGGCAATTTGGTGCCCCAAACTCGTACAAAATTTGTCCAGAACAATAATAATGGAATGACGAGCTCACCTATGGCGTTTTCGTCATCAATTGAAGCCCAAAATGAGTGCAGCAAGAATTGAACCCCGAGACTGAAATTCCTGATGTTTTGCTGCAAATAACCTCAAGTTAGGTTGAATAGGATTGGGTACGTCGGAAAGTGATTATTTGAAGCTCGATTAAACGATTTGTATGGGATAATTGAATCGGAGTTGGATGAATAAGTTGGGATCGATTTGGTTATGTAATAAACCTAAAAACGAATACTGTAGACAACCGTGAACGATAACAATAATCGTGTACATGAAGTGAACGATCGCACCTTAATTAATAGGTTATATAGAGATATACAAAACCTGAGTTAAAGGAGTAAGTAAAATGGTAATGTTGAATAAAATAACTTGGGGAGGAATATATGATAGTGCACTTAATTATGTACAGGTCAGTACGGCACTGTCGGAGCATTGGAAAGGTGATTAACACATGCATCTTGAATGAAGAAACATTAAACTGATATTTAAGATGTTGATCATTCCATTGTTTACACATGCAAATAAAAGACATGTTTTATAGCAGATCCTGTACCGAACAAACAAAAAACGGTGTGTTCCATGATTGAACACACATGGTTGTTCTTGTTCTCTTCAAAATGTTTAAATGTAATTAATATATTCAGGAGAGAAATATAGAGCATTGTATGATATTGATAAGTATGCTTATTTTTTCTGAATGGCTAGATTGCGTCTTTTGTTTCTATATTGTTTAGATTCTTCTGAGTCAGTTTCTATGCTTGATATCTTACGTTTACTATTTTTTGGTCTTGCCATTTCTTAAATGAACACATGTGACAGTGTGTTAGTAACACCTTAATGTTAAAGGGAAAAAATGGAATAAGTAAAATATCATAAAAACAATGTAAATAGATATATTTGAGTTGATTACATGAATTTAGTAGTATAAATATTTTCAGACTGTCATCTTGAGTATCTGGTAAATAAACTTCACACATTATTTATGCAAATGGAAGCAAATATATACTATATCTATAAGATACTATAGATAACTTTAAGCAAATGGAAAAAATATATATAAAAAAGGCAAAGTATCTGTGATATGAGAGGCTTTCTCGGCAACATCTAAGTGACGGTACTTGAAGTAGATTGGTCAAAGAATGTGATTTGCTTGAAAGAAAGTGCTTTCTCTACAACTATTTTTAATTCTGAGAAGAAATATCCAACTGATTTATGATATTGTTTTCAATTAGAAGAGTCATTTTGCGGTGGTAAGATATCTCACCGAAACTACTGCCATTATTTTCAGTGAATCCTTATTATCTCAAATTAGTTCTTTACTCAGCCAACTATTGATCCATAAACACAAATAATTCTAGGAAAATGCATATTGTATATTCATATGTTTACTTTTGAAGTGAAATAGTGTCCCGATTCAGGAGAATGTGATCAAGATCAGAGGTACTGGATGGAGTAGCTAGGTTTTTATTGATGTGAACAATAACCTATGATAGTAATAAATCATACTATTATATTTGACAACTGTTGTGTAGTATATAAATTTGAAGTTGTTAGAAAGGGAACATATAGTTTTAAAGTGTTGGAACAGAGAGTTTACATGTGAGAGTTTGTACAACAATGTGTTTTTTTATTTTGAGCAACTGCGATGCTGACCAAACCTTCATGATGGTTCCTGTGAAACTCATGGAAGACCATCAACATGTAACACCTAATTGTATAGTGAGAAAGTTATATATACTGATTCAATGCATGACCACATCATTGTAAACTTTTAGCCATAGACAATTATAAATTCAAATATTTGTGAGTAAAAATATACATGTTATTCTAAAATCAGCCAATCACATGAGGTTGCAGTTGTCAGCTTCATAAGCACGGATTGAATCAGGGTGTGTTCGTTTCCACCCCTCTGATTTTTAGACCTGTCCCATCGAATATTGTGATACTAATTAGAAATATTAAATATAGATTACTGATAAAACCCAGTCCATAACCCCCCTCTGAATGACGAGATAAATCTCTTAAAACTAATTAGGTCATAATTAGATAATGTGATGCTATAATAAATATCTCTTAATAATAACTTAATTATGTTTAATGAATTTATCACGTTGATGCACATTCAACTCTGTAATTAGTTTTATATTTAATATATATTTAATAATTATATATAATCTTTTAATGATTAATGTGATCCCACTAAAATTTAGACTCCAAGAAACGAACACACCCTCAGTCAGCAGAATGGGCCAAAGAAATCATGTGCTGTATGTACTGTTTGCACCATCTATATTACACTCTGCCTTCACTTTATCAACAAATTAAGAGATTTAATTAGGCAAATAAATAATAGTAAATAAGAAAAAAGGGAATGCTAATATGATCAAGTTTCGATTGAAAAAATGGAATAGAGCATCTTAGCAGTGCATCGTTACAAATTTTAGCAAATTTGGGGCAGCTGGGCATTCCAGCAGGAGTAGCAACAGATATCTGCCATTGTTGCTACCAATTTTTTTCAAAAAACAATATTGATAATTTTATTTCATTTAGATATCTTTATTTTATTTTTTTGCTCACCTATTTTTCTCATGTGACTACAGAAACTGTAATTTCCTTTCTTAAAAAATAACTACTTTGTCAATACACAGAACTACTATGCAATATGCTATTTCACATGCAATTTAGTATATAATTTCTTTTCTGTATTACTTTATTTGTGATAATTTATTAGGTGGTACAGTCTGCCTGCCAGCTGAATCTGAAGATGGTGAAAACACGAATCAACAATTGGTAAATGAGAAGGCAGATGCCCAAGGAATATCCAAAAAACTAAAAAAATGTCTATAACACGATAAGATCTATAGGAGGGACTCAATTTGTGCAATGCAGAAAGAATGAGTTCTAAAATTAAACACGGGAATTGAAAAACAAAACAATTACGAGGGGTATTAATATATGCTAATTAGTGTGCTTGGGAAACCTGTAGCCGGTGCCATGGCGGGTGCTGCTTGAGAGGTATGAAGTGTAGTACGCAATACGCATCACTGATGTTTGAGATCCCTGCTAAAGGTCAACGGTGAGATGGATGAGTAGGACGTGGCCACTTGCGGCGTCGTTTGTTGCCGTTCTCCTTTCACCTCAGCAGACAACGCTGCATCGTATGAACATGATGGTGGGGGAGGGGGGGGGGGGGGGGGGGAGGAGGCGGAGTCGCGGGGGAGGCAGAGCGGCGGCGGCGGAGCGCACCGAGCTATCGAGGTGGAATTTTCTTTTGGAGGGCATCGAGGAAACAATGTGTGGGAGGATCTCTTTGGAAATCTGCTATTCAATACTTCGCCAAGGGTCTAGATGAAAATAACGTAAATGTAGATCGAACGGTTCTTGAGCGTCTGCGTGGAGATCGAACGATCTGATTTTTTATGGTGATGTAGCATGGCTCTTTTACGAAAGAACGCACGTGTTTTAATATTTATTGTTTTTGCGTGCATGTGATATGTTCGTCGGGTGATACATTAGTTGAAACTTGGCCAGTAGGGGTGGGGTGAATATGCTCGAGTTCACAGATGTATATGTGAGCCTCATGTTCGTATTATCGCTCGAAAAAGAATATGGCAAGAAAGAAGAAGCGAGAAATTAAAAGCTGTGCTCTGCTGGTCCTCTCCTTCTTCTATGATCTACAGTATCTACGGCCTTTACCCAGGACCCAGGTCGACGAGCTTATCCGTTCCAATGCGTGGCAAGTGCAACGGAGCTTCTGGTCGCCGGAACTGGATAGCCGATCACGCTAGTGTATCAATCATCAACACATGCGCAGCACCACGGCGCCGCCGGGCGTCGTGTGGTATTGGCGACCTCCAAGCACGGCTGCGAGTGCCATGTACTGCCGACACGTCAGGCATACAGTATAAGATACCGTATCTCTCTCACGTATGACTACGCGTACACCACCATTGCATTGCTCTGTTGCTTACTGTACAGTAATACAATACAACTTGCTTTTCCGTGTCCGGTACATCGACAGCATGCACGAACAGGCGCAATTGCTCCTCCTGCGTGCAGTGCAGGGGAGGCCGCCCGCCGTGTGTATTGGCCCGCCCGTAATGGCTTTGGCATGCAGTAGGTGCTCGTTCGCAGTTGCACTACTCAGATCGCGACATCACTGGTGGTGCCACCCACCTACACGCAGCAGAGAGAAGACGACCAGAGCGCGCGCTGCTCCCTCATTACGACTCGCAACCGCGGAATCCACTCCTTTTTCTGAGGACTACTAATAAATCAATCAACAGAAAAATACACCGCCCCCGCTACGATCCGGAATTCTGTATTCCATCTGGCGCCCTGCGAATTCTATATTCATCGGCACTACTACAGTATTTGACGACTTGGCGAGCGGGTTCAACAGCCTGAGGTTCATCAGAGAGAGAGAGAGAGAGGCCAGACCGCCAGAGGCGCAGGAGTAGTAGTAGTAAACGCAAGCAGCAGCAGAAGTTACTACTGTACGTACTGGATCAATAAGCGGTGCGTGGTGAGCAGGGCGTTCTCATGCAGCGCCGCACTGAATGCGTGCCCACCAACGCACCAGCCACCTGCCCCTTTCCTGCATCAATGCCGCCGGTTTCATTTCGTTCGCGTGCATCGGAGGGATCGATGGGGAGATCCAACCCCCTGTGCCTATAGCGACCGCCTCGTCCCCGTTGCCGGCGGCGTGTGCGTGTGCCGACGTTGTAGCATCGGGTTAGGTCGATCGCAACCTCTAGCTGTGCTCGTCGCGTTCTGAAAACCACAAGTCGGCCGCGGGAAGGGCGGATCGGATGAGCGTCTGATTAGGAAATGTTCCTGTGAAATCATCCTCCCCGAAACCGATTGACACAGGTCGCAGGAACTTTCAGAACGAAAAGGATCGGGAGAGAATTGGCTGGACGAAGAAGGCTGGATTTTATTTTGAGGGAAGAAAAAGCCGTCTGGCTGTTGATCTTCTTCTGTGGACAATGTTCAGCGTTTGCAGCGTCTAGCTATTCTGTTCCATCAGCTTACTACTTCACAGAGTAGTACCAGTCACCGAGTCTGGAGTTTCAGATGTTGCCTCAAAGATGGATTGGAAGACACACCTCTCTCCTAGATATAGCATCGATCGATTTTAGATCGAAAAGGCTGGTTTGTTTGCATGAGCTCTCTTGCCTCTCGTATTCTCTTTGCAGTGGCAACCTTTACTGGCAAAGTGCCAAAGTCCATCGGTTGTGACAAAACATTTTGAAGACGCTATAGTCATACATATTATTGATCATCCTTCAGCAATTGCAGGTTTATACCATAAAATTAAAGAGCCAGCAGAGACGGGTCTTTTTTCTAGTTTTAGATTATCTTTAGTAGTACAAGATAGCCCTTGAAAATTGACCCTAAATTCTAGTTTTTGGGACCACCTTAAACTTGTATGATATTTCTTTTTTTTCCCTTTCTTCCAACAATTTTCATCAAAGTGGACCCAAAAGCATTTTTAATTGGGTCACGTGAGTATTTAGGACCACAATACTGATGCTTGTCTTAGAAGAAGCAAGATTGAGAGGCATCCAACTTTTCATCTATTTAATAGATACAAATAAGGAAAATTTAGGGAGAACAAAAAACTTAGGGGTGGTATTGAGATCCTATTGGATATAAAAAAAATTAAACGTCAATGATTTATATAGGGGGCGGAGGGGGGGGGTCATCTTTTAGAGATGCTATTATAGTTTTTTTTTTGTTACAGTAGATGTCAAGCAAACTTCGCTACACAAGTATAACAGACTGGCTTGTACCCCTACTGGCATGGGGGCAAACACATCCTCAAAAATCAAAATGTTTTCTTGCATTTGGCTTGTTTTTAACATATATAAGCACGTCTAGAATACTTTCTGGTTGTGTTATGCGTTACAATAAGTACATTAACTAAGCATGCATAGAGTTATTTTAGGCTAAACCCAACCAAAACCCCACAACAATATATTTGAATCTGATCTTCACTTATTATGATTCCAAAAGACATAGTTTTAGCATAAATAAAGCTACGTATAAGATGCACTTCAACGTGATAGTTGTAGTATATGTCAGGCACTAGAAGCAACAACAATTAAGGGTCTTGCCTATCATAAAGCCAACAATTCAACTTCTATAATCCATAAGCTACAACAAATAAGGTTGGCCAAGCCTGGCACCAATATATGCCAGCTTCGAACACGTCGAATAAGAAGCAACAAACAGGCCCTTGGTCCTTCATTAGGTTGGCCAAGCCAAGTCAAGAAAAACACATCGAAATGACATGACGGCCGTACGCGCTACTACAAGCTTTCCCAACCTCCTCCCCTCCCGTCTCGATGCAATCCAAGGTTGGCGGAACCAGAGGCGCAAAGTCAAATCCGTTAGAGCGCGTGATGAGTACGCTACCACTACTGGTAACTCACTTGCCACTGATCAACCCGTCCTGGGCCATGCACGCATCAGGAATGAGCCGAGACGTGTTCCGCGGCGACGCGCACACCAAACCGGCGCACCTTGCATCGCCGCATGCAATGCGACCCCTGCCTGCGTCTTCTTCTTCTTCCTGAATCTTGACCCGAGGTCAAACCCCGCGCGGCGCGCCTCGTTTAAGGAATAAAAAAAGAAGAGAGAGAAAAAAAATCTCACGCGCCTATCTCCTCCATTTACTCCCTCGTATCCACCCCTGCTTCCCGCTCATAAAACTCGCCACCCCCGGGCAGAGCAGAGCAGAGCAGGCACCACCTCGCTAGCTAAGCTAGCTGCCTACGACTACTAGTAGAAGTTGCAGCTGGGACACGGCCAGCCACCCAAGAGCCGCCACTCCACTCCACTCCTCTCGCGTGAACTTGCCTGCGCCGAGCAGAGGAGAGACCAGACCATTCGTTCTTAGCTTAGCTTGCGCGCAAGAAACACCCTCCCGGTCTAGCGGACGACGGCGACGATGAAGAACGGCGCGGCGGGGCGTGCTGCGGCGGCGGCGGCGGTGGCGGCGGAGCTGGAGGACGCGGGTGGGAAGGCGGCGGGCGCGGCGGCGCCGGCGCCGGCGCTGAGCCCGCTGAGCGAGACGCTGTGGCGCGACGCGGCGGCGGGCGGCGGCGTGCTCCTCGGCGACGTGTCGGCGCGGCTGGCGTGGCGGGACCTCGCCGTGACCGTCGCGCTGGGCAGCGGCGACACGCAGGCCGTGCTGCAGGGCCTCACGGGCCACGCCGAGCCCGGCACCATCACCGCGCTCATGGGCCCGTCGGGCTCAGGCAAGTCCACGCTGCTCGACGCGCTCGCGGGCCGCCTCGCAGCCAACGCCTTCCTCTCCGGGACCATCCTCCTCAACGGCCGCAAGGCCAACCTCTCCTTCGGCGCAGCGGTACGTCCCCGTCGCTCACCACCACCCTCTGGCCTGCTCCTTGTCACTAGCCTTTCTCGGCACCCCATGCGCATTTGGTACTATCAGATTTCTTTAAAACTTTATTATTCAATCCGTATGCACCTTATAAAAAGACCGCATGTTTTTTTATTACATATAAAGTTTACCTATTACAATACAATTTCTAAAAGCATCTTGGTTTTACGGCCTGGAACTCTGGATTTCTCAAGTTAATTATGCAGGAAATAATTTTAAATTATTTGTGGAAAAGTTGTTTCTAATTTGTTACCTTTTTGTTACCTGTGTGTGAGTCAGATAATGTTTCCTTAAATCTTGGAAGTCACACTGTCACGGTTACTCACAATTGGGTTTTGTTCAAATCAGTCCGTTGTTTGCGTTATTTCATACTTTGCCCCCTCTCTCAATAACGTTTTCAGCGTCAAAAATGTAACTGACCATCTTTCTCTTGTCAATTTTGATTTGATGTGGGTTTAGACATGATTGAAAGCACAACGAGCTAGGTTGGTCGTGTCTTTTTCTTGTTTCACTCCTTGATTGTGTATTCTACATTTGCACTATAGTGACCTCAAATTCTCTTTGGATTTTGCACATCACCTCATCTGAAAACAACAACACTCATCAAGTCTGGAAACAACAACGCTCGTATTTACAGTAAGAAGAAAGAAATGAGCCCCTCCTCACTCACGCTTCACGTGCCAAGTTTTGTAACATTTTCCGCCTTTTGGTATCGGCGTCCTAGTCGCAGATGCCATGCATGAAACCCTTTCAGCTGCCGTCAGATCGATAGCCATCTTCAGTCTGTCAAAGATTGGGCGACCTGCTTTCACTGTCGCCTATCCGTTTTCGGATGGGATAATCCTATTCTGGGTGCGGGTTTGGTGACGGAGTTAAACACTCACTGGTTGGTGAGGAGACACGCCAGTTATGTTCCCTGGAAAGTTGATTTAGGGTTGGGTTGTGGTTCACCGGTTTTTTCAGCACTGTGGTCACCGCAAACTTACGATACGTTAACACCTGGTTGATATTTGTTTTATCGGATTCTTAGATCCTAATAAAAAAAAGTCTGTCTCCAAAGAATGACTTGGAAGTTTCTATTTGTTTTCTTATGTAGGAGTATTAATTAACTAGAACGATGTCGTGTTCTCTCTAAAAGATGGCTTGGTTGGTTTTATTAAAAATATATTTTGCCTGTTTACATGTTGTCAAAGTGGCAGTTGTTTACTTGCACATCTTTTATTTGGGCTACTCGTATGAAATACTAGTATGTCTTGAATTCAGGAAATTGTTTCCTTTTCCTAAGAAACTGCTACTAATGTCTCTGTCTTATGTTTAATTAGGTTAGCTTCTGTACGGACGAGGGCCACTAGCTAAAGAACTGGTACTAATAATTATAACTACTAAGAAATGTATAAATCGATTCATAGTTGTACTAATAAACCAATAAAAGATGATTTTGGATTCGGATCTGTGGCAATCATTTGACTCTATTGATGTCGTATAGGCTACTGATCACAGTTGAAACATCGAATTATTATGAAAATTACTGTCAAACATTCATTAAAAAGTTACTATCAAATCTCACTTTTTAGGCCTATGTGACACAAGATGACAACTTGATCGGCACATTGACGGTGAGGGAGACGATATCGTACTCTGCGCGACTTCGCCTCCCTGACAAGATGCCCAGGGAGGAGAAGCAGGCCCTGGTCGAGGGCACAATCGTCGAGATGGGGCTGCAGGACTGTGCCGATACGGTCGTTGGCAATTGGCACCTGAGAGGGATCAGCGGTGGTGAGAAGAGGAGAGTCAGCATTGCCCTGGAGATACTGATGAGGCCCAGGTTACTCTTCTTGGATGAGCCCACCAGTGGTCTTGATAGGTATTGCAGCTTTCTTTCCGCTTAAGAAAGTTTTCTAGATGAATACCTTATGTCCCTTGTTACGACTTATGACACAGTAGTCATGCAAGTACCAGACTTTGGCTAGAAGTCCAAAACCTTAACATTTGATTTGCACACCAAGTTAGGTTACAGCATGCTTATTCGGTTATTACATTTATGAGCTTCAGAAGTTGATGTTAGAGTATATTTGGTAGTTTAAATATGAATTGTAGACTGCCATATAGAGGTGTTTTGCCCCTCCCGCCCCTGTCCCAAAGTCTTACGAACTCTATTTGTACCCACTAAGAAGCACAATGTAATACAACCCAACCAATATACCCAATCTTCCCTTTATATGACGATGTAAAGAGTTCAGATCTCATATAACTAAGTAGCTAATTAACTGTGAAACTATGCAGTGCTTCAGCATTCTTCGTGACACAGACACTGCGCGGGCTGGCAAGGGATGGTAGGACAGTCATTGCATCGGTCCATCAGCCGAGCAGTGAGGTCTTCGAGCTTTTCGATTCACTGTATCTTCTATCAGGGGGTAAAACAGTCTACTTTGGTAAGGCTTCAGAGGCTTGTGAGGTAGGGTATCTGAGATTATTCACATCCTAATCTACGTCTCTGCATAGCCAATAGGATCTCTGAATCATATGATATTTTGTTCATTCTGCAGTTTTTCGCCCAAGCTGGGTTCCCATGCCCACCATTGCGCAATCCATCAGATCATTTCCTTAGGTGCGTCAATTCTGATTTCGACAAGGTGAAGGCCACTCTGAAAGGATCAATGAAGACAAAGGTAAGTTTAGAATCCAGTCAGCTCCCTTGTGCACCATGTCTATGTTGGTACAATTGTTTTGACTGAATTTTTACTCTCCTTTTGCATACCCAGTTTGAACGAACTGACGATCCACTCGAGCGAACCACGACTTTGGAGGTGATGAGAAGGTTGATCAGCTACTATATGCACTCACAATACTACATCAATGCACAACAGAAAGTAGATGAGATGGCCCGGGTTGTAAGTACTTGAATTTCATCATCAATTTCTGACTTTTCAAACTCAGATAGAATCTCCAACAGAAACTAGAAGGGTACATGTTATTTGCCATTGCAGAAAGGAACAGTCCTGAATGCAGGAGGGAGCCAAGCTAGCTTTGGAATGCAGGCTTACACACTCACAAAGCGATCTTTCATTAACATGTCAAGGGACTTTGGATACTACTGGTTGAGGCTTATTATCTACATAGTTGTAACTCTCTGCATTGGGACTATCTACCTCAATGTTGGCACGGGGTACAGCTCCATTCTGGTAAAGTTTTCTTTCTTGTCACCCTCAAATGGAATTCTGGTGCTAAAAAATATGGTGACCTGATACGACTGATGAAAACAATTAGGCTCGAGGTGCTTGTGCTTCCTTCATCTTTGGCTTCGTGACATTCATGTCAATTGGAGGATTTCCATCTTTTGTCGAGGACATGAAGGTTTGTGAAACCTTTGAAGCACCAATCAGATCATGCTGAGTTCTTCATAGTCTGACTTGATTACTGACCTTTCACTTCCAGGTCTTTCAAAGGGAGAGGCTCAACGGTCACTATGGAGTTCTTGCATTTGTTATCAGCAACACGCTTTCTGCGATGCCGTTCCTGCTCCTGATCACATTTGTCTCGGGAACACTATGCTACTTCATGGTGCGCCTCCACCCGGGCTTCATGCACTACCTCTTCTTCGTCCTCTGCCTCTACGCCAGCGTCACCGTCGTCGAGAGTCTGATGATGGCAATTGCCAGCGTGATCCCCAACTTCCTCATGGGCATTATTATCGGTGCGGGGATTCAGGTAAACTGAACATCTCAACAGCTTGATGCTATACACCGTCCGCAGGTCACTGTTTGGAACAAGAATGCATCCAAACCGGGATTAATTCTGATACTGTACATGGAGCCACACATCATAATGCTGACGGTTACATTCTCTTCTGATGATAACAACACACATTTAATGGTAAACAATGGTTTGAATTGGACAGGGGATATTCATGCTGGTGTCAGGGTACTTCAGGCTGCCACATGACATTCCCAAGCCATTCTGGAGGTATCCAATGTCGTACATCAGCTTCCACTACTGGGCGTTGCAGGTAAAAATACACGTCTCTCAGTCATTAAACAGAAATTAACCGCATGGTCCATGTAAAATAGCATTCTGCTAGAAAGAACAGACTAATTCAACGCACCGACCGTTTATTCTTCATCTTGCAGGGGCAGTACCAGAACGATCTGAAGGGCCTGGTGTTTGACAACCAGGATGACGAGCTGCCCAAAATCCCCGGGGAATACATCCTGGAGAATGTGTTCCAGATCGACGTGAACCGGTCCAAGTGGCTGGACCTGGCTGTGCTCTTCAGCATGATCATCATCTACCGCCTCCTCTTCTTCATCATGATCAAGATCAGCGAGGACGTCACCCCATGGGTTCGCGGTTACATCGCGCGGCGGCGGGTACAAAACAGGCGGCAGCGCAAAGCGGAGCTCGCGGCGATCCGTTCGCCGTCGCTCCGCGGGTATGTGGTGGACGTGGCGAGCCTGCCGGTCGATCACCCCTGAAACCAATGCAGTGCGTGCAAGGAGACCTGAAGAACGCATAGAGGCTGAAACTGAAGTGAACTGAGCACTACTCTGATATTAATATGTGTTGTTATAGTAAAAACTGCTTAAGCTGTCTTTGTGAATTGTTTGGTATACGGCTAAGGTGTATATCGACAGCTGAATGCAAGGTTTGATCTCTCTGTTTCGACCGCAAGCTGCGTTGATCCTTCATGATGAAGAGGTTGAATGTTATCTCATCACATACAAATCAATAACAATGTAAACATCCCAACTTTTGCACATAGGTTCTTGATTAAAACCTGTACCCTTTAATTAACAATCTCTTGATGCGAAAGAGGTTGGTCTTCTGCCAGTAAGAAGGTGTCAAACTAGTGTACTTTTAAGCAGCCTCCTGTAGCAGTGGGGTGTCAAACGGTGCGATAAATGGCAACAATGCATAGACAGCTTGGTACAGTACTGGAGATTTTCGCCGATGGATCTCGTCAGGGAAGCAGCATATAGGAGTAATGTACAGTTTACGACAAGAACAGTTGAAGAAAGGACGTGCGTGTTTATGGCCATTAAAGAGCAAACTATTTGCCACCATGGTTCAGTTCATTACTTGTCTGAACCCAACAAATGGCCTGTCACAGAGCATAAGCAGCGTTTCTAATGAACCGTTAGCTGTAATAAGCAGTGACAATGGCCTGGCATTTGTAGCATCGACGAGATCAAATAGATGCATGCTGTGGAAGTGTGGATCACATGGAGAAATTAATGCTGTGGCTGTGAGCAGCAGTAACTTGATGCGATGATGATCCCTTTTTCTTATCCAGCTGCTGCAGCCAGCAAAAACTTCAGGAAACACATGAATTCCGTCAGTTTCGTGGAAGAAGCACAGAATCAAGCTAGATATTTCTTCCAAAAGTCGTAAAATATCTTGCCATGGATGAAGGCCAGGCCAAAGATTAGGTGCAACAACATACTATTAGCTGTGCTCTTGTACTTGGCCGCATTAACAAGCAAGGGAGACAGGCGATCAAGTCAGAGCTCCCCTCCCCAGCACGGCATTACGAAACTCGATTTGCAGCCCGCACTGTTCATACCCGCGGCAAAGGCATGTGGATCTGGCGACACAAAGCAGCCAAAGTTGGTGCGTAATTACTGGTAGAGTAATTGCCGTAAATCGTCAACAAAAGTACGGCGGTACTTTATCTTACTATTTTAGGGCGTCTGCAGTTTTTCTTAAATTCACTGTCTCTGCTGCAGTTTTTTAAGACGTGGGATCACAACTCAGCCGGGCCCCTTTGAAGAGCTCCTGCAGCTTTCGCTCCTTTTGACACATAGGTATGTTCGTTTCCACCCCCTTATTTTTAGATGTATTTTTTTAAATATTATAATATTAATTAGAAGTATTAAATATAGATTACTAACAAAATCCAAATTCATAATTCTTCCTCTAAATGACGAGAGAAATCTATTAAGACTAATTAGATCATGATTAAATAATATGATGCTATAGTAAATATCTTTTAATTATGATTTAATTAAGCTTAATAAATTTGTCATGCTAATGCGTATTCAATTCTGTAATTAATTTTATATTTAATAATTATATATAATATTTTAATAATTAATATGACTCCACTAAATTTTAGATGCTAAAAAACGAACACACCCAGTGAACTATAGCTCGAATCACTGTCTCTTGGATGCCGTAGACAATGTAATGGAGGAGTCATTCCAAACGAGGCCCAGCCCTCAGTGTTCAATGGAGTCGGTTGCAGTGGTTGAGGGAGGCTGCTCGTGGAGATGGATTACTGCTTCACTACGCGGCAGATGACTTCAGCCGGGCAATGACTGGAGACTGCAGATATATATGGAATTGAGATATCATGATGTAGATTTCTCCGACATAATGAAAATGATATAAGAGTAAATAAATGATATTTATTTTATCTTAGTATATATGAATATTATAAGTCCGTGAAACGTGTGTAATTTCTATATTGTCATGATACTTAGGATATCGTCATATGATACTTATGATATTAATAGATCGAGAAGGTATTTCTACTACTATTAATTTTAGTATAATTGTCTTTTTCTCTAATTTTTTTTTTGCCCCCTGTCCCACTACTTTGTTTAGCGACCCCTTTGTAAGTTGTCCAATAATCCGTGAAATGGGTTGGGTTAGTCCTCGAGGAAACGAAAGCCATCAGGTCGCATGCATCACGACCCTAGCATACAACGAACACACCTCCAACACACACGATCCTCTCCTCGGCGATAGCCTCACCGGCGGGTCTTGCCGCAGCGATCGCGACCAATCTGCTAGCACCCTCGCGACAATCTCTTTCCGGCTATCGTTCTCACTTTTTCTGGGTGTGCCATGACATCCATATGCATCGTGAGCTGCATGATGGCCGCGGTCCTCTAAACATGCTTCTTGCTTTGTTAAGAGAACATTATCTATTTAACTTGTGAGCACGACTTCAGCAATACTGCACTTCTTTTGTTGTTAATATACAGGTAATAATCTCTATCTCTACTCTTAATAAGAGAGGTGCGGTCGTCTAGCTTCATTTTTCATGTCCGCAAGAAGGCGATTTCGATTGGTCGATCAGTCTTTTTGTTTTTTGATTTCCCATGATTTTGTTTGAATCCGATCAGGCTTCAATAAATTTTTGATAAGGGGGAATAGAGGAGACTCAAAAAACTCTGTTTTGCTTGCTTATGAGTTTAGGAACACTCTGGATGTGTTGAATCGGACCTTGAGTGTTCTGTCCATGACGGACACAGGATACCCCAGCGATAGGAAGAAGATGACACTATTTGATCAGGATAATCGGGCCAATTGGACCGGTTGTTGGGCCGAGCCGAAGAGTGGAAAACTAGGCTATGCGTAGAGTGAAGGGAAAACAGCCCAAATCATTGGCGTTGAACGTCGTGTTGTTGCCACTTGCCACTGCAGTTTCCGCTCCTGCTGTCCATCCTACGATGCAACATCAGCAGGTACGATGTCTTTGTAGCCGGTGACACGCTCCACCCAATGATGTCCGAGCTCAGGCAGGGCAGTTGTGCCACGCTCGAGGACGGCGTCGTTCTTACAGGCTGCCTGGGTGACACCTTCTCCGTCAAATAGGTGATCGGTGACTGGAGAGGAACGCACGCGAAGGCAAGGCTTTGGCACGACATCCAGCTGGTCAGGGCGGCCTATGTTATGGGCTTCATCCAGCAGAGCAACAACGCAGTGGTCAAGTTCCTCTGGGAGAAGTTACTGTCAGGAGTGTTGGCTGGTCAGGTGATATATGGTCGCCATGGCTGACTACAACTGTGAAAAACTATGATTTTGTTTTGTTCGTAGACAAGAAAATCGTTTGCAAAAAAAAATTACATGGCCATGAGTCATGACGCGAAACAAGCACCGTCTCACACCGCATGGAACAACCATGTCAACCATTACGTTATTGTTTACAAAACCACAAAGAGATTAATTAAGCAATAATAATATCACATATACAAATATATACTGCTACATAGACACACCATACATTCTAGATCGACGCACATGATATTATGACAACAAATCTATGCTAATTAAATTTTAACAAAGCAAAAGTATTGAATTTACATGGCCTTTGTTCTTCCTGCAAGTCAAACTGTCACACGATACTGCATAGCTGTATTTTTACTCAGCACACAGTAGTGGATCGAACTCATTTTTGAGACGATTAGAGGTTCAATTTGAACATCTTGTTATAACGAAAGTTGTATATATTTTCACAACCTTTTCAACGAATACTCATACGTATTTTTTCGTTGAGAATCGGAGGAGTTATGGTGTCTGAATGTTGTTATCGTTTCAGTTTGGTTCTGAAAAATTGCTGAAACTATACAGTTTTAGTTACGAATTTCAATCTTGTGGAATATTTTAAAATACTTTAGGGGATGAATCTGTCCTGGGAGCAATAGAAATAGTTGTAGTACATCGTTGATAGTTTCATTCAGCGGTTGTACTTCATAATTGGTCAAGTACCGTGGAAGATATGAAATGTTTAAATTGGTATCTTGCTGTTATGTTCTCAAATTTCCCCAAAATTGCAATGTTTCAATTTTAGGCAGCGCACAGGAGTGGATCAAACTCATCTTTTAGAGAATTATAGATGTTGAATTTTAACATCTTGTTATGATAAAAATTATAGATTTTATAACAATCTTTCCAATGAATACTCATACGTAATTTTTTATTGAGAACCTAGAAGTTATGATATCTGACATTGTTGTTTCAACTTTATCATGAAAGTTTACTGAAAGTGTAAAATTTCAGTTACAAGTTTCAATTTTGTGAAAAATTGTAAAGTGCTTTTAGGGCTTAATCTATCCCGGGCACAATGGAGATGGTTGTAGTTCATGGTTTGGTCTTTTCTCTAACCTAGCTCAAAATAGATTATCTATCATATTATAATTGTTGTATAATAAAATTATCTATCATATTATATTTGTTGTATTTTTTTTAAAATACGTAGCAACGCACGGACACTTTGCTAGTCTCTATAATATATTAATTGAGGTGAGATCGTCTAGACCATTTTTTCGTGTCTAGATATGTCCGTAACATTGTCGTATTCAGTTTGTTTCCTACAATGATTTATCAATTAGTTTGAGTCATTTTTTAACTATTTTTTAATTCTTTATTGAATTGAACTCTGATTTAAATTCAATATTTCATACTAATAATAATTAATTATCTATCGCTTTATGATTTACATCATATTTTGAATAGAAACTAATAACAAGAATTCTAATAATAGCTTACTCCAAAATTGTAATAATGAATATTTAAAGGTAAAGAAAAATAAAAATAGAGCAAATACTCAGACAAAAAAAATTGATTAATTAAAAATCTTTTACAGTTATAAAAAAACATTCTAACCATAAAATTTTTTAACAAAGGTCCATAACAATGCACGGGTATTTTGCTAGTATTTTTTATATTTTAGGCTGGGCGTACATGGAGTTTGTGCATACATATATAGCTACTGGGGAATCTCACGACTTGAGAACGATGGTACCAAGCTTAAAGCATCTTGCACCGATGCTGATAGCCTCTTGCAGCTGCGAAGCCATCTAACTATCCAATTAGAGGTTGGCGAAATTCACAGCTGATGGCCTCTTGGACCACTGATGATGGCATATATATTGTTGTTTGTGTGCTAATGCTTCTCTGAATCCTTGTCTTTCTTCTGTACTCCTTCACTGATCTCTACATTTATTTTAGTTATTTTTTCTGCTAATTTATGTTTGTTCGTTACATCAACACCAACAGTTCTTGCACAGCCATGTGCTTTAACATATCCCTGATTTTATTTGATTTCTCTCCATACCTCAATTACAGTGATACAGATTACATGGTAATCATGATTTTTTTTTTATAAAAAATTGATTTTTTATGGTATGAACGTTTTGCTCCAACTGCATTACGCATGAGCATCCTATCCAGCTAGAATAGTGCACATGGTCTGGCTTCAGTGCTATGTTTATCTATTATGTAATTTACTGTTTTTGTTATCTTTACACCTTATTAATTATGATGAAAACATTCATATCATAAAAAATTCTACCGTACGCCTGTTCAAAGTTTGTTGACTCATAAATTTCCTTTTTTTAGGTTAGTTATGTTACATAGTCGGACTTGAGTTCAAGCTCTGCACGCACAAAACCGTGTCGTGATCGCGCTCCCTCTCTCAACTTATTCGAGTTCAAACCTAAACCACACCAAGATCATGCTCCTTCGCGTGCCGCCACCACTGATCGCGTATCATGTCCCGTTGTGAGCTGGCATCGTTCAGTCAGACTCTGAGAAACGTCCGAGACGCTAGCTTTGCGAGCAAGAGCCCTCCAGGATGTTGTCGAGCTGAGAAGCGGCGCAGATCGAGAGCGCTCCAAACAGCCACCAACCAGTAGACCTGTACGTCCAACTGTCCAGGAGCTTAGAAGAGTCCGAGATTGCAGGTTATTTTCCCCATGCTCTAGGGCTTGATCGTGAGATCCGAGTGTGCGCATCACCGTTGCCTGCAACCTCCATAAACGTCTCCACTCTCCATTACAATCTTGATACTGTGATACGATCCATGCTTTGTTTGTTCGCTTTCATCAACCTAGGCGATGTTTCCATGTTCCATTCATGCATTGTAACATGTTTCACGTTTGTTCTAAGTCTCGCTGCGTTGACTTCGAGCAATTTGCCACCAGAGGACGATTTCTCCAGCACCAAGAGGAAGATGAAAAAATAAGGCAAGAATGTCTCAATCTGAATCCTTTTTCTTTGGTTTTTGATTGTCATGGTTTAGTTGGGCAAAGGAGGAAGCTGCCTAGCAGGATTGTGAACGTGGAGAAGAAAAAGGAGATGAGGAGAGGACTTATATATGGACAAGATGTATATACTCCCTCCGTTCAATATTATATGATATTTTGATTCTAGCCACGGGAATTAAGAAGAGGTGAAAAAGATGGGTGCACAAGAAACGAGAAGGAAAGAGATAGAGATAAAGGTATATTGGGAAGAGAGAAATATGTATTAGAAAGCGAGGGTGTTTTATAATTTGAGAAAACTTGAGAAGGCTAGAGTGTCATATAATGTTGAACAAAGCGAGTATTTGTTAGCTATAGTGTCATAGGATTTTTTTTTACATAAAAAAGACCATTTTTATATTACATAGTTTTTACAATTTTTCTCTATGAAAGATATTCAATCTCTTTTCACCTTTAAAGATTTTTCTTCAAGAAAAAGGTTAACCAACGTTACTTAGCCATATATTTGTAATTTAACAGATACTATATGTAATCCTTATCCATGACATTATGATGGATAATATTTTTATCTCATCATTTCCACAAAACATATTTTTTATTTTTGCTAAAACTATTGAAACATTATGATAGAATGTATATAAATATTAAACGCAAATAGAACATCGAACTCCTACTGGTCCTCCTTTGTTCGGATTGCTAGACACATGGTTGTTACTGCGATGTTGTCTGAAAACTAAACTTCAGAAGAACAAACCCAAAACTAAACCTAAAGAGAAATTGCACAGAAGGATGATCGTATCAGTTCATACCTATAACGGATCACACCTTAATTTTATTTTTAAACTAGTAGCAACGCACCGACACTTTAATAGTTATAATTTAAATCTAAATTATTGAATGGTGTGTATTTATTTAGGTTTATTGTAAAAATACTGAAAAAAAGGACAGCAGTATCCGTCCTCCATGAGTAGATGATGTCATGTCCTGGGCCAAAAGAAAGCGGGAGAGACTGCAGGCCTGCTTCTGAGGCCCAATAAGTAAAGCTCACAACATGTCCAAACGAGCAAATAAACCCACCAAAACGGCAAAACCCAGCCCGAGAAGAAGGCGAGGAGGAAGAAGCAAGGAGCCCTAGCGATGCTGCAGATCCGCCTGAGCAAGGTCGGCACGTCGGACTCCGGCGGCGCTGCCTCCGGTGCGGCGGCCGGCGGCGGCGCCCCGGCGAAGTCCGCGTCTGCGGCGGCGGCAGGGCTGGGAGGCGTACCGGAGTCGGTTACCGTGGCGTGCCCCGACCACCTGGTGATCGCGGACCTCCCCGTGGCGAAGAGCCTCGGCGCCGTCACGAACTCTGCCGCCGCCGCGACGCGCACCATCGGACGACGCTCCCGCCGTCCGCTCGGAGAGCGCGTTCACATCTGCTGTCGCTGCGAGTTCCCCATCGCCATCTACGGGCGCCTGGTACAGCCCTAAACCCTAGCTTCTTCTCGTGTCAATTCGTCCTCTCAATCAGCGAACTTGGGATGGCCTTGCTGCCGCCGAGCGAAATTAGAGTTTAGCGAACCGCGTAGGCTGTTGCTTCTTACCATTTAGTAACAGAGTTGCCAATTTGTCCTTACTTTTTAGGGACCAAGGTATTAGGTTTCGACCAAAAAAATGTGAAGAACTCATAGCTTGGTAGAATGACTCTCCCCCCTTTTAGTTGTGCTGTGACTTATTATAATGCTTAAAATAGTTACATTGAGTTCTTTTTTTCCATAGTGCATAAGTGAAACAGCCTTATCATGTATAATAGCCTAATTGGTTAGAAACATCTGTCATGTTCCGATATTTCAGCATTTCACTTTTGTTGTTCGTTGTTTAAACGACCAGCACACGTGTCCATTTACTTTGTAGTTTTGTTTCTTGTATATGTTAAACCCTATAGTAGTGTTGTGTTTCTGAGAATGCCACAGCAGTCTTATGGCTTATGCCTAGTTTATCCCCTTCAATTTGGTTCCAGATTCCTTGTGAACATGCTTTCTGTTTGACGTGTGCAAGAAGTGATTCTACCTGTTATCTGTAAGCATTCTAATTCCTGAAGTCTTTTTTCTTCTTCTTTTGTTGACCTATTATGCTCATCTTAATGGCTTGTTTCACTCAAGTATTCATGGTATTATGAAATTATAGCAGAATTGGCTTGTTATGCGAACTTCATGCTTTGTTGATTATGTATTAGTTTTGTTAAGATACTGTAATCGACATGCATATGTTGACAATGGTAGTAGAACTATCAGTAACCTACCTATGTGCGGTTTGCATATTTCATCATTTCTCTACTGTTGTAATTTCATTTTCACTTGCTCATTTAAAGTGGTGACTAATAGTATATTGAAAATTATGTTCTGTAACTATACTTTGCATGATGTGGATATACCTCTTGAATACACATTCAAATGTTGTACAAACTAATTTAACGATTTTTCACCCTAAATACACTGTTCTTGAAATAGTGAATCTTATAAGTGCTATGTTTAGCAGGTTCTGAAATTGTCATTCTGAAACTTCTGTTTGCTTCTGCAGTTGCGACGAGCGCATTCAGAAGATACAAAGCGTGAAAATGATGGAAGGGATTTTCATCTGTGCTGCACCAATGTGTCTCAAATCATTCCTCAAGAAAGCGGATTTTGAGGCCCATGTGCCTGAAGCTCATGCTAACCTCCTTCAAACTAGTGTAGATAAGGAAGAACGTAATGAGTCAGATGCTCCCAACATCTCCCGTGCTTCTGGAGGGGATCATAGACAATCTCAGATGCCTGAAATGTCTACTGCACGCGCTCCTCAAAGGCAAGGTTTTTCACCCAGTTCAACTTCTCACACTCAAGATCGTGAAGAACGCTCCCGCTACCACCAGTCCAGGGAGCAAACCCCACTGAGGCCCCCAATGCTTTCAAAACCGCCATCATTCCATGGTCGTCACTCATATCCACCAGGGGAAACTCAGTCTGAGAACAACACACCTCAAGGGTTTGATCGGCCCTACAATTGGGCTTCTCAGCCACATCAGGACAGCCCAGGTGCGGCAACTCCACTTCGCCAAGAATCTGACCCCACTAGTCAGGACAAGCAACAGCTGATGGCAAATGCACAATTTATGTTCCCACCGATTCCTCCTAATCAGCCAAACTTTATGATGCCCATGAACATGAACCAGCCTTTGATGCCCAATGCTTCATTCAATTATCCTCCTCTCCAGCAAGATGGAAACTCTCAATATTTTGGTGGGCCTTTTCAGATGCAACTACCAGATGCTGGATCAGACCAAGGTTCCATGTCAGGGGTCCAGCTTCCATCTGGTCCTTTAGGTTTTCCTGAGGGGTTACAGCGACCGTGGGCCATGGGAATGATGGGCAATCCATTTCAGTCAATGCCCCTGGGACAGGGAATGGCTGATGGTGCAGGTGATCCACAGGGCGGTGGCAGTATGGCGTTCATGCAGGCTGGTTTTGGGGGCATTCCTGATGGCTCCACGAACTCAGGCATATCAGGCCAAGCTGATCGAGGTGATGGTAGGGGTATTCTAGCACAGATACCTATGCAGATGTCACTTCCTCCACCCCCTCTACCTACGCAACCTCCATCAGGCGCACAGCAACCTTTCAACAGGACTTGATTATTTTTTGTGCGCTCATTGATGGTTGCTGCCAAACTGCATGTTAATTGAGTGCAAATTTTTTTGTAGTTCTATAGTTTTGGCATGTAACTTATGTGAATTCAATGGCTTTGTTTCCCCTGCTATTGGCGGATAGGGAGCATGTATCATGCTATGACTGATCTAGTTTGATGAAATGTCTACAATCTCTGAAATGTTTGTTCTGTATGGTTTACTGTCCAGTTGTGTGATGTGGTGACCGAAGTTAATCTATTCGTTATCTGAGGTATTTTGGTTTGGGCGTTTAGCAACATAGAGTATTCTTTTTTCCTGCAATTATGGTTTCATTGAAAACTGTAATGGCGTCTACACTTAGGCTACTCCTAATGGGAGTTCCATTTTCATTAAATGAGGTGTCATATAAATAAATTTGATAACATAACAAGAAATTTATGAAGAGAGAGATGAGAAAAGTTTCATCTAGATGAAACTGAGTTTACACGATTTTCTAAATTTAAAACACCTTGAAACTAGTATTGGAGAGGAATAGTTTCATTTCATTCTTTAGACAACTAATAAAACCATATAGAAGTAAGTGATATGAAACAGCAAAATGAAACTATGTATTGGAGGGATGGTTTTATTCATGATTTTAAACTAATAAAAATGACATGTCACCAATGGGGGTTTCATTCTCATTAAATAGGGTGTCATATCACCATTTTGGATGATGTGGCTAGAAATTAATAAGAAAAGAGAAGGAGTTTCATCTAGATGAAACTATGTCTAGGACAGTTCTCTCTTGCATGTGTTATCTAGGAAACAACAAAATGAAACTCTACATTGTAGCTATGATTTCAATCATACTTCTTGCTTATATGGCACTTTAAAAACAACAAAATAAAATCCTCCATTAGGAGTAGTCTTACCGTATCATATGTGCCAAAGAAAAAAAGTGGTTTGGCACACAGGAGCGCTCGTTATCTGAGCTATTTTGGTATAGCTGCATCTCTGTACTATGATGGGATTCAAACAAAAGCAATGAGAATACATTAAACATGCCAGAAATAATAAGTTAATAATGTCTGATTATGTAACTTTTAAAAAGTAATTCCTGTAGACAATGGTACATTTTAGATGAATCAATGACATTTTTTAGTTGATGGAAAATGCGTAAGAGCATCTCCAAGAGACCCTAAAATATTTTTCATTCCTACATTTCAAACAGACCTTAAAATGAACTAAATATAAGAAAGTTAGATTTGAAATACGATCCAACAGATTCTGTATCCGTTTCTCTATCTTTCACCGCTCGCTATCCCCGAGCTCCGACTCTCTATTTTTGCCTATCGGTCAAGGCTCGCCATCTGCAAACTCCCGCGTACACGCCATTCCTCATGCACACCCTCCCCGCTGTTTCCCCGCGCGTGTCCTCTCTCGGTCCCGTTCGTCTGCAACAAATTGCTTTGTCGTCCATCTACATAATTGCACCGTCGGGAACAATCGAACCATCTCCTATCCACACCAATTGCTCCATCGTCGGTAACAATCGCACCACTGTCAGGAACAATCAAACTGCCGCCCATCCACACCATTTGCTCCACCACCAGGAACAATCGCACCACCGCCTGTTCAGTTGCTCCATCGCCCAGGGTCGATGGCGGCCGATCCCCTAGGAGTCGGCAATGAAAGGGGTCAAATGTCCACTCCCCTACCTCAAGTTGCGAATGGAAGGTAGGATTTGGAACATGTTGTGCTGGTCATACAGAGAAGCGGATGACGCTGGGGTTGGATTCATGCGCCGTCGAGATAGGAGGAATACCGTCCAAGGAGCAATTTGAATCACACACGTCGATTTGATTCAATGTGCGGGAGTGTGACTTCTCCTGCTGGCGTGTGCAGCATTATTGGCGGTGGCGACTTCTCGCAGAGATAGGAGTGTACGCGGCTGCGGCGGGGAATAGATCATGGAGGCTCAGTCATCCGAGCAACCACGATTGGTTATGGAAAAAGGAGAAAAGCTGACATGGAATATTTTTAAAAATAGAGAGACCAGATTTTGGCTAGCTTGTTGGAATACCTCCTACTTTTAGATGGTTTCTATTTTTACAAAAGAGGTAAACTCTCTAGATTTAGCTAATAAAATACAAAGACTGTTGGAGATGTTCTAATTGCACTACAACAAAACTAGCCTATAGCGGCGGTTACAGATGCACTGTAGTGGCGGACAGACCAGCCCGCCGCTACGCAAACGCAGCTGAAAAAAAGTTTTATAACGGCAGATTTCTTTGGAAGGAAAAGAACCGCAGCTACCTCATAAATATCACCCGCCGCTACCACGAACAAAAGAAAATAAAAAAAAAAGCCTGCGTCAAGCCCATCTAGGCCCGTTCGTGCTGCCACGCCCACGGGCCCCAACCATGGCGCGAAGAGGGAGCCGCTATCGACGAAATCCGTCATGCGTGAGCCGCCACCGATAGAATCGCTGCCGCTTGGATTCGCCCCCGCCCGCGTGCGAGCAGCCGCCGCCTCCGCTCGAGCCTCAAGGCCGTCAACAAAATACTGGAGGGAATACTACTGAACTTCCAGTGGTATTACTTGTAACGTTGAGCGTGGTCTCGGTCATGTAGGACTTGTGGTTGGCGGGCTCTCGGGAATTACATTGTTACTCTTCTCTGTATCATTCCAATTTTACCCATGTCTCCGAAGACATACGTTACGGTCCAACGGGGTTCCCTGCGCAGCTTTCTTTTTATTTCCACTGACGGATTCTGTTATTGCACGTTCTTTTTCTTTACTACTGTATTACACATGTTCCTTTTTAATCTTTTCTGTTGTATTATACATGTTCTATAAATACTTTTCTATACATGAATACTGATCACTGGCATAGAGAATGCTCTCTCTAGTGTACGGAACCTTTGCACAACAAAACAAATCATTGTGAAATCTCCTCGTGTATTTGTGGTTAGAGTGCATGAGTACTCAACTGATCAACAAAAGGAGAAAGCATCTCCTCGTGTAGCAAATTGGCCATATAAAAGATAAACAAATGTCAATTCTCATATACATTTGCTAGGCACACGCACTACGTGAAGCAAGATTGGTAGTGCGAATATAAATAAAACCTCTGAATTTCTATACTATACTACGTTAAGGGCGGCAAATTTCCCCATGCTGCTTCACTGTGCTACATCTATATATTTATTTTGCTATAGCTGTTAATCCTATGTTGGTGTATCTGTTACGGCCAAAGGTGGGGGGATGGATTTCACGAGTGGCGGTATCGCCAGTGTTATCTGCTTCAGTGTTGAAAGATATTCTGAAGAAAGAGGCTCAGCTCCTGTGCCGATCTCCCAACCTCGCCTTGCTGCCTGCAAAGGGATGCATAAAGGCACCATTTTAGATTCATCAAATCGAACGGAATGTTTAGACATTTAAGTGCCATTTAAGTACGAGTTAAGAGTTTACCTTGTCAGCAACATGAGGCTGACACTCATTTTCTTCAGCTCCTGGAAGCATAAATGGCCCATCTCCAATCTAGCAAGAAACACTTATTAAGCAAGTCCAATGCATGTATATGAGGCAGGAAGAAGGATCACTTGGTATTCGAGGGGCAAAATACCTCTGCTCCGCCTCAAGGTCTACACCGACTGGCGGTGTAGCCAATAAAGTTGACAAAATAGTTGCACCAAATCTCTTAACAAGTTTGAGAACCACCTGGCAATGCTCAAATGCCTGCATATTATCCACTAAATATGGCCATAGCATCATATTGCCATATTTTTTCTAAAAAACTAAAAACATGGCTAGGGCAAGTAACAGTTGAATGAGGCAATTACGCTTTCACTCATTTCCCATACTGGCTCTAGCACCGTGTATAAACTGAAAACTAAAAACATGGCGAGGGCAGGTACCAGTTGAACGAGGCAAAACTTCTAATAATGACATTTTCAGTGTTATTATTAGCGAATTAAACAAAGGTGGATATAGCATTCAACATTTTTTTATAGTTGGAAGCATTCAACATTTGATACATGGCTGATAAACTGATATAGTCTACGGAATTACATACATGGCACCCATGATTGAAGCAAATCAACAAAATAAAATGGTGCAACTATTTGGTAGTACCATTGCATAAATTGTAGTTGGTTATAGCCTTGAATACAAGGGTTGACTACCACCAAAATTTGACCAAATGTATGTCCTATCAGCATATTTGGAGTTCCACCCATTTTCAAGGTCCAAGCCACCAACGAATACTTATCAAGTTTGAAACGTAATGTCATCCCAACATACAATAGCAAGTCACAAATATATATCTTATCTGCCAGTCTAATGTTGCATAAATTGAGAGGAAATATGTGGGAAATACCTGTCATACATTCTTTCAAAAAGACTTGAGGCAAGATACAGGAGAAAACTACAAGTATCCAATGTGAAACAATTACTATTTTCCATTAGAATGATAATAATATCAGCAGTTACCTACAAGAGTGGTAGAATAACAGTTAGACATTGCAGCTGATGAAACTGAAATAAAGTGGGATCTTGGCTCATGGGGAGTACACACAGCACAATCTGAAATTCTCAATGTAGCATCAATAAATTCCTTGATATTTCCTCCCCAACATCGACACACCTCCTGCAAATGTCACTTGGTGATATATGTTGCATTACTGGATATATGTAACATAATAACAGTGTGTGACATCAATAAGTGCTGCAGTTCTGATTGATCCCATTTATAACCTCTAATTTTGTTTTCCGAGACTTCATAACATGAATGATTTTTTAGTGGTTTTCCATTAGAGCTGCCATAGCATCTACATCAATCGTTAACTTACTCTGCCTTCCAGCAAATGATGCTTGCCACCTCTACAGAAAACCGTAAAGATTGGATGCATAATGAGTACTGACATCAACAGAAGTTAGCACAGGTGTCCCAAACGACAGAATATTGGAAGTAATGCATACCGAGCCATCTAATGTTGACTCATATTGGATTTTATCAAAATTTGATGACGAAGGTCCTGTTACAACCAGAGCTGGGAATTTTTTCTGAAGGAAACTGAAACAAAAGATGATGACGAAGAAAATTCTAGAACACTAGAGAACTTACGAAGTTCACCATGCCTTCCACTCAACTCCATCAGTTTGCTTAACCGAATCACACCACTTCTGTTAGTGTTGGCAAACTCTGTCCTTCTGCCAGCAGAATTCCTCTTTTCAAAACCAGACACGTCATACCAGCTCCCAGTTTCATTTGAATTGACACTTTCAGTGCATGCTGACATAGATAAGTTATCTTCCCCATTACCTGACATCTCTCTTGTATTGTTCCTTTGTGCACTAATAGGTTTTGACTGAAATATACGCTCACACACGTTCTGACTTTTTGAAGCCCTCATTCTAAAGTCAAAGCCCAGGTTGGCTTTCGAACTAGTTTCTGGGATTGTTTTGTTACATTCTACATTATCAGTGATTCTTCTAAAGCTAGCTTCTACATCCTTGTTTGAATTCCTTGAATCAAATCAATTTTACCAACATGCCATCTTCTTTGCCATAATTGAGAGCTAAATTTTCAGGCTCAATCATTCATAAGTCACCTGCGGCAGGTTCACTGATAATGGGACTAGCATCCACTTTAGAGCTATGCCTTGGAACAAAAACAGGGATGAAAGATGATGCTTCATTACTATTTGCACAAATACAGGGCCTTGATTTATATGTGGGAGTTGCCAATACAAGGGAGTGATGAGACAGAACTGCAGCATTTGAAGAGAGATCCACTTTACAACTGAATTTTGGTACAGGCAAAGGTTCAACAGCAGCTTGCTGTCTCTTGTTGTCGTCAAGGGAATGCGGGTCCAATCTAACTCCAGGAAAAAGGAGAGGTACAGAATCAAATCTTGTGAGTTGGAGATCAATAGTTCCAGACACTTTTGACAATCTCTTTGTTAATGTAGAAGAAGCTAAGACAAGAATTTCTTTTGAAGCGGACATTGAACGCTTAAGCTGAGTATTGGGAGCAATTTCATTGGCTGTTCCAAGAAGTAACAATATATCAATTTCACTATCCGTTCTGAAAGTAACAAATATATCTACTTTAGATTCCAGAATAATGTCGACATAGGACGAAGATAGGTTTACATAAAGAAAATATAAGTTACACTAACTTGTTTGTTGTTTATAGTACCTGGGTTTTTGAAAATCGATAGCCTATCAAATACCGATGATATGCTACTATCAGCTCGTACTGGCCTATTTATGCTTCCAGTTAAGTGTGATTCAGCACTACCAACAACATATGGTTCAGTTCTCTGAAAATCAGTGCCATAACCATATCAGAAAGAAATAACTTAACTGCCAACATAGTAAATTATTCAGTACAAAATTGTACCATTAAATTCACTACCCATACACCAATGCAATTTTGGTTATATGAGCAACCAAGGAGTTTTCCCTCATCTACAGTTAGATCTGCTAATGTAGACCATCCTACATCAGCAACACCATGGCATACGATAGGTTCCCAGGAAAGAACCTACAAACAAAAAGATACAATATCATGCAATGACTTCTGTTATGCAGTGATTCTCTAAAAAACGGAAATAAGGTTGATAGATACTCCGGGCATCTACCTTTAATATTTCATGTAATCCACAAAATAGTCTTTTACCATCGCTGTGGAATTTCATAGAACGAACTACATTTGCCTGAAAATTGAGGAAAAGGACCATTGAGTAATTGAAATCAAGTATTTTCCTACCAACAAGCACTCATCCATTTCAATAAACAAATACAAAATGTCGAAATTAATGGTTAGAAACCTTACCGGCACATAGTATTCTCGACTGTTCTGCATTAAGCTGAAAAAATTAATTATTTCTGAAATAGAAACAAGATAGAGAACGGACAGAAAAATAAGGTTCTACATTTACAATAAAATAAAGCAGTTGCTGCCATGTACATCATTTGATTTCAATTGATATCTACAGCAGAATCAAAAAGTAATAAGATATTGCATTACATAGGTACTTGAAAACTCATGCTTAATGCTTTATGTGGTTCCTTGAATAACTGTAAAGGGGACAAACCAAGGCCAAATGCAATTCACAATATTAAATCTCAGCCTGAATTTAACTAAATGAATTCAGGTAAATAATCAAATAAATCAATGTAAACAAATGATCAAATGCTCCTAAACTGTTAAACATAAAATCTTTCAAAACTATATATAGCCGTCTATGGGGATAGCTTTTCCAAATGATGTGTGGACTTGGTTTCATAGAGATATATATGCTAATTCATGATGTAACCATAGGATAATTGAGTTGGGCATAAATATGGTACCTCAGAACCAGAAGAGCCAATCAATTCAAAAGTCTCAAGGTCCCAAAATTTGACAGTCTTATCAGCTGAACCTGCAAAAGTTTTACCAACAGCATGGAATATGATATAACTCCAAATTATTGCACAAGAAAGAAATGACAGAGTAACAGGTCCACAATAAGAAAATAAAGAAAACTTTCAACGAGTATATTTTGGTGGAGAAATTTTCATCTAACCTGTGGCCAATAATAACTCATGGGGTTGAAAATCTAAGCAGTTGATTGGACCACCATGAAGATTAAAGTCGTGCAAGAGTTTTCCAGCTGTCAAATCCCAGATCTGGAAAGATAAATTAAACATAATTTTAGTGACCACGAAATGATGAATATGAGACTAATTTTCTATTAATAGTAGTACGAGATTGTCCATATCTTGTTGACTATAGCTGTGGTGACTCAACATATGGTGTAGCAAGCTAATAGCTAAACAAGTTAGATTGTCAGAAGATTAAAACTCCTGCACATTTTTTTGTGGAGCTATGATCCTGTATTAGCTGGCATTAGCATGCTCATATTTTTACGTTGACGAGTTATTAGCCCCACCAGAAACAATCCATCGACCATCAGGAATAAATTTAAGCACGTTTAATCATTCATCTTATTCAAAATATTTGTTTAAATATATAAAATTATATGATAGTTTTTAACTTTCTTTAGTGATAAAACAAATTATAATAAAATATGTAATAAATATTTAAATGTTTTAAATAAAATAAATGATCAAACATAATTAAAAAATAAACTATATTAATAATTTAAATTTGAAAAAATTAATTATTTTAGAACGGAGGGAGTAGCATTTTGTTGGAGGTGCTCTAACGGACCAGATCCGTCCTATCCGAGTCGGGCCGCACAGCCCGCATCTTTGAACGTGCTCCTCAATGGGCCCCGTCTCCAGAGCCCACGCTGACCTAATCCCTGGAAGCAACAACCCCTTCGCGACTCGCGAGGCTGCGCCGACGAGTCGACGGCGAGACGACGAACACGGCGGTGGCGAGTCTTCGCGTGGTGATCCCATCCCATCAGGTAGCCTTCCTTCCTGATGAAACTTCTAGAAATCCTAGGCCGTGCTAGCTGCTTGCTTCTCCGGTTCTCTCCGCGTAAGACTCCGGCTTGTCCTCGCTGGGTGGTTTGTGGGGCTCGCTTGGGGTGTGTCGATATGGAAATCCATGGTGCCGGGGTCGTTTGCTTAATCCAGGAGTCCTTTTCCCTCGCGGCGTAGGGCTAGACGAGGGCACCAATCGGCGCCTGCCCTATCCTGTGGTTCCTCCCGGCAGCTTGCTACCCGGCCGGTTTGTTGCTATCGCACTGTTGTCAAGACAAAATCGCAGGATCTCTTAGTCGAATGAGGCCACCTCGACCTCGTAGGACTTCCGTGGCCGCCCTTCTCTGCCCCCCCTGCTCCATTGGTGTCGTGGTGAACTGAAGATCCAAGTCGATTTCCTTTACCGTGTGTCTGATGAGGAGGATCTAGATTGCTTGGAGGGAACTGTTACAAGGGTGATATTTTCTGTGCTTTGACTGTGATCAATTAATTCCAAATCGTTTTTGCTAGGATAGGAACTTCAGCCCATCTAGTTTGACCCTTGCGGACCTTTTTTTGGATGTAGCTGTTTCCCAAAAATGGGTCCTGTTTAATTCATGACCTAAAATTGTTCTGTGCTACAGCTTGAATCATCATTGCAAGTGCTCCTAGAATTGGCTTTTAGGTATTTGGGCAATTTTTAGGTATAGCAATCCATTTTACCAACTGTGCTAGAGATGCTCAAAGTGGACTCACGTAGTCACGTGCATTGTGCTCAATTTGGTATCTTTCTTGTGCTAGAATGTAAATCGAGAGTGCTTAAATCACACTTAACTATTGATGAGGCTGAATATTATAATGAGCTTAAATGTGAGGTCAAGTCAAACTGCAACTTTTGCTTGTTCGTGCGAGCTACCTAAGCAGTGTTGCTGTGACCTTTAGCACACGTGCTGAAATGCTCTAAATGACTGGCCTTTAGGGGGACTTTCATGAATGTTGGATTTTTTTTTCTTTTACGGGTTCATGCTAGTAATGCCGTTGGCAATATGGCATCTCACCTTTATATGGTGGCCTGATGAGGTCTTATTGTGGCATTATTGCTTTTATTTATGGATACAAGGATAATCTGTTGTAGAGGTTAACCTACACAGTCGCTGTAAATTGCATATGCTACGGTGCCTTTTGATGCTGTTAGTGATACTTTACCTTAATTGAACTGGGTATAGCTTCCACCTGTTACTTGTGATTTTATGCTAATTATGTTTGTATAAATCAAACTGTTGCTTTCCAGTTGCCGAGCATCCTTTCCACTTGGTACAACTAGAATTACATCTGATCTTTTCATCTTTTAGATCTTATATGAAAATATAATCGGCTATTTCTTGTGTCATAAACCTTTTAATCTATTTTTTTTAAAACATTGATGAAGCAAACCTTGCGTGGGTTTATTTATTTCTTCTACATCATCTGTCTCCTTTCAATTTTCCATATTATAAATTATCTGTGCTACCTAAACTTATGTTCCCTTTTTCCCATGCTGGCATCATATATGCAATTGGGGAAATTGGACTAGTGACATCAATGTCAAAACTCTTGTTTTATACTTTTCCAGCCAAACATCATTTTCACGCTCTTTTAATCAATGTGGTCTCTGATCTCCAGGGTGTCTCGATCTGTGTGCGGTTAATGCCTCTTGTTGTACTTGTAAATTTTCTATACCACCATCCTCTAATCCAAATAGTGACATGTATTATCAATACAAGTCATATTATTCCTAACATGGTATAGAGCCTAGGTTAGGGTTAGATCAATATTTTTTTCCCGATGTGCATGCCCCCGGGAGGAGCCGACTCAACACCTGGGGGTGGTATCGTCGTGTATGGGGTATGGCCGCCAAGCTGTTGTGATAGAGGTTGAGGCCCTCGTCCAGGCCTCTGTCATCATCAAGTGGCGGCTCAGTTCCTCTGTCTTGTCCCTGTTGCAGATCTGCCATCTGTGATTTCTGCTGCTGGGTCTTCAATTCGTCATTCGCCATTACCCGCTGCCTTCGGGACCACATTCATCATGCGTTGGCTTTTGGTTGCCATCATGGCTGCTGTTTTGTCTTCATGTTGCTGCATCGAGCTATCGTGCTACTCCTGATATTGGCCATAGTCTATTCATGGACTGATTTGGCCTTCTGTTGGGCTGCAGTGCTGGAGGCTGCTACGCGCAGTACGTACGTGCTACTTTGCTTTTCTCCGTTGCTTCATGCTTGCTTGCCCTCTAATTCCATTTTTGTCTGGGGGAGATCGAGCTGTGTTCCCGTTCCTCTTGTTCACGCAGCGCAGACCTGTTTGATTTGTGTCTATTCGTCGACAAGGCTCTTAATCCATCATAAAAAGATCCTAGTTTTCTCTCTGTTGGCTAGATATTGCATCTGCTGACATCGTTTGTTTTTCTTTTTAATCATTACAGTCTCATGTTTTCGCTATATCCACATCCATATTCTATTTTATATCTGTCATCATGCGAGTCCACATAATTTCTTTTTGTCAGTCAACCATTATTTTGTTACACTACTTGCGGTTTGTAAGAAGTGTTTTATCTCTTCTCGTTATACTACTTGCGGTTTGTAAGAAGTGTTTTATCTCGTCTCATACACACTACTTGTGGTTTGTAAGAAGTGTTTTCTCGTCTTGTTACACTACTTGTGGTTTGTAGTAGTGGTTGTCTATTCTCCCTTCGGCTTGACTTGGCAACTCATCAAGACTCCACTCCATGGTGACTTTAACGGATTAGATTTTGGATGTATTTTTTATTGTAATTGCATCTTAGTGTTCATCTCCTTCAAATGCAACACTATTGCATATGCCTTGCATTTGAGAGGGGGGGGGGGGGTGTTAAGGATATAGTAGTAGTATAGGACTCTAATTGTAGAGTCCTTATCCTAGTCTAGTATTGAGTTCTGTAATAATCTCTATATAATGTCCCCATTGGGGATATTATCAAATATCAATACAAGTCATATTATTCCTAAGACATGAACGTTTAGAATCAGGTCTTTTGGGCCTCTGGTCTCTGTTAGATTGTATAGCTTCTATTTTGGCCCTTTGGTTGTACAGATTTTCGTTTTTATATATTAACATATTACCACAGTAGGGGCTTCCCCTACTGCATTTCCCTAAAAAAACATTTAGAATCAGGTTCTGACTTGGAAGGCATACATGAAGCCAGGTTTATGTATGTCTCACCACTGGTTATGCTTTAGGTTCCTGTGCATGCTACATCCTTTCATTTCTGCATTATCTTCTTATCAGTGTAACTATTCAGTTTGTTTATGCTGAGAAATCATTCTTTGTGTAGGCAAAGGTGGACTATAAAGTTGATTTTGATGGATTATGATAATTCTAGACGAGGCGATTCCAAAAGGAGGACACATTTCAGTTCTGATGATGGAAAGAGGAAACGATTAAATTCCAGGCATGATGACACATCTATGTCCTCTGAGCCAGTGGAAACAATTTACAGGATATTGTGTCCAGTAAAGAAGATAGGTAGTGTCTTAGGGAGGGGTGGTGACATTGTTAAAGCCCTTAGGGAGGAAACTAAAGCAAAGATAAGGGTTGCTGATTCAATTCCTGGTGCTGATGAGAGAGTAATTATCATCTTCAACTACCAACATCAGTCTGAAAGAGCTGATAAAGCAGCTGAAAATCTTTCTAACTTAGAGCATATGAAGCCCCGTTGTTCTGCCCAAGATGCTTTGATGAAGATACATGATAAGATTGTGGAAGATGAGGTCCCCCACCACAAGTCTGAAACTGTTGATGATGTGATTGCTCGAATTTTAGTTCCAGGCAATCAAGTTGGCTGTCTGCTCGGAAAAGGTGGATCTATTATACAACAATTGCGAAGTGATACTGGTGCAGGGATCCGTGTCTTGCCATCTGAAAACCTTCCCCAGTGTGCACTTAGAAGTGATGAACTAGTGCAGGTAAGTTTGTTCAGTAGTAAGATAAGAAATCCTTACTTATTCAGCATGGTGATGTTGTGGCTTAGTATAACGTATGATAACTTTGATTATTATTCAACTAGTCATGCTTTACTTGTATGGAAACAAATATTCACTGTGGTATATACCAATGGCAACCTACTCGGCAAATTTCTTATGATGTTAATGATTTGATATGCGTTGCCAAGTAAATGAACTAAATACTGAAAATTGGATCTGGCCTTTTCATCACTTGGATTTGTTTTGACCTTACGCTTAGACATGATTACCTATTTTTACATTATTTCAGATATCTGGGGCACCTTATGTTGTAAGAAAAGCTCTATATGAAATATCTACTCGTCTCCATCAACACCCTCGTAAAGAAAATCCACCTCTTGAGGAAATAATAGATGCAAGCACCCAAAGGAAACGTGAATCTCCGCCACCATTATCAGATGAGAATCCAGTGTTGACATACCTGCACGTTGGTCATCCACCACCAATACCCTTGCTTGATCCTTATAGAAATGGACCATTGCAATATCCTACTGCTGAAGCTGAAGAATTTTCTGTCAGAATTCTGTGTGCTTCTGAACTCATTGGTTCAGTTATTGGGAAAAATGGGGCCAATATTCGGCAGGTGGAACAGCAGACTGGTGCTCGCATTAAGGTTCAAGAAGTTGACAAAGATACTTCTGGAGAAAGGCTGATTATTGTTGCATCTAAGGAGGTAACAATGTATATTGTTGTTTTAGGTACCAACCCCTTCTGATTCCAACTGTCAGCATCAGTAATTTTTTTTCGCCTCTTCTTATTTATCCAGATACCAGCCGATCCAATATCCCCTACTATTGAGGCACTTATTTTCCTTTATGACAAAGTAAGCATACCTTCGGAGAAACGCCATTTGAGTACAAGGCTTGTTGTACCATCAAGCAAAGTGGGCTGTATTCTTGGGGAAGGGGGGAAGGTAATTACTGAAATGAGAAGGCGAACGGGAGCTGAAATTCGAGTTTACTCGAAGGCAGATAAACCAAAGTACTTGGCTTATGATGATGAGCTTGTGCAGGTGATTTGATATTTGAAGCTATGTCAAGATATTTATATTGTTTCTATAACTGTACTTCGTTTTTCTTTATAACTTTGGTGTGCCTTTACATTTGTTCCAAGCTTTCAGGTTTCTGGGTCTCCAGCTATCGCAAGAGGAGTCCTCATAGAGATTGCTTCGAGACTTAGAACTAGGACCTTGAGAAATACAAGTTCTGCCAATAATCCTCCACCTAATACCCCTTTCGATGGTCCTCCTATTGGTATTTTACCTAGCAGGGAATTCACATTATATGATAGGTCTACCAACAATCCACCACACGGAAGGCCTGCCATTGATCCACCGTATGGAAGACCTGCCATTGATCCACCGTATGGAAGACCTGCCATTGATCCACCGTATGGAAGACCTGCCAATAATGCACCATATGGAAGACCTACCAATGATTCACCATATGGAAGACCTTCGAGCAATATTCCATATGGCAGGCCGATCGAAAATGCACCTCATGTTCCTTCTCATGCTTATCCTGTATATCGCTTTTCTAAAAGAGAATACCCTAATGGAAGCCCTCCGTTTGTTAGTAATGCCCCATCCTCTGCTAATGAGAGATATGCAGTGCCTGCTCACTTACCTACTAGAGATCTCTCATCTTCTAGTCTCAGCTCAGATTATATGTCCCATCGCTCTTATCGCAACTATGTGCTTGATGGCTACCCTGGTAGGGTTTCACAGCAATTAGACATCACAAGAGATGGAAATTCAAATGCTTATGACTATACCGAGGTACATTTTTAACGCATTAGTTTCCCTCTTTCTCAAATGGCCATCACCTAAAATGTTTCATTGGAAGCTTGAGACACAAAGTACTGTTCCTCTGCCAATTTTGTTCCACAATTGGGCAGTGTTCCTGAATAATAAAGAACTAATAGTTATAAGTTAGTGTCTTGTGGTGATCCACATTCATCCTTCCAAATGTCACTTCTGTGGCAGCTATGTCCACTGTAATATGGACAAGATGATACAACACTATCCATTTTGTTGGCTTGCTTACAAGTCCTAGACATAATCATTAGTTACAAGTCCTAGCTTGCTTGCATCCAAGCTGAGATGTTATCTGCTGTGACTGATTTTTAGTTCTGTTTACGCCTATTATCAGATCTAAAGTACTGAATAGATTTCAATTTTGTACTTGCCAGGCTGCTGGACAGATGCATGGACAAGAAGATTATCGAGGACTGACACACGTTACTGCCGCCGGGTACAGCTTTGGCGTCCTCTTTCCTTCCAAAACACATTTTATTTTTACATGGACAAATTGAATTGAAGGATGAATCCTTTGGCAGCAGGTTCTCAAGCACTATTGAACTGAGGATTCCAAATAGTTCTCTGGAATCTATTATTGGAGCTGGTGGGATCAATTTAGTGAAGATACGTCAGGTATAAAAGTCATGATTTTCGTTATATTGGGACTGCAATAGTTTTTTTCATGAGTGCTCCCCTACTTGATTCCAGATTTCCGGTGCAAGACTAAGGATACTTGAAGCTCATGCCGGTTCATCTGAATCGACCGTGGAGATCCAGGGCACGCTGGACCAAGTGAAAGCTGCACAGAGCCTTCTGCAGGGATTCATTAGTGCTAACACACTAAGTGATAGCAGCCGGAGCACGCGGCAGTTCCAGTCTTCCCGCATGCCACATTACCCAAGCTGGGGCTAGATGCTGTTCTCGTGGCAGAGGAAAACAGATCAATCAGGGTTGCTGTGTGGCTGGAGTTGTCTTTGACTGCAGATCCGTTGTTGCATTGATGTTCATGAAGTGGAAGATAGTAGCAGTTAATGTAACTTTCACTTAGATTATGTCTTATCACGACGCAATATGGTCTGATAAAAAGTACTCCCTCTGTTCTTTTTTTGTTGACGTTGTAGATCAACTCAAAAGGTGTCTAAATTGTTGTCGCTGCTAGTAGAAAACGATTTCGTCTTCCCTGTCTGCCTCTGTTCGCCCCGAGATCAGCGTAAGAGCTCTCAGCGGAGATGGGCTACCTGTACCGATAAGCGCTCTCCTGGGGCACCACGGCAGCGGCGCGTGGTGGAGCTGATGGCACCAAGTCGTCCGCGCGTAGCCGGCAACGAGGATGGTGCCATCGAGGATCTTCCCGGTTGCCTTTTCCATGTTGATGTCGCTCGCTTCCCCGGGGCAACTGTGGAGAGGAAAGTTATCGGCTTCCCCGCCTCCCCCGGGCAACTGTGGAGAGGAAAGTTATCGGCCATAGAAGCCAAGCCGAGGCTGCCGAAAAGGTCGTGCTCGAGCAAATCGTCAAGGTGTGCTGCTTCAGCCTCTCCCACAGGCGATGGAGGCATGGAGGCGGCGGCGGGCTTCCGAGGGTGACAAACCAGCCAGGCACGAAGGAAAGAGGGGCAAAAACGTCAAGTAACACCGCTACTGTTTTTTTTTTTTGAAGGGAATGCCATCTATATGCATGAGGCCATGTAGGTCAAACAATCACAGATAGTACATGCAGTCCAGTTAATAGCATGGTTGGGTTTCTACTTGGTTTCAGTTCACAAATAGTGCAGGCTCTTACTTGAAGGCCAAGTGAAACAGTATGTACTGTAAAATTGTGAAGGTAAAATGTATCTTGTGTTTTGTTTCTTCAATGCGAGAGCTCAACATACTTGAACAAGGGAGAGAGGCCTTCGTCCTGTATACATTGGATAGGTGCTAATGAAGAATGAGGTGGCGATGGATAAGTCAATCTCATTCCCTAAACCAGATAAGAAACTTAGGTGTGAGATGATCCGTCACCTCTTTACATCTCAAACCAAACACACCATTAACAGCCCTACAAAAAGAAATGAACATCTGGTGTAGGATGCAACATGATCTCATATCCAACATTCAGGAATGATGATCTTTTTAAAGCTGTACTAAAAAGAGTAAATACCTTGTATACAATTCTAGTACAATTCTGTGGCAACAATTTTTAACAAATAACAATCAACAGAAGAAACATATATTTTGTTGCAAGGACATTATCACTTTTCATTGTCAAAAATGCTTGTGTATTAACACCTTGGTCGTATTACCAGGCAGAAAAAAAAATGATTCATTCATTGCTGAAAATAATGTATCCTCTCATGTGGTTCAAAATGCTTCTCTTTGATTTATTTTTTTGTAGGGAAGTCAACAAATGGAAATCTATGGAGTCTTGCTCATTCAGCTCAATAAGATCAACTTAAAAGCACATTCACAATAACATGCAACACGAGTGGCAAAAATCAACAGTGTCAACCTACTATTTAGGTATACACATACACATAGACAAAAGGATGAATGAACCCCCAGCAGTAACCAATAATTGTTGAAAGAAAAACGTGAAGTCCAACATTGGTACTGATCAAAATTTCAAAAAGAAAAAATCACTAGAATTCCCCTAGCCATTAACACATGAGCAGAAGTACAGCACTTGTCTAAAAAGGCATTATCTTCGAGCAGTAGCAACAGAAAAACATAACTGCACAACACACATATATCATCTCATGGATATTAACACTTCTCACATAGAAAAAACGACCCTATATTAACACCCAGCTCGTATTACCAGACAAATAATGGAAAAGGATTCATCCCTTGCCATCTTTCACTAGAAAATGAAACTTTTCAGGGAGCAAGTTCACAGTTTCTCGATATTCTGCCTTGGAGGAAAGTGACGTTAACATTGAAGCAGTGGAAGCTTCAAGCGAGAAGTTATTCTCATCTATTCTGAAGAGATAAGTCTGAGCTCTACTTAAGTCACCCCTAAGCAATAAACCCCTGATTACAGAATTAAGCATGGGCGAGTCTAGAGTACAACCACTTTTCTCCAATCTCCATGTCTAAAAAAATTTCTGACCGACTCTTCCAGTAAACCTTCTTGTATCAGATTTTTCATCACAATGCTGTAGGTCACCACATTCGGTACTAAACCATTGTCTGAGATAGAAGCAAACAAAGTCGTGGCGTCATCTTTTCTGCCAACATCGAACAATGCATCGATCATAATTGTGAAAGTGATAATACCAAGCTCAAGACCCATAGAACAAAGGTTCTTGGATATTCCAAGTGCATCAGTAACACAGTTATTTTTACAGAGTCCATTAAGAACTGTGCCATAGGTGGTAATATCCAAGCATGTTCCATTTTTAACCATCTCCAGGTAAAGCTCCTTTGCATCAATGACACGGCCAGATTGAAATAACCCATGCAGCAATAGGTTGTAGGTAATAGCATCCGGCTTCACACCCTTGCTCAATATTCCTTCGAAAAGAGCTAAGCCATCCTTTATCCTTCCTTTCTTACAGTAGCCATCAATCAACGTATTGTAGGTAACATCATTAGGTCTCAAGCCGATTGAAACCATATCAGTAAAGAGCTTCATTGCTTCATCCATCCTTCTATGGAAGCAGTATCCATCTATCAGTATATTATATGAAAAAAAAACATCAGGCATTGTACCTACACGTACCATAAGGCCAAAGAATTTTTCGGCTTCTGTAACTCTTCCTTCTTTGCAAAGGTTGCCCATAATTGTGTTGAGAAAAGCAGCATTGGAATGAATGTCCCTGTCTATCATTTGGAACATTATTCCTCAGCCTTATCCCACTGGCCATTGTCAACCAGACCATGAATTAATGTTGTAAATAGATGTCAGGAGTTAATTTTTCACTGATCATCTGACTGAATTGGGAAAATGCATCATCCACTCTACCTAGCTTGCATAGTCCATCCATTATCGTTCCGTAGCTGACTACATTAGGGCACAATCCTTGCTGTCGCATTTTGGTAAAAAAAAATAGAAGTGCCTCATCAATCATCTGTCATTTACCATATCCATATATCAGTATATTGAAGACATGATGATCAAACGAAATGCCATCTCGAACCATCAGATCTAGAAAATCATTCATATCAGCAATAGACCCACTGGCAGCATAGCCATGAAGCAGGGTACGCTAGGTGCTAACGTTGGATTTTGGACCCCTGTGGAGCATAGAATCAAAAATCTTCATAGCTTATGTACATCTTCCATTCTTGCAAAGATACATCAGTTTACAAGTAACAACATCTGGCATGTGACCATCTATGGACAATTCTTTGAGAATTATAATTCCCTCCTTCCACTGCCCCAAAGAGCAATACCCATGAATTAGACTGTTATATGTGAAGCAGTAAGGCAGGACATCCTTTGCAGACATTTCCTGTAGAACCGCCTCAGCCTTGTCCATAGCTCGAGCCTTGCATAGGCCATGAATCATTGAGTTGTAAGTCACAACATCTGGCGATCCAACATTTCTTGAAACAGGCTGTAAGCTTTGCCAACCTCATGCTCTTTAAAGAATCCATCAATGACAGTGTTATATGTCACCAAATCTGGACGGTAACTGCCTGTTTGCCTTCATCTTCAAGCATCATGTGGAGCAGATCCAGGGCCTCTTGACTCCTTTTGGCACCACAGAGCACCTTGACAAGAGTGTTGTAGGAGACAACGTCAGGCATGTAACGAAACTCCCGCATTCGACGGACCACAATGTACATTGCCTTACTCATCCTCTTGACATCACACAGGTCCTTAACTAGTTGATTGAGGAAGATGGTGTTCACCCTCCGTCCCAACTTAAGGATCTTACCGAAGACGGCAAAGCCGAGATCCAAGCGGCCGAAGTGGCAGCAGCAGCCGATCACGATGCTGTTGGTGCACATGTCAGGAGCCACCTTGCTGGAGCCAGCTCGGACCATGCGGTTGAAGAGGGAGACGGTGAGCACATCGGCGTCGCGCACGGTCGACGACGAATCCGTCCGCGAGCGACCGACGGCGATGAAAAGCTTGTTGAACGCGGTCACCGACGTGGGTCTGGCTTAAGGGAGCAATTCGTCGAACATTTGGAGTGCGTCCTCGGGACTGAGTCTCCCCGAGCGGTACAGTTCCTGAATGATGCGCTCCAACTCCTGGCAAGGCCGAAGGCCGGGGCGGACGTCCGTCGCGGCCGCAGCGTCAGAGATCCCACGGTGCACGGCCATTTGTGGGAGCTAGACACCTACGACTACGAGCATGCGCCAGGGGAGTTGGGAGAAGGCGGCCGCTTGTTCGTCCGCCATTTGACGAGTAGGTACAGTACAGGCGAACAGCACGTCCGCGATCCGCGATCAGGGCGTCGCAGTTGGGATAGCTGAAAGGATGAAGGATGGCGGGTAGCGCATTTGGCGAACGACGAAGAAAGGCGGCTGCCGCGCTGTTGAGCAATGAGCATGAAGCCTACGGAGGCATTCAAAACCCGGTGCAAGTGCCCGTGTAACTCGCTGATCTGATTTTCTAATTTTCAGGAAAAAGGAAATGTATGACAGCCTTGATTTGTATGTACGCGTAAACATGTGTGGAGATGTTGGGAAGCATAAAATGGCGGAATGGGACTATCTTCTTGAGCGGTATGAGACTATGAGCTAAAATGTCACTGTCCATTGTGTCTTATTGGCCTTAAACACAATTAAATATACATGCCTCCAGAAATAATTGTGACCCTGTTCTTAATTTAACAGCATTTCGGTTGGAAGCTGGATTACCGAGAGCTGTCAGTGCAGGATGGATTTCAGAACTCAGAGATATTTGATAAAATGAGGGACATTTCAAGAAAATACTGATATGTATGCTTCATTCAATATATACCGCATAGGGTCGTATTGGGCTATACAGAAACCACTGTGATCACAGAATGTTCGCTCCAGCAGTGAAGCTAAAGTAATGGTACTTGGTAGGCATAGTGGCAACTGAATGAGAATTGATAATTGTATGCCACATCTAATACATTATTATACGCACGAATCATACAAGCTACCTGTCCAGCCAACCTGATATTACACCACCCAATCTCGTATGCAGTACGTCAGGGAATACAATCCACAATTACAACACAATGGGAAAGGAAGAAACAAATAGTTGCAGCAACGGCAGGATGATCCATCTCATCGAGACCCATAGTAGTTGTTCTGATGAGGAGGGTAAGACCCTGGGGCGTTGTAGGGTGGCTGAGGATACGGTCCAGGTTGCTGTGGCTGCGGCTGATGCGCATTGTAGTATGGCCCACGCCATCCAGGGTATGCCGGTTGTCCATAGTCATGGCTTGGTGGTGGCTGGTGTGGCGGCTGCTGGTACTGCCCATGGTGTGGCGCGCCATACGGGGGCTGCTGCGGTGGAGCGCCATAGGATTGGGGGTATGCCTGTGAGTATGCAGGTCTTGGCTCCGGTTGCGAGTATCCAGGCCGCGAGTCTCCCCCAGGTGGAGCACTGTAGGGAGGCTGAACATGCGGAGGTGGTGATGGACTGCTTTGATCAGGTGGCACAGACACGTTTCTCTGCAAAGACGTGTGGCTGGAGGATGAGAAGTTGAAACCAGCTAGCTTCCTTTGCACATCTTCGATCATTTCACGGCACTGAATGTTTCGGGTCATTACAAAGTCACTGCACTGCTGTTTTATTTTGCCTATCGCTTCCTGTACACAGAAATTATTCAAGAATCAGAAGCCCTTTCGAGAGGAGACATCAGAACTCATAAGTTCAATAAAACTAGAATAAAATGTAAATGGAGATACAAACACACCTGTAAGGTCACATAAAAGTTTAGGCCCTCGTTGATATTCTTCTTAATCTCCCTGTATTTAGCAACAGCAGCAGCAATTTGTTTGTAACATCTCTCGCGAGCAGCTGAAAATTAAGTTTCACAAATCAGATCAACATGTACAGTTTGGAAAGGTCTGACTCCCACAGGTCTAAACAAAAGATTGAAGGTACGCATCATATTAGAAATTAGACTCAAGAATGGATACAAAGCCCACCCATTACCTAACTTCACAATATCTACCATTTGTAGTATAAACAAATGCAAAAAAGGTTGGTGAAAGGAAGCAACACATCATATGGATACTAAAGCGATAAATTACAGAAACTAGCATAATATTGTACTAAAAATTAGCATAATATGTCAAATGTTAACTTTACAACCTTGCCAGCTTGAGGTAAATTAGGACAAATTGTCTAAAGTAGCTTGTAATAACTTTCAGATACAAGGTAAAAGCAAGCTACAAAGTCATTGTGTGTTCATATATACTCCCGTTCTTAATTGTTGCTGTTATGACAATAATTTTAATTCAATTTGAACTAGATTTGTTGTCCTAATGAAACAAATTTCAGAACGGAGGGATTACCCTTATAATCCTCGAGATTGAACACAGCAGCGAATTGCTCGTTTTGTGCCTGTGAAAGGATCCAAAATGTAAGTTTGTATGCACAAGCACACAGAATTTGGCAAAACATAGCGCATCAAGCTTTTTATAAATACTTCTACATTATCTTTCTATTTCTCCAGTTGAAGTTAACTCATTAAACTGTAAAATGATAACATAACCTTTCACTCAGTTTCAATAAATATACGACGATGATGAGTTATATGCCCAAACTTCTAGCACAAAAAGAGCCCAAAAGTGGTATGCATCAATATTTGTCAGCAATGTTTGCTTACCTGTATTTGCAGCAACAATTGTTCCTGTGCTACAATATTATCAGCAATATCAGCACAGATAGGATCATACTTTGCAATCTCCTTCTTAAAAAGATCGTCATGCGATCCAACACCAGCCATCAACTTAGGCAGAATATCATCCTGGTAGAAATGAATCCCCTCAGTGCACAAAATAGTATATGATAACATCACCACTTGCCAGTAGTTTCAGTATGGAAGCTAACGGTTGAATTTCAGCTATGGCAAGGATCAAAAAAATTGAAAATATAAGTATCAGGATCTTCAGATAATCTTCAAGTGAGTGGGCAAAACAGAAATACAAGTTAACGCTCCTACCAGACAGTATTTTATAAGCACAACCATCAAGAAAGTTCCAAGAAGCAATGACTTTTACCTTTCTTTTCATTTCTTTGAGCATGTCTTCAAGACCTGCCCTTTGTGCTCCTAAAGATTCCAGTTGCCTCTGTGTCAACATAACAAAATTAGTTTTTTCCAAGTTTCAAACAACTGGTCCTGTGTGATTTGAGAACTAATGTATATTACCAAGCTCTGTTTCAGGGCTCCAACAATAGCATCTTCGTTCCCATCCAAGGACATGATAGGCCTCGAAAAGCTGGGAAGTGCGGACTCTATCTGCAATAAATAACATGAATGCGTGAGTATCTCGAGATGAAGAATCGCATAGTGATAACAGAAAAGAGGGTTGCAGTTCACTGTGAAGCAAATAAAGACAAGTGATCCTCTTTTAAATTTTGACACTACATGGGTCTCGTGATGTTAAATTCTTACCGGTCTTTTATCGAGAATAGACATCAAGGGATAGCTCTCCTTTACACCTCGTTCAATCAGAGAATCACTATCAGAAGCTTTCTTAAGATTAGCAGCAAATAAATTTAACCGATCCTGAATATTTTTTGTCAGGGTGCTTGATTGGGGTCTAGTCCAACGACTCCCAAATTGCGTCCGAAATTGGGTGTCTTCATTTGCTTCCTTCTGCAGAAGCTCCTCAGTTTGGACAAGAAGTTCTTGGTTGACTCTCCTCAAATCCTGAAGCTGCTGCAACTCAGCCTCCAATCCAGCAGGGCCACCACTTATCTGCACAGCCTCTACGTCTTCCTTCAGATCCAAAGGTAATGTGATATTACCTTCCAATGAAAGAATAGAATCTGGTAAGTCCATTTCCTTCAGCCTGACTCTAGTGATCTCACTAGCTTGCTGCAATTTCTCCGCCTGGGTCCGGATAACGTTGTCTACCATTTCCGTATACTTAGAGAGTGCTTTCATGCTGCCATCAGGGACAAGAGATGAAAAAAGTTTTTCCTTGCTAGCATCTAAAGCTTCAGCCAGAGAAGTAGGCTTTACAAGGGGTGCGGCAGGGAGGGCCCCCAAGGAACCAGCAGCTGGAACCCGCATCAGGTAAACACGATCATTCTCCTTCATAGCTCTCTCCAAATTGGTTTTCATGTTACTCTCTAGCTTGTTGACAGAATCCAGAAGCTGGGAAGCAACACCCCTGGCAGCCTTCTTGGCATCTGCCAAGGCCGCCATTCCGATCTTTAATCGTGCAATTTCCTCGGCAATTTCTTCTTTCTCATGAAGATCCAATGAATATCTATAGCAAGCATCAGCATAGAATTGAGCTGCCTTCAGTTGGACATGGGCTACCCATGACTTATCAAAATGCTGACTAAGCGGAGGTGCACTGAGAGCTGCATAAGCTTCTTCATAGTATATGCCCACCTGAAAATATACGCGCAGTGACCAGGAATTAGCAGGTGACCACGACATCAGAGTTTTATATATGCAAAGAAATGTGTCAAAATCATCAATAAGTTGTGCTGAATTAATAGTAACAGTAACAAAAATCAACCATGCAAATCTGTTTTTAATGAAATGACGTGCAGATCTCCTGCGTGTTTGAGAAAAAAAATCAACCATGCAATTCACATCTAACTAAATAAAATCAATGGCAGAAGATAATCTCACTGTCATCAGGATACACATGAACTCAAGCAAGTCGATCAGGATAAAATCTGTACTCAGTGAATGACCATTGTACTCCGTTCATGTCTGCTAAGTGTTAATTGTGCTCCAATTTAATAATCCCACTGGATGATTCCAGAATCAGGTTTATCACGATTTTATGACAAATGTGCTCCGTTGCTTAGGGTTCAGCATATCTTTATTCTTCTACCCTTGAGTCCTTAACTGGATAGGTTCCCAAACACAACATCACAAATTCACCTTTGGCTGGTAATCATATTGTCACTGTTTAAACAACTTGGGGATAATTTGAAGATCTGGTCCATATGAATATTATGAATCCAAGCAGGATCGCCAGTAACAAAATAACCTGAGCAATAGGCAGTAACCACGCACCTGGCGCGCCACCTTGGAGCACAGTGCTGGTGGCTTCCCTCCAGCCACGACCTTCTCGAAGAAGCACTCCTGCGCCTGCGCGAGCATGAGCCTTTCCAGCATGCCAGCACACTCAGGGGTGACGTCGACGGTGGTGGCCCCCGCGGCGACGGCCTTGGCAGCGACCCCACTCTCCCTGAGCCACGCGAACGCCCCCGCCGCGGCCTGGAACGCGCCGCACGCCGTCTTGATCCCGACCTCGGTGGCGCGGTCCGCTGCGAGCGCGATCTGGGAGTAGACGGCGCCGAGATTGAAGATCACGGCGGCCTTCTCCAGGTGGATCGATGCGAGGGAGCACTTCTGCTTCGCCTTGAAGGTGTCGTGCCAGGTGAAGGTGAGGGAGTGGACGTGGGCACGGTCGGGGGAGATGGGGAAGCGGGGCTCCACGAGCGCCAGCGCCCGGGCGTAGGCGAGAAGCGCATCGCGGCGCTGCTCCAGGGAGGACGGGTCCGGGAGGGACGGCTGCTCGACCGCGGTGCGCAGGTCGCGCACGAAACAGAGGTCGTCATCGGCCTCTGCGGCCTCGCGCTCCGAGTAGACGGAGGCGATGTAGAGGCGCAGCGGGCGGTAGAGGTCAGTCGCGGTCGTCTTCTTCTCGTGGATCGCGAGCATCACGTTGGACGCCGCCGACGCCATGGGGGGCGCGGGGGGGGGGGGGGGGGGGGGGGGGGGGAGATGGGGTTTGGTTTGCTTCGAGGTGAAGAAGATGCAATTTGGGGGAGGGAGAGGTGGGAGTCGTCGCGCTGGAGGGTAGTGTGCAAGAAGAAGAGGTTGCTTCCTTCGCCGCGTCGGGGCCGCTGGGTGCTTTGCGATTCGTGCGGCCCTGCCGTGACTGGGTCTCCCTCGTGCTTCCGGCGTCAGTAGTCAGAATCGGGTTTGACACCTGGGCCGGTCGACAACGCGTACGGCCGGTGAAAACTACTGTCACCCTGAAATATTCGCTCCCTCCCTGTGTACCTAGCGCGTCATCTTAACTCCGTCATTTCAATATTTATTATTTTTTTCAATATTTATTATTAATAGATATCGAAAATGTTATACTTCACCCAATCTGACATTTTTTATATTTCATTTTACTTTTTTCCTTAAAAAAATGGTTCGTTCTAATTTTACTGCTCACAAATGGAGCAGGTTCTATTATGATGAACTGATGGACAAGGTCAGAATAAAAGACAGCATGAGTGACTGAGGGCTATGGTTAAAATTTGCCCACCTTTTTCCTTTTCATTTGAAAGATCACTTTTTAGTAAGGTTGTTATCAGCACAACAGCAGTCTCCTCATGTCCCAGTCCATTCCAGTAGGAAAAGGCCCATCCAAGTTGGGCCCACTTTGAAACTATGAAACCAATCACAAATCATGGCTGCACAAATTAGCAGTGCACACGATTGGATTATCACCTAACAAACATGTGCAGAAGGCAGAAGCAACAAGAAGTCAAAGAAAAACAATCTTGACCATCAGGGCTTGTCAATGGCGCGCGGTCGTGGGCGCCCCGCCTCTCGCCGATGGCGGCTCGCCGTCGGCTTCCCGCAGGACGCTCTCCTCCGTGGAGGGCCGCACCAGCGGCTGCGCCAGCCCCGGCAGCGCGGGGAGCGCGTCGGCGGGCGGCACGCGCTCGAAGAACACCTGGCAGTTGTCCCTCTCCGCGGCGGCCAGCTCCGCCTCCACCTCCCGCCGGAGCGCCGCCGCGGCCTCCCGCACCGGCGCCGCGCTCTTCTTGATCGCGGCCTTGCTGCCGGCGCCGTCCAGGACGGCCGGCGACAGCGCGAACCGCAGCCGCGCGACCGCCTCGCCGACGCGGCCGGCGCCCTGCTCCAGCAGCGCCCGCGCGTGCAGGAGGCACGCCTCGCCGTGGAAGTAGAAGGCCTTCGCCTGCGCGTGCGGCGCCCACGACTTGTCGATCGGCTGATGCTGCTGGAGGCTCTCGAGGGCGATGGATACTTGCTGGTAGTCCAGGCTGACCTGCACGACGCGACGAGCAAAGGAAATTATATCAGGAAAAATGTTACGGACGGTTCTGTTGATTAATTAAAGCTGATGGGATAGCTTCTAGCTTGACAGGAAACTGCTTGTTGCATGAATTATTAGTATTTTTTTCTTCCTTGAAATTTCTTTGGGTCCCTAGACTTGACCAGGCTACACAGCTAGTTAGTATACGTCCCATCTGCAGTTAATCCAGAACCTGAATCTCCTTGACATTGCATGGATTATTATAGTATACACGGTTTCGTTTCTCTGTTGTGTGGATGGAATAACCACTTGAAAGCTTCACATAGGCAGTAGCGCAAGCTCAAAACAAACTTGTATTAAGCGCGTTTCAGCAAGTGCATTGTTTAGCTCCGGAAGTTTTAATGAACAATGATATGTGTACAGTATGATATTTTTTAGTTGATTTACTAAAGTTGAAGTGATTTGTTCCAGGTAGTCACGATCGAGTACACGTACCTGGCGCGCGATCTTGGCGCAGAGCGCCGCCGCCTTGCCTCCGGCGAGGGCGAGCTCGAAGTAGCACTCGTGCGCCTGCACGAGCATGAGTCGCTCGAGCGCCGCGAGGCACGCGTCCGTCATGTGGCACAGCCCGCCGCCCTCGGGCCCGTCCGCGGCGCGGCGCACCTTGACAGCCGCCGCGCCGAGCGCGCCCGCCGCGTCGGCGAGGGCCGCGCACGCGCGCCGCACGCCGTCGACGCCGCGCCTGTCCTCCTCAGCCGCGGCGCGCGCCAGCTCCGCGGCCAGCGCGAACAGCGCCACCGCGTGCTCGGTCGCCAGCGACGCGTGCCCTGATTGACTCTCAACCGCCGACGACGCCCTGGACGCCTTCTTGTTGTTACTAGAGCTCTCGCCGGCGTCGTCCCGCCACGCGAAGCGGAGCAGCTGGTGGCTCGAAGCGCCGTTCATCTCCGCCGCGTACACGATGCGGATGTACGCGCGGAGCGCGGCGGCGGCCTCGGCGGCGCTGGCCGCTTGCCTCTTCTTGCCGCTGATGCCGTCCGAGGCGGCGAGCGCGACGACGTGGGCCCGGGCGAGCAGCAGTTTCGCGAGGTCCGTGTCCCGCTCCGCGGCCGAGGTGTCGCCCGTGAAGCGCAGCGCCTTCTTCCCGGGGAACGACAGCATCGGCATCGGCGCCGGCGCGGCGGCGGCGGCCGGCGGCGCCTTGGCGCGGCGGAACAGCGAGTGCATCGCGCGCGCCTGCTTTCCTCGTATACGTACCAGTACCAACACGCGTCGGGCGTCTGGAGAGCGGAGGAGAGTATGCAAAGGGCTGCGTTTGCGTGCGGCTCTGCCTGCTTCTTCGACCTCTGTCGCGTGGAGCTGTTAATGAAGGAAACGAGTTTGGATTAATAGATCAGAAGAGTTTGCGATTTGTGTTCGGATTAAGATGGTAATCAACTAGAGACGGAGGCGGAATAAGGGAGAGCAAAAACGAGTCGGGATGCGGTTATGCGAAGGACGGGCCCACACGGCTCTGTTAGGGCGCGTACGGCCGCGCCAAGCCAATGTCAACTGCTGCTGCTGGAGCTGGAGTAACCAGCAAGCACATATATACTTTCTTTTTTTGCGAAGGATATATACTTTTGTTTGAGGAGCTTGCAACAATAGCTAAATTCAGTAGTGCCCTGTAATAATTGCGGTGTTTGCAACAATTTATTCATAATGACATAAATGAAACAATCAAGTTTAGGTGAAGCACAGTCAAGTCTAAAAATATTCTGGGTCAACTTCCACGAAAGTTTTCGGCAATGAAGTCAACACATATAACATACATGAAAAATACCGCCCAAATGTTGAATGAGCAAAGATATATATAAATAATATAATAGATATAAAGAAGATACATGGAAATGGCAGACAAAAGATAACTGAAATTTCCTTATTGCATTTTTTTCATGAATAGGCAAATGTCTTTCATGATAGCTAGTTCATCAAACTGCCAACATGTTTGCTGAGTCCTATCAAGTATAACTAATGCTTGGCCTTCTTGGGATGTGATTTTCTTTTTCTTTTCAATGGTGCCTTGTTTACTGTGTTTGCTGAGTCGTATCAAGAATAACTAATGCTTGGCCTTATTGGGATGTGATTTCCTTCTCTTTTTCAATGGTGCCTTGTTTACACTTGTTCCATCTATTCAGTTTCGCCTTCTTTTGTTTCTTGAACTCCCTGCCCGGGTCCAAGAAGTCTTCATCACCGTCATCTTCAACCAGATCGGATTCAGAGTCATTAGCTTCATCTTCCTCGTCTGAGCTTAGGACCAAACAGATCCTCAGCATAGTGCTCATGGACCCTTTTGCCCATGTCTCCTGCTGAACTTGTCACCAATTATGTGGTTCCTCACACGATGCAGACAAAATTCACCTGCAGAAACATCAGCTCGTGAAACACATACCATGATAGTGAAAGAAAATGATGAAAGTTCAAACTAGGCATACATTTTGGAACTTATTGCACAAGAATCTGAGAATGTTGTCACTTTCAAGAAACTCAAAACAATAAACAGAAAGATGCATGTCTGTGATTGCTCTAATCACTTTTTTTTTGAGGGGATTGTTCTGATCACTTTCCTCCAACTGAAATCCAACTGAGAAGGTTATTTGTATGTGGTCTTTCTGCATAGTACACTATGAACTTGCCCCATTGACAGCAACATAGTAGTCAATAAATTCAGCTCCGTTCATTTTAGTCTTTCACGACTTATTGCGCCTGTGAGACTGTTATAGACACTGAAATACTGCTCATTTGGATGCACTTTCTGTTAATGAAAATAGATATCCAAGTGAGGCTAATTACACAAGAGAAGAAATCCAACAACTGTTGTGCCACAAGGAAATAACTAAATTTAGTATGAAACTATGAACACATAAAAACCTTTTCAAGACAAGGAAGACCATCTAAATAAACTGCAGTCTGGCCTGCCTCTCACAGGGACGAGGAGAGGGGTTCGGAGGTTTTCTCGACCTGCGTGAGAATGTCTTTTCTAATAATGCAATGCCTCGGGGTGGTCTTACCCCCGCAGGGTCGAGTTTTTTAAAAATGAACTACAGTGTTTGTGTCCCTTGATAATGCACTCTTGGCAAACATTTCTGGAACATTATCTCTACTTGTTGTTGATAAGTCAATGCACTCAGTCTGCAAAGACCCCAAAACTGAACGGCTATTATATTAGAAAATACTAATCACTTTTTTGTTTCCATCAAGGGACTTGAAAATGCATGGCAGAATGGCATTCTATATGAAAGAGCCCCAACCTACTCAGCATTTTTTTTGAACACGTACTCAACATATTTAAATATAGGCATTATAGAATATTAATGAACTCTTTGAAGCTATACATATTTTGGCAGTAACAATTAAACTACAGAATATTCTTAAATTATCAATTTTTCTCTAATGAGGAGACAAGATATAGAACTGGATATGGAATCCAATTCCATAATTCTATATATTGGATTAGATAATGAATCTAATTTAACTTAGAAATAAATAAAATCCTATATACATTTGTTTCTTCTATTTTGTTTGTATATTTTCTTATTTTCTATTGAATCCAATTCCAAAATCATTCCTTAGAAAGCCACACAAAAGATGATGGTCTTATAGACATTAAGGATATAGTCTATTCTCTCTCCTACAACTCTAGGTTATATATTTATACACAGTTTGAACTAGGCCACCAATGAATTTTCTGTAGCAAGTGCACGCTATACGCCATTTTGTTATGGACAACAAACTTTGTCCCCAGAGCAATTATCATCTACTATTGTTAGACACATCACGCAAAAGAAAAAACGAAATTAGAAGATCAGCACCATCGACTAAAGTAAACAAGCATGTGGCTCAAAAACTAAATTATATGCTTTTCATTCACAAAAATGAACTGATTTCAAAACGAAACTGAAGAATCTGTATTAATACAGTGGAATGTTCATGATACACAACCAACTAACAGGAAATGGCCATTGTTGTTCCAAGGGTCCAATGTGAAATCATGCCAAAGCATACACATGTTGTATTTGAAAGCATACGACATATTGCTCCAGGCTTGTGAATTATCATACTCATGTAGAACAGGACAAACAAAGCTCCTAAAGTGACTTGAAGTAACACGACACCTTGTGCAGTACAATTAAAAAATGTGTTGCTTTGGGGCATGTTCTCAAAGTAAAGATATTGATATCTCTATGGATATTGAGAATGAGCACTGTTAAGATATTGATATATCTCTATGAATACTGAGAATGAGCATAACTTCCATAATGCACAAGTGTATTAGGTGCTTTCTGAATAATTTACATGATAAGCGGTCAAAGTTGCATCAAGAAGACTACATTGGTGACTGAGTCAACAGTTTATTATTGTGACCACAGGAAATACTTACTGAGACGACAGAAAAACATAACAGAAGTAATTAAAAACAATTCAATTATTAACTTCTAGACTTCCAAACTTTAAAATCCACGTGCAGTTTCCGTAACAGAAATGCACAGGAAGCAATGAAGCTTTTCCCATATTTCCACGAAATTCAAATAGTAGCATGGACGATAAAGAATAACAACCATTATCATAACAGGCAAAAGATAAAAACTGAAGATTTGGCTGGCAGCTGTTCCGTCATCATCACATTGGGGACTAACATCCAATTTAAATTCCCCATGGTATGTACTTCCTCCGGATTTAAATTGTTGATACAATTGACTTTTTTAGTTACGTTTGACCATTCATCTTACTCCCTCTGGATTTAAAAAGTCAACTGCGTCAACAATTTAAATACGAAGGGAGTAATTCTTGCTTTCCTGCACTGCTCCAACAAAAAGATAACAAGGGAAAGCATCAGACAAGAAAACATCAGGCTAATATATATTATTATTGCTGTTAAAAGAGAGAAACCAAGTCCCCCATGTATGAAATAATAAGATTTCAAAAACTAAGTCTACGGAAATATTGCAAACCTCTTGGGGATACAAGTACACCTAACCGACCATCTCTTGTCAATGGGAGTACATGAACCTTCTCCAATGATAGTATGAACAATAGTTAAGGGAAACAAAAGGGAGAAAGAACCATTGGTCAAGCTAGTCAGATGCAAGATTCACTATTATTTCAAAGCATCCACAAGATTAACATGCATACAAAACTTTACTGTTGTACTGAATGGTTTCATAGGTGCTGATTCATTCCACTACAATTTAGTATCTTCACCCACAAAAGTAGCAAACAGAACCCAATGTTTGCTTCAGCTTCCCTATGGAGACTCCAAGTTCAACTCAAATAAATCCCAGTTTGCCTGACTTTCTCAGAACATGAACCATTTCAATGAAAGTTGGCATTCGTCAATAGGTAATAGGCAGCAGGCAATTGTGGTTGTGTCCTGCAATATCAACTAAGTGGCAGAAATGAGAATTCAGACAATGTCCTGCACTGACGCGTGAAAGCAAAATCCACACATATACTAGAAGAAAAATAATAAACAATTGAAGCATAGAAGATATTTCTGAGGAATTTGTTGGAGTTGGGGTCTCGAGCAATGCAGTCATCCATGTCACCTTGCTTGCGAATTGTGATGTATAAACTCTGTAGAGCTGAGTAGAAGAAGAAAAGGAACAAAAAACAATTTACACAAATTATTGTTTTGACCAATATGAGTCACGAGATTGTGTCATGCCTATTTCATTGATAATAATAAGAGACCAGATGGCAGACTACTATCCCCTGTAAATAATTCACTCATGATAAATAGTTCCACCTATTGCTTCCCTAATTAACATGTACTACCAAATGACATGAGATCTAGTTAAGCTTCAGGTATTTATCCATTCTTGATACTCATTGTTCCCAACTTGTTGCGGCAGATGCTCACGGTCGATTCTTCCTCCAACTCCCGATGCCGCTTCGCGTCTCTGTTCCATGCAAAACGGGTGCACCACACGATCAGGTCCCGTTTGCAGACCAGCAGCATGACAAGGCCGAGCTCCCTCTGATCAAACAGTGTGGCCAGCCGGTCCTCAGCGTCCCTGTCATCACCTCGTAAGTCGGCGAGTACCTCAAGTGTATCCTCCGTGAGCTTCTGGCGACGATGAGGATCGAGCTCCGGGAACGCCGTCGATATCTTTTCCTCCAGCCAACGAGCGTCGATGTCCCGAGCCTTCAAGGCTGACGGCTGCTCCTCCCAACAGCAGCGCTTAGCGGCAGATCTGCTGCCGTCGCTAGCAACGGCGGCACAACTGCTGTGGCGGGGAAAATCGACGCCGCCCGCCAGGAACAGGAGATCGGGGCCGTGGCTGTGCCTGAACTCCGGCCTGGGGATGCCGTGGTCACCGGCGCTGGGGCCGACGTCTGGCCGGCGTGCGCAATTCCTCCACCACTTGGTATGCCCCTCCGCCCCGCGGTCCGTCGGGAAGACCATGTGTGGATCATCCATGACCTAGCCAGGAGCCGCGGTCGAAGTAGGAGAACGTCGGCTGCGAATCAGCGAGCCGCGGGGAATCGAAGCAGATCCCGGCCTCCTGGGAAATCAAACAAGAGAGGAATTGATTGGGCTTGTGAAGATCAGGGATTAAAATCCCGGTTGGATCCGGCCGGTTTTCACGGATTTCGAGAATCCCGGTCTGGTCCGGTTTTATCGGGAGATCGGGATTCCGATAAATCCCGACACTAAATACTGTAGCAATTCGAGATTTCGGCCGGGAAGTCCGAGATCCTGGTCCGATTTTGACGAGAAAGACTATAGTGGGATTTCAATCTCTGGTGAAGATCCCCCTTACCCTTAGCCCCGAGCGGCGCGGCCTAGTAACATGTTGTCGTGGAGGGGCTGCTCTCTTGTAGCGTGCGTCAAACAATGAGTTGTTTATCTGTATACTATTAAACAAGTTGGCGGTTATTCCTGTGCTATAAAAAAGTTCCTAGACACCTTCATACTATGCACTTAATTTTTTATGTCCCGTATGCCATTCTGTCTAGTTTTGAAACTAACGGTGTCAAACCAGCACAGAAAATGACCAATTTACCCCCGAGGGGCCCACCTAGCTTCTTCTATTTTGAAATTGGAAACTGAAGCTTACGGTGGCCGGCAAAACTAAAAAAATAGAACACTGAAAAATAATTTTGAAACCACGTTTAAAAATTAAAAAAAATGGAAAAGAATTTTTTAGAAATTTTTAAAAATATGGAAAATTTGAGAAAAACGTGGGAACAATTATGAATCTGTTTAAAAATCTGGGAAAATTGAGGAAAATGTGGGAAAAATTATGAATATGTTATAAAATCCCCAAAAATTGAGAAAAATGTGAAAAATTATGAATATGACCATTGCATACCAACAAATAACTACATTTCACATGAAAAAAAATAGGCATGACAATTGCATAACAACAAGCAAGTATCACCAACATTCAACAAATAAGTTTATATCACACTTAGTCCACACGCAGAAAGTAGTAGTTCACTAGTTTTCATCACACCAAACCATACATACATGTCCTAAATTACATCAAAAGTAGCAGTTCCTCCACATAATTTATCAAGCTGGAGCTTCTTCTTGCTTCTGGTATTAGAAGATGGGCTAGATGGGTTGGCCATTTCAACCGGAGGCCTCCTTGGTGTATACTTCTTCATGACGGCTCGCTTCTTCCTTGGTGTCTCCACTGTCTTTGGAGAGACTCCAATGTCTTCATGAACAGCTAGATGGAGCTCATCTTGAAGAGGAAAGGGGTCATTGGATCTAGCTCCAGACCTTTTGTGAAAGCAAGTAAAAGAGATCAGTGAGGTTCTTTTTGGATCCAGCTCCAGACCTTTTGTGAAAAAGTGAAAAATCATACCTGCTAGTACTTGTTGTTGTTGGTGGCCCCTTCTTTTTGGCAGCTTTCTTCACTCTCTTTGGCTTCTGTGTAGCAGTGGCCACCGCCTCATTGTATGGGAATACCATGCCTGATGTAGGAGTGGCCACAACACTGCTACTCACTGTGTTACTAGATGATACTTTCTTCATCTTCTTCTTTGGTGGACCCCTGAAATAAACATAAACATAGAGTATGAGATAAACATGAAGTATGAGATGAACATCAAATGTAGCTATGTCTAGAAAGTGTACCTCTCAGCCTGATATGCAGCTATGTCATCTGGATTGCCATTCTTACATGTGTACCAGTGGTGTCCTAGCTGGTGGCATATTGGGCACTCATGTTGCCTTTTGCCAGTACCTCCCTCAGTGCCTGATTTCTTCCTACTACTACCTCCCTCCAAAGCTGATTTGATCATGTTGACCCTCCTTCCTCTTGCTGTAGACTTAAGCAATGGAGGATACATGAAGAAGCCATGGGTGGGTTTGGGCCACATGGACTTGTTAGGAATAGAGGGCACATAACCTTCATATGCAATTTTGAATTTCTCAATTGAATAGCACTCATCCACATAGTCTTCAAGGTTGGCCCCAGGGATTGATGTGATGTAGGCAATGGCATGTTTGCATGGTATTCCTGATCCTTGCCAAGCTCTGTAGGAACATGTCCTCTCAATTATGTTCACTACATACCTGAAGCTACTAGCTGAATCTCCCTTAGCACAAAGTTCTGCTATTCCATCAGGTGAGCATGTGATTACTTCTATGTCAAGGTTGTAGCTAGCTGCTCTCAACTTCTGCACTATGTGAGGCAAGATCTTTCCTTCAAACTTTTGGGCAACCCTTTTTCTATTATTCCATTTAATCAAGATCTTCTGTCTAATGGTATCCATCAAGTCATTCAGGTTCTGTCCCTTATGATCCTTTACCTGCCAACATAGCAATCCAATTTTTAGTTGACATAAATAAAAAAGAAATCAATGTAAAGAAAGTGTTAATCATGGAAAAACTTACCCATTTATTAAATGCCTCAGCCAAGTTATTGGTAATATAATCCACTTTAGACAATGTGGAAAACTAGCTCCTGGTCCACAATTTGTTGTGATTTTCTTGAAGCCACCTCATAGCCTCTAGTTTGATTGCAGCCATGGCTTCATAATGTTTCTCAAACATGTAAGGGCTCCAAGAATATGCACATGCCCACATGTGATCATAAAAAAATCTGTCCACTATATCTCCTTTTGAAATTCTGTACTAGATGGTACATACACTCTCTATGTTCAGCACATGGAAAAACCTGACTCACCCCATGCATTACTGGCTGCCCACAATCTGTGTTGAATGTAAGACCAACTGGGTTGCCTATGGCCTCTTTTAACCTCTTCATAAACCACACCCAATTCCAGTTGTGATCATCTACTGCACAAGCTACACACAGCTGGCCCCTAAACCTTCCACTCAAAAATGTACTATCTACTACAAGATAGGGCCTACAACCTCGTAGGAAACCATCAACACAAGCCCTCAAAGCAAAAAATAGCCTATTAAACCTTATTTTGTTGTTGATGGTATGGTGATCAATTACAACAAATGATCCAGGACTAATATCCTCTATCTGAGCCTTAAATCTGTACAGGTTGTCAAAGCTCGTGCCCCAATTTCCATAAAGTTTGTCCATAGCAATTTGCTTACCCAGATAGACTTTCCTGTAGGTTATATCAATTTTGTATCTCTCCTTCAACCTCCTTCTCAGTTCATTGGCACCCACTGTTGCATCTTCCTTTAAGTCACCAAGCACTTTTTCACCCACCCAAAACTTTGTCACTCGAACACAAGTGCGTGCCCTCCTAGTGCTGTGACAATTCTCATGCAAGTAAGGGTTCCTTGTGATCTGCCAATTTAAACATCAATGGTCAATTAATACATAAAAAAAGACATCAATGCATATTAAGTGTTACAAAAACATTACCTGCACCGTGACTCCATCACTCAAAGTTTTGGTATGAATTCTCCATCTACAACGCACATTCTTGACACTGCAATACACCCTATACCGAGATGTATCAGCCTTTTAAATGCCATATTGGAATTCATATTTCATAGCATGTGTAGCTAAAGCCAACTTAAAAGCTTTCATGTCTGAATACATAGTGCCTACTGCCATAGGAGGACCATTGTTATCATATTCGGCATCAGGTTTTTGTGGAGGCTCTCTATCTATAACAATGTCATCTTCCTCTATTTCCTCATCAGACAAAGAATCATTTGGATCTACTTCATCTACCTCTACTTCTTCATCTAACATAGTGTTTGGTTCAGATTGACTACTGTGAATAGGAGGTGCTGGATGTTCAGGACCAATGTCAATATACAAGCATTCATCATTGACACCGACATGCTCATTGGATGGGTTTGGATTAGCAAGAAAATTATCATCATCAAGGGATATTTCTACTGAATAGCCATCACCAATTTCCCACTCTAAACTGTCAGGAGGCTCGCTACCCAAGCCGGCGTCCATCCTATAGATGAACAACACATGCTCAGCACATATGCATACATATATACGAGTAAGGAAATGAGTACAAAGGCTTTTACCTGCTAGGGACAGAGGCACAGAGGAGATGCAGGGGCCTCAGACTCGTCTCCTGGTTGGCCTTGGGCTGGTAGACCTCGGGCAGGGGAGATGCAGGGGCCTCGGACTCATCTCCGTGTGGCCGTGGTGGCAGGGGCCGTTGCGGGCGGTGTGTGGAGGGGGTCACCGCGCGTGGAGGGGGCCGCTGCCGGTGGCGCGTGGAGGGGGCCATGCCGGATCTCGGCCTCGTCGCACGTGGAGGGCACCGCGCGTGGAGGGGGCCGCGGTCGGTGGCGCGTGGAGGGGGCCACGCGTGGAGGGGGCATGGACGGCGGTGCGTGGGAGAGCTGCTGATGGCAGCGGCGGCGGATCTTTGGCCTCGCCGGTGGCGGCTAGGGTTCGTGTCCTTGCTTCGTCCCCCCCACCCAAACGAGAGAGCGGTTCCCACGGCCAAAGACCCAACAGAGTGAAAATCAAGGACCTGAAACAACCAAGGGCAAAAGAGTCATTTTTCTATGTGGGTCATATATATCAGATCAATGAAAACGTTAGAATGACTCCAAAACTGGACGGAATGGCATACGGGACATTAAAACTTGAGTGCATGGCATGGAGGTGTCTGGGAACTTTTTGGTGGCGCATACAGGTAAACAACTCTCGAACAGTCCGCCTGGGAGAAGGATGGTGATCAGCCTGCGTCCGGCGATGCCATGTTGGCGTTGGATCCGTTCCAGAGTCGGAACTGAAAAAGGTTGGAGAAGGGAGAGACGACAGGGTAGCATAGTTAACATAACGGGTCGGTTAACCAGTAAACCATCTAAGACCGGTCGGTTAACAAGTATAACCTTCCTATCAACATCAAAACAAGTATAACCTTAACCAGTCATCAACTGTCACTTCATTAAATCAAATTTTATCCGATTGACCAGTTCTACCGGTTGGAATAGTTACTTAAATCTTGGTCGTAACTCATAACAGATGCAAGAAAAATTGTACTAATATAAAATAGAGTATTGTTAATTTTTAATCAGCTGAAAGCTTGAATTCTAACTATTGAAAAATATATTTTCTCTCTTTACTAATATCTATAATCATACTAGCAAAGTTTGTGCATTGCAACGAGATTCATACTATATAGACACATATATATTTGATAAATACAGTTTAACAATAACTTTATTACACCACAAAAGATAATACATATATTCTTCTAAATTATTTGTTGATGTCCTGTATAATTTTTTTATTGATGATCATTTATGTTTTTATTAATGTAGGATAATAATATGAAATATACTATATCCATAAATGAAATAATAGAAATAATCTTATTTCTTAATATACGAACAATACAAATTGAAGAATTGTTTTATCACTGCATATACATATAATTATAAATTGAGTTATGTATAGAGAACATAACATCAATTGAGGATCAAGCAAGAAATTCGAATATAGTTGTCATGTAACAAATTTGAATATACTTTCTTTTTATGTCAACATCTACATTTGAATATGGGAAAATTCCAAAGAACCACTCCCATAAACTTTAATACCGTAGCTGCCACCGAAAAAACTAGGAACCTGTCGATGCCAGCGTTAGTAAAATTAAATCTTTCTTGTACCATCGCCGTTGCATCCGTTAGCTAAAACTGTCAACCAATTTTCGAAATACCAGCCATGCCCTTTAAGTGTATGACTCAAGTGAGCGACTCCCATGCCGGCACCGAACTGCCTCGATGCCCGACTCGCCCAAGTCGCTCCGCATGGAAGAGATAACGCCGACGAACCCTAGCCGCCGCCACTGAAGAAGTCCCCGACATCCTCCATGAATCGCTGCTAGAAATCAAATCGCTCCTCCCTCCCATCCACCCCACGCCCCAAATCATCGATTTGCTATTCCTGAGGAAGATGGATTCGGCAGGAGGAGGTGTCGAAGAAGGTGGCGGCGCCGGGTCTGTTGCATCCGCGGGAGAAGGTGCTCTGTTGCCTACGGGTGGTGGCGCCGGTTCTGTTGCCTCCGTAGGAGGAGGTGCTCTATTGCCTCCGAGTGGCGGTGCCGAGTTTGTTGCCTCTACAGGAGGAGGTGCTCTACAAGATTCGCGTCCTCCTGGAGTCTCTCATGGCCTTCAACTGGAACCTGGCCTAACTTCAACAGAGCTCACGGACAGGTGTGTTTATCTGTGCTCCACCCCTTTTTGTGTTGTCGGTGTTTTATAACATGTATTTTGGTAGCATTATGTAACATATAGTTGTCTTCACCTTATTGATAGGATAAACCCAACATCAAGTGAAATGCTAGCTCATACTGATATTTGTCCACTTGATAATTATCTTATCAACCCGTTCCCAATGTTTGAGCATGTTGGTGTCAACGAAGAAGTGATGTATGGTGAAGAAGTGCATGAGGATGAAGAGGAGGAAGAAGTAGAGGAGCTGCCTAGGCATGACAGTAACAATGATGCTTCAGATGCAAGTGAAGATAATGAGGATGATGAAGACTGGGTTACAAAAGAGTCAGGACCATCGGACATACCTAAGATTGCATATGATAAAAATGATCCACCTATGCACGTCGGAGCCACCTATTCTTCCATTCATGAGCTCAGAGTTGCACTATGTCAACATGCTATCAAATATGAATTTGAGTACGACACAGAGAAGACGGATCCTGACAGGCTGAGAGCTTATTGTTCAGACAAGAGAAAAGGCTGCAATTGGAGAATTCATGCATCAACATTGGAAGATAGAAAAACCATAGAGGTAAATATCTATAGGTGCCAAATTATTGTTTTCTTTTTTTCCCTCTTATTTGACCAAACAACCATTCTAATAGTTGTGTATACGTGTCAGGTGAAGAAGAATCCATGTCGACACACATGTGGAAGTAGACAAAGAAGCAAGAGAATAAAACATGCAACAAAGTTTTGGATATGTGACAAAGTGATGGATTGGGTGAGGGAGAATGCAGCTGTTGGTGCCAAAGAGCTTCAAAGAAGACTTCTTGAGACTTACTTTGTGGAGATTAACTAGAAAAGAGTGCATGCAGGGTATCAACTTGCACTTGATAAAGTGTATGGAGATTGGAGAGGTAGTTTTGACATCTTGTACAATTGAAAAGCTGAGGTAGAGAAGAGGAGTCCTAGCAGTGTGGTCATTATTGAGCATCACATAGTGAGGTAGAAGCACCACTTTCAAAGAATGTTTGTTGCTTTCAAGGCTTGTGTAGATGGTTTTCTCAATGGTTGTAGGCCTTATCTATCCATAGATAGCACCTTTCTAACTGGTAGGTTTAGAGGCCAATTAGCTATTGCATGTGCTATGGATGGGCATAATTGGCTCTTTCCAGTTGTATTTGCAATAATGGAGTGCGAGGATGGAGAAAACTGGGAGTGGTTCATGCGAAAGCTACATGACTACATTGGTGACCCTATAGGCTTGGCAATTTGTACTGATGCAGGAAAGGGACTTAGTGCAATTAAGATTGTATTTAGGATGGCAGAGCACAGGGAGTGCATGAGGCACTTGGTAACAAACTTCAACAAAAAGTTTCATGGCAGGGTGTTCGATGAGAACTTGTGGTCTGCAACATATGCATGGGAGCTAGATCAGCATGAACAACACATGTCCGAGATGGTTGCAGCAAATCCTGAGATAGTCAAATACCTTGATGAAAATCACCCTAATCTGTGGACAAGAAGCAAATTCAATGAACTCACTAAGGTTGACTATGTGACAAATAACTTGGCTGAGAGTTTCAATAGTTGGATAAGGAAGTTCAAAGCAATGAATGTGTGTGATCTGGCTAAAAAGCTTAGGCAGAAACTAATGGATAAATTTGATTAGAGGAGGAGGATTGGTAGAAATATGGGTGGTCTGATCCTGCCACACATTCATAGGGATTTGAAAGAGAAGAGCCATGGATTGCGGTATAGGATTCAACGAAGTGGTGATGATGTAGCTGAAGTGTATGGAAAGCACTGGACCTTCACTAAAGAGCTTGTGGACTTCAAACATGTGGTTGATCTAGAGGCAATGACTTGCACATGTAGGGAATGGTAGATTTCAGGTAAATCATGTCTCCATGCTATAGCTTTCATCACATATCTTAGAGAAGAAAACCTTCAGCGTTATGTGCATATTAGCTACACAATTGAAAAGTTTAGAGCTACATATAAGGGAATGGTACCTGCTCTGATTGGTAAGAAACAATGGCCCAAGATCAACAAGGGTTTCTTCTTGTACCCACCATTGCTTAGAAGATCTGCTGGTAGGCCAAAAGTTCATAAGTACAAGGGTTCTCATGAACCTGGGGCCTCTAAGAAAAAGAGGAGAGGAAGTGCACATGAATGCCAAATCTGTCACAGGCATGGACATCACTGGAACACTTGTAAAGATGGAAATCCTGAAGATAAAGAAGCACTTGCTTTGTTGGCAGCTCAAAGGTGTGTATTATACAAATTTCCTTTGAAGCACAAACACCATATCTTATTGCACAAAAAAATGATATTTATTGTTGTATCTTTCCCTTGTAGAAAAGCTGAACAGAAAAGAAAGGCACAAGAAAAGGCAAGTATTGAAGGCAGCAGTAAAACAAAGAGGTAAAGAAAAACTACACTAATCAATCTTTGCTTATGTCAATTTATTTTTTTATTGGTCATTCAATCTATTTTGTAGGCCACGGTTAGCTCCTATAGCAACTCAAGTTGAAGTGCCACCAACTTGTCTACCTCTTGTTTCATATGGTGCATCATCTGGTCAGTCAGCAAGTGCAACTGAAGCTTCAAAGATGAAAAAGAAGGATAAGGGGACTGCTCAAACAACACCAATTGTGGTATCTTCTTGTGCAGATAGCCCTGCCATGTCGACTAGGAGTAAGAAAAGGGGTGAAGAGAGTCCAGCTATAGGGACTAGGAGCAAGAAAAAGCTTAGTCTATGATGTGTGGGTGTTTATTTTAATATTTTGGGTCATATGTAAAGAAGCGCCAACTTGTTTTACTCACTGATGCATGAGTTACGTGGTTACAATTGTCCTATTTATTTTGGAAGGGCACACTTAACTATATACTCTTTAAATGTAATAATATTCTATGACGGATGAAAAATCACTGTTGTCAGACTTGTCCTTTTGAATGATCATGAAAAATAAGTGCTCAGTTTGTGACTGCAATCAGTGTTCATTTGATGGCATGTGGATTAATTTACCATGTTTTATGTCTAACATGTGCCCAACGGAATAGGAAGGGCAAATAGGTCTTTTAGAGTGCCTCTGTTACAAAAATCTGCGGTAACATAGTCAATAGTGGTATCAAAGGGACAAAATTTAACTGTCACTGTCATTGACAGGAATTAAGTTTTTTAGGTGGCACGTGAGAGATTCAAGTTTATGCCAATGGTTCTCAAGAAATTTTTCCTTTGAATATTGCTAGAAATATCAAATGTTTTGTAATTTGAATACTTCTACAATACATGCTCTAAAAACACCTGCATTTGACCTGCCCAGTACAAAATCTTTTGAAAAATAATGTACAAACTGATGCACTAAGACCCATGATAATGTTGAGAAAAACACTTATAAATAATTTTCATGCATTGAAGAACAAGATTCAACTTTTATTAATTAGCATTCAGGAGAAAAAAAAACAATTACCCGTAGGATCCAGTGCACCTCGCCGCCCGCCGATCACCATTGGTGGAGTTTGGTTCCAATTCTGTAACGACAAACGCAAACATTTTCAGGTCACACTGGTATAGCAAACGGAATGGAATAATACAGCTTTTGTTTGGTTCAATCTCTGTGACGAAATGGAGGTGTAGGTCATTCTTCTTCCTCCGCTCAGCGCGTCAAGACCCTTTGCCGGCCACGATTAGATGGAAGAACACCCTCCCTGGTCAAGGCGGTCTTCAAGAAGACAACAAGAAGTCTCGGTATATAGAGCACGAGGTCGTCAAGCCAGAACAACGCAGCAAGGCAGCAACGGGGAAGAAGAGTGGATCCAGCTTCATGGCGGTAACTGCTGGAGAGGCACCGACGTGAAAGAAGAGGAGCGCATCCAGCTCCGTGGCGGCAGCGACGACGAGTGCAAGCATTGCGATAGGAAGGATCCGGTCCTCCATGCAAAGGAGGAGGCAGTGGCGTTATGGTGAGGAAGCCGATACAAGGACGAAGATTTGATAAAGAAGACCGATCGGTATCAATTTGATTAGAGCATCTCCAGCAGTACTCTCAAACAAAACTCCTACTCTATTTTTTAAGAAAAAATAACTCCATAGACTGACTACTTGTACTCTCATTTTATTACTTAGGCGCGGCGCGCGCCAGCTCCGCGGCCAGCGCGAACAGCGCCACCGCGTGCTCCGTCGCCAGCGACGCGTGCCCTGCTTGACTCTGAACCGCCGAAGACGACGCCCTGGACACCTTCTTGGTATTACTAGTGCTCCCGCTCTAGCCGGCGTCGTCCCGCCACGCAAAGCGGAGCGCGGCGGCGGCATCGGCGGCGCTGGCCGCCTGCCTCTTCTTGCCGCTGCCGTCCGAGGCGGCGGCGAGCGCGACGATGTGGGCCCGGGTGAGCATCAGCTTCGCGAGGTCCGTGTCCCGCTTTGCGGCCGAGGTGTCGCCCGTGAAGCGCGGCGCCTTCTTCCCGGGGAACGACAGCATCAGCATCGGCGTCGGCGCGGCGTCGGCCAGCGGCGCCTTGGCGCGGCGGAACAGCGAGTGCATCGCGCGCGTGCCTGCTTTTCTCATATACGTACCACTACCACCACGCGTCGGGCGTCTGGAGAGCGGAGGAGACAGGAGAGTATGCAAGGACGGCGTTTGCGTGCGGCTCTGCCTGCTTCTTCGACCTCTGTCGCGTGGAGCTGTTAACGAAGGAAAGGAGGTTGGATTAATAGATCAGAAGAGTTTGCGATTTGTGTTCGGATTAAGATGGTACTCTCTCCATTCTGTATTTGTTGTTGTTAGGACAAGTCAATTAAGCTGACTCCAATAATGGAGTGTATTTCCGAGAGGCAAAATCGCCTTTCCCTTGCGTGAATAGATGCACATCGGTGTTTTCAGCGACTCTAACAGAAAAGGCACTTTACAGAGGCAAAACTTGCTCGCGTTCGTGCCGTATCCTCCACGGCCTGCAGGAGGCGGAACTGGAAGCGGTGGCGGAGCATAGTGTCGGGTGGGTCTGCTGGAGGCGAAGGCGGAGCTGGAGGCGCGGGCCTGCAGGAGTCGGAGCTGGCGGCGCTTCAATCCCAGGGACGCGCGGGACACCGCCGAGCTCCTCGACATGTGCGCCGGGGTGCTACAAGACAAGCACGCCTCCACACGCGAGGCGGCGCCCGCGAGCTAAAGAAGCTCCCGCTCTGTGCCGACGACCCTCGCCGGAGGAGCTGAAGGCGGCCCAAATCCGTCATCGGCCTGCACGTCGCCGGCCGCTCGCCCAAATCCGCCCCCACCGCGCCGCCTCCACCGCGTCGCTTCCCTCCTCGACTGCGCCGCCTCGATCGCGTCGCCTCCACCGCACCGCCCTCTACCCTGTCGCCTCCCTCCTTGACCGCGCCGCTCGCCCAGATCCACCGGCCGCGCGCCTCCCTCCACCGCCCCGCCCTTCGCCGCCTTCCCTCCCGCCGCCCTCCACCGAGAGAGCGTGAAGGCGAGATTCATCGCCAGCGCCTCCTCCCTCCAGCGCCGTCGTCCTCCATGCGTCGCCCTCCAGCGCCTTGGTCGTCCCCGAGCTCGTCCGCCGCCGCCGGGTCCATGGCCGCCCCTGAGCTCACCGCCGCCGTTGTGCCCGCGCCCACCCCTGCGCCCACGCTCGCCGCCGTCAGACCAGCCCAGCCACGCGTCGCCTTCTCCTCACATGGCTCGTATGTATAGATGGAGAGAGGAAGTGCAATTTTACATCTCCTCTCTGCTGGAAGCTAAAAATAGTTCTTCTTTTGCTTTCTATTTTGGAGATGTTTTGAAGAGACACACTGTTATAAGAGAGGCATAAATGGATTTGCCTCTTTCCTATTGGAGTTAGTCTTAGTGGAACTAATTAGCTTGTTCTTACGATAAGAAAAATAGAATAAAGGGAGTAATCAACAAGAGATGGAGGCGAAATAAGACCAGTTTTAGTAGAGTCTTTTATAAGCATTAAATGTTGTGTTATATATGCATTTTTTGCTGATATAACATGATAGTTATAAAGAGAGAGAAGATTTTCTTTCATTCCATGTGAGAGGTCTTTCATTGGGATAAAAGAATATTGGCTCACTTACCTAAAAATATATTTTCGAAAGAGTGCAACGAAAAGCTCCACTGAGACTACTCACCTAAGTAAGAGAGCAAAACGAGTCGGGATGCAATTATGCGAAGGGCGAGAAGAGGGATGGGCCCACACAGTTATATTAGGGCGTGTGCGTACGGCCGCGCCAAGCCAATGTCAACTGCTCTGCGACGATGTGGAGTATCCAGCAAGCACATACTTTTGTTTGATGAGCTTGCAACAATGGCTAATTTCAGTAGCGCCCCGTAATAATTGCGGCGTTTGCAACAATTTGATCATAATGGCATAAATAAAACAATCAAGTTTAGGCGAAGCACAACAATCAAGTTTAGAAATATTTTGGGTCAATTTCCATAAAAGTTTTCAGCAATGGGGTCAACACATATAACATACATGAAAAATACCGCCCAAATATTGAACGAGCAAAGATATATATAAATAATATAATAGATATAAAGAAGATACGGACAAAAGACAACTAAAATTTTCTTATTGTATTTTTTTCATAAATAGGCAAATGTCTTTTATTATAGCAAGTTCACCAAACTGGCAACATGTTTGCTGAGTCCTATCAAATATAACTAATGCTTGGTGCCTTGGCCTTCTTAGGATGTGATTTCCTTTTTGTTTTCGATGGTGTCTTGCTGACTGGTTGGCACTTGTTCCATCTATCCAGTTTTGCCTTCTTTTGTTTCTTAAACTTGTTGTCCGGATCAAAGAAGTCTTCATCATCGTCATCTTCAACCGGAATGGACCCATCCTCATCCAGTTCTTGATCATCTTCTTCATCTTCATCTTCATCTTTCTCGTATGAGTTTAGATCCAAATCCTCAAACAAATCCTCATCATCATGGTTTAAGTATATGTTTCTTGTTCTTCTCCTTCACATTTGTGCATCCCCAGTGAGGGTATAAATATGTTTACACAAGAAGAAACTGAAAATGGAATACAAAAAAATAGGAACATACTCGGATTTCTTCTTTTCAGCCAACATATTCTTACTGAAAGCAATGGCAATGGCACTGCCAACTTCATCCAGCTCATCTTGTTGCTTCGGCGCTGATAACCTCCATGAGAAGGTTGAAGATTGAGCATACAATGACACTGATTGGGAAGAGGGAATTAGTGAGGACTATGCCGTTACTTGTGATTTGCACACAATACTAAATTGAGCCACATGCTAGAATATATAAATGCAAAGGGTATATGTTTGTTTGTTATACGAGGTTAAACATGGATGAAACCAACTTAGTCTCGTTGAGAGCATTCATCCTGTAGTAACATAGTGTGTACTTTTCGAGAAAACTATATTGTTCTTCCTTCTCGGTCTGCCGGGAAATGAATATTATAAATCAACTAGATGGCTACTCCGCGTATTGTCACGGGGACATGAGGCAATAACATTATAGGGGATTGTGAGTAAAAACAACATTTTAAAGTCACAAATTGGTGTGAAAGTTTGCAAGTGATATTTTAAAAATTATTGAGAGAGTCGTGCATGGCGCTTCAAAAATAACATTGATGCTACATGCATTGGTCGATGAGGCCGGGATTTTCTTTAATATATTTCCTTTTCGGAAAATGGTGCTTTAGTTACTTGATATTTTAACATCTGTCTTTTTAGAATTTTATAAATTATGATGTTGACGATTCAAAAGGAAATGGCATAGAGCTTGAATCACTTTATGTCTCGGATAAATATTAGAAATGTCACATAGCATGTTATAATACTAAAGCCTGAATCCCTTTCGAGTGGGCCCTGTCTCGCTCAACCCCCACAAGCGAGTTCGAGCATGTCCTGTCTCGCCCGATCCCCACGGGAGTGCGTTCACAATAAAATAAGGGCACTTTCCCTACGTCGGCCATGATGATGCACGCGCGTGCCGCATAGTACTGCTGACGATAGACGACGTTTTGTTAGTCTTCACCAGTGTCCAACCCGCCCTGACGGAAATGGGGCGACGTGATGCTGCCTTCCCCGAGAGTCATGGGAAGGAAACATGGGATTTGACAGTGCTGACTGGCCGCAATCTAATCTGACGAATATAAGCCAAATGCTAAACGATGACACACTCTACCCACTAGGGGGGGGTCGAATTCCGGTCGACCCACCCGATTAAATATGATATGGGTTGGACAGAGCGAAAAGTCAACAACTACCAACGGCCACCCAACAGGGATCCTTAAATGCCACGAACGAGCATGAGGCTACAATGTCGGTTAGCCTTGTAACTGTTTGCACCTTCCCCAATCATAATCATTGCTATGTAAGCTGAGGCAACCAGAAGCGTAATGATGCCCATCCCTTGCTTTGAGGGATGAATTAGTCGAAGAGGTACGTCATGCCTCAAATAATGGCTACAATATCGACAGGACATCACCGATTGATAGGAGTCGATGGCACACGTCGACTCAGCACGATAATAAATTACCGTGGCGTGAAACCTGGGGAGTACTACCCACGACGGCCAACGCTCACTCCTCCGACTAAATACATAGCTATTCTCTCTCCCTTGCTCTCTCTCTAATGAGGCCTAACCCCTTGAAGTATAAAAGAGGTGGTTTCTTCTTCTTCGCCCAAGTCTTCTCCATTCACACGCTCACAAAGAGAAGCACGCCCTTACGCTCTCACACTCGTAAGCACCAAAGACTTGGAGCCCTGCCTCCTCTCTTGCCATCGTTGTACCTTCCTTGTACTCTCAACTTAAGTAACATGAGTAGCCTGGAAATGGACGTAGAGGTTCTTCCTGAACCAGTATAAACCCTTGTATCCTCTTGCGATCCATCTGCCCTTAAACGCGTAACACACAAAAATTTATTAGCTGATGATACAAAACATCGAGAGTTGGCACGCCAGGAAGGGGATCTTGCGTATTTTGTCCGTCAACTCAAAAGGCACACATGGCCAACATTGCCACTTTCTAGGCCCTGGCTCCTCAGCGTATTGGGGGACCCTTGACGTCATCGCCATCACGGAGGGAACCCTGCTGCATGTCAACGCACCGATGCCTCCCCCCGCTCAAGATGCCCTTGGCACCATCACCGAGGTGACGCCATGGACGTATTTCATTGACATAGACTCACTGGCTCCCAAGGACCCATGGCCGCTTGACATCCTCAGCGAGCGCCTGTGTGTGACACCCCACCCGGGGGTGCCCCGTGATTACCTTACCAATCCCTGGATCAATAGTTGGTACACACATATAAATGATATACAATCGATTTATGACCTTTATTAAGTCCGCGTAGGGACGATACATGCATACAAGTTCTACATTACAAATAAAAGGGATTGATCAAGCCAATCCGAATTAAAGAAAATATGATCAAGGCTTCGATAACTCCACAGGCAAACTCGGACATAGGATGTGGTCTACTCGTCGACTTCAATGGGTTCTCTATTTTTTGCTAGTTTTAACAAAATGAGGCAAGATTGAGTACATAAGGTACTCCGCAAGTTCTACCTCTAGCATGGGATATATTCGTGCATTTGGGAGAGTGGGACAGGAATGGGGCAATGGTCATAGTTTTGCAGAAAAGCACGGATGCAGGGGCTCACTATAGAACCAAAGGAGTTTTTGAGTGAGGAAAAACAATTTTATAACTTTTAGTTGGTTGGTTCTAAAGGAGATTACGATCGATCCCAACAGTTCCCATATTTTAGTTGAGCCTTCTGACACACAGTCATAACGACTCTGGCACACCTTGCTAATACCTTTCACCAAAACACGAGTGTATACTACACACACTCACACATCAAAGATTTGCTAATATCGAGAGCCCAATGAATTGGTGTGTCATGACCAGTGACAACGGACATCCGAATTATTTATTGATAACTCTGCAGAGCTTAGTACATTATATCCACAGGCTATGCGCTCTTGCGCACGGAGACACATAATGCTCCCGCTGCACCCAGGCACGCCCACAAGTCTACCACGGATCTCAGGGGTTCCACAACTATGACACACAGTCATATCACCAATGATGACACACAATTATATATTCTTATCAAATACTGAACTTATCACCACTTGCATCACAACCAACCCCTGAGTCCATTCCTACTTTGCCGGGTGATACTTCCTTACTACGTAACCCAGGTTCCGTGTTAGTCCCACCCATACAGGTTCTGTGGTCGTACTAAAAATTTCACCAAGTTTAGGTCTTGCTATCGGTTCTTATGCGGCAGGGCGAGCACTCATCCACGACTGGTGGACCTACACCGAAGACACATGACCAAGTATTCTGCAACAGTACTAAGGAGTCTCGCCCACGACCAAGTCTATCCCACCCAGCTTCATCTTAACACAGTTAATTTAACACCCATCCATTCGCATGCATACCACCAAACACATTTTCACACATTTTATAAAACTTGGCAGTGTAGGAGTATAGTTATCAGGGTATACTAGCAAACATGGAGTTACCATAGTGTTGCTAATAATAGCTTCTTAGGGTTATCAGGGTAGTGGGATATCAATCGGCCAATCAATGATCTAGGGTTCATATCTTATATAGGTGATAAGAATGCTAGTTTTCACATAAGTGAGTTTTAACTAAGCAATCATAAAGTAACAAGCAATAATGCATATAAGAAGTAGGCTCTAAGTTGGGTGCATTTTCAAAACAATAGGAGCAATCGTGATCAAGGAATAGGTAGAGCTTGCCTCAAAACGCTATCCCTCTTGACTAGTCTTCACGTATCAGGGCGTTGAGTCTTTCCTTGCGTCTTGTGCTTCGGGCTCGTGCGTTGATTCCGGATCTCCTGGTGCTTCCTTGGGCTTCAAGTAGTCTAACGCATAAATCTACGCCTTATAAATAAACTATCATGAAAGAAAATAAAAATAACAAGAAACTAACAATATTAAAAAAAACTCCAAATAAATGGAGCAAAAGAGAACTTACTGTAAAACAACACAGGTTTTGGGCTAGGAACGGCTTATGAGGTCTTGGACAGGTCCTACGAGCAGTACCACTGGGTACTACACACTGAGATGAACCCGTGACGGAAAGAATTGCTTAAAACAGAGCTACAGTTTGAAAGATATGACTTTTTAAAGGTTCCATGGACTTGTCTACAATTTCAGAAAGTTATATGGACCTTTCTGTAATTACTAAAAAGTTCATGGGCTTGGTTGTTAGAAGTTGGGGGTTGAAATGTAATTACAGAAAAATTGGGGTACCTTTATGTAGTTTTCTGGGCTAAAACATAAATAGGCAGAAAGTCAGGGGGCTAGGTGTACAATGGTAGGGCCTGGGATTTTCCAGGAATTATTTTTATATGGGAAATAGGATTACTACATCATGCTGATACAATAAAGGGGCTGAGGGATTTATTTCTGTACTGGAAATTTTATGGAGGTCGTGGACTGGGGAGGGGCTTTGGTCTATGGGTCCACGATGAGCCGATTACACAAGATCGGTTTACAACCGTAGATCCGACGATTGGGTGGCTAGGATTTAAAATAGCGAAAAGGGTATTTGTCTTTTAATCCTAGCCGTAGGTGGGAGGATGGACGAGCGAGGGCGAGCGGGGGTGGCGCTCGGCTATCGGAGACGGAGAGGGTGTCGGCGCCATGGGCGGAGCTCGCCGGTGCACTGGTTTTCGAGTTCTGGTGGCTGAGCTTCGATGCGATGTGTTGCAAAAGGTAGCGGGCGAGGTGCTGCACCTGCGGGGCACGAGCGCGAAAGGTCAGAAGGCCGAGAGTAGGCTCGCGTTGAGGGGGGAAAAGAAATGGGAAGCTCTGTAGGTGGCGTGTGTGGCGACGAGGGGGGGGGGGGGCTCAAAGTGAGGTGCTTCAGAGCGGGGTGAGCTGTTGTAGGAGCCGGGCGATACCTTATAGCAGAGGGGGGAGGAAAATGACGGCGAGGCACAAAATGCGTGGCACGGTGTACAGGGCCGAATAGGGCGGTGTTGATGGCAAGCGAAAGACGACATCGACACATAGAGCACGTGGTGTTGGTGTTGTGAGATTTAAAGGCGGCACGGTGTCACACTAGGTCCTCGGGTGCTAGCGCGCACGTGACAAGACCCATCCCTGTGCTGGCTTTAAAGGGCATGGCGACGGTGTGCGGTGTGCGATCGCGTCATGTGGTAGACGGCGAGTAGAGCTGGGTAGTGTGATGGCTTGGTCGGGACGTGGGCGCACAGGGCGGCTAGTGTGTGTGTGGGAAGGAGGGGTTGATGGCATTGTGTTTTTCGAGAGCGAGTAATGGCGGTGGTTAACAGTGTGCTTGTCCGGGCGCGCGTGAAAGCAGGCAGAGGCGAAACAACGACGGCAACAAGGCGACGAGGGAGGAGGAAAGGCGTAGCATCGCCGGGTTGATGGGAAGCAAGGGCGGTGGGGTCCAGGCGAAGTTGACGGCTGGTAGTGACACACGTGCATGCTCAAGGAAGAAGAAGAGGAGGGCAGGCCGGTTGGGTTGCAGGGCGTTGGGCCGAGGAGGAGAAGAGGGCGTGAAGTGTTAGTTGGGTCGATGTGACATCCCATATCACAAAATGGAACTTAACCAAATTCAATGTTAGTTAAAGGCTAATTAAAAATATAATTAATCAAGATGCCCAAAAATAAAGGAAGAAATTAAATAATTAAAATCCAGAATATCCAAATAAAGGCCTTTCTCAAACATCACAAAAACCCATGGAAGTACCCCCAATGTTTCTGCATATTCTAAATGGCCACATTAAAAGAGAATTTTACCAGAATTTGTGGTAACCATTTAGCACCCTTAAATATTCCTCTAAAATCAGAAAAGAGTATTTCTGTTCTAGAATTTTCAAAATTAATCTAAGCCAATTCAGCTGATGCACCCAAAAGAAAAGTTGGAGCACATGTTTTCCTGGGCTTACACAAAAATCGGTGTGAAGTTTGGAGCACGTAAACGTGGTGAATTTTGGCCAAACTCGAGCCATGTTCAAAGTCAAGCCGAGTCAACCCCTTCTCTTCTCCCCTGGCCAACCCAAAACCGACACCGAGTGTACTCCGATTCCCTGTGCCACCGCCGATCACTGCCGCTCCCCCATGCCGGCCACTGCTCCTCCATCTCCTCTCCTGTGCCACCGGCTGAATTGAAACCCCGGCGCCGGCGAGCCATTGCCTGGCCGACAGCACGACGCCCCCCTTTCTCTCTCGCTCTCTCACTCCGGTCGGGACAAAAGGAGCCACTCACTCGGCGTGCCTCTCCCAGCTCTCTCTCTCTGCTCACACTCCCTGTGCAACTTCTAGGAATCCTCTCTGCAGCACCAAGTGCCTCTGCTCTCTCTCTCCCTTTCTCTCCCTGGCAAACCCGAGACAGGGCCCTGTTTTCCCCACCATGGTCGCCGCCAAGAACAACTCCACATAGGTAGCTTCCCCCCCCCTTCCTTTCTTTCACAAATCGGTACGCCAAGGACCCTTCTCGCAGCCCCCTAATCGTTTTCCTCCCTCGTGCAGCGAGCTCGCCGGAATTTGGGAAGAACCGAGCCGCCGCCGTCGGAACCCTCCACCCCACCGACGAGAGCCCGCCTCCGGCCTTCTTCCACGACGCCTACCCTCATCGGCCTACGGTGAAGCTCTCCGACCAAGCCCCGGCCTCCCTCTCCCTCGGCACCGTGGCGTGAACCTCGCCGGAGCCTTTCCCGCCGCCACCCGTTGTCGCCGTCAACCTCCAGTGAGCCCCTCTTTGCTCCGACCCCCGCCTCGGGACCCTCACAGCATGGGGACCATTTCGGGGTGCAAGCTGGCCCCGGCCGTGCCACCGATCGGCCGCTGGGCCGAGCTCCCCGTCGCCGGCCGCCGCGCGGGCGCGCGCGCTCTGGGTTAAATTCAAACATGATGGCAGTTCTGTAAATAGCAGTAAACTTTGGTTTAAACTTTGAAATTCCATAACTCGTGAAATAAAAGTCCAAAAATGATGAAACCAATTTTGTTCGACTTCTAAAACCCCTCTCTACCAGAAAAACAAGTTGAAATCCAAGGTTATTCAGTAAATTATTTATTTAATTTCCTAAAGTTACAACCCTAAATTGCTTAATAAATTCATAAGTAATTATGTATAAATGGTAAATTCATGAAACTTGCTTAGTGATCATTTCATGGTATACCTAAACTTTCTGCAAAAGCACATTTCTATTTATATGCATATTTTTAGTATTATTGCATAATCTTTATTTTTAGTAATTGAATTTATGTAAGTTATTGGCTAGGAATTTAATTATGAAATTTGGTATTCCTGTCCCTTATGCACTTGTACACTCCTTTAAAATTTCATGAAAAATATGAAGCAACTTAAGTATACTTTTGCTGTCGAGTTGATCATTTGATAGTTAAATTAGGAATTTTCCATATGAATCTTGCTTTTGGTGTGCATTTTAGTAAAAGTAAGAATAAAATTTATTTCTGGAATATTCATGAAGAATAATTCATCTTAACCTTACAGTAGAAATTATTATCTCCATTTATATGCTCTTGGTTCCTAATTAACTCTATGTACATAGAGCTAAGTATGTGATTAACTTTGTCATTGTATGTATAGTGCTAGCCTTTACATATGGCCACTTAGCTAAGTGCTTAAAAATAAACTTTCTGAAATTTAGGCCTTAGTACTATGTTTTCATGTCATCATCATCATGTAGTGCCATGTAATCCTTATCTATGCCATGCTCATGTTTAGAGTAGACATACACTAAGTTTATGATGTTTGAAAACTACATTCTCTAATTAGAAGTTTGTCCCCTTCAAATTCAGTGGCTGCCATGTCATACTTAGGTATGCACACATATTCATGAATGAGCATTAGTTCAGTCATTTTTATTTGCTGAGGAAGTGCCATGAATCAGCATGCCATCCATTTCATCTTTAGTTAAGGAACTCCATGAAACCTTGTGTATTTCTTCATATTGATGCATGTCCATTTCATATAGGGATCAAGACTGAGGAGATCATACCAGATCAGCAGGGATCTGAAGTGAGTTTTGGTGAAGGCACTTACTACGATCACTCTCAAGGCAAGCCCCGGTGCATAACCCATTTAATTTTCGAGTCCTTTTTCTTTGTCACAAGTTAGGAATATTTTTATTGTGCATTAAGTGTAGGACTTGGATGAAACCCACTTGCATCCTCCGGCAATGACCTATAAGTAGTTTATGTTAGTAAGCCTTTCCGTTAGTAATTGTTATGCTTAAACTAGTGGAGTCAACGGTAGATTATAGATTCAACTATGGTTCACTTGATTAATGAACTTGATAAAATGGAGCACCTATCATTACAACTCCGTGGACAAGTATTGAAGTACATACCTTCAATATGAGAATTGATAAACCTAGTAACTTGGGCGCCGTATTGTTGGACGGCCATACTCATCAATCCAGAGGTGATGTGAACATCATGGTGGTTGCACGGGTTTGAGGACCGCTGGAAAGTGCATGGGTTAAGCCTTGGATATGAAGTACTGTATCACGGGGAGGATGTTTACTCGGGATCGATGGTCCCGGATCAACTTTATAGCAATCTTGTGAACGGTGACCATACGTGTTCTTAAGTGATGCGTATGTCGTGTATTTGGGTTTTCCCTGCAGGATGTAAATCAATTTGAATTGCCGTCCCTCGCGGTTATGAGTACCTCTTGTTCGAGCAGCGGCAATGATATGTTGAGTAGTAAAGTTGTGGTTATGTTTCTGAGATTTACTTATGCTATGGCTACATATTGCTATGATGTATTGCTCTTTACTTATGTTCAAGTCCTAGAAGCTAGCTAGACTCACCGTAGCGGTTTTCTGCAATAAGTAAAATAAAATCTTGACTAAGAAAATGAAAGGGGCAGCATAGAACTCATAGGAGCTTTTTATGCAACTATCAAATAAACCTGGTCAGCCCCCTGCATACTAGGAGGCGGTTTTAGTAAATCGGTTAACGGGTAAGTCTTGCGGAGTATATTAGATACTCAGGCTTTGCGATGATGTTGTTTTTCAGGTTTCCCTCAGGCCACCTATTATGATTGTTCTAATAAGGTTGTGTGGGAAGGTGAGGAGCCTCAGAATTGGACCATCGAATGGGTGCCTAGCTCTCCTAACCGTGACGAGTGAGCCATCGCCATAGGGCTGGTATGGTTCATGTAGGAATCGACATCGTGTTTTGTTATTCTACCGCTTCCGCTCATTTATGTAAAATGTACTAAGGACATATGTATTGTAATGAATCTGAACTTATTTGTATTCTATCTCTGAACTTGCAATATTATGCACCTAAGTGATGTAACTTTGTAAATGATAAATGTTCATGTGTGAATGCTATGTATGGTTACTTTGCTAACCATCTTCCGAGACGATCCTGTGCGACACACTCTACTTTTTGGAGTAGGGTTGTCATAGCTGAGAGGGGAAACAAGACACGACCCAAGCGGGAAGGGGGAAAAGAAAGGGGAAGGACGATCAAGGCTGAGGAGGGGCACGGGGGCGCAAAGGTCAAATGGACCGAGCGAGGGCAAGGCCCAGGCAGGAGGGAAGAAGGGAGAGAGGAGAGAGAGTGGGCGGGCAAGGAGGGAATAGACAAAAAGGGGGTTTCGGCCCGGAGAGAGATCGGGGAAAGGTTTAAATATTTCTAAGTGTTTGGATTGGGTCAAGTTCAAATACGAATCCAATTTAAATTTGAATTGGCAAACAAATCTCAACAAAGGAAATGCACACAAGCTAACAAGCACTTGAGCACGTATTTTATTTTGAATTTTTTTTTTCTTATTAGCCACGTGGAGGCAGAATCGGCCCAGGGATCAGCCGCATAAAGTCAGAATCGGCCAAAGTCAATAGAGTTCAACGGTCAAAGAGAATAAAGTGGGTCCGTTAGGGTTATTTTGTCTTCGTCTATTTTAGTTTTGATTTAGTTTAAAAATAAATCAAGTTGGTCTGTTTCAGTGTCCTGACTGAATCGGATCAGAACCCCTTGTATGGGGTTATAAATATGTAATATGATCTATACAAAAAAAAACAATAACATTTTCATTCAATACAATTCGGCGCATCGCCAAACTTTTTCTCGACGACATCCTCGTCTCGCGTGGGCTGCATCGGCTCCGATCTCGGTAAAAGACTTGGATTAGTCACCATCAGTAGTTTCATCGACTTCGGTTAGTACTTTCTCATTAATTTAATATTATTGTTGTTATCTTTGAAATTGCTAGTTATCCGAAAATTAGATCTGTATTTGGTTTGTATTATCGACTTAGATTGCATTACTGTCTCGGTTAGGTCCGATTTTCTATGATTTCTATGGGTTTTATAGGACGGGTTTTAGATCTATTATTCGAGTCACTCGATCGATCCAATCTATAATTTGATTAAATCTAGCTCTATTTGTCGTGTTTGAACATTATCTCGATTAAGTTCGATTTGTTCGAATCAACAAGGCTGCATTGACTTTGATCGATCTCTTGCTGGGCTGATAGGGTTAGATTCAATCTGTTTATAGACAAAGTCGATAGAGTTCTGTTGGGACATTGTGCCTATTTATAGTTGTATATTAGAAGTCGATAGCCCCCTTTTTATTTAATAGGACTGGATCTGTAAATTTAAGCCATATTTACAATACCAGCTATCAAATCTATCTACTTAGCATCTATCGACGGGTATCCTTGCATGATTACGGTACTTCTATCGACTCTGCCCCATCGACTTTACTTCATCAACAGAGCGAGTTTTGACGCATTTATCATAAATCCATTGACTTTGTTCTTTCAATTTGATTCCTAACAGCACTATTCACATGTTATTTTATATTCACTTATTGAGTTGCCGATAAGTCGATACAAATCAACCAATTAATTTTTTTTAATATTATTTTTTGTTTATAGCCATCAGTTGGTTTTTACTAATAGTGATTATCGACTTTCTTCATCGACCTGTCTTAGACCGATGACCCATGAAATCTGAATGTTCATTTTCTTTGTCGATTTGCAGATAAAATCAACTGGCACGTCCCAGTTTCTGTATTGAGCCTACACTGGAGCTAAGCAGATCTCCCAGGTCACGCGTGTGATTTGCGCGTCAACATATTTCTAGTTTTAATTTAGTGATATTTCATTTTGAAAAGAAAATTTTGTTAAGAGACAAGTTTAAGAGAATTTTTTTAATTAACTCTGATTCTTAATCTTAATAAATTTTGGATGCCACACTGTGGCACTATCTAGATGCGTTCTTGGGACCCAAGCCATTCCGGAATGATCTTCGGTGCGTGCTATTCGCCTTTGCGAACATCCTCGGATAGCTCGACGGAGTAGAGCCACTCCCGGCTATGCTCCTCAACCAGGACCCTCAAACAAGCTGGCTTGTACTGAAAGAGCATCTAGACCCCTAATTTTATTTTGGTCATTCGCATCAATATAATAAAAAAGGACTGCTATTTTATTAAGCATGTGTGTAGATAACAGTTCAAATTTGATGAAAAAAAATTCATAGAAACCAAAAGGAGAAAAAAGATGGCGAAGTGCTTCAAAGGTGAAATTCAAAATGCTCTCAAGAATGAAGTTCGTGAAGCTTTTTTTTTATTTTAAGTATAGGAAAATGAAGGTGCATCGAGTACCTGTGTCAAACCCTAGCTATCGGACTTGTCCGATGACCATTAGACTTGTCCGATGGTCAACTTGTCCGAGGCATCGGGCAAGTCCCTCGGACTCCAGAACCTGCGCCAACTTGTTCCATCCGACATGTCCGATAACCATCGGACTTGTCCAATGGAAATCTGAGAAATACCCATCCAAACAGCTCCTTTTCTTCTTGAGCTATAAATAGAACCTCACTTCGTTCCTTGGCTGGTTGGTCACTCATTCCACTCAAAAATACTCTCAAGCTCACTTTGCTCTCCAAATCTCTCCTCCCTTACTTCCAATCTTGATTTGTGAAGGGATTGAGAGAAGATTCAAGAGCTCCATCAACTTCAAGCTTCCATTCTCTCAAGCTCTTGGTTCATCCTCACCGCCGATCACGTTTGTTACTCTTGGGGATTTATCCCCTAGACAGTTAGAAGTACCCGTAGAGCTTCCAACTTGTGTGGTGACGTCTCAAAAAGTTTGTATTGATCCCTCCTTCGTGGAGTTTGCTAGTGGAAAGCCAAGTTTGATCTTTGTGGTCACTTGGAGATGTTAGGGTTGAAAGAAACCCGGTCCTTTGTGGATCCCTCAATGGAGACGTAGGCTTCTTTGTGGAGCTGAACTTCGGTGAACAAATCTTGTGTCTCCCCTTGTCTCTTTTTTCATACTTGTTATTTACTTGTTTTTGCTCATAACTTGCTTGCTAGGGTTTGTCTCGTTTTTCTTAAATTAACTTGTGTAGGTTGCTTGCTAGTTGTTCCCCTTATTTCTATAACTTCCTCTAGCTTGTAATTACTAGATCCTACCTTGCCTTGCACTAGTTTAAAGTTTTAATCGACTGATCTACTTTTCTAACTCATGCCATTGGACAAGTCCATCGGACTTTCCTCACTATCGTCGGACAAGTCCGACCCTGCGCATTTGACTTTTATTATTAAGTGATTTTCAGGGATAATTGCCTATTCACCCCCCCCCCTCTAGGCACTTTCAGAAAACTGTACTACCACGAAGGACACAAGAGTATAAAGTAAAAATGAACCAAGTGCCAAAATTTTTCTATCCAAGTCAAAACATCTTTTTCCACCATAAAATCATCGAACTTGTCTAATACATCGGACAAGTCCATCGAACTCCAGAGAAGCTGGCATTCAGTATAGTTGGATATGTCCGACAGTCATCGGACTTGTCCGATGACATGAGGAAAGTCTGACGTCTTTTATTTTTTCATTGGACTCCAGGGGGCTGACATCCTATGTCATTGGACATGTCCGATGACCATCGGACTTATCCGATGGACCAAGTGTGTCCAAAGCATCGGACAGCTTCATCGGACTCGAGAGAGCGCGTCAACTTGATTCATCGAACATGTCCGATAACCATTGAGCTTGTCCGACACAGATCTGAGAAATTCCTCTCCCAATGGCTCTATTTTTCATTGGGATATAAATAGAACCCATCTCGCTCATTGACCGGTTGGTCACTCATTTCACTCAAAATCATTCTCAAGCATACTTTATGGTCCCCAAGTCTCCTCCCTTGCTTCCAGTCTTAATTTGTGAAGGGATTGAGAGGAGGAAGTGCTACAACATCATCAAGCTCTCATCCTCTTAAGCACTTGGTTCATCCTCATCGTTGATGACTATTGTGTTTATTACTCTTAGAGATTCATCTCCTAGACGGTTAGAGGTGCTCGTTGAGCTCCTAATGTGTGTGGTGACACCACGAGAAGTTTGTATTGACCCCTCGTTCGTAGAGTTGCTAGTGAAAAACCAAGTTTGATCTTAGTGGTCACTTGGAGAGGTTAAGGGTTGAAAAAGATCTGATCCTTTGTAGATCCCTCAACAGAGATGTAGACTTCTTTGTGGAGCTGAATTTCGGTGAAAAATCTTGTGTCTTCTTAGTGCTTTATTGCTTCTTTCTCATTTACTTGTTATTGCTTATTATCCTTCTTGTTAGGGTTAGCTTACTATTTCTTAAGCTATCTTATGTAGGTTGTATGCTAGATTTTTTCCCCTTTCTTCTACTACTTCCTCTAGCTTATATTTACTTGCTCCTAACTTGCCTAGTACTAGTTTTAATTTTTAGTCGATCGATCTACTTTTCTATCTCATGCCATCAGACAAGTACGTGGACTTATCTCCACAATCGTCGAATAAGTCCGACACTGCGCATTTAATTTTTATTTTTAGTTAATTTCAGGAATTATCGCTTATTCACCTCCCCCCCCCCCCCCCCCCCGCCCCGCTCTAGGCACTTTCATGTACAACTCTTCGCTCATCACACAGGGTCTTTTGATCTGCCACGGGAACATGACCACCACGAACGTCGAGTTTGTGGGCATGGTGAAGCACGAATCAGAATCCTTCTTCAACCTTCTCGATGGAGGGTCGGAGGAATACCTTGTCTGAGGCTATAGCAAAGCTAGGCACCACCCCTTCCGTGAATGTCCTATGGTCCATCTCGAGAACATACCCAACCCCAGGGGCGTCGAGCTCGCAAAGCCCGTGGAGCCAGGGAACCCTGTCGGGTCAGGAAACCTTTCCCGTGGGGAGCAAAAATTTTGGTCAAAGAAGGGAGAGAGGGATATTGTCATTCTTGCTCCGTTCTAGCGGGCGAGCAGAGGGGCTCAACGGCGGTGAGTGATTGGTTCTGCTCCTTCCGACTTGTAGTTGCTGGTTGCTGCCACTGTGTCCCTATGTAGGCTATGCTCCTCTTTCTCGACTAAAGAACAAGAGCATTTCAGTCACAAAATTAGAAAACTCACATGTGTATGAAAAAAAAATAACGGTAACATGTATCAGACTTGGCGTCAATGGTAGCAAAGACATAAAAAAATAAGGTGGATGGTAAGTAGGGAACTTCGAAATTTGTTGTGCCAGATAAGGAACAAGATATTTCAATGGTATATAGGGAATTGTCTTGGTAAGAAATGATGGAAGATATAAATCATCGATAAGATTGTACAATGAAATAAATATCATAGAAAATATTCTTTAGAATATAAATTTTTCCAAATCTGTTGAGATATTTTAACACCCAATTAAACTTCCTTTTATTAATGCATCACCTCACACGTTTTCTTTATATTCGCCTCTTCTTCCTCTACTCCCGATCCAGATCCAGATCGAGCGCATGTAGACATGCCTCGTCATCCACGCACCGCCGACCTCTCGAGGTCGAGGATGCCCGCTCGCCTCCCACAACACCTTGGAGCGTCGTCGTCATTGCTGGTCCCGTCCAGCCATGGAGCATGGTGCGGCTTCACGCCTCCTGTCCTTGTGCTACAAGAGGGTGAGAAGTTGGGGCGGTCACATCTGTGTCATCTTCACGAGAGCAATCCTAGCGATGTCATTGTTGCCGGAGAAAAAGGTGTGACTTGAAATATTTGAAACTCTCAAAATTTTTTTGAAAATTTCAAATCAAACTTCCTTTTATTAATGCATCACACCACACTTTTGCTTCATCTTCGTCTCCTCTTCTTCTACTCCTGGTCCAGATCCAGATCAAGCGCATGTAGTCATGCCTCGTCATCCACGCACCGTCGGCCACTCAATGCCGACGATGCCCACCTGTCACCCACAACACCATGGAGCGCTGCCGCCATCGCTGGTCTTGTCTACCCATGGAACATGGCGTGGCTTCACGCCTTCCGTCCCTATGCTACAAGAGGGTAAGGTGGTGTGGCGGTCACATCTGTGTTGTTTTCAAGAGAGCAATTTAAACATTTTTGTTGTTGCTGCAGAAAAAGGTTTAACTGAAATATTTCAAACTAGATTTGAAACTTTTCAAAATTGATTTGAAATTTTGAATATTTTTTTTTCAAATCTACTTGAAAACTGTTTGTTCCATTTTGATCCAGCACCGAAAGAGGTGGGAGAAAAGGGAAGCGTCGTCGTTTTGCTGTCCGAATCCGAGCGCATGCTCAAGAGGTTGCGCTTGGACGAGGAACAGTCACCCCTCCACCGTCGGGAAATGGAGCGGAAGGAGGCTGCCGTGATCGAGATGGTGTTCGGCAGCAACGACCTGCTCGCGGAGATCCTGCTCCGCGTCGGCTCGCCGGCCTGGTTCGTGCGTGCCGCGGCCGTCTGCACGCGCTGGCTCCACCGCGCCTCCGACCCCATCATCCTCCGCCGCTTCCGCATGCTCCACCCGCCACGCGTCCTCGCCCTCCGCGTCGCCTCAGATCTGCCGGTCCCGCTTCGCCAGCCCGGCGAGTTCGCCGCCGCTTGCCGCCAAGCGATCGCGACCCTGTCCAGCTCGACCGTCTGCGACATCCGCAACGGCCGCATGCTCGTCGAGATCCTGAACCCCAACCCCATCGGCCCCCCTACCTTCGCCGTGAGGAACCTGCTGCTCCCGGAGGGGGACAGGCCCTTCCCCTCGCCGCCTAGTAAGATGTGCAGCATTGCGGAGCGCTGCAGCTGTGACAGCCGCCTTCTTCGGCTCCTCAATGATGGTGGCGACACCGACAATGACACCTCGTGCTTGTGCTTGGACTTGACATACAGTTTTGAGATGTTCGGTGCCGGGTACTCGATCCTACGATCCGGTGTCTGGAGTGCTCCGCGATCCGTGAAAACAGAGCTCCCCCAGACTCTGGTGAACTCAATGGTAGCTCAAAAGTTGATTGTGGGCAACAAGGTCTATGTGATGACCACCCTGGGATACATTCTTGGGTTGGACTTGGCCACTGCAAGCTTCTTCAAAGTCCAGCTCCCAAATGAAGCTCGGAGCAGCAGAGACGCCAAGTTTTCATGTGGGCTGGATTCCGAGCTCTGCCTCGTTGTCGCAAAGGGGCTGCACCTTCGCATCTGGCATGGCGACGGTGCAGGGCAGTGGGTGGTGGTGGATACCATCTTTGTGCCTGAGGTATGTCGTCATCTTACTGTGCGGAGATGGATACCGGTACCGGATCATAGAGGATGGGTTGCTCCTGTTAAGGTTCTTGCGGTCACAGATAATGCTGAGTTTGTGATTTTTGAGCTGGTGGCCAGCGGGAGTGCTTGTTGTATGCAGGTGAGCAACAGGGCTGTGCAAAAGATGCCCATGGAGTCGCTGCAAGAGTATACCGGTATTGTCCGTCCAGTTACAATGCCTTGGCCACCCATCTTTCCAGCGGACAAAGCAAATCAAGAGTAGTTTGTTGTATCCTTGAATAAGATCTGTTTCTTCAGAGCTCTGGGCTAGTTATGAGTTATCTCTTCTTCTGAACTTCTGAATTATAATTCAGTAGTAGTTTATCAATGTTTTAAGTTTTATGTTCAAGAAACGCAGAATGTACTCTGGAAGGTTTGCCAGTTTTAGCTTTTGATCTCTCTCTATATATGTTGGCTCTGTTCCTGCTATTCATCTTATGACTTCATCTGGATCTTATAATTAATTTATATTTGGCAAAAGTCATATTTATAGAACTTTTTAGGATCAATAAAGGTAAGTTTACATGTATTTTGCTCCCACTATGCTCTACTCTTTCTACAAACGAGGTGAGCACGGAGGCAGACGTAATTTAATCAAACAAGGTCATTGTGTTCCATGGTCCACGGTCCTGTTGCAGGGTCACACCGGACCTTGTGTTCCATGGTTCTGTTGCAAGTAGACATTGTGTTCCATGGCCCTGTTGCAAGGTCACACTGGACCTTCTTTTTCCTCCCGATCACATCGCCGCCTATGGTATCCACTCTGTTATGTTTAGGTCTGTCAGGCCAGGTATCAAATTGTTTGATGTAGGCCGTCTGTCTGAAGGTACCATGTTTATAGCCTCAACACTTAGAATTTTTTTTGAACACTACACAACTACTAGGTGAAAAAACTGACAGGGTGGCATGAAACGCTGGAACGTGAACCGGTTCTTTGATTATACGTCCTGATACTTGCCTGCAGTTGGCACACGACGCGACAATGCATCTGAGCGCGACAACCCAGCCCATCCGAGCCCAACTAAGGTTAAGATAGCCGCGGTTAACCGGCCAGCTAATTTAGTTAACCGTTAAACCGGTCTGGCCGGGCAACGATCGGCTGGCTAACATTGGTTTTAATTTTAAAATTTTTAAAACTACAAAAAATTATATCAAACCAACCGGTCAGCTAACCGGTGAAATCGATTGGTTAATCAACAAAACTGATAAATTTAGAATTTAAAAAATATATATTAAAAATCTATCAACAAAATTAGTAAAATTGACCAATTAACAGTATAACCCTCAATTAATCACCTTCCGACCGATGATCAATAAAATCGAATTATGCTCGTACCCGGCTGGTTATTCTGATTTTCCAGTTAACCGTTAAACTGGTGCCAACGGTTATGCAATCTTTGAGCCCAACCCCGAAGAAGTGTTCGCGTGTTGATGTTGACTGATGGAAGAAAAGCGATGCTATACCAAACCAGTCCATCGCGATCGGACGCGCAGCGGCGTGCGGTCCAGCTGCGGCCCACACATGCCGCCGCTGACCTGACCTGGTTGGTGACGAGAATGTTGATTTTTGTTCCAAACGTGATTTTCTTTTTCCGGCACGCGCTTGCATTCGATCTTACTACTTCGTGCCGCCGCTATTCATTTCCTTCCATTTATCAGTAAGTAATAAAGCAAAGCCAACAGTAAACTACTAATGTAGTACTGTATTAATTTCTCTTTGCTTGACACGGTGTCACGGACGCGGCATTGCGGCAGGTGGAGCCGGCGAGGCGAGGCGAGGCGACGACCAGATCAGACGCACGCACGTCACGCACGCTTCCTTCCTCTCCATTTGTCTGCCCCGACCGAGCCCGAGCCAAAAGCGCTCGGCCCGGGACAAGACGCGCTCGCGAATCCGGAATCCCGGCGGACCAACCAGGACAAGCCCAAAAGCCTTTCCGCTTCTCGCTGACCACCGGCCCCCATGGCCGGCTCCACGGCGGTGCTGGCCATCATCCTCGTCGTCGACATCGTCGCCTTCGGTCTCGCCATCGGCGCCGAGCAGAGCCGCCCCTCGGTACGCCTCCCAGTCGCCCTCTCCTCTCCGAAGCTTTTATTACTCCTCTTTCTTCTGCTGCTGACGCTGCTGCTCGCCGGCGCCAGGCGAGGCTGGAGACGGATGCGCGGAAGGACTGGACCTACTGCGCGTACCGCCCGGACGGGGCCACGGCCATGGGCGGCGCCGCGCTCGCGCTGCTGCTCGTGGGCCAGGCGGTGGCCGCCGTCGCCAGCCGATGCTTCTGCTGCGGCGTCCTCTTCATCTCCTCCTGGTATGCCCCCCCCCCCCCCCCCCCCCCCCCCCCCCGCGCGCCGATCCCCATCTCTTTCCCGCATTTCCTTTCCTTCCCCTGCTCGGCTCGCCACCTTGACTTCTCACGTGACGTGACCCTGACGCGCGGGCCCCGCAGCTCGGCGGCCTCACGTTTCGTGGTGCTTTTCTGTTTGTTTAAGCAGCATTGCGCAAATTTAGCGATGAGAATCGGGAATCTTAGCTGTCAAAAGTCAAGACTCGAGTTGTCACGACTACTTTGGCACCACTTTTTCTTAGCAAAAGATTGCTTACTGGCGAGGCTTGCACGAAACTCTCGTGAAGTTAATGTGGCTAGTTCACGTTGAGATATAGCAGTTGTCTGTGGGATCTGGCGTATGTAGAATCCATTTTTTTTCAAGGATGTACAAGTGCTTCTAATTGTGCACATGCTTATTCGTTTGAAGAAAATGATGTAATTTGTAGAACGTGCTTTGCAGGAGCTAGTGGTTCTTAGAATTTCCTCTTTTTTGAAGAGGGAAAACAGTTAATTGTCAAGAGTTAAGATGATCTATCAGACTTTCTAGACCTGGATTTGCAAAGAGGCATGCCTTCTTTCATCACATTTGCCAGCCGAAAACGCTAGCATGTGGATTTTACAGACAACAAAATGTTACTGTGAGAGATTTTGAATTGTGTATTATTCTTTGTGAAAAATTCTGTGATAGCCTCCCTCAGTTACAACTTATGAAACACTTATAGCATATGCATTGCTTTACGGGTTTGCACGTTGGGACATAATCATAAGATTGATAGCATAGTGTCATGTGAGCGGAGTCCAATTGGTGCTGTGAGTATTGCTTAATAAAGTTAAACAAGCTGAAAAACTAATTGTACCCTGTAGACTGTACCCAAGCCTTTTGCCACATGTATTAATTATGCCAGATTGGTCAGAGTGAAAGAGGTCTTCAGTCTTCACTGATATTGTCATTGAACAACTAAATCAATAGACTCAGGCTGCTAGGTTTTACCGCTGTTGGAAAAAAGATAGACCTGGCAGTATCATATTGCTTAAGCAATGCCAGGTCAACGAATTACTTATTCCTATTCTGATTAGTGGTATCTGCCACTTTCTCTTGAAATTATTCTGAGTCTTGTGTAGTAATATAACCGTTTTTCAGGATTGCATATTCTCAGTCTTTTCTTCATTTCCATCTTCCTTTTTTTTTGTTTAATTCTCCTTGTGTTTTGGCACCTTAGGGGTTTCATCTCTAGCCTATCCCAACTTGTTTCGGATTAAAGGCTTTTTGTTTTTGTTGATGTCGTGTTTCTGTCTACATTAGCTTCAGACATGGGCAGTCTATATGTTACATCCACAGTTTGTTTTCCTCCTGGTGCTATTTTCATAGTTCTATTAGAACAAACGGAACACTGAACTAGTAACCAAGTATGAAACCAATCATCCATGTGTCATAGGCCAAATATATGCTTTTATACTATAATATTTTTCCCAACAGACACCTTCTCCTTCCTGCATATATGGCATCGATGATGCAATGCTGGTATGGAGCTTGTTTTAGCTGATCGTTGTTATGTAAGCAAAACACATAATTATGCAGTTACATATACTTCATAATATATCATAAACAAAGGGTGTCAGAATTTGAACTGCCTTGTGAGGGCCTTCTTGACATTTTAAGAACCTCAGACCAATATGCTACTGTGAATTACAGCAACAACAACAAAGCCTTTAATCCCAAGCAAGTTGAGATATGCTTGTGTGAATTGTTTATCGAAAATCTAATATTGATATTTTTTTTGAACCATGCGTTTACTATGATTAATGTCACTTTGTTTTCCCAGTCAAAAGTAAGATAATGATTGGCTGATTTTCAGTCATTTCTTGGCTTCTTGCACTGCTGAGTTTGTGCCTTTTCCATGATATTCTGCTAAACTTGTACTTGATAATTAGCCTGTAGACATCTTTAACCGGAAAACACCTTGAATTTTCTTGCTAATTCAAAATTCCTAGTCGCATCTGGTATTTGAAACATTTGTTATTTTTTTGTGATGCATTCTGCACATATTTTATTAAGAAGTTATCTAAATCATGTGAAGTCAAAAGGGTATGATATCCATTTTCACCAAAGTGATTGTGCACAACTTTGTTAAATGTTCACTAACCGTATTAGTCAGAGGATCTACTAGTATTGCCTTGGAATTGAACCTAAATGCACGGCACATGAACTCTTCAAATGCTTGGATTGCCTTGAATTGTCAGGCTATGTGTTTTTTACACTGAATGAATATAATCAGGCAAATCATCCCAGTTTTCAGACGCAATACCCTGAGCTCGTTTTTTGCTTTGCTCTACCTACACAGGTTGACGTTCGTCATCGCTGAGGCATGCTTGCTGGCCGGGTTGGTACAAACTGCTTACCACACCGGCTACCGGACAGTGTACTTTGAGAACCCGCCGGACTGCGAGACGGTGCGGAAGGGCACTTTTGGAGCCGGCGCGGCTTTTGCTTTCATCACCTGCTTGCTCACTTCGGGTTACTACTACAACTTCTCCAAGTCCCGAGTCAACTTCCACCGCCGGGAAGCCACCATCGGCATGACCCCGTTGTAACAGAGTTCCCGCCACGATTGCCGGTAGAAACGGAGAAGATGTCACTCAATGCAACAGTTTTGATAGCAGTGCCATTTGCATCTTCTTAGATTTTTGCACATATTTTTCCTGCTGATTTGTGGGTTAATCTGTTGTCGGTTATTTTTTTTGTTCCCATTGTTATTTGTTACTCGTTTTGATATGGCTTTATTTACTACTTGGACGCTTCTTGTATGCAAAGTGTGTATGTATGTTTTTTTAATTGGCTTCGCTTGAACTTGATCAAAGCAGCATGTAGAAAACATTTTTAGTAGGAGGGCAAGATGTTCATAATTATTGTCACAAGTGTTGAACCATAAGTGAATTGTCCACTCTTTCTCATCAGCTTAGGTTTTTGGATGCAACTGGTTGGTGCATAGTACCTTAACAACAAGCAAACAGTTATACATTAACAATACTAGTATAGATTATCAAGCCTGATACAAGGAAAGCTCCTGCACGCAGACAGCAGTGCAGTGGTAGGCACGTAAGTGTATACGTACTTTTATAGATAGGCTGATACAAGCACTAGTCGTTGAGAGTAAGGAACAAAGCATATTTAGTATGCCCCATCCAGGCCGGGCACGTCATCTTGCTGCCACCCGTTCCAGTACTGCCATGCGCCGCAGTTGGCGTCCACTGTCGTCGCTCCGAGCGCGCCACCATCGCCGGTACCCTGCGGCGGCGGCGCCATTTGCTGCCACGCGCTGAGGTCAATGCCGTAGCCGCCCACCGGCGGCTGGAACAGCACCTGGCGCAGCATGTCCGGGAACGCCGCCACGTCGGCGCCCAGCGGCAGGGCCGTCGCCGTCGCCGGTGCTGATGAGGAGGAGGAAGGGGAGGCAACTTTTGCTGCGGCCTTTCCGGCGCGCCTGGCCTTGCGTCCGCCGCCGACGGGCACGTCGCGGAGCGTGCCGCCCTCGGTCCAGTGGCGGCGGCACGCCCGGCAGAGGTACCGCGGCTGCGACCGGCTGTAGTTGTTGTAGTAGCAGAACTTGGTGTTGCCGGAGCCGCACCGCGGGCACTGCCGCGGCGGCGGGTGGCCCGTCCTCCCACTCCCCGCCGGCGGCCTCGGCGGTGGTGGCGCCATTACCAACGACGACGCGGCACTCACGACGCTGCTGCTCGTCGGCACGCCGTTGTTGGCACCGTGTCCCTGTAGCGTGAGAAGGGGAGGCGGGTTAGCTTGGATCAGGTAAGAGAGGGGCGACGAAGCGGAAGAGGAAGGAGAGGCGCCTGGAAATGAGGACGACGGCATGGCTGTTGATGTCGTTGCGACGGCGCGGCGACGGCCACGGCAGCTTGTTGTTGTTGTTGTTGTTGTTGTTGGCGAAGAAGGAGGAGATGGTGATGTTGTCGACGAACGGGGCGCGCTTGCTGCGGTGGGAGTGCCACGGTGACGCTCTGTGCATGTCGGTGCCGGACCGGTGATGAGATGCCCCCGCCGACACGAACACGAACACGATTGCTCTTACACACTCAAAACAAACAGCTGATTATAGTTAGTTAATAATAACAGAAGACTGTGAGTCAATCGATCTTTGTGGTCGCCTCTGTTCCGTGGGTAGAGGTAGAGAAACTTATTAGATTGTGAGCTAGAAGGCGAGGCGCAGGCTGCGAGCGATGGAGGCGTTTCAGTGCTTGCGTTGGTGACGCTTATATAAGGCGAGCTGGTGGCGCAGCCGCCACGCGCGCGCTCGAAGGTTCGTCGATCGGCCTCGTATTATTGGGCGACACGGAGGCATCAGAGAGCTTTAATTTGCTTAGGCGCGAAGGCCATAGTGGAGCGTGCTAATGCTAACGAGGACGGAGACGCAGACCCAGCTGGCGCGACGGCAAAAAAGCGTGCACCCGGCTGACGTGGACCGATTACAACTATAGTATTTCCCGCCGTGCACCGTCTGCGTGGGGTCACCAGGGGCGAGGCCCTTTCTTTTCGCTCAGGACACGTGCCGCGCCGCCACACGGCCGTGTCATCTGACCATGTCCGCGACCACCAAATCTGTCTCTTTGGTCTGCCGCCGTCGCTTCCTCGTTCCGTGAACACTACTACCCGTTCCGTGTGAGGGCACTGCGGCGGCTTGGATCCGGCGTGCAGTGACGGATCGGAGCGGAATCAGGCGTTTCCTTGCCGGTGAAGAATTAGCAGGGCTGCTGGTAGTGCAGCACACGCCGTGAATAATTTTACTCGGGTGGTGGCGGGAGACGGCGACAGGAACCGGCCGGCCGGCTGCTGCTGCTTCTGGTCGGTGCGCAAAGTGCGCTGCTTTTTGGCCCCCTAGCTAGCTCTTCACCCCACCCCGGTGACTAGATCGGAAAACAACGGCGAGTTTTGTCGCGGCCGGCCGGCTGGGGCTGCTGCTGGGTAATAAGCTCTCGTCGTCGCGGGTCGTCCACTTACTTAACAACGGCTACGTATTAGGTAGATGCGCGTGCCGGCTCCACCTTCGCTTCGTTTGCCGCCTTTTGGCGTGCAGGGAATTGGTGGAGACTTGGAGTGGAGCCAATGCGGCGTAGGATCCGTGTCCGCTCGTCGTCACAGGAGGATACATGCACAAGTTGTGTGAACAGGGTGCATCGTCGCCGTCTCGCTGAATCATGGTTTGCACGGCAGGGGAGAGTATCCCACCCAGTATCTGTATTTCACCTCACCTTGCAGTACTGTCCAGCTTTGCGTCCAAGAACTTTGCAACGTGTACCAGCTTCGCGATGCGGAATGACCCGGGCCTTCCCATCCTAAAACCGAAACCGGCCGTGTTGTTTGATTTGTATTGGTAAAATGGAATCCTGCTATAGTCGCGTGCTAGTCTACAGCATCAAATCACTCTACAAAATGCAACCAGGCGAACTGTCTTTTTTTCCTTTTTGCAACATGACCAACTTACTGCACTACTTATACATCAATATCAAACAAAACACGCACACATCGTAAAGGGCAAAAACTATCATCTCTAAAGCCAGATGTTATATCTATATCTGGAGGTGAACGTAATCCTCTCCAAAGGATAAAGTAAGGCCCTCATTCCAGCTGGTTGAGCCTTCGTTATTTTTGCTCAAGAAAAAACTATAGAAATGGGCCTCAAAAAAAAAAAACTATAGAAATGGCAATCAGCCAATGACTATTCCGCAATATCTAGAAAGGGGCCACGGATCTGCCTACATTGCATTGCATCACAACGAGCTGCTCACCACGCATGTTGCTAGGCTTGGGGCAATCCTTGATCCATTTCTGGATCCCCGGCTTGGTTGCATTATTTCAAAATTTTAGCCACACATATTAGTGCCTTGTTGACGTGGTGTTCACAATACCACGTACCCAGAAACTCTAAGGTTCATTGGCATGTGTCGTCAAGAACAACAATATTTCACTCATAAAAAAAGCTAACTGCTTTATAGGAAATCGAAGCTTCATATCATTATATTAGAATATTACAACAGGGCTCCTTACAACATGATCAGCAGAGATCCACATGAAGCTTCCTTCAGCATGCCTTGTTTTGTTGGCATCCCAACTTAAGCTCAATGTAAAAGTTTTCTTCTCATTAGCCTTGGTAAATTCTAGCTTTGTTGGTGATACACTAGCTGTCACTTCCTTGGGCATGTCAATATTGATAGTATAAGATGACTTTGCAGCTCCTACATTAGTCACCGTCCTATTTACTGTATATTTACCAATAGTCGCCCTAATAGCAACTGAAGGATAGTTCAACTCAGCTTCCGCAATCTTTCTTCCTTTTCCACAAGCACCCTTCTGGTGTGTGATTGTCTCAACTTCATTATCTGAGTATCCTAGACCACAAAGATATAAAGTGTATTGCTCCTCATCAATGTCATAGATCAGACCTGGATTGATAACTTTAGAAGGGTTGACATGGCCAGCACCAATACTGAAATGCCCAGCTGAATTGAAATTCTCATCTAGGATCGGCCTCTTATTGTCATCAATAACATTGGCGGTAGTCATGATTGCCGACTTGATTGCTGAAGGTGACCAATCTTGATGTGCACTCTTGATAAGAGCTGCAATTCCACTAAGGTGAGGTGTGGACATTGATGTTCCAGAAATGGAGTTGAATACCTTTCCGTGTCCATCACCTGTTTCCGGTGGTCCAACTTTGAATGGCCAGGCTGCAATAACATTGACTCCTGGCCCAATAATGTCAGGCTTCATAATTCCAGGGCTTGATGTACTTGGACCACGAGAAGAGAAGTAAGCAACTACGGGAGCTGGACTAATTCCCAATGATGTGCCATTGAAAGTAATTGAGGCTGTGAGATTGTTTGAGCTCTTAATGTATTGCCTGATAATATCAGAATCTTCTGAGTTGACATGTGATGCTGGTAGGACATGTGGTTCAGCAAAAGTTGTGTGTCCATTACCCTCTTTTTCAAGTAATATAATCCCAACACCACCATCTTCCTTGACAATTCTCCCATTTTGAATTCCATCACCATCTCGTGCCTCAAAAGCAACAATCTTCCCTGCAACACTATTAGATTCATCTAATCCGTACACTAGTGGTAAAAAAGCAATGTTAGATGGTTGGTAGGCTGACTCGCCAACAAATGAGCGACCATTGCCTAAACTGACTATAGCTCTCATTTGTCTGTCCATTGTGCTTGCACCAACTGTCAAGACCCATGGCGCCTCATTTCCTAGTGTGCTAGGATATGGTCCTGAATTTCCTGCGGCGCAACTGACAAATATCCCTTTTCGCATTGCTGAAAATGCACCAATGGCAATTACATCTCCATGGAATGGTTTTGATCTACTACCAAGTGATATGGACAAGATGTCAACACCATCAGAAATAGCTGCGTCCATTCCAGCAATTATGTCTGAATCCTGGCAACCCCATGTATTGCACACCTTGTACATGGCCAAGTGTGCACGTGGGGCCATGCCTGCTGCAGTTCCATTTCCATTTCCAAGTATGTTTGCACCTTCTACAAAGTTTCCAGCAGCTGTGCTTGCAGTGTGTGTTCCATGGCCCAGTTCATCCATGGGGGATGATTCTTGGTCGCTTGCTATTGTTGACCTTCCACCAATCAATTTCTTATTGCACTTAATACTTTCAAAATTGCATGACCCACGCCACTTCCTTGATGGTGGGTTCATACCATCATCATGAAACGAGATGTGTGAAGTGTCAATCCCTGTGTCTAGAAGTCCTATGATACTTCCTTCACCCATTCCTAAGCTTTTCCAAGCACCTCCATTGGATCGTAGCCCTAAGAAGTCAGGCGTGTGGGTTGTCAATAGTGGTCGAATTTCATCTTCATAGACTTTAAGTACCCCAGATCTACCAGCAACATACTCTACCTCATCATTTGTTAGGTCCACGGCAAAACCGATAATGGCTTCTCTATAGGTGTGGATGAATGGTCTATGGGGATTCAATGCCAACATTTTTGGTGGGAGAAATGATCTGTACCAGCTCTCAAGGTTTGTTAGGCTCATGTCAATGGAAAAGTTTGGTGGAGGACGAACACGCACAATATATTTGTGTCGTCTAAATCTTTCAAATTCTCCAGTGGTGTAGGCCAAACGGCTTGCAAGAACAATCAAGCTAAACATGAGTCTAAGATGAAACTCCATAGCTAAAATCTTAGAGACCGCACAAGTGAGAATTGTGTGACGGGAGGCTTTCTTGACATGATATTTATAGAAAATAAGAAGAATCCACACATATTTCAATTAATGATTTTTTGTATCCTTGAAATGAATGTGAATATTTATACGCCTATAGATATAGTTTGATTTGATTTACTTAATAGCTAGCTTCTAATCTGTTGTGACCATTTATGACTAGAGATATAGATGATTTTGGCTCTTCTGAGTTGTATGCTCTACAACAATAGAATATTACCCAAAAGAAAGAAATATGAATATCAATTGTTTGTGAAAATCTGGATTGTTTACTTGAGTTATTTAAATATTTATAACTATAGATAGAGTTGGATTTGAATTATCGAGTAGCCTGCAATATGATGCAGACATTTAGACTAAAGATATCTATGGTCTTGGCTCTTCGGAGTTGGATACTCTTCAAAGCAATACAATATGGATGAAAACAACATTTAAAATATTTGAGGAAGACATAGTTGGATATGATCTTTTTTTAGTATGTAATAGTATAGATATTTTTGGATTTGACTTTTTGAGTAGCTTCTAATCTGATGTGAATATTTAATAGCCATATATTGATAGTTTTCTTCTCTTCGGATATGGACACTTGTCAAAGCCAATTCGAATATTGCCTAAAAAAGAAACTAAAATATTTATTACCAAATTTTATGAGTTTATTGATGATTACAAAATTTATTTTAGATTTGATTATCCTTAAACATCACATTAATGATTAGATGTAGTTGGTTCTTGTGAATATATAATAATTGATTACCCTTAAATATAATTGATATCATCATTAGTTTATATAACTATATATACTATATTTAGTTTTATCATATTTATTTATGCATGAATGGCAGTTCTTGTGAAAATATTAAATCTTATGTGAGTGGATACTTCCATATTTGTAGATGGGTGCAATACTGATAATGTTAATATTTTGGCTATTCACAATATGAGATTTATGAACATGCATTTGGAAGAAGGACTGCCTATAGGGAGCCAGCCCTCCGCCTATCTTTGGTATAAAGTGGATCATCAAGTTCTTTTTTTCCCATTATCTAAAAATATTAAATTTCCAGTCTTATTTAGTATTTTCATGAGCTGTAGCCTACTACATACACTAGGGGCCTGATTGGTTCTCGTACCAGCGGAGCCTGGCTCGTACCTGAGAGCCAGGCCCTCGCCAGCCAGGCCGAGTGCATGCAAAGTCAAATTGATTGGTTATCTGCATGCTTCGGAACAGAATAGGTGAGAAAGTGTTTGGTTGCCTTCTGTCTTGCATGCCTGCTCTCACGTTGCATGCAGCCACCGTGCTAGTAACCAGGCTCGCCAGAAACGAAGAAATTTCTTGCATGCGCCGAGCTTGGCTCAAGCGCCTGATTTGCATGCAAGCAGCGAGGCCCAACGCTCCCTGCAGGCAACCAATCAATGCTAATTTGCATCCCGTGAGCCTGGTTCAGCCAAATACAGTCATCCAATCACGCCCTAGATGGACACCCCGCACACGTTGTTGTTGGGCTTATGAAATATATTGAATGCTTTGACCGACATTACAGTTGCTTAGTTAATGTGCACGTATATACCTATAGGCGGCCAACGAGCCGTGCCAGGCCACCACGACCCGAGCCTATGATGGGCCAAGCAGATTCATTAACGGGTTGACATGGCCCGAGCCACCTAATATGCTAGGCCGGGCTGACATAGCATGACCCGACCACTTTTACACGGACCGTGTCGTGCCATCGGGCTTGTTCGTGCCGGGCTAGCTTGAAGCATGACAGTGAGATCTAGAGGGAGTAGAAGCAGCACGACAAGCTAGAGCCCGCAGGGAGGGAGCAGGTGTGGTGTCGCGGCAAGCCGAAGCCCGGAGGGAGGGAGGGAGCGGGGGAAGCGCCATGGCGAGCCGAAACTCCAACGGAGGGTGAGGGCAGGGGCGGTGGCGTGATGAGCCAAATCCCAAAGGGAGGGGGAGGGAGAAGGGGCGGTGGCGTGGTGATCTGAATCTCGAAGGGAGGGGGAGTGAGTGGGGGCACCGGTGGGCGGCAGCAAGCCGGAGAGAGGGAGTGGGGGCGTCGGCGGGTGTCGGCAAGGCAGAGGGAGGGAGCAGGGGCGCCAAACCCTAGAGGAAGAGAGGGAGGTGGAAGCGCATGGCAGAGTGGAGGCGTGGTAGGATATGGTTTGGTGGTGCGGAGGAAAATGGTCTCATTGGGCCATATGGGTCATGCCCATGCTGGGCAGCGGTCCATGTGCTGGCACGGGCCGTGGTGCAGGCCGTTTGGGTTGCCGTAAATGGGTCGTGCTCAGGCCGGCATGTTAGGCTTGCGCTTGAGCCCAAGCACAACCTATGCCAGGCTTCAGGCCAGCATGATCCACTTGGCCTCCATGTCGGTTTGTTCCCATGCTAGGCCAAAACCCATCGGGCCTTGGGCCAGCCCATTAAACCTGGCTCAGATGGCCAGCTATATATTCATCTGAGTATATCCCATGGAAGAAGCTCCTTGTGTAGGAGATTAATCGAGTCATCTGGTTCTAACCAATCATATACTTGATAAGACAAAAGATTCATTCTAACGAAGCTCTTTGCTTCACACAGATGGATATCTAATTATAGATTTTGTCCCGTTTAATTTTTTCTATGTTCTCTTATAAAAATCAGTTGATGCTAAACCTTATAATAAGGTTAATGCTGTGTGCGGACTGGTAGAGGCGGAAAGTTTCTTCCATTATCTAAAAAAACATGCGATGTTCTTTCTAAGCAGAGAGGAAACCAAAAAAACTACTTGATACATGATTGTTGATTATGTTCATTAAGGTTATACATCTGCTGCCATCGGAGTAGACTTGGGGTCTGCTTGGTTTCTTGTATGAGCCTAGTCTGGCTCGTATTTGTGAACCAAACCCATTTGAGTGTGGTTGATTGCATGCAATATCCTATGTTTGGTTGTCTGGATCTGACTTAGAAGGGAGTATATTTGTTAGGTTGTATGAAACCATGTTGCATAAGTCAAAGGTTAAAAGAAATAATTTTCTCATATTATTTATCTAAGCAAATACACTCTATGGATCTTTATTTTAGGTCTGCAAATCTTAATCTACTCAAAAATACGCTAATATCACTTAGTATATAGTAATCAACATGTTAATGATGTACTTAAAAAAACTATGCCTGCACCACAGGAGACAGGCTCGCCAGAAATGCAACCTAGATTCGTTTCTGGAGATGCAGGCTACGGGCGGCGTCTGCATCTGCGGAACCAGGCCGTGGAGCATCTATGGTCATCCAAATAGCGTAGTTCTGCATGCAACGGGCCAGGTTGGGGCTTGTGCACCTAACCAATCATGCCCTTGGTACAACATACAAAAGACAGGAATTGTCGAGAATTTCTAATAGATGAAACGGACATAGGAACCCCTACTTGGACTGGTTAGCTTTGCTATCATTAGAGTAAGAAGAGTCATCACAGGACGAATTCAAAAGTAACAAATTTTTCTTAAATGAGTCCCCAAAAGGATTATTGGAGCTTGAAAGAAATAGTCTTACAAATATGGCATACCTGTCATCAGCAACTTTATTGGACTGAAAAAAAAAGAATAGTTTTACTATGCATATTACCATCAGTAATTACCGATGGTTATACTTAGAGATAATAATATAATTTACTCATATATTTATTATTTACTCATATTATTATTAGGGATAAAGAGGTTATTTCTAAGCATCCTGAACCCATCCGCCGATCCAAAATTCAGTTTTGTCATAGTAGAAAGTAAAAAAAGACACTTAAACCTAAATAATAAAATAAATTATAAGTTTACCATTTTTATCTTTCAAAAAATGCTCCAGTAAAACCATTACTGCTTCTAATTACTACTAGTAGTAATTACTGCTCTACCACTAGTAATTACTGTATTACCACCAATAATTATTACTAGTAATTACTGAAGGTAATATGTAAAACTGCTAAAAAAAAATAAAATATTGTGGCATTATTTAACAAATGCATATTTTTGCTCCAGAGAATACCCCAGGAATCTACATAGTTGTTTGCAGTTCACATAATGGCCTTACAATTTGTAAGATCCATGATGTCATAATCAGAATCTCATGTATCTGACTTAAAGAGATATATGCAACGATGAAAAGTAAAAATGAAACCATCATATTCTACGAAATGATGAACAAAACAATTGGAAGAATGATCGAGGAGGAACCCACCAAATGCTTACTCCCCGGCTGTCAGTTCGCAACTCATTATGTTGCAGCCAGCATCGGAAGGTGATGGCCCCCAAAGATGCCATGACTGCGAACAGTGCAGACAAACGCTACTCATCACTACTCATGGCAAGCCCGGAGCAAAAAACACATGTCAATGGTGGTACATTGTTGCAAAGGAAAGAGAAAGGTTATATATGCTGATAAGGTAGACTGATTGTAATCATATGTCTCTCTCCTAACATTTCAAGTGCCGCTTTAGCACGACATTATTATTAGAAAAGGAAACAGCACCGTTACGACTGCAGTTGCAGTTGGGAAATTGAAACGCATATGGGGTCATTTAGAAGGAAAAATGCAGAACAATGGGTAAGTTATTGGTGATTTAATCGGGGCATATGAACGCACACGCATCAGTGGGGGACCAAATGAATAAGGTCGATGGGGGGCCTGAGAGAAAATGAGATTATTGTGTGTAAAGTAACCTTACATGTGAAGACTTTAATGAAGGATTTAAGGTCAGCTCATGGTGCTGGATTGTTTAGAAGAATGGACGGACATGATTAATCAGGTACTTAAGATCCAACGACCATAGTTTTGCAGATGATGTGGATCAACGTGAGAAGAGATAAATAGCAATTAAGAATCTTTAGTGGGTTGCATCTTCTAAAGATATATAAGCTATAAGATTTAACCTTTTTCAAAACTCAAATTTAAGAACATGGGGACTTGGGGAAACATTTTATAAATGATTCCATCCACTATGTATTTTTTTTTCCTATGGAACCAATAATTGCATGTTTAGAGGTTATATATAGAGGTAGGGTGTGTGTGCTTGTATTCATAGGATAATACTCGTGCGTGTATGAATATTTATGTCTGCCCTATGTTTCTTAAAATCTTATCAATAAAAAATATAAAACTAAAATTAAACTAATTATATTTGTTTTTTTAGATTCAAACAAAACTCATTATATTGCCGTGTACCAATACAACTGAAATTTTCTGAATAAAGACAATAAGAACTAAGGTACAAGTACTACATCGTGACGAGTGATGAGTATTTAGACCGACTCTATGCTCATGTTTTACTTTTTTTTTAGATAATAGAATAGAGCTCATATTTTACCTACATACATTGGCTCGAGTTATCTTTTGGACTTCTCTTTTGATATATCACTGTATTTCCCTTTGCAATTTTGATGTCAAACTCATGTTGATATTATCATCACTGCCACGAGTCAGAAGATCTTCAGGCGGAGGGAGAGGAAGGGAGGTGTCCGATGTCGGCCCGTCCTCTACAATGAACAGAACCACCATGCCCATTGAAAGATGGAACTCGTAATGGCAGTGCATATACCATACGTCCATACCCCTACAATCAACAATACAAGGCAGAGATAATAAAATCTCGGGCGTGCCATTATGACTTTTTCAAATCTCTATCTCTACAATCTATTAATTAAGGTACGGTTGTCCATTTCGTGTTCATAAAGTTAGAGATTGAATCCAAATCGGTTTTGTACCTTTCATATCAAGTATCAAATTTCAAAAATCATAACTCTCTCATCCGGAGCTCAAATTAAGCAAACTTAAACTCTATATCGTAGCTCTCGAAAAAGTTCTACAACTTTGATATTCAATATAAGTACAGATCCTATCGTTTAGGTTTTCAAATATGCGATGCAAAAGTATATGTTCTGATTCAGACTTCTCTGCGCAGGTCTCTGTGCGGAACCCATATCTTCTATCTCTAAAGTCCAAATAATATGATCCACATATGTTTCGAAAAGGTCTCGACGAGATTTACAACTTTTATGTTTTAACATTTTCCATTAGAGCAAGATTTCAAGTTCAAAATCGCGTTGTAATGTGGTGCTATTTTGTAGACTACGTAAACTGATTTTTTCTTTCAGATAACACTTCTAGAATATGGTAAAAAATAATAAAAAAATATTATTTTTGACATATAAAATGGTATACTAAGAAGCACCAACAATAATATAAATATGATCATTCATGTAAAAAATATAAATAATATTGTATATATCTAATAATTCTATTATATAAATAATTTATATTTAAGTTATAAAGAGTGTTTTGTTTTTTATGTCTGTAGCAACGTACGGACACTTTGCTAGTAATCTATTAATTAAGGTACGGTCGTCCACTTCGTGTCCACAAAGTTAAAAATTGAATCCAAATTAGTTTCGCATCTTCTATATCAAGTACCGAATTTCAAAAATTATAACTCCCATGTCCGGAGCTCAAATGAGGCAAACTCGGACTCTATCTCGTAGCACTCGAAAAGTTCTATAATTATGGTATTCAATAGAAGCCCAGATCCTGCAGTTTTGATTTCTAAATATGCGACGCAAAAATATTTGTTCTGATTCGGACTTCTCTGCGTAGGTCTCTGTGTGGGGCCTATATCTCCTACCTCCGTAGACCAAATAATATGATTCATATATGTTTCGAAAAGGTTTTAATAAGATCTACAACTTTTACGTTTTAACTTTTTCCACTAGAGTAAGTATTCAATTTTAAAATCGTGTTGCAATGCAGTGTTATTTCTGAATTCCGTGAATTAATTTTTTCGTCTGGATAAAGCTTTTAGAATATGATAAAAAGTAGAGATAAAATTGTTACTATTGACATATAAAATAATATACTAAGAAGCACTAACGATAATACAAATATAATCTTTCATGTAAAAAATATTAATAATATTATATATATCTAATAATTATATTACGTAAATAATTTATATTTAAATTATAAAAAATATTTTATTTTTTAAAGTCCGTAGCAACGCACGTACACTTTGCTAGTATAATACCGAAACTAGTAGTAATTTTTACGCACCTGGATTCGGGACTTGCATAGTGTTCGTCAGAGGTGGGTTCACCAGGTTGCACCTCGCCACATCCTTCGCGTGGCATCGTAGTTGCCGACCTCGTGCGCGAGCACGAACATGTCGTGCCCGTGCAGGTGCATCGGGTTGGAGTCCAGCTGTTGTATCGCCGTGTTCTGGAACACCCACCTCTACGGCACCGTGCCGGGAGCCCGCCGAGGCACTGTCGCCTTCGTCGTCGGCTCAATAAGCCCGGCCTCCCTGGGTCCCAACAGGATCAAGGCCGGGTCTGTGAAGTCGAAGACCCTCTCGGCGGCTTGTCAGGAAATTCTTCAAGCTCGTTCATGGCGTCCGTGTGGTAATAGTGCCCTTCCAGCAGTGGCGTTGTGCCCGTGTGGGGCTGGAACGAGACGTTGTTCATGGTGCCCACGATGATGGCCTCATCGCTCCCGCTCCTCTTGCCAACCGTGCCTCATCGCCGGCAGACACGGAGCCCAGGCCGAGCGTGATGAACGTCAACATGCTCCGGTACCCGCGGGATAAGCGGGTGGCGCAGCAAGCTGGTTAGGTTGCCGTGGAAGTTGAACGTTGTGGGCAAGTCATGCTGGTCAGGCACAGGCACACTACGGGATGGACCTCCTCCTTACTTGTCAGCGCCATTGCCGGGGATGTGGCTGCTTCAATAGTGTACCACACCTCTTGTGACATGAAGCGGGGCTTGCTCGCTGGGCTGGGGCGGCCGGATGGACTGGGTGACCAATTAAGGCCCTTGTTGTTTACGATTCTCTAGATCATGCTTAGATTCACATAAAAGTAAAATCTGTAGTGTTTAAATTTTGTTTATACATTAGTTATCAGAGCCAGACACGAGATTTATATAAAAAAAATTATTAGGGTTCTATTCCCTGTTTTGTCGTCTCCATCGATTTTCACTTTCGCGCTATTGCCGGCCCTTCTCTGCTGCGATCTAGCGTGATCGTTGAAGCAGAGAGAAACTGCATGTTACCAGCTCAGTTTTCATGGCTGGTTGATCTATTTCTTGGTGGAAGCTTGTGTCGAGCGAGCCTGTTGGTATTGAGGACGCGATCGATCCCGTTTCACGCCGCTATTCGGTGACTCAGCGTTTTGCTGCTGGAGTTCTTGTCAGATTCATCGAATTTATTAGTCTATCCTATGTGGCAGTTGTTCCTGCCGCCGGTTTCATCATCATCCGAGTCGTGTTTGGAGTTATGGTCTGATTAATTTCTATGTGGCTGTGCTTTTCTCCTTTTGCACTGATCGATCATTCTCATCGACTCGCCATGTGCCTCTTGGCATCGCCTCCAAGGCATCCCCTCGGAGCTTGGTTGTCTCGACGAGATTTTATTACTGATGATTGGAATTTCGATATGGTTTCTACCAAGTCTTATATTCCGCTATAAGATCATGATAATGGTTCGTTATTTTGACCAATGATGATTATGGCTCTATTGCTTTTGTTTGAAGTAACAGTTCTGATGTGCTCTTCATCATAAAGAGTATGTATACTCCGTTGGACATGGAGTTATGAAGTTTGAGCAATGCTCAAACTTGATTGGTGCTACCGTTTGAGTCCTAGTGACTCGTTGGCGTCCGATGTTATTTATCGTTGAAGGAAGTTCATTGATGATTCTTCATTTGCTATAAGACGGAATTCATCTCAAGGTGGAGTTTGTTAGAATATGATCCGAATTATAGTATCCTTACTAGAGACGTCTAGAAAGTTTGAGATGCGGAGTCCTCTTGTGTTACGGTACATATTGTTTAAGGAGTCTATTTCTAGTTTCCACACTTATATATATATCTTGTATTGCAAAGAAGAGTTGAGAGAGAGAGAGAGAGAGAGATATCATTGTATCTCCTATATTGTAACTCTCCTCCAATAGTGAAGATTGTCGGTCGGCGCCCGTGGTTTTTTCTGTAAGGATTTTCCACGTTAAATCGATGTTGTATTTCGATCTTGTTTATACATTATTTGCTAATAACTCTTATATATACATCTTGTATTGTATAGAAGAGTTAAGAGAGAGAGATCATTGTATCCCCTATGTTGTAACTCTCCTCCAATAGTAAATACTATAGCAGTTCTTGAATTTGCACAACGATGAACTCAGAAGTCAACGATAAATAGCACCGGATGCCAACGAGTCACTAGGACTCAAACGGTAGCACCATCAAATTTGAGCATTGCTCAAACTTCATAACTCCATGTCCAACGGAATATATATACTTTTTATGATAAAGAGCACATCAGAATTATTACTTCAAATAAAAGCAACAGAGCCATAATCTCTCAACTCTTCTCATACAATACAAGATGTATATATAAGGGTGAAAACTAGAGATAGACTCTCTAAACAATATGAATCATAACACAAGAGGACTCCACCTCTTAAATTTTCTAGACGTCTCTAGTAAGGATACTATAATTCGGATTATATTCTAACAGGCTGGGTGACCAATTAAGGCCCTTATTGTTTATGATTCTCTAGATCACGCTTAGATTCACATAAAAGTAAGGGTGTGTATGGCAGGATTTATGTTTATGTTAAAAATAACTTATATTTTGGTTTATCTATGAAAAGTGTTTATTTGATTTATTTAACTTATTATAGTATAAGGTCTCAAACTGTTTAATAAAATAGCTTATCCATGGCTTATTTTAGAGAGGGTGGTCCATAAGCTCAAAAAACTAGTGTTTGTTGGCTTTACTGTTCTAGTATAAAAAGATAAATGACTTATGAGAAGTGCTTATGTAAAATAGTTGTTTGACAGGACTTATGGCTTATCACACTATAAGTCACTGCATAAGCTATTCCATAAACTCTGCCAAACACACCATAAATATTTTCTTGTTTCTCGCTTTTCAATTATCGTAGGGTGCGTTTGACACTGCTTATACTCAAAGTGATTATAGTAATTTTAGTGTTTATAGTGCTTATTTTTTAAAAACTGCTTGTAGTGCTTATTATAATAAAACAGTCAACCCGTTTGACAAAACTGTTTATACTTATCTATCAAAACTGCTTATATTGACCCATAAGCATTATAAGTTACGTTTTACTACTTTGTTCAAAGGTGTCCAAGCTTTCCATGTGACCATGTATATTGGCGACAATGGGATCATCATTAAAATAACCATTCTCCATATTTTTGGCCATCTGATCAAGGTCCATATCCCATCAGTCCCCTGACATCAAGATTATTGTTCAAAAACAACGGCGGTTCATCTCTGAACGTGGTGCCATGAGATCTATTCTATAGTATCTACTTTGTGCAACTATGACAACATAAAAAAAATAGTTCATTCTTCCGATTCGAACAGCTCATTTGTTCAGAGTTCCAGCAAACAGGATGAACCATGTCCATGCAGGGTCGTCTCTAGGAATTTGAGGTCCCGGTTTAAAATATAAAATGAGGTCCTAAAATTTTATTTATATTATCAAAGCAAATTTTAAGATAATTATATAATTTTAATATATGTTATAAATACTTGATCTATACTTCTCTGTTCTTTTTTATTGTTGCTTTCTAGCTAAATTTTGAGCTAACCAACGATAATAAAATTAGAATAGAAAGAGTATGTTTAGAGAGTTAATATTTTCATATATCTCTAAAAGACATGATGTTTGATCTGTGTGGAGACTGATATTTGATCTCTTAGAGGCTAGAGACATAAATATCTTCCCGAGTTTGATAAACCAAAATACCAAATGAATTAGCAGAATTCTGTAGACCTAGAGCTAAATCATGTTTCTTCAGACTTGGAGATATAAATGTCTTCCCATATTCGATAAAGCAAAATACCAAATAAATTAGCAGAATTCTGTAGGCCTAAAGCGAAAGCAAGTTAAAAAGAAAGACCGGAAAACTTTGAGTCGAGAGCTCTGAAAGTGAGAAGCGAGGGTGTTTTGGCTCAGCACTCAGCTTTTGTATATGCGAGCAGAAGCTCCGGCAACAAGCAGGGTTGAGACTCCTCGACTTCGAGTGCGGACCATTTTTGGGAGAAGACGAACAAAACAAGTGAGACGTGTTCACTATACTACTTTACCACTACGAAAGCATTAGCTCCTAAAGAAGCACTGCCACACTCGTTGATTGTGTTTGCTGAAATTTTCTTTTTCTATTTAGCTTAACTAAGATAACCAGAAATTGGGGTTCCAACCTTTTGGGGGCCCTGTGCCGTCGTCCACGTTCCTCTGCTTGTCAACGGGCCTGGTCCGTGTCTGAATTGATGAAGTGTTGCGGTGATTGACGAACCTACAATGACGGGGACCTCCATGTGAGGCTTGGGAAATGGATACGGGGCAGTCCCACTTCTCGGCCGAATGATCAAGACGCCATGAAGAGTTGCCCGGAGGACGGGCACGTGAGCGTGCCACCACAAGGTGCCTTCCTGCCCTTCGACGTTGAACCGGTAGGTGAAGTTGTTGTTCCTTGTTCGGCAGGATTGGGTGTTGCGTAACCATGGGCACCTCGTCTGCCCAGCAGTTCAGTCGCTGTTTCACTCCCTGCCTACACGTACAGAACAAAAGTGTACAGATTCAATAACCGTGCGGCTTAAGCATAGTTAGGCTAGAATTTTTCTTTATCAGTGTGTGTGACAAAGACATCGATAAAGAAATTGATTAAGTACATGTTTGATTACCAATGGATTGTAATGTTGTAGGGTGACTTATTGGCTATGGTCCAGTGTGGCAGCTCTTCAATCATCATGGCGGGTAGAACAGAGAGTGAAGGTAGGATAGGTCGTTTCTATCTTTTTTTTCTTTCTTGTAATAGGAACCCTTTAGATCTCCCGTGTGTGGTTGTTTTGGGGTTTTTGGATTTCCAAACCATGTGATGTATTTGTTCCCTCTTCTTCTTAATGAAACGGGTGCCCAGAAATGTTCCTAAAAAAAAAACATGAATGACCACCGAGTCTCCCTCCGTGACCTCTATCACCGGCCCCGGGAGCTGCCCGTTCACCACAGTGACCGCAGATATTGTTGGAATTATATGGGCTTGGCCCATTAATAATAACAATAATTCCTGAAAATCTCAAAGGCCCATTCATGAGGGGCGGGGTGTGGGTGATGGGCGCGGCCGCGCATCACCTGCGTGAATGGTCCATCGAAATTCGGTCCCTTGCCTTATGGGGGCGCGGCTTTCTTTTGTACTTTCTTTTTACTGTGTATTCCATATATTTAATTATGAAAACCGACGTATTAATATGGTAACCGACTCGGTTACGGAACGTCCAACCCTAGTGGTTCCCCCCTATAAATACGTACGAGTACCGCCATAAATTATATAACACAATCGTCTAGGGTTTTGTCTCTCGCTACTATTACGCCGCCAAGTCTTCTCCATCCCGATTGTCGGCGTGCACCGGCGAACGGAAGAGCAGGTCTCCGGAACCATCATCCTCTACGATCCTGCATCGGGAGAGGGCGAATAAGATTTTTGGAAAGCGCTCTGCACGACTGCTCGATCGCTTCCTCATCTTCATTAAGCTCGTCACCACGGCTCGTCTTCCTCGTCGTCGAGTTGGTCTCCCCCGCCATCGTCAATAATGTAACGGTGCTGCACATCGTCGTCGTCTGCTCTACCTAGTCCAGAAGGAAACATACATACTCTCATCTTACACCATGTCTTCCATACTAGCTTTCGTAGTCTCTTTGTCTATGATGGATGTTGCTAGTATGGTAGATGCTATATTTTTGTCTGGTCTAATAGACCTATCTAGATTTTGCGTAAACTTGTGTAGTTCATTATACAATCTGTTAGTCATGTTTATGATTTATTTCTGTATTAATATAAAACTAAAGTGCTAATTTATCCAACAATCTAAAAACCTTATTATAGGCACTTTAGTTTTATGGCTAGATTTATCGATGCACTGAGGCCAGAGAAATTTACTGGCGTGCACTTCAAAAGATGGTAAGTAAAAGTCACTCTGTGGCTTACTGTCATGAATGTGTTCTGGGTGTCCACTGGCAAACCTGAAGGCGATCTTACTGTAGATCAGAAAAAGTCCTACAGTGAAGCCAACACAATATTATTGGGCGCTGTTATTGGAGTTTTGATAGATCATCTTCAGGACGTCTACATCCATCATACAGTCGTAAAGGATATGTGAAACGCTCTGATCGCTGACTATGGTGATTCAGATGCTGGCGCTGAACTATATGTCATTGAGCAGTACCATAATTTTAAGATGATAGATGGCAAATCTGTCGTCGCGCAGGCTCATGAGATACAATGCATAGTGAAGGAACTCAAATTGCTTAAGATCGTCATACATGAAAAGCTTGTGGCTGGGGGCATTATTGTCAAATTACCTTCAATTTAGAGGGATTTTGCCACTACTCTTAAACACAAGAGGACGAACATATCTGTCTTAGATTTGATCGCGTCTCTTGATGTTGAGGAGAAAGCTTATGAGAAGGATGGTCATTGTAAAGTCAACGAGGGAAACACTATTATCAATATGATGCATCAACCACAACAGTCTCATGGCAGTGGTGGTAAAGGCAAGGGCAAAAATAATAAGCCTAAGCAGACCACTACCTTCAAGAAAAAGAATAAGAAGGGAGCATGTTTTGTTTGTGGTTCTAATGAGTATTGGGCAAAGAAGTGTCCAGAACACAAAGGAAGAAAGTCTCCATAGTAAAAGTCTGTAAACATGATGATCAGTGCTGGAGAAAATAGTGGATATGGTAATTTACCATATGTTTTTTCTGTATTTCAATCTACTTGTTGGTGGCTTGATATTGGTGCTAATGTTTATGTTTGTGTTGATGCCTCTTTGTTTACTTCTTACCAGGTCGTCCGGAATTCCTCTGTCCTAATGAGGAATGTGTCACATGCTTCTGTTCATGGTGTTGGCACGGTCGAGCTGAAGTTCACTTCGGGGAAGATTGTCTAATTGAAGAACGTACAACATGTCCCTTCTATCAAGAAGAATCTTGTTAGTGACTTCCTTTTGCGTAAGGATTGTTTTAAGGTAGTGCTAGAGTCGAATAAAGTTGTCATGTCTAAGAGTGGATAATTTATTGGTAAAGGCTATGAGTGCGGAGGTTTGTTCCGCTTTTTCCTTTTAGATTATTGCAATAAGTCTGTGAACTATATTTGTGATGATGTTAATGAGAGTGATGCTAGTGTTTGGCATTTACGTTTATGTTATCTAAATTTTGGTTCTATGTCTCAACTGCCCAGCTTGAATTTAATTCTGAATTTTTCCATTGCCAAAGGTTCTAAGTGTTCAAGTTGTGTATAACCTAAACAACCTCGAAAGCCTCACAAGGCTGCAGAGGAGAGATACTTGGCACCATTAGAACTTATACATTCAGATCTTTGTGAAATAAATGGTATATTGACTGAGGGTGAAAAAAGATATTTCATGACTTTGATTGATGATGCGACTAGATATTGCTATGTTTATTTGTTAAAAATGAAAGATGAGGCTCTAAACTACTTTAAAATTTATAAGGCTAAAGTTGAAACTCAACTAGAGAAAAAGATCAAAAGAATTAGGTCTGATCGTGGTGACGAGTATTTCTCAAATAAGTTTGACTTATTCAGTGCGGAACATGGTTTGATACATGAGAGGACGCCTCCCTATTCACTCCAATCAAACAGGATTGGCGAAAGAAAGAATTGCACCTTGACTAACTTGGTTAATTCCATGTTAGACACGACTGGATTATCTAAGGCATGGTGGGGGGAGGCTTTATGACATCATGTCATATCCTAAATAGAGTTCCTATGAAGAATAAGGAGAAGACTACATATGAGGAATGAATTGGTAGAAAACCATCGCTCTCTTACTTACGCACATGGGGTTGTTTGGCCAAAGTTAACGTACCAATTAACAAGAAGCGTAAGTTGGAATCTAAAACTATGGATTATATCTTTCTTGGATATGCTCATCATAGCATTGCCTATAGATTTTTAGTGGTTAAATCAGAGGTGCCTGATATTTATGTTAATTCATTAATAAAGTCTTGTGATGTTACTTTCTTTGAGAACATATTTCCTATGAAAGATTTACATAGCTTGTCTAAATTATTTTCTGATGTGATTGCTGAAACTACTCCTGAACCTAGTGTTTTTCTGATCATGCTGAATAAACACTTGAACCAATCCATGAGGAGATTGACAGTGAAGCTCCTAGGAGGAGCAAGAGATAAAGGACTGCAAAGTCTTTTGGTGATGATTTTATTGTTTATCTTATGGATGACACTTCTAAAATTATTTCAGAGGCATATACATCTCCTGATGCAGATGACTGGAAAGAAGCTATTCATAATGAGATGGACTCTATTCTTTCTAATGGAACTTGGGAAGTTGTCGATAGACCATATGGTTGCAAACCTGTGGGTTGCAAATGGGTGTTTAAGAAAAAGCTTAAGCCTGATGGTACTATTGACAAGTATAAGGCTCGGCTTGTGGCTAAGGGTTATACTCAGAAAGAAGGCAAAGACTTCTTTGATACGTATTCACCTGTTGCTAGATTAACCACTATTCATGTATTACTTGCTCTGGCTGCCTCACATGGTCTTATCGTTTATCAGATGGACGTTAAGACAGTTTTCCTTAATGGAGAGTGGGATGAGGAAATCTATATGGATCAACCAGATGGATTTGTAATAAAGGGTCAGGAAGACAAGGTGTGTAAGTTGTTAAAGTCTTTGTATGGTCTGAAACTAGGTCCTAAGCAGTGGCATGAGAAATTTGATTCAACACTTCTAGCAGCAGGCTTTTCAGTCAATGAGACTGATAAATGTGTGTACTACCGTTATGGTGGGGGTCAGGAAGTTATACTGTGCTTGTATGTTGATGACATACTCATATTTGAAACAAATCTTCACGTGATCAATGAGGTCAAGATTTTTTTATGCCAAAGCTTTGATATGAAGGATCTAGGTAAGGCTGATGTTATCTTGTACATCAAGCTAATCAAAGGAGAGAATGTGATTACTCTTACGCAATCTTATTATATTGAGAAGCTCTTGAACCATTTTGATTACAAGGATAGCAAGTCTTCTCCAACACCTTATGATCCCAGCTTGATCCTTCAAAAAAATAAGAGAATTGACAGAGACTAATTAAGATATTCTCAGATAATTAGATTATTTATGTATTTAGCCAGTGCTACTAGGCCTGACATCTCGTTTGCTGTGAGCAAACTAAGCCGGTTTACTTCTTGTTCGGAAGATGATCATTAACGTGCACTTGAGCGGGTAATGCACTATTTAGTTGGTACTATGGATTATGAAATTCATTATTCTGGATATCCAGCAGTACTAGAGGGCTATAGTGATTCTAATTGGATATCTGATGCTGATGAGCTGTATGCCATGAGTGGATATGCATTTACTCTTGGTGGTGCTGCTGTTTTATGGAGATCATACAAATAGACTATTTTAACGAGGTCTACCATGGAAGCAGAGCTTACCGCACTAGATACAGCTACAGTTGAGGCCGATTGGCTATGTGAGCTCTTGATGGACTTGCCTATTATCGAGAAACCTGTGCCGGCAATCCTTATGAATTATGACAGTCAAACTGTAATAGTCAAAGTAAACAATTCTAAGGATAATATGAAGTCATCAAGACATATTAAGAGATGTTTGAAGTCTGTCAGAAAAATGAGAAACTCCGGAGTCATATCAGTAGAATATATTTCAACTGATGAGAACCTGACAGATCAATTCACCAAGGGGTTGTCACGTAACGTGATAGACAGTGCATCAAAGGAGATGGGTATGAGACCCATATGTGCTATTCCATAGTGGTAACTCAACCTATGTGATCGGAGATCCCGTGAAATAGGACCTGGGAAGAACAAGCTATTGGTTAATATAAGAGTAACCTTTTTATGACCCACTCACAATGCATTACTCTCGATATCTGTATGGCAGATTGGCTATTGCCTTAATGTATTCAATTGGCTTTAAATAATGAAGATATTGTCCTACAGAATATTCTTGAATGAATACATCTATATGAACCCGATTGTTGTAAGGTTGCAATCTGTGAGATTTGGGTGATCTCTATTAAGCTCATGAAAGACCAAAGGAGTATGACCTATATGCTCCACCCGCGGAGAAGCCTACTGAAGATCTAGTATCAGTTATAACAGTAAGTGAAACTTATTTACACAAAACTTATAATTCAAGGCGTAGTCCATTATTCAAGTTGTGAATGAGTGCAGCTTATTGTTCTAGGTGGAAGTTCAACTTAACAGTCTCCACTGAAAACACTGGTGGGGTGAAGCAAAGTCTAGCTGGGACTTTGAGATCTGGTGGGGGATTGTTGGAATTATATGGGCTTGACCCATTAATAATAACAATAATTCCTAAAAATCTCAAAGGCCCATTCATGAGGGACGGGGTGTGGGCGATGGTGCGGCCGCGCATCACCTGCGTGAATGGTCCGCCGAGATTCAGTCCCTTGCCTTGCGGGGACGCGGCTTTCTTTTGCATTTTTTTTGCTGCATATTCCATATATTTAATTATGAAAACCGATGTATTAATATGGTAACCGACTCGGTTGCGGGACGTCCAACCCTAGCGGTTCCCCCCCTATAAATACGTACGGGTACCACCGCAAATCATATAACACAATCGCCTAGGGTTTTGCCTCTTGCTACTGTTGCGCTGTCAAGTCTTCTCTATTTCGATTGTCAGCGTGCACCGACGAACGGGAGAGTAGGTCTCCGGAACCGTCGTTCTCTACGATCCTGCACCGGGAGAGGGCAAATAAGGTTTTGGAAAGCGCTCTGCACGACTGCTCGATCGCTTCCTCGTCTTCATCAAGCTCGTCGCTACGGCTCGTCTTCCTCGTCGTCGAGTTGGTCTCACCCGTCGTCATCAACAACGTGACGGTGCTGCACATCATCACCGCCTCCTCTACCTAGTCCAGAAGGAAACGTACGTACTCTCATCTTACGCCATGTCTTTCATACTAGCTTTCGTAGTGTATTTATCTATGATGGATGTTGCTAGTATGGTAGATGCTATGCTTTTGTCTGGCCTAATAGACCTGTCTAGATTTTACGTAGACTTGTTTAGTTTATTATGTAATCTGTTAATCATGCTTATGATTTATTTTTGGATTAATATAAAACTAAAAGTGCTAATTTATCTATGTCATATTCACTTGGCTCACCTGCTTAGGTACACGTTCGATTAATCAAATGTACTCCCTCCGTTCATATTTAGATATTGTTTTGGAGTTAGACACAGAAAATAAGGAGAAGTAAAAAGATGGGTGCACTAAAAATGAGAAGGAGAGAGATAAAGATAGAGATGTAGTGAGAAAAGAGAATATTGTATTGGGAAGAGAGAAAGGTGCATTAAAAAGCGAGAATAACATGTAATTATAGAAAAGTTGAAAACCTTAAAATGACATGTAAATATGAACGGGGGGAGTATCATACATATTAGTATAAGTTCTGCCTTGCTTAAAAGATGCGCGGATTAACAGTTTGTTAAGCAGCTATACTATGCACTCACCACATATGGTCCGCCGCATGGCCGCGTCTCCGAGTTCCTCTCGTCGTGCCGTGTGGTGTCCTATGGCAACATTTGCCTCCTCGCCCACCTCGCCAAGAACGTGTCGTCGAAGGTGTTCGTGAACCTGAGCGAGTGCCTGCCTGAACCTGTCCAATGACGTGCTCTGCCGTGTGGTCTTCGGGCGACCGATTCGCCGCGGTGTTGGTCGAGGTGCAGTGCAGGACCCTGTTCACCGGGTTCAACGTGGGCGACTTCTTCCCGGAGCTCGAGCCCTCCGCCGCCGCCTCAGTACCAGCCTCGTCGACCTCTGCCAGGTCTGCAGCGAGATCATCCATGAGCACATTAGCAGCACGCACCGGCATGTGCCCCGCGACCACGAAGAGGACTTCCTCAACGTGCTCCTCCGTGTCCAGAAGTTCCACAACCTCGAGGTCCACATCACCGACGATAATCTGAAAGCCCTGGTCCTGACTCCTGCTAGATGTACGTGACGTTTAGATGTTATAATTAATAATAAAAAATAGGATTTGCTAATTTTCAGCTGACTAAAAGTTGAAGCCTCTTTAAGCTATTAGATCTAGATCTAATATTTTATAATTATTATTCAAATAATTCCACGGCGCCGTGCACCATCGTCGGGTACGAGATCCCGGCCGGCACGCGCGTGTTCGTCAACACCTACGCAATGGGCCGCGACCAGGAGGTTTGGGAGGACCCGCTCGCGTTCTCGCCCGAGCGGTTCCTCGTCCAGAACGGTGGAGGCGACGACGACGCGAGAGATCATCGACTTCAAGACCCGGCGTACGTACAGGCTGCTGCCGTTCGGCGGCGGGCGGCGAGAGTGCATGCCCCGGGTACATGTTCGCACTGGCCACCCTACCTTACCTTTTTTTTTTTTTTGAATGAATCGTACTTTACCACTTCGAGTGGGCGTTGCCTGCTGGCCTGCGCGCTGAGGACGTTGACCTCAGTGAGAGCTTTGGGCTTACTACGAAGAAGAAGAGCCGCTCTTCGTAGGGAGAGCGAAGGTTTCGAGTTTAAGGGGGATGAGCTTAATGAGTAATATTTCATTATTACTACTCAATGATTGCTGTCATTTTTTTAACCTTCTCGATCACATGAAAAAAAAAGTTCGGCTTCTCTATCACAGAACAGCTTTGTATATTATTGTGACAACAGTTTTATACATGCGCCATATTAATAAATTTATTGATAATACGTAATTTTTTTCGTCTCATCGTAGATATTACAGTAAACTACAATGAGGATTATACGGGCCATTCAGTTCAAATTATTAAAAAGGAAAACAAATAAAAACAGGTGTTTATTAACCCTTCCTTTCTGTTATCTAGCCTGGCCTAAAAGATTCCCACTATTCCTCGACAGCCTAGAATGTCCCGCCGCAGGCCACTCCTCCACACGCCAATGGGCTATAGACAAATACACGCACACGCGGCCCATGTACCAGAGAAGTCACGAACAAGCCATTCAAATCCAAGGGGGGCAGGGCAGGTGTCAAACAGAAAAAAGGTGAAAAAAACCAATTCAAGGGAAGGGACCATGGATTGAGCCAGCCCTCCTCCTATGCTGCGTCAGCACCCGTCGATCTGACGGCTCAAAATTCGTCTCCTCGTCCCCGTTACTTCCGCTGCCGGCCTGAAGAACGGTGATATTCCCAACTGCCCGAACAAAGGAAACGGCTGAAACGGACAAACCAAACCCACAGTTCGGGCCCACGCCTCAGAGAGTGAGCCGAGCTGCCACCGCCGCCTCCTCTGTCCTCTCCACCAAATCCCCCGTTTCCAAAATCCGGATTAGCCGCAAATCAAAGCAAGCGCCCCCGAACCCAAACCCAGCAGCGCCCGCACCGCATCGACGCCCAAATCCTTCTTCCCTCTCTAGCTGCCCACGGCACGCGCGGCGCAGCTCAGCGGGCGCCATGATCGTGCGCACGTACGGGCGTAGATCCCGCTCCTTCTCCGATGGCGGGGGCGGGGGCGGGGCCCGGGGGACCGCCTCGTCGCACGACGCGTTCGACTTCGACGGCGACGACCTGGACGCCCTGGGGTCGTCGGCCTCGCAACCCCTACCGCTTCTGCCCGCGCCATCGCAGGAGTCCTCGATGTGGGACTTCGACGAGGAACCGCCCCCGTCCCCGTCACCGCGGCGGGACGAGAGGCGGCGGGGGACGGGCGGGAGGCGCGGAGGCGGAGGCGGAGGATGGGAGCTCGCGGTGCCCCCCGCGGCGGCGACGTCGACGCTGATGGAGGCGGAAGAGTACGGGGAAATGATGGAGAGCGTGGACGAGGTCACGTTCGCGCTCGACGGGCTGCGTCCCACCGCGCCCAAGCGGACGCGGCGGGCCAGCCTGCTCGCGCTGCTCGGGATCTGCGACTCTGCGGAGCGCCGCCGCATGCTCCGAGCTCACGGGTGAGTCTGCCAAAGGAGCCTCCTTTCCCTCTTCCCTGGCCATGGGTTAACTTCTAGCTCTTCTTTCTTGGCAATCTTGACCTAGAATCGAGAATTGTAGTGCTGTTCTTGTGAGATTAGGTTTTCTAGAATTGGGGTTCCCTGGAGAAAAGATCCATTTTTGGGTCTTTAAACAATGAGCTTCCTCTGTTTTCTTCCTGTTACGATAGATAACTAATTCAACCATCGTGGGTTCAGAGCTTGCATTAAGTGTCAACTAATTGAATCAGCCTGGGTTCAGAGCTTGCATTATGTCTCAACTAATTGAATCAGCTTGGGTTCAGAGCTTGCTTTGTGGCTCAACTATTCCGTTTAGTTGCTTGACTTGAACTGTCATTTCGGTCAGGTTATAGAATTATGAGTTTGTAGATGCCAACATGTGTGATTGTCAGTTCCTTATATGTGTTTCAATCTCCTTTCTATCCGAGACATCCTGTCCAGAACAGGAAGCATGGTGGTGTGATTAGGATTTCTCAGAAACCTATGTTTCTTGATTGATTTAGGAACTCTCAAGCATCTATTGAGATTGTTTATTTCTGATGTTTGATAGAAATGCCATCTGTTGAACTGGCTTTAATATTTCAATGCAAAATGTAGAGGATCTTTTATTTAAACTCTGGAAATTGGTATGAATATTGTCTTGTAATACAAAAATACTCTTAGGCCTACCAGTTATATGGTATATCAGTGCTGATGCTGTAAATACTTTAAATTGATAGATGCAATCCTTGGTTTCAACCCTTCTAGTTGAAGACATAGTACATATATCGTGCTGCCTAAATTGGGCTTCATTGGAGCAATGCCAGAGAAGTTCAAAATGTCTCCAAATCTATTAAGAATAGTTTAGTTACTATTGAATTTAGAACTTCTTAATTGCTAAAATCAATACACCTTTCATCCAAAAGAGTGTTTTATATCATCATTATGAAAATTTTGCACCATTTCCCATGTTATGGCTCACAAGTTCATTCTTTTTCTTTTATCCTGTAGATTGGTACAGCAAATAATTGATGCTATTTTAGTTGTGGACATTGATGACCCTCCCTGCGCTGTTGCTGCAGGGGCTCTTTTATTTGTTTTGGCAAGCGATGTGAGTATCTCTTTATCACAGTTTTCATGCATCTGTCTATGCTGCATTCCATTTTATGGCATATTGAATGTTTGTGACCTCTCAAAATCATTAAGCTTCTTGCAGGGTGGAAAACTTATTTATCTCTACTATTGAGTTACATTTTGTTTTGTAGAAATAGTCACTTAAATAAATGTTAGCAAGACCGTCATGTCATAAAAAAGAAAATTAAATAAATGACTTCTATAACTATTATAAAGATGGATGAGAATTTAGTTGGCAGTACGTCTCAGGCAGTCCTGATATTTAGCCTTTCAATTAGCTGTACCTCTCTTGTTGTACGAGATCTGATTGCCAACTGTTGTTCTCATTTAGTAATTTCTTATTATCCAGGTCCAAGACAATCATTTGCTGGATTCAGAAACTTGTATTCATTTCCTTCTTAAATTGTTAAACCCTCCAGTGAGTATTGTTGATGCCAAAGCACCATCAATAGGTTCCAAACTTCTTGGAATCAGTAAATTTCAGATGCTTAATGGCTCAAATAAGGATGCTGACTCTAGTTCAGAGGACATACTTTCTAAAGTAGAAGAAATTCTCTTAAGCTGTAAAGAGATCAAACCAGTAGACAGAGTTGATAAGAAAACAGCACGACCAGAATTGTGTTCAAAGTGGCTTGCTTTATTGACAATGGAAAAGGCATGCCTATCTGCTGTTGGGATAGACGGTACGTTATTTAATTTTCTTGTTCATGGCTTGCCTTCAAGAATATCATTATGTTAACCAAAATAAATACATAAATCAAGTACTGTATGTTTACAGCGCTATACAGACCGCTTTGTATGTTCTTATTTTATTTATATTCTTGATTTATTTATCTGTCGCTTGATTGAATAATCTGACAGCAATATTTTTCCATATTTAGATGTAAATAATATTTATTTTGAATATTTATTATTTTCTTTCAGAGACATCTGACACAGTGACCAAACTTGGAGGAAATTTCAAAGAAACATTAAGGGAGTTGGGTGGCCTTGACAATATTTTTGATGTGATGGTGAATTGTCATTCAGAGCTGGAGGTAAGAGTTTGTTTATATATTCTGCTTCTTTTCAACATAGTCAGACAATGTTATGTTAAAGGATGGTTTGCATCCCTTTGAGCTTCGTACAATCTAATCCCCAACATGGTTGAAGCTGCAACTTAGAACAAGATTATTTTTAGCCCTTTAAAACATGCTCCAGCACAAGTGTAGAAATTACTTTGATCGAAATATTCTAAATGAGTAAACATGCTGCAGCTCAAGTTATGTTGTGGAAATTATGAGTAGTGGTATAAGTTCGAGAGATGATCAAGTAATACTTCTTAACTTTGAATCTCTTATCACTATTTTCTCCAAGATGAACATACTTGACCTGGGGTTCCGTGGCATTGTTGCATTAAGTAACTACTGTTCTGTTTGAGTGTTGCATCTTCACTGATATTTACTACCTGATATATAAGTAATTTAAATTCTGGCCTTATTTCTGTTTTTCAAATTTAATACCTAGGGTACATAATATTTCCTGAGTTTGACATAAATATGCAATCATTGCACAAGTCTTGAGAAAAATAACTGTGATAACAATGTGTTTCTGCCTTTCTGGTGGCTAATCTTGTGTATCAGAGACTTGTAAAGGATACCACCACCACGGCCAAGGACCTCAAGGAAGGAACTCCTTTACAGAGTGCAACACTCCTCTTGAAATGTTTGAAAATTCTGGAGAACGCTACATTTCTAAGTGACGACAACAAGGTAATGTTCCTTATCTTGTCGATGAGATTTCTGACATCTTACCTCTAGACAACATTGTTTGTGCTTTTCTTTTTATGTTACCTTGTACTTCTGCTGATCTTTTATTTATTTATGTGTATAGTATTCTGAACTCCTTAACCCGTTTCTTTTTCTATTCTTTCTAGACCCATTTGCTCGACATAAAGAGAAAAGTGAGCCCCAAGGGCTCCCCACTTTCTTTTGTAGGTGTTGTCATCAGTAATATTGAATTATTATCAGGTATAATTGTGCTTCATTATTTGAATTTGTACCATTCACAGTTTCTATAACTATACCCCTCTGATAACTTGCAATCTGATGGTTTCTATAACTATACCCCTCTGATTTTCTTTTTTCTGCAGCCCTTTCTCTCCTTCTGAACTCTTCTTCTGTATCCAGCGAGATAGATGCAAAATCTTGTAATGTTTCCTTGGGAACCCGCCCTGGTAAGAGCAAACTCTACTTCCTATTGTAACGTTATTATTTATCAACCATCAAACCATCACTTATTCCAATAAATTTTGTTTGTTTTGTTTTTCTATTTTTTAAAATACAACATTTAGGCGCGTTTGGCATGACTTATGCACAAAGTGCTTATAGTGCTTATTCCGTCAAAACTGCTTATAGTGCTTATTGTAGCATAACTAGTCAACCCATTTGGCAAAACTGCTTATGCATATCTGTCCAAACTGCTTGTGCTTGCCCATAAACACTAAAAGCTACATTTTGCTGCTTTGTCCAAAGTGCTTATGGTAGTACAAAATAGCAAAGTGCTTATAGGTGCTTATATCCCATAAGCACTTTTGCTATTTTGCTGTTTGGCAGTCCAAACTGATTATTGAGCATAATGTTATGGGCAGGCCTTTGGGCCATGGTACTGTAGCGGTCCATAGTACTGTAGCATTATGGTTACTGTAGCGCCACCCTTACTTAGCCGTCAGGTTAGGTTAGTTAGAATTAGGGCCGACTCTACCTCTATATAAAGAGAGGCACGACAGTCATTTGGAATCAAGCAATCAATCAATGAAGAACAATTCTCCCAATCCCTCAATGTCTCCCAAGCTCTAGGCAAAGCATAAGGCCCAATTATCCTTCCCCATACCATCTGGTATCAGAGCTATGGGCCGCTACAGTACCATGGCCCAAAGGCCTGCCCGTAACACATAAGCACTTCTAATAAGCAGTTGCATAAGCCGTGCCAAACGCACACTCAGTTGCCTGACCATTATTTGATGTTTTGTGATATCTGTATCTTCTGCTGTTAGCAATATGTTTTCAGGGCTATTAAGCTATACATTTGTATAAATATAGTTACAAGTTTAATACAGTTTTCAAGTCTGTATCTTTTCCTATTACAAGTTTAATATAGTTACATGCTCAAAATTACATTGTGCAGCAGACAGGAAAGATGCAGCTTTATTGGATGATAATGGCAAAGGCAAACACTCGAAGAAAAAGAGTCATTTGCTTAATCAAAGACACCAAAATCATGCATCATCCAAATCGGGAGGTTCTCATATTACTATCTCTTCTAGCAGTGATATCTGTATGTCACGAAAGACAATCAGTTCTCTCTCTGTCTCAAGCAACGGGCCATCAAATGGTTCATTTGGTAGGAGAGAGGGCAATGGTGCTGGTTTGAAGCTGAATGTAAGAAAGGATCGTTCTAAAGATAATCCAATTCGAGGCTCAAGTGGATGGATTTCTATAAGAGCACGCACTTCTGATGAGAACTCTAGAGAAATGGCAAAAAGGCGTCGTCTATCTGAAAATATAAGTTGTGATTTGAGCAGTGGTGGTGATGATCCATTCGCATTTGACGATGTTGATCAGCAACCTTCAAATTGGGATTTAATTGATCCAAAAAAGAAACCACAACAGAAGCAAGTGAAGCGGTCAAATGGCAAAATGCTAGTAGAATGTGGGACGGCAGAAACTGGAAGTCAGGAATCATGTCAACCTGAAGACAGTCATCAGCCGGTATCTCATGTCGAAGATGAGTCCAATATTTTGGAAGACTGCCTTTTGACATCAGTTAAGGTAAGTAAACATGTTTCCTTTTTATCTTTCTTATCTCTTCTGCATATGCCTCTATTGTGACAGTTCCTATCTTTTTATTTTTTGGATGACATTTGTTAAATTATGGTTGAAAACTTGTATATTCCATCAAATAGGCTCCAGTTGACAAGTTTTTCAATGGAACTTGTTAACCTTTTGGTACTTCTATTCCTTGCATGAAGCATGTTCACATCAATCTTATGATTAATTAAGTATGCACCATTAGATCATTTTTTCATTTGAGCATGCACCATTTATACTGTATTAATTGTTTGTGAGATTCATTGTGGAAAATTTGGACAAGGAGTATAAAGCGAAACCTGTCACTATCTGCTATCTAATACCTCCCATTAATTTTCTTGTAGGTTCTTATGAACTTGGCAAATGATAACCCATCTGGCTGCGAACAGATTGCTTCATGTGGTGGACTTAACACCATGGCCTCCCTGATTATCAAGCATTTCCCCTCATTTGATCTCTACGCGGACAACAACTATCAAATGGAAGAAAGACTATCCAGTAGTCAAGATTTCTCATCTTCCCAGAACAGTGGCACACACCAGTTCAAAACTAAACAATTGCGAGATCATGAACTTGACTTCCTGGTTGCGATATTGGGCTTGCTTGTTAACCTCGTGGAGAAAGATAGCATGAATAGGTAAGCTATTTACTTGCCTCTTTTCTGTTTACTGCATTCTTAATTTCATATCCATGTACGGTTCTGCCAGTTTCCACGAGCATTTTTGCATCTCATCTGATATATATTGTTGTAATTGTAAATGATTCTTCCTTCACAATCTGGCTACAGGGTGCGTCTTGCATCTGCCTGTGTTTCTTTCAATCCATCTCAAAATCCGGATGGTGGAGAAGTGCAGAGGGATGTCATACCCCTCCTCTGTTCAATATTCTTAGCATGTCAAGGAGCCAGTGAAGCTACTGGAGCTATATCACCGGTAATTCTACTTTTTTTATGCATAGCGTTAAAGCATAAAAAGCTAACTAATGACAACTTGCTCATTTGCATATCTGGCAAATAGCAATGAGAACTAACGCACATACTATATAATATTCTAACTCATGCGTGATTAGCGTATAGGAATATCTTGCAATCAGCAATTTGTATATGTAAACAGGAGTTCTAAACAGGGTTCATGATTCTTCCAAATATAATGATGTACAATGTTGTATTATCTCTCCTTTACTTGCCTTGCAGTTTCGCATATGACTCTTCTATATCAATGCATAACTGCATGCAGATGACTATCTATAAATCATTTGATTGATTGCTGCTTGTAAATGTCAGGATGACGAAGAATCTTTGTTGCGAGGAGCACGCGAAGCTGAAATGATGATAGTGCAGTCCTATGCAGCTCTTCTGCTTGCCTTCCTTTCAACGGAAAGGTTTGTGATCTGCAGCATTTTGTTTTCTTAATTTGCTAATTATTATGTATTAGGCCCTCATGGTGTGTATAACTTCTGTACTGCCTGCTGCAACAGCATGAAGGTTCGAGGAGACATTTCCAATTGCCTTCCAGACAACAACTTAAAAGTCCTTGTCCCCGTGTTGGAGGGATTTGTGGTATGTCTCAAAATTGTGGATCTGCCATCTCAGAATATATCGAAATATATGAATGACCAAGTTTTTGGAATAATTAGTTTCTCATATCCCCTCCTTTTCTTATGTGGTCCTGAGCTTATTTCATCTCTCTCTTTTTGGAACGTTTTCTAGATATGAATTTGTTCTAGCATTATCCTCAGGTGTTAACCCAGTTTCTTTTACTTCAAAATCTTGTCCATTTTGGTTGCCATCCATCGTGATGTCTTTATTCATAGTTATTTATCCATCCATTGTGTTCTGCAGGCATTTCATTTGCAGCTCAATGTGATGACGCGGGAAACACATTCAGCTGTTACTGAAGTTATCGAAAGATGCAGACAATCATAGAAGTGTCAAGAGGCCTTGTACAGATTAGCTGACTCCTTTGCAGCTAAAGCACACACCGGTGTTGCTTGCTGATCACCAAGCCGAGGCACTGCAGATGGATAGGAGGCTGACCTGCAGTGGGCTTGGGAGCTAACAGTGAATTCCTTCCTGTTGTTTTGCACCTGTTTTTGTGAATCTCCATAGTTTCTTCTCAATCTCCCCAGAAATCTCATCTGTTGTCATAGGAATAGCGCACTCATTATGAATGTAAACCATAGGGAATGCAGTGTACTTTGTATAACATGCAACTCGAGACATCATCTATATAGTTGTGGGCTCCTCGTTGCCGTGCAAGTTTTGACTGCCGCCCTCCCTCTGATGGTGATGGCTTCACTGAATTCAACATATGGTGTTAATATCTCAGCTGAATGGAGTACATTTGTTTCCTATACGACATTTCCAGTTCGCAGAAATATTGTACCCTGAACAAAACAGCAGAAGGTCAACTTATCCTTCATCTTTTTTCACTTTCGAGGATAAAGGCCACTCGGTCTCGCATTTATCAGTTAGTCCCTTCTTGTTGTCCTTCTGGGGGTTGTTCCAAGTTTTCTGTTGCTGCGACCTTGAAACGCTCGAGTGTCCTCTGTGCAATGTCGAACTTTCCGCGTATGCTCCAAACAAAAAAAAAAGTGGAAACTTCGAAAACGCCTTTGACAGAATGCCAAGATCTGCAACGTTTCGTCGATCGAACCCAGCAAGCAAAGCCACGAATGCGGGCCGGCCGGATGGCCGATGCCCACACAGGCGGCCCCACCCTGACTCCGTTCGCATCGCCCTCGCCGGCGCGCGCACGCACGCACGCAGACAACAGCAATCGCCTCCGCGCAGAGCCCCCGACGATTTTATCCACTCGCGCCCCTCTCCCTCTCCAGCGAAGCCACCTCTGTCCTCTCGCACACCCAAAAAAGAGGCCGCCGCGCGCGACGACACGGCCTGGCCCCCCACCCCACGTTCGCCACGTGCACGCCACCTCCGCGCTGCGCCCCGGCCAAGTCTCCGCCGCGGGAGGGAGGCGGGATCACGAGCTCGGCGTCTTATCTCCTCCTCCGCGGTCGGACAGGCGGGCGGGCTGGTGGTGACCATGGGAACGCTTCTCCGGCCGGGGCCCGCCGCGTCGCCGCTCACCGTCGCCTCCGCCTCGTGCTCATCCTCGTCATCCGCGCAAGGTATCGACTGCCGCCTCACGTCTCGGCCGGGATCCGCTGTCGGTTCCTCGGGGAGGAAAGCCGCGGTGCTGATCTTATCTGATTGATGCATTGTTGGTTGGTCCGCAGCGGTGGCTGGTCGCGGGGCGAGGCATTTGCCGCGTCTGGTGTCGGTGGCGGTGTTCCGGTCCCCGACTCCGCGTGTCCTGGAGGCGAGGTGGCGGCGGAGAGACACGGTCGTCAGGTCAGATGTCGTCGCTGGCAGCGCCGCGGCTGCAGCAGCCGGAGATTCGGCGTCCATGATGTCAGGTTTGCCACCTCGTTTGTTTGCTGTCGTAAAATGATTCGCGCCCCTTTGGCTTCGTTGGGTCCAATCGCTCTACTAGATAGAAGTTTTGAGTTAAAATTGAAATGCATCCGACAATAGCAGTAGTTACAATTGATATGCATCTGGCCATAGCGTGATTAAGTTTCGACAATTTCATATCAGCTAACTGCAGCATTGTGTCTCGTTAATTTCAAGGAGCAGTAGACATTGATATTTAGATCATATGACGTATTAGCTCTGATTCAAGAAACAACAATTATGACATATTTGGAAAACATCTTATCATCCTTTTACAAATAATGCAAGAATGCTCATGTCTAATTCCGTGTGCTTAATTTAACTTCTTTGATTAACCAGACCAGCAAGTGGCTTCTAAAATCAGAGGGGTGTGCTTTTATCTGGTGACTGCAATTGCAGCAATCTTTTTGTTTGTAGCTATGGTTGTGGTTCATCCATTCGTGCTTCTATTCGACCGATACCGTAGAAGAGCCCAGCATTACATTGCAAAGATTTGGGCTACATTGACAATAGCCATGTTCTACAAGCTTGAGGTTGAAGGCATGGAGAATCTACCTCCAAATAGCAGCCCCGCTGTCTATGTTGCTAACCACCAGAGCTTCTTGGATATCTATACCCTTCTAACTCTAGGAAGGTGCTTCAAGTTTATCAGCAAGACCAGTATCTTCATGTTCCCGATTATAGGGTGGGCGATGTATCTCTTGGGTGTGATTCCATTGCGGCGCATGGACAGCAGGAGCCAACTGGTATGACCTTAGCCCCATCCTTTCTTTAGACATTTGGGAAAAAAATTCTGGTGTTTCAATATCTTTAGAGGGGCACATTAGACAATTTGTTTGGTATAAGTGGCCTACCATACCTTTGTTTTTCCCATCATAACCATTGGAGATAAATAAGTCTATGTAATGCTGCTTTTTAGCAATAGAAGCACCATTTGTCGTTAATGCCTTAGTTGCTCCTACCATGTTGTGTTTCAATTTTGTCTTCCGTGTTTCAACATAACATTGGTTCTCTAAATGCAGGATTGTCTCAAACGGTGTGTGGATTTGGTTGGAAAAGGAGCCTCTGTATTTTTCTTTCCAGAGGGGACTCGAAGTAGAGATGGAAAGTTAGGTCCATTTAAGGTTAGGTTCTATCAAATGAGGTTTGATTTCTCTGTATGTTATTTTTCAAACTTTTCTCATAGTAGTAGCATTTGGTTATAATTGTTGTCAGAGAGGCGCATTCAGTGTTGCTACAAAGACTGGTGCTCCTGTGATACCTATTACTCTTATCGGAACTGGGAAATTGATGCCGTCAGGAATGGAGGGCTCTCTTAATTCAGGTTCAGTGAAGGTCATTATTCATGAACCTATTCAAGGGAATGAAGCAGATGCATTATGTTCTGAAGCAAGGAATGTGATAGCAGATACTCTTCTTAGACATGGTTATGGGGTGCACTAACATAAGTGGATGCTGTGGTGTATTTCCAAGAAATACATTTCAAGGCCATTTGAAGCCAAGATTGTTTGTAGGTATTGGTACCACCTTTCTCCTTAAATACTTTGAGAAGCTTGACTTTTATGTTAGGTTTGTTGTTTATTAAATAAATTTGCAGGACCTCCTGCACTTATGTTTTTCTTCATAAGGTCCTATTTTGAAGCTTGCATGTGTTCTCCATCACAGCACTAAATAACCTCTAAAGAGAATTGGATGATTAGTTAGCAATACACATTTTTCAGTAGAAACTTTTAGTATCAGGTGATTCCTATGTTGTTTCTCTGCCTAGAGGAAGTAGAGCTTTGTCCCTTTTTTATTTCAATAAATAAATTTGATAGTATGGGGAAAACTAGTTTGTCAAAAACTCAGCAGTAAATATGTTTAGCTATACGAATCTGCATTATCATTTAGGTGAATATGTAGTTTACAAATGCATTGTCTCGGTACCTGCACATTAGCTGGTACATCGGTACTACAGTACAGTCAAATATGTAAAGTTTGACGTATACTGGCGTCTTTGTTTTTCTTCCTGCATTCTTACGGCTACACAAAGTGGTGATGATGCAAATGATTTCTTCCATAGTAATATTGGTGAACCAGCATGTACCATGAATGCTTCAGACCTACAAGCATGTTCATTGTGCAATCAGAACTTTATAGCTTTGATACAGCTGATAGTATGTGCTGAATGTGGTTTATAGTCTTTGCTGCAGAATAAACGATAGGTGAAAGAAGAATGGCCTGCAATTGCTTCGTTGTAACTTGAGACTGTAATTCAGCCCCACTCCCCCGTGAAGTCAATTGTTTATCCTCTTCTTTCATTTCCTTTTTTTTTCTCAGCTTAACAATACATAGCGATGTAAAGGGCAAAGAGATCATCTTGATTGAATCTCTTCATTCAGTGCCAAATAAAAAAAGCATGAAAATTTTGTCATCTTTTGCAATAGAATACTTTGATTTGTACTGCCGGACATGGGATTTTACAGCTTGCTTAAGAGCCTGTTGGTGGCAGAATGCCAACGCCGCTGTCAGGCTGGACGTCAGGGCACTCGGCTGTAGAGGAAGGCTCTCCGGCGCTAGATGAATGATGCTTTAGTGATTCATGAAGCAAGTATTCACATGGATCGTTACTTTGTGTATAAGAGGGTTGTCCGAGTGCATTCACAGACGGGACACGTGGATTTCTCTACCTCCTACAGTTTAAACAGTCATGCGCCTTCTTGATTCATGGCACAGACAATTGATGATAGAGTTCATGGGTTAAACTGTTCAGATCATACAAACCAAGTTGCCGATCTTACCAAAGCTTTTCTCTCGGCTCTTTCTGCATATTGCGGCATTTTGTATTGTGTCCCTTCACTAGAATCTGAGATGATACAGTTTTTTGACCTTGCCAAATGACCTTGAGAATTTAATGAAAACTGAGAGAAACGGTTGCCAAAGCCTAGGCTCTTCCTGTCTCATTATATTGCCGCATTTGTATTGTCCCGTAAGTAGAACCTGAGATCATACAGTTCTTCGGCCGTGCCAAATGAACTTGAGAATTTAGAGAAAATTGAGAGAAACGGTTGGGAATGTATAAATCTAATTGCTGTAAGAAAAAATTATCGTGCGATCCTTAGCAGCATAATACCTGGTGGTATAGTAGTCGATCAACAGCATGTCCAGAATCAGATGTTTGAGATTTGCAGGGTAGAATTTATATTAAATAGTACAAACACTTACTTCGATACAAGTAATTGTTAAATGTTAGGAATGTTACTAAGAAAAGAAAATAGTTTTCGGACTGTGAATCATTTCGTATCTCCTGTCAGCTTCACCTTTTTAGCTTATAGGGATACAACACAATATCCATGCCAATGCTGGCTTATTTTGAATAGGCGTATGACTTGCATTCAGTGAATAGGTGTTGGTGTTGGTGCTCATGGCATGACAACATAAGATAATGGTATTCTCTTCATGCAGCTACTGCTTCTATTGATGGTAGTTGACAGCTCATAGCGATTAACATCATGTTTGCCAGACTCTGCACTGTTGAATCAACTAATAAAGTTGTGGTTCCTAATTCAGTGAAATTCTTCACAGTACTTAAAAAGGAAATAGAAATAAAACCAACGCTCTTGCTGGAGGGTCACCGCAATTGAACATTTTCTTGACTGCCATGGTAACAGGATTATCTGTTCTGCCAATACAATACCTGTGAAGATCGTTTGTTTGACACAGAGACAGAGCCTTCTCCTACTATCCTTGAAAGTTTGTTTTACTTTTTTCTTGCTAAGTATTTGTGTCAGCTCCCTTCAAACTGGTAAAAAAAAGGTGAAAATAAAGCACGAGAACATAGAGGACTGCTAAAATAATGATACTAGTCAATCGCATTGTATCACCCACTGATGATACTTACTGTTACTGAACACTGTTTGATTGATTGGAATCTTTGTTTTTCGCTCGATATGCATAAGCCATGTTGTTAAACGGAAAAAAAAAATCTTACACATATGGCGCTGTTGCGCTTCTCTAGTCATTTACGGCCGTCTCCGGAGGGCAAGCAAGGCGCGAGAGAGGCCGATGAGTCGCCGTCGTCAGAAATATTTTCCGCATTGGCTTAGCACCCTGTCCAAGGTTTCTCATCCTTAGCATCCGAAATCCTCGAAGGAAACCTTAATGGCGCTGCGGTGGTGACGTAGTCGTACCGGCCGAACTGCGCCATCGTGTGGAGGGGAGGACCCAGTCAGGGAAGTCGAAGTTTCGGGAGGCGGCGGCGGGTTTCTGACATGGCACGGGTCGGCGTGACGACGAGGAGACGGGCCGTAGCGTGGATTCCGGAATCCGGACAGAGGAAATTTGTTCTGGATTGGTGTCGGTTTAATTTCAAAGAAGAGGCTAGTACTATCAGCTACAGCCCACTACTATTTCGGTTACAATAATAAGAACAAAAAAGATAAAGATCACGCTCTTCTTGCTTGACGGAATGACGGGCAAACTTATTGCACACTTTGCATGAAATTGAATCATATCGCTCACGCACAAAAGTGCGTGCTACGCTGTTGATTTAAGTGATGTTAGTGTCTCTATCGGATTAGGATATATATATCTCCTCCTGCAAGCTAGTACGAGAGGCCGCAGTGACCATATTTGTTGCCAGCCTTGCCAACCATGTCGAGCGGCTACTTCATTTGTTCCCAAACCAGACTAATGTTCACATGAGTTGAGATTTTAGAGGAAACTGAGAAGGGGTGTCTCCAAACTTCGTTGTTGTGCGGCGTGGCTGAGAGTTGGCTTCGAATGCCATGGTACTAGGATCGTTCGTTCCAGCAATAGCACTGTGCGTTGCATTACCACTACGGGGCCTTCTCTTATTATCCTTGGAGGGCTTGTTTCTAGTACTTCTTCAATCCTTGCAATTTTTCACTCTCTCTCCCTGCGTCAACTTGTTTGTAAGTGTTATTGAATATTTGTACCAATTCATCCGGTCTCGGTGTGTAATTAAGAAAGTGGCCTGTGATACTGCCCTTTTATATTAGTCTAATGAAATCTCCCAGCTTGAAAATCAGCAGCATGCGGTAAGCTTTATTTACGGAGATGAAGGCATAGAGACAGAGGTTCAGAATGTATCGCACGCTGATGTGGTCTAGTTATCATGCTAACCTAGTAATGGCGACTGCCATCTTCCTGTCAAACGGTGATCCTCATTACCGTGCCATTCCCTTGACTCGGCGCGCGCGTTGCTCTTTACATGGGTGTTTAATTACTCGCCATGGCGCGGAATAGCTGTGACCTGTGAGATGCTCCTGCTCCTCCAGAAGATCTGTGAGCAGGGAAAATGCTAGCGTATGCATCTCCAACCTTTGATCCCTGTTCTGTTCCCCATTAGAACGCCACGCCGCGCGCTTCTCGGAGGCCTGCGCGGTTGCTGCGACTAGGACACCTTGTCCACGGGAGCTCATGGCGAACCGCGAGCAGTACTGCATTCGCGGCCAGGACTGCCTGGTGCCGTGCCGGTGAAGTTGGCCGAACTGGTTTCCCTCGCCAGTCATCACCTGCCGGCACACACGACACGGGCGGCAGGGGAGGTGGACGTTGACACGTTGTTTCATTTACAGCACGGTCGGTATTTCGTTTACCGTCCACCCGCAGGGGTCACTGTCTCACTTGGAACCGCCGTCCAATATGTCGCGCGGGTCAAGATTAAAGAGAGGAGAGGTCGACGATACTGGTTCGAACGTGTCTTGGATGATGGGACCGAGCTTCTGCGACTCCATGTCATCGTCCCGCCGCGGCGATGCTTCGCCAGTCTTCGCTGCCGGCCGGATTCCGGCGACCTCCACCGGATGGAAAATCGGATGCGGGCTACGTACCGTCTTGTTTCCGCTCCTCCATAGTCCATGGCCGATCGGGATATCTGCATATATTGCCGTGTCGCGCGAATGGAAGAACCTGGACTCGAGATGTTAATTTCCCAAAATATATCTTGGTAAATGGGTAGTGCATTGCCATAGTTGCTGCACCATTGAGCGAGCACCGTCATACTTGCTGCAACGCTTGAACAACTTCAGTCCTGGTCCCAGCACTCATGCTGTTCCCCATGCAGGTTCCAGTGAGAATAAGGAACACTCATGCTGTTTTTTTTTTTTTTGAAACAAGGCAAAGCACTGTGATTCATTAAGATAGCAGAAAAGGGCTCGACTTTTGCCAACTCCTTTGTTTTGGTGTCGACAGAAAGCAACCATCCATATGGGTCATCAGCATCTAGCGTGGATACCAGGTAGATAGCCTTGCCATTGTACATGTCCAGTATGGGAAACTGACTGACCCACGACGCGGATACCAGGTATATAGCACCCTGTCCAATGTTGGGCTCTTATAGCATCTCTAATTATTATATAAAAAATTACTCTCTAAAGACAGGATTTAGGAAATTTTTAAAACTATTGGAAGTAAAAAGAAGCCATGTCCTCTAACAACTTCTAATAATTCATTTCTAAAAATTAAAATTATAGAAATATATTTTTAGAGAGTTCCAATCAAATTATCAAGTATGGAGAGTGAAAGATCTTGTTTTAGAAGTTGCTATATTTAGCAATCTCATTTAGAGAATAGTTAAAGATTTAGTTTTTGAACCACTTCTTAAATTTTTATTTATAAACCTTATTTATATAATGGTTGGAGATACTCTTACCCACGACGCGGTCTTGGTCAAGAAGATTTGGTGATTATAGTGTTACACCAGGCTATCAGGCATTATCAGCCTCAAATTGCATTTTAGGAATTACGATGTGGCAGGTACCCGGTCATTGTCACATGACAAGATGGAGACAGGGAGGGATTAGAGATTCATTGGGTAGGGAGCCGGCCGGGAGGCGGTAGAGTGACGGCTGCATCCCACGGCTACCGGTGTTGTAGACGAAGAACTCGGTGACGCTTCAGTTGTGGTCGGGGTCGGCCGCGGGAAGACCACGATAAAAATGAGCTGAGGAATAATGCGCCATCTGCATCTATGATGCGCGGTCTGATAGTATCATTTGTTAGATAAATTAGTATTTTTAGTTAATATTAATTTAGGAATAAATCATAAATATGATTAATAGATTATAGGATGAATTAGACAAGTTTATGCAAGATTTAGATAGGTCTATAAACATAGTTAACATCACAACATCTCTTATACTATTCACAACTATTATAAACAAACAGATTACGATAGCTAGTATAGAAGACATAGTTTAAGATGAGAGTACGTACGTTTTCTTCTAGACAGAATAGAGTAGGCGGCGATAACATGCAACACCGTCATGTTGTTAGCGACGGCGGACAAAACCGACTCGATGAATAGGAAGACGAGCTGTGGTGACAAGCTTGACGAAAACGAGGAAGAGATCGAGTAATCACGCATAGCGCTTCTCAAAAAACTTATTTGCCCTCTTCCAATGTAGGATCGTAGAGGACGACGGTTTTAAAGACCTGCTCTCCCGTTCGTCGGTGCACGCCGATGATTGGGATGGAGAAGTCTTGGTAGCACAACAATAACAAGAGGCATAATCCTAGATGATTATGTGATATGATTTGCGACGGTACCCGTATGTCTTTATAGGAAGAACCGTTAGGGTTGGGCGTCCCGCAACCGAGTCAGTTTTTATATTGATACGTTGATTTTCATAACCAAATATATGGAACACGTAGCAAAAAAAGAAAGTGCAAAAGGAAGCCGCACCCCCGCAAGGCAAGAGACTGAATTTTGACAGACCATTCACGCAGGTGATGCACGCGCCCACGCCCATGCCATGCCCCGTCCGACCCTACGAGGCGAGCGAGCGCACGCATGTGTTCTTTCTTTCTCCCATTCATACACTTGTGAAAGATACTAGAGTAACCAATCTTGTTTCTATCTCTACTAGCAGTGTGAGACTAATTAGTCTCACCACTTAAAAATGAGCCTTTAAAATTTTTAAAAATATGAATATTAATAGATCAAACCCACAAAATTCTAGCATCATTGACCCGACCCGGAGTGGCCCGGCGGCATCAGCGGCTGAGGGCGGGCGGGTCGGCGGCCTTGATGACCCGGCGGTTGCTGATCACGGTTCCGGCTTGAAAAAAACAATTGAAACGGTCCTAACATCAACAAATTAAAAAATGTGGTGGGAGTAAGAAAAAAGAAAATATCACGCTATTCTTGCTTGACTGGCCCACTAACTGCGCATTTTGCATGAATCATCTCTCTCACAACGGTCGTGCTGCGTTGTTGATTTAAGCGTTTGTTTAGATCTCTGGCTCAGTCGATGATAAATACCTCATCTTCCTGCAAGTTAATGCTATGCTAGAGGCAGCTGTGACCTGACTGACCGACCGTATTGTCGCCAGCCATGTTGAGGAGCCACTTCATTTGCTCCCAAAACAGACTTACGTTGTACAGATGAGATGAGATTTTAGAGGGAACTGAGAGTGGGTGTCTCTAAACTTCGCCGCTGGCGGGTCTTGGTGAAGGTTGGCTTTGGATGCCATGGTCCTGGTATCGTTCGTTCCATCAATTTGGCATTGTGATGCTTCTTTTTACCACTTTTTCATCCCTTTCGAATTTTCACTCCTGGTGAAATTGTGTGCAACTCTTTATAATTAATAAATTAATACTCGATTGTGTAACTGAGAAAGTGACCTGTGTGATAATGCCGTTTCGAAAGCACAGAACAGACCTGGATATGGGCATGTCTAACAAGATAGACAGACAGGTGCGATGGATGCTAGACGCCCAGTAGAAGCGGCTCCGAGAACGATCGAGTCGCCTGCTTGGACACACAAATGCGGTGGATTAATCGTCATCGATGATGATCGCCAACGCCGCATAATTTTGTCAGTTCGGTGTACGCTTCAGATGATCTTGTGGAGTCGGTGTTTTGATTGATTTGTGCCATTTTTCGTGGATTTGAGCCAGTAGGCCTAGTGCGCCAGGCGGTCTTATATGTTAAGTCCGTTTCCAACCGACTTTACATTGGACCTTTTGGATTGTCCCGTGAAGTCGGTTGGTGAGTTGGTTCTCATCAACTTTTTATTTTGGGATCGAGAGGTCTTATGGGCTTGCAATCCCGGATGGCCAACCCAAACCAGGCGGCAGCCCAGACTTGCCGGCAAGCCAGGCTGGGCGGCATGCCAGGTTTGGCGGCGACCTAAGTCGGGCGACAGCCTTGGTCGGGTGCCAACTCCATCCGGGTCGCCCCTTAACTTCTCCTGATTAGGTCACTTATTGTCTTTTTTTCTTAGTTATATTTTATCACTTTTGATCCGGGAGAAGAAAATGGCATCACGGTGAAATATTTTGTAAAAATTGACCGGGTCGGATAATCAGTCTTACAATGATTCCGATTGATCAGCCAGGTGGCTAATTTCAGCCTTAAACGACCCTGACGACCGGGTCCTGATTTCAGCCTTAAACGATCCTGTCGGCCGGGTATTGATTTTAGCCTGAAAACGACCCTGTCGGCTGGATACTGATTTCAATCTAAAAACGATCCTGCGGCCGGTGAAAACGGTTGTTTCATAGTCATGATCGACCGACAAGGTGTTTCTTTATTTCTTTATTTATTTTGCATATTTTGGCTTTTTTATATCTACACATATATTTCATAGAAACTCGTAAAACTTTATTAGTTTATACAAATATTTATTAATCTTTGATCTTTATTTTATATTTCCTAACTAATTGGTAGCTGATATTGAGTTTTATGAGCCACCAACACTCACCGCGTTCATTTTTTTCGTTTTCTCGAGGGTTCAACCGGTGGACTGAACGAACGGGCGCATGGACCGCGGAAAGAACAGGTGAATGGGCCATGGGCCCCATCTGTCGGTGCAAAGGACTGGTGGAAAGCGGGGCCACGACCATCACCATTCACCAACTGCTATTTTTAAGATAGTAGAGATATACTGTCCAGTTAGAAGTTAGGACCTGCCTCTACTAGGCACACGTTAGATATTTTGTTTATTATAAGATCCACAAATTTATGTTATCTACAATATATTATTTGCACTCGAGCATGTAACACTGGGAGAGGACATGTGCCACCAATGCGCCCATTCTTGGTAGACTACGAATTTTTCATGTACGGCATTTGATTCTTCCTTGTATACAGTGTAAATGGTATATGTTTTTTTTATCCAAGTCAATGTGTGGCACGTAGAAAGCTTTATGGTTTTGTAATTATGTATAGTTTCTTTGTTATGAGGAAAGCGTCTATGAAAAATGAAGTGTGGACGATTAGATGTGCATCTCTTAATAAATCATTGTTACTAAATATTGCACGTACGAATAATCGCACGTGCATGTCACACGTGTAAAAAACTAGTATCAGTTAAGTGGTCCATTGGCTTTACGTACCTTTAATCAAGTAAGGTGAAATTACATTACTTTCTAGTTATTTTGAAGTAAGGTCAAATAGTAATATAAATAACAAATTGATCGATTTAGATGACAGGGTTGTAATATATGTACTAAGTATAGGTTTTATTAATGTCGCTAGCTAGGATAATTTGAACCACGAGTGAATCACTTGACAAGTTTAGGGATTTGAATATGGAAGTTAAGTGTTTGGGAACTTAGATGACACCCTCTAATAAGTTTGAGGACTGGTCATACATTTTACTAAAAAGAAAATATCATGCTATTTTTACTTGACTGGCCCACACATTTTGCATGAATCATCTCTCTCACAACGGTGTGCTGCGCTGTTGATTTAAGCGTTTGTTTAGATCTCTGGCTCAATCGATGATAAATACACTTGTCAAAAAAAAATCGATGATAAATACCCCATCTTCCTGCAAGTTAATGCTATGCTAGAGGCAGCTGTGACCTGACTGACCGATCGTATTGTCGCCAGCCATGTTGAGCGGCTACTTCGTTTGCTCCCAAAACAGACTTACGTTGTACAGATGAGATGAGATTTTGGAGGGAACTGAGAGTGGGTGTCGCTAAACTTCGCCGCTGGCGGGTCTGGCTGAGGGTTGGCTTTGGATACCATGGTCCTGGGATCGTTCGTTCCACCAATGTTCCCGTGGACGGTTGCCATACCAGTACAGGCCCTTCTCCTATTGTTTTGGGATGCTTGTTTTTAGCTCTTTTTTATCCCTTTTGAATTTTCACTCCTGGTGGAATTGTGTGTAGCTCTTTATAATTACTAAATTAATATTCTAGCAGTCCGACGGATTGATTGTGTAACTGAGAAAGTGACCTGTTCGAAGGCACTGCAAGACCAACGTCCCAATTGATAACTCAAATTCGGCGTGACACTGACCTTTGGATCAGGGCGGGTGCGAAAACTAGGTCGTCTATTTCGCGAGTAGTTAGGTGCTACGCTGTTTGATGTTGAATTCACAGTCCTTTGACTATTGTGTTGCTAATGCTTGATCATTAGCGTTGTAAAATTTTATGTTATTTTAGCACTTTCTACTTAATACAATAATACGTAGCTCTTTTGCGTATTTAAGAAAAAAAAAGTGACCTGTGTGATGGTGCCGTTTCGAAAGCAGAGAACAGACCTGGATGCGCATGCCTAATAAAACAGACCGACGGACGGGGCGCGATGGATGCTAGACGCGCAGCAGAAGCAGCTCCGTGAACGATCGAGTCGCATGTTTCGATACACAAACGCGGTGGATTAATCGTCAACGAACGCCGCCATCCGCCCGGGGACCGATCCCGTCGCTAGGCGCGCGGGCACGTTTCTGGAAAAGCACCATGCCACTCGCCCTGATGAAGCTCCGTTCCTGCTTCACGTCGCCGCCGCGTTCCTACTCGCCGTTGAACGCCAGTAATAAGTACGCCACGCCGCTCTTCCGTATCTCTCCTCGAAACGTCACCACGCCGGCTGGCCCTGTGCGCTGTGTCCTGGTTTGTGCGTACTTAACTTAGCGTACGCGTAAGTACGCCGCGCGCTTTTATCTTTTGCACGCACACGGCGCAGGCTGCGCGATCGCCGAGACACCTCACCCGCGACCGCGCGACACCGCGAGCACTATGCCCGCATGGCGAGGAGACCAGAGGCTATGGTGCTGCCTGGTGCAGGATCGGAGCAGCGCGCGCTTGTCTTTCTGGCTTCCCTCGCCGCCTGCAAGACACGCGATACGGGCGGCGGTGGCAGACGCCAGGATGGGGGGCGGTGGTTGTTTGATTTACCGACCGGGTGGTCGGTATTTCGTTTACCGTCCACCCCTAGGATCACTGGAAACCGTACGATATATGTCCCGCGGTCGAGATTAAGAATAGGATACTCGTTCAAACGCGTCTCCGAGGATGGGAGCCGAGCTTCAGACTCAGCTCCCTGTCGTCGTCCCACCACGAACGCGCTGCTTCTCCGGTTTTCGCCGCGCGCCAGACTCCGGCGACCTCTGCCGGATCGGATGCTGGCCGATTAGAGTATAAGATCATGCCGTGTCGCGAATGAAAGAACTGGAGACGTTGATCTCCCGTAAGATATCTTGGTAAGCATTGCCGTTGTCCATGCACATAAAGCCACCTTCGAGTCGAGATGCTCTCCCGGAACATGCCAATGATGGATCTCCATATATTCATGCTAATCTTTATATTTTGTCAGTTATTGTATATGTGTATGCGTATATAGATGCCTTACATTTTATTAGTACGTGTACTCTCTCCGTTCTAAAATTATTATCGTTATTGACTTTTCTCATCAATTTTGATTCGTCTTATTCATTTTTTTTAAAAAAAATCATATATTTTCTTATGATTTATTTTATTACTAGATAAAATTTAAATATAACTTTTAATTTTTCATACTTGAATAAATATTTTAAATAAGATAAATGATCAAAGTAATGAAATAAGTCAATAGCGATAACAATTATAGAACGGAGAGAGTACTACCTACCTAGAGTCCTTGACGGCATAATCTAGATTGTGATTTCCCTTCAAATTTTTGGAGAAAAGGAGAGTGGCATCTTGGCCAATAGGAGTTATAGTCATGCTACTTGACGGTATTGCGTGCTCAGAGCATGCTCATGAGTCACTATTAGTCATACTTGCTGCACCGCTGGTTCAACTGAAGTGTCCCGGTCGCAGCCTAAGGTTCCGGTAAGAAATACTTACAAGGAACGCTCATGCTTTTTTTACTTGCGGGTATGCTGATTCGTTGCATTATGCATGAACCACTCATAAGGTACTGTTTGCCGATTTGAACGAAGTTCTGGTCTCTGGCCCATTATATATATCTCCATGACTTTGTGGTGTTTGGTGTATGTGTGTCTTTGCTGCCTGTTTCCATGACGGCGTCACACAACGAGACAGGGTCCCTCATCCCCAGCCAAAGTTGCTGTTTCATTTCCTCTCATAACAAGTCTGCATTGTGCAGATAGCAGGATGAGTTGAGAGTTTAGAGGAAACTGATAGCAGGGGTGGAAACTAGTCGTCCACTTATTTGAGATAACCGGAGTTGGTTTGAATACCATGGTAATAGAATTTTTTGTTACACCAATTCCGGTGAGATTCCCGTACCTCAGGATGCCGATAGGATGCCAAGAAGTGAAGATCAACCAGGTAAAACGGGAGAGGAATCAAGTGGCGTATGAATTAGCGCAGCTAGCAGCAGAACCAAACATATACTGCTACCTGTTTCTGAGTGCAACTCTTTTTCTCAATAAAGCCCTCGTTGGCATGTTTTGGTTCGTGTGATTTTAATTTAGAGGGCATAAGTGTCAAATTGACATTTTCGAAGATCTTTGCATGTTGATGGTCAGTATCATGCTAACCAAGACGTGCACGTGGAGAACCGGTCCTCCTTATTACCATGCTGCGCTACGGGAACCGGTTGCCATCCTCCCATGGATGTCTGGCCCTAACCATCCAACTTCCACTACTAAAAAATGATTTTTAGTAACAAAAGTTTGTAGTTGATTAGTGATGGACATCTTATAGCCCACTACTCAATGTGATCTTGGAGTCATGTTCATCACTAAGTTGTATAATTTAATAACGGACACGTCTTCTTCCATCACTAATTTGGGTTGTACAAATTAGTAGTAAATTAGTAGCGGGCTATAGAGATTGTCTGCCACTAATTTGTGTCATCCACTATAAAAGAAGCAGCGCAAGGAGAGTGCAACATTATCCGCTTCACTTTGACCACCACTTCTTCTTCACATCCCTTTCTCCGTCACCTCAAGTGCGCCGCATAGCCTAATCTTGTTGCCTCCATCCTTTTGTCGGGCGGTTGTGTCAGATCTTGGCGTGGCGCAACCGTTGGACCTTTGCACGGTAATCTGTATCGACCAAGGCAGCCCGTGCGAAGAAGCATAGGATGGCCGGATCTGGTGGTTGCCGCTCCACCAAATGCTGTTGTGGCCTAGATGGCCTCCAACACCGCCGAGGCAGCGGCCTACGTGGCAGGAGACGAAGTGGCAAAGACTGCGCCACTGGTCCAAGCGACGACCGATGCGGCAGCAGTGATGCCCTGGGTCTAGAAGATGGCGCTAGCAGCCGAGGCAACGAGATGATGATGGTGATGGTAGCTTAGATCTACCGGTTCTCGACTGGCTAGATCTTGGAGCCTAGAGGGGAGGTGAATAGGAAAACACTTCTGTAAACCACTAATTAAAAAAAAATAGTACTGATAAAGATCAGACTAAGAAGCAAGTGTTGGTGTCTAAGTCTGGGTTGGCATTTTAGTCAAGTAGGGTTAACATTTAAGTCCAGGTAGCTCTAGATTGCTTTCTATTGTGCAACAACCTTACAAGAAGCTAAAGGCAAATAGTAGCAAGTACTAGGAAGTTTAGAACTGTGCAAGAGAGCTAAGGAACAAGCTACACAAGTAATTGAAGAGAGGCACAATAATATAACATAAATAGTAAATAAGAACTACTAGAACAAGAGCAAGCATACAAGACTCAAGGATTTGTTTACCGAAGTTCAGTTCCTCAAAGGAACCTATGTCTCTGTTAAGGAGTCCACAAAGGACAGAATTGCTCTCAGTCCTAGAACCTCTTACAAGCAACCATAAAGGTCAAGCATGGTTTTCCACTGTATGTCCTTTGCAAGGAGGGCAATACAAATTTTCTGGGTTTCAACCACAAGCTTGGGAGCCCCGAGCGACGCCTAACCGTCCCCAAGAGTAATAAACATAAGCAACGACGATGGTGAAGAGAAACTGAAGTGCTCCAATGCGATATGAGATGCCTCACTCAAATCCTCACAAATCTCCTCTCAATCCCTCAAGAATCGAAGTAACAAGCTTTGGAGAGAGTTGGAAAGCTCAAGAGTACTCAGATGTGATTTTCAGCTCTGAGTGGCCAATCCGACTTTGGGGATGAATGGGTGTATTTATAGTGGGGGGTGGGGGGGGGGGGGATATAGCCGTTGGGCTGCCAGAGACCGTCTTAGTCCGGTATTGGGGGTTGGACTAGTCCGGACCTGGAGTTTGAAATCAATACAGACGCTCACCAGACCCTAGAAAAATGGTTGTCTTAGTGATCCGGACTAGTCCGGAAAATCCCGTCCTAGTCCGGACCGAGCAACTTCCTGAAAGACACACTCCGTGGAGGGTCAAATTTTCTGCTTACTACGTCCATAGCCGTCTTAGTCTGGATGAGTCATCCACTCGTCCTAGTCCGGAAAACACCGTCCTAGTCCGGATGAACCCAAGAATAGAACCATGCACCCCCTGGCTTGGGCCTGAGCCATCTTAGTCCAGACACTTTTGTCCTAGTCCATCAGCCAGTGGAATGCGGCCTACTCCGGGCCCAGGCGTCCTAGTCTGGCTCAGTCGATTCAAGAACAAAGTTGGTCCTGGTTTTGGCCTTTGCCGGCCAAATCCGGACTAGTCCGAGTCCTGAACAAAACATTGCAATTAAAGCCTTGGGAATATAATATGGTGTTAGTAGATTTGAACACTTGATTAATTTTACCATTTTTTTTATGTGTCCCTCTTAATAGTACGACATACCTATGACTCAAAGAATAAGAATAAAAACTAGGAATCACCGGTTTTCTCTTATCTTTTCCTTTTTATTTTGGGGAGTCATCTTTGATGCTTGAAATATTCTCCCTGCTCATATACTTAGCAAATATTATTAGTCCTTTAATTATTCGTCATTAATCAACCAAAACCCATATGGAGGCCTAGATGCACTTTCATGTGGTGCATGATAGCAGTCAGCATCATCTATAGTTGTCAGACTCTACTCTACCGGTTCAACTAATTAATGAAGTTAAATTTTGGTCTTAACACTACTCTTCCAGTTAGGAAAAGAGAAAAGAAAAGCAAGATCACGCTCTTTGTGTTTGACGGGCACTACACTAGTTTCTTCTTAACGCTCTCTTTGCTGGTCTATATGGATTAGTAAAAATGATATTATTTTTGACCACCCATAAAAAAATTTATGTAGTACTTTACAGAGGAACATGCTCGCTTTGAGAGTAGTTGCAAAAGTATGAGGAAGATTTATCTATGATAAAGGAAGTATGCCGGTTCTCCTCCTGCCTACCAATCAAAGAATGAAAGAACTGGAGACGTTAATCTCCGTCTCTCCTTAGGATATCCTGGTAAACGGTTAAAGCATTGCCATGGACAGAAAGCCACACCTTCGAGATGCTCTCGCGGAACATGCGAATGATGGATCCGTCATAGAACACCGTCATACTTGCTGCACGGCTTGTTCAAGAAGTCCTGGTATCAGGTTCCAGTGCGAAAAAGGAGCGCTCATGCTTTTATTACTTGGCGGTCATGCACTCATGCTGATTGGTTGCATTATGCATGCATCAGGTACTTGTGCTCTTCGCCGATTTGAGCGAAGCTCCGGTCTCTGGCTCATTATATATCTCGACGACTTATCAGTATTTTGTGTATGTGCATTTTTGCCGCTTGTTTCCATGGGGGCATCAGGACACGAGACAGGTCCATCAATCCCCAGCCAAAGTTACTGTTTCATTTGCTCTCATGACAAATCTAGGATAAGCTGAGATTTTAGATGAAACTGATATCAGGGGTGGATACTAGTGGTCCACTTATTTGGCATCGCCGGAGTTGGTCTGAATACTATGGCAATGAGATTTCTTGCTACACGAACTCGTGATTTCTTGCTGCACGAACTCGTGTGAACTACATCAACCTCAGGACGCCAATACTTTGGCAAGGAGAGGACAGTCATGTCTTGATCGTTCCCGTGTGGACGGTGACGTGGTTGCGTGTCTCTGGTCGTGCACTAGATGGCCGCGTTCCGGAGCTGGGTGAGAGCTAGAGCACGCCAATCAGCATAGCACGGCACGATCATGCTTAGCTGAATTTGGAAGCAAAACGAGAAGCGGTACTTGAGCGGCAGTGGCTGGCAGGATGGTCTCCGTGCTTGTCCATGTACTTCAACCCGGCGGCTGGAGCGTCATCTCGGGGCAGCGTTTCTCGACTGTCTGTTACAGTGTTACCTGTATCCATATTCCATAATAGCAGTCAACATCATCTAAGTTGTCAGACTGCCGCTGCTGGTTCAACTAATTAATAAAGTTAATTTTTGGTCCCTAGCTACTTCAGAGAACTTCTTCAAAGAGAAAAGAAATGCAAGATCACGCTCCTCATGCTTGACGGGCACACTAATTGCATATTTTGCATGTATCCTAGTGTTCACAAAGGCGTGTGCTACGCTGTTGATTTAAGTGCTGTTTAGGTCTCTGGTTCATTTGATGATATATATCTCCCAATTCGGCTCATCCTGCTGGCGCTATGTGAGATGCAGCTGTGACTACCATTTTGTAGCCAGCCAACCATGTTTTTCTTTCGCGATGGTGCCTGGACACGTTTTTCATTAAGAGAGAAAAAAATCCAGAGAAATTATGAACACGACCCAACAACAACAATGTTTACAGGATCAGGATTCTACTGAACAAATTCCGACAAGAAAAGATATAGCTTGCCTGAACCCAATTCCTACCCTCTTCTCTGACCCAGATCGCCAGTTCAGCTGCTTGCTTTGCTGCAGTGTTGAAGACGCGATTGTTGTGTTCCTTCCAGAGTAACCAGCAGACAAGGAGGACGAAGGTATCAAAAGCTTTACGGTTGTGTCTGTCCACTCTCTTGCGGAAATGCAACCACCAGTCCGCTAAAGTAGGCGTCAGCTGCTCCAGGGCAAGGTGTCGTAGGAGTCTGAACCATACCTCCTTGCGACGCGTAGGGCTGAGGGTTGGTTACGAATGCCCTGGTGATAGAATCGTTCGTTCCGCCAGTGTTGTCGGAGATCGCTGGGACAGAACAGGGCCTGCTCATATTATTCCTTGAAAGTTTGCTTTTACTTCTTCTTCGTTGCAAAATTTTGCCAGTTTCCCCTGTGTCAAATTGCCTGTAACTATAAATCAATCTGTGTACCGGTTCCCCTCAAGCTGCTGTATTGCTTCTTACCTTTGTCTTTGACCGACGATGCCTTATCAAAAATCTTAATCCAGGTTGCTGCTGGGCATGTTACCGTTATCTACTGTAATTTCACTTTAAGTCCAGAGGATTATATAAGGCCCTGTTTGGATCCAATTTGTTGAAGTTTAATAAGATGTTAAAATTTAACAACTTAAAAAATAAGATGTTAAAATTTAACAACTTAAAAAATAAGGTGTTAAAATTTAACATTTATCTGTTTGGATTCATGTTAAAGTTTAGCACCCCACTTTCACAATGGATGTACAAAAGACTTTGTTGTCCCTCATGGGGAGCCAATCGAGGGAATGGCGACAGCAAAGAGGAGGGCGATGACGGAGGGGGGTGGGGGGGGGGGGCGAGGACAACGGAGGCGGAGGGCGACGGTGGAGAGGAGGGCGATGACGGAGGGGAGGGTGATGGCGGAGAGGAGGGCAGTGGAGGGGAGGGCAATGGAGATGGAGGACGATGGCGGCGGAGGGCGATGACGGAGGAGAGGGCAACGGAGGCGGAGGGTGACTGCGGAGAGGATGGTGAACACCTGGAACTTCTCGCGCGGGGGAAAGAGAGAGAGGGGAGAGGATAGGAGGTAAAAACGTCTTTTTATCAAGACAGATACCTTTTAACAACTTTTACCATGTTTTACCACCTCAAAACCAGGTAAAGATTTTGAGGGTGTTAAAGTTTAAACTCTCTCTTTTAACAGGGGTATTTGGATGTTTTTTTTATTAAAATTAATAAAATATGGGTGTTAAAGTTCAACAAGATGGATCCAAACACCCCTAAGTCTTATGATACGCCACTTCACCTATATTCTAGTTTTCGATCGAAACTCTGAATCTGAAATTGGTTCTTGTCTGTCCGATCTCAATGCCAGATTGTGTAGCTAGGAAAGTGAGCAACCTGGCCTTCGGTTGGCCGCGTCGTTTTAGTCGAACGACAATTCCCAGCTTGAAACTCAGCAGCATGTAGATTGCTAAGGTTCGGAGACGTAAGAGTGCAGAGATGTTCAGAAGCTGGATGCGCTAGGCTGCGCATGCATTAAACATTCATACGCCCTGACAAAGCAGCGCGACCCGAGTGATGACGGACGCTGGAGAGTGAAGAGTGCTAGACATGAAAAGTGCCTCCGTGAACGATTAACTCGCATGCTTGGATACACAAACACGACGAATTAATCGTGATTTTTTTATTTTTGGTTTTTGATATAATTAGAGAAGAGTAGCCGATCTTTTAATTTCATAACCGGGCATTACATGAGCATAGTGTGAATTAATAGTGACTGATGGTGTCTGGTGATGGCTTGTCTTCTCGCTACTATCAGCACCGATCGATCCTGTAGCTATTTGATCAGTTTGGGGTGCGGTCACGTTTCCGGACGTGTTGCACTGGAAGGTATGGAACCATCCATATCGCGCGCGCGGCCGTGTCCTCTGTAGAAGCACATGCCACTGGCCCTGAAGTTCCCGATTCACGTCGCCGCCGCGCCCCTGTTTCCCGCGTACCAGCAATACTTTCTGCATTGCTGGTTCAACTGAAGTTCTGGTTCCAATGTGAGTAAAACAAAACGTCATGCTTTTCTCATTTGACATTCATGCTAATTACTTGCATTATGCATGCATAGATGGTACTGTTTCGTGAATGTGAACAGAGCTCCGGTCTCTGGCTCATTATATATCTCTGTCACCTGGCAGTGTTTGTGTATGTGTATGTTATCGTTGGCTCGTTGCTTGTTTCCATGGGGGCATGAGAAAGTCCATTGTCCCCAGCAAAGCTACTGTAAAGTACTGCTTCATTTGCTCTCCTAGCAAATCTGTATTGTGTGGATGAGTTGAGATTTTAGAGGAAACTGATAACGACGGCGTAAAATTAGCATCTAGTTATTTGAGATCACCGGAGCTGGTTTGAATACCAAGGCAATAGGATATTTTGGTACACCAATTGGTTTTTGCCGTATCCCTCTTCAGTACAAGGCGTTTTCATATTTAGCTGTGGTTTCTTTCATTGTCTCTATTGAAAAATAGTTGTTCAAACTATAGCGATTTTTAGGATCTGAATTTTTGCTATGCTAGAAAAATGAATTTTACATGAATTGCATTGATTTCTTTCCCTTTTGTGCATCTATATATGTTTTAGATAAAGGAATTTCATTCCTGCCTCTACACCTTTGAAGTGTACGCAGCAAGTGCATCTATATATGTGCTACTAGCAAAGTGTCCGTGCGTTGCTACGGCCTTACGGGTTTTTAAATATATAAAAAATTATAGTCATACATATATTCAATAGAACTTTATCACTGCTTGCTAGAAATTGACATATATGTATATCAAAACACAAGCTATTTTAGGTTACGATAAATATTAGAAAGTTTTACTGTCCTTTTGTTTTCAAAGAAACAAACCAAGTAAACCAACTCTAGTGACAGGTATGTTGCACTCACAATATTTAACTATAAATAAATAAAAATTCACTCAAATTTAAAATTTGTATTTTTGGAATGAAAACAAACTTTGCCTATCCACAAATTTAACATAATGTTTTCTACACTATTATTAAATGTCATCACTCGAATTTGAGCTCCAAATCAAATTTGAATATATAATGAAAACCAGAAAATAAAACTTAGTAACGTTTTAGATTCCTAAAAAAAGAGTAAATTACTGACTATTATTTGCGTGACTGCATTTTTTTTCTTATTTTGCATTGAAGACTAATGTGATGTGGGCTGCTCACTATTTGTATCGGCCATGAGGCCCAATTCAGTTTTAGGAGACGAATCATTCTCTCTTAGGGGTCCAGCCAACTATAAAATGGGTCTGGAACCACAGCCCACTTATTTTTGGCCTTGTTTGTCCGAGTTTTGGCTCCGGCTTTTTCTACGGCTTCAACAAAAGTTTTATGTGCTTTCTCAACTGTTTCTTCGAAAAAAAGAGGAGATGAATAAAAAAAAAGTACTAAAGTCAGGAGCTATCTGGGGATAGTTTTGGATGCTTCTCCTCTATAGGGTCATCATTTTTTGATTTGTTTGCCTTTTTCTTCTATGAAGCTATTAGAGAAGTCATATAATTTACTAAATAGGATGCTTTCTTAACTGTTTCTCTGAAAAAAAAAAGGAGTAAGTTACGTTTTTAGAGAAGTTACAGCCACAACCAAAACTGGTACAGTCGGAGTCCTACCAAATAAGGCCTTTATGTTATTAGCCCAAGTTGACCCGACCAACCTTCTTCATCCTCCAGCAATGATCGTGTGTTTCTGCTTCTCTCTCTCTCTCACCAACCATGTCTGACCACTCGAGATCACATTGGTGCACCACTGAAGGACGACAATGACAATAAATAAGGGTGTGTTTGTTTCCACCTCTCTGATTTTTAAATCTGTCCCATTGGATATTATGATATTAATTAGGAGTGTTAAATATAAATTACTGATAAAACCCAGTCCATAACCCTCCCTCTGAATGACGAGATAAATTTATTAAGACTAATTATATTATGATTAGATAATGTGATGCTACAGTAAACATCTCTTAATAATGACTTAATTAAGTTTAATGAATTTGTCACGAGTCAGAATTGAAAATCAATCTCGCATTCGATGGTGTGAAATCACAAGTGAAGGGAAAGGTTTCGGCTAGCGATTTTTAGAATCTGAATTTTTTCTATGCTAGAAAAATGAATTTTACATGAATTGCATTGATTTCTTTCCGTTTTGTGCAACTATATATGTACTAAAGCTTAAGAATATACTACAATGTTTGAGTACCAAAATCCATGGGTGTCCCTAACGCTAGCAGAGCACGGCGCACGGTCCGTGACGACTCCGGCTGCTTCCAGTCAGACTCAGAGCACGACGCGGCCTTTCTTCTCATGCTACGTCGACGTCGATCGGGCAGCAGCGCGCACGAACCAACGGCCACACTAACGAGGATGATTGGCCACCGACCGGCTTATGGCATCTTTTTTGTTGAGGCCAACAGCAACAGCAGCAGGGCCAGGAAATTGGAATGTTGAGAGAGCCGCGAGTCCGTGACCAAACCGCGCCCGGCCTGATCTGCTTACGCGACGGACCGTATCTCCACACGACTCCGGCACGAATTTGTGATCCCTTATATATAAACTTTTTACATATATAGGTACGGGACTACGGGAGCACGAATTTGTGATACGGGCGATTTAGGCGAGAGGAGGCACGTACGTACGGCCAGTTCCCTCATGACAAGGAAGAAGAATAATCGGCGGGCCAGGTACAACTAACCCATGTTATTTGGATACCAATGCTGCAAGCATCGAACATTACTTGACTTGATTTTTTTTTATTAAGAATCAAGGCTTCGCCGCCGCAGCCTTCGTCGGAGGCGGACGCGGGACGGATGATGGAAGCCCTGCCACCGAGCTTCTTTGCGTTGCCACCGTCTGTCCCCATTACTTGACTTGATCTGTATTTTTTTTTATGATTCTTCTAGTATGTTATCGGTCGTTCTTAGTATCGCGGGTATTTGCATTAGGTTTCGGTGTGCTCCACTTGGTCTCTTCTCCTTCTTCTTGACGAAATAGATAATTCTTGAAAAAAGAAAAGAGCCTATATTTGACCAACAATAAATTGACCTGTACACATAATGCATATTGGTGAAAACATTTTTTTTTTTAGAAATCAAATGATTTGGTATGCCCAAGGTATTTATACAAAGGGTCTAGGATATCATTTTTATTGAACCATAGGATATCATTTGATTATTTAATTGTAGGGTATCATATTTATTAGTATGTCATTTTTATAAAATATATATATATATATATATATATATATATATATATATATATATAAGGCATACTTATAGTATATCTAATGTTTAAATAAGTAAAATAATAATAATAATTTACAAGAAATTAAATAAGATGAATTATTAGATGTTATGTCTAAGAGTCAAAAATTACTTATAGTTTAGAACTCCTCCCTACATGTCACAATGAGTATAAATTAATCAATATAAATTGTCCTTTTTATACAAATTGTTAGAGTGAATTTAATGGGTCGTGCAAAGTGCTAAGTCTTCCAGCCAGCCCAATTGACACCAATGTGTGGACGTTTTGCCGGTCGGCATACGGCCCAAGTGGACTCGCCGATGCGTGGGGACCTACCGCTTCCCCGTCTGACACGTCAGTACGTCACGTACCAAACCCAACCTAGCCGCCTCGTCTCGTCGTACCGAAGACCCGGGGCGCAGCATCTCCTTTGTTACGATTAAAAAAAACCCGGGCGACTCAGGTCAGACAGACACAGGCAAGAGAGAGAGGGAGACGGGAGGGGGAGAGGCAGCTAGAACCACCGGCCGTAGGGGGGAGAGAGAAGGAGACACAGCGAGAGGGCCAAACGTGCGGGTGTGACGCGGCCGCGGGCATGGCGGGCCGCGCGGCGAGTCGGGGCGGGAGGCCGCTACTTGGCGGCGGCGGAGGCGGGGCCGGGAAGCGGGGCGGGAGGCCATCGACGGCGATCGTGGCGGCGCTGCTGCTGGCGTGCGCCGCCCTGCTGCTTCTCCTGGCGCTCGGCGCGCTCTCGCTGCCGGGGACCTTCGAAGGCGCCGGCCGCGGCGCGGGGCTCGCGCTCCCGCGCCCGCGCTTCCGCAGATCCACCTTCGAGTCGTGCGTTTTTTTTTTTCGTTCTCCTCCTTCTCTCTCTCCGCGAAATCTCAATCTTCCAAGCGCATTTGCTGGCGTCGTCTCCTATCATATGCTGACGCGTATATTGGTTGCTTGTTGCGTGCTGCAGGGGGCTGAAGACGCGCGGGAAGAAAGGGGAGCCGTGGACGGAGGTGCTGTCGTGGGAGCCCCGCGCATTCGTGTACCACAACTTCCTCGTGAGTCCCTCTGTCGCCTTGTTCATTTTGGTTGATTAAAGGACCACATGCTAGCCTAGGATGCGATTTCTTTCTCCATGCTTATGGTTAGGAGATCTAGTTATTTCTGTGTATATTGCTTTGATTCTGTTCCAAAATGTTATCGAGCAATTTCAACAAAAGGCCGGATCATCTTCGACCTTTGCGAGATTCATTGCTCCTATTTATGTCGGTACCATGCATTTGCGGAGGCTCTGTGGCACCTGTCCCAGAAGTGGTTGTAATAATACAGATATATTCTGTGATGCTGTTAATGAGATGTGGAAAATGTGGTTTTCATGACTATATTCCAGATCTGAGAGGTAGCACTACTGGCAGTTTGCTTAAAATGGCTATCGTACAGTAGGATGCAGCTGCCATTGAGCTTTATGAAGAGCCTAAGCAGAGCTAGGTAGTACAGTACTACAATTTACTCTTCTCTTGCAGTCATAGTAGTACTATATCGAGTTTGTGTTGCCAGGTATTACAATTTACTCCTCAGTTACAGTCATAGTACCAGGTAGAGTTTGAGTTGCTAGAGTGTTGGTTCTGGGTTTCAAACTCTTGTCTTCAGTCCTGGAGTCTGCATTATTATTTTTTTTTTACTTATATGTTAACGGAGCTGAAAAGTCAGATCAACCTAGGTGAACTAGGTGGCTTTTACATTAAGAAATAGGCACCCAAATTTTTGTTGAAGAAGAGGACACGAGTTACAATGGTCTGGGTCACACACTCAACCAATATAACTATTTTGCCTGTAAGAATACCACCTGTGTGTCCCATTGCATTAAATTGAAATTCAGTCATTGCTGATTTGCTGATAAGTTTCTATAATAGGAAATAAAGAAATGTCGTGGTCTTGTCATATTCTTATTCAACCGTGTTTTCAAGATCTGTTTGCTTTGGACCCTAGGGATACTGTCTGAGCCAAGCAGCAATCCTAGGCATCCGAACAAGCCCTTACTACAACTTGTTTGGTACTTTTTAATTTGCTTTGACTGGCCTTCAGAACATGACTGACCTTTTTGTGCTGTTCCCAGTCCAAGGAAGAATGTGAGCATTTGATTGCACTTGCAACGCCTCATATGAGGAAGTCGACTGTTGTTGATTCAGCTACTGGAGGGAGTAAAGATAGCAGGTTTGGACAGTGCAAACATTTCTTATTTGATCAGGGAATCTTACCTCACTTATGATGCTCATTTTGGCTTAATGGTGGCATATTCAGGGTGCGAACAAGTTCAGGAATGTTTCTTAGGAGAGGGCAGGACAAAATTATCCGTACAATTGAGAAAAGGATAGCAGATTACACCTTCGTACCTGTAGGTATGCCACATGTACCATACATTGTTTGAACTGTTTGTCTACTTTTCTCCGGAAGTCTTGTAATCTGCTCAGCCACCAATATTTCAACCACAGGATTTGATGTTTGAATGGTGTTGTTTACCATAACTAGTACATTTGATAAATACAAACTGAGTAAAATGTCCTGTCTAAATTTTTTAAGATGTAGAAACTTACCCCAATAGAAAGCATAGTTTTATACAGTACCTTTTGGTCCTGCACACAGATAAAATAATCTTATCCCACGAAATGACTTCAAATCCTTGGTACTGTAGTTCACTTCATTGATGCAGGGCACATAGTACTAGAGATTATGGCATTCTACCGATGTAATAAACTGTGCACTATCGTAGATTTGATACAACCTTGACTCCTTCCCAACAATTCTTGGATTCTACACTAGTGTTAATACATTTCATAGCTGGTTTAACTATATGCAACAAGATGTTGAAACAATAGATATTTTAGTAAACTTCATCTTCAATTTTCTTAGATCTTTAGAACGCTACTGCACATGCATTCTTGCTGAACGTAGATAGTTTGACATGTAAATGTACTTTTTATAATTAAATGAAGTACAAATGGTAGCATGTTACATACCGAACACGATAACAAAGTACACAATGGCTTTATATTGTTAACCTCATGTTTACAATAGAAAAATATTACCTCTTTTCTTAAATATGTAGCATTTAAGCCATATAACGGAGTGAGTCATAACCCATTACAGAAAACCATCAACTGTCAATAACTACAATTGTCCTTTGTGGACCATAGATTCTTAATTATTATTTTCCGCGATTTTTCTTCAAATGTCATCAGCACTCTTTTTGTTGTTGCCTCATAAATTTGCAGAGCATGGAGAGGGTCTTCAAGTTCTTCACTATGAAGTTGGACAGAAGTATGAACCTCACTTTGATTACTTCCATGATGACTTCAACACCAAAAATGGAGGCCAGCGGATAGCAACTGTTCTGATGTATCTGTATGTATCTTAATTGTGGAACTCTGTAAATATAATGCTTTGGTTATGCAAATTAACATTTAAATTTTTATCTGCTAGTTCGGATGTTGAAGAGGGTGGCGAGACGGTGTTCCCTTCAGCAGTAGTAAATAGCAGTTCATCACCCTTTTATACTGAGCTTTCCGAATGTGCAAAGAAGGGTATATCTGTTAAACCAAAGATGGGAGATGCATTGCTTTTCTGGAGCATGAAGCCTGATGGATCCTTGGATCCTGCAAGTCTGCATGGTGAGATTCTAATATCAAGATATGATTTGTGATGGGATTCTTTCTATGTTCAGGTGTTATTCCACAAACACGGACACTTATTTAAATGTAAACCTTTTTGTAGGTGGTTGTCCAGTGATAAAAGGTAACAAATGGTCATCAACAAAGTGGATGCGTGTTCATGAGTACAAAGTATAGATATGAGAAAACACAGACCTGAGGTAATACTCTACTATATATTTCTATAGTCTGCTATATAATACACAAAAGTAGTGCTAGGCCTGTACTAAGTATTATTGCCCCAGATGTTCCAAAGCTGAGGTCAACTCTGAAGATCCATTTCAATCTCATTTTTTTTCTCCCCTCAACTCATTGCAGGTTATGCACAGGCTCTAATTCCCGGACATTTACAGCATATGTCGAGGGCTTCAATTTTCCATAGAGGATAAGTTACAGTATTTTTCTCTTTATTGGCATTGAAACGTCATCTTAGGCACTATGTTGTACATTAACATGTAGGCTTATGAATCATGATCATTCAGATGAGATCGACGTTTTGTAAAGCGTCATTGGACTTAATCAAAATCAAGATAGGTTGTCTGACAGACTGATTGCTGAAAAGAGTATTATGTTTTGTGTTTCTATTTTTATGACATTACTTCATTCGTCGAAAATGGAAATGCCAAAACTGAAGAAGCTTATAATTCTTTGGACGAATTTGATGACCTGAACGAGATTGACAGATAACATTCTTCTATGTGTACATCGGATATTTTTCTCCGAGTCTCAGGGAACTAGGCTTGGATTCAAAAACTTCAAACTGAACGCGAGCACACTGATTATACCAGTCTGAATTCTGAATTCGTTTCTCGGCGGAATATCCATGAGATCCGTCTTGAAATCTCACGGAAATGGAACAGATGACCGTTATCAAACTATGGACTTTCCTAATTCTTACAAGATTCAAATTATGCTACTAGATCTCAACAAACTGTAGAAATATGGCTTGTGATTACAAGCTGCGGTGCCAGCGCTGTACGAATTAGGTAGAAGTAGAACAGAGCCGTGCACCAGCTTGAACGAAAAAAAAAATGCGATGCAGTAGTTTACCGACTAGTGTTCAGCGGTGCGCTCCACGCGTTGCTCCCAGCGCGCGACAGAGCAGACGTGCCAGCGCGCTCGGCGTCCAGCGACCTCGCGGGCAATTTTCTAAGCCGAGCTCGCGGCAGACATGGGAACTGACGAGACGACGACGAAGAAGACGGGAGTAGTCCTCTCTCACGAACCTCCGCGCGCCGCCTCCTCTTCCTCTTCGCACGCCTCGAAGCGGCCGCGACCCGAGGCCATGGCCGACCGCTTCTTCCCAAACGACTTCCTCGACTTCGTCGCCGAGGTCCCCGAAGGCGAAGGCGGCGTCGACCGGCCCGCGGGCCTCCGCGGGTTGCTCTCGCTCCCCTACTCCAAGCTCTCCGACCGGTTCCTACACGCCGCGCTCCGGCTCAAGGATAAGGCATGCCTGGCGCCTCTCTCTGGTCTAGTTTCTCGCGCGCGCGCCAGGTGTTCGACTGATTGACCGGCCGGCTTCCCTGTAGGTGGTGGAGGAGACGTGGGTCAAGGCGGGGCGGCAGGTGACGGACTACACGCTCTACACGGGTGCGCTCGGGACGGCGATGCTGCTGTTCAAGTCCTTCCAGGTTACCAGAAACCAGGGGGACCTCACCCTGGCTGCCGACATTGTCCGGGCGTGCAACCAGGCGTCGCAGGGCCTGCCGTAAGATCGACCGACTGATGAGCCCGCTTCCTTTCTCAGTTTCATAGTTGCTGTCTTGTTTGGAACTTCCTCGTAGTGTTTGATATGGAAGGGTGGCGTTGTTGCAAGGCGCAGGTTCTTGACGTTCATCTGTGGGAGGGCTGGGGTCTGCGCTCTCGGAGCGGTGATCGCAAAGCATTGCGGTGATCAGAGGATGGTCACTCAGTATCTGAGCTACTTTGATGAGGTGAACTCCTAGCAAGAGCAATTTGCGATTGCGACTAACTGGTTCTAACTTTTATGTGCGATCTGTGAACGATGTGGACAATTGCTGATCCTAATGTTGTTGGCTGATCTGAATTCATGTTGTAATTTCGTAGATAACTGTCACTGAGAAAGTTCCAAATGAGATGCTGTATGGAAGGGCGGGATATTTATGGGCGTGTTTGTTCTTGAACAAGCATATCAGCGAGAAGACCATCCCCCTGGAGCACATTGTATGTTCCTATTCATGCTTTAGTTCTGTTATGTAATCTCTTTCAGAGTGCTGGTTTTGAAAATAATTATGTGAAAGGGAATTGGAAATCTTATTGGATTGTTTAGGAATCTGTGGCAAAGGACATCATTAAGGAGGGACGAAAGCTGTCAAGCAAAGGAAGTAGCCCACTCATGTACGAGTGGCATGGCAAGAAGTACTGGGGTGCTGCCCATGGTCTTGCTGGGATAATGCACGTACTCATGCACACTGAGCTCAGGCCGGATGAGCAAGATGATGTGAAGGACACTCTTCGATACATGATCAAGAACCGGTTTCCTAGTGGCAACTATCCCTCAAGTGAAGGCAACGAATCCGATCGTTTGGTGCATTGGTGTCATGGAGCCCCTGGTGTTGCTCTTACGCTAGCCAAAGCATATGAGGTGATCATCAGTTGCTCTACTACTCTTTATTATTCTGCTGTTCCTTTGTCAGTTTGGTGCGGTGCTTAACTGATGAACGATAATTATGGTAATGCCTTTGGATATGGTCATCATGTGACTTTTTGTATTCAGGTCTTCCATGATGATCATTTCAAGCAATCTGCTGCAGAGGCTGCTGAAGTTGTCTGGAACCGAGGGCTTCTCAAGAGAGTCGGAATATGCCATGGTGTAAGCGGAAATGCCTATGTATTTCTCTCACTGTACAAGCTAACTGGCAATATCGAGTACCTCTACAGAGCAAAGGCTTTTGCTGCTTTTCTTCTTGCGAAAGCTGATCAGCTGATAGCCGAGGGGGGCATGCATGGTGGTGATCGCCCGTTTTCACTGTTTGAAGGGAAAGCTGGGATGGCATACCTCCTTTTGGACATGGTTAACCCATCTGAATCAAGGTTCCCGGCCTACGAACTCTGAGAATCCTCATCTTGACACGACTACACTTTTCGTGTGAGGTGTGACTGTGAGGTTCAGTTATCAATGAGTCAGACGAACTTTTATGTGTATTCTCTCGTCTGTTCTGTAATATGCAACATCGGTGACCTTGCTATGTGTTCCCAATGTTGCAAACTTGTTATAGTGTGAATATATGTATGCATGGCAGAGTTTAAGTTAATAAGGATGATCTTTATGCTGGATACTTCGAAAATTTGATCCGCATCCGAATTTTATCTGCTCGAGAGGGGATAGGTAACTTCGTATGATGCGCGTGTATATAGGAAATGTATGTTTCAGTTTTCCAAATTTTTGTATGGGGAATCTGCTCGAACGTCCAGACACAATTGTGCATTCTTTGGAGCCGACACAATTGTGAGTTCTTTGGAGCCCGCAAAAAAATGTAAATGGGAAATCAAGCAGATCGTAGTTTCGAATTCTTTGGAACCAATACTGACGCAAAAATTGTAAACGAGAAATCAAGCAGATCCTAGGTTAAAACTGTATACGCAAATGAAGTTTCCTAACAAGTTCCTCAAACCCATAGCTGTACACTTTGGTGATGTGAAGTACTAGAAAAAGAACGGAGGTTTACCTTAGGGTATGTTTGATTTGCCTGTGTCTCTGAAAAAACTGTTGTAGGTTATAAAAGAAGTTGTTGTGAGATATATTCCCTCCATACTTCAAAAGCAAGTCGTTCTAGATCCATAGCTTATTTTACAAAAACAAGTCGTTTTCTCGAAAAAAGAAAAAATATTATAGTTATGGAGAATTGAAGCAGCAATCTCATAGATTGGTCACTTTTGCCCACAAGTAACAACCATTTAGGTGAGCACATATTATTGACTTGGTTAGTTCCAAGACGTATTTAATAAAGACAGAGAGTAAAAAAAATTCTAATTAATGAGTCATTGGTATGCTAAATTATGTCTTAAACGACATCCTTTTAAAGTATGGAGGGAGTAAGTTGTAAAAAAGATGAAAGCCGTTTGGTAAAAACGACTGTGACAAAGTGACTGTGAGCTGATAACCGTAAAATAATGTGTTATTCAATTTTACATGCAATTTAAAAGCTCCATTTTAATTTGTTTAATATTTTCATTCTACTACATATTTTCTAAACATAAAAAAATTTAAAAATTTAAAGTTTTTTAAATAGGACTTGCTAATTTTCAGCTGACCGAAAGTTTGGAGTAACTTTCAGTCACCTCTTTAAGCTATTAGATCTAGATCCAATGGTTTATAATTATTATACAAATATTCCTACAAAAGAAAAATCAAAACTCAAAGTAACAAACCATTGATTGAAAGCTTTCAATCAGCTGAAAGATAGGAAACATGTTTTAAAATATTTAAAAAGTTTCTTTAAAAGTTATTTAAACATTCAAAAAGTTTTTACAAATTCAAAAAAAATTTAATTAAAAAAAACAATTGAAAAAGTTTTTTAATATATATGTATATATACTCCCTCCGTCCACAAAAAGAGGGTGTATTCTCCTTTGGTACAGAGACCAAGGAATACCTGTTCTGAATTAAGTTCTGTTTATTCTGATGTTAATTCTCATAATTGCTTTGTAATTAATCTCTATAATTAACGCTCTGCATGCAAATCCTCCATTACGGGTCCGCATGTCATCTAGCAAAAATTTGTTTGCATTAATAGGCGCGGGAGAGGAGAAGCCAAACATAATTACTCATTCAATGATAAAGCCCAAGAAACGAGAAGTTAACTGAACCACGCCCTCTTTTTGTGGATTTTCAATATGAGGGAATGTGCCCTCTTTTTTTGGACGGAGGGAGTATTATTTATTATTTATAATATTTATCTATATATATATATATTTATATTATACTATATATAATAATAATAATAATGTTTATATAATATTTGTAATATATACATATATATATAATATATATAATGTTATATAATATATATATATATATATATGTGTGTGTGTGTAAATATATATATAATTAACGTATATATCTTTCTATGTATATGTATATATATATGAGGATAATTTCTTTAAACTTGTGGAAGCCAAAGTCTCAAAAAACACCTTCTAATCTATTTTTAGAAATGAACTAGTCAAAAATTATTTTTAGTTTTTTAACTTTTCTGAAAAGCTAAAGTCAGAAAAAATCCAACCAAACATATCCTTAGTTCTTCACTCCATGGTTGAAATTCTTTCCACGTGCAGGTTGTGCTTTCTTCGTTGTATCTGCGCTTATCGAGAGCTGACCAGATGAATTACTCAACCACCATTGATGTCTGGAGAGGAAACAGGTACCACGAATATCTGCAAACTGGCATCCAAAAACAGTCAATAAACCGGATGCCACGTGATTCTGACCTTATGTACCCGGTGGCAAGATACATATTGCGTACTCAAGGGGAAAATGAAGCAGAAACATAGGACTAGTTATGAGCACATGCCCGGAATTTTCCTGCGGTCCGCTGGTTCAGTGATGCCGGTCCATGGATTCTCCGATTCCAGCTCGTGCAGCGTTTGTCTCGATCTTCAGAAGGCACAACAAGGAAAAAGACTGCAACCACCGTAGCGGAGCCAGGGAGAGAACACGAGTACACGACAAGCCCGAGGCAGAGCGCACAAGTGGGCGGCCTTGTGCTGCGTGTGTTCGTTCACACGCACTTGGTTCACTAGTACTACTACCCAAGCACTCCCCTACTCCCTCGCTATAAGCTGCAGCCACGAGCACCACGAGGAGCAGCGATGGCGCAGCAGGAGATCGAGCACATCCACCTCCCCGTCCGAGGACTCAACCTCCACGTCGCTCAAGTCGGCAAAGGTGAGAGAGTCGTAATCGTTGGCTGCACGACGCGTCCGATTCGATCCCAACGTAGCCGCCTAGCCGGGGAATTTTACCGTGCGTTTCGCAGGTGATCTGGGGACGGTGGTGTTCCTGCACGGGTTCCCGGAGATATGGTACTCGTGGCGCCACCAGATGCTGGCCGTGGCCGCCGCCGGGTACCGCGCCGTCGCGCCGGACTGCCGCGGGTACGGCCTCTCGGACCAGCCACCGGAGGAGGAGGAGGCCTCCTGGGACGACCTCGTCGCCGACGTGCTCGGCATCCTCGACGCGCTCTCCGTACCCAAGGTAAGACAACAGGAATGGATCACGAATTCGCCATGGACGCTGGTGCTGATTGATTCCCCCCTCACGTGCTATGTGCAGGCGTTCCTGGTTGGTAAGGACTTCGGCGCCATGCCGGCGTACGACTTCGCGCTGCGACACCCGGACCGCACCTGCGGCGTGATGTGCCTCGGCGTCCCCTTCAGCCCGCATCCCTCCCCCCTCGACACCATGCCCGAAGGATTCTACGTCCTGCGCTGGAACGTAATAAGTCACATCTCTCTCTCTCTGCTCATCAGTGTCTATCAATCAATGGTGCAGGAGCCGGGCAGGGCGGAGGCCGACTTCGGCCGGTACGACGTGCGGCGCGTGGTGCGCACCGTCTACGTCCTCTTCTCCGGCGCCGAGATCCCGACGGCCAAGGAAGGCCAGGAGATCATGGACCTCGCCGACCTGTCCACGCCGCTCCCGGAGTGGTTCACGGAGGCGGACCTGGACGCATACGCCGCGCTCTACGACAAGTCCGGCTTCCGCTACCCGCTCAAGATGCCATACAGGTAACACAACAACAGCACAGGCTCTGAATTAATAGCACATTGTCACAGGTCATGTGTAGTGCTATGGAATCGTTTGCTTCCGTGGATTATTGATTGATTGGGGGCGTGCAGGGCTCTGCACCGGAGGCCGAACCAGCTCGCCGCCAAGTTCCAGGTGCCGGTGTTCATGGTGATGGGGGAGAAGGACTACACCTTCAAGTTCCCCGGGATGGAGGCCGCCGTGCGGAGCGGCGCCATGGACAACTTCGCGCCGGACCTCAAGATCACCTACATCCCGGAGGGCACCCACTTCGTGCAGGAGCAGCTCCCGGAGCAGGTCAACCAGCTGCTGCTCGGCTTCCTCAAGGACCATCCCGTGGCCGCATAAGCCAAGTACTAGTGAGAATAATGTGTGAGAAAGAAACGTTTCAGACAAGAAGAATAACGTGTGAGAAAGAAACGTTTCAGACAAGAATAAAGCGGCAGAAGCTGTCGCCGTTGGATCGGTGACCTGCTTTCGAAATTTAATGTCTGAATTTTCCCCGTATTATTAAAAGTGATCCTTGATTCCGTTCATGTTTAGAGACGCTGTGTCACGATTAGCTAGGTAGGTGGCGGTAGGCCCTGCCGGCTGCCTGGGACACAGTGGTGGATCAGGAGAGCTGGGAGTGAAGGAGATGTTTTTTTTTTTTTTTGATCATAACCGATATCTGTATTCAAAAGTCTAAGGAAATACATGTGCCATACAGAAGTACGGTGTACATACGAGAAAGAAACCTAGAAGACCTCGAGAAACCTAGAAATTACAACTAAGTCCTTAGGGACCTCCGTGTAACCTAGTGCCGGAGGAGCAAGGACCTCGCCGTCGATGCGACCTTCCAGGCCGCCGCCGAAGTCCGAAAAGGGCAGCAAGGAGCACGACCCAAGAAGGAAAGCCTCCAACAAGCTGCTGTGAAAGGGAGGGCTGCGATAGAAGAAAAGCAAAGGGCACCCCCAACCGGAAAAGGTCGACTCGCCGGGCGCCGGCGATGACCACGACCAAATCCAGCCTCCCAAGGACCAGCCGGAACGGCTGGACCAGCTCGCAGCGCCAGCAGCACCACCACGATGCAGAACAACGCCACGAGCATCCTCCAGAATAGGAACCGAACACGTCGGACCCCGACTCCACGAGCTCGCCGTCGGCATTGGAGGAAGACACCGTCGAAGCAGGGAAGAGCTCGGGAGACATTATTTTAGGGAGACGCCGACGCCGCCGCCTCACCGCCGCCACCCGAAAACCTAACCCTAGACCTAGGAACCCTAAACTAGGACGAACTCCACCAGCCGGCAAGAGGACCGCCGTCTCCGCCACCTCGCGATGCCCCCAACAACTGTAGTTGACAGGAGCTCGGGACGTTTGCAGTTGCCGCCGGCTGGTAACTAAGTGAAGGAGATGTTGAGCGCCCACGGAATGAGGTTTCGGAATGCTTTCGGTGGAGACAGATGGGCTGGATCGTCTGTAAGTCATCCATCCTACCATGAGCTTCGTTAAAAAAAAAAAAGTTTTGTTGGGAGAAATTCCAGCATGGTTCACCAGTTTCATGTACTGCATCAGTCATTGCCTCTTTGATGACTTTTGCGGCAAACAGAGGAATAAATCGAGAGAAAACAAGATGCAGGATTGTAATCTCCTACTACAGGAATTGCTACAGGCTACACAGCACAGAACCCAGGCAACGAAAGCAAAGAAAAGAAACTACAAGAATAGACCTTTGTTAATTTCAGCATTCGGCTAGTGGCCAACCTATTTCCGAAATCCTTCACTTGCCTTAAGTCACCGGAACAACTATTCCATTTCCATCGCCGGAGCTAAACCGTCGCTACTAACGATGCGCCCGAAGGTTCGTGAAACCTGACGAGCGAACACAACCAACAAGGAGGCACTAAAAGTATCAAGCATGAAGGCGGAGTAAAAACATTCAAAGCAAAACAAACTGTGCAGCCATTAATATTCTGATCGAGCTTGTAAGTAGTCTATGTTCTCAAAACCACCATAACTAGAGCAAGTTTGGCTATATGTCCCGCCGCACATTAGCAAGTCAAATTTATTGCTCGACCATACAACCACGGCATGTTTCATCCCGAAGAAGGGCTCACAAAATTCGTGCACTGCAGACAACGACCGTACAGATTGCCAAACGGCCTAGTAGGGCTCCACGGGTGCACGGAACTTGGCACCGGCGTAGACGGCGGCTGCGCCGAGCTCTTCCTCGATCCTAAGAAGCTGTTACAAGAAATAAACAACATGGATGAGAAATTGACGAGTATACATTACAAAAACATCTACAAGAATTTCAAGTTTGCATCTGACAGACCAATTTCTTTGCTAGAATTAAAAGACGCTGCAACAAGAAACATTTGTTACAGCACACTGAAAAGACTTGCCTGGTTGTACTTGGCAAGGCGCTCTGATCGGCAGGGCGCTCCAGTCTTGATCTGACCCTGTGACACCAAAAGATGAGATGCCATCAAAACTTACTCAGGATTGCAATTACCTAACATCCTTTTAAACAAAAGATAAAAGATTGTAGAACTTACCGTGGCCAAACCCACTGCCAAATCAGCAATGAATGTATCCTCGGTCTCACCACTACAGAAAAATAATAGTTTACAATCAGGAGCTATACCAAACTAACATCAGAGATGAACACTGTTGCAGTAACAAATCATATACATACCTCCTGTGACTGGTCATCACGCCCCAGCCAGCATGCTTTGACATCTTCACAGCCTCAATACTCTCGGTCACAGATCCAATTTGGTTAACCTAGAAGGGAAATGAAACATTATTATTTGTGTCAAGAACATGATAAGATGGATGTTTGACAGAACATGCTGGATCTGATTAAAAAACCTTGAGGAGAAGAGCATTGCATGACTTCTCCTGGATAGCCTTGGAAACCCTCTGCAAATCATGATGCCAATGTATGAATAACTGTGCAAAAAATAGTGAACCCAGTCCAAATCCAAAAAGAGTAAATAAGATACTTACAGTAGGGTTAGTGACAAGAAGGTCATCACCAACAATCTGCACTTGCTCTCCGATTTCTTCAGTCATTTTGGCATAGTGAACCCAGTCATCCTGATCAAATGGATCCTCAATGGAGACAATGGGGTATTCACTCACAAATGACTTGTATACATTCTTCAAGCTGTCACCGGATATCTTTTGTGAACCATCATTATTCTGGAATACAGAATTCAAATTAGGACGGCTCCAAAGTTCATGAAACTGTCAGACCTTCCTTAAAAAGGGAATTGTGTGACTACCTCCTCCTTGAAGTTCAGGTCATAGGTTTTGTCCTTGTCATTGTAGAACTCAGAAGCAGCAACGTCCATTCCAATGACAACCTATCCACCAGCAAGCTATTTTAGAAATTTCAAATTACCAAAATGGGTACTAACTTGATAAAAGCATACAAACCTTGCCAGTGTATCCAGCCTTCTCAATTGCAGTCTTCAGGAGCTCAAGTCCTTCCTTGTTCTCCTACAAATCCAAAAGTAGAAATATGACTTTTTGAACAGGACATAAAGATAGATAACTGATCCCACATGCATAATAATAGTCCCTCTTGAAGATCTCAAAACAATATCATTAACTAACCTGAATGTTCGGAGCAAAACCACCTTCATCACCAACATTGGTGGCATCTTGACCATACTTCTTCTTGATAACAGACTACACAGAAAAGGAAAGGTATTACTCAATGTTTGCCAAAGCAACAAAACAAGAATAAGCAAAAGCATGTAACATTTACCTTGAGGTTGTGGTAAACTTCAACACCCATCTTCATAGCCTCCTTGAATGAAGAAGCTCCAGTGGGAAGGATCATGAACTCCTGCGCATATGATGAGAACATTAATAAACATTTCAAACAAACCAAGAAAGAACATGCGAAAGTCTGGCTCAGGGCATTGCCTGCATAGCAAGCTTGTTTCCAGCATGGGAACCACCATTGATGACATTAAATGCAGGGACAGGCAAAACTAATTGCTTGTTGCCAGCAAGGTTTGCAATGTGCTGCAAAAAATAAGTTTCAATTTAGCAAGGAAACATAACTTTGCACAGCAGGGAGATGTAGACATTTAGAGTTACTTGAAACCTGGTACAGAGGAATTTTCTTGATGCTAGCTCCGGCTTTGCAAACAGCAAGTGACACGGCAAGGATGGCGTTAGCACCAAGCTGAATGCATCAGATAGTACAAAAAAGATTTATTAGACACAAATGGAAAATCATAACCTTTATTTGCTATAATCGTACAAAACCACATGAAATAAATACCTTCTGCTTGCACCATCCCCACTCATTTTTAGTTCCATCAAGCTGCTGAACCATAAAGTTGTCAATATCGGTCTGAGCTGTAGGGTCCTGGAGAACAGACAGAAGCAATTAGTATAATTCCTTAATGTCACAAGACAACATGAGGGAAGCTGAGCAGACAAACCTTGCCAATCAAAGCAGGTCCAATGATAGAGTTCACATTGTTAACAGCCTGAGACACAGCAAAAATAATGTAAATTAGAGCAAGCACAAGCATGGAATTAAGCAGTGAACAAGCCATTTGAGTTAGCTTTGATATTGATGAAGACTATACAAATGCCAATTGGAAAGAGACAACAGCAGCTACATTCATTACCAGTAAGTGTTCAAATTAGCAAAACTATAAATGGAAATTAGCAAGCACAAGATCATCAACATTAATACAAACGTTGTAAATTCGAAGTGATTAATGCACATATTAGGTTATAAAATAAGACAGGAAAGCCAAGTTGAAACACAAATAGCAACCTTTCAACTACATTAATAAATATGGTACATATGTTACCGCTGAAAACACAAATTACCCCAACATACAAGAGGAGAAACCATATCCCTTTTTTGTACTCATCAGAAAATTGCGAACAGTGTTGCTCAAAAAAGGTAACTAAGCTTTAAAGACAAACCTTTGAAACTCCCTTGCCCAAGTAGTCAGATCCACCATCCCTCAACTCAAGGGCTTCATAAACACCTGATAGAGTATTTGGGATCAGTTTCTATCCACAGCATAAGATGAACATACAATACTTGCAAGACCAGTCAGCACTGGAGTGATAAGAAATAACCCACCAGTTGATGCACCGCTGGGAACTGCAGCCCTTGCAAAGGTTCCATCTGAGCAGCACACATCGACCTGAGGCAGATAAAAATGTTAACTAACCTTCTTAGACATTTAAGAAAGGAACACATTAAAAGAGTCAAAGTATACCACATTAGCACAACCAGAATAAGATCACATTTCACTGTATCACAAGGGATGTAACTAGTCTCAACGTTTTACTGAAATCTCGTTTGGTAGAGTTTGTCCCCTAAGTACCTCCATAGAAAATGGAGGAACCCTACCAAGCAGTTTCAGTTGTTACAAAACTAATTTCAGTTTCTAGTTGCATAAGCTGGAATTCATCCAAATCAAATTTGGCCTAAAGAACCAAAAGCAAATATAGTCACAGGGTCTAGCCTTCCTAACAAGTAAGGACTTGTGTAAAGAACCCTCATTAACAGCAATCACTAGATCAGTCAATAGACATTTTAAACAACTCAGGCAAATTATGTATATGAAGTAAAAATCTAGCAGGCTAGAGGACGTAACCATGACCTTCCGATCTGTTCCCTAACAATCAGATCGACACAAATGGACAAAACATAGAACACCCAAACATACAATACAACCGATGTCAACCTAATCGACCATTAAAAATATCTTACAAAGCTGCACTAAACATATGACTAAAACTAACATGTATTAAATCCTGAGTATCTCACTAGGAGCAGGATAAACGAGTCAATCCAGATCCTGCAAGCCCGCGCAAAACCCTCCAAATGCTCTAAAACCCTTTAACGCCACCCAGTTCCTTTATTGCCTATTGGACAAGGAATTCCCCGAGCTCGCCGACAACCCAACAAAGCCACCTCGCACGTACAAACAAGGCAAAACGCGACGCTACCTCGCCAACCGAGATCAACCAATCGCAATCGCAGCATCGCATGCCGCGACAAGGCCCAGATCAGAACGGAGCCGGGGTAGGGAGAGAGCGAGCGGAGGAGGAAGAGAGCCCGTACCTCGACGGTGGGGTTGCCACGGCTGTCGAAGATCTGCCGAGCCTTCACGGACTGGATCGTGGCCGCCATCGCCGAAACTTCGAGAAGAACCCTAGATCTGTCGAGGGGAGCGGTGGAGAAGGTTATGCGATTTGGATCGGTGGAGAGGGATGGGCGCAGGTGCCCTGGATATATAGCTAGGTGATGCCCCTGCCCGTTACGAGGCGCCCATGGAATGGACGGATCTCTTTGGCTGCAAGTGGGGCTGTTGAGAATGCGCCTTTAAGGTGGCCCACATGGAGGCGTCTTGACCTGCCATGTGTAAGAGTTGAAAACTTGTGGGCGCCAGGCGGCACACCAGATGGGAGCGGCTCCGAGCCGTTGGATTTGGAAAATGCCGAGGGAGCGCACGGTTTGTGACACGGAAGACTTGTTTTTTTCTTGGGCGATACGCCCGACGCCGCTCGTGGTGATTCCCAGATTTGAACACCTGTGAGGTCTGAGGTGGCCACTGGCCAGATCATGAGGGGCGGCTGCTGCATTGGCTGTAGCAGCTCTAGCCTGTCTGTACGAAATGAAAATTTGGTGGCTATAGCATCAAAGCCAATTAAGGGCATTTTAGTATGCATAGCCATAGGTTCTTAATTTGCATCGCTGGCCCTTTGCTCGCTTATTCTTGATGATCATGACTTGGACGCCGTGTATAAGCATAAGCACAGAGTAGGATTTTGAAACCGGGTGCTGATGGAGCTTGGCTAGCTCGCGTGAAATGCTTTTAGTCTTTCTTCTTTTGCATCCAAAAGAGAACTTGGAATGCTTTTAGCCTATCACATTGAGTTTCTAGATGATGATTGGACCTGCAGTTTTAATTTTGCTCAAGTCAAGGTTTCGGGTCTTTGTCCCCCAGAAAAAAAAAAGAAAGCAAAGTTGATTTAGGGCTTTCACGTGTGACGAAAGTGATTGATCAATAACCATTAATTTTGTTCAGCTTGACCAAAAAATGGAAATCTAAAGTTTCGGTTGTACTTCTGTAAGTGCTCCTTAATTTTAGACACTCGCACCAGCATAATTGTAGAGTTGATACATATTTCAGTGGCGACAACTAGGAATTTATTTAAAAAAATCACATCAGAAGTGGTGTATAGGCTTCCAATCATCAGCCGCCAATGAGGGGAATGCAGTGGCTTGCCTCGGTAGTAAGGAGACAAAATGTTGAATTTCACAGCAGCCATTTGAGACAAATCCAAGACAAAATTTCATCGATGTTGCTTCATATGAGACTAGATCTGTCAATTCCATCTTTGATGCTCCGTATAAGACTAGATCCGTCATTAGTCATATGGACTTTTGTTCAAAGGGCGGAGACTGCATGTACCTAACTGAAGGTGTCAAATCTACTGCTACCGTGATCGGTTACAAACTTATAATATGTCGTCTAGCCCTACGCCTACAGGCTCGAGCAGAGAGATTCTTGCAACTTGCAAGTAGTCCGTTAGAAACAGTTTTGGTTTTTGTGAAAACCGTAAAAAACAGTCCGATGTGGTTTTGAAAAAAAAAATTCGTAGTAAAACCGATTTTTGTTCATTTTATATGATTTACAACTTGTTTTTTTCTTATAAAAAGAACAAATAGTTTATAGATTATTATATCATGATCGCCACCACTACTTCACCATCGCGAGATACAACATTAAAGAAAAACCATTGAATGACATGTTCGGAGAGAAAGAGGAAGGGGAGAGTGGGAGGGGGGTGCTCAAGTTTATTCGCTGCGATGAGACGAAAAAGGAAGAACACCGTGTTTATGCAAAACAAAATCAAACAATTGGATCAATCATAACAAGGAGTCTTTTATAAAAAATATTTGAATAATGAGTGTTAATTGCAATCCAGTTTAGGAGATTTTTTACAAAATAGTAGACTGCGGTTAAATGTTTGATATAATATGTAGGGGGTATTTTGTAAATGTCATTGACCGCTGTCAACTCTTGCAAAGACCACCAGCTACCGTTGGGATACTGGACCATGGCCGAGGCTATCCGGTTCTTCCCCTCGTCCCTCGATACGGTGATTCCGATCTGGGTTGAAGCTGCAATGTGACCGCGACGACGCAGCGGCGTTCCAGGTGGTCCAGCAGCGCTCACTTCCATTTTAAAAAAGGTGGCTTATTCTTGATTTGGGGGGAACTTCGCAAGTGGCGAGCATTGTTGTTGAGCTGGTTCTTGTGCTGATGCGTTGAGGATCCGGTTAACTGGTCAAGGAAGTTGTGAAGACTTTAGAATTGCAAATCTCAGAAGAGCAAGCGAAATTGGTTTGGTTGTGTCTGCTTTTCACATGTGATGTAACAGACTGCTGAGTAGCGCTATCAATTTTGTACTCCTTGGCCTGAGGCAGGAAAATGACACTTCCGTTACTGTGCTTGCACAACATTTCCTCGGTTTGTCAAACGGTGTGCGCTGATGAATCTTGAAAATGAAGACCAGCTCTGTATCACCAGGTATCGAAATTCAGCGGAGCCTCAAAATTTGGTAGAAGTTCTATCAACATCAGTCTGTTGGAAGTGTTTCAGTCCAATCATTGCCACCACGCTAGCACGCCGTGGCAAGGCCACAAGAGAAACCTGTAGGAAATATCTATCGCTTGTGCTCATTATATGACTGGCTCCACGATTACTAGGAGAGAAACAGACTTGCCGGTCATGGATTTGGAGCAGCAGATTGAACACAGCCACCTCCGTATCGGAAGCCTCAACCTCCATATCGCCCAAGCCGGCAAAAGTGGTAATCACTGCCCAGTGCATGCTTTATTTCTTACTACTCTCATTCTAGCGTGTATCAGTCCAACAAGAACCAGTTTGTTGTCGTTCGGAGCAGGTGAACAGGGGACGGTGCTGTTCTTGCACGGGTTCCCGGAGATATGGTACTCGTGGCGCCACCAGATGCTGGCCGTGGCCGCCGCTGGGTACCGTGCCATCGCGCCTGACTGGCGCGGCTACGGACTCTCCGACCAGCCGCCGCAGGAAGAGGAGGTGTTGTACGATGATGTGCTGGATGATCTTCTCGGCATACTCGACGCCCTTTCCGTCCCCAAGGTCTCAGTTTTCAGAATTTCAGTATCACTGATTTCAGAGTGCCACTCCAGTTTAGTTCAGATTAACATCATATAAAACTTTCGGAAGGAGCTTTAGTCTAACAAAAGGGTACATCTGGGTGGTTCCCTACATAATAAATTACTTAGTTGTATCACTGCTTCACTATAAAAGAATTCAGCATTCATACTACCGTTAACCCAGTAGTTTATATTGGTATAAATTATACTCCAAACTAGTACTATAGAATGGACAAGAAATAAAGTTTTTTTTTATGTGTGTTACTTGTTAGATTAATCAGGAATTATACTTTTAGTACGAAGAGTAGTAAGTTTCGCCGTCACTGTAAGATTACCATGCCCCCGAACGAAACCAGTTTTTACAGAAGCTATATTGTAACGTCTATTTTGTTCCAATCAGGCATTCCTTGTGGGGAAGGATTTTGGAGCCCTGCCAGCCTATGATTTTGCTCTCCGTCATCCCAACCGTGTCTGCGGTGTGATGTGTTTGGGCATTCCTTTCACTCCTTTTACCGCTTCTTTCAACACCATGCCGGAAGGCTTCTACATCTTGCGTTGGAAGGTTATTTTCTACCCTGAGAATTCTCCATGTCTGAAATAAGCTATGAGTTTGCATGCCAGGTATTAAGACAGTCAACTGGTTACTGGTACTTGTAGGAACCTGGAAGAGCCGAAGCTGACTTTGGCAGATACGACATAAAGAGAGTTGTGCGCACCATCTACATTCTGTTCTCAAGCAGCGAGATCCCAATAGCAAAAGAGGATCAAGAGATTCTTGATCTAGTAGACTTGTCAACACCTCTTCCAGAATGGTTCACTGAGAAGGATCTTGCTGTCTACACTTCACTCTATGAGAACTCTGGATTCCAGTACCCGCTAAAGATGCCATACAGGTAAAACATTTCTTTGTTATGGTGCTACTGTCCTCTGTTCTAGACACTTGGATGTATAACAAAGTATAAGCGTATCCATGCCTGCTACACTTGATAGGTCTGGAGATAAGAGGCAAACAGTTGAAGACCCAAAGTTCCAAGTCCCCGTGTTTGTCGTCATGGGGCTGAAAGATTACGTTTACAAGCTCCCTGGCTTCGAGTCCGTTCTGAAAGATGGCATCATGAAGATGTTTGCGCCGGACCTGAAGATTGCCTACATCGAGGAAGGGAGCCATTTTGTGCAGGAGCAGTTCCCGGACAAAGTGAATGAGCTGCTTATTGGCTTCTTGAACGATCACCATCGTGTTCCCGAGGCTGCATAGATGTTCTGCTTTTGGCGTAACTGTACTTCATGCTTGATTTTATAAGCCACGCTTCCACGGGATGCTTCTATCATGTAGCAGTATATCTGTGAAGTCGTAGTTGTGAACTGCGACTGCGATTGATGACTTTGCTCCCATATTTGGCTGAATGCCTAACTCAAAAGTCCCAACTCAGTGCGGCTGTAACTTTTACCTACTCTAGTCTCTTAGGGTGTGTTTGGTTACTTGTATTAGATCTAGCCAAGCTAGGCTAATGCAGGTAAAAGGCCTTTTTTCATTATTTGGTTTCCTGCTTAGCCCATTACCTAGGCTTAGCTTATGCAAAAAGTAGCCCAGGGCCTGGCTTACCGGAAACGCGGGTTGTGGCCATTTTCACGAAGCCAGGCTTGGTTGCGCAGGCCGTACACGCGCCCGTCCGCACTAGTTATGCAGGCCCAGCCCATCGTATAAAAAGTGACACAGTGCTAGGGTTACCGCTGCATCGCTCCCATTCGTAGCCGCCGCTGCTCGCTTTCCTCTTCCGCCTCCTCACCGCTAGGGATAGCTCTCGCCTCTCGTCTCCTCGTCATCGTCGGTCGCTGTTACCCGTCGCCTCCTTGCCTCCTCGCCACCACCGGTCGCGGTCGCCCCTCACCTCCTCGCCACCGTCGGTAGGGTCGTGGTCGCCCCTCGCCTCCTCGTCGCGGCTGCCCTCCTGCGTCGACCGGCAGTAGCTTGTCGCTGGTAAGGTTTCAAGGAAATGGTAGCCTACCTTCTCCTTATCTCGTGAAGCATCTAGGCCCTTTTTTAGTGTTTTGGTAATTAATGACGACCCTTATTTTTGACTAACTACGTTATTGAGATGATTATGGTTGTAGTCAAAACAAGGGATGGAATGATGGATGAAGTGATATACATATGGATGGCTCAAGACAAAGGTATCTTGATAGGGTTTTTCTATTTTGCCGGTCACAAGGAGATTAGAGATGAGTGACCGGATTATAGGTTAAATGCCGTACTATTAAGAGGGGTCGATGAAATGACCTTGAGTATCCATGGTTGCCACAAATGCTCAATTCCTATCTTTGTGAGTGGTTCTGTGTGAGTTGAGTGTGTCCATCTCCTTGAGAGAAAGCAAAGAGTAAAAGAAGGGGGGTTGGCAGGTCACTCCTGGCGGTCAGACCGCCATGACCCACGGTCTGACCGCCGATGCTCTCCAGAGACGGCCAAAGGAGTGGCCTCTCTGGTTGCTCGGGTGATGGCCCGACGGTCTGACCGTCGTTAACCGCGGTCTGACTGTCGGTGCATGTCTGGTGTCGGCAGAGAATTTGTGCTCAGGTAAAAGTTGAAAGTGTCCCAATAGTCTGACTGTGGGTGATGACGGTCTGACCGTTGGACTCGTTCCAGAAGGAGTTTGAAAGTCAAACTAGCCATTGGGTTGTACGACGGTCCGACCGTGGGGAGTCACGGTCAGACCGTCCGGTGCACAGAAAGCTGTAACGGCTAGTTTTCAAAGGATGGCCTATTTATACCTCCTCCATCCCGTGCATAGAGGCTCTCTTGGCCATTAGAAAAGCATTGTACACCCTTTGGAGCTGATTCCCCTCTCACACAAAGCTTTAGTGGAAAGATTGCAAGTGTGTGAGTGTGAGTGCCCTAATCTTGAGTATTTTGAGCATTGTGGCACTTGGGATCCTCAAGCAAGCGTCATCGACTTGTTACTCTTGGAGGTTGCCGCCTCCTAGACGGCTTGGAGGAGTCAAATCCGTGAGCCCTTCAAGAAGCTTGTGAAGGAGGTCCGGATTCTTGTGAGAGGTGCGGTGCTCGCCTCGCCGGAGCGGTGAAGAGCAACCCTAGTGGAATCGAGGTTTGAAGAGGTTCAAGGTATTGATTGTTTTCTATCTCAAGTTGTTCTTTGTGAGCCCTTCTTGGTGGTGGAGAAGTGGATACTTAAGGAGAGAAGCACTTCATACGCTTGAATCCACCTCAACGTGGATTAGGGGTGATCGGCAAATCACCGAGACCACGGGAAAATATCCTTTGTCTCTTGACTTGTATTTTCATATGTTGTTTACATACTAGAAATTGATTGATGTATGTCACCTAGGATTGTCAACCTACTTTAGCTCAAACCTAGGTTTAGTTGTCAATTTCTTGCTTTTATCCAATTGTCTTTAAATTCCACAATTAGTTGGATAGTTAGCTTTTAAATTTTTAATTCGGCTATTCACCCCCCCTCTAGCCGGGGTCCTTCGATCCTACATCTCGTCCCCTTCCCCCTCCTGTTGATGTTGTCTCGTCCCCTTCCCCCTCCTTCTGATGCTATCTCGTTCCCTCCTCTATTCTTCACTTTTCTGTTGTTTTGTGACATGGATTAAGATGTTGTGTGCAAACTCTTGGAGTGACAGAACTAAGTAGTTCTATTTTAGGTGTAAAAGTAGTGTTTGTACTTGATATGTGATGATTATGCATGCTGTAGAAGTAGTTCCTTTTAGTTGTTACCTCTGATTTGACTGATGATTGTTCTCTGATGTTTACATTTGCAAGATTTAGGTGCTTTGATGTAGTGTATATTAATTGTATTTGTTTATCAGATTTGTATATCTTGTAATCCTGAGCTATAGTACAAGGTCTGTGATGTGTTTGGCATTTAGGTGGCGCACCTTGTGATGTCACAGCCATGCCAAATTAAAACTTGCATTGGATTTTCTTATGATAATTGACAGTACCAGTACCTTTGCTAATATATCTTGCATTTCTATTTTCCATTCTAGAGAAATGGATGTGGCTACTAGGCGTTGTGATCTAATTCGTAGGGGTGCTGCTCTTGTTGTGGTTCTAAGTACCTGGGCTATGCTTAGGTATAGGCGTCGTTTCCTGGCCCGTCCTTCCATCACCTATGGCCCTATGCTACAGAGAGACATTGAGCGCCAGAACAACCTTAGGGTCATATACAATTCCACCGACATTTCTTGTGTTGAGCTTCTAAGGATGAAAAGAGCTCCTTTCTTCCAGTTGTGTGATCTTTTTCGTGGTAGGGGATTGTTGAGGGATAGTATCAATAGCAGCATCGAGGAGCAGGTAGCCATGTTCCTCCATGTTGTAGGTCATAACCAACGTTTCAGATACATCAAGTTCTCCTTTAGAAGGTCAATTGAAACCATAAGTAGGTACTTTCAGGAGGTCTTGTTTGCAGTTGGGAAACTCAGAGATGAAATGATAGTGCCTCCTATAACTACCACAGCTCCAAAAATCCAAAACAATCATCGATGGTACCCCTACTTCAAGGTTTGAAGTTCACAACTGCAAAATTTATTCCAACCACTTAAAACATGTTAACGATTATCTGATATATAAATTGTAGGACTGTGTTGGTGCCATTGATGGGACCCATGTACTAGCTAGAGTTCCAAGCTCTCTAAGGCCTGCCTTCATGGGAAGGAAACACACAACTACTCAAAATGTACTTGCTGCCGTTGACTTTGACCTAAGGTTCACCTATGTCCTAGCTGGATGGGGGGGGGGGGGGGGGCTCAGCTCATGATGCCCTTATCCTTGTTGATGCCGTGCAAAGGGAGGATGGACTTAGAGTCCCTCCAGGTAACCGAACACATACATGTCTAATGACCATGTCCCTAATACATTCTATGTTCTAATTCTTACCCCTGCCCTTGTGTATTTAGGCAAATTCTACTTGGTTGATGCCGGATATGCCGTGAGACCTGGATTCCTACCCCCATATAGAGGTACAAGGTATCACTTGAGGGAGTTTGGTGCAAGGACTCCACAAACTCCAAGGGAATTGTTCAACCTTAGACATTCATCTCTTAGGGTGACAGTAGAGAGGGCATTTGCTGCATTGAAGAATAGGTTCAAAATCCTATTCAACAAGCCATTCCACCCATTCAAGACACAAGTTAAGTTAGTGTTGGCTTGCTGTATCCTCCACAACTGGATACTTCGGTTTGGCCATGATGCACATATCCCAGAAGAGTCTACTTGGGCGCCAAACCAAAATGATGTGGCTGCAAATGAACCTATCACTGACAATGGGACTTGGGCAGCACAAAGGGACACTTGGGCAGAGCAGATGTGGCAGAACAGGACAACAAATAGGAATTAGTGTCTTGTTGTCTAGTAATGGAACCATGTAATGCAAGTTATCATTAGTGGTACTATGTACTGTTTTATTATCATGTGATGCATTGAACAAATAGTATTTCTGAGACCTTGTACTAATGCAATGATGCTCTTTCTTGTTGCATGCCATGTCTTCTTGTTACTGGCATGTTTTCTTGTATCTTACTTGTGACTATAACTTTTTATTGGATGCACTTTCTTGTTGCTGGCATGACTACCACTAACATTTCTTTTTAGGCATGGAGAATATGCATGATGTGAACCCAGAGGTTGTGGAGGTGGCAGAGCAGCAGCCAGAGGTACAAGGAGGTGCTGCTCATGGGAGGCTGCAGTGGACCAATGTGATGTCTGGGTTTGTTCTTCGTCGTTTCTGTGATCTGGTGGCTGATGGTGTTAAAATCGATAAGGGATTCAAAGAGGTGCACCTGAATGCTGTTGCTCGGGACTTGAGGGAGTTCATTGGCCAGGAGGTGACTGGGACTCAGGTGTACAACCATATGCGCAAGTGGAGAGCTAGGTGGGTCAAGATCTGCAGGCTCAAGGACCTGAGCGGGGCTGGGTGGGATGAAGACAATTTCATGATTACCTTGGACCCAGATCATTATCATGGTCACATCAAGGTTAGTCACTTCAATTTACTTCTTCGTTCATGTTTAACACAGTGTTTGTTTACTTCATTTTGTTTACTTCTTTGTTTACTTATTTATGTCTCATTGCAAGACCATCCTAAGGATGCTGAATTTCTAAACCAGCCTCTGATCAACTACACTCAGATGCAAATAATTTTTGCTACTGGTGTAGCCACTGGAAGGTTTGCCATGGGTTCTAATGAGCCCCTTGACACGCAACCAGGGGAATCCATTGATCTGGATTGTGATGCCCCTTATGAAGCTACTACTGCTGATACTTGTGCTGCTGGAGCTGCTGCTGCTGGTTCATCTGCTGCTAGAGCTGCTACTGGTTCATCTGGTGCTGGAAAAAGGAAGATGACTTGCCAGGATGAAGTAATCATGACCAAGCTAACCGAGGCCATCTGGGGATTTGCTACTGCTGTTGCTGAATCTGCCCATTCTGAAGCTGCTCCAGGCATTTATCAGTCTATCATGGGATGTACCACATTCAGCAGGGAGGCGTTGATGTTTGCCCTTGGACATCTCATGGATCACAAGGCAACCGCATTGGTGTTCATTCAGATGAACGAAGAAGACAAGGATCTGTGGCTGCGCACCTATCTTAACCAGCACTACTATTGACCTATGCATGATGTCTAACTTCTTTTTGATGCACTTACATGCCTAATCAATGACCCTTATTGTTGTATGATTGATTGTAATGTGGTGGAACTTGGACACCTTAATTAGTTGTAGGTTCAATTTGCAATCAGCAGATGAAGCAATGTTTTATAAACTTAAAACAGGTGGGGTGTGCATGTGGTTTGCTAAAACAGTTACAGGTTAAAATGAGCACTGACGTGAAGTGCTGAGATAAGTTTGAGTTGGTTGTTTCATATATTAATGTTACATGTTTGTTACTTCCAATTCTGATGACTATTGGTGACTATATTGTATATAGGTTGCATAACAAGTTCTTTGAATTAGTCACTTGTGACTGTTGTTACGTGATTGAAATAAACATAAAAGTAAACAAATGAAACCAACTTGTTATATGAGTTTTTCACTTATGATACAACAAAGGAACTCTCACAGTGTCATCTAGGCTCAAAAGCACAACATGGGATGGTAACCTTCACCCTTTGGACCAACCGGTCATCACATCCAACTAATGCAGGCTACCAAACAACAGGGTACGCTGCTTGCTTATGCTAGCCAATCCACAATGCACACAACCAATCACAGGCTTATGCAGGCCAAAAGTAACTTATGCAGCCAAACAAACAGAGCCATCCTGCATTGCTTAAAACTGGCTTCGGCTGGCCTGGCTAGGATGCTAGCTTGGCTAGGTCTAATACAAGTAACCAAACACACCCTTAGTGGATCATCGAGCTATGTTGATGACTAAGCGTGGAGCTCAAGTTTTAGTTTTGGTCCGCACCTACGCCGTGGCTAGGCGCGCTGTTTCTTTCCTGGCGCCCCCCCCCCCCCCCCCCCCCCCCCCCCCCCCGGCACCCACGTTCAGAACAACTTCCTACGCTGTACTCATATGCAACGAACAAACAAATTTCAGTGGCACAGTTCCTACTCATCAGAAGCATTGAAGAACAACTTCATCTCCCGCTGTCAACCCAAGCATGTCAGGAGTACCAAAAACTTCAGCAAGTACTCCAGCAAATTCAGGTTGACCCGGACTCAAAAGACAGTTGAAACTACATATGGGGAAGTGGAAAATACACCTCAGCAAAGTTTCACCACTTCCCATATCAAAACATCCGGCCTCTTAGGCCCTACATTTGGATTTGGGATAATGCTGCAACAAGCTTTGAGTTTTCACATGGCTTCTACTCATGGATTGGCTAAACACCAAAAACATACTAAAGCGTAAGAAACACAAGATAGATGGCAACAACTATAACTGTGCGTTCTGTCCTAATCAAAGGGAGGAGACAACCTTTCACCTCTTCTTCTCCTGCTCCTTCAGTCAGCAGTACTGGAGCCATCTAAATATCCAATGGAATCTGGGGACTGATTTCTTCTTGACGATGAACACAACAAAGCACTAAACCCAACACACCTTCTTCATGGAAATTTTCATCCTCAGAGCTTGGCAGATTTGGAAACAAAGAAACAATCTCATATTCAACAGGGGAAGACCTTCTCTACACCTCTGGAAAAAAGGCAGAATGCAGCCCACAAAAAAGCAACAGTTCCTAGACCTCATTCAACTGTATAGTTAGCCTAGTTTGCTCTTGTACATATCTTTTGCTTGTTTCTAGTTTCTGGGAGCGTTTGCCCTTTTAGTTGCTTTGTACATAAACTTTATATTAATATCTACCACAACAGGGGTTTCCCTTACTGTACTTATTTCAAAAAAAAAAGGAAAGCTAAATACCGCTATGAATACTTTCAGATATCTTGTTTATATGTGGCAAAACCATGAAAATATCTCATGTCGCCATTAAAAGTATACTTTCAGTAATTTTAATTTCATGACGACATCCAAAAGCTTCAACTGCAAGGTGAAATATTTTAAGCATAACCCCACACTATCAAGTATCTTGATCAGTTCTTAAATGGTGCAACTGTTTGGTTTGCCTAGCATAAATTGAGCTATCTGATTCTTCTGCTGCATAACTTGATCTTCTAACTTGCAAATTTCTTATGATGCATCCAGAAATTTTCCAAACAAAGAATGCAAGTATATAGAGTTGACTCTACTATCACTCTTTCTCATAAATTCTTAAATATTTTTTTTTACATATCAAACCAAATAACTGCATTTTTTGCAGGTTTGTTGACTTCATTATGTCCTTTTAACTATAGTCTGTGGCTCTTTGCTAAGATCATAAAATGACTTGCACTCAACTTTGCATATAAGTATTGTCAAAATACAAATGGACAACAATATTTTTGCACTGCAAAAAGGCATGCACCAGAATGCACTCAATATCAATTCATTAAGTAATATATATGTTGTTCAGACATTTAAAGAACCTAGCAGCTAAACCACAGTTTTTTTCTATTAATCAGGGCATTATCTACATTAGTCTTGTGTGGCGAATAGCTTCAATAGAATGTTACTTGTTACATGAAAACTCTTGATGATACAGCATCTTGAAGATCAGGAGTGAGGATTATACTACATACAAGAAATTTGGAACCCAAAAAAAAAAAAAACCTCTCCTTTCCTCCTCACCCTCTGTGTTAGAGTATATTTGGCCCATCTAGGCCCATGTATAGAGGCCCTTGTACAGGAACTATATATGCCCACCCTATTAGGGTTTGGAGGAATATAGCAATAATTCTCTCCAACACTCTGAACAGAAGGTCCCAAAAAAGTAAAATATATAGCAATGCAACTGCAGCTACACAATTTTTTGTATAAGTTGCAGAAAAAACCAAAGAATATGTAATCCACTTAAATGTCACAAAATGGAAGGACACAAAAGAAAACCCCTATTGTCCTCCCATTTCTCCTGAAGGAAAAACACACACTTGTCTCTTAGCAGCAAGGACACAGAACCGAAATGCATATGCACTCTGCCCCAACCTTATCCTAAAGGCTTACTTTAAGAAAAAGTTTTTGCCTAGATGGTGGCATTGTTTCTAGAGACCTTTTTTCCTCTTTTTTTTTTCCTCTTTTCCTTTTTGTCTTCCTTCTCTTTATGTTTATCTTTCAGTGTCGGCCTCGCGGGTTTCATCTCTAGCCTAGCCCAACTTGTTTGGACTAAAAGGCTTTGTTGTTGTTGTAATGGTGGTGGTGGCATTGTTTATGGAATGTTGCTTCTGGGATTTTCCTAAAGCAGTTGTACAGCAGCGTTATGGGATATATTTGGAAGCATCGGAACAACTTGTTTTTTCAGTGTAATCTGGAGCAGCATAAAAATTGAATGCATGATAATTCTGAACCTGTTGTGAAACTGGAGCTTGATTTTCAAGAATCCAATGATCGTGGAGGTGGAAAACTGCATCAAATTTCTCGAGCTGAAGGTAGTTTATTGGGGAACACCGAAAGGCCTGAAGAGACGCACTTGTGAGGATTACAAGCTAAGAAGAAGAAACGAGAGCAAGTTGCTAGTGTGGGATGTACATGAGTAGCTTCCCATTTCGAAGTTTTTAATTGTTATGTAACTGAAGGTAGTGCTACTACTTCTACCAGCTTTGGCAGTAACATGCCAAATGCTGATTTGACTTTTCTGATGAGCCGTAAAGTGTTTCAGCCTTGTTTCCATGAAAATGGGGCAGGGTGCTTTGCCTTTTTCCTCTATAAAAGACGCTGGCATTTTTCAATTATAAGTCACAAGGGATGACACTTAAGGCAAAGAATACATTAGAATGAAGTTAACTAGACCACAATCCTTAGTAAAGGCAACATGAGGCATTTGTTACTTTTTCCTCCATCCTAATTCTTTTTTTTATATATTGAAATAGAAATGGAAACTAAGTAATGGTATCCTTAACAATCATTACAAAACTAAGACATATCTTCACATGCTGTCAAGCTTAAAGCCTAATAGCATATGGTGACGCAGAAGTGGAAGGTTACAAAAGTATAAAAAGCCTTGCTTGCAAAGAGAATGTACGACAGTGCAAGAAATATGTATAACTTACATCAGAGTTTCCCGTGGACATACTCTAACATAAGCATAGTGAGCAGGTTTTTGGAATATCATGTTCACAGAACCTCTGCCATGGCAGGCCATCTTGGTGGTGCTATGGGGCAAAAATGCACCAAAATAGTGTCAGCACAAACATGGGAAATTAAATGTGACCCTTGTTGCCAGAATCCTCTCATTCATATATTTCTTCACAAAAAGAATCAATAATGCATCATGGAACACCAGAACTTCCAAAGATAAGAAGTTGTGCCAAGCACATATAACAGGGGAGATAAGAAATCTTCATCACTTCCGGTCATATTCAAACACTTATGCTTTGCTATGGTAACCCTCCAAATATGTAATGGCATTCACAGTATATGTTTTACATGGTACAGTCAGTCTTCACTCTCTTGCTCAACATTTCTCTGAACAAAGTTAATGCATCCTCTGCCCTACCTTCATTACAATGGCCAATAATCAAGGTTTTATAGATAACAACATCAGATTCCAAGCCAATAGAGGGTGTTGCGTCAAGTAAAGTATTATAGGTGACAACATCAGGTTTCAGGCCGACTGCAACCATAGCATCAAATAATTTTATTGATACATCCATTTGACCAACAGAGATATACCCTCGTATCATTGTTGTATACGAGACAACATCAGGATTCACACCTGCACGCGTCGTCAAGTCAAAGAGATTTTGGGCCTCCATAACCCTTCCTTCCTTGCATAGGCTGTCCATTATAGCACTGAAGACAGTTACATCGGGACGGATACCTCTATCCAGCATTTCATAAAATAATTTTTCAGCCTTTTCCCATTTGCCACATGCAGAAAAACCATGAATTAGGGTGGTAAATGCATGTATGTTGGGAGATAACCCTTCTTTGTTCATCTGATAGAATTGGGTCATAGCATCATCTGGTCCGCCTGCCCTACAAAGTCCATCGATTACTGTTGCATAGTTAACTACATTTGGCCTGAATCCATGCAGCTGCAGTTTGCTAAATATAAGCATAGCCTCATCTACCATTCCATGTTTAGCATATGCAGATATCTGTATGTTGAACACGTGATGGTTCAGCGGGATCCCGTCCTGTACCATCATATCAATGAGATGATTCATTTCAGCAAGATCTCCTTTGGTAGCATACCCTTGAAGCAGACTTATGTAAGTAGAGGCAGTGGGCTTTTGTCCTCTATGGACCATAGAATCAAATATCTTCCTAGCTTCTGTGCATCTTCCACCCTTCCAAAGATTGTTTATCAACAAATTATAAGTAACAACATCTGGTCCTTGACCATCTCTGATCATTTCATTGAGCATTCGAATTGCCTCATTCCACTGTCCTGAAGAAACATATCCATGGAGCAGAGTATTATATGTGTTATTATTTGGCATAATACCACTATCAAGCATCTCTTGTAGGATTGCCTCAGCATTGTCCATTACACGAGCCTTGCATAGGCCATCAATGATCGAGTTGCAAGTCACAACATCTGGGGATATCCCATGATCCAACATTTCACGAAACAGGTCGTGAGCTTTCACTATTTCACCCTCATCAGAGAAACCATGTATAAGCACGTTATAAGACACCACATCCGGCCGGCAGCTATCTTGATTATCAATCAACATGTGGAGCAATTCCAGGGCCTCTTGACACTTCCTCTCATTGCAAAGCCCCTTCAGAATAACGTTGTAAGTGATGACATCAGGGGTGCAGCCAAGCTCCGGCATCCGTTGGAACACTATGTCCATGGCATCCCTCGTCCTCTTGACTGCACAAAGGGCCCTGAGAAGGTGGGTTAAGGCCGTGGCGTCCACCCTCCATCCCGACTTAAGGATTTTGCCAACGACAGCGAAGCCAAGGTCCAGTCGGCCTGCGTTGCAGCAGCAACTGATGAGCAAGCTGTAGGTGCAGATGTCAGGAGCCACCTTCCCGGCGCCGGTTTCCGCCATACGGTTGAAGAGAGAGATGGTTAATGCAGGGCCGTCGCGGACGGAGGAGGTGGGCGGGGCGCGAGCGACGACAGTGAGGAGCTGGTTGAGGGCGTAAATGGAGCCGGGGATGGCTTGCGGAAGCAATTCGCCGAACAGGTCGAGCGCATCCTCCGGGGAGAGGTGTCTCGAGCGGTAACAGCTCCCGATGAACCGCTCCAGCTCCAGGCAAGGGCGCTGATCGGCCCTACTCCGTTGCAGCGTGCTCGGCGCCGTGGAAGCGACCGGTGGTGGCGTATGCCCCCGGATCGAGCCCTCCCAGAGCTGGAGCGCGTCTTCGACCCTGAGGCTTCCCGAGCGGAGGCGCCGACCAATGATCCGCTTCAGCTTCTTCGACCACGGGTGCGGCGCCCGGCTCAACATGTCCGGACCAGCTGCTACAGCTCGCGCATCAGGGTCGCCGTTGGTAGGTGGTGCGCCGTGCGCACGGCGCAGCGCAGCGGCGGCGAGGGGATGTGGAACGAAACTACGAAAGCCTTATGGGCTGGAATCTGGCCTGCAACGTGGCCCTTAGATTATCAGTGCAAAATTGCAATACGAGAATTTTACTATCATTGTTAATGTTGGATTTCGCTTTTATAATACTCCCTTCGTTCCAAAATTATTATCGTCATTGATTTTTTTCATCAACTTTGACTATTCGTCTTATTCAAAAAATTTCAAAAAATATTATATATTTTTTAATAATTTGTTTTATTACTAGATAAAATTTAAATGTAACTTATAACTTTTTATATTTGAATAAATATTTTAAATAAGACGAATGGTCAAAGGTAACGAATAAAGTCAATAACGATAATAATTTTGGAATGGAGAAAAATTTCAAAAAATATTATATATTTTTTAATAATTTGTTTTATCACTAGATAAAATTTAAATGTAACTTATAACTTTTTATATTTAAATAAATATTTTGAATAAGACGAATGGTCAAAGGTAACGAAAAAAGTCAATAACGATAATAATTTTGGAATGGAGGGAGTATGACAGTGCTGGGCTTCTCTATAACTACAATCGCTCGCAGGTGTCCCTAACAAGTGATTAAAACAGTAAGTAGTAATTAAAAGTTAATTGATGATAAAGAAAAGATTGAGATAACAGTTTGATAGTATTTAGATAAACCTAATGTTGTCATATTATAAGAACAAAGTCAATATTAACAATAGTATAATAGCAAAAATATCGTGCAAAACAATTTGCTAAAGACGTGTTTGGCTGCATCAAGCTCTGACAGTGTGATTTTGGTGAAGCTGAAGCACTTTGAAAAAATAATATTCAGTGGATTATCTAATGGTTGAGATTGAGGGGGAATAGGCCGTGAAAAGGCTTTTTTTTTTTAATTTTGCTTTAGTTCATTTTATATGAGCAGCTTATAGGTGCTTTATTAAGGTCTAATAAGGTGCATGCCACTTCTCTCGCCGGATGATGCATAAACCTCACTAGGTAGTTACAGCGCGCCGTTGCCGCGCCCGGAAGTTTCTCAACTATGCTAAATAAATAGGATTCTTATGTAAAATGTGCATGAGTCAAATAAAAATTCGACATACAAAATATAAAGGATCATTATGTTAAATAACTGTTTGGTACATTTGCAAATTTGGAAAAATAGACCTTTTTTAAATACATAATAGTGAAAGGTGTTTTTTGCAAAATAGTAGTCAAATACGTGGCCGATTCTCCTCGTCATCCTTTCGTTCTTATCTTCTTCTTTCCTCAGAAGCCCCGCAGATCTCCGTCTCTTCTCTCTCTCTCTCTCTCTGGAGACTCGACAGTCGCTCCCACAAGGCCACAACTCCATGGGGATCCCTGGTGGCGCACGTCCCATGGTACACGGCCGGCCGGCGATCAATCAAATCTTGGCCAATGGATCCATGGCCGGCGACCAAGCAGCCACGGATCTGACGAGAAGACCGACTCTTGGATGCTGCTTCCTTCGTCGAGGTGGCTTGTTCCTAGCCACACGAGGACATAGTGGTCGACCAAGCAGCCATCAACGACGAGATGGCGTCACTGGCAACATCGTACGGCGGAGCGTCGCTGGGGGGCGGAGGCTACGCCCTTTAATGATATAGAAGATATATGACTTAATAATCTACAAAATATCTCGCTATTATATATCATCCGGAGCACATTATGGAAGTTAAAAGAAATAGTAAAGCGTATCCAAGTCCAAGGTACGCTCTCAATTACGGTGCATACAAGGAAATTCATATTCGCTAAAACTTTCTTTGAAACATAGGTGTTTCACAGGAATTGTACAGAAATTTCATAGAAAAAAAATCGATTTCATAGAGAAAACACACAAAACAGAAAATTTTACTCCGCAACCTTATTCTAACGACTGGAACCGTGATTTTACAAACGAGGGCAATTCTAGACTTCTAGTAAAAGGCTTAAAAGACACTTGTTCGTCCACATGCTTCTCTTTCTTAACGCAACTGAAAATTCGTATAGCACAAATGCAAATGAATTGGAAGTAGATAGAATAATAACGGTGCAAATGAAGTTCGTCACGTTATTACGCCATGGCTCTCTGAAGGTTCGGTACATGGCCTCTTGTGTATATAGAAGAAAAGATCGAAATAGATAAAAAACAACAACATAAAGACCCTAGACTAGGTACTTCCAATTACATCTAACGTCCTTACCACGGCAGTCACTATCTCGGGCATGCTTTGGCCTCCGTTGCTTGGATGCGGAGGTCGACCTAAGGCCTGATTGGTTACCTGGCCAGCGGAGCCTGGCTCGTATTAGCCATCCAGGCTCTAGGCAGCCAGGTTCCACAGATGCAACATACTCATGTTTGGTTGGCGTATCTAGATAGCCAGGTTAATTGGAGTTGGTGATTGATTTGTTGGTTGTATTTAGCAATTCAAATATGAGATACAATACAAATATGATTGGTTGGTTGGATGAATGCAAGTGTGTTAACCTCTTACATATAAAGGTAATGTTACCAATAACAAATAGTTCAATAGAACAGCTAAGGAAAATATGTGTAAATCTTGCAAAGTCTTAACACAAATCATCCAAAGTAACAAATCAAAAAATTATCATTAGCAGTCCATATACTCAGAAACATGTAAACGCACAATGAGCAAGGTAAATACAGGGTACAACCTCATGATATCCAATTGTGCCAACGGAGTCTATGTGAAACTTTGAGTCAAGCACACGCTTGCTTACAAGGCTCTGGAACACAGCCTCAGCTACAGGACTCCGGCAAATGTTCCCTGTGCACATAGTTTGCATTAAGAGCAGAAGAATGCATAAATACAGTGCACGTATGTATTAGGAACCTTCGCATTCTTACACGAAGTAAACCAAGATAAGACAGCGTGATGTGATTATCGCCTAGCTAACGAAGCAGTAATTGCCAATACACACTTGGACAAATAAATACATAAAAACAACAGGAGCATGATTGTAGACATTGAGAAAGCAAGTACTGCAGCCGGTACACTGATACACTAAGCACCTAAATAGTTGAATCAGCACTACCCATAATTGCTATGAACCAGGATGCTTGGACCAAATTGTCAGAAATTCCTAATTATGCAGCAGGTAGTACAGACAATAGGTTAAGTAAATTTCATTCCAGCTACCTGAATCTCCAAATCTTACAGCATAGAATATTCCACCAACAGCAGCTGTGGATCTAAGATTAGGGTAGGGGGGGGAGGGGGACACTAACAAGCGCAATCAAGCTGCGGCATCCGGGCGACAAATTAGAGCGCTGATGCTCGAACGAAAAGCCAAAGGCCGCGCGGCGAAAGAGCAACATGTACAGGCATCAAGTTCGATCCGCGCGCATGATCGGAGAATCAGTAGTTCGCACACATGGGCACGGAGACGGAGACAAAGCCGAGAGGGAGATGCTGGGATTGAGGAGGGTACTCACAGAGGCAAGCGAAGAGGACGGCGAAGGGCTTGACCTCAGCCGCCACGCTCGCCTCCGCAGCCATCCCCTCGGCTGTCGCCGCCGCATCGAATCGGAGGCGCGAGTCGAGACCCGGGTGCGCAGCACTGGCGCTAGTTCTTCCCGCCTCCTCCTCGATCACACGTGCGCGGGTGCTGAAGAATGGAGCAGATGGCGCGAAACGAGGAGCGGTAACCCTACTCTTCCCGCTTGTGCAGGCCTCGATTCCCGCCTGCACGCACAGCACCTCCCGCCAGCCGCCATGAGCTCGCGCTCGCACCGCCCGAGCCAGGCTCTGGGGAAACGGAGAAAATATCCGCACCCCGGGAGCCAGGCTGCGGGGGGTTATTTGCATCGCTCGGGCCAGGCCCAATAACGCGCCCAGGAAACCAAACATGGCCAGGCTGCATCTGGCGGGTCTGGTTCACCCATAAACAGGTAACCAATCACACCCCTAGATTTGGCTGGGAACCAACAACCACCGCCAAAAGCGCAGTCACTATCTTGGGCATGCTTTGACCTCTGTTGCTTGGATGCGGAGGTCAACCTAGATTTGACTGGGAACCAACAACCACCACCAAAAGCAATCAGCTTGGCAACTCAACACGCCACCATGAACCGAGATGGATGAGGTTGATGCATTGCCATGTTAGCATAGACCTTGATTTTTCATGAGGCCCTACAAGATCCAGAATCAAAGCGAAAACAGAAGGGGGAGGAGAGAGAGAGGATACAAGCAAGCTGGGGAGGAGTCCAGCGACAGATGTCATACAGGAAAGAGATCTTACAGATCCTGACTAGATCCTTCCAGTTTAACATGTCGAGGGTAAAGATTGGAGTGCCATGTGACACTTCCTAAGAACCTGCACGCGTCCGACCCAAGGGACCCACTGCATCACCGCCAAGACACCGTTCGTATGGGTCCCCACAGAAGACGTCCGCACAACAGTCACGTCTTAGCCATGAAGAGTGCGCCACTGCCCCAACTCGCTCGACCCCCGAATGGTCAGGCGGTTGCGCCTCGCTCGACCCCTCAACGGGGGTCGAAGATTTGCTACGCTCTGCTCGACCCCTCAGTGGGGGTCGAAGACAAGTTGCCCCACCCAAACTCGAGCACAGCTCGCCTTTCCAAGGGGATGACTCAGCCGTTCACCCAAGCCTATCCACTCCGGGGCAAGGACAGGCGCTCCACTATATGGCCCCTTGTGATCACCGGATAGACTCTACCTCTACCAACTCCCGTCAGTGGGACCCGAGCCCAGACGAGACGGGATGAAGGGACCTTGACCGATCTGAAAATGGCGGAGTGGAGAAACTTGATTGCCCTGACAGGACGGGACGGATCCCAACTCTAAGTGGGTCCGGACAGGTCTAACCCGACGCTACGACCCTAGGTAGAAGGGGTCGAGCGAGTCGATGGTCAACAACTGCAAACCACCCGGCCTTAAATGTCGTACTCGCAGCGCACGCACAATATCGGGAGGTAAAATCCTTCAGTACATCTGTCACCCTCATCATCACCAGCGCCTGCTGACGAGAGCAAGCGTGACAGGGCGACGCAGAACGAAGTGATGGACAGCCCGATTGATCGCCACTCGGATAATATGACAGCGTCCATGATGCGTCTCTCCATATATGACGGAACACGCCGTCTACAGTGACAAGGGAGCTCGACCCAATGACAAAAAATGGGAACACGTCTGAGCATTGTGCCCACCCCTGACACGAGACCAGGATGATGGGACCGCAAGGACCAAAGACCAATGCCGCTGACCAGGACACCTTCTCTCGCACGCCTTCACTAGCTCTACACGTGTAGAACCCCACTCTCTTCTCTTTCTCTCTCTTTCTGCAAATGGGCCCATTCCCTTAAAGTATAAAAGGGGAGACCCACTCTTCTCTCTAGGGGCAACATACAACACAGCAGAATCACCACACTCATACCAGTCACACCCGAGACTTGGAGCTCTCTCCTCTCTCACAACCATTATACCACTCCACCGGAGCAAGTAACACGAGCAGGCTAGAGAACTGGACGTAGTTGCTTTTCCCGAACCAGAATAACCCCTTTGTGTCTCTTGATTAGCCATCGCATCGCCAAGCCTGAAACGTGTTCCCCGTGAACAAATTCTACTAGCCGGTGATCTAAACACCAACATAACAAAATAATTTTTAAAAACTAAAGACTTCAGACAGATCATTTTTTACACGAAACCTATAATCTGACTTAATTTAGCTAAATCAGTTTGTACCTAATTTTAATGTATTAATTGCTCAAAAATTAATTTATAGATTATAAAAAACCAAAATTCAAATAGTCACACTCAATTTTTATTTAGAAACCAATTTCTAGAAACTAAAAATAGAAATCTGTTTTTAAAAAACTATGATGGATCCAAACATGACCTTCCCAGCGTCCAGAAGGTATAGCATTGAATTCTGTAAGCATTGTTCCAATGTAGTTGGGTGATTAAGCACAATTGTTCTAGTGACGAAAATATGCACATCCACAAGGTAGTTTGAATGAACTAGGTGGAAACACTTTGATTGATTCTATTACTTCCTCCGTTTTTTTCTGTAAGCATTTCTAGCATTTGGACACAAACACAAGAATGAAGTAATGTCCCTCTTGATTGCCTGGCGCCCTGAACGAGTTGACCCGAGCATGGCACCGAGCTCCAACATGGGGTGGGGGAGGCAGGCGGCCAGCAAGGCGTCACGCGGCGGGGGAGGCGAGCTGCAAGCGCGCAACGCGCGGCGGGGAAGGCGATCAGCCAGCGGGCGGCACGCAGCAAGGAAGGCAAGCGAGCGGCAGGGCGTGGCGGAGGAGGCAAGCGGCACGCGGCTCCGGTGGGCGGCGAGCGACCAGCGGGAGAGGCGGGCTGAGCTTGGCTCCGGTGGGCGACGGGGGAGGCGAGCGGCCAGCATGGGAGGCCGGCCGAGTTCAGCTCCGATGGACTATCAACTCCACAAATGCTTACATATTAGAACTATCCTAAATCTCAAAAATATACTTACATAATGAAACGGAGGGAGTAACTTGTTCGAACATTATACAACGAAGAATAACTAGATATCAACCTCTATATGGTTATCATTGTGGACACATATCATCGTTGATAAGATCGACACATATCAAAAAACACATAATATGCATATAGCGAAACAGCTGATGATCATAACAGTATTCAACATTGCAGAACATTTAGACTTAAAATAAGATTCGTAACATATTTTAAACCAAAGCTTAAAATAAAATTCTTCTCATCACACAGGACTCAACATGATAGAGGTACTAAATAATACAAAAAAGAAAATAGCCATACGTCCCCAATACCTGCTTGCAACTTGGCCAAATATTTGCTTTTGCTCCAGAGTAAAACATCAACTGAACATTAGAAACGAACACTAAAAGGCCAAATAGCTCAAAGCCTAAGGCACCAGAAGCTTTAAAACAGTAAGAGAACACACTGCACCATGCTTATGGAGAGTAAGGGTATTGCACTAAATACCTCATATAAAATAGCTACATATAGGAGTTTAGGCGTCTGCAGCATTGTGGTTTTCTTCTTCAGCGAGCGCCACCACAGCTTTCTTCAGAAGGGCTTCAACTGACAGGTGTGAGTTCTCAACAGCCTTGGTTATTGCTTGCCATTTCTCACCATGTTTGGGTTCTGCAGCAACACATCTTCTCAGCACATCCCTTTGCGTATCTGAATTTCCGTGCTGAAGTTCAAATCTGTAGTAAGACACCCAAAAATCCCCAATATCAGGTGCAAGAGTAACGGCCCTGTTGAACCAATTCCTGGCTTTATCGACCTTCCTGTCCTGCCAGAAAAGATTGGCCACTGCTGCAATGACATGCGGATCATGATCAGAACGCTTCAGAGCATCTGAACTTCTTCCTTTGCGTTGTGGGCGTGCCACCATCTCAATAGCTTGGGCCCACAGAATACCACTCGCTGGACACTCTTGTTGTGCCTTAGCTAGTAGAGCATCTGCTTCCTTTTTGTTCCCATGCCTCAACTCAGCTCGAATTGCTGCAAGCCAGAGTTCAGGTGTAGCTGGATTCCTCTTCCTTGCCATAGTGAGAATAGCACGCGACTTGCTCAACCCATTCATCCTCTCCTCAAGGCTAGTTAGAGAGAGCCAAAGAGGGATGCAACCAGGACAGTGCTTCAGGCCATTCTCATAAACCTCTTTGGCCTTCGCTCCATGACCAAGGCGGTCTTCCATCTGTCCAAGCATTAACCACAATTTGAAGAATGATGGGAATAACTTCAGACCTTCCTCCAACAACTTCCTTTCCTCCTCCACATTTCCAAGTTCCCTCTCAACAATAGCAGATTTCATCCAAACCCTCTCAGTGCCTCCTCTTTCCCTGGCCTTGGTCAAAAGAATTCTCGCCCTCTGTGGTTCATTGTTCTCAAACTCGAGCTTGAATGCAGCTAGCCATATCTCTTCTGAATTGGGAATAGCAGCATAAGCTTCCTGGAGGATGGCTCGTGCAGCAGGCACATCTCCAGCTAACCATTTCTCCTTTGCAGCCATCAGCCACAATACTTCAGCTCGTGGATTGTAGTTAACAGCCTTCTTAAGGAGGGCATCAAGTGACTCCCTGGTCCCGTGGCTCTTCTCCAACTGAGCTGCTTTCAGCCAAACACCCTTCTTACCAACGAAGACAGTAAGAGCATGTGCATAGATGGCCCGAGCTGTTTCAATTGAACCACGCTTCTTGCATTCCTCAGCATCAGCAACCCATGTGCGCTTTCGATCCTCATCATCAACTCCAATGCCAATAGTGTTCTTCACAATAGCCTGGCAAGTCAAGACAGATCCAGCACGCTCCGCAGCTTCTGCTTCCTTTAGCCACACCTCCCTATCAATGTCCATCCCTTCCCTCTGTAGAGATCTGATAGCTCTCTCAATCACTTTGTTGACTGATTGTGCGTTCCCATTAGCCTCCTCTAGCTTTGCAGCTGTAATCCAAATGGAAGGCTCTTTAGGGAGCTTCTCTCTAGCCTTGTTAAGTACCTTCCTTGATTGGTCATAGGTCTCTAGCCTCGCAAGTGCAAGCCACAGCTCAACATGCAGTGGGCAGCACTCCACAGCCCTGTGAAGCAACAGCCTTGCATCCTCCTCGTTTGCAAGCTCCACTACAGCTTTCCACAGCCGAACTGAATCAGGAATGTGCTCCAGCCCTTTCCTCAACACCCTGCTCTTGTTCACATCGCTGGTCTCCAATTTTGCTGCCTGCAACCACAGCTTCACAGAGTTTGGAATTGCCTTCACCCCCCTGGCAATCACTGCCTTTGCCTCATCTGGACTGGCCAAACGACATGCCTCGAGCCAAACATCCTCGTTCTTGGGACACTCTTCACAGCCACGCTGGATGAGCTGCCGAGCAACCTGAAGCTTGCCCGCGATCTCTTCAAGCCTAGCAGCAGCAATCCAACCAGGTGGATGCTTAGGGTTAGTCTGTGTCACAGACTTGAGCAACAGTCGTGCCTTCTTGATGTCGGATATCTCAGCATCACTAGTAATTTTCATGCTTTTCAGGTCTGTCAAGTAACCCTTTGGATCAACAACAGTAAGCCCAGAAACCGAATCCGACAACCTATCCAGCTTCAGGGAGAGCACAGTGCCACGACCCTCGCCCACAGCTGTTAGATCTGTAACTGGAGTTTGCGCCCACGGAGTCTCTGTGCCACCAGCAGCACGACTCTTAGGATCGAGCGCCGTGACATGCTCCTGCTCCTGACGGGCCTTCTCAAGCAGGGTGTCCGGAACTGGTACGAAGCTCTCGAACCGCTTCTTCTTGTTGCGCAGCGAGTAATCACCAATCTCCGGTATGCTCTCCCACTCCTGCGCGGAGAGATCGGCCAGCTTCCTCTTCAGATCAGCAAACTGCTCGGTGATCTTAGGGTTTGACGCGCGGTACTTCTCAATCTCCTGCTTGAGCCGGGCCTCACGCCGGTCCTTGCGGCGCAAGTCCATCCTCTTGTCGATGCTCTCCCACACGGCATCCGCCTCGCGGTCATCGTCGTCGTAGTCGGCGTTAGAGAATAGCCCGGCATCGTTGCCCTCAAACTCGTCGAACTTCTGGTTCTCGTCGTACCCCTTCTCCTCGTCGCCACCGTCATCATCGCCGTCGTCCTCACCAGGTGGCTTCCCGCGGCCACGTCCGATGGCGGGGGCCGCGGCGGCGGCAGAGCGGTCGGGCAGGTCGGGCGCCGCGCGGGCAGGCCCGATATCCGACCGGGTGGTGAACCCGGTGGCGCCACGGCCGAGACCTGCGACGTAGTTTGCCGGCGGCTTGGAGTTGAGGAAGTCGTATCGCGCGGGGCGTGCGGCGGCCGCGGGCTGCGCCGGCACCGACGGCGGCGGAAGCGGGGTAGGGGTCGGGGTTGGGGCCGGCCCGGCCATGCCGAGCTTGAGGAGGAGCGCGCGACCTGCAGGAACGGGTGCTCCAGGTCAGGGAGGACCAGACGAGGCGGCGGCGGCGGCGGCCGGGGAGGTGTGGTGGTTGATGAGGCTGCTTGGATTGGGGAAGAAGGATGTCGTCGTGGGCGAAAAGAGGCGCAGTTGGGCCCGTTAATGTCACCGCCTCCCGGTGAGGTGAGGCGGTGTTGCGAGGCGGTTAACGTCAGAGGCGGTGCTCTTTGATCGGGCTCTGGTTGCCTGGGCTTTCGGGTTAGTTGGGCTTTTCATTTGGCAAAAAATTGAGCTAGTTAAATGTACCAAATGTCTAATAAAGGGTTTTGCCAATGAAAATTAAATAAAATAAAATTATTTTCTTGGAGTTCTATTTCATTTGGGTAACTTCACCCGTTAAATATGAACTGTATATAGTCGCTAAAAAACTTACCTTTTGACCTGGCCTTCTCTATATTAGATTTTTATAATATAATTCAGATATAATATGACATGATGTTTTTTTGGAGGAAAAAACTACGCACTTTTGTCACAGCTGAACTGTATTAGGAAAATAACAAAGTATTGTTTCCATTTCGTGATATATCTGAGGTATTATTTTGTGACTGAAATACATCATATTTCCTTCAACTATTTAGAGATTCTTACCATCTAGATCAATCAACTCTCAAAATATTTATCCTGTTGTAGGATCTACTAGGAAGACAGGCGCGCTAACGCTGCGCCCGTAGATTATCCACACCCTACTATAAAGGTGGTGTGGCGTACGACTATTTTTCTATCGGCATGTGTATCAATGGGACACCTCTGGCGGGTAAGAAACACATACCATTAACTTTTTTTAATGTGCAGATTGAACGTCTAACAAATAAATGGAGAAGAGGTGACAAATAAATGGAAAATAGAATACAGGGTACATCAACACAGTTGTTTGAACTTTGAAATACAGTTGAGAGAATTGAAATTTCCTTCTGCAGTGACCAGCTGATTGAGGCCAAATTGTATATCTTAGCATCAATTAATGGAATAGTTACAACCCAGAGTGAAGCATACAAATTTAATGTTACCTACAAAATAAATAACAGTCTGCATTAGAAATTTATGCACCAGAACTCAAATTAAATCAAGCAGCTGACATGCAAGGAATTTGGAGATCTTCATTCACATATTTCGAATGGGTCAAGTTCATGGTTTCACTATACACTTATTTTGGAGCAAAAGGTCCACTCCAGTAATTTAAATACTGTATATTTGAAAACAGACGCAGACAGGGAAAAAGCATAACAAAACAACTCTATAGCACGATTAGAGAGTGACATTGTCTACAGTAAATACAGTGGTGCATTTTTATTGTCCAAAAACATTAATATGTGACATGTATAGACGATTTTGCATATATGAATTGGCAAACTAAATTATAACTTTATTAGAGGAAGAAACGTCACTTTAACTTTAGAAGCAACATGGATTTGTGACCAACACAATGTAGCTGCACATGTGTTGTACAATTCAGTGGAAGAACCATCAAGTCAAATAATCTCTTCGAAAAAAGGAAGAAACAGTGAGGCAGGTAAAACACACAATTTAATTTGAAAACTTACATTGATCTCTTTCTTCTAACAATGAGGCCAAAATGCTAAAATGAGAACAGAGCAATATTCAGATTACGGTTTGCTACTCCACAAAGGAAGCACAGATTAGTTGTGAGATAATAAGAACTTGATTCGCATCCAACCACTTACTCTCTGCTTATATAATCAAAGGATGAAAAACACAAAATGTCTACAGCTAGGGATTTACCTTTGCTCTTGACAGATGACCTCTAGAACCGCCGGATTTGTGGTGCACCACTCACGCTGCAACGGGCCCACCTTACCATGTCCGTTGACATCGTTTGGATAGATCTGCGTTGCCTCGCTCGTGAGAGGTTCCATATCGGCATTATGTGCCATGATATTCCAGAAGGTACTTGATTTAAGAATAATAGATGATCTAGAATTGGAAACAGTTAATATCATGACAAAAATTGTGATTTAGTTGTAAATGTAAGGAAACCAAGATCAGCAGCAAAATGGGGTCAGTTTGTAACAACATGCAATAGCAATCAATGTAGGAAATCCATGATAACCCGATAGTAAAATTCAAACTTCTTTTGAAAACCTTCATTAGCAAGATGGCAAATCATTGATCAGAGTTTGCTTTCTTCAACCACAAAAGAAGTGCTAACATATTTATGACTTTAACATTCATAAAAAAGTTGTAATATTACAACTTCATGTTTCGCATCTGTACTTGTTATTTACTGTATAGGGTACATGAAGCGGATCACCTTATATTGAAATCAAAAGGCAACTGAAAATTGAAACATACCTCAATTGGCGGTGCAGTTTTTATTCATGGATGTACCTGGACATGTAATCAAGACGAAACAAATATGATTAGTTGATTACATACAACATTTGACCATCTTTGTTTTTCTGGTAAGACTTGATACCCAACATATCATGGCATATCTTGTAGTTAGGGAATACGAAAGCAAAATGAATGCTCACATGGGAATTTGCTCGAACACCTAGCAAGCAACCAGGAAAGAGTGCTCATTCACCCAGGTCCATTATTAGAAGAGAAGAGAACTTCTTTTGGAACAGCTAAGATGAATATGATGCATGGCAAAGCATAATCTGGCTACAACTTCAATAACCTAACATCGACTTTTGTACAGTTCCACTGTTTGGTCTGAGAGCTACTAATATTTATATAATTACAGAAGTATGAAATGTTGTATGGCATATCTTGTAGTTAGGGAATACGAAAGCAAAATGAATGCTCACATGGGAATTTTGCTCAAACACCTAGCAAGCAACCAGGAAAGAGTGCTCATTCACCCAGATCCATTATTAGAAAAGAACTTCTTTTGGAAAAGCTAAGATGAATATGTTATATGATGCATGGCAAAGCATAATCTGGCTATAACTTCAATCACCTGACATTGACTTTTGTACAGTTTCACTGATTGGTCTGAGAGCTACTAATGTTTAGATAATTGCAGAAGTATGAAATGTTGTACATAACCACATCAATGAAGTGCTCTGTTACCTGATATAGAGGAAAAGTCACCCGGGCATCGATAAAATCATCAAGATCTGCACCAACAAAAAAGAAAAGGCAGATGTGGCATCTTTTAGGTAATGGAATCCTGAAAAATTTCACCGTGAATTCACAAAAAGAGGCATCAATCATAACTCTACTCTAAATTTTGATCATAGAGAAGCAATGAGTGTCATAAGGTGGAGTGAATCATGGTTGGAGATATATTAAAATAAAAGAGTATAAGAAAGAAGAGGAAGTGTGTAAGGTTTATTATTTCATAGAGATAATTCCTCTCATACCATTACAAATATTTCTTATCCCATATTTGCTAGGGCAAAATGGCTTATGCCATATATGCCATCAGGTTGTAAGTTTTATTCCTCATATGTCATGGTTGAATAGTCAAACATGTGAAAAGATAAAATTGCCCTATCCTTTCTTCCTCATCCTTCGTCTTTCCCTTCCGTGTGCGAACTAGACCTCATGGCTGCTGCCGAGCTTGTCCTATCTGCCGGTGCCTCGGTTCTGTTCAGTCACATCGAGACTCATGGCTCTAGCTCGTCATGCGCGCGCTGGGTGAGCCGTCATGCCCGGAGCTGGAGCGCCAATGCGTTGGCCTACTGCCCACATATTCAGCCATGGCGGCAGCAACAAAGCTCTCCTTGTGCCTGGCAATAGCAGCGAGCGCCCGCCTCCGCGTCCACATGCACCTCGCTCGCCCGAACAACTGAACAAGCACGCCCTAGCGTTGTTATACCACGCAAGGCTGCGTGCACCATAGGAAGGGTGCCAAGCATTCACATTTATTGGACTAAGTTATAAGCTAGAAAGTGAACAACATAACATTCAACTTATGACTTATGACTTCTGATTAATCTGAAGCGTTATGTTGGGGCGACTTTCAACTCATGACTTCTGATTAAGTGTTGATATATACTTATTTCCTTGTTTCATATGCATGACCAGATGACATGAGAAACAAATATGGATTTGTACCTTAGCCTGCTCGTGGATCCTTTCTTCATGAATTTTTCCAAGATGATGAACACACATTTGGCTTCTGCAGAGCCCCCTCCTGATGTGAGGTAAATAGGGAAAAAATGAGGATTAAGGGCTTACATTTCAACCTAGTGTTCATGAGAGGGGGAGAGAAAGAAAGAAAATCAACAACCAGAATGCCAGTATATGTTGAGGACGATGAATCTGAAAGTTGCCTAGAGGGGGGGGGGGTGAATAGGCTATCTAAAAATAATTCTGAAAAACACTTAACAAAAGTCAAATGAACAGGACTGACGGAACTTCCGTCAGAACTGACAAGACTTTCATCGCCATGGAAGTTCTGTCAAATGATAGAACTTCTCCCTACTCTTCCTCTAAAGCAATGAAAAACAACGCGGATAACTAAAGGAGAAGGAAGTACTAACTTGGAAGAAGTGAAGCTAATACAATGTAAGCCTAGAATCCTTAAAGGAAAGACTAGCTACACAATTTAACAAGTGATACAAGCACAATAATATAAAAGAAATAAGCAAACACAAATATAAGAGCGGAAAAATAAAGAGAGACACAAGATTTAACCCGAGGTTCGGCAACCACACCAAGTAGTTCCTACGTTCTCGTTGAGGAGCCACACAAAGTGGTCGGGTCTCTCTGAACCCTTTTCCCCGCCAAGCAATCACAAAGATCGTGCTTGGATTTCTTTCTCCACTTGATTCTTTTCCTCCGGAGGCGAATCACACCTTCACAAACGTCCCCGACTCACCACACAAAATTGGGAGCTCAAGGGCGACGCCTAGCCATCTAAGAGACCAAGTCTCCAAGAGTAACAAGCAAATCAAATCTTGATGGGGAGAAAAAGATGTGCTCAAGCTTTTGAATGGACGAATTCAATGTTTTTGTGGTTGGATCTCTCTCACTTTGGTTTGGATCTCAAGAACAAGCTTAGGAGTGAGAGGGGAGAGCTCTAGCTGAGGATTGAGTGAAATGACAAGCTTTCCAACCCTTCCCATGGGGGAAGGGGTACTTTATTTATAGGGAGAGCTCAAAAACTAGCCGTTAGAGAGTTTTCTGAGTCTGATGGAACTTCCGTGGTTACCCACGGAACTTCCGTCATTTCAAATTTAGCCGTTGCTTGTGCCTGGGAGTGAACTCAGATGCTGTGACGGAACTTCCGTCAAGGGGTGACGGAACTTCCGTCACTCTCGATTAAGCAAGAAATGGGTTCACAGAACTTCCGTGAGGTCCACGGAGATTCTGGTGATGGAACTTTCGTCAGAGTCCGACGAAACTTTCGTCACTCTCGAGAAGCCCGGAAAGAGGAACCCGACGCTGATAGAACTTCCATCAGGGACTGACGGAACTTCCGTCAGCCTCGGGTTGGCAAAGAAAGTTAAACCGACGCTGATGGAACTTCCGTGAAAGGCCCATGGAACTTCTGTCACTCTCTGTTAGGCTTAGAATGGGGCTGGTTTGAGGCTTTTTGACTACTCTTCTCACAAAAGCTGATTGGAGGCTTGAGCACACATATTTCTCTTCTTAACAAGTTTGTTTTACCCCCCCCCTTTATAGTTCGGCAAACCTATGACTCAAATTAAATAAAAGAACTAATCATTGAAGAGCTTTTGAGTCCATATCCTCTCCTTTCTTTTTGGGAGTTAACAACAATTTGCAAATGTGGGATTAGACATTATATTTGATTATCTGCATATTTATGTCATAAACAAGTTAGCACACTTTTAATCTTTTATCATCGTACACCAAAACCCACTAGGGGATCCTAGATGCATCTTCAATCTCCCCCTTTTTGGTGATTGATGACAGTAGATTAAAAAGGATATAAAGTAAATAATCAAAAGAGACAAAGAGCAACATATAGCGGAACTCCCCCTAAAGATATGCAAGGATCACACAGACATGTGAGGGAGCTCCCCCTATATTTTGTAAATAGTGGGGTGCCTAAATGTGTTCGAGTGAAGCAATGTGAGCGATGTGAGAATGCAATAGCCAAGCAACAACACAACTTACAAAACTAATAGAAACAAGCACCACACATATCATAAGAATAATAAAGTTATTACCACAAGGTTCACAAATATGTTTCGCACACAAAGCAAATAGATGGGGAACTAGTCCATAGGTTCATCACTATCCTATTACAAGCAAGCAAATAAATCCTTTTCATCCTATCTCTCCCCCTTTGGCATCAAGGCACCAAAAAGAATGAAAGGAGGAGTAGATAAAAGAGAAGAATCACTCATCATCATCGGTGCTGCCATCATTGTCTTCGTCATCCTCGTCTTCTTCATCATTGTCATCCTCACCTTCTTCCGCGCATTCTTCTTCTTCTTGTGCATCTTGTTCTTCATGAGCGGGAGGAGGAGCGGGGTGAGGAGCAAGATCATCCCAATCATAACCTGCAAGAGGATCCTCAAACACGGGTGGCTCACCATCGGGCTCACACTCGGAGCCATCCGGAGACACCTCATGATCTTGAGCTCTTTGATATTTCTTGTAGCGCCGCACTTGCTTCTTAATGTGCTTCTTGTTCTCCCAATTTTCCTTAGCATTGAAGCAACCGGCACTCAGGATGCTCTTGAGCATAGCAGCAATAGGTGATGACGAACGGCGGCAAGATGCTCCAGGTGGAGGAGTGGAGGCTGAAGCACGAGGGGCTACTGCCTCGGCCCTCGCTGCCCGTTCCTCTTCTAACTCCCTGCGGATAGTCTCATGATGAGGGCGAGTGAGCCTAGGCACACGAGGTCTCAACGGCTGATGCATGCATTCCTTCTAAAAAATCAAGCCAGACTCAGTTTCTATCATCTTCATAAGATAGGAAGCAAGGGGGAGCACCTTCCTAGTGTCCAAAGAGGCCGAGTAGATCTCCTGAGTAATGAGGTCCATCACACTAAAGTCTGCAGCTCTATCTCTGAATCTAGCAAGAATGTTTCTGGAGTGCTCTACAAGAGAAGTGACATATCCACCCTTAGGAGCAATAGTCACCCGGAGCATCCTGTTGAGAGTAAAGTAGAAGTTGTGCATTCCATGGGTGGTTCCTAGATAGTTGGGTTGAAGGTCCTCATACATGAATCTCAGCTCAGAGTCCTTCAATACTGGCTCACAAGAGAGCCGGTCCCTTGCATCATCCGCCTCAGCATCTTGAAAGAATAAGGTAGCCAAACGAGAGGGGGAAATGACATACTGCACCCCCTGTGTCATCCAAAAGAGATACCCGCGACCATCAATGTAGAGGATGGAGTAGAACTGGTAAATCACTTCTTCATTCCAGTCATACTGGAAACCCATGAGATCATACACATGTCGTGCCTTGCAAGCGCCCACTATCTCACTGAATGTTGACTCATCCTTGTCCTCCATGTACTTCCAGTCAATCCATTGATGATGGGCCAATCGGTTCTTCCGGTTTGAGTCAATGAGCATAGACATGTAGTAGTCCTGATGAAACCAAGTGAGAAATCGAGGATTGCTTTCTTCTTTATCCGTCACAAGATATTGGTTCTGCCTCCTTGCAGTCTGCAATCCCTCAGCATCCTTCTTGTAGTCCTTGAAAACATAGTGAGGTGGATAGGCGGGAGCATGGACTCGAAGGTTCCTCACAATGTTCAAGGGATCATTGCTCTTTGACTTGTCTCAACTTGTGAATAGTAACAAATCAATAGTCAAAACTATACTCACAAGTATCGACAATATGATCTAGTGATCAAAGAATTTTGTTTGAAAACAAAGACAATATGAAATTTTTGAAAAGATTTTGTTTTCAAGAAAATTTTGCATGATCAATACACCATTCAAAGCACAAGATTCTAATCCAAGTTGGATGAGTCAAGAATATTTAGTTCACTCCTAAGTTCACAAAACCGTTTTTCATCTAGGGGTTTGGTAAAAATATCGGCTAGTTGTTTATCGGTTCTAACATAGCTAATATCGATATCCCCCTTTATACAATATTCTCTCAAGAAGTGGTGTCGGATATCTATATGCTTGGTTCTATTGTGATCAATGGGGTTATATGCAATCATGATGGCACTCTCATTGTCACATAGGAGTGAAACTTTGGTCATAGTGTATCCAAAGTCCTTTAGAGTTTGTCGCATCCAAAGTAGTTGAGCACAACAACTTCCGGCTGCAACATACTCTGCTTCTGCCGTGGATAAGGCAACGAAATTTTGTTTCTTGGATGACCATGACTCAAGGGACCTACCCAAGAATTGGCACATCCCGGAGGTACTTTTCCTATCCACTTTACATCCGGCGTAGTCGGCATCGGAATAGCCGACTAGCTTGAACTTGGAGCCCTTGGGATACCACAATCCTAGGTTTGGGGTGTGAACTAAATATCTTAAGATTCTTTTCACCGCCACGAGGTGGCTTTCCTTTGGAGCACTTTGGAATCTTGCACACATGCACACACTAAGCATGATATCGGGCCTAGATGCACAAAGATAAAGCAAGGAGCCAATCATGGAGCGATATACCTTTTGATCCACGGGTTTACCGTTTACATCTAGCCCAAGGTGTCCATTAGTCTTCATAGGAGTCTTGTTAGGCTTAGCATTCTCCATGTCAAACTTCTTGAGTATGTCTTGAGTGTACTTGGTTTGACTTATGAATGTTCCTTCTTCAAGTTGCTTGACTTGAAAACCTAGAAAGAACTTCAACTACCCTATCATGGACATCTCAAATTTGGATTGATTAGTAGAACCAAATATAATGTCATCGACATATATTTGGCACACAAATAAATCATCATCAACTTTTCTTGTGAAGAGAGTAGAATCGGCCTTGACAATTGTGAAGCCTTTGTTGACCAAGTATCCCTTGAGGTGTTCATACCAAGCTCTAGGAGCTTGCTTGAGGCCGTAGAGAGCTTTGTGAAGCTTGTACACATGGTTTGGTTTCTTTGGGTCTTCAAACCCTGTAGGTTGTTGTACATACACCTTTTCTTGAATGGGGCCATTAAGAAATGCACTTTTCACATCTATTTGAAAAACCTTAAAGCCATGGTGAGTAGCATAGGCAAGTAGAATACGAATTGACTCAAGCCTAGCTACGGGTGCATAAGTTTCACCAAAGTCCAAATCTTCTACTTATGAGTAGCCTTTTGCGATGAGTCTTGCCTTGTTTCTTACCACCACACCGTGCTCATCTTGCTTGTTACGGAAAACCCATTTTGTACCTACAACATTTTGCTTGGGTCTCTCCATTAATGACCACACCTTGTTTCTTTCAAAGTTGTTTAACTCTTCTTGCATAGCCATTACCCAATCCGAGTCTTGAAGGGCTTGTTCCACCTTAAGAGGTTCCAAAGAGGAAACAAACGAGTAATCATGACAAAAGATAGTCATTCGAGATCTAGTAGTTACCCCCTTTTGGATGTCTCCAAGAATGTTATCAACGGGGTGATCCTTTTGAATGCTTTGTCGTACTCGTGGATGAATTGGCCTAGATGCATCTTCTTCTTCTTGATTGATGTCATCTTGTGTGACTCCATCACCATCATCTTGAGCTTGATCTTGGTTGTTACCTTGACCATGATCGTCACCATGATCTTGGTCTCTCCCTTGATCTTGTTCATCTTGTGGCTCTTGTGGAGATGGTTCATCTTGACTTGAGTTTGGGTTTTGTGGTCTTATCTCTCCTATTACCATGTTCCTTATTGCATCACAAGGAGCTTCATCGCCTACATCACTTGGATTAACTTGCTCTACTTGAGAGCCATTAGATTCATCAAATTGCACATCCTGGGTGATTTCAACAACACCAGTGTCTTTGTTAAAGACTCAATATGCATAGACGTTAGTTCTATATCCAAGGAGAAAACCTTCATGTGTCTTAGGGGCAAACTTAGAGTATTTGAGTTTCTTGTTGAGAATAAAGCATTTGCTACCAAAGACATGAAAGTATGAAACATTTGGAAGGTTACCGGTAAGAAGCTCATATGGTATTTTCTTCAAGATCTTGTGAAGATATAATCTATTTGATGCATGGCATGCGGTGTTGATGGCTTCGGCCCAAAAGGTGTCCGGTGTCTTATACTCATCGAGCATAGTTCTTGCCATCTCTATGAGTGTGCGGTTCTTCCTTTCGGCTACTCCATTTTGTTGTGGAGTGTATGGAGCTGAGAATTCATGCTTGATGCCTTCTTCATCAAGATATTCTTCAACTTGTGTGTTCTTGAACTCGGTTCCATTGTCACTCCTTATTTTCTTGATCTTCACTTCATACTCATTTTGGGCTCTCCTCAAGAATCTCTTTAGGATACCTTGTGTTTCACTTTTGTCCTTCAAAAAGAATACCCAAGTGAAACAAGAATAATCATCAACAATTACAAGGCCATATTTGTTATCGCCAATGCTTATGTAGGTAACCGGTCCAAATAGGTCCATGTGGAGCATTTCCAATGGTCTTGTCATTGTCATCATTGTCTTGGATGGATGTGCTGCTCCTACTTGCTTTTCGGCTTGACATGCGCTACATATTTTGTCATTCTCAAAAGCAATATCCTTTAGTCCAATGACGTGGCCGCCTTTAAGGAGTTTAGAAAGATTTCTCATCCCAACATGAGCTAGCCGGCGATGCCATAGCCAACCCAAGGTAGTTTTAGTCACCAAACAAGTACTTAAGTTAGATCCCTCTTTGTTGGTGAAATCAACAAGATAGATCTTGTCCTCAAGATACCCTTTGAAAGCTATTGAGGAATCTTTCTTCTTAAAGACAATCACACCATCATCGTCGAAGAGACAACTATAGCTCATCTCACAAAGTTGTGATACGGACATTAAGTTGTATCCTAGACCATTTATAAGATAAGCATTACTAATTGAAAGGTCATGGGTGACGTCAATCCGTCCACGACCAATTACCTTTCCCTTGTTGTTATTTTCAAATGATATGTCTCCACTTGGTAGATTGTCATGATCAAGTGTGGAGAACATTGATCTCTCTCGGTCATATGATTTGAGCATCCACTATCAAGTACCCATATTGCACCACCGGAGGAGTATTCCTACAAGGGAATTCAAGCACGTGTTTTAGGCACCCAAGTTGGTTTGGGTCTCTTAACACTAGATATAAGAACTTTGGGCACCCACACACAAGGTTTCCACCTTGCATCATATGGCCCAACAAACTTGGCAACTACTCTACCATAAGCATTACGGGTTAGCACATAAGAAGCATCAAAATCATCAAAGGATATGGTAGAGTTCTTGGCGTTCTTGTTGACTTGGAAAGCATTCTTGGGCTTGATGATACTTTCTTGTGCCACTTGCTTTCCTTTGCTCTCATGCACAAAGTTGATTCTCTTGTCGTGCCTTCTTTTGGGTGCATTCTTGTTGTACCCCAATCCTCTCTTGTCATGAGAGGCTCTTGGCTCACCAACGATTTTTGTAGTGGTCTCCAGTTGAGCTTTCTTCTTGAGCTCATTGACTTCGTTGGTTAGCTTCTCAATGATTGCATCTAGTTTGACAATCCTATCAACATCAATGTTATGGCACCTTCCACAACCCTTGCTTGTTGAAGCTTGTGAGGATTCAAGCTTCTTCAACAAAGATTGTGACTTTGTCTTGAGCTCATCAATGGCCTTTGTTAGGACCTTGTTCTCCTCTTGCAAGGAGTTGCACCTATCTTGATACTTCTTAGTCATTGAGGTGCTTGATTCACTTGTCCCATTGACCTTTGTAAGGTCCTTGGTTAACTCCTTGTTCTTCTCCTTCTCTTGCTCAAGTTGCTTGGTGAGCTCATGGTTCTTGCTTCTTTCTTTATCGAGCAACTCTTCTTGTCTATCAACGATTATTTCTTGATTATCCAACTCCCTTTGTAGTTTATCTAGCATTTTCACCATTTCATGCATAGTGGGGACCAAATCCTCCTCTTCATCACTACAATAAGAAGGATTAAAATTGGTGTGAGGAGCTATCTTGTTTTCCTTAGCCATGAAGCATCAAGGGGCATCATCTTCATCATTGGTGAGGTTGTTAAAGAGTGACTTCTTGGCCGGAGGTAGCCCTATGGCAATATTAGCAATGCCACCTTCCTCATCTTCATCATCATCATCGGAGATGTATTCTTGGCCAATGTGAGCATGTCCCTTGTTGTATGGCTTCTTATAGGGCTTTGTCTTGTTGTTGAACTTTTTATTTTTCTTGCCCTTGCCATTTAGTCTTGGACAATCGACAATCATGTGTCCTTGTTCATGACACTCGTAGCATCTTCTATTTGTTTTTCTAGCTTTCGCCTTGTCAAAGCTTCTTTTGGTGAAGCCATTCTTGATCATGTTTTGCCAAACTTCTTGACGAACAAGGCAAATTCTTCATCATCTTCTTCTTCATCATCATTCTCTTCATCTTTATCTTCATCATCATGAGTCTTCTTGGCTTTGAGTGCCAAGTCCTTCTTGCTTATGCTTTCATCTCCTATGAGCACATTCACTCTCTTGCCCTCGTCATCACGACTCTTGTGAGCATTTATTCTTCCAGTGACTTCATCCGTTGTGAAGCTCTCGAAACCATCCTTCTCTTCAATGATGGTGCAAAGTGTGGAGTTCCACATCCTAAGAGCCATGAGGAGCTTGTAGTTGACTTCTTCATCTTTGATGTTGTCACCATAGGATCTTCTCTCAATTACAATATCCATGAGCCTATCATGAGTTTGTTGAGGCTCTTCTCCCTTATTCATCATGAAGAAGTTGAATTGATTCTTAAGAACTTGGAGTGTTGACTTCTTCACAACATCCACTCCCTCATGGGCACATATAAGTTTCTTCCACATCTTCCGGGCATTCTCAATTCCGGCAACTCTTGAATATTCCTTTGGATTCAAGGAAGAGAGAATGGCCGACACCGCTTGAGCATTGTGATGTATGTTGAGTTGGTCCATAGTTGTAGGATTGTCCTTGTCTTACAAGGTATATCCTTTCTCCACAATCTCCCATATTGGTGGTCCAATTGACATAAGATACATCTTCATGCGATGCTTGTACCAACTAAAATCCTTGCCTTCGAAGTAAGGCAATCTTCCACTTTCACCTCTATGGATATTTGCCACATCGGCATAGTTAAAGGGGATGGATGCATGCAACTCATTTCTCTTACTTGTTGAAGTAAGATCTTGGGGCTTGTCACCTTTTCCTGGCTTCGACATCTTTTAATCTTCAAGCTTTCAAGCCTTGTAGAAGATTTCTGCTCTGATACCAATTGAAAGTTGCCTAGAGGGAGGGGGTGAATAGGCTATCTAAAAATAATCCTAAAAAACACTTAACAAAAGTCAAATGAATAGGACTGACAGAACTTTCATCAGAGCTGACGGAACTTCCGTCACCACGGAAGTTCTGTCAAATGACAGAACTTCTCCCTACTCTTCCTCTAAAGCAATGAACAATGTGGATAACTAAAGGAGAAGGAAGTACTAACTTGGAAGAAGTGAAGCTAATACAATGCAAACCTAGAATCCTTAAATGAAAGACTAGTTACACAATTTAACAAGTGATACAAGCACAATAATATGAAAGAAATAAGCAAGCACAAATATAAGAGCGCGAAAATAAAGAGAGACACAAGATTTAACCTGAGGTTCGGCAACCACACCAAGTAGTTCCTACGTCCTCGTTGAGGAGCCACACAAAGTGGCCGGATCTCTCTCAACCCTTTTCCCCGCCAAGCAATCACAAAGATCGTGCTTGGATTTCTTTCTCCACTTGATTCTTTTCCTCCGGAGGCGAATCACACCTTCACAAACGTCCCCGACTCACCACACAAAATTGGAAGCTCAAGGGCGAGGCCTAGCCGTCTAGGAGACCAAGTCTCCAAGAGTAACAAGCAAATCAAATCTTGATGGCGAGGAAAAGATGTGCTCAAGTTTTTGAATGGATGGATTCAATGTTTTTGTGGTTGGATCTCTCTCACTTTGGTTTGGATCTCAAGAACAAGCCTAGGAGTGAGAGGGGAGAGCTCTAGCTGAAGAGTGAGTGAAATGGCAAGCTTTCCAACCCTTCCCACGGGGGAAGGGGTACTTTATTTATAGGGAGAGCTCAAAAACTAGCCGTTAGAGAGTTTTCTGTGTCTGACAGAACTTCCGTGGTTACCCACGGAACTTCCGTTATTTCAAATTTAGCCGTTGCTCGTGCCTGGGAGTGAACTCAGATGCTGTGATGGAACTTCCGTCAAGGGGTGACGGAACTTCCGTCACTCTCGGTTAAGCAGGAAATGGGTTCACAGAACTTCCGTGAGGTCCACGGAGATTCTGGTGACGGAACTTCCGTCAGAGTCCGACGGAACTTCCATCACTCTCGGGAAGGCTGGAAAGAGGAACCCGACGCTGATAGAACTTCCGTCAGGGACTGACCGAACTTCCGTCAGCCTCGGGTTGGCAAAGAAAGTTAAACCGACGCTGACGGAACTTCCGTAGAAGGCCCACGGAACTTCCATCACTCTCTGTTAGGCTTAGAATGGGGCTGGTTTGAGGCTTTTTGACTACTCTTCTCACAAAAGCTGATTGGAGGCTTGAGCACACATATTTCCCTTCTTAACAAGTTTGTTTTACCCCCCTTTATAGTTCGGCAAATCTATGACTCAAATTAAATAAAAGAACTAATCATTGAAGAGCTTTTGAGTCCATATCCTTTCCTTTCTTTTTGGGAGTTAACAACAACTTGCAAATGTGGGATTAGACATTATATTTGATTATCTACACATTTATCTCATAAACAAGTTAGCACACTTTTAATCTTTTATCATCGTACACCAAAACCCACTAGGGGATCCTAGATGCATCTTCAGAATCCAAGCGCTGGAACATTGATCAGAGATGAGAGCACCTAAATCAAGCTTGTAGAGCCCAAATCAAGCTATGCTGCCACTCTAAAATGAAGCGCTACAACCAAAATTCAAGGTTCTATTGGTAACATTTTCTAGCAATCATATGCCTCTGCCAATCTAGTAAAAAGAACAAAGAAAAAAAATTCACAACCATATCTTCAAAGGGGAACAATGGGACTTGCAGAACCAATAAGTCCATTTACACACAAAAAAAAAACAATAAGTCCGTCATCACGAGGTGAGGTAGGGTGGGGTATGGCCCCCGAGGTCACTTGGAGTCGCCATCGCACTGCGTGCCTCGATGAACTCACGCACCTGCCTAGCTCTGGCTCACCATTGTCTCGCGTTGGCCTGACTGTGAGGGCAGGTCACTCGCCGACGCCAACGCCGCCGCTAGCCACTCACCCACCCGTGTGACCCAGGGCCGTCGATGCACTGACCACCCGTCGCCCGTGGAATCCAAGCAGCACTATAACAACATGTCGGTTCGGGGCAGCGAGGCACAAGGCCAAGTTCGATGGCTAAGGTTTGGGGGCAACGAGGCATTCTAGTAGGGCCTCCACAATGGTCTAGTATAGCTATCGCTTGCAGTGCCATCTTAGCGTTCAGTCCAACATGGTATAGGAGAGAGAAGAACGATACCTATCGCAGCAACGATGATGTATAGTTAAGGCTAACGTTGCTTCACCGATGAGGTCGATGCTACCTGACGCGTTTTGTGGGCCGACTCGATTGAATGCTTCACTTCTCGCTTTCTTCCCGATCTTCGTCAGCCAGATCTCCGGTGCGCACGATGTCTAGCGCGACGGCTACAACAGCTCGATGCGCGAGCGGGCGGGCGCGGTAGCAGCTCCGCCGAACCCGACCGAGTCGTCATCGTCGCCGGCGGTGCCCCTCTGCTCCGCCATGGATGAGGCCCCGTCGGCCGTCGCCATCCTCCCGCGCCATGGACGAGGCCCTGTCGCAGGCGAGCACCAGCAGGCGTGGGACGGTGGCCCGACGGTGAGCGCGGGAGACGTAGGGGAGGAGCCATGGCGAGCGTGGGCGGCGCATGACTAGGCGAGGTCGTCGGTTGAAAACTACGATGAGATTGAGTTGGGGAAGAGATAGGAATCAATAAAAAAAACTGACATGTGGACCTATGTTAGATCTTGGACAGTGTTAAAGTTGAAGAATTTCTCACTTATCTTTGAAAGCATCGTTACCTATCTCCATCCAAAAACTATTGTGGAGGCCCGTATGAAGGAATTCCGAGCAAGATAGATTGGAACAAACCCGGCCAAAGGACCAGCGAATCCTAGCCGACACCCGACAACAACAAACCAGCAAAATGTGACGGCCCAAACAACAACTCGTCGCTGTCACAGGAATCCCCACCAGCACCACTTGCAAGGAAAAAGATGAAGAATATCGACTCAGAAAGATCCGATAAATGCGGCCAGAGACGTGTACAGTAAATTAAATCATCAAACGGTTAAACATCGTAGGAAATGATCCGACGGTTAAAAATTCTAAGTGTATGTTTGGAATGCAGGAATGAAAAACATAGAAATAGGAAAAAAAACATAGGAATTGAGAAAACACAGGAATCTGAAAAATGAGAAAACCACAGGAATCTAAAGCAGAGGAATTGAGGACTTAAGTGTTTGGAATGCAGGAATAGAAACATAGAAATAAAAATATTATTATAACTAAACAACATATATCATAACTAATTAAAATATTTAATAATCATGTTATTATTATATATGACATTTAAAAATAAACTAGGTGTTTGCCCGTGCGTTGCTACGGGAGCTGAAATTTTAATGAGACTCAGTGATCAAATAAATAGAAGACAATGAGAAACTTTTGTACCAAAGTACAAATATAAAACACGGGAAGTAAAAATTAAAGGTGTTAATTTAACTCGTTATTATTTAATGGTCTAATATTTTTTTGAACTGTATTGGCCTATTATTAGTATTTCATGTTGCCTGCATCCGAAATCTGGTTTGATTGGATCTAAGCATTAATACAACTTACAATTTCCACATCTTCTACCACAGGTCATACTAATGTTTACTGATATGTTAGGGAGCACATAACTCCTAATTGTTCTTTTAGAAAAAATAATTAATTCTGAATTGTTAGAGGAACTAATGAATTTTTTTATCCATGCCGAGGAAACAAAAATTTTTTATAGAAGTAACAAATTTTATACTTTGCCTAGAGACACGGGACAAGAGGAACATGACCCTAACGTTGCTTTGACATCATGAGCCAGGAGAATATGGATCGAGGGTGGATGTGAAGGATGAAAATACTTGTACCATACGCTGTTTTCGCTTCCAAGGCCCTTATGTAATCAAAGTCAAGCTGCTAGTGTCCTTGAGCCTCGCTCCATTGAATCCGCTAGCTAGTATACATGGTCATCTGGCCAAGATAATCCGTGAATTCTCTTGTGCCAATGATGGAACGCCGTTGGCACCCAATCAAGCAATACAAGGTTGCCTCTTGCCTGGCCAATATAATCCATGAATTCACGCATGCCAATGATGGAGCATCATTGCCAGCCATCTTCTTACCACTGCACAAAAGGGTTATTCCATCTCCTGCAGCAGGGAAGGGGATAGCGGGTCTGAAGGATTGTGCCTCTATAGATCTTCTGAAGTTTCAATTACACGGTTTGATCGTTGTGTATCTATAAGTGAATCACAATATTTTGAGTACTTATTGATTGCATGCGTGTCTGCAACTGCCTTTTGATTTACTGGCCGGATTACTCCACGGGCGGTTGTTTATTTCTTTTCTGTTGCACGATTTTGGAATGCAGTTTTCAAAGTACAACTGCGATGGACAATAGGGTGGACTTCAACCTCAGGGGTGCTTGCTTTCCTGTTGCGGTTCCGTTATTGGGCTGGGCTGGAGGGTGTCTGTTTGATCAACAGACATGGTTCACGCTTCTCTTCGTCATTCGGCCAGCTGCCCGGCTTCGCGTTGATGAAGGACGACGGGTGAGCGCTCGCGGCGTTGAGACCATGCCTGGTTCGATGGGCGGAGCCGGACTCTGACAGTCCCTCACCCACGGCCACGGGAAGAGCCGACCTCCCCACACCGTGCTAGAGGAGTAGGACAGGGAGAGAGGCATGCCAAGGCCCAAAGTCGGCAGCTGAGCAGTCCTTGCACGCCTCCAATACGAAGGTGTCGGGATATGAAGAGGAGAGCGACCTTGATCGACCGGCCAGCCTTTTCCATGGCACCCTGGACGTCCAAGGAAGTAGGGCTGCGAGCGGCATGGCGTCGGACGAGGTAAAGGCAAGGCGTGATTTGTCGAGCTCAATCGCTGAGGTAGAGGCTCGTTCGTCAATACGGCCTTCATCTCCATGGGAGGAACTCGGGAAGAGAGATCGATGGACGTGTACGTGTGGAAGTGTGGAACATAAGCGGAGTCGTGATCATAAGCGGAGTCGGGCAGAACCACGTTGGTTCGAAAAAAAAAATCGGCAGAACCATGTTGATTGGCAGACTGCACATCTTTAACAAACTTAATAGGTAGTAGAAATTAATCGTGTTAACTACTAATTTTTCTTCTTAAAATAATTTCTTCTTATATTGTATTAGCAATTTTCATTGTGTGTGAAGCAATCATTGTGCTAAACAAAACAAAGGAAATTTTTCCTTAGCTCTAACCTCTTTTTTTTTCCTACATTTTGTGAAGGAAGTTATTCCTTTCCTGAGGTCCAAACATCAAATATAGGAAAAATTTCTTAGGAATGAATTCCTTTGAAATTCCTTTAAATTTCCTTTATCCCAAACACACCCTAAATTCACCACAGAGTCTGCATTCCTTACGCAATAGGGAATTAATTATATGGCTCAGCCAAGTATTCAAGGGTTGTCAACGCCCCCCCCCCCCCTCCTCCACAGCCCCACCCTCTTCTACTTTTTTTTGAGACACACCCTCTTCTACTTTATCACAAGAGTCTAGGCGTAGACAACTTTGTGACTTTTTTTTCTTCATATTGGGTCTCAACTAGGAGACTCTCCGTAGCCTTGATTATCCCTTGCCTCATCTCTCCATATTTTGGTTTTCCTGCAACAATCTTCTTATAACATTTGTTCGTGTATCGATCTTTCCATGCTTAAGTTCAAATCTATCATACGATGTCCAAAAGGAGTTTTGACATTAGTAACGGGCATCATGAAACCCGTTACAAAACTGAGTCCCGAAGTAAGGGGGAGTAACTAAGAGGAGGAAATTAGTGGCATGCACCTTATCACCCGTTACTAAATGGGATAGGAAATTAGTGGCGCACGTAGCTAATGGAGCACGTCTGCGCGAAGAAGCGGAAGGCCAGGCCACCGCCCTTTGTCGGATGATGACCATTAAGGCGTCGGGACGACGGCGGCCAAGGAGGCGCCGACGTCCATGCTGCCTTAGATACCCCCTCCTCCACGATGGATCTGAGGGGGGGGGGGGGGGGGATGGTGGCCGCCATGATAGTGGCCTTCGACGCCATCCGCACTGCGTTGCAAGCCATCGATGACCTCCCGTACAGCTCCGAACAGGTGGGGGCCGCTCTCCACCTCACAAAGCACACCGGCGACGAAGAGAATGACGACCATCGCTGAGATGGTGGCAGTGGCTTACGCCATGATGGGCAACGGTTACGTTTGGAAGCGAGGCCCAACACCTTTTGGTGCTGGCCCAACTTTTTTTGAGTCGACTAATCGTACGGTAGTGTTCGTCACGGAACGAGATCCTCTATCATCACCCTGGGGTGATGTCTCTTCGCAGTCACCGAATCCCACCCGTCCGTTGCAAACCAACGGCAACCAGGGCACAATACTACGTCCCAGCCATCCCAGCTTATATCGCAGGCCACACATGAGCAGGTCAAATGGCCCATCTCGGCCCATCGTGCGACTGGATTTTTCACGTTGCTGCTGCTGACGCCACCGCCGCCACCGCGCCGGCATCATCGTCTTCCTTGGCTCCTCCCCGTCACCGCGACGCTCTCCTCGGCTCCTCGTCTCCACGGCGCTCGGGCATCGACTTCCAAGATGTTGCTGCCCCATGGCTTCCCAGCTTCCTCGTGAAACTGCCGGCGAGTGCGAGCCGCGCCCGTGCTCTCATGGCCTAACGCCTGGTAGAGCTCACCTACAGGGCACGGCCACGCACAGAACCACCACGCCTGGTAGAGCTCACCTGCAGGGCACAGCCACTTTTGGTAGAAGCTCAAACTGGAAGCAGTGTAGTCTGTAATTTGTGCTTGGCTCCTGCCTGCTGCTCTGTAACTTGTGATGTGCAGCAAGTCGGGCATGTTGCGATTGTTTAGGAACCAGCAAAGAATCTGCAAATTTTATAGAAGCATTGTGTTTTGTGAATTGTGCAGGTGCTAGCAATTTGGGCAAAGAATACTGGAATACACAAATGTTATTGCAATTTGTCACTGAAAAAGCACAGAATTACTAGAATTCTATTGCTCTGTAGTAAAGTTCGGTTTCAAATGTCAAGTTCATACGGCATACTGAATTTTACACTTCAACTAGAAAACCAAAAACTATTCTTCAAGTCAAGCATGATTACTAGAATTCAGAATCTATTCTCTTAAGCTCTCAAATTCTGGATCAAAATCATTGGTGAATGGTCCCTGAAAAAGAAAAAAAAAGTGAACTTTGTGTGTCATCAATAGATTGATCACTGGAAAATAAAAGCAATCAAAGTGAACTTTGTGCAGATACCGTTAATAATTGAGAAAATGTATTGATGATCATGTATGCTTCAGACATCCCTTCCTTGGGCGGAGAAATACTAGGGGAAATATTTTGTACTGGTGCACCATCATCAGATGGCACTTTTATATTTGCTTGTTCCTGTCAATAAAAGAACAAAAGTTACATACAATTGAGCCTTAATGCAATTACAGAGAATGAGATATATTTTCTGCTGCTACAAACCATTGAGTCTTGTCCCTTTTTCTTACTTCCCTTCTTTGTAAATTTGCGTTTCTTATCAAGCCATTTTTTTTTTGCGCTTCGAGGTTTTTGTTTGCACCTCCTTTTTCTTTAGACTTGCTGTGTTCACCAAATCACTTGGGGGAGCAACATTCATTGGAACAGTGACAGGTTCCACATTATTAGTACAACCATTGATTTCTTCTTCAACTTGCTTGCTAAGCATGCTAAGGGTGTTGTTTACTAACAAAGTGCAACCGGGGTTGCTAGCTGCTCGGAGTGCTAAATTGAGAAATCTGCTAGTCATATCTTTGTAACGAAGCATATCATCTAATTTTGTATTCTCTATTATGTTTCGGCCTTCATTGTCTTGTACTATTTCACAACGTGCTTCCCGTGTCCATCGCTTCAATACATATTGTGCAGGGAGTGATTTGATATTCATCAAATCAAGGACTTTTAGAGCATGGCCACACAATATTCCAAATCTATTGAACTGCCCACAACTGCATGTACTGCTTTGATTTAAAGGATCACCGGTAACTTTGTACTCCTTCTCAAAGCAAGTAAAATTTTCATCAAGGCTCCCAATTGCTACAAGGTACTCATTATCGCCTTCCAATGCTGTGGTGCATGCTACCATTGACCTTTCATATTCACTTTGAAAAGCTTCAAAAATAATTGGTGTGTAAAGCTTGCTTGCTCGAAGTAGCATAGGTGTTCTCATTTTTACTCTAGGTTGTTTTCTCCTTGATTCAAATTCAGCATCCAACTCTTTTTTTCTTTTATCTGCCACCACCCTTTCAAAATGCTTAAGAAATCTAATGATATCGAAATCAGATTTGAAATGCCTCTTCAGCTCACTATTCAGACTCTCACTCAATTGCGTACTTCTCATCCCCAATGTGAAGACATCTTGCATATAGCATTCAGCCCATTTCTCTCTCACCTTGTATATACTATCCAACCAAGTTTGCTTGCTCGCCTTTGTCCTCATGAGCTGAAATGCATGTTCAAATGTAGCCTCATCCTCATATTCATACATACATGCACTAAAATCTGAGAGAATACTTGGTTCTTCCTCACCGCCTTCATCATCTACATGTTTGGGGACTTTCTTGCTGCCTTTTTTCTTGTTGCCTTCATCTTCATCTTCGCGTTCAACTAGATGTTTGACAGCATTTTGCATAATGTGAAAAGTACACAAGTCATGCCATGCTTCTACAAACACTTCCTTAACTGCTTTTTCCATTGCAAAATCTTAATCAGTATAAATTGTTTTTGGTTGCTTGCCATTATGTGCTTTGAGGAAAGTCTCAAATAACCACTTAAAGGACTCAAATGTCTCATCATATAAGAGAACGGCACCAAAAACCACTGTTTCTCTACACTGATTGAACCCCACAAATACACCAAAAGGTCTACTTTCCTTGTTTGTTCCAAAAGTAGTGTCAAAACTGACAACATCACCAAAATATGCATAGTCAGTGAGCATTTTAGCATCAACCCAAAATATATTTGCTATTTGTTCTTCTATGTCCATCTGCAATGTATATTGAAATGAAGGGTTCTCAGCAATTTTATCTTGAAAATACATAAGCATGCTTCCTACTTGACCATATTCCATCTCTCGCTGGTGCTTGCCCCGTAAATAATTCTTATGATCACGAAGAGTATAACTGAGATTGAATGAACCACCAACTTGCACACACGCCAACTCATGTGCTGCTTTGGGTCCAATTCCTGCATCGTCGGCTGTCTCAATTTCAAAACCTTGTAACTCTGAAATTTTTCTTTGAGACACCATCAAGTGCGAGGTTTGTGGCAACTGAAGCATGTGATTGTGTTCTAAAACCAAATCAGCAACTTTATAAGTTCCCTTCTCCTGGTCCATTGTAAGACCCATGCGAACCTGACAATCAGTTCTAGTTTCAGCTCTTGGACACTTTGTTAGATGATCCCTTTTATCTTCCTTTCTATGCCCCTCATTTGCACAAACATATCTGCAGGACCTAACCTTCCCATCTGACTTTCTTTTATTTGAGAACCTTTTTCTAACCTCGAATCCTTTTTGACCTCCATAGCTAATCCAAAACATCCAAGCCTCTTCTACAATATTGAACTCCATGCCAACTTGCGGCAGCAAACCAGACAACAAACCCTCCCTACAATGAAACAAAATGATTTGGTGGTACTTTAAACAACTAACATCTATCTGATTTCATGGGGAAAATAAACGACCGTGACATAACACACCTATTTGCTTCCATCTCATGTATACATGTTTCTTTTTCTGTAGGAACACACGATCTAATGAGGGGCCAGGAGAAGAATTAGACAACAAATTTAATGGGTGATCAAATGAGATGCAAGAAGAATGGAGGGATCAGTACATAGGAGGAAGATTAACACACCTTTTGCTTCCACAAACGAGATCGCAGCAGGCAACCGCCGCCCTCACGTCTCGTCGTCGCGCTCGTGCCAAAAACAGGCGTCGTCGCGCCAAAAATAGGAGTATTGGTGCTAAAATACCAGCAGCTGTTTTCTTGGGCCGTGCTGTGTTGGGCTGAAGCCCAGTACATCGAGGAAAGGACGTAGTATTGTGCCCTGGTTGCCGTCAGTTTGCAGCGGACGGGTGGGATTCGGTGACTGCGGAGAGACATCACCCCAGGGTGATGGTAGAGGATCTCGTTCCGTCCGTCACTACCACATCTTTTTTATGTTGCTAATCACATCCTTACTGGCGGGCATATAGTTCGCCACTAAATAGTACAGTAATCGGTAATGATTATTTGTGGGGAATGTGACATCCACCACAAAGGCCGCCGCTATGACCCGTTACTGAAAGTGTATCTTGTAGTAGCGAATCCCCTATATTTAGAGCACAAGCAACAACCTTGTCAAACCAATCCCTTGCTTTGCCGACCCCATCGTTTTGCACGAAATGATTGGCCACAACTGCAAAGGATAATGGTCAAAATGCTTTAGAGCACCTGAACTCTTTGCTCTGCATTGAAGGGATGGCACCATCTCGATAACCTGATAACCTGAGCCTAGAGAATGCCACTTCCTGGACACTCTTGGAGGACCTTATCTAGTTGAGTCAAGTAATTGCCTCCGTTTTATTCCCATGCCATAATTCAGCTCAAATCACTACAAGCAAAAGCTCAGCATGTGACCTGTCTGAGGCCACTTATCTTCTCATCGAGGTTAGCTCAGACGAGCTAAAGAGGGACACAATGCAACCGGGTCTATGATTTAGGCGCTGTCGTCCTAAACTTGACTGACCTTGGCTCCATGGCCTAAGCGGTCCTTAAATTGTCCAAGCATGAAACCAAAGTTTGTGAAACGAGGAGAACAACTTTTGACCTTCCTCCAGTAACATCCTGTTATCGTCTACTTTGTCAAGCTCCCTCTTGATGATGGCAGATTTCATCAAAATCCTCTCGGTGCCACAATTCTCTTTGGCCTTGGCTAAAGCCATCCTTGCTCTTCCCAGTTCGTTGTTCTTTAACTCGAGCACCCATATCTCCTCTAAATCTCGGATAGCCATGATGTGAATGAGCAACTGGGCAGAGGAGGGTGGAGGAACGCGTGATGTTGTGGTTAGGGCGCGGCGATCGGCCTTTGGATTGTGGAAGTTGTGTGGGCCCGACCTGCGGTATTGATGGGCTGTAATCGGGTCGAGTCTGATTAAATAGGCCTTTTTAATTGGTTATTAGTTGGGCTTTCACTTGAGCTCGTGGATGCAATGGGCCTATGAAATCATGACGCTGGGCTTCAGCCGTGGATGCTGCAGTCCAAGTCAGCGTTTCCACCCACGACCGCCGCAGCACCCCACACCGCCGTCCACCGGTCGCGTGAGCTCCCCGTCGAAACGCCGATCCCACCTGTCTGTCTTGAGTCTGAGCGGTCTCCCGTCCTCCCCATCTCCCTTCCGCGCGGCGCCTTTCCACCGCCTCCACCCACTCGACAGCGACGACGCCCGGCAGGCAGGAGCCCCTCCCCGCGACAGCGACGGCAGGTCGCTTCAAAGTGACCTAAGCAGCCGCCCCCCGCTGGCTTCCCCTCCTTTTTTCTCCCCCCGGCCCTGTCCCTCTCCGCCCCTATGACCTCTTCCGCCCCGCCGAACCCTAGTCCCGCTCCCGTCCCCGTTCCCACTCCGACCCCCGCTGCAAGCGGGGCCGCCCCAGCCGCGTCCCCGCCTAAGGATCAGCAGCAACAGCAGCAGGGCGGCCAGGAAGGGGCCGCCGCGGGGGACACGGCGGAGGTCGTGGATGGGGGCGGCGCCGAGGCTGCGGAGGCAGGAGTAGCGGCGGTAGGCGACGCGATGGAGGTGGACGGGGGCGTCGGAGCGGGAGATGCCGAGGCGGGCGGCGGAGCGGGAGGAGGAGGTGGTGGTGCTGGGGCGGGGGGAGGCGCGCAGCAGCCGTCACCGGCGACCGTGTTCCGGATCCGGCTCAAGCAGCCGCCCGCCAGCCTGCGGCACAAGATGCGCGTGCCCGAGCTCTGCAGGAACTTCAGGTGGGTGGGTGCCGGTTGAGCTGTCCACGGCTCATGTCTTGTTTGTGCAAAGCTCGAGCTTTCTCTTTGTCGTTTCATTGTTTTGTTTTCTGAGGTTTTTGTGGCGCGAAAGAGTGCGATCATCCCCCGTTGAGTCTTGAATCGGGAGAATCTCCGAGTTTCGTGGTGCATGCTTGTACAATTTCAGTGACTGCGGATAAACTTGGCAGTGCTGTTTTGGGGGGTTTTAGATTTCGGTTTGGGTGGTTTATTGTGGCCATATATTAGTGAACTTGGAATTTTGAGGATCGTGACTGTGTTGCTATTGGAACGTCATATTTGATTACTCTTTGAATTATAAGGTCTCACGAGTCACGAGTGCTTTTGTTACTTCAGTCTGCAATCGTGTGGTCTTGTTGCGGTGCTCAGTACTACCTTGGCTGAGTATACACCGGTTATACAGAACTAGTACAGTTTTATCTGATTTCCCCACGAACTTATCTACTTACCAGACCTGTAGGCCTGTAACTTCAGAAACTGCTGCAGCGTGATGCTTTGTGGAGCTTACAGTAGGCCTGTTCACCAGCGGTTCGGTTAAACTGGCATTGCTTGAAAGAACTGCAGGTGAACAGTAACCAAACCAAATAAACAGTAACTCGTGCATAGAAATGAAATGCCGGTTTTTTAGCCGGTTCGGCGGTTCACTTATGAACTGCCCTAGCTTACATTATGGGATCTTATTTCTTTAAGGGCCATTTGGATAAGAAATGAAAACAAACTGTCTGGGTTCAGTCGACACTGGATCTATATTTTTATTTTTTTGTTATTGCTATGTAAACAGAACTTAGTGGTCGTTCTGGGTCACAAACACTCCTTCACTTGCCTGTCTGTGAGTCCAAATTTCTGAAACTTCCCAGAGTGAGCCCGAGTCTTTATCGGCCTAAGCAATTCATATTTTTGTGCAATAGCAGATGGCAACCTGGTTACTGTTTAAGTTCACTGTTTATTTTTGTGGTCTGTAACAGTTTTATCTATTGTTATAGATTTATAATCACGCAGCTCGAGCATTCTGCTATTACCTGGGAACTGCTTAACCTTGCTGGTGTTTTTTTTTTATTGCAGTGCGGTTGCTTGGTGTGGGAAACTGAATGCAATTGCTTGTGCATCAGAGACTTGTGCACGGATTCCCAGGTTTGATTTTCCTTCACAATTCTTTCAAAGTTTTTTTGCCCCTTGATGTTCCCTGCATGACTTGATTTCTAATCCTTGAACTAATCTTGGGTCACAGAGCCTGTGAAATAGTAGAAGACCCGCTGTATATCAATCTATAACAGAGTACATAAATTATAAAGGAACTATAGGAATAGATTGCTGTGAAAATGCTATAAGCCTCATATGCAAAACAACTTAACAAATAATGTATATGAAACTCAGAACAATCCAAATAGGAAGGTCATATTCTAAAGAGTTACATAACTGAGGTCCCAGTCCCATTACTATGGATTCTTGGCAATAGTGCTAGTATTTTTTTTTTGACTAAATAGTGCTAGTATTTGCTAAGGCAAAGTTTATTCCCCCATTAGCTTTCCTTATGTTAGCACAAATCTATTCATTATCTTAATGGGATCTCACTTTGGGTATTAAATTTTCTTTGTTGAAAAACTAATTAGTTCATATTTCCAGCTCCAACTCAAGTCCACCATTTTGGATTCCCATACACATCCTGAATCCAGAGAGACCAACAGAATGTTCTGTATTTAATGTGAAAGCAGGTATATATCTGTTTATCTCCTGCACTCTTGCTTCTAGCATACTATTTCTTTGCACATTGCACATATCAGTTTCGACTGCAGTTATACTTTTCTGTGTAATCATAACCAGCACAGAACCATTCTATGAACAGATGCACTATAGAAGTATAATTCTCTTTTGTTTCAGCAACATTGATGTACTTCTGAAATTATTATACAGCAACCAATATAGCAATATTGCTTTGCTCCCAGTATGTTTTTCATCATACTGACACTGTCAATTGAACAGATTCTCCGCGTGACTTTGTTCAGTTCGTTGAATGGTCTCCTCGGTCCTGCCCTCGTGCACTTCTAGTGGCGAATTTTCATGGACGTATTACTATATGGACTCAACCATCCAAGGTATGTTATTCCCTTGAGAAAGTTCCTGAGTAAACTTTTCCTTTCAGGATTTAGATTTTTCTTGTACCAAGTATTGTCTGCTGTGGTGAAGGGTCCTGTTAATCTTGTTCGTGATGCCAGCACATGGCACTGTGAACATGAATGGCGCCAAGATCTTTCTGTGGTGACAAAGTGGTTGTCAGGAGTTTCACCGGTATGTTACCGATGAACTATACATATTGTTTCATTATGTTAAGTGTATGAATGTTATACTCTGTATATATTTAAAGTGATAAAATAGGTTACTTAAATTATAGTGCATCTGGGATATGCCTAATATTGTATTCTCGTTTTTAGACTTTTAATCATCATCGTCAAAGTTCAAATCAGTTGCAATGTTTTGTTTGCTACAACTCACTACCGTGCCATTCCTCTCTATTCATTTTTTGGGTCTTGAGCTCTTATGTTAAGAAAAGGCCAAAAGGAAAACATGCTCCTGTTGATTTTCCTTTTCTGCTGCAAATTCAAAATTTGTTTGTCTCCTGAGCCACTGTATTTACTCTCATTGGTGGATGAAAGAAGAGATTCATAATGGCATGAGGCACTTTCTGAAGATGTCGTAATGTCCTTCCTTGAAATCTTTTCATGTCAAATCAATGATAAACCCTTTTCTACCTTGAAATAGAAATAAAAAGAATGGAGGGAGTTACAATATGGCATGTTTGTGAGATTATCATTTTTTACCTGGTATCTTGGCATAGAGAAGGAGGCACCAAGCAAAAAAACAATATTTGCTAAATATGTTCTATTTGACTCTGCAGTATAGATGGCTCCCTACAAACTCCCCTTCTTCGAACTTAAAAACCTTCGAGGAGAAATTTCTTACTCAACAGCCTCAAACTTCAGGTCTGTGTACAAGATTCAAGCACATTACTGAACACATGACATATTTGGGTGTAGACACTGCTAGCTTACCCCACATAGTAGTATTCTTAAAAAAATCTGACATATGCTTTATTGCAGCAGGATGGCCGAGTATTTTATGTGTCTGCTCAGTTTTTTCATCAGGTTCTGTTCAGCTTCATTGGTCACAGTGGCCTTCTCCAAATTCAGCACAACCTAAATGGTTTTCTACTAGTAAAGGGTTACTAGGAGCCGGGCCCAGTGGTATAATGGCTGCAGATGCTATTATCACAGAGTCTGGTGCTTTACATGTTGCTGGTGTACCACTTGTTAATCCATCTACTGTAGTTGTTTGGGAGGTGATGCCAGGTCTTGGCAATGGCATTCAGGCAACTGCAAAGATAAATGCAACAAGCACTGTTCCTCCATCCCTGAATCCCCCTTCATGGCCTGGCTTTGCTCCTTTGGCTGCTTACCTCTTCTCTCTGCAAGATTATCTTGTTTCTGAGGGCGCGCAAGCAAAAAAACTGACAGATAACGAGACCACTGAGGCGGCATCAATCCATTGTTGTCCGGTTTCTAATTTTTCAGCTTATGTTAGTCCAGAAGCAGCTGCACAGTCTGCCACTACTACCACATGGGGATCTGGGGTTACTTCAGTTGCTTTTGATCCAACTCGAGGAGGATCAGTCATTACAGTTGTAATAGTTGAAGGTGGGTATACAAATCTGATTGGGTGACATCTTAGAACTTGATCGATGCTTTCTTATAGTTTTTTTGAAATATCGCATGAACCTAATTGTATTGATGTTCCAAACTTTCTCTACGAGCTCATGGTCGTAACCCCCACCCCACAACTAGGCTTATTAGTCATTGCACTTTTTTTTTGGTGCATTTTATAGTATTTTTCAAAACTAACTTTATTGCTTCCTGCCTTGCTCTTGTCGATGGTTGGATACCAATGTAATTTCTCTGTAATAACTGCTAAAATTTACAGTCTTAGCTTTGTTTTTGTCTCTGGAGTGATGTTCCAATTTCTCTTATGTGAATTTGTCACTCCTAGGTTCTTAGGTGGTGTTAAAATTGATCTCAAATGACCATTAGTTATTTATTGCAGGTCAGTATATGTCTCCTTATGATCCTGATGAAGGACCTTCCATAACTGGATGGAGAGTGCAGTGCTGGGAATCATCGCTTCAACCTGTTGTTCTTCATCCAATATTTGGAAGTCCTACTAGCTTTGGGGGGCAGCCTCCCATGCAAACTGTTTGGTCCACTAGAGTTAACAAAAGCATTCCTCCAACAGAGGACCTTAAAAATCCTCAAACATATGTTCCGATGCCAACAACATCAGATGAACGGAGCTCCTCTGAATGCAGCGTTGACAGGGCAAACAGACTTAGCTTTGACCCATATGACCTACCAAATGATGTTAGACAGCTGGCTCAAATTGTTTATTCTGCTCATGGTGGTGAGGTTGCTGTTGCTTTTCTGCGTGGAGGAGTGCACATTTTTTCAGGTCCAAATTTTGATCAGGTTGATAGCTATCATGTTAATGTTGGCTCGGCAATTGCTCCACCAGCTTTTTCCTCTAGCAGCTGCTGTTTAGCCTCTGTTTGGCATGACACCCTCAAAGATCGAACAATTCTTAAGATAATACGTGTGCTTCCACCTGGGATTCTTAGTACACAAACTAAAGTTAATTCAGCAACCTGGGAGCGGGCAATTGCAGATAGGTATGTTACCAGGTTTATATGTACTGATTCATGAAGTAATTTGATTGCTGTTTGCTATAATTGGTTAATTCTGGCAGATTTTGGTGGAGTTTATTGGCTGGTGTGGATTGGTGGGATGCTGTTGGTTGTACACAGAGTGCTGCTGAAGATGGCATTGGTAAGTAAATTTCTACTGTTTCTGCAATCAATTTTTTTTTCTGAAAAGAATATTCTATGTTGGGTGTTTCAGAGCATCCTCTTCTATATGTGAGGGTTCATGGAGGTTAAAATTTATTTTCTTTCAATTTTTAGAGGTAATATGGTATTTATTGGCCTTTTTGAAAAGATATCATCGAATAGCGGTCTAAAATACCTTCGTATCTCATCTGAAATTTGCAAGTGATCACATGGAATGGAATAGTTATTATTGATATACATTGAATTATCCTTTCAGTTGCCATTCCAACAAACTACATTCCTTTTAACTACATTGGGTAATGCCAACTGCGACAAAATTTTCTGAGGGAAAAAAATATGCATGTTTTAGGAGGTTAATTGTAGTAGTGTTGGTTAAGTATTTCTACAATATTTGTAATTGTCAAAAACAAATAATTTTGTTAGCATCTGTAATATTTTTAATTGTCAGTAACAAACTAACTTTACTACATCTGCAATATCTGTTATTGTCAATAACTAACTAACTTTATTTCTCTTTCAGTTTCATTGAACAGTGTGGTAGCTTTACTGGATGCAGACTTTCATTCTCTACCTACTATGCAACAGAGGCAGCAACACTGTCCTGTAAGTTATATAACTTTCGGTAAATTATGCTAGTTTCATGCATCCCATTCCAATTGTTATGTTATGTAATACATATATGCTGTTTTAATTATAGTTAATTTGTCAGTTAATACTTTATCGTTCTACCAGTTAACAATCACCAATTGATGCTAAATCATTAACTCAGACAGATTACTCTTTTTTGTTGTGCTTATCTTTATAATAGAAGAAACTATAAAACCAATTTTAATTTACATTCCTGTATAAACATCATATTTTTAAGATTCAGAAATAGAGTTGTATTGATTTTACATATCTGTATAAGCTTGCATTTTATATATGCAATGCTAATGTCTATAGCTAATAAGTCTGCAGAACTACATCATGGACCCTCTAACTAGCAGTGTAACTATCTTTTCTCTCTGTTTGATTTATAAGGATTTTTCCTTTAAAATAGAATAAATAGCCTTGTGAGTCACATATTTCACTGGTATTATAAAGCAAATTGCGTGTGGATATGATGAGACTTGTCTTCAGCGTTCAGGCTTTCTGAGCTGTGTCCTTTCTTTTTGCTTATGAGTGGTTGATCTATTCCATGCAGAATCTTGATAGGATAAAGTGCAGATTGTTGGAAGGAACAAATGCTCAAGATGTCCGAGCACTTGTGTTGGACATGCAAGCAAGATTACTTTTGGATATGCTAGGAAAAGGAATTGAGTCTGCCCTTATAAATCCGTCAACTTTGCTACCTGAGCCCTGGCAAGCTTCTAGTGATATGCTGTCTAGCATTGAACCTGACAAAATGACCGTTGAACCAGCTTTACTTCCAAGCATCCAGGTCTAATGATCTACTTCATCCAAGTTATTTCATATCATTGCCTTGCAATGTAAGTTAGGCGAACTAATGTCAAGATTTTGCTGTTCAGAACTATTCTGTAGGATGTACTAATAAGTACATTGGTACTCAATCAATTCAGTATGCATAAAATTATGATAAACATAAGCATTAGTTTAGTTGCGTTAAGCGATGTCATGTTCAATGCATGTTACTCTTTTGGCTACATCATGATAGAGTTACAACTTTGCAGTGTTCAGTGCTTTTTATATATTTTCTCTTACGTATTTAAGAAAAAACAGTATCATATACTTTTCAGTGCAATCTGCAGCATTTGTTTTATGTACTTTGGCAACGAGCTTACATTTTGAGCATCCAAATGCAGGGTTATGTTGACGCTGTTCTAGATTTAGCATCACATTTCATAACGCACTTGCGGCGCTATGCAAGTTTCTGCCGAACTTTGGCTAGCCATGCTGTTGGAGCCTCTTCTACTACAAGCAGTTCGAGAAATATGGTTACAAGTCCTACAAACAATTCTTCATCGCCCTCAAATAATCAAAGTAGGTATCAGTTACCTGGCAGAGAATAACAAATCTCCAACCTTATGTTTATCCATTATATACTCAAAAAGGGAATAGATGTTAGTTTACTTTCCATTTAGCTATGCTGGTAGCATCTTGATGTGCCTGCAACTTTCAGGTAATCAAAGTGGAGCTACATCAGCGACAGGAAACTCACAAATGCAGGAGTGGGTCCAAGGTGCAATTGCTAAGATTAGCAACAACTCTGATGGTGCTACCACTACAACACCAAATCCAGTTAGCGGGAGATCGTCATTTATGCCCATCAGCATTAATACAGGCACTTTCCCTGGCACACCTGCAGTTAGACTTATTGGAGACTGTCATTTCCTTCATAGATTATGTCAACTGTTGCTATTTTGTTTGCTCTTCCGAAGAAGACAATCACCAAGGTTACTTGCACAAAAAACTCAAGATTCTGCTATCCAGAAAGTACAGCACATGATGAATGGAAAGGCGGATGGATCTGGTCTAGGGGTTACTAAAGTAGAAGATGGCTCAGCTACGCGTGGTGGGCAATTTGCAAAGGGTCCTGAAGAAAACCCGGTGGGCAAATCTGTTAGAATAGGTTCCGGCAATGCTGGCCAAGGTTATACTTCAGATGAGGTAATTATCCAATTATCAACAAAATGATAGTTTTTTGTCGCAATCTGACCTGGGTATTATTCGATGAAATCTGTAACATTATATTTGTTATAGCTGCAAGATCTTTACTTTTGACATAATTTAGTAATTAAAAGTTCATTAATTTGAGGGAACTATTAGAGTTGTTGAAATTGTTGGTGGATTATTTTCTGTTATATTAATTATTCAGTTTACTCGCAGCTAAGCACCTGCATTTCTTCAGAAATATCTGGCCTTGATGTTTCTGTTCCAACATATTTGGATTGAGGCTTTTATTGTGACTATTCTATCCGTTGGCTTATCTCTAACCATTTAGCAATACAGTTTTGAATTTTGATGCCACCATAATTTTATCCATCTGGCCCACTTCTTTATTAGTTTTACCAGTGACTCTTCTAGCACATCTGACTTTTGCAACTTGTGTTTCATCATGGCAGGTGAAGGTCCTTTTTCTTATTTTGGTTGACCTTTGTCGAAGGACTTCTTCCTTTCAACATCCATTGCCAGCTTCCCAGGTTGGTTCCAGCAACATTATCATAAGATTGCACTACATTGATGGCAATTACACAGTGCCCCCTGAGGTAGTGGAAGCGTCTCTTGGTCCCCACATGCAGGTACTAGACAAATTTCTCGTGGAAACTTCTATCTTATTTCAGTGCTGTACCTGTTTTTATGCTGTTGACTTTTAGTGTTTCCAATAATGAGGCCTTAACTGAATTCTAGGGCTCCTCAGAAATTCAACAATTTTTTTTGTTACCCTTCATAACATTTCATTATGACCCTCTTTAGAAGTTGGTTATATTCCGTCTGCTATCTTGGATGAGAACATGTATTATTATTCCCTGGCTTGAGCTTGCCAATTTCCAGCTATCCTTGCTTCCATTGATAAGTATGCATAAATTCTATGTTGTAGAACATGCCTCGTCCACGTGGAGCCGATGCTGCTGGTCTTCTACTTCGAGAATTAGAACTGCAACCTCCTGCTGAAGAATGGCATCGTCGCAACATGTTTGGTGGGCCCTGGTCAGAACCAGACGACTTTGGTCCATTGGATAATATGCCTCGTCTAAAAATCAGTGGTTCTGGAAACCCACATTTGTCTGACATGGAAGAAGATGGCAGTGCTTCCTTTGGTGTTCAGAGTCTCTGGCCAAGAAAGCGCCGTTTGTCTGAAAGGGATGCAGCATTTGGTCTGAAAACATCTGTAGGTCTGGGGGCTTACTTAGGTGTCATGGGATCTCGAAGGGATGTTATCACAGCTATGTGGAGAACAGGTCTTGATGGTGACTGGTATAAGGTTAGTACTCATAAAGTCTCGTTCCAGAAAGTTGAGAGTTAGTCAGTTGTATACTTAACAACTAAATACATTCTTTATCCAGTGCATACGGTGTTTGCGTCAGACTTGTGCATTTGCACATCCTGGTCCCTCGAACCCAACAAATGAACGCGAAGCGTGGTGGATTAGCCGGTGGACGAATGCTTGCCCAATGTGTGGTGGTTCGTGGGTGAAAGTTGTCTGAGTGCTGTCTTTGGTGACGCCACGCCATTCACCGCAGCGAAGCTTTCTCCAGCAAAATATGTGTCAGCACTGTCTACCTCTGTGCTGAGTAATTTTGAATCTGACGCTAGATTATTTTGGACCAGGCTAGGTACCATGGGTAGCCTGTAGATGTCAAGGCAAATACACGCACTTGCTTTAACATCTGTATAAAACTCATTTAGGGTTAGAAACAATTCTGAAGCATGGATAATTTAGCATGTGTTACACAGTCCTCTTGTATATATGTTAGTATTTTTTTGATGCTTACTGATGAAACTTCCAGGAAAAAACTTCGAATTGGGAGGGCGATCCTCCCGGTGACTGATGTATTTCGGCCAAGCTGGGCTTGACTCGGTTAATTGTGAAATGCTTGGAATAGTCAATGATATTGTTGTAAGCTAAGCTTGAAACATTGCTGTGATGCTGTCATGGTGTCCTGTGAGACCTGAATGCTGAATGCCCCTATCTTGCCTCTTCTATCCTTCTGTTGCTGTTACGTACTTATATGATATAGTACTCATGGACGTACTTATATGATATAGTACTCACGGTAATGAAATTTTTTTATCTGTTTGGCCTGTAAAAAATGTTACTTTGTTATCTACGGTTGTTGAGCACCTACATAGGAGAAAAATAGAAGGCCGGACATAAGTGCATTCTGTCATTTAGCCACTTACATAAGCAATGGCATTGGCAGCCCTTCGGTTGATAAGAGCAATCAAAATTGTAACCAGTATCTTGGCAATCAGGGTACCGGATATGTACTTTTATATCAGAAACCTACTTGAATCATAGCTACTAGCATCATTTGCTTGCACAGTAGAAAAGTTGCCGCAGAAATGTGAAGACTGGGCAACCACATTTAGGCGTTGTTTGGGTGTCCAGGAAGAAAAACCATAGGGATTTCGCTCCCCAGGGGGATTTCCACCTCTGCATGCCATCCCCTTCCCGCATGAGACAGAAATCCCGACATTGAGCAATTCCCAGGCTATGTTTGGGAGATGTGGGGATAAAAATCCCGACCACTTAATAAATATTTAAAAAAATCAGAAAAAATCAAATAATTCGAAAATATTGTTGGAATCTATAAAAACGTATTGATTCAAGCCATTTCGCCATTATGCCAATTCAATCCATGATCTGAACAAAAGAGAATCAAACCCAACAGCTATTGAGTTCTGAAAAACAATTAATAATCCCAATAAAGACATGAGGTAATGCAGTAATCATTTCCACCATTTATGGCACTCACAACAACATCTCTAAACATAACTAGCGGCATAGCAGGCGATATGCCAAAAACACATGTAAAAAAGAGTTTAACAGAAGGTAATTTGAATTAGATAAGAAACTGCTAAAAAATTATGTCTTGATTTCCATCTTTCAATGAACACTGCAATATAATCAGTTTCATATAATTAAGTATATATATACTAATAAGAGCTAATGACTTTACAGTTATCAGAATGATACTATTACATATTACAGGACACATGTATTTGTAATTCATGTACAAATTATTAACCTCAAATATAAGCTTGTCCTAGGTTGATCGACTCCCAACAGCACTGCATTGTTCACAATCTCTTGCTTTCCTAGCTCCAGATTCGCAATCCATGTCAACTTGTTTTTTGGACGATCTACACCGGTGCAATGTTCGTGTTCCCCAGGTGCACATCTGTTTTCTCAATACCTTTGTTCGTGCATGCCTGATTCTTTCAAGGCAGCTGAAACAATGAAAGGCACGGATTGAGGGATTCAGCTGAAACAATGAAAGGCGTGGATTGTGATACTTTCAGGCAGTTCGTGCGAAACCAAATCAATCTATCCCAATGCATTCAAGAATTTTGGATGGATTGATAAATAGTATAGTAGAGAGATTTCTGCTGAAACTGAAATGATCAATTTGTTCCTATACTTCCAGACATCCAAGATTTCAGAGAACAAACTGTGACCGTACTACTGCAATCACAGGGCATATACTTCTGATCATGACACAAAAAAAACACTTCGGTGTCCAACAACCAATTACTTCTGAATTCTGATCAGAATAACATATGCCCGAACACACCAATGCTACAAGCAAGCATGCTGCAGTAGCCACACAGGGCAGTAGATCTTGAAGAGCTGAAACAGAGATAAGGGATTGGAGAGCGATAATACCAGCACTGCACGCTGCAGCTTGCTTGCCATCACTGCAGAATACCGGCCGGAGAAGAGGATAGACGGCCGCTGGCGGGAGTTTCTTCCGATAATCGAAGAAAATCATGAGAGGAGATGAGGTGCCAATACAGAGATCCAGTAGCACTGACTCCACCGAGAAGACGTCGAACGGCCAGCAGCCAGCGACAAAGGATGAATCGATGCTTGACTGGATACGGGCTCTCGACCTGAGATCTGCCCGCCTTACGCTACCCACGTCCGCACCGCCACAGTGGCCACCACTCACCGCGTGTGCACATGGAGTACGGAGAAGGCAGATCCGCCGCGCGCGCATGAGTAGGGAGGAGGCAGATCCGCCGCGCATGCACGAGGAGGTGGTGGGGGATGTGATTCTAGTGGCTGGGTGTGGCGAGGCACCGGTGGCCGCTGACGGCGGCGGGGCTGTGTTGCGGCGGTGAGGAATCCCGAAGCGAGCGAGTGAGAGAGACGAAAAAAAAAAAACAGGCCAACAGGTATTTTTTCTTTTCCCCAGGGATTGGAGGGGAAAAGGATGGACTGGCCCAGGGATTTTATCTTCCGACAGACATCCAAAAGGCCACCGGGTTTAGACGGGGGAGCAGAACCGCGGGCCAAATCTCCCCTAGGGAAAACGCCATAATCCCCATGGGAATTGGGCTTCCCAAATAAGCCCTTACATATTGACATTGATCTGACGACACAAAAGCTGGTATACAACACAAAAACTTATGATTGATGCTGTGCCTCGTAGAGGCATTGATCGGACGACACATGAGATGCATCCAGCACGGACACGTTCCGTCGATCCGCGGCCGGCTTGACAAGTATCCAAACGTTCTATCCATTGTGATCTGAAAGGAGGCAGAGGGCGGTGGCGTCAAATCGACTGATCGAGAGCCCTCCTGCAATTGCTCTTACTGTGCTTTCAGAGCAATTTTCAATTAAGGGCGCATGTATTTCTTGGTCTGTTATAGACTGTTTCGCAGCAATCTTCCTTCTCCAAATCGAGGCTTGTCTGGTCCTCTCCATGCAGATTGGCCGAATTCTCTGACTAGGTTAAGCACGCACGAGCTGCAACACAGCAAAAGGGCGTGGGGGCTCGAAAGGGCGCGAGACCGGTCCGGGCCGAGGCAACCCCGCTGTGCAGCACCCTCCGGATTTACGATAGAGACCGTCACACCGGAGTCGCTGTAGGGAGACCGTCAGATTGTCAGCCCTGTCGACAAGCGTTCTCGAGACATCCCCCGTCGAACTCAGCCCTTTGCCCCCGACGAAGCTCGGGATGACGTGGGTCACCGCCACGAGGCCCGGCGAGACATGCTTCCATGCGCCTGATCTTGTGCCGCATTCCGCTTCGTTGATCGAGCGATGTGGTGCTAAACTACTCTGACCTAATTAGCCGGCGCCGTCGCGTGGCAGTTACGGTGAAAAGGCGGCGGCAATGCGCCATATGCGTCAGCTTACGCGAAGAGACGGCCGCGCGCCGCCGACTGATCATGGGGTTCGGTCTCCGCCTCCAACCTGTCTTGCGTGGCAGCGCGTTGTCTCCTGTCCCGAGTTGCGTATGTTCATGCGCGTCCCGATTTGCCGGGCCTGGGCGCGGCGCCGTGCTTGTGCCGTTGTGCATCGACTGGCTGGCACATGACGGCGCGCGGCGTCGTCCGCGTGGAGATGTCAGATGCCCTCAGCCACGGCGCCGGCGATCTTGAAAGCGCCGTGCCCTTGCGGATAGGGTCGTCGGCTTACTTCCTCGTGGCATAATCTTCGCCTTTGTGGGTAGCTTTGCTTTGCTGGTGCCCGAGCCCAATGTCCGACGACCTTGCCATCGTTGTGTTTGTGTGTTTTATTGCCAGTAGTCGACGGTTTAATAGTCCCGTAAGCCTAATGGGCCGATGTCATGCTACGAGTCGGGGAAGGTGGCCTTTCCAGACTCATAAACTCTCTCTCTCCCAAGGTTTCACTTTAATTCCCCGTATCTCACAATAATCCAACGCTGCAGCGTAGTGAGTTATTGATAGACAATCGTGTAGATTGGCGCAGGATACCCCAATAGGGTCCTGGTGGTTTTGTATATATATGAGTTGTACAAACAGAGTTATAATCGTGATCCAAGTCACGTATATTTCAGAGGCGCAGCTTCCTATGGAAAGAAGAAAGAATCCTACTATGATTAGAGATATAGTTCTATCTTTAACACCCCCCCCCCCCCTCAATCTTCGTAACACTAGGTTCAGATTGGCTTTCAGATGATTAAATGAAGATAATGGCAGCGGTTTAGTTAGAATACCTGCAATCTAGTCCTTGGACGAAATAAACCGAAACTCTAGTTGATGAGACGCCACACGCTCACGAACAAAGTGATAATCAACCTCAACATGCTTTGTTCGTCGATGAAATATGGGATTAGCAGAAAGATAAGTGGCCCCAATGTTATCACACCAGAGACTTGGAGGGCGAGATTGAGAGATACCAAGTTCATGCAGCAACACCTGAATCCATATCAATTCCGCAGTAGCATTCGCAACAGCTTTGTATTCGGCCTCAGTACTAGAACGACAAACTATCGGTTGCTTGCGTGAGCTCCAAGACACAAGATTTTCACCAAGAAATATTTCATAACCACCTGTACTACGACGATCATTAGGGTCACCAGCCCAATCTGCATCCGAGAACGCACTCAATAATGAAGATCCTGTTCTATTTATGCAGAGTCCAAGATGTGTCGTAGCATGAAGATAACGAAGTATCCGCTTAACTGATGCCCAATGAGCCAAAGTTGGTGATGACATGAATTGACAAACCCGATTGACAGAGAAGGAAATATCGGGACGAGTCAATGAGAGATATTGTAAGGCACCAACTACACTCCGGTACCGAGTAGCATCATCAGCTGATAGTCTATCACCAGCATCTAGAGTCATCTTATCATTCGGTAACATGGGCGTCGGTACACCATTGGAAGAATGCATGTTGGTGCGCTTCAGAAGGTCCTGAATATACTTATGTTGAGTAAGAATCAATCCGGTTAGAGTTTGATGAACTTCAATTCCTAAGAAATAAGCTAGAGTACCAAGATCCTTGACAGCATAATCAACCTTGAGTTGAGTAAGAAGATGATCCGTAGCTGAAGATGATGAACTGACAATGATAATGTCATCAACATATATGAGAATATACATCTGAACACCACTTTTATTAAAAATAAATAAAGAAACATCAGCCTTAGAAGTCTGAAACCCCAACTGTATAAGAGTGGTACTCAAACGCGAAAATCAAGCTCATGGAGTTTGTTTAAGACCATATAGAGACTTGTCCAACTTGTAGATATGATGCGGAAAATTAGAATCCACAAAGCCTGGAGGTTGCTTCATATACACATCCTCATCAAGGTGACCATGTAAGAAAGCATTCGGAATGTCAATTTATCGAAGAGACCAACCTCGAGAAACAACAAGAGACAATAAAACACGTATGGTAGTAGGCTTAACGACAAGACTAAATGTATCATCATAATCAATCCCATTTTGTTGCTTGAATTCTTTGACAACAAGTCATGCTTTATAGCGATCAATAGAGCCATCTGCTTTGCGCTTGAGTTTGAAAATCCACTTACAATCAATAATATTGAGCCCCGAACGTGAAGACACAAGATGCCATGTTTTATTCTTCACAAGTGTCTGAAACTCTTCTTGCATTGCTGCATACCATAGCGGATTGGCCATAGCAACAGTGTGAGAAGTTGGTTCATCATCAGATGTGCGAACTGCAGAATATGTAACCGTCCGGTCTGTACAAATTTTAGTCTGTCGAATATTATGGCGCAGACGTGTGCCATACTGATGTAGACGAGCCACTGTGGAGGAGTCTTGCTGGGATGAAGAAACATCTGTAGCAGTAGGTGTTGTTGGCGCTGCTGGAGATGAAAGAATAGCAGAGGGCACGATAGTTGACGGTGCCACCTGGGAGTTAGAATCATGCACAACCCCTGTCGATGCAACACATTGCTGTGCGTCAGCCTGAGGTGCCGAGTCCCGCAATGACACGTCACATGGTGTATCCCGCGTCGCTGGCTCAAGCGCGTCGGGAAGCACAGCCCGAGGCTGATCCGTTGCAGCCGGCAAGGCAGTAGACGCAGGATCCAATCCTGGAGTTGTGCCATGGTGTCCTGTAGGTACAGAAGTAACAGGAAACAAACTATGCATATGATTAAAGTTCAAATTAACATTGCTACTGTTGGAAGCCGATGGTGCAACGTTGGATGAAGAGTTGGTGGAAAAAGGAAAAATAGACTCATCAAAGATGACATCACGTGAGACATATACTCGGCCTGATTTCGTATCTAAATATTTGTATCCTTTATAAAGAGAACTGTAACCAAGAAAAATACAAGGTTTAGACCGGAAGGAGAGTTTGTGACAGTTGTAAGGACGAAGATGTGGCCAGCAAGCACATCTAAAAATGCGAAGCATATTATAATTGGGTGGAGCTTGAAATAAACGCTCTAAAGGACACAAATTATCTATGACACGTGTAGGCAACCTGTTAATAAGATATGTGGCTATCAAGAAGGCTTCATCCCAGAATTTTATCGGCATGCCAGCATGAGCTAAGAGGGCAAGGCCAGTTTCGACTATGTGACGGTGTTTGCGTTCAGCAGAACCATTTTGTTGGTGAGTATGGGGGCAAGAAACTTGATGAGCAATGCCTAATGACCGAAAAAATTGATTGTTCATTTTCTAATACTCCCCACCCCAATCAGATTGAACCCGTTTAATCTTTGTATCAAGGAGACGTTCGACATGAGCTTGAAATTCAATAAAGATGCGTTGAGCTTCAGTGCGATCATGTATTAAATAAATCCAAGTAAATTTACTAAAGTTATCAATAAAGCTGATATAATACTTATAACCACCAACTGAGGATGGGGCAGGACCTCAAACATCAGAGAAAATAAGTTCTAGTGGAGAAGTAGAACGATGTATAGCAGAACTATAAGGAAGTTGATGACTTTTAGCTAATTGACATGCATTACAGACTGACGAATTAGACTCTTTGACACAAGGGAGATTATTAAGACTCAAAATAGACCGAACAACTTGAGAAGACGAATAGCCGAAACGAGCATGTCACTGACTCGGTCGCACCTTGATGCTGACATTAGCTTGGCTGAGAGCCGTGACATTGGAGGGTTTAATGGGATAAAGACCAGACTCAGATTTTCCTGCCAGGAGCAACTGCTTTGTTGCGTGGTCCTTAATAAGAAAATGACAGGGATGAAATTCAAAGAAAACGTCATTATCAGGTGATAATTTAGAGACAGATAAAAGATCTTTGAAAATTTCAGGAACATGAAAAACATTATCTAAAACAAGAGGACGAGTAGCAGTATTAATTGAACTTAAACCAATATACATAATTTGCAAACCTGCTCCGTCGACTTGCACAATTTCGCCGCCTTGATATTGTTCACGCACAGCAAGTCGATTTAGATCACTAGTAATATGATCTGTAGCGTGTCGCTGTACCAATTAGGATCCACTGTGTACGACGACATAGCCGCCATCCCAGCATATGGTGGTTCCTCCTGGTACGACTCGTCCATGCGGTACCAACACTTGATCGCCGTGTGAGACCTGAGGCCGAATATTTGACACCGCGGCGAGCTCTGTCATAGGTAGGAGTTTGTGGTTGGCCTCGGCCACGATTTGGAACAGGTGCGCCGCGACCGCGATTAGGGCCAGGTGTGCCACGACCACGTGCACCACCACGCCCTCGCTGGTACTGCTGGGTGCCACGGCCAGCAAGATTAGCAGTAGATCCCACTGTAACACGAGCTTCTTCTTGATACTTCAATTGCCGTGCCTCAAACGACATCAAGTGGACATAAACATCATCTAGTGTGAGGGCTTCGGACGTGGTGGTCATGGCAGTAACAAAGGGATCATACGTGGGGCCAAGACCTGCCAATAAATATGCTATGACTTCATCATCACGTAGGGGAGCATCAGCTGCCGCAAGTTCAGCCGCCAGACCCTTTATTTTGCGGAAGTAGTCCGCGGCAGAGAGATCTTTTTTCTTTGTTGTGGCAAGTTCAACTCGCACTTGAACAGATCAGGCACGTGTAGAGGATGAGAACATGCGTCGAAGAGTATCCCAGGCTTCCTGGACAGTCGTGGCAGAGATAACATCTGGAAGAATGTCTTCTCACATCGATGAGAGCAGGCCACTAAGGACCTGTTGATCCTGATCGTACCATCGCTCGTAGGCAGGATTCGACACGAGATCTACGCCCTGGGCAGTTGTCGCAGCAACTTGCTTCGCAGGAGCAGTCAAGGTTCCATCAAGATAGCCCATGAGCTTCACGCTTCGTAGATACGGGAGAAACTGGGCGTGCCATATCAGATAATTTGTCTTGGTGAGGTGGATGGTGACAGCATGCTGGATTGGAATAGGAGCAAAGGTGGTAGAGGAAGATGAGCTCATGATGGCGGTAGATGTGGTGGAGGAGGAGGAGGACGATGATAAACTTATCGAAAAAAATTTCCTTGCTCTGTTACCATGTAGATTGGTGCAGGATACCCCAATAGAGTCCTGGTGGTTTTGTATATATATGAGTTGTATAAACAGAGTTACAATTATAATCCAAGTCACGTATATTCCAGAGACGCAGCTCCTATGGAAAGTAGAAAGAATCCTACTATAATTAGAGATATACTTCAATCTTTAACAAATCGGTTATGGTGCAAACAGTTTTGGACATAGATCGGATGATATCGGGCGTCACGTGATCTATTATATTTGCCTTCATTAGTTTAGTTATTGAGGTTCTCTTTGTTTTTTAAGCAGATTAATTAATTTGAATTATAACTAGATTATTTAATCTGAATTATTTAAATTTGATTAATTAATTTGAATGAGATATTTGTTTTCTAGATTATTTAAGTTAGATTTAGTTATTTTTGATATAAGAAAATCAACTTAACCTGGGTAATGGGTCTTTATAAAAAGAAAATAATAATCACTTTTATTATATGGCCGATTAACAGCAGCGAATCGGAGCCGTCCCTTCAATCACTACGGGCCGAGCTCGGCCCTTGCTGCCGCAAGCGCGCGGACTTCCGAAACGAAGCGTGCCCAGATCTCAGCCTCCGGCGATGGCGTCGCCCTACGCCGGCGCGCAGCCGGCGTATCCGGCCACGTCTGCAGCTGCGGCGGGGCAGCAGAACCACTTGCTGGCGTTCCGCGTGATGCGGCTCTCCCGCCCCTCGCTGCAGCCGGACCCGGCGGCCCTGCTCCGCTTCGACCCGCGCGACGTCTTCCTCCCGGAGGACGCGCTCACGTCCCCCGACCCTTCCGCGGCCGCCGACTACCTGCAACGTCTCCTCCACCCGGCGGACTCCGCCGCCGCCGTGCCTGGGGACTTCAGCTTTCGCGACCGACTCCTCCTCCGCGACCCCGCCGACGCCCTCGCTCTCCCCGGGCTGCTCGTCCTCCCCCAGTCCTTCGGGTTTGCTTCTCCCTCCCAAATCCCGATTCTCTAGAATCCTGTGCTGATCCTTCTGCAGAGATCGCTGATGTTGATGAGTTGCTGTGCTTGCGTGACTAAATAGGGCGATCTACTTGGGCGAGACCTTCTGCAGCTACATCAGCATTAACAACAGTTCCAGCTTCGAGGCCAGGGACGTCGTCATCAAGGTGTTCAATCCACTGAACGCTCTTTTCACTCCCCAATTTAGGAATGCATTTTAACTCTTGGACCAATTCTGGCAAATTGGATTACTTTTGGGCGAAGCTTATTTGTTTGTTTATTGTCAGTACAATTAGTTCTAGGGTCCGAAACTCTGGTGCTACACAGGATTCCTAGATTGATTGGTTCACTTGTTTCACCTCAGTAAAGAGCCGAAGTGATTAGACATTCATTAAGGAATTTCAACTAAAAACTTATGCTAGAGTATAAGGAATGGTGAGATTTGGACAGCATATTTTGTCTAGCTCCTGATGTCGTTCTAGTATTGTACTGATGCTAATTCTGCTGATTCATTGGTAATTTTGTCCCCATGTCAAGCCTTGGGGTGCAGCGCCACCTTGAGGTTTACAAGTTCTAACTGAATTAGTTTGAGAAACTTTTCATTAGTTTGTTATGACTTTGGCAAAGAATAATAAAAAGTCATTTGATGACTTGAAGAACACCTTGATTCAACTTCATGATCTTCCACATATATCAAGATTCCCTTTGCAGCATATCCCAGCTTCTTTAATTCTGTAAATACTAATATATGTTGCTTTTGTATGCTTGTATGTTATAACTGTAAAGGCCTTTGACGATAACATGTGTGTATAAGTGTCTACATTTTTAAATTAAAACCAGTTACATATGTATAATAATTACTGCAAACTCCTTACCATCTTCATAACTTTGATGACCACGTGCAGTACCAAAAAATGTCCACTTTTTTAAAATATTCAAATTGGATTCAATTATTACTTCTGGTTCCAGCATGAAAGTTTAACTGATACTTTACTTTCACTAGGCAGAAATACAAACCGAGAGACAAAAAATACTTCTTCTGGATACATCGAAGTCCCCTGTTGAGTCGATTAGATCAGGGGGTAGATATGATTTCATTGTGGAGCATGATGTCAAAGAGCTGGGAGCACATACGTATATTTCTTTCCTTCTCCATTTTATGCACATACATATATTTCTTTTCCTTTTTCATTTTATGCCCATGTTTATTATGTATGGTTGAGTTTGTCATATGGTGATGAATCCAGGCTTGTATGTACTGCTTTATATAATGGTGGTGATGGAGAGCGTAAATATCTTCCCCAGTTCTTTAAATTCACTGTTTCCAACCCATTGTCTGTTAGAACAAAGGTAAATAGTTATCTCTTTTCGTTGAGTGCATATCTCTCTCTATTATGGTCCCATGGCTGATAGAACAGGCAGACTAAGCTCACAGAAAATCATATCAATAACTGTTGTACACCTTTCTTCTTTTCAGGTTCGCACCATCAAGGTAGGTTACCTCTTGTTTTGGTACTGCAAACGGTGATTTGTAAGTCCTCAGATTATGTGTAGATGCTTTTTAGAGATCTTTATAGGTGTATGTTATTGAAGCTAAACATGATTTGCAATTATTGAATAGTTTTTTATATGTATTATGATTTTTCTTTATTCTTTATTGCTATCCTGCTCCTCTGTAATCATCAGTACAGTGCTTTTGGCTCTTGCATATGTTTCTCATCACTGAAGCCTCATATTTCACTTTTAGTTTATATGTCTTTTGTTTAAGCAAATTATTTTCTTCAAGAGATGGACACATTTCCCTTCGCAAGAAACATAATATGTATTCTATTTGTTTTTTATTCCCTTGTTACCCACCTGTTAATTCACCATGGCAGTCTTCAACTCTATATAGTTAGTCCATATTGACAGGAAGTTACATATTTGGAAGCCTGCATAGAGAACCATACAAAATCTAATCTTTACATGGATCAAGTTGATTTCGAACCTGCCCCACAATGGATAGCTACAAGATTGGAAGCTGATGAACATCCTTCAGTAGTGAAGTCTGCCATAGGGTAATTCAAGCTCTGAAATTAATTTTATGTAGAAAAAAGACAGTTTGGTTATGTGAGCATGTTGATGGGCATATTCTGACCATGCTATCAAGTCAATAAAAATGGATAATGACTTAAGAAAAATATTTAATTTGGTTTCTGTTTTTCATATAGGGACCTTTGCAAACAACCAACCCTCATCAGAGCTGGGGGTGGAATATACAATTATCTTTATCAGCTCAAATCATCATCCGATGAGTCTGATCAAACTAAATCAGAGGGAAGCAATATACTTGGTAAATTTCAGATAACATGGCGTACTAATCTGGGTGAACCAGGCCGCTTGCAAACTCAGAACATTCATAGCACTGTTAGTGAAGTTCCTGCCTCTGGATTCAATTATTTTAATGTGTTTTAGAGTTTAATTTTATTAATTAGTGATATCGAGTCTAAGGTTATCTTGTTTCACTCTCTTTTTATTGAACTGCATCCATTATTGACACATGAATTTTACAACTCTCTGGCAGCCCACTGCAAGCAAAGATGTTGATCTTCGTGCTATGAAAGTTCCACCAATCATATATGTGGAAAGACCGTTTATGGTAAATTGTATTCTATTGATCAGGCTAAAGTTACTAGTATTTTTATTGATTTCTGTTCATATGCTCTCCTAGAAAATAAATTTGTGATGTGTTATTGTCAGTAGCAAAGTTGAATGCATGTATTATATTAGCTTATGTCATGTGGGGCCGCCACTATAGGAAGAAGAAGAACGTTGCCTCAGCAATGTGGGCTGCAAGGTGCACTGCCTTGCCAGGATTGTTTAGATCACAGCTTAGTGTGTTATTCAGCTAGTTCGATATGATAGAACTGGTTTATTAGTCGGTTGAGGATTGTAATCCTGTAGGTACCTCTCTATATAAACAAGAGGAATTTATGAATAAAGGCAAGCAAGTTGTCCCTAAACCAATCTACCTCTCCGAAGCTCTAGGGCAGCATAAGCCCTGAACTTCCGCTACAACAGCTTTCGCGAAGGTTTTTAATCTCTGTTTTACAAACAATATCTGAAAGCTTGTAACTTCTTCCTCACTTTTTTTTTGAGGAACTTCTTCCTCACTGTGTCTTGTTCAATCAACTTGGTGTTTATAATATAACCACCAAGGATATTACTGTAGATAGATACATTCTTGATCATCTTAGTTTCAAACTTTCAGTTGGGCTTGAAGGAATTTGAAAAAAATCCCGTTTTGCCTCTATATCTGTTCTTCGTAATCAATGCATTAAGTACATCATACAATAGCTATGTTTTTATATTTGTACTGATGTCGTCTATAATGTACACTATCTTTAGGTCAATCTGTGCCTTTCAAACCAAACAGACAAAACTGTTGGCCCTTTTGAAGTGTTTCTAGCCCCAGGCATATCCAGTGGAGAGAGAGCTGTTCAAGTTAATGGATTACAGAAGTTGGTTAGTTGATTCACTTACATGTTATATGAATCAGTGTTTGGACTGAGTTTGTCTTTGGTGTATTTTTCCAAGTTCTACTACATGCTTAAACAATTATTTTGTTATATTTTGATTGGTATTTTGCTTATTTTGTACCCTGGTTATCTAGATGTGCTAATGTAAGATATATCATTTGATTTGGGTAATAAGTTTCGAACAATGAACTTATCTTTGAGTTTTTCCTTTTTGAGTTCTTCCTTTTGGCTAGTGATATGAATATAGTATTGTTATAGGGAGAATTCCCTGTGTAGGACTGAAAGATAGCTGGTCCCCACCCCTCTCTGATGATGATGATTTACATTACTGAACTTGTTTCCTGTTTAATGGACCAATATCAGCAAAAAAAATGTTTTGTTACATTGACAAATGTGTAGCATGTTTTCCTTGAGTACGACCTTGTCCTCTCCCCTTTCTAATTGACAACATGATGTATAACATGTTTTCATATTTCTTTTGTAACCATTTTTACAGGTCTTGCCATTGATTGAGGCTTTCGAGTCCATTAAATTTGATATGGTGAGGAAACTGTCTGGATTCATAACTCAAGTTTCTGTATATTTTTCTTGGTTTCACAAGTCAGATTGATATGGTATTGATTTTAGTGTTAGTCTTGCAAAAGAAATGTTTGAAGTGAAAGGCTGTTTGCATGTTATCTTGTCTATAACTGAGAAACAAGTTCTGTATCTTCTCTATAAATAGAGTTTACTAGGTCTTTGTTTTGTCTATATGGAGATGAAATGTATACCCTTGTGCAGAGCTTGGTTGCCACCCAGCTAGGCGTGCAAAAAATCTCCGGAATCACCATGTATGCCGTGCAGGAAAAGAAGTACTACGAACCTTTGCCAGATATAGAGGTAAATTGGCAACTCAGGTGCAGCTGATCTATGAGCGCAACTAATCCTTCTGTGTGATTGCTTATACGTTTCTACCTTGCAGATTTTTGTTGATGCGGAATAGATCTCTTCTTGGAGAAGCCTATTTGACGAGCTGAACAAAAGTCGTTATGCTTTTTTTTCCTGGGCATGGGAGGAGGGAAATGTGTAGCTTACACAGAACATGATGTGTTTCTGCTGATGTAATATTATTTGTTATACAGCTGATACATATGATTGTATTTACTGAATAGCTATTAAATGCGATTCAACAACAAATTTTGCCCCTTCACAAGTCTGTGTTCTTACCCTTTTCTGTTAATGATATGCAGATTATGTGTAAAACAGAATGTATATGTTCTTCCTTTTCTATCAATTCAACAGGCACAAGAACTTGCATTGCTTTTCTGTTAATCCAGTTATGTCTTTCTAAACATAGTGCATGGCGGCTAAAGCATGTTCTGAAGTCACAGGGAGTGTTAACTCAAAGTCACAGAAAGTGTTAACTCAAATACCACAAATTCTGTGGCAGACTATGTGTCAGGTGCACTAGACATTACACCACCGGCAAAAGAAACCGCAAGCCAACCACAGATGCCAGCTTAATGCGTCACAAACCACATTCTGTGGCACAAAATGTGTCAGGTGCACTAGACATTACACCACCGGCAAAAGAAACCGCAAGCCAAACACAGATACACTAGTTTCCATGTCACAAAAGACCAGGTCATAAGAGCAATGACAGCAGCCCCATTTCTGTTCTATCATGCAGACAAACGACAGGCATATTCAAGTGAAACTCGTCAGCGGGGATCCACACAGCTGCACGTCCGAGATGTCGGAGAGCCTAGGCCTTGAGTTCGCTGCCGCCATCTCAAACTCCTCCAGGTCCGAGATGCTCTTCCTCTTGTTTGCTGCTTCATGTCTCGGCCTCTCCTCAGACGCCTCCAGGATGGGGCTCAGCGCCGGCTGCTGCTGCTGCGGTACCATCGTCTGAACTTCAGCCTCCTCCGTCCCAGGATCGTCCTCCGATGCATAGAGTATTGTATGAATAGCAGTGACCTAGCAATACAAGAAGATATTATCATTGATAAGCACACCACTACTCGATTCAGGAGCTGCAAACTGAAATAGTTGTTCAGATGGCTCAACAAATAGTCTTGCTACTTACCGGCACGTGTTTAATCTCTGGGTTCTGACACATGATCTCGATGTCCCTCAGCTTGGAGAAATAGAAATCCCTCTCCTTTTCAAGGCTATCAACCAGGAGCTTTAGTTCAGTGATCTGCAAATAACATCATGTCGTGAGTATATCCAACTTTGCAAACTGAGAAGAAGAATGCTACCATGTTTCACCTGTTCATCATAAGCTGGTCTTCCAGAGTTGGCAGGGGTGGGGGTCTTAGCGCTGCGTTGAGGCGTACTGACCACGGGCCCATTTGCCCGCTTGGTGCCATGTGATGAAGCTTGAGCCCTGTGGCTGGCGGGCTTGGTTGCGGCCTGAGAGGGCACCGATGTCCTTCTGTTGGTTTCTTTTCCACCTTTGCTGTTTTCCCTTCTTTCCAAAGCATTGTAGCTGCGAAAGACATCCAAAGCAGAACAAGAAAATATAAGTATTCAGATAATTCACAGGAATATTGATAATCAGAATACAACTTGCTTTCAATATGTAGGACTAAAGAAAACACAAAAAACTGCTCACATTCAAATTGACCAAAAGGCTATAATGCAAGGGACCAGATCAGTATTTACCTGTTCATGAAGCCGCCATTGACAGAATCGCAATATCTTTTCATCCACTGCATGAACTCCAAATTGTCAAGGGGCCTTTTCTTGATGAGTTTATTCACTTCGATGTGCTGTGGAAATTCGCAAAGGAAGCAACAAAAATAAGTTCTAGCACTAACATTCGCTCCAAGTAGCAGGGAACCTCAATAAGAAAAAGAAAAATTACAGCGAACTAAAACATGCTAACTAAAACATACAACATAATATAACAGGACATGATCTATTATAGTTGAGATAACATAACATAACAGGAAAGGATCTAGAACTGGCAGTGTTGTCACACAGGTTGCAATTCAAGGGGGGGTGAGAGGGAGGAACAAAACCATTTTCTCACCTTGGTGATCTTGAGCTTGTTGAAGACGTCCTGCAGCACCTTGTAGTTCTGAATCATGTCGTACTCCGTCTTGGCGTCGAAGTTGACCTTGTGCATGGGCACCGCCCCCGGATGCGCCGCATCCATCAGTTGGCACGCCACCGCGCCCGACGCCGCCTGCGAGATCACACACCAACCGCCGATTCAAAAACTCTGCCTCGCACCCAAAACAGACAGAGCAACATCCACAGAGGATGTGGTTGCAGCTCAAACACCATCCATCCACAGATCCATCCAAGGAACCTCCGGCAAATCCGCACCGGTGCGAACGAGAACCACCCAGAGATCGGGAACGGCAAAAGGAACCGGACGAGGCGTCGCTTACCTCCTCGACCTTGGAGAGGCCAAGCTGCAGGGTGGTGTTGATCCACGCGAGGATCTCGTTGCGCCCGACGAAGTAGGCGCCGTCCATCATGCCGATGTTGGTCGCCGCCATCGCCGTCCGCCGCCGCTCGCAAGGACAAGGAGAGGGGATGGAGGAGCGCTGCGGTTGCAGGCGGGGAGAACGTGACGGGGATTTTGAGATTTCGAAATGGGCGGCGCCCTGCGGCTCGGGGCGGGGATAAATGGTGGAGAGGGCTCGAGAAGCCTTCCCCGTCGGACGAATCTGCCCCCCGAACGGTCCGGGAGGGGGAGATCTGGACGGTGGATGTGAGCGCTGAGTGCGAATGGACGGCTGGATTCTGTTGACCGTTGGGAGGGAGCGGGGCGCGCGTGTGAGCGGTCATGTAATTCAGCCAAGTGAATATTTCAATTTCAATTTTGTGCGGGCACAGCCGTCAAAAAGGGGGTTGATTTCGCACTGGAGATGTCGCATGTGCTGTTTTTAGCTGGAACCAGTGTGAAGCATTTACGGCTGCTTGGTCACTGATTTTCTGAGAGGAGTTTTTAACCCCTTCAATGCCATGGAATTGTTAGGCCAGTTTTAATGTATAATTTTATTTTACAGTTTTTAAGAGTGTCACATCAGATTTAAACATTTAGATTGATGTATAAAATAGTCTCTCGTAATACATAGTTTTATCTCATGATTTCATATATAAATTATAGTATTAAATTAACATCTATTTGTTACATTGAGATTGGTCAAAATATGTTCGGATAAAACTTTATATTCTCAATGTGAGTTTCAAAGGAGTTTCATACCTATAAAATAGTGTCAAATGAGTTTCATCCCTATGAAACTCATTTACCCAGTTTCATATTAATTGTTACACCACATCATCTCTTTTACTTATGTGGCACCTTATTTAATGTTAATGAAACTTCCATTAAAACTGGCCTTAAATCATTGATGTGCATATGCAAATTTAAGAATACAAAAAAACACCTTGTCCTCAGTAATACAGGCAACAACTTGCCATCAATACACTTTTTTTTACTTGAGAAAACCATCAGCACATTTCATGGCAGTGTTATTATATTAGATCATTTATGTGGCATGCAGATCTCAATAAAATCAGGTACTCACAAGGCCACAATAAAAAAAATAGATGTGTCAAAGTAAGACCATCCCAACAGTATTGTACTAGAAGAGAGGACTTTCTCATATAGGTCTAGAAAATTTTCGAACCCCTCCCCCCCCCCCCCTCCCCCCCCCCCCCCCCCCTCCCCCTCCGATATGATGATTTTTTTTTTGACCTATATGAGAGTTTCATAGTATACCAACCTTTAAATCGGGAGCAAAACCAGGGGTAAAATCGCAAATATAAGGGTAATTTCTAGCTTTATTTTAAAAAATCAGGGATAAAATCACAAAGTTAAAAAAGGAGAGATAAAATCATAATTAGGAGGCAAATTAGAGGTAGAAACACAATATCCCTTAAGAAATAGAGCAAAGAGAGTGGCAAAAAAAGTAGAAAAAGAGGAAGGAAAGTTAGTAACGGGAAGAAGTTGCCTCACTATGAATTTCGGCGACATCTATTTTGTTTAAAATATATCTAATAACAAAACAATTCATAATAAAATAAATAATATTTTTATAATTTTTTTAAATAAAACAAACAGTCAAACATAGTCTCTAAAAGTCAACAAATACTTACATTTTGAAACCGAAGGAGTAGAAAATTTGATGCTAACAAATAAGTCATGTTTAAAATATATTTAATAATAAAACAATTTATAATAAAATAAATAATATTTTTATAAAAAAACAAACAGTCAAACATAGTCTCTAAAATTCAACAAATGTAGGAAGGAAAGTTAGTAACGGGAAGAAGTTGCCTCACTATGAATTTCGGCGACATCTATTTTGTTTAAAATATATCTAATAACAAAACAATTCATAATAAAATAAATAATATTTTTATAATTTTTTTAAATAAAACAAACAGTCAAACATAGTCTCTAAAAGTCAACAAATACTTACATTTTGGAACCGAAGGAGTAGAAAATTTGATACTAACAAATAAGTCATGTTTAAAATATATTTAATAATAAAACAATTTATAATAAAATAAATAATATTTTTATAAAAAAACAAACAATCAAACATAGTCTCTAAAAGTCAACAAACGTTTATATTTTGGAACCGAAGAGTAGAAAATTTGATGCTAAAAAGAAAATAATACACAAAAATAAAAATGATGATCTGCCAAAAAGAACGCATGGGCCTAAGTGGATTTGTGATGCAACGGCCCGAAGAGTAGAAAATTTGATGCTAAAAAGAAAATAATACACAAAAATAAAAATGATGATCTGCCAAAAAGAACGCATGGGCCTAAGTGGATTTGTGATGCAACGGCCCGTTATCCTCCCACCGTTGGAATCAGACAGTAACGCTGCTCTGTGAAACCAGCCTCACGCATTGCCCGCCGCTTTAAGGAGCTGGGACGCAAAGGCTTTCGGCCTTAGTGCCAAACACAGCCTACTACACAACTTGGAACGGGCGGGCCGCAGAATGCAGCACTGATCCAGGCCCAAGCGCCACACGAAGCATCCACCACCACCTTAATACCCCCGCTTGGGTTACAAGCTAGTGCTACTCAGCTCGGCGAGAAAGTGAGGGAGGAGAGAATATTTAAGTTGGTTGGGATCTGTGCTAACTGCCGAGGTGGTGCTTAACACGCCGAACTTCGCTTGTGCGTTCCGGACTTGCGGTTCTGGAGAGCACAGAGCAGTGAGTGGGCTTTGGGCTGTTCTCATTCGCAAGTTGTTGGGCTGGAGATTCAAGACGCCCCTTGCAAATGCAACTGCTCGCTGGCAGTTTCATGGTAAGAACCTTGCTTTTCATAAATCAAATCAACTCGGTACTAGTCGGTACACACTAGTTTCTACTATTAGTAGCGTTCAAAGAGACGTGCCTATAGTTTCAAAAGAGAGAGAGAGACTTGCCTATACTATTATGAGTTTATTATGACTCTGTCTTACTGTGTTTTCACAGTAGATGTTCTCAATATTTTTTTTTCTTGAGGAAACATTCTCAAAATGTGCTTATAGATGAGACGCGTTATTAAAATGTGTTTTGAGCACTCGAAGATTCAAGCGGTGGAACAAGAACAGTGCCGGGCGCGGCGGCGTCACTCCTCTGCGTCCCCATCCGAGCGTCCCTCAGAGTCAGAGGTAAAGCAACCGGCACCAAAGCCGTTGCCTCCTTTCCTTGGGCGACAACAACATGGAGTGGAGAGGTCTGATTTCACTCTGTAGCCGTATGTATCATCGCTTCAGTCACGCTGCCCGAGCGGGACGAGACAGAATAGACCCACTTTTTTTTTTATTAATTCCACCTAGTCGAGACACCAAAACACGGGACGGCAGTTTCAAAAAAAAAAACACGGGACGGCGTCGTGGCTGTGGATGAACAGGCTTGGCAGGTGCGTGCCCGTGGCCGACGCGCGCGGAGCTTTGGAAGTGCCTGCCCTGCGTCGGAGGGTAATGACATGATACGCGGCTCCAGCTGCTTGCGACGTGCACTCGGGACGCGAAAACCTCTCTCTGCTCTCTCTATGCGGTGGCTACGCTGGCGCCGGGACAGGAGCGGCATGGGCGCGACGGCGGTGTTGTTGTTTGCACTGTCGGACGCCTGACCGCTCGGGCTGACGGTGACAAAACGACAACAGAATACTACTCACTAGTCTGCTCCACTGTTTAGTTCGTAACCAGCAGAACCCCTGGGGATCGAGCATCCGGTAGAAGTTAACTATAATTCCGTCCCGGATCGATAATCTCGTCTGATGGTTCAATGGACCTCGGCCACGAAGATGTTGAAGCATCCAAAGAGCATGGCTCCCGGAACGCAACTACGCATGATTGCCCATCATCATATCCACGAATGCTTTCCCTCCCTTGTCTACCACTAGTAGGCCCCTAGCAGTTGGTGGAACGAATGAAGAATGGTCATCACCCATCAGCGGCACGACGAGGAATCCAGCTCACGTTTCTGCGCGCCTGCTGCCGCAACGTGACAACCCGCACCTACCACCACCGTTTCTCCGTCACCTGTTGTGTTTGTCGTACCACCGTTTCCAGTGCGTATCAGGAAGGAATCTGTTGGTCCGTCGTCCATATCCATATCTCGTGAGGGAGAGAGAGAGGCCTTCATCAGATTCCTTCCTGATACGCACTGGAAACACTAGCTGTGCTAGTATCATGGCAAGGGACTGCCGCGTTCCATGTGGAGGGAGCAGCCACCGCCGCTGTCACTGAGAATCACCGGTCACTGGATCGGCATTCGGCAGTGTCTGTCCGTTTCCATCCTAGAGCTAGACACTAGAGAGCCTCTCGGCCGGGACCCCGGGAGACCGGAGACCACCACGTCCACGTGATCCAGTGTGACTGAACGAAGAAATGTCATAGATAGCAATGCGTATACCGCTGCCGAGAGCCAACTGTGCGTTGTTTTGGCTAATAGTACTAATAACAAGAAGAAATGTTGGGCAACCTCTTTCATTCGTTGGTGGTAAACCAGGACCAGCGAGCTACAAGATCCCGTTGCTGCGATCCCATCGTCGACGCTTGACGGCGCCATTTTTTCAGTTCTAAGCAGTTAAACTTGCTTTCTTTGTCCATGTCACGAGAAGATTCGACAGCTAATACAAGCAAGATCGTCCCGGAGGAGATCGGACAAACCATCGTGACTAGCTAGGCGGCTATCAGAGAAAAGACCTCCCGGTACTTTGACTTGTGGAAAGCAACTTTTTATTCGCTGTGATGAGGTGCATAAAACCAAGTATACCAGGACAAAAACCCAATGCAAGACTTAAACACCACCGTCTAGCTCATCCGTCGCGTGCGTTGCTGCCCGCACAAGACTTGCACACGCCCCTTCCTTGAGTTCGATCGAGTGGCCCACCGTCGAGTGTTACGTTGTTGATGGAACGGACAATGCTGCGGTAGAAGTAGTAAATGGTTACTCCATCGGAGGCGTGGGAAGCGAGATTGAGACGTTACTGGTAGCAGCACGCTACATACTGTACTGCATCGCTAATCTGTCGTCACCCAATTGATTACTCTACCTACAATTATAATCCGTCTCATTGACCGTCCACCAAAGTGCGATAAAACACCTGCCTACCGTGCACTGTGATCCGATCTGGAGCCTAGACAACAAGCAGGTTGGTTCAAACACGCACCAGCGTTCATGTCTAGCTGCCGCGCGCCATCCACATGGACCACGCAAAGACGGCCATTTCTGGTGAGCCAACGCATTCAGTGATGATGGGCACGGTCGATGCATGAAACCACTCCTTATAACCGCAGAAACAAAAACATAGCAACTGCATTCACTCGATCGCTCATCAGGTGCGGATGATCGATGATATATATGTCCTGCACACACAGTACTGTACCATGGCTGCCTCATCGTGGCATCCTCATATATGTAGGAGGTGTTCGTTTCCCCTGCTAAAGTGCTAAAAGGTAATTTTAGTGTTAAATTTAGTACTAGTCTACCGAATATGTATGCTAAAATTTAGTACAAAGTGCTAAAAGATGGGTAAAACTTTAGCATCAAACTTGATCCTAAAGTGTGCTAAAAATGAGAAAAAAATCTGGACACTACTTATCCCTTGCTTTTTCTCTCTCACCCTTGCTAAAAGTGCATGACTGAAATAATTATATAATAATTAGGGGTAAAAGGATCATTATTTAGGAGGTGTGCTAAACTTTAGCACTAGAAACGAACATCCAAGTGCTAAAGTTTAGGTGCTAAAGTTTAGCATATGCTAAATTTTAGCTGCTAAACTTTAGCACCCTAAGGGTGTCCGTACTCATCATACTCTAAATTTATTCTCTAAAACGAATATTCCGTCCTAGTCAGTAAGATTCTCTCCTCTATATCCAATTTTGCTGCACCCGTTCATACTCTATATCAATTAACACAATATTTTATTCAACACTCTCTAACTACCATCTCATTTCATCTCTCTTTCTATTTCTTTTTTACTTCTTCCCCTTTTACAATAGTTTATGAATCTAATTTTTAATTAAATAATAATATCTTTCTTTTTCTCTCTTTTCTTTTTTCTTCCTTTTTCTTTTTTTTTCTTTCCCTTTTTCTTCCTTATCCCTTCCTTCTCCCCTGCTTCTTCTCTCCTCATCGCAAACGCCGCCCGCCACTCTCCTCCACGCACGTCGACGCCCGCCGCCAGCCTCCCCCTGCGTGCGCCGCTGGCCGCCGCCTCCCCCGCGCGCTGACGCCCGCCGCCTCCTCCTCTCCCCTCCTCCAGTCCTCCTTTCTCTTCCTCTAGGGCGCCCGCTCCACGTCGGCCCGCCCACGCCTCCCTCTCCTCCGGCCCCATCCGCGCGACGCCGGCAGCCCCTGCTCCTCCCCCGCGCGTGGTGGTGCCGCCGCCGGTCCTCCTCCTGCTCCTCCGCCGCCGCCGGTGCCAGCGCCTCCGCCTCGACCAGCACCTGCTCGCTCCTCGATCCGTCACGCGCGCGGGTGGTGGCCTCCGCGCGCCGCCTCCATCCTTGCCGCCCTCTTCCCCACCACCGCATGCTGTCTGTCGACCTCCTCCGCGCGCCGCCTCCATCCTCGCCTCCGTGCTGCTCGCCGGCGCAGATGCGTCCCTTTCCTCATCCGCTTGTAGCCGGTGGCGGGTTGTTGGCTCGCGCGCTGGTGCGTGGGCCCCATGCCTATAACGGAGACACGCTATCACGCTATATTTGGAGGAAACGGAGACGAACGGTATAATAGCGTATATTTTATCGTCTTCCGGTGCAGCTTTGCATCCGCTATTTTACTCCTGTAGAGCACTTTACAGCATCCCTGTGCAGGCAGCCTAAAGAAACGAACACCTCCGTAGCTCCTCTCCAGTGTTCGATCGTACGCGCGCGTCGGTCGTCGATGTGGGTGCCAACCACAGCCCCCACGGTCCACGGCCGGTCACGCCTGTCGCGTTCCATGTGAGCGGCGAGCCAGCTGCATGCCAACGCTTTGGGAGGCCGGCCGGACGGGGAGACTAGACCATGCATGTGGGCCACCACCTTCTCACATCTTTTTACGGCGTGCGGCCAACCTCATTGACCGAGCAACGACGTGCTGCTGCTAGTATACAGAAGTGTGGGCGTGTGGCACATCGGCACTGCATGTACACAGGGAGGCCACACGCGTACAGTGCAACAGCACCGGTGTGTGCCTTACTATTAAAAAGGTCTGGACGTGTGATCTCATCTCTCAAAATTCGCAGCCTGTTTTTTGTTCATGCGATCTAGACATCTACTAGTACGTAATTACAATCGGTTATTAAGACCGTTCCTCCATTATGTAACTACTAGTAGGTCTCAGTCACCTACAATCATACCACCGGTCGCGCTTTAGCCACAAACCTGAGCTAAAAAGTATGTTTGGTTTGGCTGTGGCTGTAAAAAAAACTGTTGTGGGTTATGGGCTGTGAAAAAAGCTGCTGTAAAATATGAGCTGTAAAATAATGTATTATTTATTCAAATTTATATGTAATTTAAAAGCTTAATCTTAATTTATTTAAAATTTTCATTCTACTACATATTTTCTAAACTTAAAAAGTTTTTAAAAATTTTAAAGTTTTTTAAAAATGTAAAAACTTTTTCGAAAAGTTAAAAAATTTCTTTAAAAGTTATTTCAACTTTCAAAATGTTTTTACAAATTTAAATATATTTTATTTAAAAAACAATTGAAAAAGTTTTTAAATATATATATATATATTAATTTATTATTTATAATATATAATATATTTATTATTTATAATATATATGAATATTAGAAATAATACATATATATATATATTATATCTATATAAATATTATATATATATTTGATATAATATAATGTATATATAATATTTATAATATAAATATATATATATATAATGTGTGTGAATATATATTTCTATGTGTGTATATATATATGTATGGGAGTAATTTCTTTACACTTGTGGAAGCCAAAGCCACAAAAAGCATCTCCTAACCTACTTTTAGAAATGAACTAGCCAAAAGCTGCTTTTGGCTTTGGCTTTTTCTAACAGCCAACCCCTTTGATTGACTTTTTGATCTTTCTGAAAAGCAAAAGTCAGAAAAAGCCCAACCAAACACACCCAAAGTTAGCTCGTGGTTGGTTTGTAGAATTTGATAGTAGATCATCTCATGCTTTCGTAGTCCATTGGCAGTAGGCTATACTATGAATAAACAATCAAAGCAAGGACATCATCAGTAGTAGCCTATGAAAGATATATCAAAGATTTTTTCTTTCTTTAGGGGGGGATGAAAAATATCAAAATCTTTAGCAACAAAAATTTTATCAAAGTTCTTGACCTGGTAAAAAACTACAGATCATGATAACCTTATACGGCCAAAATCGTCGGGGCCAGATGCTTCGAAACGAAGGCTGTCGTGGGGCGTGGTCAGGTCGAGTTGCACAGAATTCAATTCTCTGCAGTTTGGAAGTCAAAAAAAAAAAAAACAGACAAGCGAGACCTAGCGTCCCCGCCGCCAGAGGCCCCCATCTGCCGCCACCGTTTGGTCCCCCTCCTCCTTCTCCTCCGGTATCCACACCAGTGGCAAGGAGTAGCGGGGATCCACCCTTTTTTTTAGTCTAGTTATTTTTTTTAGTTTGAGTCCTAGGTTAGGGTTGAGATTTTCTCTATGTCGAGTTATTCGGCATTGAGAATTTGTTTCCTCCTTTTTCTCACCGGTCACGTCGAGAATAAAGGGTAGATTTGGTCTCTCTATGACGGCATCAAGGAAGATGATGGCGACGGCGACGTCGTCAACAACTTTCGTGTCTTGGCGGCATGGAGTTTTAGGTTTTCGGACGGCGACATTAAGGCGGAGATGATGTTGTTGGTGTGGAATAAAATTCTTCGGTTCCTTCTCCGTTTTGTCGTGGTTAGTTCTAACCACGATGAAGGGCTTGTGAGATCATGATCAATATTTTTTCTTCTTCTTCAGTAGTAGAAGAAAGAAGGAAGACACATAAAAAAAGAGAATTATACTCAATTCTACCTAAAGGAATGTTGGCTGCCATTTCATGGGCACCTGTTCTCAGTCTGTTTGCTGAGTGTTTACCTGTGTAGTCATCTATTTGAATCTTTATACAGGTTTTGGATTGAGTTTTGGAGCTATATACTGAATGCAATTAGTTGTAATATTTATGTATTTTAGAGTGCTTGTAATATGAAGATGTACTCAGTTATTATTTAATATAATCCTTCTTTTATCTAAAAAAACAGCAGCTAAACTTGCTCGTAGAAACACAGAAAATAATAGACTGAAATAATCATGGGAAAAAAGCACAACTAAAATAATCGGACGTCGCCGTCAGCCAGCCAGAAACAGCAGAGGGATTTTCGCAATAATGAAAAAGAGAGATAGACAGGAATCTCTGATTTTTTTTGTACATATATCTTTTTTTTTTCGTAATGTGTATAACGACAAGGCTCCTCCTGCCACATGTGACACGTCCGCGCCTACACAACCTGTCGTTCCTTCGTACGGAGTAGTACCTCGCTGTCAAGACGCACACCAATGCTAGTACCATGTCATGAGCAACACAGAGGCTTGCAGTAATAACAGAGACAAACGACGAGAGAGGACACACACAAGCTAAGCACAGTGCGAACGGGTCTCCATATCACAGTGCGACCGTACATATTATACAGAGAAGAGAAGAGAGGAATATCACATATCACGGCCGTACATATACATCCGAAGACGCTGTGGCGTCGTCGTCGCGGAAGGAAGCGAATGGGAATCGACGGCAAGCAGGCGCCGCCGTACGCGCAGGACGACCAGGTGGAGCCTGCCGTGGCCGCACGCGCCAACGAACATGCCACGGCCTGGCGGACAGCGACGGACGCGCGGGGAACGAGATGGGCTTTTTCTCTCTCTCTCTTCTTTTGTCACGGCGCGCAGGCGCGGGCGGTCGTCGTCCCGGCGCGACACAAGGATTCGGGTGGCGACCGGTCCGGCCGTCATGGCATTATTAGGCACACGACGGCTGTCATGGTGTTCTTTTTTTGTCGCCGCTGCCGATCTTTTCTTTTCTTTTTGTCCCGGATAACCATCATTCGATACAGCGGCGCCCGTACGGCACGTTGCTGTGAATGTCAGTGAGTGAGTTTGGATAACTGTTCAGCTTCAGCAGCTGCCTTTTAGCTTGACTGCTGTTGGTTTCGTGTGTTGAGTGATCATTGGATTCATATGCCACGGTTGACGGTTTGGTTTTGGATGAGGGTTTACAAATTGCAGCCTTTTGCATCAGACATCAGCTGATACCCGAAAATCAAGACGGAGAGAAGCCGCATATCCCCAGATGTCGAAGATGATGCGGAGGCACGAGAGAGAAGGTACGCAGGGGCCCACGCGCGCGCGCGGCCAGAGATGACAAAGGAGAAGCTGGCGCACCACGTGGTGGGGGACGGGTCCACGTCGCCTCCCCCGCTTCGGCTCGACCGCAACAAGCCCAGCCGCCCCAGCTCCAATCGGCTTAAGCTCCTCGGCTCTACCCAAAAGCCAGGCTACAGCGGAAAACAAAAAAGAAAACGTAACGTATTTTGTGTTTCATCCTGTCACTCGCGCTGCATATCTCTGGCAAGTTTCCGGTGATCGCTGTCGTCGCCACTACTACCAGTGACACCGAAAACTAAAAGCGACCTCGTCAAAAAAAAAAAAAAAAAGCGCAAGATGGGCACGTGTTGTTCGTGGGTTAATTGCCCATGATCCATCTCCGTCATCCATGACTACGCGGCACGGACGACGGAGTGAACAAGTTTGATTAGTGCGAGATTTTAGACCCGTCGACAAGCCAGCAGATCACCAGGCGCCCGTCTTTATCCACGCAAGGCACGTATAACAATAATAAAAAAGGACAAATTAAGTAAGTAGATTATGCTGGAATTATATCATGTGGTCATTAGCACGACTGACCTTCGATGATTTTCTATACTGCTCTGCATCTTTTCCGTTCGAGACAAATTCTCCCTCCGTCGCTTCCCTGGTGTCCTGCCAAGGTACTGTTTGGTACAACCACCCGTGCTGACGCCCATTAAATCTCAATAGAGATGCATTCCTTTTCGATGCAAGCAAACGATGAATTGATGCACGCTTTCGCGCCGTATCTAGCTAAAATGGAGTGGCGGCAAGGGAACATTCTAGAACACGTGATGGGGTCTATAGGTATTGGTGGAGCCGGTAAAAATATCACTGTAAAGGAATTGTTACAACTGATCCCTTGACAGTACTACAGTTTTTTTTAGGATATGGTCAAACGACAAACTAGCTAGGACCATCACGTCTAGCAGCATGCCAAGCTCCTACGAAGGCACGAAGCCATGGCGATCGTTGTCACCGATGACCAAGTTACAGGAAGATTGATAGGGTTAAAGCTGATAGCGAAAGATTGACAGGAAGTTCCGCTAATCCACTGCCACACTGGCCGGAAGGTAGAGAGGTTAGTAAAAAGCAACACGTTACAAGTGCTCAGGTTTTGCTGTATTGGATAGATGGGGCAACGGTCAAAAGAATTTCCAAAGTACTCTGGCTGTGTGGAATCTCGCATGAGCATGAAGCATGATGTCGATTTCGAACCCGTTGCATTCTGTTGTTCCGGCGGCTGCCTGCCATAGTAGACCAGCACCGGAGAATCGGTTGCAAATCGCCCCTGACGTAAGTTTATTTTTGTTAAGTAGGGAGGATGAACGATTCTGAAAAGTGGATTCCACATGCATCGTGCCGCCTCCCCCTTACCTGTAGTGTTTGTCCGTTTCCCTTCCAACATCTCTTGGTCAAACCAGAAAGTTTTGCACTGCTAATATATTTTTTTGACTCGACGTCTCGATCTATGCTGCTCTGTATCCACCCGCCAACATTAATATAACACATTTGATCTAGATCTCGTATGATAGTTGATATAAAAAGTGCCATTTGGAATGATCAATACAATATTTTAATAAACCTTGGCATTACTATTTTATAAGGTGGGTATTATTTTTTTGAAGAAAGGTAAATATTGCTCAGAGACATGTTCTTGTTAGGTTGGATTGGATTTTACATGTGAACTTTCAAATCTAGCATACACATTAATGTTGTTTGAATGGTACACTGCTCTTTTATTAAGAGTCAAGTGTGCAGATGGTTCTTAACTTATTCGGAGTCTAATATAAGTTTTCAAACTATTAATTTGCACATCTTGTTTTCTAAATTTGCTAAGTGATTTACTCGAGGTATAAATTCACTTTAAGTCGCATTGATCTAAATGTTTAATGTTTTCATCATGGTTATTGTCACTCAAATGTACGAACTTATCAATTGTTTATTACACTAAAAATGGAAAATCATGTCGAAACATGACAACGCGGACTTGTTTCAAAAGTATTAAAAACTCATTTAATTTTCTTTTTCTGTTTTGAGTGGACCAAATAGTAATACATGTGATGCGTTTGTTAAAATGGATGATATGGACGTCACAAATATATTATTAAGATGAATCAATATTAATTAGAAATTTGAACCAAGCATAAATATTTTACAAGTTTAGATACTTAAGAGATGGTATTTCTGAACAAGTTTGATGATCAACACTGTACTTTACTTTTTTTGTTATTAAAAATCCAAGAACAATTGCACCCACTTAGATTGCATGATTGATTCATTTCGTCATATCAGGCTGCTGAAATTTCTTTTAACCATGTCGAATGCCCACTTTCAAAACGAACTGAGGTGCATCTATAGATGATTAGAACATTTTTCTAACACTAGTGCAGTTTCTTTTTTCTTGAGCGGACGAGGAAACCATTTGGGGCTTACTCTAGTGCATCAGGGAGTAATAGCAAATAATTCACTGTCAAATTTCTACTGCAGTTCTTTTTAACGGAGTAGTAAATAATTCTACTGTGACATAAGCAAGGACGACAAGGCCACTTGGATAAACATACACCTTCCAGCAAGCAGCTCAAGCCAACTCAGCTCGGCTCGCTTCAACTGTAAGCCGAATAAAAAAGGCAGTACCCTCCGCGTAAACCACGGCGGGGGTTTAACCAGCTCACTTAAACGCAGACCCTGCCCGCGGGCCTACCGAATAGTGACCCCACATGTCATTGTTATACGAACAGCCAAACCGCGTCGCTAACCCCTTTCCCACCCAAACGCCTATATAAACCGCCCTCGCCTCCCACAGCCACGGTTAATCCCCTCCTCGTCTTCCTCCCAAACACCGCTCGCGCGACACCGCCCTTCCCCCACCAAGGAAACGCCTCCCGGTTCCTCGCCGCCCTCCCTCCCTCCCCGAAATCTTCGCGTGGGGTTTCGATCTCGAAACCGACCAGGGTCCGCCCGCGAGTGCATGGCAGTGAGCCTCCTGGCCAATGAGGTGTCGGACCTGTGCATCGGCAAGCCGGCCGTGAGGTCGCTCCCGCTCTCCGCCGCCGCCGGCGACCTCGCGGCCGCGCTACGGAGGGTGGCCCGCTCGGGATCCGCAGCCTGCGTCGCGGTCACCGGGCTGGCGCGCGCCGTCGTCGGCAGGGTCGGGCTCGCGGACGTGCTCTGCCTCCTCTGCGATAAGCCCGAGGCGCCCGCGGACGCGCTCGCCAAGCCGGTCTCCGCGCTCCTGCCCAAGGACGGCGCCGGCGAGGTCCGCCGCATCGACCCCCGCGCGAGGTAAGCGCTCGCCCCCGCATGTGCGGTTTGATTGTTAGATTTAATTTTCCCCGGAAACGACGCGTTTCGCTGGGACTCTTTTAGGATTGGGACTTCTGCTAAAAGCTGTTGCGAACATACATGATTTTGGTCAAAATAATTATTAAGACTTGTTAAAAAAATCTTTAGAGATATGTTGACACAACATTATACTGAATGCGGTCGGTCCAGTCCACGAGAAAAAAATTCATGTTACTGCGTAGTGACAGCACAGAATCGGTTTATCCTCTCATAGTTACTTGGAACGTTTCGTTTCTGCTTGGAATATGCGAAGCCGTTTGAACAAGTGGGCTGTCATGTGGCAAAGAAATAGCCGCATTCGAGGTCAACAAATCGTCCGACTCAGCAGGAACTAAAATTTGTGGTGCTGTTGGGTGTGGGACTCCATATTCCCCACAGATCGCGACATGCAAACCTGCCCCTTCGCCAGGTTGTAGATAGGATCACCTTTTCCAGCTCACAATTCAGGAGATTTCCCCCATGCACCTGTAGTTCGGAAATTGCGGCATTCGATCGAATCTTGGAATGAAAGTAGGATCTTGGCATATGGGTACAAAGAAATGTGCATTTTCGATCGAATCTTTCTCGAAAAGCGGTTGTCTCTTTGGGATCTTGTCTCTGCCGCGCGAGTTTCGTTTTCTTAAATTCCTTATGTTCGTCTTCGCCTGATCGATGTTGTCTTTTCTTGCAGCGTTTTGGAAGCGCTCGATGCGATCCTGAGCGGCGCGCAGGTGCTAGCCGTCCCGCTCCGCCCTGGTGGCCGCAAGAAGCAGCTCGGCGGCGCCGGCAGCGCGGGCGACTTCTGCTGGCTCACGCAGGAAGACCTCGTGCGCTACTTCCTCAACTCCATCGGCCTCTTCTACCATGTCGCCGCCCGCTCCGTGTCCTCCCTCGGTCTCGTGCGCACCGACTACCTCTCGGTGCGCCCACACGAGTCCGCCCTATCAGCCGTGCCCCTCATCCGCCTCGCCGTGGCCAGCGAGGCCGCGGTCGCCGTGGTCACTGAGGACGGCCACCTCGTCGGCGAGGTCTCCCCGGTGCTCCTTGCGGCATGCGATGAGACAGCCGCCGCGGCCGTCGCCACTCTCTCGGTGGCCGATCTCATGGCCTACATCGACTACTTCGGCGCTCCGCCGGAGCACGTCCTGCGCGCGATCAAGACCGGGCTCAAGGACAAGGGCCTCCACGCTATGCTTGAACTGATGGAGGACGAGACGCTGTCCTCGTTCGCCCTCTCGTCCGCCTCCTCGTCCTCTGACGACGAGGCTGGCCGGACGAAGCTGAGGCGCCCATCGTCGGGTAGCTACGGGCGCCGGTCAGCCGAGGAGCCGGTGGTGTGCAGCCCCGCGAGCTCGCTGGTGGCGGTCATGGTGCAGGCGCTCGCGCACCGCGTCAACTACTTGTGGGTGCTCGACGAGGACGATGACTGCCGCCTCGCTGGCATCGTCACGTTCGCCGACGTGCTCAGGGTGTTCCGCGAGCAGCTGCAGTGAGCTGTGCGAACGGCTCAGAGAGTTTTGCAGTGATATGAAGAGGACTCGCAGTTCCTCGTTTGCATCGTGTCGAATGTAATGTGATGAACACGTACTGTTGTCATGTATCCACCGCCTTTGCTTTCTGAAACATTTTTCAAGTTTTGAGATCCCAGAGTATGTATGCATGTTTGCTTGGTGCCGATGAACAGCCTGAACCTTCTTCTGGTTTTCAATCGAGTTAATCCATAATCAATCTTTGTGCCTTGATAACGTAGTATATTGTGCTTCAGTTCATTTTGACTCCTGATGGTCGCTGAGAGTCATTCTTAACCTGTTCTATGGGGAATTATTCTGTTACTTTAACATGGTAACCTGGTAATTTTCTGAATCATGGATAGGTAGTCAAGCCAGAGCAGAGCTGCATGAGTACATGTTACCTGCGTGCAAGATACAACAGAACTCGGGTGAAGAGTTGAGAACTTGACATTACTGATACTGTGATGCAGAGTCAATGGGGGTAGTCTGTGTGCGCAAGGTTTACTCTTGTGGTTTAAACGTGAGTAAATTATCCAATTACTACATCTGAACCTTGAGCGATCATGACAATGTGAGGCACAATATATCCGTGTAGTGATTGTTTTTTTCCTTTTAAATACTAGTAGAAGCGATTCACAGAACTATTGTATGGCTGCTTGAAATTACAACTGCTTCACGCTGTTTGAGTTACATTTCCCTCCCTTAATCCCTTATGCTACTACTACTACCCAACCAGCCAACCAGGTCATCGTGATGGCAAAGGCAAACGAGAGACATCATGGAGGCGGAGGCAGACCCAGCCAGCATCGGGGCCATACGATTTTTTTTAGTCAACGTGCTGGCATTTTAACTTATTCCTATGATTAGACTATGATCCTAATAACGTTACTTTATTATTATGCAAATAAGTTTGGTAGGAGCATACCCGTGTCTGAAACAACTAAAAAATCACTTACTTTCTCTTGTGATTGCCAACCATCCAAATGCAATTCTGCGCATGCTTGAAATTATCGTGTACTCGTATTTCATATTGCGAGTTTTTCTTTTTTTGGAAACTTCCACTGCGAGTTCTGAAGTTCTGAACCGGCATACCCTGTGGCCAATATGGCTTGAAATGACTCCCGTTTCTTAGGCTGTCTCCAACGAGTGGAGCATTTGGTGACCCATACTTAAAATAGGCTGCAAAACACACAAAAGTGGTCTCCAACGGGTGCTCCAAACGCTTGGGAGACCTATTCTGGGCTGCGTCGACTCGAAGACCCACATTTGGAGCACGCCCCGCACGACCCAAACGCTTGGGAGCAGTGGCCCGCACACGAGCAAAAAGAAAGAGGACGAGCAAGAGAGCAGCGGCGAGCGTTGGCGGCGACCGCGGCGAGCATTGGCGGCGACAGCGGCGAGCGACGGCCACAGCGACGGGAGAACCGAAGGTATGTGCCGCTGGAGTCCCCATTTCCTGTTCTGCTTCTTTGAAGGGAGCCATCAGGCACTTGCTGCCTTGGGTCATGGGGAGGACGATGAGAGGCGAGCTGAGCTGAGAGCGCTTGATCCGTCGTTGGTGCCCATCCTGTACCGATTGAGCTGAGCTGAGAGCGCTGGGAGTCATCTGCTTTTTCTTTGGATCTTGCCTTGCTTTCAGGACGTGAACAAAATTGTAGATCTAACGTTGGAATTTGTGAATCATTGACAATGTGAATGAGATGAGAATCTGATTGAGAGTGAGAGGCAAGGCGTAGAGAAATGTGTGATTGAGAGCAGGAACTACTTGCTTCGGTTTTGTTTTCCTGAAAGTATACAGTATAGCGAAGAGTCTGTTTCCCCATTGGCTTAATGCTTGTTTGCCTGATAAATCTGAAGCAATACGTGGTTGGTCCTGGTGACCATGACCAGTGTTAACATTTCGATTTTTGACCTCTGATTGTGAGGTTCTGGAGATGTCTTGCAGACTGTCAACTAGTATTGTATAAAGGATTGTTGATTTGAAATTTATTTATTGTGTATACAGGATGGAACATGGTGAAACTGGAGAGGGAGATGGTCCACAGGATTTCTTTTTTGGTGCTTCCATTGAAGATATAGATAATGCTACTGCATCTCAGGTTTGATGGTGTTTTTTTTGTTCTTCCATTGACGATATAGATAATGCTAGAAACTCATGTTGTTGGTTGTGCAGTACGGCATGCTTGGAGGGAGTGCCTCAACTGGATCCCAAGATTACCATTTGACGCCTCTCCAATCAGTACTGCCATCATCTATCTCCGGAAAGAAACAAGCTCGGGAGAGAAGAGTTTCTCACAGAGGAGGTGCATTCAAAAAGGAAGAGGATGACACCCTTTGCTCAGCCTTCCTTAATGTTGGTAAGGATCCTATCATAGGTATTAATCAGTCCACGAATGGTTACTACAAGAGAATAAAGGCACAGGAGGTGTAAAAGTAAGCAAAAGGCAATCGATTGTAACCTGCAGAGACGAAGCAAAAGGCACAGGAGGGGCAAAAGGCAATCCATTGGAACAGACAATAAAACGAACCACAGATGGCACAGGTGGTGTCGAATGGGCGGAGCAGGCACCGTCGGTGTCGACAAGGCGGAGGAGGCGCCGTCGCCAGGCACCGTCCGCCAGGCAAAGCCGTCGAACAGGCGGAGCCGTCTGCAGCGGTTAAAAAAAGTAGGAACCAAAGTTCAGCTCTCTCGCCCTTTCTTCCCGCGCCGCACTGGTAATAAAAACGGTTGGCAGGACCCAGTTTACGACTGCCCGTTGGAGATCCTTGCTTTTGGGTCTCGTAACTTTAACTGCACCAGCACCCATTTGACCTTTTGGCTATCCAGTTTAGGTCGGCACCGTTGGAGACAGTCTTAGTGCTCCTTCTTGGAGCAGGATGCAACAACTGTGCCGTAGCCTTGTAGCCGGCAAGCCGCAGCTGTTCCCAGCGGCGGTAATGCCACCCTAATCCAGTAATCTGATCTCTGCGAGCGCGAATAGCAGCTCCCACTGTCCCAGCCTCTCAGATGCAGGGGCTCTTTCCTCTCCTCCCTTGGCACGTGTTGTAGCTCGCCACCATGGCGCCAGTGCCATTGTCTCGCGGACTCTCCTCCGCCACGACCACGAAGGACATGTCGCGCCCAAGACGCCGCTCATGCTCGGAGCTAGAGCAGATCATCAGAGATCGGTACAGCTCTGGAAGCCTCGGCCGTGAAGACGCACTTCACCTGTTCGACGAATTGCTCCCTCAGGCAAGGCGTACCTCGGTGTACGCCTTCAACCGTCTCCTCTCTGTCGTCACGTGCGCCTCAAATTCATCTCCGTGCGTGTTGATGCTACGCTTGCTGTGTCCCTAATCAACCGCATGGTCCGAACGGGCACCAAGGTGGCACCTAACATTTGCACCATTAACATTCTCATCCGCTGCTTTTGCCAAGTGGATTGTTTGGTCATCTATTCAATTGCAGATTGTCTGATCTGCAGTGTTGATGCTTATTTGTGTTCATATTGTTGCTGTTGGTGCAGGTGTTTGAGTGATCTGCAGATTGCCCATCATGCCTTGAAGGCTGGTACCTGTTTCTGGGTTTAGAAGTAGATATGGAACTCATAGATCAGCAAGTTCTTCAGAAATGATGCAATGTCATATCCAAGGAGCACTTACCTTGAAAGGATGCAGGTATGGAGCTTACCAGGGGTCAATCTTTCTTCAGCTTACCATTAAAAAATTATAGATTACTAATTGATTGTGGGTTCTGTTTTGTTATAGCTTAAAAATGGTCTTAGAGAACCAACATCTGAGTATAGGTAGGATTAACAGTTGGGGAAGTTCTCCAAGCTTTTGTTTTGCCTACTCGCACTCTAAATCAAAATCTCAATGCATATTTGAGAATTCATTCCGACGCAATAGTTTTGTGGTCTCGAATTAGAAGTGGGATAGCTTTTGTACGAATGTGAAAGCATAAGCCCATATATTAGATTAATTTTGCTACTTATCCATCCTTTTCAGTTTTGTTGCATGCTCAGTCATTCATCATTTATGACAGGAAAAAAATGCATTTTGAAAAGGTACAAAATATAAACTATTTTGATAATGACAAAAAGTCATGTTTTTGGAGCAAATATGTATCTTCATTGTGATCCCCTAACAAAACTCACCCATTGGTATTTTGTTACTATGCAACTTTATCATGTTTTTATTTGCCTAGAACAAAATAAGGGCATTGCATCAACTCTTCTGTGACGGTCAGAAACATTTTGCATCAAAATGCCATTCAAGTATCAGTGACACTACAAGAGTTGGTATTTCATTAACCTTTGTCTGTAATGTTCGAGGAAAAAAAAACTTTGTCCGTAAGATTGAATATATTTTTTTTCTTGCTTCTGTATCCATATTGTATTCTGCTGTGTACTCTCTTGTTTACTTATTTTTTGTCCTGTTGTTTTTACAGGTCTACATGGTTGTGTTTAGTCCACATTATGTTGATGGCTGGACTGTGAATTCCCTTTTGTACATGGAGGTGTTATCCAAGAATTTCAGGAATCATGTATCATCCTTATATTATCCAATATCGGTATTGGAGTATGGTGCTCTTAGCAGGGTGTAGCTGAGCAGAAACTGAGGGTACATATGGGTTCCTTTTGTGTTTCAGAGAGCCTTGCACTCTTAAACCTACATTCTATCAGGTAAAGAGATGGTATCACTACGCCATTTCAGTTGGAATTAACTTTGTTGAATATTCTGTTGTGTGCCATTTTGGTTCTTAAATTAGACAGTGACAAGATCTTAAATTGTTTAGGTGACTTAACCACATGTCTAGGGAAAACATAAAAGTTACAGAAGGGAAAAAGTAAAGTGTTTTACGCACGTGTTGTACAAGAGTTTTGTGGGGTTTACTAAAAAAAGAATAAGAAAGAGGCTCGGGGGTGACCGGGTGAGACTTTAATGATGTGGCGACAATTGCAATAGCCTTGCAAATATGTAGTTTAATCAATCAAAACATGACAGAGGTGTTTGCCTTACAAGTATTATCAATTTCTAAGTTAGATCATTGTACAAAGCCTTGATGATGAAATAAGTATTATCAATTTCTAAGTTAGTTCATATGGGAGACAGTAATAAACTGTTTCATGGTATTATTGAACTTATCTTCATGGCTTGCGTGTTTTCACCTAAAGTAAAATCTAATACCTTTAATTTCATATTCAGAATATTCATTTCATCAAGTTGATTATCTCTGACGTACTGAATTGTTCATCCTATCTAATTCTGGCAATGGTAGATCTGTGAACTCCTGATTTAGTAAGCATTTTCTGATATGCATCAATTATTGCTTTTTATTAAAGTGGAGGGGGCAAATCTCCCTGTGACATCATAAAAGTAAAGGAGAAGAGTACAAAAGCAGGAAAACCAAACTAAAAAGGGGAAAAGAGAAAATTGTTTTTTTTTCTCGAATACGCAGGAGAGCTGCGTATCTTTGTATTAAGAGAGATAAAAACGGCCCCTTACAAAATACACCACCTCACTCCGAGCCGAGCTGTGAGGGGTGTTGAAATACATAAGATTGTTTGTGACTGAAAAGAAACTACTAAAAAGGGGTGAGGCCTGACCAAACAAAGCACAAACCATAGGACTAAAACAGTAGTTTTAACCTATCTTCTCCACTTGACCATGCTCCAGACCACTTAAACTACTCAATCCTTTAGCTCCTGCCAAGCACCACAAGTGGCGTATATCTGTGATCATGCCAAGGAGAGCAGATAGGCTTGGTCTGGCGCCTTCAAACACACAAGAATTTCTGTGTTTCCACACCGACCAAGAAGTTAGGATGATCAGGGTGTTAATACCCTTCCTCTTGCCCTTGTGAACTTGCTTGATGGCCTTTCTCCACCATTCCGCAAAGGAGGTGTTGCGCCGTCATGGGACGAGGTTCTGCAACTCCAAGGGAGCAAAAACTTCATGCCACACTTGATGAGCAAAGACATAGGAGGTCAACAAGTGTTGAATGTCTTCATTTTCTTGATCACAAAGCGGGCACTTAGTGGGATGGAGGAGGCCTCTCTTGACGAGGCGATCCGTTGTCCAACATCTGTTCCATATGGCGAGCCTGATAAACACTTTGCATTTTGGTGGTGCCCAAAACTTCCACAAACGCCTCCATGGTTCAAAAGTGATGGCCCCTTGGTGAAAGCCTCTATATGCTGATTTAAACGTGTAGACACCTGACCCATCGAGGCGCCACAAATGAACGTCATCTTCTTGGGATAGAGCGACCTCATGTACTACATCCCAAAGCTGAAAGTACTCAAAGAGCCCGATTAGCGACAACCCCCCCCCCCCCCCCCCCCCCCCCCCCCCCTCCTATGTCTTGCGGCCAGGTGTGATCAAGTAAAGCTTGTGCCACTGTCCGGTTTTTTGGAGGTTGGATGGAACCGCAGCCACTACTTGAGGAGCTAGGTCCGCAACTGAACACCCCACGAGCCACTTCTCAGTCCAGAACAATGTTTTGTCTCCCCTACCAACATGTGCTTCCATAGCTACATTGAACAGTGCTAATGCGTTAGGGTGCACCTTAATCTCCAATCCCTGCCAAGGTCTCTCCGGGTCAGTTTTTTGAAGTCAAAGCCAACGGATCTACAGTGACCAACTCATGATCTCTAAGTTGAGGACTCCAAGCCCTCCGAGATCAAGTGGTCATTGTACCTTGTTCAAGCTACCCTGCAGCTACCGTCGTTTGCATTTGCATTGCCCTTCCAAATGTATCCCCGCCGTAACTTGTCAACTGCCCGGATAAACCATTTGGGAACATTGATGGCTATTAGGAGATGAATAGGTATTGCCGATAGAACAAATCTGACCCAAGCTGTCCTCCCGGCCATATTCATAAGAGAGGCCCGCCACCCCGGAAGCTTATTACCAATTTTATCAATCCACAGAAGGAGATTAGACCTAGATAGTTTTTTGTTTGAGATTGGAAGTCCAAGATAGGTGCATGGGAACGTTGTTGTTGGGCATGGCAATGTTGACTTGACTGTCTCAATTTGGGGTTGATCGCATTGGATTGGTATCACACAACTCTTCTGTAAGTTCGTGTGCAAACCCAAGGCTTCTCCGAAGCTAGCAAGAATACCCATAGACATCTCCAACTCTTCCTCCACCGGTTTCAAGAATAACACCACATATCGGCATAGAGTGAGATCCGTTAGGAAGGGTTGCGGTGGGACAGTGGCTGTAGCAACCCAAGTTCTCTGGCCTTGACAAAGCAGCTGTTTAGAACATCCATGACTAAAATGAAGAGCATCGGAGATAGCGGGTCTCCTTGCCGGAGTCCACGCTCATGTCTTATCCTCTCACCCGGCTCTCCATTGACAAGAATATTAGTGGAAGAAGTGCGAAGCAAGATTGAAATCAGATTGCACCACTTTGGTCCAAATCCCAAATGGGCTAGAATCTCCAGAAGAAAAGACCAAGACAAAATCAAACGCCTTCGATATATCGAGCTTGAGAAAGAGGCTCGGTACCTTATGGCAATGTAAGGACTTGATAGTCTGTTGTACCAACATGTAGTTGTCATGTAAACATCTCCCGCGGACAAATGCGCTCTGATTAGAAGCCACCAAGGTGTTGAGATACAGCGCCAATCGATTTGCCAAGATTTTAGTGATCAACTTGGCAAAACTATGGATCAAACTTATCGGTCGAAAATCCTTAGGGAGCAATGCATCTGGTTTCTTTGGGATCAAAGTGAGGAAAGCTGAATTGAGGAGCCACAATTTCCGGGCGTCCCCCTGTTGCAACATGATGATCACCCCCATGAAGTCGTGTTTGATTATATGCCAGCAAGCCTTATAAAATCTCCCTGTATATCCATATGGACCAGATGCGCGGTATGCTAGGAGGGTTTTGATTGTTGTCCATACCTCATCTTCAGTGATGATCGCCTCTAGTTCCGACAAGTCAATCCCAGCCCTATGAAACATTACAAGATCCAAAGTACTGACCCTTGGTGCTGCTGTACCCAAAAACTCATCAAAATAGTCAAACATGACCTGCTGCTTGTCTTGTTGTGATGTGAAAATCTGATCATTTTGGAGCAGCTTAGGGATGAGATTCTTCCATTTTCGGAAGCCCGCTTGACTATGAAAGAGCGTGGTATTGGCATCCCCGTCTTTTAGGAAACAAATGCGTTATCTGAGGCACGCAATCATCCTTGCTAGAGAGGCCAGCACCAAACAATATAGTTTCAGTTGTTCCCGCAACCAATTTTCTTCCATCATCAGCATTCTCCGATCTTGTGCAATTTCAAGTCACTGTAGTACTTCTTGCGCCAAGCCATGTTGTGTATTAATGTGCCCAACCTTCTTTTGACTTCATGACTGAAGGGCTCTTGTGAGGCGTTTGAGCTTTAGTGAGATACGCTCCAGGGGGCATGGAGACGCTAGTGGAGCGTTCCAAGAATCGGCCACTGCTTCCAAGAAGCCATGAAGCTTTGTCCAGTAACTCTCAAAATGGAATCGCCTCTTGCCATGCATAGCCTCCTGTAAGCTGAGCAACATACAATCCGGGAATAATCTTCCCAATCCACTGTGCACAACACTCTATCGAGCTTGACAAGGGTGGGAGCGTCCTGCTCGTTCGACCAAGTATAATGATGTCCAATGAGTGGTATCTCTTTCAGCTCTAGATCATTGACAAAGCACTGAAATCTGCCCATCTGTTCTTGTCTTCCGAGGAGTATATCATATTGAAGTCGCCCGCAATTGCCCACGGGACGGGGCAGTGGCTTCTAACTTCACGTAGCTCCTCCAAGAATGCGACCTTTTTTGAATCTTGGTGTGGTCCGTAGACTCCTGTAAACCACCACGCTGTTTCTCCCACAGTTATTTTAACTAAAACCGAGTGACGATGCACACACCACTGATCAACCATATTGAAAACACCATCCCGCCATGTAATTAGAATACCCCCACGGGTACGTCTTGCCGGAAGGTACGCAAAATCCTTGAACTCACGACCGCACAGTGACCTCATGTCTAGCTTGGATATCATTGCCAATTTCGTTTCTTGGAGACAAATGAGAATAGGTTTGCACGCATCAACCGCTTTGCGCACAGTGTCCCTGTGACCACGATCATTCAAGCCACGGACATTCCAAATCAACACATTCGAATTATCCATTAAGCTAAATAGAAAAAATGACCACAGCCCACGAAAGATCAAGCCACCTCCAAGGCTTCAGACCTGCCCAGTTTTTCCTCCGGTGGCACCTCCTTGCTGAAAAGGGCAGCAAGGGCGCAAACATTATCTTTGTTGAGCGGGTTGTTGAAGAAAGTCGTGTACTTGTCCATAGTTCCTTCGGAGAGGCGCCACTAACTATCTGTAAAGCCTAATCTGTGACACATGGTGATTGCCACCTGTTGGTTGACTTCAGGCGGGAGTTTGGCTATGCGCCTACTGCGCCTCAGCGCCTGAGTTGTTGTAGCCAGGTTCCGCCTCCTTCTCAGCACTCTTGGTGTTGTGATCACGTTCTGAAGGGGCTTTGTGATCTGATTGATGAAGTCCTACATGGGCTGAGGTGGTGGTGGATCAGTCGACACGAAATCCGGCGCTCTTGGCCGCCGAGTGTCTTGCACGACCATGTGGGCATCGCCAACCGCAAGGGTCGGGTGCGTGGCAGGATCTAGCACTTGTTCCTCCTGCGTTTTCTGGCCCTCGAGCTCATGTGACACTTGAGCCACCTAGGGCGGAGGCGCCATCTCAAATTGACACGCTCTCTCTGATACAAGAAAAGGTGTTACTGGGACTTGAAAACGTGTCAACGTTGGTGTATCCAATAAAGGGGTATCAACAACCACCTCAGTCGCCAAACCAAAACCAGGCTCCACCTGATTGGGCAACAGAGGTGCTTCATCGGGTTCCATCCGCGCCTATGCATCAAGCGTGACCTTTAAAACTTGTAGGGAGGCGAGAGATACGGAGTCGCCATTGGGAACAACATCAACATTCTTGGGCCCCTCCAACATGTCACCCGAACAGTCTTCTGAGCTGGCCGTCCCCTCGGGTCCTGCCTCTTCAACCCGTATCCCGGAGTTAATGGGTCCCGCATGGTCTCGAGGTTGACCGCCGCCTTGGGAACTTGCGGCCGATGTGTCGATGCCCACGTTGGACTCAGCAGTCACGACGTCGACGGCGGCGAGGTGCTCCATCTTTGTTGTCCTCCTCGGGAGTGACCGGCCTGGAAGACACTTACAGGGTGTCTGTAGCTCGAACCGAGAACGAGATAGGGTACGCCAGTGCCCTCTTCACCGGTGGTGTGTCGGACAAGTCCACAGGCTCGACGACGACGAGATCGCGTGAGGCTGGAATGTCACTCAGGTTGAAACACCAAGCCGAAAACTTGAAAGCTAAATAGTCAAGCCTGTTTCGTGTGTCATGGTGAATTTTCTTGAGCCATTCGTAGGGGTTGAAGAGATTCTCTGCTGTTAATACCTCCCAGGTGTGGGTGGGGATGCCATGCAGCTCCACGTCCACCAGACATGGGAGCACAGTCCCCGTGGCATGCGCCTGCCTGGACCACTGTCGACAGTGGACACGGAACAGAGCTGAAGAAGAAGAGGGCCGGTTGTTTGTTGCGAACCGGATTGCCGTGTCTACATCCGTCATCAGCACAATGAACTCTTCAGTTCCCGAACGACGTATCCTGAGAGAAGCGGCGGCGGCGGCGAACTTGAACACGAGGGCCTCTAGAACTGCTTCTGGTGTGGCATTGTTGGTCTCTCCAAAAACCGTTACTATCACCGCCTGACGGAGGTCAGCTTCCATACGCTCGAAGTGCTCCGACCAGTCGATGACGCAAGGAGGAACAGGGGCTGGGAGGGTGCCATCATCACGGAAAAGAAGAGGGTCGGAGAGGCTGCCCTGCCATTGCCCCCGTCACCGCTCGAGTCTGCTTCCTGGTTGTCTTGGTTTTCTTGGAGGCGTCAATTACGCCGGCGAGGTCGACACTGGCGTCGACCGCGCCTCTGCCCAGCTGGGTCACACATACCACCTGGAGGTCCATTTCCTGCCACAGGCACAGGCTCCTCCTGAGCCTGGGCTGACGGGGTGATCCTCCTCCAGACAGAAGTGCGACCCTGGTTTGCCTCCGGCACGCCGGTCGCTGCAAGCTCCATGGGAGCCGGCATGAAGGAGCACCTAGAGCTCGAGAGCGGTTGTTCACGAGGCCGCCACCCTAATGCTCGACGTGAGCCTGCGTTCTCTAGGCGGTCGGGGGCCAGAGGCGCCGTCGCCACCAGGAGGACAAGCGTAGCTGCGATGACCGAGGGAGTGGCAGCGAAAGCAGCGTGGGGGGACTTGTACCAGGCCGCCCGGTGGTTGAGAGGAGAAGCAATTGAAACAACGCCCGTGGAGGTCCACAGGCACCGGCCACCGATGTGCTCTGGAACGAGCGTTCTTCTTTCGCCACATCGAGCGTGATTCCACCCTCTGCCATCCGTCAGGATCTTGGCGACCCTTAGCGGAAGGGGGGGGGGGGGGGGGTAGGCGCAGAGCGCATCACAATCCTTAGTGGCGGCTTGACCGCTGCCGGCACGGCGATAGGTGATGCGTTTGCGGATTCCGCCGTTGCAATGACCACGTCCTTGAAGGAACGGCTCAACACCGTGCGCCCTTCACTCCCGCCGGAATCGCAGGAGGCCGGGCTGGAATTCGCCCACCTGCTCTCCTTGGAGCGGCCCGCCGGCCGGGAAGGACGAGCATGTGGGGAAAAGGAGTGGAGGGAGTCGGGCGCCTTTGGGAAGGAGAAGGAGGTGGCCGTGGCAGCGACCGGGACAGTGGTCGCCGGGCTCAGAGTGAGGTCCGGTGAGGGGGCTGGGGGAGGTGGGGAGGCTCTCGGGGGAGAGGAGGCGTCGGCCATCTAATTTAAGAGGCTTAGCCATTCTTGTATCTGAGGTCAATAGCTTGGCATAGCACGCTGGATAACTATCGTGGATTCATATTTAATTTCTTTTTGCATGCTTGGACTGTTGGTGCTTCATTGTTGATGACCGATTTATTCCTACTGTCCAAATACTCCAGGTAAGGAGAATGTTGAATAGTGGTGTTAAACCTGATTCTTCTACTTATAGCATAATGTTGGAGAGATTGCAGCAAATGAACTTTATCTCCAGTTTATCGACAATGAAACAAGCTTGGATATTGTCATATACAAAATAATTCTAGGACTTTATAAAATTATCATGACAATGAGGCTGTCCAAATGTTTCAGAACCTGCGCTTGACGAGATTTAGACTTGATGCTAGAATTTTCAAAATTATGAGTGATGCCTTGTTTAAGTGTGGTAGAAAGATGAAGCCTTGGATATGTTTGCTTCTATCTCAGCTATTGGTTTAGTGCCTGATATTGTGGCCTACAGATTGATAATGGTTTATCGTGTAGATGAAGGGTTGTTTGAAGAGTCGAGTCTAATGATATGTTTCAATCGATGAGAGAATAATGGTTGTGCTGCCGATTCTCTAATACTAAATGGTATGGTTAGAAGTTTACTTCTCAAAATTGCCGTCGACAAGGCTGGGGCTCACCCCTATCAAATTGATGAAAGAGGCTTATCTTTTGAAGCTTCAACAGCTTCCTTGCTGATATCCATGTTCTCACAGGGAAAGCACCGGCCTGAGCTGAAAATTCTACCTGAGAAATATCATGTTCACATGGAAACCTGCAACTCTTGACACATTTAATGAAAAAGATTTTGATTTGTGATTCTGAGGAAAGAGATTGATTGAAGTGCCTGCTCTTCCTTGGGCTAGAAGCATAATTGTCTCATCAAATTGGTGCACTTCATGTGTCGTTAGTTTGCACGCTGGCAAGCTACTTCTGATAATTGGGTTTGTCCAGGAGCTCGAATGCTTTAACGGCTATTTGTTCATAATATTTTCTGTTTCATGTTATTTGAACGGGAGGTTCTTGAAATCAATGTTTATCTCTTTGTTTTTGTCATTCACCGTCAAGATTTCTCCAGTGAGAACCGGGATGCATCTTTATAAGAGACATCTCGTGATTTATTTATCTTTTTTTTTAACACTGTTTATGTCCTCTGCGTATGCATCATTGAATAGTCGTGAGACAGAGGGTTTGCATTGTAAGCTTGCAATATCCGCAGTGTGAGCAGAGAGCCCCTGCCTCTCTCAAGTCACAGAACCTGCGTCCTTTCCTAGTTTCCTGTGGATGCTGAAATGCTGTGGAGAAAAATGATCCTCCAGTTCCCGATGCTGCCGTAGAACCAGTGCAAACACGCAGCATGAGGCCAGGGGAAGCTGGTGGAGACGAAAAAGAGCCGTGCCATTTCATCGAGCTCACGGTTCGCTTGCGGCCGCCGCAGGCAGACGGAGCACTATGCCGCCTGAGCAGCTGTTAGGCATAGGCCACTTCACTGGTCCTATTATGGATCCATAAAATATCGTATGGTCCGATTACGGTCAGCGTGTCGGCTTTGCTGGTGCCATGGAAACCTGAAACTCTATTCGACGTGCGGGCACGCAGAAACCAGAGACGTCCGTTGCTGGCAAGCAATTCAGCTCTAGATTCCCTTCTCCCACTGATGATACGAATTGTTACACCTACTTAGGCATGTCTCTAACTCTAACCCTTGGCCGACTCCGCTTGGCACGCCTATAACCCATCCTGGACAAGAGTCGTGCCAGGCTTGCTGGCTGGACCTCAACCAGACCGGGAGGTGGGAACTAGTGCGTACCCAAAAAGTTCATCCAAGAACTAGACAAATGCAGAAAGAAATTTATATGGACTGAGGATCAAGCGTTAACTGATGGTAAATGCAAAGTAAATTGGGACAAAATCTGCATGCCGACACAACTAGGTGGCATGGTCATCACAAATCTGAAAAATTTTGGTCGTGTGCTACGGTTACGTTGGCTGTGGTTCTCCTGGGCTGAAGAACAAAAGCCTTGGGCTGGCATGGACATCCCGTTGATGACACTGAAATAGCTCTCTTCGCTGCCGCAACACGAGTACAATTACAAAATGGACAGAAAATGTCCTTCTGGTCATCTTCTTGGGTACATGGCTACTCACCAGCGGCATTGTTCTCAACCCTTTTCAAACACAAGAGAAAAAAGAAAAGAAAACGGTTGTTGACGCTCTACAGAATGAAGCATGGATCCATGACATTGCTGCCGATATCACACCTCCATTAGTTCGAGACTATATACAACTATGGAGCCTGATTGATGATATAATTTTTGATGTAACATCCACACTGCAAGATGATATCACTTGGACACTCACACCGCATGGGGAGTACACTGCCACCTCGACATATAATTTTCAGTTTGAAGGAAAGGGGCGATCACCTACAACCCAACGAATTTGGAAACAATGGGAACCCTGGTAATGCAAATTTTTCATGTGGTTACTGATGCAGAAGGCAATCTGGACAGCCAACAGATTACAAGTAAGAGGATGGTCAAACAATTATTTTTGCCTAATATGTGAGTGTAACCTAGAAACACTAGACCACTTGTTCATCGAATGCCCGATATCTGAGGTCATATGGGTTGCTACTAGTTATTGGACCAAACTTCGGTGCCTTCATCCATCCTCGTGGAAAACAAATGCGTCCCTCATGCAATGGTACCTGCATCTAGCAAACAATCCAGGAAAAATAAAAAAGGAGCGCGCACGACAACAATGTTGATCATCTAGACTATCTGGAAGGAATGAAATAACAGAGTCTTCAATGGCGTCTTTCAGAGCACACAACGGATTATGGAAACCATAAGAGACGAGGCACTACAATGGAAAATGGGGGAGCAAAGAAGCTACAAGTGATACTAGAAAGCATTAGTCTGGCTGCATTGCAGTCGGTCTAGGTGTCTGTTGCTAATCTCCTCTCCATGTAACCTGTTCTTTTAAACTTTTATCTTGTTGGGAGACTCGGGAAGCTTAGGCTAACCGGTTCAAAGTCTTCATGTACGTCTCTGGGTCACTTCATATAACCTGCTTTCGTCTTATTAATATATACTGGCAATGTCAGATCTTTCAAGAAAAAAAAAATACAAATTGTGTGCCCACATTTGTCCTTGCATCAATGAATATTGTACTACGCTGAAGACATTCATAGAAAGAAAAACCAGCGTCAGCAGTCCGACACCATGGGATGAAAACAAAACCAGCAGAGAAAAAAAAAAGAGAGAGAGGTGGATTTATCAAGCTACTCTACTTGTACCATTCCAGGCACCGAAATTTTTGCTATTTTGATCACGAAACCAACAGGCTTTGCTAAAATAACTATGAAATTATAAGTTTATTAAAATGATCACGAAACCATACTCTCTTTGTAAAATGATCATGACTTATTTTTTGACAAAAATGCCTCTTACCTTCTTCTCTCTCTTCTCTCACCTCTCCTCTCCCTCTCTCGAACCTGTCGGCCATGCAGGACGTGGACTAGGCACTGCAAGGTGTACCCAATGTGCCATAGTCGGAGCGGCTTGACAGGCCTGTCCTTGGCGGAGGACGCAAGCACATCCACCATCGCCGTGGCGAAGGTGATGTTCCAAGCGATGTCGAGGACGACGACAGGGAGGGAGTGCGCCCAGTCGGCGTGCCTCCTCTCCAGCCGCTGGGCCGCCGTCTCGCGCGCCAGCATAGACGGCCCACACCGCCCCGCTGCGCGACCGATGAGCGCCTCGTGGCGGCTCGGCCTCGTCGCGGAGGGAGGCGACTCCCCGGAAGCGGCTGCTCCGGCAACAAAGCGTCCGCCTCTATTTTGGTGACCGCTCCTCTCCCTCTTGTGCACGCATGCGACATCACTCTGTCTGACGATGAAATGCGGTGGGGGATGGCATCTCCGCGCTCTCCCTCGCACGATAGGGGTCGGCGGCGCCGTTCGGGAGAGAGAGAGGAGAAAAGAAAGAAGGGAGAGAAAGGGGGAGAAAAGGGCCCTAAGTATTTTTATTTAGAAAATTAGCAAAGTGTTCGTGTTACGGGTTTTAAAAAATAAAATACTTTTTATAATTTAAATATAAATTATTTATATAATATAATTATTAGATATATACACTATTATTAATATTTTTTATATGAAATATTATATTTATATTACTGTTGGTGTTTCTTAGTATATTATTTTATATGTCAAAAGTAATAATTTTATCACCATTATTTATTATATTCTGAAAGCTTTATCCGGAAGGAAAAATTAATTCACGGAGTTCACAAATAATACTGTATTGCAACGCGATTTTGAAATTAAATACTTGCTCTAATAGAAAAAGTTTAAACATAAAAGTTGTAGATCTCGTTGATATCTTTTCGAAATATATATGGATCATATTATTTAGATTACGGAGCTAGAAGATATGGGTCCCGCATAGAAACTTGCGCAGAGGAGTCCGAATCAGAACAAATATTTTTACATCGTATATTTGGAAATCAAAATTGTGGGATCTGAACTTCTATTGAATACCAAAGCTGTAGAATTTTTCGAGAGCTACAAGATAGAGTCCGAGTTTGCCTCAGTTGAGCTCCGGATGTGAGAGTTATGATTTTTAAAATTCGGTACTTGATATAGAAGATACGAAACGGATTTGGCTTCAATCTCCAACTTTGTGGACACGAAGTGGACGACTGTACCTCAATTAATAGATTACTAGCAAAGTGTCCGTGCGTTATTACGAACTTAAAAAACAAAACACTCTTTATAACTTAAATATAAATTATTTACATAATAAAATTATTAGATATATATAATATTATTTATATTTTTTACATGAAAGATCATATTTATATTATTGTTGGTGCTTCTTAGTATACTATTTTATATATCAAAAATAATATTTTTACCATTTTTACCATATTCTAGAAGTGTTATCTGAAAGGAAAAATCAATTTACGTAGTCTACAAAATAGCACTGTATTGCAACGTAATTTTGAACTTAAAACCTTGCTCCAATAGAAAATATTAAAACACGAAAGTTATAAATCTCGTCGATACCTTTTCGAAACATATGTGAATCACATTATTTGGACGAAAGATATGGCCCCCACACAGAGACCTGCGCAGAGAAGTCCGAATCAGAAAAAAATACTTTTGTATTGCATATTTAAAAATCTAAACGGCAGGATCTGTACTTCCATTGAATACCAAAGTTGTAGAATTTTTTGAGAGTTATAATATAGAGTCCGAGTTTGCTTAATTTGAGCTCCGGATGAGGGAGTTATGATTTTTGAAATTTGATACTTGATATGAAAGGTTTGAATTCAATCTCTAACTTTGTGGACACGAAGTGGATCAACCGCACCTCAATTAATAGATTGTAGAGATAGAAATAACTCGTAGTTATTTTAGTGGAGAGACTATGATTTTGTAGTACTTTTAATGAAACGCACGATTTCATAATTATTTTGGCAAAGCCCGTTAGTTTCATGCTCAAAATAGCAAAAATTGTACATTGGTTTGACCACCGCGTGTTAGCCGTCCAATTCCTTTCCCCGTGGGCCCCGCACGGATCTCCGTCCAATTCCTTTCCCGTGGTGGTGACGTCACAACACAACAACACCCTCGAGCGTCGAGCCGAATCAAAATCCTCCCAACCGCATCCTCTGAGAACGAGTAGGAGGATAAGGCTTGTGCTCCGCTTCCAATCATCTCCCTTTGAGCGAAGCGAACCCCGGGTGGGGGTGATAAAAACAATCTCATTTTTTTAAGCCGCGCGCCTCTGCTGCTTGCTTCCCAGCATCAGTCGGTGCATCACCATTCATCGCCCCTTGCCCCTGCTTTCCTCCTCCCTCCCCCTCCCCCCCCCCCCCCCCCCCCCCCCCCCTCCGCCACTTCCTTCGTCGCGTCGTCGGCTATATAAATCCAGCGTGGCCTCAACTGCCCCCCGTGTGCTCTTCGCTTTGCATTCTCGCGGCAGGGAGCTGGGCGGCCATGGCGCCGGACAAGGAGAGGAGCCGCGCCGCCGCGGGGTACCAGCACGGGCCGCCCTGGGTGTTCAAGGGCAGGCAAGGCCCCTTTCCTTTCTTCTCTTGCTACACGGGCTCCGTGTGCTGACTGATGATCAGTGGCCATCAGTGGCTGATGGTGCTTTGTTTGTTTTTGCTGCTGTTTCTGGTGGGCAGCGCATTGTACCAGCTGCATTTGGTGAAGGCGTCGACGGCGCGCGCGTTCGTGCCGCCGGAGCTGCACCTCGTCGAGGCCTTCGGCTACACGCTCGGCGGCATGTTCCTCGCGCGCTACCACGACAGCCCCGCCGGCGAGTTCGACGAGGTATACATATACCATCAAAAGTGCTTCTGCTGATGATGATTCTGAAGATTCAGTGTTTTTTTTTTTTGGCTGTCTCGTCCTGCTCTTTGGTTGCAGCTCGTGGTGATCGCCGGCATTGTCTGGAACCCGCCGACCTCCTGCGCGTGAGTCCCTTCTCCCCGATCACTCATACTGCTTCACCGCATCTGCTTCTCGCTGTAGTTTGTTTAATCGCTTCCAGGCTTCTGATCCACTACCGCCTGCCCGGCCAACTTGGATTAGAAAACGCCCGAGAGCTCGTGCGCGCCAGGTTCCGGTGATTGGGTCCAGTCGCTCTCCCTGCGCGCGGCGATAAAAAACGCCCACTTGCCTGTACTTGGCCGTAGTTGCGGCCTTCAATTATTCGGTGGGGAATCCCATCCTCTGGGGTTGCCCAGGTGCGCTGCACTTGCTCCGCGTGGCCGGCCGGGCAAGTTGCTGTGTTGCTCTGCGGCAGGAGGAGCTCACGTTTTAGTACTCGATAGGATATTATTTGGATAGGTGAGGGAGAGGGGCATATATCAATCAGGGCCAGATGAAATGCAGCAACTGTCCTGACAGTGTTGGTTGCGGCCTGACAGACGCCTAATCCTCCCTCCTCTTTGTTCTTGGCGCGCACAAAAAAATGTGTTGCGAGATTCTGCACTCTGCTGGTTTGGTTTGGTTTCATTTGGTCTCAACTCTGAACATTTTGACAGGTGGGCTGCAAGAGTGTTAGTGAACAGCGCCGAAGCCTGCCGGCACGGCCGCAAGGTGCCACCAGAATTCCTCTCCGATTCGGCTAGACGTTCATATCCTTTCTTCTGGTACTATTATTTTCCTACTAATAATGGGGGGCATTTTCGTTCATGTAGGAAGTAGGGCTGCCAAGCCATGTTGCCACGTTCTCAAAGGTACTGAAGTTGCTTGGGAAAATGACCGCGTAGTGTGTGTAGTGGCAGAGTATTCAGAGTGCAGTATAGTTTTAGCTTGACAAGTGTTCATCTCTGAGATTTGTGACACGTCCGTCTATCACATGAGGTAGACTGAAGCTGATGTGCTCACAAGTAAATCGCTGGTGAAACCGAACAACTTCCTCAGTGTGCTTGGAGTAGGCTCGACCATCAGCGAGCAACCGAAAGGCCGTGAGATTGAGATTTCAGAGACCAAGGGCTCGTCCACTATGCATCTGTGCAACATCAGTCTTCCACTCTCTGGTAATTTAGTCGTCTTATCTGATTAATGCATTGATGCTACGTGATCCATTTTACAATACTAATTAGTATAAGCCTAGATATGTTACATGCTACCTTACTTATTATATGCTGATATTTGACTTAACTGAACTCTTCAGTTGCACCTTGAACATGCAGAGATATGTTTTTCTTTTTTGGCTTTAGTGACTAGTAAGGCCTCGGCTCATCAAAAACCATATAATTATCTGAATCTGCTAAACGAAAAGTCATTTCGGTCGTCATAGTCTGTACTGAAGTTTCTATCTCGAATGACATTAACTTCGTCGATGAAGACCAATAAATGTGAAATACTTGTGGGTTCTCAAATGTCTTCAGAATGACATCTTCCTAACCTTATCCTATTGTCTGAAAAAATGGCACTTGAAAAGCTTTCACTCTACTGATTCACTGCTTTATTCCACTTTCTAATCATCCGTAAGTGGCACCAGGATCACATAAGCACCACAAGTGGATGGGCCCAGCAATCAGAATGTCACTTCCAAGTTTCAGGTTAGGTAAAACAAACTTGATAGCCTCCATGATATCTCAAAAAGAAATCTGCCAAGTCTCTAAATATGTACAAATGTAAACAGAGTAAATATTTCAAGTAGACATGTGCAATTTCCTTCCGAGAAAATTAATAATTCTAGTCAAAATGGTTTCCATTTGGTACCATGAAACATGAACATGACTCGCTGTGAATTTCAGTGGACAGACAGAGGACCATCCTGATCTTCTCAAGTACTCTTGCCAAATGGAATGCAGGTGATGATGACATAAATGAAATTTCTTACCATCCTGAAAGCATACATTCTTGTCATACTTTTTTTCCTTTTAACATACAGTTTCCTTTCTGAACAAGTGAATATACATTTCTTACACAGGGTGCGTCCCGTGAAGCCTGCTATGATTTGGAGTCCAAGAACCACGGAGCCACAGGAGCGTTCCGATGGCAAGACCAGCAGCACGGACTTGGCGGATGCACAAAAACAGAGCATTTCAGTCTTGTTATCCAGACCCATCTTCGCTCTGGAGTTCAATTCCCTGAGGATGCATGTCGACGCTCCGAAGATCGTTGTCCAAGACTGCAAGAAGAAGGTCAGAATTTCCAGTACTCGAGTCTGATGGAGCTGTGCGCCGTGGTTGGTAAGCCGGGAGTTTTGACCACGCCTGACCCGGTTGCTTGATGAGTTTAAGGAATTTCTGGTTGTTCTCAACACCGTTAATTCTTTTCTCGTTTGTTAAGGGTGTATAAGAAAGATTACGTTGGATGTGCAAAGTGTAAACTACTTGCTGAACTGAAAATTGGGAGTAGTTCAGTTTCTATTGGGAAGTTTGAGAGGTAAAATGAAAAAAATTTACGAACAATATAGAATTTTGCTGGACCTAGCATAGAACAAGTTAAAACAGAATGAAATTAAAGGCATTGAGACACTGACATAAAAGAATTTATCGCCAGAATGCTTTGTCCGTAAGGAGAAGAAGCATGTGCCACATTCAGAGACAGATGAAAAGTGACATGATCAGAAAGTTTCGGTCTTGTTATCAAGGCCCATCTTCGCTCTGGAGTTCAATTCCTTGAGGATGCACGTCGACGCTCCAAAGATTGTGTGTGCACAAGGTTTTTATCTTGGATTGAAGAGTTGACAACTCGACATTACTGATACGGTGATGCAGAGTCATTGTGTTTGCACAAGGTTTGTATTTCTTGTGGTTTAAGCGTGAGTAAAATTATATAATTACGTCTGAACCCTAAGCGATTATTAGGACAAAGTGAAGCACAATCAGTATAACTTGGGTTTGAGTTTTACGGGAGAAAAATCGCAGTTTCCATATGTCAATACACTCCCGCATGTCACCAGACGGTCAACGCAAATTACCAGGAAAAAGAAACGAATCATCCCGTTCAGCTCTCCTTTTCTCTATTCTTCACGCGAGCCCCCAACACCCTGCAGCGGCGGAGATTTTTTGCTATTGTACCATTCTAAAGACTGGAGCTCGTTGTGAGTAGCTTGCCGTGAGCAGCTTGCCGCAGCTGCAGACTGCCCGGGGGAGCCTCGGCGTGACACCTCGCGTCCTCGTTGAAAGCTCGCTCGTCGGCAGCGTTGATTGGTGGAGGCCTGAGCTGGGAACGAATGAGCTGTTGTGAATGAAATATGTGGGCCGAGATTTTCTTTGTTGGGCTGCACAAACGAGTTACGGAACAAAGCACGGTGTGGATCGCCGTTCGTTGCCGAATGAACGAGCGCACGTCGATCTGACGTTCGTCAGACGATCTCGTTACTGGGCTTCTTTCTCCTTACCTCTTCCTTTCCTTTATCATTAGTTAAAATTTAATGACTATTTATCTCTGTTAATAGTAAAACAGTTTTCAATCGGTCTTTCTCACCCGAGTCAATCCATCGAGCCGACCCGCCCGTTCTTCCCGTTCTTCCTCAGCTCTTCCCCCAACCCGACGGCGAGCCAGCTCGCCCACCTGGCGGCGACCCTGAAAACGGCGGCCGCCCGACTCCCGTCCCGCCTCCCCGTGCTGGATTTGGGGGTGAGCCGGGCGCGCGGCCTCGACCGGGCCATCCCCAAGCCCTAGCTCCAAGAGGCGAGGTGCAGAGATGGCGCCGGTCAAGAACCCGGCGGCGGAAGAGGGCCATGAGACTCCGGTTGATTTGCTGCAGCCTGTAGGCGGCCCTCCAATCCTTGAAGATTTTTGTGAGCATCATACCTCTTTTTCCATGCATTTGTATTGCAGTGAGTAAATTGTTTCTGAGTTTCTGTGGGAAATAGATGCTTAGAAGTTTGATAACATCAATCACATTGATATGGATTTGGTTGCAAAAACAAAGTTAATATTGTGTGTCACAGTGAGTAAATTTTTAATATTTTTGGGACTTATCATGTGCGCAGGACAGTACAGGACAGTACAGGCACGGGCGTGCCGCCGGAACCCTGCCCGTCCTCCACTCCCACGATCCATGAACATGCCATCGCCGCCGCTCACTCCTCTGTTTTCCATGGGCGGACTTCTTTTCCCGTGGACGAGGTGACCGAAGAGCAGACAGCCACCCTTTCATTCCACCACCGTGGACGGGCTGTAGGTTGTATCCCCTACTAATGGGTGTGCTCCATAAGCTCTTCGCCGCGACGAACGTGTCATGCCGTGTGCGCGCTTGCCGGCGCTCATGCTCGGAGCTGGATCGGATTATCCGAGAGCGCTTTCACGTGGGCAGCCTTTCTCCGGACGACGCACTCAACTTGTTCGATGAATTGCTCCCTCAAGCCAGGCCCGCCTTGCTGGGCGCCATCAACCTGCTACTCACTGTCGTTTCTCGCGGCCCCTCTTCCTCAACCGTGCGTGATGGACCTACGCTCGCCGTCTCCCTCTTCAACCGCATGGCCCAAGAAGGCAACAAGACTGTGGCTCTCGATCTATGCACCCACAACATCATCATCGGCTGCTTCTGCCGTATGGGACGCCTGGACCTCAGCTTCGCGGCCTTCGGCAAGATCCTTAAGGCGGGATGGCAGGTGGACACCATCACCTTTGTGAACCTGCTAAGGTCCCTCTGTGCTGAGAAGAAGACAAGTGAGGCAATGGATATTGTGCTTCGACGAATGCCGGAGCTGGGCTGCACGCCCGATGTCTTCTCCTACAGCATTCTTCTCAAGGGCCTGTGTGACAAGAAGGAGAGTCAAGAGGCTCTCAAGCTGCTTTATATGATGGTTGACAATGCAGGCAGTTGTCCACCAGATGTTGTATCATATAGCACTGTTGTTGATGGCTTCTTCAAAGAGGGTGAGGTTGAAAAAGCTTACAGCCTGTTTCAGAAGATGTGGATGAAGGGATTTCACCAGATGTTGTGACTTACACCTCAATGATTGATGGCCTATTGAAGGCTCAAGCAACAGACTGGGCCGTGGAGGTCCTACAGCAGATGTTGGATAACGGTATTAAACCAAACTGTAAAACATATAGTAGTCTAATTCACGGATATTGCTGTTTAGGCAAGCTGGAAGATGCGATCAGAATGCTCAACAAAATGTCCAGAGATGGAACTAAACCAGATGTTGTTACATATAATTTGGTGATTGACTATCTTTGCAAAAATGGAAGATGCAAAGAAGCTAGGAGAGCTTTTGATTCTATGGTCCAGAAGGGGCTAAAACCCGACGGTATCACCTACGGTATTCTTATTAATGGTTATGCTTCCAAAGGAGATCTAGTTGATATGCATGATCTCTTCAATTTGATGGTTGCTGATGGAATCACTCCTAATCATCATGTCTTCAACATACTAATACATACATATGCTAAACTCCAAATGCTTGATCAGGCAATGTTTATATTCACAAACATGCGACAACAAGGGTTGAAGCCAGATGTTGTCAACTACGCCACTGTTATGGGTGGGCTTTGCAAGGCAGGCAGAGTGGATGATGCTATGTCACAATTCAAGCAGATGGTCAGTGAAGGATTGACTCCTGACGATGTTGTATTTGGCACTCTAATTCATGGTTTTTGTGCAATTGGTAAATGGGACAAGGTTGAGGAATTGACTTTTGAAATGCTTGATAAAGGCATCCAGCCTAATCTTGTATACTTCACCACAATAATCAGCAACCTATGCCGAGAAGGGAGGGTCATGGAAGCTCGACATGCCTTTGACTTGATGGTTGGTGTAGGTGTGACACCTAATGTTATTTCATATAATACACTGATGGACGGATACTGTTTAGATGGTAAGATGGATGAAGCAGTCAAGCTACTTACGGGTATGGTAGATATTGGTTTGGTTCCAAATGTTATTACCTATAATACTTTGCTCAATGGCTATTGTAAGAATGAAATGATAGATGAGGGGCTAGCTTTTTTCACAGAAATGTTGGGCAAGGATGTTAAACCTACTGCTACTACTTATACCATAATGCTGCAAGGTTTATTTCAGGCTGGAAGAACTCCTGCTGCAATGGAGCTGTACTCAAGAATGGTTGACAGTGGAATTCAGTTGAACGCTGTCACTTACAACATAATTCTTGGAGGTCTCTGTGAAAATTGGTTCCTTAATGAAGCGCTGACGATGTTTCAAGGTCTAATTTCTAAGAATATTGAACTTAATATTGTTACTTTCACTACTATGATTGGTGCCTTGTTCAAACATGGGCGGAGCAAAGCTGCCATGGATCTGTTTGCTGCTATCCCATCCCACGGTTTGGTGCCAGATGTTGTGACGTACAACATAGTTATGGTGAATCTCATAAATGAAGGGCATCTGGAGGAGTCTGATAATCTAATTCTATCCATGGAGAAGAGTGGATGTGCTCCGAACTCACGTATGCTCAATGCTGTTGTTATGACATTATTGCTTGGAGGTGAGATGAGCAGAACTGTGGCTTATCTCTGCAAATGTGATGAGAAGAAATTCAGTCTTGAAGCATCAACTGCCTCGGTTCTTATATCAGTTATCTCAGGGGGGAATTGTGAGGAACTTGTGAAGTCACTACCTGAAAAGTATCATTTTCTTTTGAAAGCCAGAAAAACATGAACCATATTTCAGCGATTATTCTGTCTCTGAAAATACTGCTTCGAATGTTTATTAAGGTATGGACTTGTTTTATAAGACCAATATAGAAACAAAGATGTCTTTTTATGTGACTTCGTGATAATTGTGCTTCAGTTCATTATGACTCGTGGTGGTCGCTGAGAGTCATTCTTAACCCGTTCCATGGTGAGTTATTCTGTTAGTTTCATATGGTAACTAGGTCATTTCTATAAAAAAAAACCCAGGTCATTTCTGAATCATGGATAGGTAGAGCGGCATGAGTAACATGCTGGCATGTTACCTTCGTGCAAGATACAACAGAACTCGGGTGAAGAGTTGACAGCTTGACATTACTGATACTGTGATGCAGAGTCAATGGTGGTATTCTGTGTGCGAGTAACATGCTGGCATGTTACCTTCGTGCAAGATACAACAGAACTCGGGTGAAGAGTTGACAGCTTGACATTACTGATACTGTGATGCAGAGTCAATGGTGGTATTCTGTGTGCGCAAGGTTTACTCTTGTGGTTTAAACGTGAGTAAATTATCCAATTACTATGTCTGAACCTTGAGCGATTAGGACAATGTGAAGCACAATATATCTGTGTAATTGTTTTGCCCTTTTAAATACTAGTAAAAGTGATTCACAGAACTATTGTATGGCTGCCTTAGATTACAACTGCTTCACGCTGTTTGAGTTACATTTCCTCCCCTTAATCCCTTATGCTACTACTGTTGGCCCTAAGATCACAGCACCAGCACATAATTCACACTCACACACTCACAAAACACTCAGACTTGGTTCAGGCTGGATGATTAACACACAAGAATAGGCACACAAGCACTTTGTTGCAGCTGAGCTACTTTTTGCTGGGCCTCATGCCCTTTATTTATAGCTGAAAAAATGTACACCAGCAGCCCTAGAGGCTTGCTTCACAATCTAAAGACCTTGACTGACTTGCAGTCCAAGGAGAAGACTTGACTTAGACTTTCACACTAAGAAAAGAAAGAAGCTGCCAGGCAGCTGCTAGAAAACTACTAGGAAACTAAGTAACCTGAGTGAGTGCATTTGTCAACAACTACTACTACCCAACCAGCCAACCAGGTCATCGTGATGGCAAAGGCAAACGAAAGACACCATGGAGGCGGAGGCAGAACCAGCCAACATTGGGGCCATATGATTTTTTTTTAGTCAGTGTGCTGGCATTTAAACCTATTCCTATGATTAGACTAAGATCCTAATAACGCTATTTTATTATACAAATAAGTTTGGTAGGAGTATACCCGTGTCTCAAACAACTCAAAAATCACTTACTTTGTCTTGTGATTGTCAACCATCCAAATGCATTTCTGCGCATGCTTGAAATTATCGTGTATTCCATATTGCGAATTTGTTTTTTGGGAAACTTCCATATTGCAAGTTCTGAAGTTCTGAACCGGCATACCCTGTGGCCAGTATGGCTTGAAATGACTCCTGTCTCTCATCCGCTGCTTTTGCCAAGTGGACCATTTGGTCTTCTATTCAATTGCAGATTGTCTGATCTGCAGTGTCGATGCTTATTTGTGTTCATATTGTTGCTGTTGGTGCAGGTGCTTGAGTGATCTGCAGATTGCCCATCATGCCTTGAAGGCTGGTACCTGTTTCTGGGTTTAGAAGTAGATATGGAACTCATAGATCAGCAAGTTCTTCAGAAATGATGCAATGTCATATCCAAGGAGCACTTACCTTGAAAGGATGCAGGTATTGAGCTTACCAGGGGTCAATCTTTCTTTAGCTTATCATTAAAAAATTATAGATTACTAATTGATTGTGGGTTCTGTTTTGTTATAGCTTAGAAATGGTCTTAGAAAACCAACATCTGAATGTAGGTAGGATTAACAGTTCGGGAAGTTCTCCAAGCTTTTGTTTTGCCTACTCAGCACTATAAATCAACATCTCAATGCGTATTTGAGAATTCATTCCGACGTAATAGTTTTGTGGTCTCGAAGTAGAAGTGGGATAGCTTTTGTACAAATGTGAAAGCATAAGCCCATATATTACCTTAATTTTGCTACTTGTCCATCCTTTTCAGTTTTGTTGAGTGCTCAGTCATTCATCATTTATGACAGGAAAAAAATGCATTTTGAAAAGGTACAAAATATAGACTATTTTGATAATAACAACATGTTTTTGGAGCAAATATTTGTCTTCATTGTGATCTCCTCATGAAACTCACCCATGGTATTTTATTGCTATATAACTTTATCATGTTTTTATTTACCTAGAACAAAATAAGGGCATTGCATCAACTCTTCTGTGATGGTCAGAAACATTTTGCATCAAAATGCTATTCAAGTATCAGTGACACTACTAGAGTTGGATATATCATTAACCTTTGTCCGTAATGTTCGAGGAAAAAAGAAACTTTGTCCGTAAGATTGAATATATTTTTTCCTGCTTCTGTATCCATATTGTATTCTGCTGTGTTCTCTCTTGTTTAGTTTTTTTTTTTGTCCTGTTGTTTTTACAGGTCTACATTGGTTGTGTTTAGTGCGCATTATGTTGATGGCCTGGACTGTGAATTCCCTTTTGTACATGGAGGTGTTATCCAAGAATTTCAAGAATCATGTATCATCCTTATATTATCCAGTATCGGTATTGGAGTATGGTGTTCTTTGCAGGGTGTAGCTGAGCAGAAACTGAGGGCACATATGGGTTCCTTTTGTGTTTCAGAGAGCCTTGCACTCTTAAACCTGCATTCTATCAGGTAAAGAGATGGTATCACTACGCAATTTCAGTTTGAATTAACTTTGTTGAATATTCTGTTGTGTGCCATTTTGGTTCTTAAATTAGACAGTGACAAGATCTTAAATTGTTCAGGCGACTTAACCACATGTTTAGGGAAAACATAAAAGTAGCAGAAGGGAAAAAGGAAAGTGTTTTACGCATGTGTTGTACAAGAGTTTTGTGGGGTTTACTAAAAAAAGAATAAGAGGCTCGGGGGTGACCGGGTGAGACTTTAATGATGTGGCGACAACTGAAATAGCCTTGCAAATATGTAGTTTAATCAATCGAAACATGACGAGGTGTTTGCCTTTGCCTTTGCCTTACAAGTATTATCAATTTCTAAGTTAGATCATTGTACAAAGCCTTGATGATGAAATAAGTTGCCCCCCTCCCCCTAGAATTTCATATGGAAAGTTAAACTGCAGTAAAAAAAAATCAAAATATTGTTATGGTTGTAGTGAGAAATAATATCATAACTAAGGATAATTTGGTCAGCGAGGGATCGAAGGCATATGAACACTATTAGTCTTGTGGAAGTACCGAGAATGTCTCACCTGATACTTTTGTCCTGTGACTGGTTATATGTGGATTGTGGAATGTGTTGTCCATGTCATTTATTTTTAATAGAATATCTGTAGATGTCAATGATCTATTTTATAGATGAATAAGTAGTAGTTTTACAAGAAAAAATGGGGTCCAGTGATGGCAACCAGAAGAAGCTTAAGAAACATTGAAGACCCAAGAACTATTCAAGAGAAGGCGGAGAAACTCAAGCAGAAGAGGAACTTAGAAGAGTTTTACAAACCAGCAGAAGGTAACAAGAGTAAAAATAAGTTTCATAATGCTAATATACATGCCGAGGCGGTTAAGTCAGATATGGGTGATTATGCAGTGGTCCAAAACAAGAATTTTGAGATATGCGCTGATTTTTCCGATAGGAATAAGAAGTAAAAAATGAGTGCTGCTGAAGGCAGCAGTAGAGAAAATATAGTGAGTAGTAGTAATGATATGGTTGCTAGTACAGTTTATTTGAATACAGACAATAGCCAGGGCAAGCACCCTGTTACTAATAGTTCCCAATGATAGGTGTCTTTTGGAGCATTAGGGGGCTTGGTAAACCGGGTAGAGCAACTTGCATTAAAGATGTCATTAGAGAGCCCAAGCTTGATTTTATTGGTATACAAGAAACCAAGAAAAAGATGTTCCGCACTAGTTACCTAGAGAGTCTAATGGGCAACACACAGTTCTGTTGGAACTGGTTACCCTCACATGGTACTGCTGGTGGCATTTTGTTTGGTGTTGATAGTGACTTTGGTGAATCCTAGAATGGGATATCAGGAACTTCACCATTAGTTGTAAGTTGAAATGTAGGAAAGATGGTTTTGTTTGCAAAATTATAACTGTGTATGGGTCTGTGTATGATGAAAAGAAACAAGAGTTTTTGGATGAATTACATAGTGTAAGCAGCTCCTGGAAAGGGCCTACAATGTTTGGTGGAGATTTTTAATGTCGTTAGGTACCAAGATGATAAAAGTAATAGAGTGGTAGATTTTAAGTGGTGTGACAAATTTAATGATTGGATTGATAGGAGTAGTATGATAGAGATTAACTTGGTTGGCAGGAATTTTACTTGGGCTAATAACCAGGAAAACTTAATTTTGTCTCATATCGATTGAATTTTCTCATCTACTGATTTTGAAGCACATTTTCCTTTATCTATTGCGAAAGCTTTAAATAGAGAGCCTAGTGATCATACACCAGTTCTGTGGGACTCTGATGAAGATCAGAAAACTAGTGCTCCTAGGTTCAAATTTGAAAAATGGTGGTTTTTTAAAAAATGATTTTACCAATGTAGTTAATAAGGCCCGGAATAAAAAGGTTCATGGGAAATATGCGGTGGATATTTGGCAGAATAAGGTTAGAAACCTTATTCTAACACCTTTATATTCCTCCTCCCTCCCCTGCTCTATAATCCCAACCGTTATACTCTCATTTGATGGCCTACAGCACTTTGGAGCAGTGGACCATCTAAAGGTGCCGGAGCACCAGATACATTCTCCGTTGAGGTTCTGTTTTTTGTAACCATAACCAACGAACCCTGAGATCCCAACCGAGATTAGTGAGGTTTGAAATGCCGAGGCCACCAAGCTCAAAAGGCCGGCAAACTGTTTTCCAGGCCACTAGACAATGGTCACCTTTGACATCTGCGTGACCTCTCCAGAGATATCCACGTTGTATTTTGTCCACCGCCTTCATGGCCCATTGTGGAAAATCAATGGCCATGGCAAAGACTTGTTTAGCAAGTATACCTGTGTATTTGCTTTCCTTTTTTGAATTCCCAAAGTGGGCAATTGACTTAATAAATACTCATATGGTAAACTGCTTATGGGATGATAGTGAGGGTCAGAAGAAAATTCACTTAGTTAACTGGAATTTAGTTTGTATGAGAAAGGAGTTTGGGGGTTTAGGTGTTCCAAATCTGAGAGATACTAACATGTGTCTGTTGGGCACATGGATAAAAAGATTTTTAAATGATGAGGGTAAAATTTGGCATGATGTTGTGAATAGGAAGTATGTTTTTTTTCTTGAATGCGCAGGAGAGCTGCGCATCATTTCATAAGAAGAAAAAGATTCCATACATAAAATAAAATACAAACTCAACGCCCAAACACAACACAGGCACACCGCTACACACTAGTTATCAGTTAGCATCCCTGGGAGCGCCCGGCAACACAGCTTGTGCAGCTGTGCGTACCCCGCCTAGCATGCTCTCATTGCTGATTATCTGCAAGAGATGTGCGATGCTAGGCTGCATTCCATTGAACACGCAATCGTTCCGATGTTTCCATAGCTCCCAGGCAACCAAAAAGACAAGGAGTTGAAACCTCGCCTGAATTCCTTTGGTAGTTGGTATCTTGCTTTACTCCACCAGCTAGAGAAACGCCCGACTGTTGCTAGTAGTGCAGCCGAGAGGAAATTCAGCTTGCCCAATATCATTGCCCAGATTTGCCGTGAGAAGACACAAGACACCAATACATGTTGGATGGTTTCCTCAGCTTGATCGCAGAATGGGCTGCCCGGAGGATGGGGGAAATTCCGTTTGGGTAGCCGATCTGCTGTCCAACAGCGATCATTAACAGCCAGCCACACAAAAAACTTGCAGCGGAGGGGAGCCCATGACTTCCAAATTCTCTTCCATGGAGCAAACGAAGAAAGCGTCGTAGGCCGACTTGCATGTATAGACACCAGACTGCATGAATCGCCATATATGCTGGTCCTGCACCCCTTGCTGTAGAATGTAACCATCAACTAAGTCCCAGACATGAAGGTACTCAGTTATAATCTGAACAGTGATTGCTCCCCTGATGTCTGAGACCCTTGTTCTGTTTTCAAGTGCCTGTGCCACAGTCCTGTTTCGAGCAGCACCCTTTGGTATTGTTCCAAACAGATGAGGGGCCATTTCAGAGATGGTCTGGCCATGTAACCACCGGTCTGCCCAGAACTTCGTTGACTGTCCATTGCCCACATTAGTAGACACAGCTATGTTGAATAGACCTTGTGCATTGCGGGGCACATCAATTGGCAAACCTTCCCATGGTCGGGAAGCATCTGTCTTTTGCAGCCACAGCCAACGGACACGAAGAGCCAAGCCATGCAATTCCAGATTGCGGATGCCAAGTCCACCGTATTGAAGTGGCCTCTGTATCCTACTCCACGAGACCAAACAGCACCCACCATTCACCTCCGCTCGTCCTTTCCATAAGAAACCCCTCGTCTTTTTGTCAAGTGCTTTGTAAAATCACTTAGGCAGGTCCAAGACAATCATGAGGTGGATATGCATCGCAGCGAAGACCGTCTTGATGGTGATGAGGCGGCCAACTCGATTCATGAGCGAGGCCTTCCAGTTGGGAAGCTGGTCCGAAATCTTGTCCAACAGCAAGAGGAGCTCTGCCTTGGTTGGCTTGTGAACAGAGAGTGCAAGGCCAAGATAGGTACAAGGAAAATCCTTGATCTCACAGGGCAGCACTATTGAAACTCTCTCTAGGTCCCCCTCGGCACATTGGATCGGCGTTACTGAGCTCTTCATAATATTAGTGTGCAGACCAGAGGCATGCCCAAAGACGTTGAGCAGCTGCTGTATGATGGTTAGATCAGCCACCGCCGGACGCAAGAACATGATGACATCATTGGCGTAGAAAGAAATCCGATGCTTAGCTTGGGGCACAGCCAGAGGCTGCAGGAGACCCTCATTGATGGCTTGAGTCACTAGAGAGTTGAGGACATCCATCACCAAAATAAATAGCATAGGGGATAGTGGAGCCCCTTGACGAAGCCCACGGTGGTGATATATTAGCTTGCCTGGTTCACCATTTAACAACACTTGGGTGGAGGCAGTTGAGAGGAGAAGGCAAATGAGATTGCACAATCTTCTTCCGAATCCAAGCTGCTGCAGCACTTCAATTAGGAAGGACCATGAAACGGAGTCAAAAGCTTTGGAAATATCCAATTTTAGCAAAACATGCGGCTCCTTTTTCTGGTGCAAACACTTGGCCAACCGTTGGACAAGCATGAAGCTGTCATGTATACTCCTCCCCTTGATAAATGCACTTTGGTTCTCTGTAACCATACCAGACAGCAAGGGAGCAAGGCGGTTTGCCATCAGTTTGGCCACCAACTTGGTGAAACTATGTATAAGGCTGATAGGGCGATAGTCCTTCACTTGTGTGGCATCAATCTTTTTTGGAAGAAGAGTGATGAAAGCCATGTTGAGGAGCCGGAATTTGAACATGTGGCCGCGATGCACTGCTGCAAGTGCATGCATGATATCTTCCTTAATCACTTCCCAACAGGTTTTGTAGAACCGCCCAGTGAAGTCGTTGGGCCCGGGCGCCTTATCATGAGGCATGTCTTTGATTGTGGCCCAAGCCTCTTCTTCTGTAAAAGGGTCCTCTAAGGAGCCAAGATCGTGATTGCGCACATGAAAGGCCGGGAGATCCAAAGAGAAATCCCTCTCCGTGGCCATCCCAAGAAGCTTCTCATAATAGTCCTATATTGCCTCATGTTTGTCCTGCTGCCTGGTAAGGACCTGATCATCAACCATAAGCTTTGCAATAAAAATTTTCTTCTTACGATACCTTGAGTGCTGGTGAAAGAAACGAGTGTTTGCATCCCCCTCAAGCAATTGGAGCACATGGGAACACATCCTTGCAATAGTGCGCTGAAGAGAAGCTAACCCAAGACAATGATGCTTGAGTTTCTTCCGCAACCATTCCTCCCTGGACGAGAGACCTCTAAAATCACGTGCAATCTCAAGCCGGTGGAGAATCTCTTTGGCCATACTCAGCTGCACTTTGACATTACCGATCTTTCTTTGGCTCCACCTTTGCAAACCTTTGGACAAGTGCTGCAGTTTCATGAAAATTCGCTCAACCGGGCATGCTGTGGCGACCGGAGCATTCCAATTTTGTTCAACTGCCTCCATGAAGCTAGGAAGTTCAGGCCAGAAATTTTCAAAGTGAAAATGCCTTTTACCCCGGTATTCACCTTCAGCCCTAAAATCAGCGGGCAGTGATCAGAGACTACTGAAGCTGTGCTTTGTAGCATGGCATCAGGATAAATGTCATCCCAATCCGAGTAACAGAAGGCTCGCTCAAGCCTTACAAGAGTTGGAGATGACCGCTCATTGGACCTAGTCTACTTGTGGCCCAGTAGAGGTATTTTCTTGATCTCCATGTCATCAAGGAAACGCCGGAAACGACCCATCATCGCCTAATTCAGGTTATCATTGTTCTTAACCTTAGCTTTATATATGAGGTTGAAGCCACCTCCAACCAGCCATGGGCCAGCACAAAGAACACAGACATCTCGTAGTTCCTGGAGAAAGAGGAGTTTATCATTATCACTTTGAGGGCCATAAACATCGGTAAACCACCAATTCCTCCCTTCTGGTTCTGCCACCTGAACCGAGACTGAGTAAATATTAACCCATGAGCAGATGACCTGACAGGCCCGTGTTTTCCATGCAATCAGCACACCACCTCGAGTACAGTTTGCTGGTAGCTCAACAAATTTATCATAGTTAAATCCAAAGACCGAACGGAACAACCCTGGGACATTACTTCAATTTTCATCTCTTGGAGGCACACTATATCTGTATTAGCTAAAAGAATCATGTCACGGGCAGAATTGTGATGGTCAGCCTGGTTTAGACCGCGCACATTCCAGATAAGTCATATATCCATTGAAAAAAAAGGAGATGACCAAACACTGCAAGTTAGCAGTGAGCTGACGGCACATTTGCCGCCCGAACCTGCATCCCTTCATTTGTTGTCCACCCAAAGAGAGTTGTTAAACGATGATATGAGACTCGGACAACGGCTGATCAAAGAGCTTCTCATAGGCATCTTGCGCTTGTTGGTTGACCTTTTCGGTGCTCTACGAGAGGCCAAGACTGCGGATTATACGCTTTTGTGCATCTGTGAGAATTGGCCCTGGGAAGCAAGAAGCAGCCCCGGCCACCTGTCTGCTGCGGTGCGGCAAGGATCCAACAGGTAGCGCCTTGCTCCTTCTTTTGTTAATGGTTGGTGGCTTCAGCAGACAGTCCACTGGCTTGGTGAGTTGCTTTATGAGCAGATGCATAGGCGGCGTGGAGGTGGATACTGCTATTGGCACATTGGCAACAACCCTCGGACTTGCAAGCGGTGTGGCAGGTCGAGTATGCCCCCTGCTGCATGTGCTCCCAAATCGTGTTGTGGGCTCCGAGGAGCTCATGGCTGCCACCTGGAGTACAACTGCCGTTCCGGCATTGCTGGGAGTAATGGGCGCCCTTGTTGGTGAAGAAGGTGCCATTGCGGTAGTGGCAGCCCTGTCGCTCACTTTCTCCTGTGAGGGAGGGGTTGCTCTCGCCATCGGTGGAGAAGTCATCAATGCTAGTAACGCAGGCACAGGGGAGCTCTCGACCACCACCACGTGCGTGTCGCCTGTGATTATTGCTGTCGGCAAGGGCAAGGCCAACGTCTTCGAGGCTGGTATAAGGGAGCTCTCGGTCGTGGTTGCCAGTGGGGATGAAGTTGTCTCAGACGGATTCAACACAGGGGAGCTCTCGGCCTCCACCATGTGTGTGTCACCTGTTGTCTGTCGTTGCTGACAGCGAGGGCGAGGCCAACGTCTTCGAGTCGGTATAGGGGAGCACCCGGTCGTGGATGCCGGTGGGGATCGAGCCGTCTTAGTCGAATTCAGCACAGGGGAGCTTGCAGGCGCCAACATGTGCGTGTCAACTAGAGTAGCAGATGTCGTCGGTGATGGAGAAACCGCCGTCGCCGAGGCTGGTTTGCGGGTGCTCTCGGCCACCAACACAAGCGCGGTATCAGGTGTTGTTGAGATTGACACCATTGTGTGCTCGGCCATTATGTCCGTGGCCACCGCATTTGCTAGTGCTATGTCAATGACTCTCAGGCCGCCCGGTCAGCGGCTATTCCTTCTGAGGTGGGCTGGTGCACCAGGAGTTGGGTCTGCGCAGGGGAAGGCCCAGAGCTGGCCTGATTCCTGGGAGGCGAGAGATTCAAACTTGCATCGAGAGCAGAGAGGCCATGCTTGTTGCGTTGAGGAGTAAAGGACGCAGCCGCATTGGCTCCAGCAGCACCACCAATTGCCAGCGCGATGCCCGAACCATCCGAACTGTTGGCTGAGACTTGAATGGTAACGTCGTCCGAAGCATTGCTCCTTGCATGGGGCGACATGTGGCACGCGCTCATAGAAGATGGGCCTAGGGGCGCATGCACGGAAGCTCGCCGAACGATCCTCCTCGCTGCAACCTGCTTGCCCGTGTAGTTATAGGAATGGTGCCCGGGTTGTCTACAGGAAAAACATCGCGTTTCATGTCGGCACACGGCGGCGCGGTGAGTGGTCAGTAGATAGTTGAAGCAGCAACCCCTTAGCTGTTCAGGGACTGGGTGATGCGGACGTCGAGGAGGCTATTGAGTTTCCTGTCGGCCACGCCATCGTTCTACCCGCTGCCAGCCGTCAGCATCAGGCCCGCACAACTTAGCCACACAAACTTCCGATCGCAGGATGATCCTTGGGGCCGGGGCCGTCTGCGCCCCTTGAAGAGAGGTAGGCGCCGCTTCCGCCTCCAGAAGAGCAGCAGGCGCCACCGCCGCAGAGGGGGTCACACCAATCAACACATCACGAAAAGAGGCTGTCGGCGTTGGGGAGACATGGGAAATCGAGAAGGTACTATCACCGGAGGATGGCGAATCACGCTGCCTCGCTTCTTTGGAGCGGCCCGTCTGCGGCACACAACTGGGAGAGAACAAGGAGGGGGAAACCGACACTCTGGGGGGTGGAAGGGGAGGCGGTGGTGGCCGTCGAGCCTAGAGCCAGCGGTGATGGGGGGCTGGTGGTGGGCGGAGTGTCGGGAAGGGGAGGGGGTGGGGTGCCATCGCTTCGATGAAAGTTAGGCATTCATCCCCCTTCTGGAAAGGGGTGTTATGAGCAGCAAAGGCTTTGAAGTTAGGATACAATAGTAGGAAATGGAGTGAAGGTTAGATTTTGGGAGGATATATGGTTTGGGACTGCTCCTTTAGTAGTTCAATTCTGGGAACTTTATTGCTTAGTGAATGAGAAAAATAAAACAATTGCAGAGATTTGGGATGGAACAGATTTTTTTTTTTTTTTGAAAGATCCAAACACAAAATGTGTTTCGGCGTGTTGGCCAGTAACAATCCAGTTATTCTTATGGCTGTTGGCCTATAACAAACTTATGACTGTAGATAATTTGAAGACAAGAGGTATTGAGAAACCGCCATTGTGTCAGTTCTGCACAGAAAATGAATCTGTGCAACATCTTTTTTTTAGTGTGTGATTGCTAGAAACCTATGGGAATACACCTCGGATTACTTGAAATGTGCTATTGGGGATAGTTATATTAGTTGTGTGCTAAGAAATACGGCGTTGTCAATATTATCTCGGCTGCAGTGCTGAGGAGTATTTGGCTAATCCGTAACAGTTTTGTGTTTTGGTAAAAGGAATGGAAGGAGATGAAGGAGGTCTTAAGGCGTGTTCTAATCTTGACAAGAAGCTGGAAAATTATGCACGAGGAGAACAGCAAGAAGCTGGAGGAATTACTCAAAAAAAAAAGCAAGAAGCTGGAGGAATGGTGCTGTTTTCTGGAACAAGCAATGAGATCTCCAATGAAGCTGACAGCTGGATGATGACCAGGATGTTAAGTTTCAAGAAATGTGCATGCACTGACGAGCTGGAGAAAAACGAAGATGACAGAGTGAAGATCATGACATTAATCGGATCTGTATCTTCCTGAATGTAACATATGAAGCTTATACGGTTGCTTTACGTGCTACCAAGCTGGTTTTAGCTGTAGGATAAGCTAGCAATGCTGGTAGCGTTCTTTCATTGCAAACTCAGTGTTGTAAAATGCTATACTATAACAGTCTCGTTCAATGAAATGGGGCAGGGCAGTCTGCCTCTGGTTCTAAAAAAGTTAGTAGTAGTTTTAATAAAATGTCAGAAGGGGTCACCACTGTAGGAATACCAGAGACAGCTCTATGCTTTCAGAATAAACTGCATCTTATATGCTATCCATGTTATTGCGAACATTTACCAAAGCAGGCTATAAACCATATGAAGATGGTGATGGAGTATTCATCTGGGATTTCAAGAAGTTGAATGTTCAGAAGAAGATGCTTAGCAATGTGATTAACTAGATTTGGACATAATATAAATACAAGACTTTGTAAAGCTTTCGGTGACTTTGTAAAGCTTTATTAGGTTGATCCTCTTTACACGGATGGCGGATACGTAGGTAAAGAGGATCTGTCACCTCATTTTTTCCCTCTAGTTTTATGATATTTAATATAGAAAAATGAGCAAAAAAGATTTGCAAATATATTTAATTCAAAATTTTATACGCCCGTAGCAACACACTAACAAAAAGAATTATGGGATTCTTGTCTTGGGAACAAAAGGCTCTACCTGTGACCAAGCAGTTTGGCGCTATCAAGCCCACTCTTGCATGCCTAACGTGTGATATAAGCATGGTTTCAAAAACCGACAAAAACCAGTTCAAAACCACATTTTTTGATGAAATCGGTCCGATCTGGTTTTATCGGATGATCAGTTTTTGGTCCGGCAAAATTCAAATTTTTAAAAATTTGAAAAATTGTAATAATAAATTGTAAAAAAAACTAGAGGAAAAATTATGAATTCTGGGAAAAGAATATAATGAAAACATTCAAGTTTTACTGGTCAAAAAAATCAAGAAAGAATAATTAAAGGAATGTGCATTCAAGATAGTTAATCTCCTTCCTAATCACGCACATGCAGGCGGGACAGGCGATGTGCATGCAGGCGCTCAGTTAGGAGAGAAATCAGCACTGAAATTAGGAGAAAAAATAATTAATCGAGTAATTAATATCATATTAGGAGAGCAATTATTTAAGGGGAGTAATTAACAACAGATTAGGAGAAAATTATGCATGCCGATTTTTTCGCAGTTTGGTGCATGCCGATTTCTCGACCAGTGGCAGTTTGGTGCATGCTGATTTTTTTAATGCCGAGTTTTATAGGAGTAATTAACATCATAACGTGTGGAAGTGTGGTGCGTCCCGATTCTTTCGCTGCATGTAAATAAGAGTCCGCATACATGCGGAGTTTTAGACTGACTTGAACCGCATGAGTCAAATGCATATTTGCCTCTAGACAAACTACTGTGCACGAGGCAAACGTCTCCAACCAAACATGCAAAGACCCGATACAAAATGCATCGGAGGAGAGAGGCGATGCAACTTTGGATATCCTCTCTCCTCGGATGCATTCGTGTGTCCGTGGAGCCCACCGCCAGGAGGGAGACAAGCGCACGGGAGCAGGAGTGGAGGCACGGCGGCGGGTCAAACTCGGAAGCGCACGGGAGCGGAGGCAAAATGCCGGCGCGCGGGGCGGCGTTGGAGGGCAGCGCACGGGAGGCGGCAGTGCTGGAGGGCGTGCGGGCGGCGCGCGGCGGGCCTCCTCCTCCTTCCCTACCACTGTGGCGAGCGAGCTCGACGGCGAAGATGCGTCGCACGGGAAGGCGGGGAGGCAGGGCTGCCGGCGCGCAGGTGGGCGGCGTCGCGAGCTCGCGCGCGGAGGCAGGGAGGTGAGCTCGTGCAGGGAGGTGAGCTCACGCGCCGAGGCGGGTGGAGGCGAGCTCGCACGGGGAGGCGGAGCGCGTGGGTAGACCTCGCGCGAAGGCGGCTGGAGGTGAGCTCGCGCGGGGAGGCGGGTCCGCGTGGAGGTGAGCTCACGCGCGGAGGCGAGCTCGCGTGCGGAGATGTGCGCGCGCGGAGGCGGCAAGGATGCGGCGGCACAGAGGCGGCAAGGAAGCGTGCGCACGTGTCTGCCACTCTGCCTATCCAGTTTGCCTGCTAAAAAATAGACTACCTTCCTTCTACTGTAGATGCAAGGCAAATAAAGTTTTGCCTCTCCAATTTGCACTTCATGGTTAGAGTCAGCCTTAGGAGTTAAAGCCCAGAACGTTTCATCTTCTCGGTTTTTTAAAACCAATAAATCAGTCGGTTTTCTAATAAAATCGATCAGTTTTGAAAATTGTTAAAAAAAGTCCCAGCTAACCGGAAAACCGAGTGGTTAGCCATTCAAACCGCTCGGTTTTCCAATTTTTTTATCAGATTTCATTTGATTGCAGTTTTTGAAATTTAATGGATAAACCGAGCGGTTTTTTGGTTTTTACGGTTTTCGCCAAACCACCCTGGACCGGTTTGGACGGTTCAAACGATTTTTCATCCCCTGAATATAAGATGACTACTGAATAGTGCTCGTGGACCTTCAATATTTTCCTGGTGATAGATCAAAGAAAACACTAAATACCTGCTACTACTGTTTAGATAATCTGACATGGTCCAAGGATGGTTCTGTAGTCATCTTCGAGGCAACTCTGTTCAGATTTCTTCCCTATGTTTGTTGATAGATCAAAGTAATCTCTGATGATGTTAAATGTTTTGTATCGCATGAAGGACGCATGTGAATTTATATATTATTCAATTGTAGCTATTTGCATATCTTTGTAAAGTGACATATGAATAACTGGATCCCTCATATTGTTTTTGCACCCACGAAGACTCACTGCGAAAATGATTTACCTGTCCATCCATCTATCACATTACTAGTGTATTACGTTGCGCCTTTGCGCGCCGTTTATCGAGAATTCAGTTATAAAATGAAACTTGTGTACAACATATATTCTGACCTAGAACAAAGTTTAGCATCTTTTAATAGACTTATAAAAAATCTTCAGAGTTCTTAGATGATTGAAATGCAGCACTTAGTGAAGCCCGTAATTACAATAAGGTTAATATCTCATCAGACAGGTAGAGAGCAAAGCCACAGAGTACACTCTTTCAATCAACAAACCTTATTTAATTTCTTCTGTCATATGTAAGTATTCCGAAAAATGACAAATTATATGATTGGTAAATAGATGTATACGTACACAGCAGAAGCTTACGGCAAACATTAGTTAAAAATATGATTAAACACAAAGGGAGTTGAATTAATTATTAATAATGTTAACATAACAACACACGAGCATTTCGTTCTCACCAAATGGTCTTATAACCAACAAAGAACAGGTAATCAAAATATAAGCCTGCTAGAGGAAATGATTGTTGTTGTATTCCTCCAAACCCTAAAAGGGTGGGTTATATACATTATTATACATGGGTCTTTATGGGTTAAATATACACACCTTATGGGCTAGATACATAGTACACTAACACCCCCCGCAGTCAAAACAATCGGCGTAGCGGAGTTCAAGACTTCACAAGAAGAAACCTACACCCTCCCCCCCCCCCCCCCCCCCCCCTCCCCCACACACAGTCACAACTAGTCACTGATAATGTTGAGACTGGTGCGAAACTCTGAGAATGTCGAGAAGGGAAGACCTTTGGTGAAGATGTCGACGAACTGGGAAGTGATCAGGACATGGAAAACTCGAACCTGACCAATGGCGACCCGGTCCCGAATAAAGTGAAGGTCGATCTCCACATGCTTTGTCGGCTGATGCTGAACTGGGTTGGTGGAGAGGTATACGGCGCTGACGTTGTTGCAGTAGACGAGCGTGCTCCTGGTCAGCGGGCTGTGAAGCTCTGGCAGAGCTGCCGTAGCCAGGACACCTCAGCCACGCTGTTGGCAACCGCCCGGTACTCCGCCTTGGCACTAGAGCGGGAGACCACTGGCTGTCACTTGAACGACCAAGAGACCATGTTGTCGCCGAGGAAGACGGCGTAGCCGGAAGTGGACCGACGAGTGTCGGGACACCCGGTCCAGTCAACACCGGTGTAGACGACGAGCTCGGTGAAGGGCCAGGGGATCATGCATATGAAGGCAGATCTGTTGGATGGCATAAGTGATATCCGACCTGGTGAAGGTGAGGTACTGAAGAGCCCCAGTAAGGCTCCGGTAAGCAGTCGAGTCAGCAACCGGAGCACCCGCATCCATAGAGAGCTTCCCTGAGTGTCAACCGGAGTGGAGCAGGACTTGCAGTCAGTCATCCTAGCCCGCTCCAGTATATCAAGAGCATACTGCCGCTGGTGAAGGAGGAGGCCAGATGGACGAGACTCCACAGTGACACCTAGGAAGTGGTGGAGCACACCCAGATCCTCCATAGCAAACTCACGCTGTAGTGACTGACTGATACTCTGAAGGAAGGCCTGGCTGGAAGCAATGAGTACAATGTCATCAACATAGAGTAACAGATATGCAGCCTCAGAGCCCCGGTGGTAGACAAACAGAGAAGTGTCAGACTTGCACTCGGTGAACTCCAACGAGGCCAATAACGTGGCAAACCGAGAGTACCATGCCTGAGGCACCTGCTTCAGGCCATAGAGTGACTTGTTGAGGTGGCAGACGAGATCCGGATGACTGGAATCCACAAACTTTGCTAGCTGACTGTAATATACTGTCTCGGTCAGAGTGCTGTGCAGAATAGCATTCTTCACGTTAAGCTGATGCATGGGCCAGGAGCGGGAGAGAGCCAGTGAGAGAACTATGCGCACAGTGGTCTGGCTTCACCACCGAACTAAAAGTCTCGTCGTAGTCCACTCCAGGCCACTGGGTGAAGCCCCGAAGAACCCACCGAGGCTTGTAGTGCTCCCGAGAGCCATCAGCCCGGCGCTTATGCGTCTAGATCCACTTGCCGGTGACCACATTGCAACCAGACGGATGCTGGACGAGGTTTCATATCTGGTTGGCAAGGAGAGTCACATACTGCTCCTCTATAGCCTTACGCTAGTGAGGATCTGCCAGGACATCATGGACGGAGGAGGGCACGAGTAAGACATCCGGCTCTGCCCCAACGGCAGAGAGGACACCCGCCGTCCGTCGTGTCATCATGGGATGAGTGTGCCTGAGATCCCTATGGACGACAGACGGGTGGTACACTTTCGGGTCGAGGCGAGAGCGAGTGCGAGAGCGCACCGTCAGCACAGGCGGAGGCGAAGGCGGTGGTGGCGGAGAAACCACTGGCTCCGATAGCGGCGTTGTCCGACGCCTGTAGACCTGCACCGGCTCGGTGAAACGGGCAGCAAAACCCGGAGGCTCCCGCGGTGCAGGAAGTGGCGACGGGGCTGCGGTAGCGCAGGCGAAACCTCCGCTGCCGCGCGTGGCGCGACAGAAGGCTCCGGGGCCGTGCGTGGCGCAGGCGAAGGCTCCAGGGCTGCGCGTGGCGCAGGCATAGACTCCGGTACCGCGCGTGGCACGGTAGAGGGCTCTGTGACCGCGCGTGGCGCGGTAGAAGACTCCGGTGCCGCGCGTGGGGCAGCGGAGATCATCAGGGAACCTGACGGAAACGGGTAAACAGGAACAAGAGGTTAGACCACCGGGTCAGTCGGAAAAACGGACTCGAGGTCAGGAGCAGGAGAGGGCATAGTGGAGGTAGAGTATGGGAAGTCTGACTCGTCAAACACGACGTGACAGGAGATGAGGACACGACGGTAGGTGAGGTCAAAGCAACGGTACCCCTTGTGGTCAGAGGAGTAGCCAAGGAAGACACACCTAGTCGAGCGAGGCGCTAACATGTGAGGATCAATGGCAGAGGTGTTAGGATAGCAGGCGCACCCGAAGACCCGAAGGTGATCATACCGAGGAGGGGTACGGAAAAGGGCGTGGTGAGGGGTTGTGTCAGGCGAGGTCGTGGAAGGTAGGCGGTTGAGGAGGTAGGTGGTTGTGTGAAGGCCCTCCGCCCAGAAACGGGCAGGAAGGGAGGCCTGAAGGAGAATGGTGCGCACGACATTGTTTGTGATGCGAATCATCCGCTCAGCCTTGCCGTTCTGAGGCGAGGTGTACGAGCAGGACATGCGCAGGTGGGTGCCGTGGGAGTGGAAGAAGTCACGCGAGGTGCGGTTGTCAAACTCACGGCCGTTGTCACACTGGACGGCCTTGACAGTGCGACCGAACTGAGTGGAAACCCAAGCAAAGAAGTTGAAAAGAGTGGGGAAGGTGTCAGACTTGGCACGCAATGGAAAAGTCCAGGAGCAATGAGAGAAATCATCCACAATCACCAAGTAATACTTATAGCCAGACATATTGATGACAGGAGAAGTCCACAAATCAAAAGCATGACTCGCATGCGAAGAGGAAGAAGAAAAAGGAAGTCTAACATGACGACCTAACTGACACGCATGACAAAGATGCTCATCAGGAGCCCTAGTACAATCAAGATATGCACTACGATTGAGACGGGCCAAAATGTCACGGCCAGGGTGCTCAAGGCGGAGGTGCCAAGTCGTGGAAGATGGTGTAGTCGCAAAAGCCGATGAAGGATGCGACGACGAAGAAGCGGAAGAAGGAAGGCGAAGGGTGTAAAGGGGCTCCGTGCTATTACATCGGAGAAGAGGACACCGAGAAGTCGAATTCTTCACAGTAAGACTAGAAAGAGTCAAACTCAACAAAACATGAGTTATCAATAGTAAATTGGCGAATGAAAAGAAGATTATGAACCATCTGCGGGGCAACAAGAATATGCAGAAGGCGAAAAGACCCAGGAGCAGACCCCATAGAGGAAACCGGAAGATAAGTGTCATCCCCAACTATGATGGAGGAAGGGCATGAGGGAGAAGGAGGGTGGACAGAGGATAAAATACCGACATCTGGCGTGGTGTGGTACGAGGCTCCCGAGTCGGCGATCCACTCCATGCTGACCGGCAGGTTTAGGCCTAAAGTACTGAAGGACTGAGCCAGAGCCGCCTGGTCCCATCCCCTAGGCCAGGTCGGTGGCTGGCTGGGGTGCATAGGCAAGGTCCACCCCCCCCCCCCCCCCCGGCCAGGTAGGCGGCAGAGCAAGGCCAGTCCAAGTCCCCGGACCCAGGGGAGCAGGGCCGGTGAACATAGCCGCGGACAAGTACTGAAGACGAGACCCCCCCCCCCCTCGAGCCTGGAAGGGCCACATGGAAATGTGCCCTGACCATGTGTTGTTGAAGGATGGCCAGGGCGAACCCCGAGGGGTAGGAGCCGAGGTCGTAGAAGCCGGAGCAGTAGTACTCCCTTGACCCCCCCCCCCCCCCTGGAGCCACCACCACGACCCCTACCCCCGACGGCGGTTGCGACCACGACCGTCGCCTCCCCCGATGGGCGATGGTGGAGTAGCACCGAGGGAGGTGGCTGGTGGGGCAGTGGAGGCCATAGGAGCAGTGGAGGCCGGTGGGGCAGCCACGAGTGTCACGGGGGCCGGTGTTGGCGCGAGCCCGCGAGTGATCTCATCCAGGATAAGGTCGTCCCGTACCTGTAGGAACGAGGGGAAGGGGCGTTGTCGAGGGATCCATGTCCGCAGGAGGTCGTAGTTGGCATTGACACCCCACAGGACGTGGAGGACCAGGATCCGGTTGCTCACCGGGGAGCCGAGGTCGTGAAGTGCATCCGCCATGCCCTTCATCCTCCTGCAGTACTCACCCACACAGAGGTCGCCCTGCTGGAAGGTGCGGAACAACGTGTCAAGGTGGAGCGCACGTGCCTCAGCGTTGCCAAGGAACTAGGCCTCGATAGCCAGCCAGGCCTCTCGTGTAGTGCCGCTGTGGGACCGGATGATGTCCTGGAGATCTAGGGAGATGGTCCCAAAGATCCAGGATATGGCGACGCTGTCAAGGTGCACCCAAAGCGCGTCCCGCTACGGAGCCGGCGTGCCGGTGAGGACGTGGTCATCGAGGGCGTAGCGGCGGAGGGCGAGTAGGACCTGGTCACGCCAGCGCCCGTAGGTAGAAGACCCGGGGTCGAGGACGACGGAGACCAGGGCGCGGATGTTCTGGACCCCGACGGCCTGGAGGTGGAGCTACTGGACCATCTGATAGGCGGCATCATGACGGAGTGGTGGTGGCGACTGTGATGAGGACGCCGATGTGTTAGGGCCGGGGACGATGGGCTGGTGGGTGGCGGTGATGTCGAGGAAGGGTTGAACCGCCATAGCCCGGCGATAAAGCACGTTCGCGGCAGCAAGCTCATGCTCCCAAGCGAGTGTAGCTACGTGGATACGCTCCATGGCCGCGGCGGACAGGCCGGGGTCGGTCGAGGCGGCGCCAGCAGTCGGCAAAGAGGCTCCCACCGGCAGCAACGATGGGGCATGCCTAGGCCAGTGTACGGCACAGGGGACATGCCACCCGCGGCGACGAAGTTTGGCCCGGAGTCCATCTGCTTACTCTTGGCGGCCGTGGTGAGACGGCGCGAAGCCCCGACGGTGGCCTGGCTCACGATGGTGGCGGGCCCCGCGCCAGCGACAACCACCAGATCGGCACTGGCGGCAGCCACATCAAAGCCACTGGTGGCCAGATCGGCCGGCAAGAGCGCCGCCGACGGCGGCAGCGGGAGCGGCGCCCATGACGGCGGCGGCGGCTAACCCCCCTCAACACGTGGATCGGGGCCCAGACGACTGGATCCGACCTGATGGCAGGCAGATCCGGGCCGTCGACAGCCGAAGCGGGCGGTGCGGTGGCCGGATCCGTGGCTGCGGGCAGCGGCTCCTCAATTCGACGGCGTAGGAGAGGGGAGGGAAGGAGGAGAGGAAGGGAGGGAGCGGTGGGTGGCGGCCCGCCATGATCGCTGGGAGCGGGTGGCGGCCGGCGACGGCTATGGTTTGGGAGGGAGGGAGAGGAGAGAAGAAAACCTATGTCTATACCATGTTAGATGAAATGATTATTGTTGTATTCCTCCAAACGCTAAAAGGGTGGGTTATATATACCCCTATACATGGGCCTTTATGGGTCAGATATACACACCTTATGGGTTAGATACATAGTACACTAACAAAGTCATATGGTGAAAGAACCAAAATTGTACCTCTAAACAAAATGATAAAGAACTTAAAAATTATTTGTGCTATTTATATTTAGAAGTTCAATGATAGGGCTACCATGATATCCCTTCAATCCTTTTACCTCTTAAGCAGTAATTGTCTTAATTTTAAAAACTAAGTTCAGCAATGGGAAATTGTGAATATTAGGGGAGCGTAGTCAAACGCTCGATGGTATAATTTTCTTATCTAGGAAAAACCTACACAGATTCCCATATTAACACTGACTGAATCAAGAAAATGTTCCATTGTCGAATTAGAACCTATTAAAAACTGAAAATGTGGAAGTTTTTTTAACTGTACATCAGCAGCAGGGAAACCATTGTGTCAATTATAAGAGACAAATTGAGATAGACACAACAAAATTATGTGTTGAAAAAAGATAGAACTCACACACGACGACTTCAACACCGGTAAACTTTATTTCTTGTTATTCATCTATTATTTGAAAAGATCATATATGATAAGCATGATTGAACTCGTTCATTCGAACTGAATATGTTCAATGCTGGAGCAGCATTGGTCAGAAAACAACATACTACATTTTGAATAGAAAACGGTACTGCAAGAACAAAATTAGTTTTGGAATGAAAATGAGAGCTTAAACGGCTTAGTGGAGTGTTGGAAATACCGTCAATTACTGCCAATAGCAAGAAAAAATAATAGGGGCCCAAATTGAAATCTCCATTAGGCAACACGATTCATATGGAATAGAAATCTTTTCTGCACTGTACTATGATCACAGATTCCAAGCTTCTGCTGAGAACTGAAAAGAAACAAAGCTTAGTTGACTTTGTTTACTAATAGTTTCATTTACAGAAAAAAGTAGAGAAGCACCGTGGGCTGGTAAATACAGTGCAATGGATTAAACAAGGTCTAGGATTTAGGATTTAGAGAGGGTATTAACAATAGTGCATAACTCCGAAGTTAAGGAGGGTATTAACAACTGAGAATAGGAAGCAGAGAGTAAGATGTTTTGCGTGATTCGCCCTAACCAACTAAGAGAAGAAATATCGAATTATCTTAATGACTTCCATGCCTAGCAAAATTGGTACCTATCAGATCTAAACATTTATGATCTATTTATGAGTTCACACATAAAAACTCAACAACTGTTTCTAGTGAATGAGCTCTGACAAAAGATGACAACTGTTCACACATATTGAATCTGCTCGATGATGACAATCTGCTAATATTTATGGAGTTGCACCATACATCCTCAACAAAAGATCAGAGAAGCAAAGGCAAGTTATATAATTAAGAATTATACTGTTTCTAGTGAATGAGCTCTGACGTCGAAATATATTTGATATATCATATATGTCTGAATTTACAACAGCTCAATAACAGATAAATGTAGCAATGCGTGACACAATAGATGACCCTAAAGCAAAGCATTTGAAACATAAAAACAGCGACCAAAAGAAAAGAAATTAATTTACAACAACATCAGTCAATGATCTGTATAAAGAAGATGCAGTAGTTTTACCTTTAGCTATGAAGAAATATGTCTAGTTCCGTTATGATCATACTGAAAATAATATTTCAAATGACTTGAATTTCTAAGTCTCCAAGTATACTCTATCCACTGAACCAGAATAAACCAAGACAACAGTTGTCATTATGAATTCTTAGCCTGCCCTTGGAGTTAGAGAACATGCTATCTTCATACACGAATTCAATCCTTGTAGTTTCTCTAAATTCAAATGACATAAAAAGGCTTAAGCTCATCTAGGGATCGCAGTGGGTCGGTTTTGGATCGGGTGGAGTAAAAACCCACCCACCACAAAAAATGTTTCGGGTGGAAATTGACACTCACACCCGCATCCACGAGTGAGAGTTGAGACCCGCACCCACCGGGTTTCGGGTGGGTGTCGGGTACCCATCGGATTTCATATGTCATATGAAAAATATCTCAAAATAAATACTTTAACGACATCAACACAAATACATAATGTCTTTATATGTTACGACAATCAATAAAAATAAATTATGAGTATGTACTTAGGTAATTGTACATAAATTTTTAATAACTTAGTCATCCCTCTCATCACATGCATATTTATTTAAAATTAATTTATTATGAGATGAGACTAAATTTATATATGAGTATATTTCAGAGCCCAACGGATCACCCATGGGTGAGAAATAAAATCCACATCCACACCCGTGTTTGTCAGATCGAGTGCGGGTGACACATGAATGAAAAATTAGACCCATGCCTGCACCCGTCGGATACAAAACCTATCGGACCCACATCCATGGGTGAAATTGCCATCCCTAAGCTCATCCTCCATGACAAAAAAAAAAACAGAGCATGCAAGGCATGGAACTGAACAGAAAACATACCAATTGCCAAAAGAGAGGACAAAAAATGTGCATTTTATTGCACGCAACGTTCCAAAGTGAGGCATTCAACAAAAAATATGCATTTTGTTGAACACAAGTTTCAGAAAGGTTATGTGTTTGCCAAAAATGCGCTCGTATTCTTAAAACTCAAATTGTTGATTTACGTGATATGATGAATTGATGAGGAGCTCAGGCATTTGTATACAATAGAGGGCGGAGGAAAATTTGTAAAATTTAAATAGTAAACAGCAGATCATAAGAAGGTGAAAAATGTGATCTGGAAGCTTGTGAAGTGAAATCAGTTAAAATGGATCGCCTATGAATTATATTTACTGCAGAAAAATCAAAATCAATCCACATATTACTTGGAGGTGGGGGGGGGGGGGGGGGCAATGTTTGTTGAGGACAATGGAAGCAAATAAATTTTTTGTAACAAAAAGTTCACTCACCTGCCAATAATAACCTGCCTTTCTTCCTTGCAGTTGGCAGCAGCAGCCGAAATTAGTTGGCTTCCATCAGATCAGTCACCACATGAGCAGGCTGCAAGAACCCTAGGTGAGCCAGCTTTAGAATGTTAATCGTCGAAATAGAAAACAGGAAAGTAGATACCAGACCCATAATAAAATCAGGGGAAGAGATCATCTCTATTTGCTTGGCGCCGCCGTCTTCAAGTCTTAGATCTATAATTGAAAATGATAACAAATACATTTTTGATGGGCATGTAGATTGTAGAAAATCACACTAACCAATTTGGACGACCAAGCCATGGCTATGAAACTAAAGTGGCCGGGCACCATACAAAAAGAAATCAGCTGCTCCACCTCAGACCCAAATCAACGCACACCTGACTATCTCCAGTCTTGTGGACAATGGATTGAAGCCAGCAGCATCGGGCCGCTTTGATGGAGAAGAAAGGCAGCAGTCAGCAGGTCCATAAATCAAGCAAGAAATTCCAAACCGTCACCGAACTGCAAGTAACCGAAACAGACAAAATCGGCCAAAAAGATTGTTCAAACCTTACACGAGGCCATCCTGCTGCAGTCTGCAGGTAGCACAACTCTGACGAAACCCTAGGCAAAGCTCTAGACCCTCAAATCTTTGACTCGTAAATCCAAAGAAAACGAACAGAAACACGAGGCGAGGAGCCTAGGTACCAAGAACAGATCGACAGAGATGCAATCCAAACAGAAAAAGGCCAATGGTGTGCTCTGCTCTCTCCAACAGCTTATAAACGGAAGAAAGAGAAGGAAAAAGAAAACGATCTGCTGTCAACGCAAATCACCCCTTTCACCTCCCTCTCCTCTCTATTCTTCAGTCTTCACGCGAACCCCACCCCAACACCCTGCAGCGGCGCCGGCACAGCCGCCGCTGCCGCTCACTCCTCCGTTCTCCATTTCCCGCCGACTAGGTCGCCGAAGAGCACGCGGCCACCCTTTCCTGCCACCGCCGTGCACGGGCTCTTCGCCGCGTGTACTGCTGTAGCCCCCATAAATGGGCGTGCCCCGTGGGCTCTTCGCCGCTACGAACGCGTCGCGCCGTGCGCGCGCCTGCCGGCGCTCGTGCTCGGAGCTGGAGCGGCTCATCCGACAGCGCTTTCACGCGGGCAGCCTTACTCCGGACGACGCACTCAACCTGTTCGACGAATTGCTCCCTCAAGCCAGGCCCGCCTCGCGGGGCGCCATCAACCTGCTCCTCACTGTCGTTTCTCGCGCCCCTTCTTCCTCGTCCGTGCGTGATGGACCTACGCTCGCCGTCTCCCTCTTCAACCGCATGGCCCGAGAAGGCAACAAGAATGTGGTTCTCGACCTGTGCACCCACAGCATCATCATCGGCTGCTTCTGCCGTATGGGACGCCTGGACCTCGGTTTCGCGGCCTTCGGCAAGATCCTTAAGGCGGGATGGCAGGTGAACGCCATCACCTTCACGAACCTGCTAAGGTCCCTCTGCGCTGAGAAGAAGATAAGTGAGGCAATGGATATTGTGCTCCGACGAATGCCGGAGCTCGGCTGCACGCCCAATGTCTTCTCCTACAACATTCTTCTCAAGGGTCTGTGTGACAAGAAGGAGAGTCAAGAGGCTCTCGAGATCCTCTATATGATGGTTGACAATGCAGGCAGTTGCCCACCAGATGTTGTATCATATAGCACTGTTGTTGATGGCTTCTTCAAAGAGGGCGATGTTGAGAAAGCTTACAGCCTAATTCAGAAGATGTTGGATGAAGGGATTTCACCAGATGTCGTGATTTACAACACTATGATTGATGGCCTATGCAAGGCTCAAGCAACAGACTGGGCCGAGGAGGTCCTACAGCAGATGTTGGATAACGGTATTAAACCAGACAGTAAAACATATAGTAGTCTAATTCACAGATATTGCTGTGTAGGCAAGCTCGAAGATGCGATCAGGATGCTCAACAAAATGTCCAGAGATGGTCCTAAACCAGATGTTGTTACATATAATTTGGTGATTGACTATCTTTGCAGAAATGGAAGATGCAAAGAAGCTAGGAGGGTTTTTGATTCTTTGGTCCAGAAGGGGCTAAAACCCAACGGTACCACCTACGGAACTCTTATTAACGGTTATGCTTCCAAAGGAGATCTAGTTGATATGCATGATCTCTTCAATTTGATGGATGCTGATGGTATCGTGCCTAATCATCATGTCTTCAACATACTAATACATGCATATGCTAAACTCCAAATGCTTGATCAGGCAATGTTTATATTCACAAACATGCGGCAACAAGGGTTGAAGCCAGATGCTGTCACCTACGCCACAGTTATGGACGGGCTTTGCAAGGCAGGCAGAGTGGATGATGCTATGTCACAATTCAAGCAGATGGTCAGTGAAGGATTGACTCCTACCGATGTTGTATTTGGCACTCTAATTCATGGGTTTTGTGCAATTGGCGAATGGAACAAGGCTGAGGAATTAACTTTTGAGAGGCTCGACAGAGGCATCCAGCCTAATGTGGTATACTTCAACACAATAATCAGAAACCTGTGCCAACAAGGGAGGGTCATGGAAGCTCGGCATGCCTGTGACTTGATGGTTGGTGTAGGTGTGACACCTGATGTTATTTCATATAGTACACTGATAGATGGATACTGTTTAGATGGTAAGATGGATGAAGCAGTCAACCTACTTATGGGTATGGTAGATATTGGTTTGGTTCCAAATGCTATTACCTATTGTACTTTGCTCAATGGCTATTGTAAGACGGAATGATAGATGAGGGGGTAGCTTTTTTCAAAGAAATGTTGGCCAAGGATGTTAAACCTAATGTTGTTACTTATAGGATAATGCTGCAAGGTTTATTTCAGGCTGGAAGAACTCCTGATGCAAAGGAGCGGTACGTAAGAATGGCTGACAGTGGAATTCAGTTGGAAGTTTTCACTTACAACATAGTTCTTGGCTGTCTCTGTGAAAATGGGTTCCTTGATGAAGCGCTAGCGTTGTTTCAGAGTTTACTTTCTAAGAATATTGAACTTGATATTGTTACTTTCACTGCTATGATTGATGCCTTGTTCAAACATGGGCGGAGCAAAGCTGCCATGGATCTGTTTGCTGCTATCCCGTCCCATGGTTTGGTGCCGAATGTTGTGACATACAACATAGTTATGGAGAATCTCATAAATGAAGGGCTTCTAGAGGAGTCTGATAATCTAATTCTATCCATGGAGAAGAGTGGATGTGCTCCGAACTCACGTATGCTCAATGCTATTGTTAGGAGATTATTGCTTGGAGGTGAGATGAGCAAAGCTGCGGCTTATCTCTGCAAATGTGATGAGAAGAAATTCAGTCTTGAAGCATCAACTGCTTCGCTTCTTATATCAATTATCTTAGAGGGGAATTGTGAGGAGTTTGTGAACTCACTACCTGAAAAGTATCATTTTCTTTTGAAAGCCAGAAAAAGATGAACCATATTTCAGCAATCATTCTGTATTCGATAATAATACTGCTTTGAATGTTTATGAAGGTATGGACTTGTTTTCTAAGACCAATATAGAAACAAAGATGCCTTTTTATGTGACTTCGTGATAAGATTTTATCATTTTACATTTTATATTGTTAGTTATGCATCAGCATACCCAGTGAAGAATCACAAATTCATGTCATCTGCCAAATGTGTATCTGTAATTCGTCTCTACTGGTTTACATAACCTAGGTTCTAACAAAAACTGTAATTTAGCATCTGATTTGCATACGTTTGCAGCTCTCTACTAATTGATCTTCAACCATTCATTGGGAGACTATATCATAGATTGTGTCTTATTGTGTGCTGCTCCTGTTTGTCTCAGAGCGGGAGTGGATCATTAGAGAGTGTGGGAGCCTTCGCCTCAAGGACACACTCCATCTGTTTGACAAATTGCTCCTGCAAGTCAGGCCTTCCTTATTGCGCGCCATATTGCAGCGTTCAAGTAAATTTCAGCTTGAGGCTAGGCCTTCCATTATTTTGATTATGCCTTGCCAGAAGATGGCAGGAAGTGGCAAAGGGTTTGCTAATGATCTGTTTCTGTTGATGGAGAAGAGTGGTTGCACTGCCTGCGCATCCGCCCCAAACATTATAGTTAGAATGCTACTTTAGAAAGGGGCAGAGCCTTAATCCTTTTAATGGAGCATTTAATTTACTTGACTATGGTATGGTAGCAATATCCACTATTAAATCAAATATATACATGTATTCTAATGTCGTGATGCTTTTGTTAGTAAAAAGTATAAGCGCAGGAAGAAAGGGATTAAGATCCTGGCTGTTAGTTCTTGCTCGTTTGTTTCCTAAGTTGTTAATTAGTTTGGTTGTTGCTTCAGGCTTCAACAGCTGGTCGGCACGTTGATTAGATAACTCTGAAGCTTTTTATGATTCTATAAGTTCATGTGTTAGGGGCTGACTGTATTAATGGCAACCGTGTCATGTGATTCATTCAAGGAATAACAGTTAGTCTCAAATCAAAGCCTCCAAGGGACAGCGTATTAGCCTTGGTCCTTGCTTACCCTCTCCCTAAACTCTAGACATGCCATTTTATTGTCTCCTTGTGCACAATTTCTTATAATGTGTGTAGCATTAAAATGAAACTCTGTTTTTTTTGTTCTAAAACAATATAACTCTTCATTTTTTTTTTGCCTATATTTCTGAGTCCGTCTTTCATCTTAGAACTTTCTGGATTGCTACTGTTGAATGCCTAATTTGATTTTTGGTTTGCTGTTCATATGGAAGACTCGTTTTTTCTTTCTTTTGGATTTTGTTCCTTTTGTTTTTGTCTCTCTTTTCTTTTTTTTTTCCTTTTTCTTCTCTTTCCTTTGGATTTTGTTCTTTTGTCTCTTCTTTTTTGGGTTCCCATGGGTTTCATCTCTAGCCTACCCCAACTTGCTTGGGATAAAAAAGGCTTTGTTGTTGTTGTTGTTGTTCATATGGAAGACAATAGTAAACTGTTTCATGGTATTATTGAACTTATCTTCATGGCTTGCGTGTTTCCACCTAAAGTAAAATTTAATACCTTTAATTTCATATTCAGAATATTCATTTCATCAAGTTGATTATCTCTGACATACTGAATTGTGCATCCTATCTAATTCTAGCAATGGTAGATCCGTGAACTCCTGGTTTAGTAAGCATTTTCTGATAGGCATCAATTATTACTTTTTATTAAACTGGAGGGGGCAAATCTCCCTATGACATCATAAAAGTAAAGGAGAAGAGTACAAAAGCAGGAAAACCAAACTAAAAAGGGAAAAAGAGAAAATTGATTAATCTAAGAGACTTAGTTATTCTTGTATCTGAGGCTTGTAGCTTGGCATAGCACGCTGGATAACTATCACGAATTCATATTTAATTTGTCTTTGCATGCTTGAACTGTTGGTGCTTCATTGTTGATGACCCAATTATTCCTACTGTCCGAATACTCCAGGTAAGGAGAATGTTGAACAGTGGTGTTAAACCTGATTCTATTACTTATAGCATAATGTTGGAGAGATTGCAGCAAATGAACTTTATCTCCAGTTTATCGACAATGAAACAAGCTTGGATATTGTCATATACAAAATAATTCTAGAAGGACTTTATAAAAAATAATCACATCAATGAGGCTGTCCAAATGTTTCAGAACCTGCGCTTGACAAGATTTGGACTTGATGCTAGAATTTTCAAAATTATGAGTGATGCCTTGTTTAAGTGTGGTAGAAAGATGAAGCCTTGGATATGTTTGCTTCTATCTCAGCTATTGGTTTAGTGCCTGATATTGTGGCCTACAGATTGATAATGGTTTATCTTGTAGATGAAGGGTTGTTTGAAGAGTCGAGTCTAATGATATGTTTCAATCTATCAGAGAATAATGGTTGTGCTGTCGATTCTCTAAAACAAATGGTATAGTTAGAAGTTTACTTCGCGAAATTGCCGTTGACAAGGCTGGGGCTTACCCCTATTAAATTGATGAAAGAAGCTTATCTCTTGAAGCTTCAACAGCTTTCTTGCTGATATCCATGTTCTCGCAGGGAAAGCACAGGCCTGAGCTGAATATTCTAACCTGAGAAGTATCACTATCACATGGCAGCCTGCAACTCTTGACACATTTGATGAAAAGGCTTTGATTTGTGATTCTGAGGAAAGAGATTGGTTACAGCTCCTGCCATTCCTTGGGCTAGAAGCATAATTGTCTCATCAAGTTGGTGCACTTCACATTGTCCACTTCACGTGTCCCCTTCGTCACTTGATGAGCATGCATCAGCCCCGGGGTTTCACATGGCCACTAACCGCCCCCAGCTTAACATGCCTTGCACCTGCACACACACGAACGGCACAGTAGTTGGTGAGCGCCACTGTTACGATCACCGGGTCATTTGCCCTCCACTATCATCACCATCAACTTATCGTCATCATCATCACTCAACAAGTCCATCCAAAGACTGGTAGGCATTTTTTTTTTCATCCGAAGACTGGTATGCATATATGCATGTGGCAAACAGGGCCAGATGAAATGCAGCAACTGTCCTGACAGTGTTGGTTGCTGCCTCACAGACGCCTAATCCTGCCTCCTCTTTGTTCTTGGCACTCACAAAAAAAAAATGGTTGCGCGATTGTGTACTCTGCTGGTTTGGTTTCATTGGTCTGAACTCTGAACATTTTGATAGGTGGGCTCAAGAGTAAGAGCATCTCCAAAAGCTCCCCAAAAAAATGATTCCAAAAGAGTGTTTTTGGGAGTAGCCTAAAATTTATTAGGAAGAAGTTTTCTTTTTTTCTCTAACAGTTCTCCCTAAAAATAGATCAGGGAAACTTTTGATTGGGCCACGTTAGCATTTGGGACCACAACAACATTAATTTCCTTCTAAATAGAAATATTGGGGTCCCCAATTTCTCCCTCAATGCTAGCTACAAATAAGGAGAATTTATGGAGAGAATAAATCTGTGAGTTGTTTAGAGGAGCTGTTGGAGATGATTTTTTAGACTAAATTCTCTTAATTTAATTTAGGGAGAGTTTTTGGGGAGCTTTTGGAGATGCTCTTAGTGAACAGTGCCGAAGCTTGCCGGCAGACCGCATGGTGCCACCGGATTTTCTCCCTGATTTGGCTAGACGTTCATATCCGTTCTTCTGGTACTACTATTTTCCTACTAATGGGGGGCATTTTCGCTCATGTAGGAAGTCGGGCTGCCAAACCATGTTGCCACATTCTCAAAGGTACTGAAGTAGCCTGGGAAAATGCCTGCGTAGTGTAGTGGCAGAGTATTCAGAGCGTAGTATGGTTTTAGCTTGCAAAAGGTGCTTATCTCTGAGATTTGTGACACGTCTATCACATGAGGTAGAGTGAAGCTGATGTGCTCAGAAGTAAACCGCTGGTGAAACCGAACAACTTCCTCAGCGTGCTTGGAGTAGGCTCGGCCATCAGCGAGCAACCGAAAGGCCGTGAGATTGAGATTTCAGAGACCACGGGTTTGTCCACTATGCATCTGTGCAACATCAGTCTGCCACTTTCTGGTAATTTCATTCGTCTTATCTGATTAATGCCTTAGTGTCACATGATCTATTTTACAGTAGTATAATTAGTAAGCCCAGATATGTTCCATGCTGCTTTATTTATTATGCTGATTTGACTTAACTGAATTTTTCAGTTGCACCTTGAACATGGAAAGATGTGTTTTTTCCTACTAGTAAGGCCTGGCTCGTCAGAAATCATATAATTATCTGAATCTGCTAAACGAACAGCCATTTCGGTCATCATAATCTACACTAAAGTTTCTATATCAATTATCAAATGACATTTACTTTATGATAAGGACCAATGAATGTCAAATACTTGTGGGTTCTGAAATGTCTTACAGAATGACATCTTCCTAACCTTATCCTATTGTCTGAAAAAATGGCACTTGGAAAGCTTTCACTCTATTGATTATCTTATTTATTCCACTTTCTAATCATCCGAAAGTGGCACCAGGATCACATAAGCACCACAAGTGGATGGGCCCAGCAATCAGAATGCCACTTCCATGTTTCAGGTTAGGTAAAACAAACTTGATAGCCTCCATGATATCTCAAAAAGAAATCTGCCAAATCTCTAAATATGTACAAATGTAAACAGAGTAGATATTTCAAGTAGACATGTGCAGTTTCCTTCCGGGAAAATTTAAAATTCTAGTCCAAATGGTTTCAATTTGATGCCGTGAAACATGAACATGACTCGCTGCAAATTTCAGTGGACAGGCAGAGGACCATCCTGATCTTCTCAAGTACTCTTGCCAAATGGCATGCAGGTGATGATGACATAAATGAAATCTCTGATCATCCTGAAACATACATTTTTGTCATTTTTTTTACATATAATTTCCTTTCTGAACAAGTGATACCTGCATTTCTTCCACAGGGTGCGTCCCGTAAAGCCTGCTAGGATTTGGAGTCCATGAACTGCAGAGCAACAAGAGCGTTCTGATGGTAAGATCAGCAGTGCGGTATCCGCGGACTCGATGCACAAAAACAGAGCATTTCGGTCTTGTTATCATGGCCCATCTTCGCTCTGGAGTTCAATTCCCTGAGGATGCATGTTGACGCTCCGAAGATCGTCGTCCCAGACTACAAGAAGAGGGGTGTCAGAATTTCCACTACTCGAGTCTCATGGAGCTGTGCGCCGTGGTTGGCAAGCCGGGAGTTTTGACCTCGCCTGACCCGGTTGCTTGATGAGTTAATGGAATTTCTGGTTGTTCTCAACGCCGTATATTATTTTCTCGTTTGTTGAGGGTGTAAGAAAGATTACCTTGGATGCATAAACTACTTGCTGAATCGAAAATTGGGAGTAGTTCGTTTTCTATTGAGAAGTTTCAGAGATTACAGAAAAAAAAACTTTGTGAACGCTGCATAACTTTGCAGTATTTGTGTTTATGCATATGTTGGATCCAGCATAGATAGAACAAGTAAAAAACAGAGAACAAAAAATTGAAGGCATTGGACCACTGACAATCTGACATAGAAGAACTTATCTCCCGAATACCTTGTCTGTAAAGATGAAGACTGAAGAAGCATGTGCAACATTCAGAAACAAAAGAAAAGTTACATGATCATGCTTTCTAAGTTTCAGATTTTTAAAATAAAAAAGAGACGAGACACCCTTTGCCAGGTCCATGCCATTGTCACTACCAGACTCTAAACAACAGTGTCAACACACAGCACAACCCAAACAACTGACACTGTTAACTCCACCGTAAACACACCTGACAACTGAAACATGACACACATGACAATCCTGCCGCTAATTCTGAACCACCGTTGTTATGTTAGCACTAATCTCTGTACCAGACATGCAGCTACGGTACCAGATCAGTGACGATCAAACCACGGCAAGAAGCTGTGAATGTCGTCGAAGCCGCAAAGGCGAGCGAGCTCGGGGTCCATGAAGCCCAGAGGCAGGGGAGACATGGGCACGCAGATGATGTCCATGCCCATCTCGCCGGCCTGATCACGACACGCCGGCGAGGGCGTCGTCGTCAGAGGCAGGCACCCGACGGCCGCCGGCTTTTGCTCGGCCCTCACCGGCGGGCGGACCGTGACTGGGACCACCTCGATCGGTTCTGGTTCTGGTTCTCGGCCGGCGGAGAGAACCAGCGGCCGCGCTGCTTTCACCGACGTCGGCGAGCTGGCCAACAAAGCGGGCTTGGCGCAGCTCGACCCCGCCGAGGAGCTTTCGTCGCTGTAGACGACCATCTGCAGGTTCCTCGCCGGCGTCGCGGCGTCGGACGACGTGCTGGCGCTCGGACTCGGGCGGGGCCTGCGGCGAGCGGCGGTCTTTCTCGCCGCCGGGAACCTCTTCTTGAGCGTGCTGTTCCAGTAGTTCTTGATGGCGAGGTCCGTTCTCCCTGGCAGCTGGGAGGCGATGACGGACCAGCTGTGTTCGATGAAAAAACGTGAAGGGAAGTTCAAAATTAATGTCAGTGTTTGCGCAAGCGAGCGAACAGATTTCAGAGGCAGCAGCAGTGTCGAACAGTGGATTCATGTGAAAGTGTGCTTACCAGCTTCCCCTCTTGCTGTACATCTCGCAGATGATCTTGTCCTCTGCCGGCGTGAAGTTGCCGTGCTTCAACCCGGGGCGGAGGTAGTTCAGCCACCGGGAACGGCAGCTCCGGCCGCACCGCTGCAGACCTGAGAACCGTCAAGAAACTTGTTGATTAGATCATCGCAAGAAATTCAGTCATAAGGCTCATGCCTGCATTGCATTGCCATGATCAACGAGTAACAGTTGTGGAAACTAAAGCACGAACATTATCGCACAGGTTCTCTTTTATAATACTCCCCTTAGTAAAAGAGAAACTGCTGTGCAAAGTAGACTGAAATAGACTTTCCACAGGGCTGGATGCATAAGCAAGCAGTGAAAATGCTAGAATGGCTACGGCTACGGTAAACGAACATAGCAAGTTGGGCATGGTATGAAGACCTGCACAGTGCTCATACCTTCAACTACTGAAGTGAACAGATTAAGTGAATTACATTAAGACTAGACGATGCACATCGAGTCCAAAAAGGACGAGAAACCAGTGTAGAAAGAAGACTCGGTGTGTGGCTTGGAATTGATCATTTCAGCCCAAAGATAGAAGAAATCATTTTCATTTCAGATTTCCCCTCGTTTTTTATAAACGTAGATAAAAAGCGTCAACAGATCAATTTATTCACAACATCAAAAAGCTACAGCTAATGATGATGCTTATGCATGTGAAGGTAAAATTAACAAACAAACCTATAGTGTTTGACAATGCCTGCCAACTACGGCCAATGCCATGCTTCTCGATGTGGTTCCTGATCAAGTAATCTTCTTCCTGGGACCATTTCCCCTTCTTCATTCTGCTCCCCCTTTGGTGTACTGAACTAGGCTAGATTTTCTCGTCTCCAAAAGGGGCACAGGAATTCAAATGGAGGTGAATGAGGCTACCAATTATAGTGCAACAGTAATCGTACGGAGAAACACCTAATGCGTGATGATTGGTAATCAGATGTTTTACCGTGCAGTAATATCTCTCTGCCTCTTGTCGTTTTATGGGTTTGTCTTGTATTACATCCAACGATTCCTTTTTCCAAACTTGGAGGAAAAGAGAAAGGATGAAATGAATGGGGAGGGTAAAAGGAGAAAAAAAGTCTCACCGCATGATGAGGTTGCAGAGGTAAAGAAAAGAAAAAAAAGTAAAAAAGAAATGCCATTCGTGCAGATGTTACATTTGATGCAAGAATTCTGCACGTCCGTGTCTCCAGGGAATGCCCATGGAAGTTGGGTAGATTCCCTCCCCTGCTGCCAGGGCACAAGGCGGGGGCAGCCTTTGAATTCCTAGCAGTAAAAGAGTTTAAGTTCCTTAGCTTGCTGTCATATCGGTGTTGTGCTGTCCATTTTAATGGTGTTACAAGTCTCGTCAGCGTAATTAGTTGGTTCTAAACATATTGGACATAAGTGCACTCGATGACTCGAAAAGGCAAAACGGATAGATGCTCAAATTGAAAAGAAGCAGCAACTTTACAACAAGCGAGAAAAGGACCTTTTTTCTTTAAAATGAATGAGATGCGTAAGAAATGGTAGACAAGGTTTATTACAATAAAAAAACGATGAATGAAATTATACTGTGGAAGGGAAATAATATCCATGTGCAGAGATCCTTATTAATACTTTATGTTTATGTACCGTTATAACTTTCATTAAATAGCCTATGAAAAAGGTAAAAGAGCTGCTTCTTTTATATATTATATAATTTTGGAGAGCTGCATTTGATATGCTTAAGAAAAATAGAGAACTGATTGCTCCTTGCGACTCCGGCTACGCCACAACAAAACATAAAGCACTGCAGTAGGACGGGCCTCAAACGAGAAATGGATAGATGGATACATGGACCTCCAGGCTGAAGTGGAGTTTGGCGGATCAGACTTCTGTGGGCCGGCGGCTTCCCTCGTCCAGAAGTTTTTTTTTCTTCCTTTTGTTTGAAATAGCCTGAAGAACTGGTCAAACTAAAAACGGTCAAACCCTCGGAATTCTTACAACTAGAGATGAAATCCTCGGAACTTTTGTGGAAATCGTACACATGTTAAGAGTGCGCCCCTTCAACGAGATCCATGTCCAAAAGATAGTACTTGGCGACACTACGAAATTGGAAAGTTCAAGGCTGGAGTAAATGGGAGAAATCGAGTGAAAAATGAGAGAATTGATCGACGAGAATGATGCAGATTCAAACAAAATAGACGGGACCACATGCAGTACAGGATAAGGCGAGAGATGTTTAAAAAGCCGCCGCAGCTGACGCATCTAGAAATATCCTAAGGTTGCCTGCCTTGTCGCGTCACACTGTTCTTTACTTGCCCTTAATCTCCAGTAATTATCAGGGCTTAATTATTCAATTACAGGAAAGATCCACTGCCGTCTCATCAATTCTTCTGTGCCCATCAAATAGCTGGGTCCCAGCAAAGGGAAACTGCTATGCTCACACAATAATTCTACCTAATTTGACATCTCCTACGTTACTAAGTAGTAGTTTGTATCATGAGATTTCTTTTGTATAAACTGTATGTTACTAATTTTAGAATATTCCCAACAATTGAGTATTCTTAGGACATGAATACAAATTCTACTCCACATTTCATGGAATTGTGGCCTTGATGTTTATTTTCCATGTACTTACGTTTTCTCGACATAGTTCAAGTCTTACACAAATTGAACTAGACATGGGATGGCTAAAACCCTCATTCACTATTTTACCTGAAATGAGGTATATTTTATCGGAGCTAAAAGTAGCATTTATGTATTGTTCTTAGATGATTATTAACTATCTTATTGCTTATTCAGTCCAACTTATTTCTCAATTTCTTTAGAGAAATAAGTAAAAAGTTGTACCAAGCAACATATATAATTCTCAGGAATTCAATCTTACGTAGAATAACAAATAGAGAAGTTGGTCAACAAAATATATCATATGTATTTTCCATATAAAACAAAAATACTGTGTTACTATTGCTCTAGTCTAGCATAAATACATGAGTAATTTGGAGTGCATCTAGCATCGACAAAAGTTGGTCATCATTTTGGAGTCCTGTAGCGGGCGTACCTCGTGAACGAAAGGTTGAAAGCGATTGGATAACCACAGCGACCCCGCCTCTTGTTAGTATTTTTATTAGCGTACATATATGCACAGATAAACTGTACGGTAAATTTGTATGCCCCACTAGTTGGTCCGCAAGCATGCATGCTGACCACACTACGACATTTTGAACGTTCGATAACCTAATATTACATGCACGAATTGAATTCAAAGTAGAGGTGTATTAATTAGAAAATCTTTCTGATTTTTCCCCTATATATGTTTTCTCTGCGAAGGAATTATGCCAACTTTCCCTCTGCCTCCCAAAAACGTCCGATCAAAATCTCCTCGCTAACCTTCCGTGTCTACCGCAATCTGAGTCACGGTTCTCCCACCAGATTCGCGACTCCCGCGCGTCGGCGCACCGCTGCTTTCTTTTCCACGGGAAACCTTTTTTTTTTACCCGGCTGTTTTTTTCTTTTGACATATACTACCCGGCTGTTGTTGAGAGAGAGAGAGAAAGAGAGAGACCAGAGCGGACGGGCCGGGCGGCAGTCGCCCAGGCCCGCGGGATCTCACCTCACGCATCCCGACGCCGGGGGCACACGCGGCGCGCTCCGCTCCGCCCTGTCTGCCCGCGCACACTCGCGTGCCCTGCCTCCTCCTCCTCCTCCTCATCGTCTCCTCCCCACCTCAAAGCCCACCACTCCCCCACGCCACCCACCCCACCACACCGCGAGCGCGGCGCCCGAGACGCACCAGACCCCCTCCTCGTCCTCCTCCCTCCGCATCCCGAATGCAATCGTCACTGCCGGCGCCCGCAGCGTCGTAGCCAGGCGAGGGTCGAGGAGGTATTTCTCTGTCGCGCCGCGGGAAGGGAAGAGAAGGGAAGGGAAGGAAGGATTCGCCGCGGGGCCGGGGGGCCAGTTGGATGAGAAGGGCGGCACCGGCGGCTGCGGCGGCGGCGGAGGAGGATGCGGAAGGCGTACAGGGACTCGCTCAAGGTGCTCGAAGCTGACATCCAGCACGCCAACACCCTGTAAGCCTCTTTTTTTTTCCCCTTCCCCTCTCGTCGTCCTCGTCTTCCCAATTCCCCGCGGCCCCTCTCGGTTGCGTGCCGTGCCCTCCAGTTCAGTCGGACGGCGCGACGCAGCCTCTTCTCCTCCGTGTCTGGCTCCTCGGCGGGGTTCGTGCTCGCGGTTGGGGGGCGGTAGGCCTGCAACGCCGCCGCGCGCTACTGCCGGGGTGGCGCAATGTGTGCGCGGCAGGGAAGGGTGTGACGGATTGATCGATCGCGCGTCCGGTCTGTCCCTTCATGTGTCGAGTAGGGCTCGTCGCGGCGGGGATGGCGGGCGATGCGTTATCCGCGCGCGCACGAGCGGTAGATCGGGAGGGGATCACATGTGTTCAGCGTGTTATGTTATTTACTACTAAAAGAATGAACTTTGCTCCCCATGTATTCCAGCCTCCTAAATTATAGTGTTCGCCCAAAGGAAAAAGCGGGATGAGATGGTTGTAGTGTAGTTACTTTAGTTTTTCAGGGGAGGTTTGTTTCTTCCTTGAGCGCATGTGATCCGTCAAGTGATGTTTTTGTATGTTCTGATGATGAGCAGGGCCTCTGAATTTCCCCGGGAGTATGATGGTGCGTGCCTGCAGATGCGGCTCTCCTACAGCCCCGCTGCGCACATATTCCTGTTCCTGGTGCAGTGGACGGACTGCAGCCTTGCAGGGGCGCTTGGTCTGCTGAGGATTCTCATATACAAGGTTTGTTGTATGTTCCATCGCATGGTTGTTGTTTTGCTGCTCACATTGTGGAGGCAACTGGCTGAATTATGCGGCTTGTTGTGCAGGTTTATGTTGATGGCACGACGACTATGTCGACTCATGAGCGGAAAGCCAGCATCAAAGAGTTCTATGGTAGAGGGCATGATGTTCTTACAACTTTGCCTAATTATGTTACTTTCTGAGCTTGAGCTGTTTTTATTGATACGGGTTGTTGCATTTGACATGAGCAGCTGTCATATTTCCTTCATTGCTGCAACTGCAAAGAGGGATCACTGATGTGGAGGAAAAGAAGCAGAAGGCTGTATGCATGGAGCAGTTCAGGAGGAGAGATGAAGATGAACGCAACAGCTTATCTGATATTGATGCCGAGAGGGAAGAAGAGTGCGGGATTTGCTTGGAAATGAACAGCAAAGTTGTGTTGCCCAACTGCACCCATGCTTTGTGCCTCAAATGCTACCAGGACTGGTATGCGTGGAATTCCAGCTTCTGTCCATATGTTTTGCATGACTACATTGCGTGTTATTTTCCTCAGTTGCCCTATACTGCTGTGCAACTGTCTCACGTATTTCCTGCAATGGTTATTAATGAACAAACATTTGTTGGATGGTTGGACGACTGTCTATATTGTTCCTACAAATATAGTAGTTCTTTAGAATCGTGGAAACTTAGGGCCTCGTACTATGAAACATAAGCTCCGGATAATAGTGACTTCATAAATAAGTTAACCTTTATATCTGGTTCTTTCCACAGCTGGTAGCTTGTACAAGATTTTGTCCACCCCTAATGCTTTTGAGGGCTCATGGACATTCATCTTTTCTATTAGAGATGAATGTCTAGCAGCTAAACAGAACAGGGTATAGTACTCTGTAACAGAAGCTCTGGATAATAGTGACTTCATAAATAAGTTAACCTATATATATCTGGTTCTTTTCACAACTGGTAGCTTGTACTAGATTTTGTCCACCCCCAATGCTTTTGAGGACTCATGGACATTCATCTTTTCTAATAGAGATGAATCTCTAGCAGCTAAACAGAACAGGATATAGTACTCTGTAAAGCAGGTTTCTAATTATTCATGGTTGCCCCATTGTCTGCATCATTCAGAAAATGAACTTAAGCATTAGAAACTTAGAAAGTGTGTGTGGTGATACTCAGGCAACTGAGTAAGGATGCAAAGTGTAGTTGTCAACTACCAGGAATTGTTTTTCATAGTTACGCTCTTCCTTCGTCATTAGAAGGAATACTGAGTATGGTCCTCTATTGTTCACAATCATACTATTCACCTGCCGTGTAGATCAGGCATTGTGTACAGTTCATTGATTGTAGCATATTAAAAAATGGTACTCTATCGTTCACTTCAGCTAACATTTTTCACCAATTAAACATGTTTGTGGGCCCTACCAATCATAGTAGCTCTGTATGTTAGCAACCACTGAGTGGTTGTCTGCAATTTATTGTTCATATGAATTAGAATTGTACCCAACCTTATTCACTATTCACAATTGTGTGCGCTTGGTGATTTTATTAGAGTTGCGTAGTATGCATGTATTATTTGCCCAATGCATCTGTTATTTTAGCTTAGTTTGAATGGAGTCCCTGGATTCCTTGGTCGGGGGTTGTTCTATAAACATTACAATTAGAACCGATACCATGGTCTCACCCAATAAAAATATTGCTTTTTGCTGCAGGAATTCAAGATCGCAATCCTGTCCATTCTGTCGAGACAACCTACAGAAGACTGGCCCTGGTGACTTGTGGATCTACATTGAGGACCAGGATGTGGTCGACTTGGAGACAGTGTCGAGAGAGAACCTGAGACGGTTGTTCATGTACATAAGCAAGCTGCCTCTGATTGTTCCGGATGTAATCTTCAGTGTTTATGATTCCCACATAAAATGACCAGGGCGCAGCCTTCAGAAAACCTTCAGCCAGTATCATGTTCCCAGTTAATCTTATCCCACCTTGTTCGCCAATTCCATGCTTCACTCAAGCTTCTGGAAGTGACTGAACTGCTCCGGAATGGCCCTTTGGCCATGTTTTAGAGAACTTGTTTAGTGCCTGCATGCATCCTTAATCATATCCAGCCACTCTGTACATAACTGACTTGGCTCTGTTAATACAGAACTTGTGATTGCCCCGAATGGAGGCAGTGCTCTTTATTACTGTCTCATGTTTCTTCTCTTCTAATTCTACATTTCTGAGCTCTAGAAATTTTTTGCTGCATAATTAGGTAGTAGGTGGTTTATGTCAGTGAAACCGACCAGCTGCTATTGGTTAATTATAAGAGGCTCAAAACTATCCAAGAGTTACCATTACCATCAATCCTTACCTTTTGTTAAGTTTTTCTTGCAGTGGGAACTGAAATACTATTGCATTACAGCAATGAGAATCAGAACTGAAATGGTTTGATGTATCGTGCTCCTTCAGCAATATATCTGTAGTTGGTAGTTCTCCGCCAGCAATATCTGTAGTTGATAGATACCGAAATTACAGACCTTACAGAATAATTTTGCTTTTGAGTTTGAAACCATATGAGCGTCGAGAAACACTTTCCCAAACCATAAGTTCCACGACATCAGAGATACCAATCAATCAAACTAAACGCAATATGAGCAGGGATCTTTCGGCCCTTGATCAATAACTCCTACAGATCAATGTACATTCGGTATGCGTTCCTCTTCGGCGCGTAGTAGTCCTGCACGGTGGCGTCGACTTGGAACCCGGCTTTCCGGTACAACGCAACGGCGGCCGTCCTCTCCGGGTCGACGTGGAGGGATACTCGCTGGACTCTCCGCCTCCGGCACCGTTCCACTGCGGCCGCCAGCAGCGCCTCGCCGTGGCCTTGTCGCCTGCAGTTCTCCTTCACTGCAACCACCAAACCAGAGTGCAGAGTTGCTGCCTCGAGTCACGGTCTTAGCTGAAAACTGAATGAGAGAGGGCGACAGAGCGAGCTCCGTGTTTGTTCTCACCGGCGAGCTTGGTGATGGTTGCGCAGAGTGAGGTGTTGAAGGTGTACATGGCGTAGCCGGCGACCTCGTCGGCGTCGGCGCCGGACGTGGAGTAGATCAGGCCGGTGTTCCGGCGCTTGAGCTCGTCGTGGAAGGAGCGCGCCAAGGACTCGTGCTTCGGGAAGATCCTCCTCTCCAGCCGCACGATATCCTCGATGACTCGGCCAGCTCGCTCGTGCGATGGCTCCAGCTCGAGTATCGCTGCCGCTGCCGCCGCCGCCATAGCTGCCTCTGCCTGAGTAGTGGCAGAAAAGGGTCGAAATATACGTTTTGCGGTTTGCTCCCCATTTTATTTAATTTTGACATATGCGACCCGCTACGTCACGAACGAGGTTGGAAACGCAAAAAGGGAGCGAAACCCCAAACCCCTAATCACACGCTGCTCCTCTCACTGGTAGACGGGGTAGGCGGCGGCGGCGGCGCCGACGATTCACCACCGAGCGCGATGGCGAGCTCGGCGCTGAGGCGCTCTCTCCCGCGGCGCGGCTCCCTCCGGGGTGCCCTCTTCTCCAACCCGCCACCCTCCGTCTCCGCAGCTGCTGGCGGCGCGTCCCATCGTTCATTCCAGTCAGGTGAGCAAACCCGCACCTCCTCCTCCTCCCTTCCTTCTCTGTTTTTCCGCCTCTCCCTAGTCCTGCTATACAGTTTATCCTACTTCATATACCCGCGCGATACGATTATTTCTGCTCGCTTGCCCTTCCCTATTGGTTGTTACCAGAATCGTATTGAATGGCCGTAGATCTATGTCTGACCCAAATGAGTTGTTTAGCTTTCATTTGCTGCAAACCCATCGATTTCCAGTGGCTTCATGCAAGACATTCGATCGATTGATGTAAGAACGGTCTCCATAGGACTGCTATTGATATGTTTGTTTGGTTTAATTTGTTGCTGTACAGGGGGTGGTGAAACTGCCGAAGAATTCGAGAATCGCCTGTTTGGGAATAGTGGCTCGACCGATGGATCGCTCTTCCAGAAGCTTGACAGGGTTGGGAATGCTGGTAGAAGGTACGGCATGGGCTCTGGAATGGGTGCCTTTGGTGGGTTCGGCAACAGGAGCATGGGGGGCTTTGATTCCTTGAACGATGGCATGAGTGGGATGTTGGGTGATGCGGCACGCAACTTCCAGTCTGACGATGAAGAGGAGGATGATTGGGACGAATTTGAATTCAGGCCAGATGTGCAGTATAGGCGAGGTTCAATGTACAATGTCCGGGTAAGATAGTAGTTTGTGGACCAGTAGCACTTGTGTTGTGTGGGATTATGTACGGCATAACTGTATTATACAAGCAGAAGTTTGTTGAACAAAAAAAAATGCATTTTTTCTGATCTGCTGCTTCCCAGATAATGGAAAACCACCAGATGGCAGTGGATTTACTCTTTATTATAGTACTGTTGTGTAATTTACATTAGTATTTTAGCGACCTGCCCTTGTTGGATTGGATTGCTAATGTCAGATTTTATTCAACTCTTATGATCGTAGGACCTTGACCTTACAAGACCTGCAGTTGCAAAGAACCCACCTCGACCACAGTTTGAAACAACTACAAAGGAGGTTTTGAGGAAAGCCGATTTTAGGGTGAGTACATCTGCTTAGCAACCCAAGTAATTTACTGCAGTATTATATTTTATTTTGAGACTTGTTATGGTGTTTGGAACTACTAATAACCGTTCGTTTGCTTAGATCTAAGGGTTAAAAATAAAAAGGTACCCCCTAAATTTACTTTAAGTAGTGGACCAGTACCAAAAATTAGTGGCGGAGGTACTAATTATTTTTATTTTCTTTTAATCAAGCAAAGGATAGTTTAGTATTTTTGGACATTGGCATTATTTCCACAGATCAGTTAGCTGCTCGAAGGCTCAAAATTTCTAAGCATCTCAAATTCACAATGGTCCCTGACTCGTTGTGATCATGACAATCAACGTAAGGTAAGGTTAAAGTGTTAATTTAACAATCCAAGGAATTTAGGACACTGCATTCCCGCCGGCTTGCTGCACGGGCAGCGGCGGCGGCTGGCACTCCAAAGCGAGGCGACACCTGTGTCCTCAGTTAGAAACTGAATTAGGATCCTTCAATGTGGTGTGGGAGCATCTGGCGGTGAGCACGAGGAGCAGGAGCCCGGCGAATCCTGTGGAGCCATTGGCAAGGACGGCGTTGCAACCGTCATCCGGTGACCTTGCTTTGCTTTCGAGACAACGTGGGAGATGAGTTGATCAGGACAATAATACTAAACTAACCCTGTTTAGAATTAGTTTGATTATTAAATAATCCTTTTCCATCAACGATTGAGAAAAATCGGACGGACAGGAACCTTGAGTTCCTTTCAAACACCGTAACAAAGCTCTTTTATTTTACGCTGCGGACTTTTCATTAAGGATAAAGTCCACTTTACTCCCTCCAACTATTACCGAAGTTCACTTAACCCCCTGAACTATAAAACCGTTTGTTTTACTCCCTCCATGTTTACAATACCATTCACTTTGCCCCCTTGGATGGTTTTGCTAAGTGGTTTTGGCACCCTGATGATTAAGAAAGGCTCGGGCTCACTTGTCAGGCACCGGCAAGGTAGTGGTGGCGGTCATGGAGGCCAACCAAGTCTTCGTGTGCTGTATCGGTTGCAAAGGCGAAGGGGTGGAAGGGGCAATGTTAAGGCGGAGGTGGGCTATTAAGCTGTACGTCAAGGCTGGTGAGCACGTGGAGGTCTTCCCCGCTTACAGCAGTACCAACTTCGGCCCACCTCGGACGTCGCGGTGGCAAAACCACCCAGCAAAACCACTCTAGGGGGGAAAGTGAATGGTATTGCAAACTTGAAGGGAGTAAAACAAACGGTTTTATAGTTCAGGGGGTTAAGTGGATTTAGGTGATAGTTGGAGGGAGTAAAGTGGACTTTATCCTTTCATTAATGACCCTTGTAAATCCTTGAGCTTCTATGTAACATCTTTTGTTTAACACAATCACCCGATGTATCCCAAAATGATAGATAACATAGAAAGTCATTGTTGAGATGCTGTTTACGTGCAACATGATTTTCACCTAGAATTTATTAGTTATTTGTCACTGTCGGTATGAATTTTCCTGCATATCATCAATTCATCATGTTTTGTAAATAGAACAGGACTAACCAATAATCAAATCTATCCCTAAAACTGTGTTCTTCTGATTTCCTTTTCTCCTTTTTCTACTTATCATATTTCAGTGAGCCACGTTTTAGTTGTTACTACTAGATAGCTTTGGGATGCTTGGATATAGACAGGAAACAGTGACTGCATTAAGTATGAAAACAAATATTGAAACAGTATGCATGTATTTGAACTTTCAAGTTGCAACATATTTGGACTTTAGAAATTGTGCTTTATGTGGAGAATATAATAATTCTTCAATTCCACAGCATTAAGCCAAACGTCTGCATACCTTCTTGATCATTGCTTCTGTATAGCTCTTTCCTGTGGTGTCTAGTTTCTGTACAATTTTCCTTTTCCTTAGTGTGCTTTCTAATTTTCACACTTTGTTAACTTATTTGATATGTGATAGAAGGGTCTTTGATATTACCATAGAATGGTCTTCTCTACTACATTCCCCTGAAAAATGTGTACAATGTGTTTATAAATCAAAATCTTATCAGAATGCATAGGATATAAAATCACGCAAATAAATAAGTACAGTTATGATCCTCATTTCGTTGAAGTTATTCTTTTGCTTCACAGCTTCTGTCTCTGATCAATATTGTGAAATCCAATGCTGGGGTTACAGCCTTTAAGTATCTTGCAGTTGCATTTCTTTTAACATGCATATCTGTTATTTACAGAATGTCAGATTTCTCTCAAACTTTATTACAGAAGCTGGAATCATCATCAAGAGAAGCCAGGTAACTATTTCTGCTCTCGAGGAAATTTGTGGGAAACACCCCTGCTTCTTAATGGAATAGCAGGTTTTGTTTCACATCAGTGCAGAGTCTGACTCCATGTCAACTGTCTATAAATGTGTTAACCTCATCTAGCAATGCTTTGTTTTAGAAGACTATCCTTTGCACTGTAGATCTTCATGATGGTTGTGAAAGAACTACAATCCTTTGCACTGTAGATCTTCATGATGGTTGTAGTTCTTTCCAATGTATCGGTTCTAAAATAAAATGACACAATTCATGTTATTGGAAAATCATGCATTATCATCTCTATTAATCCAATCCAAGTGTCGTATTTCATGCCCTAAAAAAAAGTGTTGTATTTCATGTGCCATGTTGTTTGAGTAATGCCTCTGGGTACCGGCATGTTGCATTGTAATTCTGTATTAATGTTTGACATGGTTTTTAACTCTCTTTTGCTTCCATTTGTTAGTTCTTGCGGGTTTCATCCCTAGCCTACTCCTTTTTGTTTGGGACTGAAAGACTTTGCTTTTGTTGTTGGTTTTTTAACTCACTAATCTGCTTTGCAGACTCGTATAAGTGCAAAAGCTCAACGTAAGGTTGCAAGGGAGATTAAAACGGCTCGTGCATTTGGGCTAATGCCTTTCACGACGATGGGCAGGAGGCCATTCATCTTTGGCAGAAGCGCGGAGGTGCATCATTCGGAGGAGGAATATGGGTATGAATTTGTGGAGAAGGAAGGTGAACCTGACGAGGATAATGAAGAGGCTGAGCCAGCTGTGGATCCTGCGTAAACATTCGGTGGTGTCTTTTTTGCACGCAGCACAACGGTGTCCTGTATCTCTAATTCTGCACAGCTCTGGATGCCTTCCTGATGCTCCGTTTTGCTTCTTAAAGACCATATCTCAGTTTGAATAAACTGTGATACGGCAAAGTTTTATGTCGAGACTTGCGTAGATCGCTTCGTGTGCCTTGCCATGATAACTGATAAGGAGCCTGGTATCCTCCAGCATGGAAATGATTTGCTGCGTGCACATGCCATCGGCGCTTTCCTGCGTGCTACGCGGATTTTAGATGGCAGTACTGGGTTCAATACGAGTTTTCAAATCAATAATGATTCTTCGTCTGTTCAATGAAGGCACCGACAATTTATGATTCATGTGCTGGTTGTTGACAGCTTTGTTTTTAAAAGCTGTTGAAAGTTCTTATCCAGTTATCTGAAAAATAATGTATCGTGGGGGGTTAGGATATTCTCTTGCATCTTTGTGGCATCAGTAATGACTATTCTCAGAATTTTGTTTGTTCATTGCTCGAGTTGTGGCATGGCACTATGGTATTGCTTGGCAGAAATGCATTAGTTCATTATAGTAGAAACATAATTATGTTTTCTTAGTGTTGTCTGTTTTACCCGTTGAAGTGCTTTAGCAACATGATTTTATGAGTTACCAAAGATAAAAAATGTCAGATGTTAAGTAAAAACTGTACAGCCAAATGCAACAGATAAGAAGGGGAGTAGGTCTTTATCGCTGGTTGGATGTCACGTCGGTTTTTGTTGCACAGGTCAGGTGTCTATTCAGAAATTGGTATCAGCATATTTCATGAGGCATATCCGCAGCCTGAGAAACAGGATTCCGTCTTTTCACAATTGCAGAGAAAAGCTAATTGACAGTTCAATTCAACACAGGCCTGGTTCAACAATCAACATCATAAAGCTTAGTAATCATATGTTGATATTACGACAATATTGTTCAAAAAAAGTTAAAGGTCTGAATTTATGATTTTTATTGTAATAATGATTACATTAGATACACCATATAAATAAAACTATACGTACATTAATTTCCATTGATTAAAAGTAAAAGTATTCTGACCATTAATTGGCAGCCAACCCATGAGCCCCCCCCCCCCCCTCTCTCTCTCTCTCTCTCTCTCTCGGACACACCACATCCACAACAATTTATTCTCAACCGCTTTCCTTTCGTTTTCTTCGTCTTCTCCACGCCTCGTCTTCTACACACCACAGAGTTGCTTCTTTGGTTTCTATATATTCTACTGAAAATTAGATCTCTGTTTTGTTGAAATTGGGGCCCTATTAAAAACTGTTGCTAAAGATACAGTGCTACATGTGGGTAGTGTGGAAATCAATCGACAAAAAAAAAATATTTGGCTATCGGTGCTGGGGGTCAAAAATATCATATACCAATATACTATATTTCACCGGAAAAAAAAGTATATATTTGACTTTCCGACCAGCACGTTAATCTCTCGCCAAACAGAAAACAGACTCCTTAGTCCACGTGGGTAGCGTGCCCTTGATTCTAAAATCAGCGGTGAGACTCGAGAAGTAGGCGTGGCGAAGTTTTGGAGACCATACGGCAGACGGTACCAGCGAGAGAGGCAGACGATACGGATCCGCAAGGAGGTGGTAGGGCACCACAGCAGCACAGCGGCTAGGTCTCGTTCGGCCAGCGCCGCGTCCTCCAGGTGAGAGCCGAGATCTCCTTCCCCAACCTCTAGAAAATCCTCCTCCTTCCTTTTTAGGGGAATTTTCATCTGCGCGGGGGCGGGAAGATTTCATCCCAATTCCGGATGATATGGGGATTGGGAGGGAAATTTTCATCTCTCGGAGTGAAATTGAGGATCTGCCCTACCTTGCCCTACCTCGCCCTATTGCTCGGTCCGCTTCTACCGTCTCTATACTGCCCTACCTCGCCATATTGCTCGGTCCGCCTCTAAATTGAGGGAATAGTGAGCCGGAAGAAGTGGAATTGAGCTGAGGATCTGCCTTGGTGGTGACCTGTGGATTTCAATATGGTGGGGAAGGAATTGGTGGTCCGAAGGAATGGTCCTGTGGATGTCCGCGAGATTGCTGCGAAGGCCACGCTCCGGGAGGTCCGGCAGAATGGGCACACCTATGTGGAGCTCCGGCGTGTGGGGAAGCGCGTCATCTTCTTCTGCACCATCTGCCTCACCGAGTGCTTCAGCGACACCGTGCTGTTCGACCACCTGAAGGGGAACCTGCACGCTCGGCGGTATGCGGAGGCCAAAGTCACACTGTTCGGGCCGATGCCATGGCCGTTCAATGATGGCGTGCTCTTCTTCAACAACTCACGTGAGAAGGATCCACTCCTGCTAGACTCGAGCTCGCAGAACACCAGAGAACTGGCTCTTGTTCCTCAGCCTCAATCAGCAGGGAATGACACCGAGGTGACTTCAAAATTGAAAGATGGTTCAAGCTCTCGTAATTTTGTGAAAGGTGCACGTGGTGCTTCCAAAGCCTGTTCTAATGGTAGAAGTGGTGCTGTGTCTGACGATCTTGTGCTGTCAAACCATAGAGGAACTGATGGTCCACTTGTTATTCATGGTGTATTGCTAAAGGATGTTGTTACAAACTTGCCTGTCCATCTTTTGGGATACGGAAATATTGCATACAGGATCTGTGAAGCAAGCCAGAACTGCAGGAAGGTTAGTAAGATCTGGTGTGCTTGGGTAGGACAAGAAGACTCAGATAGACCTAATACTTATGAGCAATCTGGCTTTGCCATAGTCAACTTCTCTTATACCTATGATTTGGGTAGGAAATTGTCTTCTGATGATCAGGACCTTCCTATGTCTGCTGGGTCTTTCTTTGTAATTGATGATGCTGGCCATCGTGGAAAGAGAAGGAAGAAGTCATTTTCTGATCAAGAAGCTTCTTCAGAAGAATCAAATGGTCAGAGCAGCTCTCCTCATGGCAGTAGCCAAGCTATTGTGACTGGTTCCCCAACTGGCACCTGTGGCAATCTTCAAGTTAGCCTCGTATCCAACAAGTCTGTAAGGAGAGAATTGAGGAAGCAGAAGCGCATGGCAGCTGAGAAAGTTTGTGATATCTGTGGCCGACCAATGCTTCCTGGAAAGGATGTTGCTACCTTGATGAACTGCAATACAGGAAAACTTGCTTGCAGCAGCAGAAATTTGAGCGGGGTGAGTAAAATTCAAGCATCCTTAGATATTTCTGTTTCTTGATGATCCTCTGTTTGTTACTGTTTCTTGAACATAGTAGCATGGGATATGTTTATATTTTGTCATTGTCCTTTGTAGAGTTCAAAAAATTAGATAAGAGTGAAATCGGAAAGATCTTTACAACTTTGTTTAACAATTAGAGATAGACACTCTCGTCATCAGGATCCAAAAAGGCGTAGTTAATTTTTGCTGCAATGATTTCCTTTTTCTGCAGGCTTATCATCTGTTTCATACCTCCTGCCTTTTACACTGGACTATTTTATGCCAATATGAGGTTCTAACTGACCAACTAGCAAGCAAGGGGAAGAGTAATCGAGGAAGAAAGGCGAAAAAACCCACCTAAGAAGAGCAAACTAACATCCATCCTGTGCCCAGAGTGTCAGGGAACAGGAATCCATGTAGAGGGTGATGAACTAGAGAAGCCAACTATTTCGTTGTCTGAGGTTTGGGGCTTGTTCAATTTTCTTTCAGGGAACCGAAGTATGTTTATGTTAAGCAAATGCAGTGCACCTGAAAATTGGGTTGATTTTGTCTCTTGCAGATGTTCCGCTTTAAGCTGAAAGCCATTGAAGCTCACAAAGCATGGCTGAAAAATCCTGAAGTGCTTGAGAACTGTTCCACAGGGCTTCATTTTCCTTCAGAACATCTGTTGAATTCTGAGGTGGCTCACATGTTGAATGCATGCCCTTTGTATAGATGCATCGACCGACATTCACTCACACTCACATTTTTATTGTTGCAGGAGAAGGTAATGCCACTGAAGTCGCTGCCTATCTATACTGCTGATGCCTGATGGATAGGAGTTGGAAAGTTGGGTAAGCTCGCCAGTTCTGGGAGGAGCCTTCCTTTGACGCTGTAAATTTGCTAGAGCAGCTGTAAATAGGCCTGCTTGACAATACTGGGACCGGTGGTGTTAGATGCTGACAGACTGTAGTTTGTGCCAGTGTTTGCCTGTTTCTTGTACCGTAATTATACTGTGTTTATCAACCTGTCTGTGAGGCGAGATGCCATGACATTCAGTTTACAGGCAGTGCCGTCGACTGGTTTAAGTGAACGTGCACGCACGTTGGGTTAAACGGTGCCGTGGTTATCACTGCTTTGTTCTATAGCTTATTATTTTGCCTGCGACAGTTTCGGATTTCAATTTATTTATTTTAGGAATTGATGGCACATTTACTTTTACCAGGAGCCGTGCGTGGATGTTCTATACCAGAAGTTTTGTGATCTTTACTGGATGTTTCTATGCTACAGTTGACAATGCCAGCTTTCAGAGCTGGAACGGTGTGCTGCTGAAAGCTTAGATAAATTGATTTTGAAGAATAAAATTGACGGGGGAAGAGTGGAGTCACCTGAACGCTATATAAAAATTGTCTGGCTTCCAAATTAGATTCGAATTAAGCAATTTCGCAATCAGCTCAATTTGGAACTAACGTTTTGAAAGTGGTGAGCTTAAACAGTTCTGTTCAACCAGTAGTAACGTCCAGCTTAAGCTTCTCACAGACATCGTAACAGCGTTATCAGAGATTTAGCGTCTTGATCTGACATCGTAACAGTATTAGTTTCCGCATCGATAAATCATTCACCTCGTTGCCACGTCGAGATGCATTTACAACAAACGCAATCGCGAGAGATAACACGCACGAGGGGGTGTAAAAAAGAAAAAAGAAAAAAGTTACCGAGTTCTATGGATCTCAGCAAGATGATTGTGTCATCAGGAAGCCACCGTAACGGCGGCTTCTCAGGAAGATAACGCAGTTTCTTTAACAGCATCATCGATCCGCGCAACTCGGCAAACATGAACGCCTATCAAGAGAATCGAATCAAATCAACCAAAAAGAGATCGGAAGAACACGGGCGATTTAATTCTATAGCACAGAGCAACAGGCGATCTAATTCTACACCACAGAAAGAGGCGGATCTGAAAGTGACAGGGAAGGTAAGAGGAAAAAAAGAGATTGATATGGACCAAATTCTATCCGGCGGCGCACCACGGGAATGTGAGAGCGGCAACTAGGGTTTCTGCCCAAGAGCGGGTGCTCGGCTGCTTCGGAGACGCTCAAATTTATAACGCTCTCATAGAGTATAGACTGCCAGACCGGTAGCCGCAGCTGGACGACGGCTGGACCCCACCGCCGCCGCGCGGCGCAACGTAAAGTCCTTCTGCTTGTACCGGGCCGGGCTAGGCAAGAACACACAGTGCTGTAAACGGGCCGGAATTACAACTTCTTAGCACATTGCGGCCCATCTCACTGTTGCGGCCCATTAGCCGGTCATCAATTCATCATCTTTCCCACACGCCTTCCCTTCTGGAATGTTCCGTCGCCGTCGCACCTCACGGGAAAGGAAGGGCCGCAACAAAAAGAGACGACGCTTCCGGGCTCGTCCGGGCTCTGTTCCACCCGATCGATCGCGCGGACGGCGCCAGGCAGAGGAAAACCCCAAGCCGCAACCCGTCCACCGCAGCATCTATTCTTATTCTGCTGCCACGCGAAGCGAGGGAGGGAGGAAGCGGTCCGGGCAGGCGGCGATGGCGAGCGGCGGGGCGGTGAGGGAGGTGGGGTCGAAAGCGGAGCTGGAGGCAGCGGTGGCCGGCGCGCGGGCCGCCGCGGTGCACTTCTGGGCGAGCTGGTGCGAGGCCTCCAAACAGATGGACGAGGTCTTCGCCCACCTCGCGGTCGACTTCCCCCACGCCGTCTTCCTCCGGGTGAGTGTCGCCGAGCACCGTCCCCGATCGCGGTAGATTTGGTTTGGTTTGCTCGTAGATGGATATGGGCTCATTGGCCTCGATTGGGTTTACGGAGCTTAGGTTTCTGGTTCAGTTAACCTTGACGAGCAAGGTCTCCAGCTCCAGCATCTGCTTGACTAGTTTGTCCGATGATATTCCTGATCTGTCTGATTCAAAATCAGTCGCCTAATTTTTAACTGAATAGTTTTGAGCAGTGAAAGCCCCGGTCCTGGACATTGATTAAGTTTATGAGATTTACTTCTGCCGGTAAAATTAGTCTGCTGAATGCTCATAGGTCAATTCTGAACTTGTGGATGCTTACTCAGAATTTAATCTTAAAATTATACTAGACCTTTCAAATTGTGAGGGTACTTTATTCTTAGGCTAACCGTAGGTTCGAATGTGTGCTAGTATTATGTTCCACTGAATTGCCAGGTGTTTGTTAAATTGTGTCAATGTGAGGATATTATGTTTTGCGTGGCCATGTATCATTCTGCATCAGATTTGGTGATAAGTGGTGCTTTGGGCACTCCATTGTAGCTAAAGTGTCATATAACATGAACGCAAAATTGCTAGTTTGACCCACTAGGTGCTTTCAACCTGAAACAAGCAGATGCTATGTCAAGTTACTGATTGTATGGGTGATTGATACTAATTTAACAAACACTGAATTGTCAGGTGTTTGTTAAACACTGAATTCCAACCTACGGTCAGTAGGCACATACCTACTGAGCGTTTAGCTAGCTTGTAATATCAATTTCTTTTTTTATACTGTGTTTTGTAGTTCCACAAATTCGGTAAGTTTTCTCAGGCTGAGCTTTTGGTAAAAACACTGATCGCATGTTATATTTCTGCATGGTCATTTGTCTAGGGCTACTTAGTATATGCAATAGTTATGGCTCATTTATTATCAATGACATTGGGATCTCTATCTTTTTTGCTGATATGTTTCTTTGTACACTTGTAACTTTTATCAGGTTGAAGCTGAAGAACAACCTGAGATATCAGAAGCATATGGGGTTGCAGCAGTGCCCTATTTTGTTTTCTGCAAGGTATTCATAATTGGCGTGCAATATGTTTTTTCATGCCTATTGTATCTGTTGTACAAATGTTCTGCCTGCATAACTACTGCTAGGGTCATGCATGTACTTGTCGTTGAACTTCTTGAAGCATTCAGTAATTGCATTAATGTCATAGCATCGTTGGCATGCTTTTTGCTTTTAGTAAATGACAAAGTGTTGCTTAACATAGTGAATCATATCTGTTTAGGACCTACGTTCACTAATCTTCTCATTCTCATGACTTATTCTACTACCAAAGGAATCAGTTCAGTCTGATCAATATATATGCTCAAAGAAAATTGTGTTGTAGCACTTTAATCATACATTCATACTATTCACTCTGTGTGGTCATGTGCATCATAGCATCTGAGAACTGTAGTTACTGGTTTGGTTTATCCCCTTAACTGGGCATTAGGGACCCTTGAAAATTGACATAATAGAAAGGATCCACTATAACAGGCATATGCTTTCCACATACTGTTGGAAGAACCTTGTATATATGCCTCCAACAATCACTTGAACATGCATATATGCTTGTTCAAATTCAATTGGCTTTCCTACACTTAAGGATTTTGTACTACTAATATTTTTATACTAACGATATATGCCAAAGATATAACATGAATATACAGTACCGAATTAGATGTGATGTGTGAATATGTAGCATATACTGGCTTAGCAACCCAAGACCTTGCCATGTTGTATGATCTTTTCTGTGATATTAAGCAATAACTGTGCTTGCATCTTGCAAAGGATTCACATGTAGTTCCTTTTTCCTTGATATTTAACCATGTCATCTCTTTGAACTTTTGTAAGCCTGTGAAAGTCCTTTGTTGAATTGTTGAATATGTGCCTCCAATAAGTTTTAATGCATTTTGATGTTCTTAGCAAACAAGTGACATGTTCTGCGGTAACTGCCCCATTTCATTTCGCACATAACCTAAGTGCATGGTTTATGAGCTGCCTGGTATAGTACATACCCTTTTGGTTCCGCCATTTTGTTGCTGATGCACTTATGTAAAACCGATATTCCTGGTGTTAACTGGTTGTACGAACCTTACTGGCTTTCAATAATAGCAGGAAAATATCTTTTTTAAAAAAAAAGAAAGAAGAGATGCCTATTATATTATATCATCACTTAGATATTTCTCTTATCAGTGAATGTCATATGTACCTGGGTGTCTTTGTTTTAAAGTTTGGTAACTTCAGGAATTGCTTTAATTCAGTGTTAAATCTTTGTTAGTGGATGCTTTGAAGAGTTTGTATCTAATTCTCTTCATTGAAGAGGTGGCCCTCATGCATATGTTGTCTGTTTGCAGGAAGGCAAAACTGTTGATACTCTGGAGGGTGCAAATCCAGCAAGTCTGGCCAATAAAGTTGCTAAAGTAGCTGGGCCTGCCAGTGATGCTGAGTCTGCTGTACCTGCTAGCCTTGGAGTGGCTGCTGGACCTGCTGTACTTGAAAAGGTTCAAGAGATGGCACAGCGAAATGGAACGTCTGCTGCTGAAAGCACACACACTGGAAGCGTGGAAGATGTGTTGAATAAACGATTGGAGCAGCTTGTCAATTCCCATCCTGTGTTTCTATTTATGAAGGGAACCCCTGAACAACCACGGTGTGGTTTCAGCCGTAAAGTGGTTGATATTTTGAAGCAGGAAGGAGTTGAATTTGGGAGCTTTGACATCCTTACAGATAATGATGTGCGTGAAGGAATGAAGAAGTTCTCAAACTGGCCAACTTTCCCTCAGCTCTACTGCAAGGGTGAGCTGCTTGGTGGATGTGATATTGTTATTGCTATGCATGAAAGTGGTGAACTGAAGGATGTTTTCAAGGAGCACAATATTCCCCTCCATGGAAGCAAAGATGAAGAGGCAGTGAAACCTGAGCCTGCAACTGAAAAGGCTGGTGCAGTTTCTGAATCTCTTACTGATGCTCAGAAAGCACGTTTGACGAGCCTTATTAATTCCAGCCCCGTGATGATATTTATCAAAGGCACACCTGAGGAGCCCAAATGTGGGTTCAGTGGGAAGCTGGTTCACATTCTTAAGCAGGAGAATATTCCTTTCTCAAGTTTTGACATTTTTTTGGATGATGAAGTCAGACAGGGTCTAAAGATTCTCTCAAACTGGCCTAGTTACCCTCAGCTGTACATAAAAGGTGAACTGGTTGGTGGTTCAGACATAGTGATGGAAATGCATAAGAACGGTGAGCTGAAGAAGGTTCTGTCTGACAAAGGGGTTATCCCGAAACAAAGTCTGGAGGACCGACTGAAGGCCCTAATTTCCTCTGCCCCAGTGATGCTTTTCATGAAGGGCACACCAGATGCACCCCGATGTGGCTTCAGTTCAAAAGTTGTCAATGCTTTGAAAAAGGAAGGGGTAAGCTTTGGGTCCTTCGACATTTTACCTGATGAAGAAGTTAGACAAGGTTTGAAGACATACTCGAACTGGCCTACTTTCCCTCAACTCTACTACAAGTCGGAGCTGATAGGTGGTTGTGACATCATTCTCGAACTGGAGAAGAGTGGTGAGCTGAAGTCCACTCTTACAGAGTAAGGGGTATTGGAGTTATTCCCTGCTAGTGTGTCTAGCTTATGCCCAGCATCGAATCGCTCTGCTGGTGATATTTATTCCTATGTATCCGTAGATCTATGTTTGAAAGTTAATCTGCCAGTGCCACATTAGTTGAATTGTGGTGTCTGCAGAAGAAATAACTTAAAGACACTTGTTGGTACCATTGGGGCTTTGGTTGTATCACCAATTTATCTTGTGGCCTTTGCACTGGCTGGAAGGTTTTGTCTCGGGTATTCTTGAGAATTGTATTTACATTGGTAGAGACTTCTAAAATTGCGAGAATAGCAGGAAATGGAAGGTTGTTTCAATGGCGTCTATGATATCCCGGTGGATCAGCTGATCACTGCACTACCCTTGTTTTGGTCATTATTATTTTTTTCTCATTCTCATTGTTTTGATTGCCTTGAACTCATCAACCCCCCGGACACCATCTCCGCTGAATTTTGCTGGACACCATTGCGGCTGAATTTTGCTGCACGTAGGCACTCATCGGCAGCCGAAGCTGCAATTGGACCAACTCGAAAAGGGAAAACATAGCGCTTGATGTAGGAATCGTCAGGTGGCGTAGTTTTCCCTCGGTACGGGCACTGCACATTACCTAAGAGCAGGCATAATGCAGCGCTCGCTGCCGGCGAAATGGAGCGTACAAGTCACTTTCAGCCAGCAATAAAAAACGCTTGTACAATGGCATCGTTCGAAGTGAGCGCCTCGTTGATTATTTAACTAATTAAAATATCACTGGGACACTGTAGTATGTACACATATTTTTCGGGGAGGCTGCTTCCATCAGCGATGAGCGGGCGACGAAATAATCGCCAGCGCGCTTCTCTCTCTTCCCTTCTCTCTCTTCCAGATAAGATTTTGATAACCTGGACAACTATTTAGCTAGCTGACTAGGATCCATAATACTTGCTCTAATCAATCTCCTGCCCCTGCTACTTCTCAGAGCCTTTGCACACTGAAGGTTTTTACTGGAGTTGCACAATGCCACGACTGAGTTCAAAGGGACCATGCTTCTGGGACTACACGAGGGAAGCAAGCTCGAAGGCCAGAGGAAATAGAATACTTTTCTTTTTTTTGATAATGGAACCACGTTCTAGCTTCTACATCTTCATGGACGATGCAGACAGCCGTTCAATTACAATAAAGGAGCACTCAGGCTCGACCTCGCTTACAAGAGTATCAAATGGACAAATAAAAGAAATTCATATATAACAAATAAAAACACTCCTAGGCAGCAATTCTATTTGAGAATTTCCAGCCGAATCTAGCGAACACTTCCATTATCGAAGTTTTCCGTAACCGACACACATTCTTGAGGTTTTGTCTTGCTAGAGGAAATAGAATACTATGACTGACTGCACCGGCACACGCTACCCGCGACTCCAATACCGTCTTGGCGTAAAATCATCTGCAACGGGGTACGCTACCCCATCCGGAAGCGTAGTGCTCGGCCTCCTGCATGCCAAATATGGTGGGATAGCGGGCGAACACTACCGATGTGGCGTGGGACCAAGCGCCATTCCCAATCGCCTGCGTGTCAATGGAAGGAGAAGGAGCCTGAAGCGCCGCCGCCGAGGAGAAGGGCCCGTGCACGTGGAAGAGAAGGGGATTGGCCCTCCGTCGCCGAGCTAGTTCATGGGGCTGACACCGCCACACCGAGCTCCGCCTCGACGGCCGGCGGGGCTCGGGGGGCTGGCAGCACCGGGGCTAGATCTGGTCGCCGAGAACCCAGCCGAGGACCAGAGCGCGGAAGGGGGGGGGGGGGGGGGGGGGGGGTCCGCCTCCCCATCACGGAGCACGACGCTATCGGGAGGAGAGGGAGAGGGAGAGGGCGTGTGGCGGTGCTCGCTGCGGGGGAGGAGAGGGCGCTCGCTACGGGGGATGAGAGGGCGCGCGGAGGAGAAGGCTCGACAGTGGCGGCGCGGGGGAGGAGGAGGCGCATGGGCGGCAGAGCTCGGCGTAGAGGGGGCCGGAGGCGAGGGCGACGGTGGCAATGCTCGGCGCGGTGGGGGCCGGAGGCGAGGGCGGCGGCGGCAGAGCTCGGTGCGGAGAGGGCGGAGGCGGCAGAGCTCGCGCGATGGGGAAGAGAGATAGGCGCGCGGGGGAGAGAGATTGGGGGAGGGAGGACGTATGGTAGGTGGAAAAGAGAGAGAGACGGAGGGGAGAGGCTGACTTGTAGGCCACACATAGGGGTAGTTAAGATAGATAATGAAATATAGAGTATGATGGGTGTGTAGAAAAGTAATATAGAGGAAAGAATATCACTGATCAAAATACAAGATTTCTTTTAGATGATGAAAATAGAGGATCACAAGTACAGACAGTCTAAGCATAACAAATAGTACTGAGAAATCATATTTTCACCTCCCTAAAAAAAAATAGAAATCATATTTTCACCTGGTCAACGTTAGCTGAATGCACTGGTAGCATGACAACAATTTTTTTTCCCTCAGATGTTACTTACTGTTCAAATCACAAAATTTTATAAATTTACAAACAAGAGAAAACATCAGTCCATTAATAAGAAAGATAAAAGAGCACAAGGTTCAGCCCAAAGTGTAACTTTTACAAACCTGGAAATGAAATGAAAAACAGCATGTTGCAACCATGAAGATTAGAACTAAGACAACCCCGAAGTCTGGAGATTTTGTGCAACGAGAGCGCCGGCACACTAACACACCATATAGCTGCATTACACAGCAGCCAAAGGAAATTTGCGTGAGTACGTGAACAGATGCATCGCCTGACAAGTGGCAACAAATCACCATCCGGTCAGCAGGAAGCACTGAACATATATTGACACGAGATACAAATATTGCTGAGTGTGGTGGTAGAGGATTATCCAGGTGAAGCCAGTCAAATGGAACCTCGGCTCTGTATTTATCTTATGTGTCTGTACGCAGCATGAGACTATTCTGGTAAACTTGAGGTTGTATCTAAATGTTTGTCGTAATTCGTAAATGTCAGCCGTAATGGCTCAAGTTTGGAGGGACGGATCCACTTTGATTTGAAAATGTTTGGACAGGATGAACCACGCTACAATTTCACTGCAGATTGCAGAAGTAACAAACTAAAGAAAGAGTAAATAAAAACACGTACTCTGTCCTGGTGTCAGGTTGGCCTCCTCGGCTACGGCGCGATATCCTGTTAGATAAATACAGAGCCGGGGCCCTACATCTTCCATGACGAACAGGTTGGCCTCGTCAGCCACGGCACAGCCTACACCGTCGTCGCACTCCGTGACGACTCATCTGCACTCTATAGACGAGACTTTCCCCCCGGACCAGAGCGCTACGACGTCTGCAGTCTCCACTCCGATGACAAGGTTTGGTCCAGTTCGCGCTATATGCATTGATTGATACAATGGCTAGAATATTGAAATATATTTCTGTTTCTTTTTTTTTAAGTCCTGAACATGCATGTAGCTGTTGTTAGATAAAAAGCAGAGACTGCAGGACGCTTCTCTGGTCGGGTAATAAGACTTGAGCTGCGCTTGGGATGATGACATCTTAAAATCACACAAAACAGAGGCACGGTACGACAAGTCCCAGGGTCTAGCAACACCCAACGGCTGTCTACCATTGTTCACAGCATGAGGTTATCACCTGCAGGCAAGATATGAACACTAAACTATTTAAAAGTTTTTTTATAAGCTGGTAACAAAAATAGATGACGTTTTGCCAAAATGCATACTGATTTTTTTGGCAGTGATCAAAAGCAGAGCACGCACTCACGCCTTACAAATGCCACCCCGTAGCGCCGTCCACACCACCACCACAAGTCCACAACTCACTTTGCACTTGTGCTGCTCGAGTCCTGACTCCTGAGAGGGAAGTAAGAGAACTAGATGTCAGTTGAGATCACGGTAAATGGGTTTGGCTCACACACCTTACAGTGCTGCAGGAACTTCATTATATAGAGGTGCCGGATACAACCGGATTACAGACTACAACCGAATTGGTTAGGATCTAAACAGATAAACATATACGTAGTTATCTACTCAACTACCCCCCCCCCCCCCCCCCCCCTCAATCACGATGTCGGTGAAGCCAAGTTGAGATTGTAGGTGAAGTTTCTGAATGATACGACAGAAAGCGGCTTGATCAGTCTATCAGCAAGCTGTTCTTTAGAAGACAGGAACTGAATTCGCAAACCTTTACTCGCCATCCGTTCTCGAACGAAATGAAAATCAACTTCAATATGCTTTGTACAGCCAACCGAGGATTTGCAGACAAATAGGTAGCACACAAGTTGTCGCACCAGAGAACCGGTGGTCATCGTGCAGATAGCCCCAATTCACCAAGGATCGACTGTAACCAAATCAATTCAGTTGTCGCATTTGCAAGAGCCTTGTATTCTGATTCAGTGCTCGAGCGAGACACGGTGACCTGTTTCCGAGAGTTCCAGGAAATCAAGTTGGGACCAAAGAAAACAAGGAATCCACCAGTAGAACGGCAATCATCGGAGCAGCCAATCCAGTTAGAATCTGAGTAGGCACTTAACTGAATAGAGGACGATCGAGAGAGCTGCAGCCCATCATTGACAGGGAACTTCAAATAGCGTAAAATTCTTTTGATAGCTGTCCAATGATCCTCTGTCGGTACTTGCATATATTGACAGACTTTATTGACACCAAACGAAATGTCAGGCCGTGTCATCATCAGATATTGTAAAGCACCTACCACACTTCGATACAGTGTGTTATGATCACCCTCCAATGGAGCACCAGACCACCGAACAAGCTTCTCAGAACTAGACATGGGAGTAGAAATTGGTCGACATTTAGCCATGTTAGTTTTCTGAAGAAGTTCAGCAATGTACTTTTTCTGTGACAGAACCAGTCCATGAGGAGATCGAATAACTTCAATGCCTAAGAAGTAATGCAATGGTCCAAGATCTTTGATAGAAAACTCCTTGTCTAATTTCTGTAGAAGACAATCCGTTGCAGCAGATGACGAGATGACAATAATAAGATCATCAACATAGACAAGAACATACATTGTCAGATTCTTGCTTCTGAAGATGAACAGTGAAGTGTCAGTTTTGGAGGGCACAAACTGCAGAGCACATAACTTGGAGCTGAGTTGAGAAAACCACGCCCTCGGCGCCTGCTTCAGACCATAGATGGCCTTGTTCAATTTGCAGACAAAACCCGGATGATCATGACTGGCATAGCCAGGCGGCTGCTTCATAAAAACAGTCTCCTAAAGAACACCGTTCAGAAATGCATTTTTCACATCTGCCTGGCATATACTCCAACCTTGGGCAATAGCAATGGACAGAACAAGACGCATAGTAATAGGTTTAATCACTGGACTAAACGTCTCTGCATAATCCAGACCATAGTGCTGACGAAACCCCTTAGCTACCAGCCGTGCTTTGTAGCATTCAACAGTGCCGTCAGAATGCTTCTTGATCTTGAAAACCCATTTGCAATCAACAAGGTTGCTTCCAGGCTCTAGAGGAATGAGCTGCCACGTCCCATTCTTTATCAATGCATCGTATTTCTCTTGCATCGCACGCTGCCAGTGCGGAGATCTTTGCGCATCAACATGGGAGATAGGTTCAGTGTCAGGTTCTGCCACTTCTATTACTTGAGCAATGAAACCCTTTTTTCTCGGATCGTAACAGATGATATCTGCCCCAAAATTCTTGATCTTGATGATGTTGTTTTGTAGCCTCGTGCGCGGCCGGCCGGACACAGAAGCAGGATACAGAGCAGGTGCAAAATCCTGAACTGGTTGAACCTGTTGTTGCTGTGGCAGGTCTTGTAGCTGATCCGACACAAGTTCAGCGTCAGATGCAGCTGCTGATGGATCCAACAGCAGATTCTCATAAGCAGATAGAGGAGCCTCCGGTTCCAGTATAACCTGTGTAGAGGAAGGCACACTAACGGCAAAATCATCACCATTAGACAAGGGGTTAGGTATAATCCGATCAGCCTCTTGGTCAGAAAAATAAGAATGAGGGAGCAACGTTGGAAGAAGGACTTGTTCGGAAGGTTGTGGCACCGGTGTTGCAGTATGAGACACAGAGTAGGGAAAATCAAGTTCATCAAAAATGACATCTCGTGAAAGGTAGACACGACCAGTTGGTACATGAAAACACTAGTAGCCTTTGCGCATGCTACTGTACCCAAGGAAGCCGCACTTAAGGGAGCGATAGGAGAGTTTAGTAGCATTGTAGGGTCGCAGATTCGGCCAGCAAGCACTGCTAAAAGCCTTGAGGTCATGATAATCTGGTTCTTTGCCAAGAAGTTTAGAAAACGGGGTGGCAAGATTAATAGACTTGCTTGGCAGACGATTAATAAGAAAACAGGTCGTGATAAAAGCCTCATCTCAATAGCGAATTGGAACTGAACTGTGCACAAGAAGTGCTAAACCAACTTCGACAATGTGTCAATGTTTACGCTCAACAACCCCGTTTTGCTGATGCGTGTGTGGGCAGGACGCATGATGCTGAATACCTAAGGATTTTAGCAGCTTGTTGAGGCATTGATATTCCCCACCCCAATCACTTTGCACACATAAGATTTTCTTGTTGAGAAGGCGTTCAACATGCGTCTGAAACTCAGTGAAGATGCGATAAACATCAGATTTGTGCTTAATGAGATAAATCCACGTGAATAATGTGTAATCGTCAACAAAATTCACGTAGTAATGGTAACAACTAGAGGAGCATATGGCAGGCCCCCACACATCAGTATGCACAAGTTCTAATGGAGAGGCAGTTTTATTCATTGAATCATGAAAAGGAAGCTGATGGCTCTTGGCCATTTGACAAGCATTGCAAACATGCGCAATCTTAACAGAAGAAACTAAATTATTTTGACTAAGCACTCGCTGAAGAATGGAAGCGCCCGGGTGCCCAAGGCGATGATGCCATGTCTCTGTCGACGGTCGCACCGCCAGCAGTGCCTCTCTCGATACGGTAGCATTATTGAGTTTTATTGGGTAAAGACCGCCGTGACATCTACCATGAAGCAGGGGGATCCTCGTTGCCGTGTCCTTAACAACAAAATGATGAGGGTGAAACTCAAAGAAAACAGAATTATCTTTGGTAAACCTATGAACTAAAAGGAGATGTTTGGATGCTTGTGGCGAATGAAGAATATTTTGTAGATGCAATGCTCGAAAGGAGGTTTGAATTTGAGAATGACCAACATGGGTGATGGACATACCTGAACCACCTGTAGTTTGGATCTGAGCCTTGCCCTGGTATTTCTCACGAACAACGAGGCGTTCTAGATCATTTGTGATATGATCCGTCGCACCTGTGTTGGGGTACCAGTTGGCGTCGACCGAGTAAGATGGGTTCGCCGCGAATGCCACCGAGCGCTTGTCATCCTTCTGGTAATCCTCATCATAATGGTACTAACACTGTGTGGCCTGATGGCCAGGTTTGTCACAGATTTGACACCGTGGACGAGTGTCACGAGCCCCGTTGTTGTTGTTGCCAGTGCGGCCGCCAGCACGACTGCGAGCACCATTGCGGCCAGCACCGGGACCACGACCACCACAAGCAGCGTAATTTGCAGAAGATCCACCCTCGGACCGAAGGTAGCCATTACGTGATGCAAGACGCAACTCAAAGTCGAGAAGGTGGTTGTAGGATTCATGCAGCGTCATGGGATCAACCCGAGTGGTAACCGAGGTCACCAAAGGATCATACTCCTCACCCAGACCTGTGAGTAGATATGCCACGAGTTCATCATCTTTGAGCGGCGCACTAGCCGCCGCAAGTGTGTCGGCGTAGTGCTTGATGCGGTTGTAGTACTCGGTCGGAGTCATCTCATTCTTCTTCAAAGTGGCCAGACGCATACGCATCTGCATGGTCCTGGCCCTAGATTGGGCGGAGTAGAGACCAATGAGTTTGTCCCACACATCGCGTGAAGTTTGGAGGAACAAACACTGGCAAAGAACTTCTGGAGATAGCGACGACAGAAGAGCGCTGAGGAGAAATTGATCCTGCAGCAGCCACTGATCATAGGCCGGATTGGGCTTTCGGTGGCTTTGTCGCCTGTTCCCTTGATCACCGTTTTGGACGGGCAGGGAACAGTTCCATCTACATAGCAGATAAGTTGCTGGCTACGGAGGTATGGCAGAATCTGAGTCTGCCAGAGGAGAAAGTTCTCCCGAGTGAGCTTGATGGTGACGAATTGACCATAGGTGGTTTGTGAGGGGAAGGTGGAGGAGCTCGACGCCATGGCGACGACGAAGATGAAGCGGAAATGCGGAAAAAGAATCAAAGAAGCTCTAATACCATGTCAGTTGAGATCACGGTAAATGGGTTTCGCTCACACACCTTACGGTGCTACAGTAACTTCATTATATAGAGGTGCCGGATACAACCGGATTACAGACTACAACCGAATTGGTTAGGATCTAAACAGATATAAACATATACGTAGTTATCTACTCAACTAACACTAGAGACCGAGATCGTAGACGTCATAGCGAAGGCGGTAGCGGTGCTGATGGCCATGGCACTCGTCGCGATCGGGGCCTCGGCGGTTAGCTGCAACCCGGAGCTGCTGTTTCCGTGCGAGCCCTCGTCGGTCCTCAGCGGAATGACGCCGACGGCCGTGTGCTGCGCCAACCTGCGTACAGTACCTCAATGACCCGTCGTACGAGCCTTACTACATCGGCAGCCTCAACGGGCGCAGGACGATCGGTTCATTCTGCACGGCGGGATTGCCTCGGCCCTTTCGAACCCACGCCCTTTTGTTGTTCGTACTATGTACAGTTGTCAGTAGAGCCATTGGCCTGAGTGCATGCAACAACCAATAGTTTTTGCATGCGGTTCAGTACTAGAGCACGCACTCACATGCCAGACGCGTTTCGGCGCCTCGCCACTGACCACGACGCGCACCAGACGACCGCCTATAAATAGTACCACGCCCGAGCACAACTACTCACTCCACAGTCCACACACCGGCACGGCAAACCACTCAGTCTCTGTCTCTTGCACTGCACTGAGCACAGTCATGGCGAAGACGATTGCGATGCTGGTGGCCGTGGCGCTGCTCATGGTGGCAGCGATCGGGGCGTCGGGGGACGACTGCAAGCCGGATCAGCTGGCGGTGTGCCTCCCCGCGATCGTTAGCGGATCGGCGCCGACGGACGCGTGCTGCACCAACCTGCACGCGCAGCAGGGGTGCTTCTGCCAGTACGCCAAGGACCCCAACTACGCCCGATACATCGGTAGCCCCAACGCCCGCAAGGCGCTCACCACCTGCGGCATCAACATCCCCAACTGCTAGGCGTCGTGTCAGGCCGAGCCGGTGTGGCGTGTGTCCCGCTTGCCTTCGTGTTTGATTTGAATCGCGTATGAGTTCGATCGGGTTCGTGTGCGTCACGTGCTGTATCTCTCTGTAACTCGAAGCCCAGATCTATCTAATACACACCATTTTTCAGTGCCATTTAACGTTTATCTATGTTTGAAAAGGTTTTCTCCTTCTCTTTGTCATCCTTTCTGAATCCACTCTTCGTCTTTTAGCTTGCCGGATCAGAAGAAAATTACAACTGATTGGCATGAGAAATCCAGGAAGTCACAGGCTCACAGCATGATTGGCACCATGCTGTCAAACCATACTCAGTTACACGGACATTGAGCAGTATAAAAACCCCTATATATAACTACTTGTAGAAGGAATGCCAATATATAGTTACCAATCTAGTACTTGGGTTGAAAAGCAAGACTAGAGCTCCATTTAAGTAAACTCATGATCTCCAGCTGCAGCAACATTCTCAGGAGCTCGTTGAGCTTAGATCTTCTGTCATCTCTTCAGCCTTCTTCTCTTCTCTCGCTCGAGCTCTTGACAGAGCATCAGCCATTTCTGAGTTCATGGGCACAGCAACTTTCAGCAGATCAATGAAACTTTCGACATCCTTGAGCTCTGCTTCATCACCAAGATATTTTAGTATCATCTCAATCATCGAAGGCCTAGGAACCCAGCCCCTATCTGGGTTATACACACGCAGGGCATTCTTCATCATCTCATACGCTTTCCCAGCATCACCTTTCTCCGCGTAGCCAATTGCCACAATGGTCCAGCTGATTGAAGGAGGTTTCTTCCCTTTCTTCAAAAAGTTATCGAGCAGCATCTCAGCCTTGTCCAGCAAGCCCTTCTGGCGGTATCCAACGAGTAGGACATTTGGAACATGGAAATCAAATGCATTTCCACTAGATTCCCACTCTTTCAGCAATGCTTCTGCTTCTGCAATCTCATCAAGCTTCACAAGCGTTGCCAACATTGCGTTGTAGTCATGATTAATATGCCTCTTGCAGTTTGACATTTGGAGAGCCCACAGCCTCTTCACCTCTGACTTGTCCCCAAGCTGGCCGTACAGAGAAATCAGATGGTTATAAGCATCAGGATCCTTTTTATCTATTTTTGCCTCTGCTTTCTGCAAGGCAGAGTATGCCTTCTCCCTTAGGTCGCCCTTAATGTAGTTGCTAGCCACAACAGCGTAGGTGTTCCAGTCGACAACAATCTGAGGATCACATTCCATCTCCTCCAGTGTGTTCTCCATCCCAAAAAAATCTGCCTTCGTGCCATATGAATTGATGCATATTCTGTAGCTGAAGTTGTCAGGAACGATTCCATTGCTTTTCATCTCTGCAATAACTGAAGGGACCTTCTCGTGCTGCCCAAGGTTTGTATAAAGGCCCATGATGCTGTTGTAGGAGCGTGGCAAGAACACAAAACCCAGCTCTTTCATCGTCTGAAAATGAGCCAAGGCTTTGTCGACCAAGAGTTCTCGTGTGTAGCAGTTCAGAAGCGCACCATAGGTTTTCTCTGTCTTGTCTTTCTCAGACAGGTTGTTGAAGTACGTCTCTGCTGCTTCAACTCCATGAACTTGACCAACCAAATCCAGGTGAACATCATGATCCCTTGGTACAAACTTGACGTGTCCCTTAGCATTCATCCACTCAGAGATCTGTGTAAAGTGTGATAGAAAGAAACTATTGAAGAATGCTAAAAACAGAGAAAATTGGAATATATTTACTGCATTCAGCAAGACTGCATAGATAAGCTCTAGAAATTGGAAAAAATACTCCTTACATAGAAAAAGTTAAATAATTCAATTGGTGCATGCTACAAAGTACAAACTCATGTCAGTTATAGCAAAGGGTTATAATAAATACCAATTAATATTGACACAGATTGGCCTTGGTGCATGTCCTAGCCTCGGCATGTACTACACGTTTTCTTGGGAGTCATCAGGGTAAGATCACATGTGACTATATTCATTGGTCAAAACATGTTCCTGTGCGATGTGAGGTTAGGCCTCCATTCTGTTTACACATGTGCTAGAACTAGAAGCCTAAGACGAACCAATAGTGGGTTGTGTGTGCATGCGTGCGTGCATCTGACTTATTTCCAAGGCTCCAACATTCCTACCGTCCTAGTGTAGTTGCATGCAATGCCATCATTTTGTGCAATCATCTCAACTTTGTTTGCACAAACAATTATTTCAATCTTTACGTTCGTAGTATGGAATTGACAAGAAAAAAAAATATGGGAACGCTCTAACTGAAACAAACTATTATCGTTCTCGCTACAGCATTACATCAAACACCTTATGTGCAGATGTCTAGGTCACCGAATGAATAGAGATCGGAGATGGACGAAGTCATGGATACTTCATCCAGAACAGATACCCGCCAGCACCAGCACAGCATTTCATCGAATGCCCTTTGTGCGCCAGCTGGACCCAACAAACGAGGAGCAGACGATATGGGAGGTGGGCGGGTGGCAGTACCAACCTCGAGGGCCTGGCGGTGGCGGCGGCGCTTACGGAACTCCTTGACGATGCGTCGGAGCTCTACAGGGCGGATACGGTTACCGGGCCTCGCCGCCCACAGCTCGATCTCCGGCACCAGGAGCGTGCCTGGGTGGCCAAGCGGAGACAGCGTGGACTGCAGGCCTAGAGGCCGCTCCGGCCTTAGCTTCTCCGTGCTGTATCCGCAAGGCGACGAGGCGGTGACGCGTGGGAGGAGGCCGGAGAGGAGCCTGCTCCTGCCGCGGGCGAGGTGGAGCAGGCGGCGGGCCGCCGCGAGTAGGGATGGGGCCATCGCGTGGGCAGTGTGCCACTTCGACCTTCGTGAGCTTGGGCTTGCCGCGCGCCGGCTCTATACCTTACCTGAAAATTCCGTTCCGGTCGCCGCTCCGTTTTGATCATTGAGATACTTTAAATATAATGACAATTTATATAAATACTTATATATATAATTATAAATATGTATTTTATCAATAATTTTAGACTAACATAAGAACTTATAGTACAATATTTTTTACAACATTATAGTTTAAATATAGATTAAAGTTTACAACATTACTAATATAATAAATACTTAGGAATTAGCAGGTACCGGAATACCTGGAATGCCTGGTATCGGCCGGTACCGTCCGGTATTGACCGAAACGACTGGTACTGACCGGTAACTTGGCCGGTACAGGATCAAGCTGCTAAGGTACCGGTCAGGTGATCAAAACGAGATATACCGGCCATTCCGGCGGTACCGGAATGGTATTTTTAAGTAAGCTCTATACGCCTCTTCGTGAGTTTCTAGGCTTCTTGGGTTTAAACCAAAGCGAAAAGTCTATTTTACTCTTCTAAACAATTTTGACTTAATTAACTCTCTCAAACAATTTAAGTTGGTATAATTTACTCTCTGCTGTAATTTGTCTTTTTTATTTCTCTTTGTACAACTTGAATTTGATGTTCAAATTTTACATTATGAAATATTATAACTATACTATGTGAAAAATATATTTTTCTAATTTTTTAGTGTATAATTTAAAACTATAGTTAAGATAGTATTATATATTATTAAACTATATAACATATGCGTAAAATATAATTTATATATTTTAATATAAGGTTATATGAAAATTATCATTTTGTAAAATTTTAGCACTAAATTCATATTGTAAAAATAGAAATGAAAGATACAAATTACAAGAGGGAGTAAATTGCACCAATATAAATTATTTAAGGGAGTAAATTGAGTTAAAATTTTGTTCAGGGTGTAAATTGAACAAAGTGAATTGTTCAGGGGAGTAAAATGGACTTTTTCCTAAACGAAACTAATCAAAACCACTTTTATCAGATGAAAAAAAAGAAAGAGTCTTACTGAAGCTGAGAGCTCAGTTGAAGGTTTACCAATTCATGTAACTGAAGCTTATTTGATCTAAGATATATTAACTGATTTTAATCAAATTTTTTAATTACAAAAAAAATCATGTAAGTAGAAAGTATCATAAGAAAGTGAATTCAATATATGTATGTAGAGGAAGAAACAATATGTTTATATGCAAAAGGGCCTAATTTTTAGGTTCATCTTCAATTACCAAAATCTCATCACCAACCCTGATTTGAATCTTAATGAGTAACGAGTTTGCGCATCAAATTTTGTAACAGCATCTTTTTGTAACTCCCAGCCCACATCTATGGAATGGGTTCAGATCCTCTGAATGACATGTCTTAATGCAGAGAGGACATTGTAGCAGGAATTAACTTCATCCATGATCGTAAGCTCTGAAATGGACGAATAAGATCGGGGGCTATAGAATCTGCAAAAACAATAAAAATGTTGCTATAATACCTTGAACTACTATTTGTTCTGTTCTTTGTTGCAATTTTATGATATTATATCACGTTTTGAAAAAAATACAATAAAAATATGCATTAAAAATGATCTTACCATCTATCTTGCGAGATTAACTCGTCCCGTATCAATAAAAATATGCATTAAGAATGACCTTACCATCCGTCTCACGTCAGTGCGTCTGGTGACAGGATCGGGAGAAAACTACAACTGACTGGTTTGAGAAATCGGGGGCAGGGGAAGAGCATGCTCCGTGCAAATCAAGTACGTGATTCGAGCGCATTTAACCCAACACACGTCTTTATTTAGAAGTCACTTGTCGCACTTTATTGAATGACAAGAAGCCCCTACCGAGGTTACGAAAATGAAAAAGAAATGACAAACTGCTGGTATCATGCTAGCAAATCATATTAGTTACACGGAGTTTCATAGATATCACATTGAGCAGTTTGAAAAACCTATAAATATCTAACTAGAAATAAGGTGCGGCAATTTGCCGCATTTCACTTTCACTCTTTGTAGCATGGTCTTGTTTCATAAATTTATATTTATATTATTTTGTTCAATTTATGTCCTTCGAACATTTAATAAGTACTTATTCATGGAATGATCTTGGAAGAAAGATGTCTTTCGAAAAAAAAGATCTTGCAAGAAAGATCAGGGAAAAGTTAAATAATTTAAACTTTCAGTATAAACAATGTTCTCATAAGTTATCTTGTAATAATTAGAAGAAACAAACATATTAGTACACCATGGCTTGTGTTTGTTTTTAACATCAAGGTCAACTTAAAGCTCATGATTGATTAAATAAATCTACAAAGAGATAAAGTTTAATAAAGTGGTTCATACCATAGGAAAATATTCAGTGCAAACCACATATTGAGTGGAATCATGAAAATTTTCTCAAAAATCATATCTAAAAGTTTTTAAAAATTCTGAAACTTGGCATACATATAGCGGACAGGATGAGAAATATACACACAAAATTTCAAGTCCAAATTCAATTTTACTAAAAAGATATAAAAATAACAAATCATGAAAAAAGAGAGAAAAGGACAAAATAGCACATGTCATCTATTTTTTATCATCTTTCTTATGATTTGTTATTTTTTTATCTTTTAAATGAATTTAAAGCTGGACTTGAAATTTTGATTGAGCATGTATCGCCATGTTATCTACATGTATACCGAGTTTTAGAATTTTTGAAAACTTATAGATATTGTTTTTTAGAGAGTTTTCACTATTCCACTGAATATGTGGTTTGCACTGAATATTTTTATCATAACGGTTGGTCACTAAACATTTTTGAAAAAACAATTATGAAATTACCTATAAAATGGTGTACCTACAACACAACGCCAGCAGGATTCATGGTGTATCTACATGGATACATAATATTAAGTGAAAGGATTGGTATTTTTTTTTCTTATTATTTACCTTAATAAAAAGGAAAGACAAGAGCAATCGGTTACATGCCAATGATCCTTCCAACTTTTCTATTAGAAAGATGCGTAATTAATGGCTGGAAGTACAAGAAGAAACTACAATGAAATTAGAAGCATTAGTTCCTTTATATCTGATGAGTAGTTGGGTATACAGGGAAAGAGAAAGTACTAAATAGTCTGTTTCTGAAAGTTGACTAGAGGAAAAGGGGGAATGAATAGTCAAACACACTTGTAAACCACTAATTAAGAGAATTACTACTAACAGAGGCCGGACTAAAACGCCTCTGTGGCCATCTAAGTCTGGGTTAGCCATTCTAGTCCGCTAACTTATATGGGTTCTGCACACGACAGATAAGAGAAACTACTCTAGATTATTTTGTATCCTGCAATAACCTTACAAGAAGCTAAAGATATGTAAAGACAAGTACTAGGAAGCTTAGAACAGTATAAGAGGACTAGGGGACAAGCTACACAAGCAATTTATGAGAGGCACAATAATATAGAAATATTAATAAATAAAAACAACAAGAACAAGAGCCAGCACACAAGACACAATAATTTGTTCATCGAAGTTTAGTCCCACAAAGTAATCTACGTCTTCATTAAGGAGTCCACAAAGGATCAGGTTGCTCTTAATCCTAGACCCTCTTCCAACCAACTGCTAAGGTCAAGCTCGGTTTTTTACTATAATTTTTTTGCACGGAGGGCAATATAAACTTTTCGGGTCTCAACCATAAGCTTGGGAGCCCCAGGCGATGCCTAACCGTTTAGAGGATGAATCCTCAAGAGTAACAAACACAATCAACGACGGTGAAGAGAAACTGAAGTGGTCCAATACAATATTAGGTGGATCACTCAAATCCTTACAAATCATCTCTCAATCTCACAAGAATCGAAGTAGTAAGCTTGGGGGAGAGTAGGAGAAGCTCAAGAGTGCTCAGATGTGTTTTTCAGCTCTATGGAGTGGCTAATGGTGTTTTGGAGATAAAGGGGTATATTTATAGTTGGGGAGAGAAATATAGCCATTGGGGTGTCACAGATCATCCTAGTCTGGTATCGGGGGACGTCCTAGTCCGGGCTTGGAGTTCAAATCAAAGATAGACAGTCACCAGACTCTAGAAAAGTGGCTAAGTGTTAGTGACCCGGACTCCGAGCAACTCTACGAGCAAAATGCTCCCTATTGGGTCAATGATCCGTTCTAGTCCGGGTGGACTTAACACAGACCTGAATTCCCACTGTTAAAGCTTGTACCATCCTTAGTCCAGTCTCCCTGGACCCCGTCCTAGTCTGAGCCTGGGCGTCTTAGTCCGGCTCGGTCGACTCCAGAACCAATACTGGTTCTGCTTTACCCCAAGTCATTCTAGTCCGGCCATATCCGAACTACTACAAGTTCCAGAGAAAGTTGCGCTGTCAACGCTTGGGAGAATGCATTATGATGTTAGAAGTTTTGAGCACTAGCTTGGTCAATTTCATCACTTATTGCGTTGTGTCCCTCTTGATAGTACGACATATCTATGACTCAAAAGCAAAAATAAAAACTAAAAGTCGCCGGTTGCCTTTTTTTTCTTTCCATTTTTGGTGGTTGTCTTTGATACATGAAGTATTCGCCCTGCTCATATACTTAGCAAATATCATTAGTCCTTTAATTATTTATTATTAATCAACCAAAACCCACACAAAGACCTAGATGCACTTTTAATTTCATTGGATAAAAAATATAGCGAGTCGATATGGTTGTTCAAATGAAAAAGTTTACGATTAGATACCATACATTGGTACTTAACTTAAAACAAAGAAAACTCACCAATTATCAATAGCAAGTATTAGACAATGATGCATTTGAACAAACACCTCATATGTGTCATGTCTGGCAGCTGCCAATTGCGTTGTATGATGGTAAGCACCGGGAGTGCGGAAGCAATTGGACAAATTGATAATCCTAGATTTCACAAAAACAAATGTCTAACATTTGTTGGATAGGTGTTTGCAACAAATCATATGGTAAAAGTTTCCAAAGGAAATTGTAAAATAATGTCAAGGTTACCAAATTTGTCAAAAATGTAAGAAAATGAAACTTTCTATGAAAAATGATTGACAATTACAGATAACAAACTATAGAGCTTTCCCCGTTGTTAGAGCTCTTTTCCTAGAGAAGTACTTATAATGAACTAAGTGCTGACAAAATAGGAGTTCTTTGGTACATTTGTAGGATGTATAAAGAATGGATTTGCACTATATATGGAGAATAATAATTTTGACATAATCTATACATGTCAAGCGGCTTGGAACAGAATATGCATTTCTATTTTTCCTCTTTCATAAAAATGCATCGTTGAGGTTCAGTCTCTATCTGAAGTCCTGAACCGAACAATATATAAAAAATCCTCATGGTCAATTGTGGCTGACTTTATTGACATGAACCATGACCAAATTCAGACTTAGACATGTGCTCTTTTTAGTCCTGACAAATTTACTCTTTGACTCAACAGTAAGATACCCTGATAAAAAATGCATTTCAGAAAACATCCATTTAAGCAAGTTTAGCGGAATTAGTGATTATATTTGTCTATCTTGATGTTTTCCTGTTCTCAAAATTCTATACAAATTAGATTGAATGATTGGAAAAGCTACACTATTGCCTCAAGCCTTGAATATGATTCCCTGCATACAGCTTAAGAGTTGAACCCTTTTTGAAAAAAGCAGCTACAACGTTTGAGTATTCAAACAAAGATTGTAGCAGTGGATAACAAGGTACACTAGAAAAAATATAAATGAAGAAAAAAACAGTGTTTAGGAACTAATACCTCACTTTGCAGGTCCGTGAAAAAGGCACATTGAAATAATGTAACCAATATCAGTCAGGGGAGAAAACCTATTGAAAGGAGAATACAACATTGCTATGATATCGCCCTTTTTTTTTCTTGAATACACAGGAGAGCTATATATCTTTGTATTTAATACAGACCGGGTTGTGAGTATTGATGATATCGCACTTGAAAATTGAGGCTACATTGTCACCATCGTACTTTAGGCATAAGCCATCTGTGTCGAATAATCGAATTACAAATAACTATGGTATGACAAATAACAATTCTTGCCATACTTAGTGAAAAGTTGAGTAAATGCAGATTATATCAATCTTGTCCGTTTCAGTAATGGATCTTGAGGCAGCAGAGTGCGGACGGTTGGGGTGTGTTCGATGTGGCAGGGAAAACAACGCCGGGAAGGCAGCTTCACCAAGGTTTAGCACGTCGGGGCGTAGAAGACGACGGTCGGCAGGGGAGCCGTAGTCGTCGTCGGGAGGAACTGGAGAGACAAAGAAGGGGTGGGTGGGCCTCATTGAAAGTCTTTATGATTCAATTTTTTGATAAGGACCTAGACGCAACTGTTGAAGGATAAAATCTGACAGTACACATTGCCTGCTGGACTAATCGAACAGTTAAATGTCTATTTGCTGACATGGAGGGTCTCTTTCGCGGGAGAACCCACGCGTTTTGATATAGTTAGACGGGAGAAGAAAAACCAATATCTGACTATCAATTTAGTACTTAGGTTAAAAAGCAAGACTGCAGCTCCATTTTAGTTGGAGCTCCAGCAACAACATTCTCATGAGGTCGTTGAGCTTAGAGCTCCTGTCGTCTCTTCTTCATCAGCCGACTTCTTCAGACTTCTTCTCTTGTCTCGCTCGAGCCCTTGACAAAGCCTCAGTCATTTCTGAGTTCATTGGCACAGCAACTTTCAGCAGATCAATGAAACTTTCGACATCCTTGAGCTCCACTTCATCTCCAAGATATTTTAGTATCATCTCAATCATCGAAGACCTAGGGACCCAGCCACTATCTGGGTTGTACACACGTAGGGCATTCTTCATCATCTCATATGCTTTCGCAGCATCACCTTTCTCCACGTAGCCAATTGCCACAATCGTCCAGCTGCTTGAAGGAGGTTGCTTCCCTTTCTTCAAGAAGTTATCGAGCAGCATCTCAGCCTTGTCCAGCAAGCCCTTCTGGCGGTATCCAACAAGTAGGACATTTGGAACATGGAAATCAAATGAATTTCCACTAGATTCCCACTCTTTCAGCAATGCTTCTGCTTCTGCAATCTCATCAAGCTTCACAAGCGTTGCCAACATTGTGTTGTAGTCATGATTAATATGCCTCTTGCAGTTTGACATTTGGAGAGCCCACAGCCTCTTGACCTCTGACTTGTCTCCCAGCTGGCCGTACAGCGAAATCAGATGGTTATAAGCATCAGGATCCTTTTTATCTATTTTTGCCTCTGCTTTCTGCAAGGCAGAGTATGCCTTCTCCCTTAGGTCGCCCTTAATGTAGTTGCTAGCCACAACAGCATAGGTGTTCCAGTCGACAACAATCTGAGGCTCGCATTCCATCTCCTCCAGTGTGTTTTCCATCCCAAAAAAATCTGCCTTTGTGCCATATGAATTGATGCATATTCTGTAGCTAAAGTTGTCAGGAATGATTCCATTGCTTTTCATTTCTGCAATAACTGAAGGGACCTTCTCATGCTGTCCTAGGTTTGTATAAAGGCCCATGATGTTGTTGTAAGAGAGCGGGGAGAACACAAAACCCAGCTCTTTCATCTTCTGAAAATGGGCCAAGGCTTTGTCGACCAAGAGTTCTCGTGTGTAGCAGTTCAGAAGCGCACCATAGGTTTTCTCTGTCTTGTCTTTCTCAGACAGGTTGTTGAAGTACGTCTCTGCTGCTTCAATTCCATGAACTTGACCAACCAAATCCAGGTGAACAGCATGATCCCTTGGTACAAACTTGACGTGTCCCTTAGCATTCATCCACTCAGAGATCTGTGTAAAAGTGTGATAGAAAGAAATGATTGAAGAGTGTTTACACTTTACAACAGAGAAAAATGGAATATATTTACTGCATTCAGCAAGACTGCATAGATAAGCTCTAGAAATTGAAAAAAAAAATGCTCCTCACATACAAAAAGTTAAAATAATTCAATTGGTGCATGCTACAAAGTACAAACTCATGTCAGCTATAGCAAAGGGTTATAATAAATACCAATTAATATTAATGCAGAATTAGGCCTGAGCACAATTAATCGTAAAACCGACGATCAAACCGAACTAAAATAACCGTAAAACCGATGACCGAACCAAAATAACAGAGAAAAATGCTATACACCAAAATAGCCAGCAGTGGGTCAGCCAGCGTGCGCGAGGTAGCGGAGCGGCAACCGGCAAGGCAATGCGCGGGCGGCAGCGGTCCAATGGCGAGCAACAGCAAGTTGGTGCGGTGGCAGAACAACGGCAAGCAATCAATTTTTCTGTGTTTGTTGCCACAATTGCGTAAGTAGATAAGATTATACACAGTGTGTGGTTAACTATAGCAGTTACTGCCTATAATTATAGAGCAGGCTAAATCCTGTAAATACCCATAACGTCCTATAGCAGTTGCATGCAATGCCCTCATTTGTGCAATGGTTTCCATGTTGTTTGCACGAATAATTATTTCAAGTTTCACGTTTGTAGCATGACATTGACAAGAAAAAACAATATCCGAACGCTCTAAAATTGAATATGGTCGTTCTCACTACAGCATTACATCAAACACCTCGCGCGCAGAAGTCTAGATCACCGAATGAATGTACATCGGAGGTGGACTAAGTCATGGATACTTCATCCAGAACAGATACCCACCAGCACAGCATTTCATGGAACGCCTTTCGTGCGCCAACTGGACCCAACAAACGAGGAGCAGAGGATACGGGAGGTGGGCAGATGGCAGTACCAACCTCGAGGGCCTGGCGGTGGCGGCGGCGCTTACGGAGCTCCTTGACGATGCGTTGGAGCTCTACAGGGCGGATATGGTTGCCAGGCCTCGCCGCCCACAGCTCGATCTCCGGCACCAGGAGCGTGCCCGGGTGGCCTAGCGGAGACAGCGTGGACTGCAGGCCCAGCGGCCGCGCCGGCCTTCGCTTCTCTGTGCTGTATCCGCAAGGCGAAGAGGCGGCCGCGCGTGGGAGGAGGCCGGGGAGGAGCCTGCTCCTGCCGCGGCCGAGGCGGAGCAGGCGGCGCGTCGCCGCGAGTAGGGAGGAGGAGGCCATCGCGTTGTGGTAGCCTTGCGGGCTGGCATGTGGCGCGGTATACTGGGCAGTGAGCTTTTGGGCCTCATAAAACTAGTCAGTCCGGCGCTCCCGCAGCAGCTGAGACTGAGAGCCCAGAGTTGAAGGCAGGCTCAACAAGAAGGCTCCATTTGTGAAAATCACAGGCCCATAGCCGAAGGCTCAAACTCAACTGCTTTCTTCTCCCCTTCGTCCAAGCCCTCCCTCCGCCTTCCGTCCGCACTAAAGCCGCCGGAGCGCGCCGCCACCATGTACCGCCTCCTCGTCCGCCGTCTCTCTACGGCCGTGGTGGGCGCCGATAAGAGTGTCGCGGCCCGCTCCGCCTTCCCATCTATATCCCGTTCGAAGCTGCGGTCATCGCCTGACGACTTGTTCCCCCGCATTGCGGCAGTCGGGAACACGAGCCTCCCGCTGGCCCCCGTCCTGGAGGAATGGGCTCGGGAGGGCCGCACCGTCGAGAAGGCGGTCATCCAGTCAATCGTCAAGCATCTCATCCACTTCCGCCGCTACGCCCACGCGCTCGAGGTCCTAGCCAATCCATCCTTTCCTCCACTCCTCATCTCAAACTGAAATCTGTAGATTCCGGATCAATCTAAATGCTCAACTGATTACGTGCACGCGATTCTTTTATTTCTTGCAGCTGTCCTTCTGGATGACCGACCGGAGGCATTTGTACCTGTCGGCCGGCGACGTCGCGTACCGGCTGGAGCTGATGGCCAAGGTCCACGGCCTCGACAGCGCCGTTGAGTACTTTGGTACTGTGCCGCAGCAATTGAGGAAACCGCAGTGCTATGGCTCCCTCCTGAAATGCTATGCGGAGGCCAAGGCAGCCGACAAGGCCGAGGAGCTCTTTGCGAAGATGCAGGAGATGGGGATGAAGGCGTCTTACAATTACAATTGGATGATGAAGCTTTACATGGAGACCGGACAGCTCGAGAGGGTGCACGCCTTGTTCCAGGATATGAAAGAGAAAGGTATCGAGCCGGATATGTTTACACTGGAGAATCTGGTTGTTGCGTACATTGCTGCCGAAGATATTGAGGGGCTCGAGAAGTTGCTCGACAAGGCCAATCCACACGAGAAGCATTTGATGTGGTATGGACATGCCATAGCAGCAAAGGCTTTCATGAAAGCACGGATGCCAGAAAGGGCCGCTGAGGCTCTTTGCGATGCCGAAAAACGGATTCCCAAAAATAACGGTAGGGCTGCATATGGGTACTTGCTCACCGCGTATACGAATATGGGGATGCTCCCTGAAGCTGAGCGCATTTGGGATGTCTACAAATCCAAAGTGCCACCTTGCAACTCGATGTACGGGTGCAGGATAAGCGCACTGCTCAAGATGAATGACATTGATGGTGCCGCGAAAGCACTGAAAGAATGGGAGACGATATGTGCTCACTTTTTCGATTTCAAAATAACCAACTTAGTGGTTGATGCTTACTGCAGAGAAGGTCTTGTGGAGAAAGCGTTGGCTCTTGTGGATGACACAATCAAGAACGGGAGGAAACCTTATGCTTCTACTTGGTATAAGTTGGCTGGTGGATATTTCAAGACTGGCCTGGTGCTGAAGGCGGTAGATATGACAAGGAAGGCTCTTGCTCACGCAGCTTTTCCATGGAAACCTGACCTGACATATGTGCTAATGAGCCTGAACCATTTCATGGGTCAGAGGGATGTAGAAGCAGCTGAGGAGATGGCAAGTATGCTACAGAAGTTTCATCCTTTGACCAGGGATGTCTATCATTGCTTACTGAAAACATATGTCCGTGCTGGAAAACCAGTGTCCGAATTGCTGGATCGTATGAAGAAAGATGGTCTTGAGGCTGATGAAGAAACAAACAGAATCCTTGCTGGAGATTGCCAGTAGCTGCGCACCATTGTCCATCACTAGATGGTCTTCTCCCTAGGAACTTCGCTCATTAAACTTGGCTACTGAATGCTGCTTACATAAAAAACTATAGTCCTCTTGTTGTTTGTGATGACCTCATAGGCTAGTAGGATGTGATTATCTGTTCATTATAAATAGATCAGATATGGTGTAACTATTCATTGTTTAAGCGTTTTAGGGCATAGCGCCTTGAATATTAATCTGTTATCTTATAATTATTTATTTCATATTTGCATTATCCTTTTTCTGTCAGGATATCTTCAACTCCAAAGTTCATTTCGATTTCTTCATGAATTCTCGCTTTCGTGTTCTTATTTCTGCTTTTAATATGACTTATACAGTCAACATGAAAAGCTGGAGTCTTGTTGGGAAATTCATGGCATAACGACTTGAATTCTTAACTATATGAGTGGCGCTACTAAGTGAGCCTTGGGAAAGTAATTGATTAAGTAGCAACGTTGAGCTTGCATGCTCAGCCTGTGCTCACTTGATCAGTAAGCTAAACCAGAATCGGTTTTGAGTCATCTGAGTGGAATGATAATTTTATAACTTCTGGAAATCTGGCAGAGTACTGGAATGACAGATTTAACCTTGTCTGGAATATAACAGTTTCATAGGAATGCTGGAGAGATTCCAAATGGTGACCCCGCTTGGTACAGTACATTTCTAAACTTGATTTAAATGTCGCTCGTTTGACATGAAATTGAAATATTGTAAGGACCTGCAGTGCATTTGCAGGTGAAAACTCTTAAGTACATAACCCCACTGGCGCTCTCTGATGATTCACTTCTGTGGCAAATAAGACTAGCTCGCGGGTCTTGTTGATTGTTGAATATGAGTTAGATGTGCTTAAATTGCCATGGAGTTAGATTGCTGCTGCTGCATATCTGCAACTAGAAATGCTCGATGTGATTCATGCAACTGGTTCTCGGTTCACGTTGAATAGGGCAAGGATATGGTCTTCATTGAACTCGCACCATATTTACGACCAGACCCAGACGTTTGTACTTCGAGCGCCGTAAGATTTACGCTGTTAACGAAGCACACCTTGTCAGAATATGCTTTCTTTGGCTCCTTTCTTCTAGTCAGAACGTCACTCGGTCACTGCCAGTCCATTCCATTGTGTTTCGGTTGTTTCCTTCGTTTCCTCAAGCAACAGATTATCTACTTTGTCTTTATCAACTCTTCGGAGCCATGTGACCTCATCAAGTATTTATTTGTGTTCCAACCGTGCCTGCCCAGTCAGCGTCTCTGTTGACGCTTTTTTGGGGCCAACACACGAAACGCACTCGATCGATGCGGGGCACAGAGGAGCTCCTTGCAGCACCTCCACGCAGGCCGGTCAGACCGGTATGTCACACCGGTCAGACCGGTTTTGTCGGGGACTTCGATGAATACGTAGAACTAACACTTTGTCGTCATCTGCACAACCCGGTCAGACCACCCTAGAAAGATGGTCAGACCACCTTGAACAAAAAATCTGGCACCTCGTGTCGCCGTCTGCGTAACCCGGTCAAACCGCCTATGGAAGTCGGTTAGACCACCTTTAAACAGAAGATCACCGCGAAAACCAACGAACGTCTGCCCGGAAGAGACCCCATCAGGGCAGGTGCACCTTGGGTTGCTCTAGGCTCGGCAGGCCAGCTAGGACGCCTCCTCATGCCATAGAGATAGGAGAAGAACAACACATAGGTTGGAAAGCTAGGATAAAAAAAAAGAAAGGTAAAAAGATAAAGATAAATTGATTTGATCGATTGGTTACCCTCAATCAGCCGTGACCCTCTGTTTATATAGGGTGGAGAGGTCTTACCCTAGTGGGATTCGTAAAACCCGCAATTCTCCATAATAGCTCCAGAAACCGACTTGGACTCTGTATAACCCGGTCAGACCGCCTTGACAACCCGGTCAGACCGCCTTGAACTGGCCGTTAAGCCTAACTCGGCCTGACCGCCCTATTCACCCGGTCTGGCCGCATCTCTATCTAATTTTGAGTGTCAATATATGCCCTCCTGTTTTTTTGACAAAGCTTGCGTGCCAAAAAATATTTCTATGGACCAAATTATCTAAGAATAATAATAAACAAAGCATCGGCTATATATGACCGATGAAACCCTCATGAATCTAAAAATATAGCCAAAATACTCTTACAAATATAGCAACATGATAGTACACACTAACTAACTATTTTGGCTTTTACTAAATTAGTGTTTGATTAATAACATAATTCTTGATACGGCCCTAATAGCCGATCAAGCACATTACTCCTTGGTATAACCCAATATGGATATTGATAGACATAACATGGCACCCAAGGGTTATAATAGGACCTTGGATTATAATTAACAAGATATGCATCCCATGGTATGTGCTTTGAAGGATTATATGATAAAGACCAATTAGATGATTACAATTTATGTTGAGGTACCTTTGCTCTTGTTGATAAAGAGTTCCTTTGAACCTTTATAGACTCACCAAGTTTATTGCTTTTCTATCTTTCCTCGACTTCCTTCGTATATTTAGCTAAAACCTCATCAAAAGTCAGCTTTGTTTTCACCGTCTTCTTCTTCTTGCTACTGTCATACCCCCTAACCGAACATGTATTTTGTTCAGTCTTGTCCTCTAGAACCTGTGTTGGGGAAGTTTGATCCTTAATATTACTAGCCGGAATTTGAAAATTCAGCTTTTTCTCATCAAGCATCAAGTCTGATTTATTTTCTAAATTTCAATCCTTCTTAACGCGCTAGACTTGTTTAATCACCGATGGCTAAAATTTATCCTTAGATTGATTCTTTGAATCAAAACGGTCATTGTGTACAAATGATGATTTATTACAAGATAATCCTCCATAAGGGATTGAAGATGGATAAGAATACATTGGAGGAGGTTGTATGCATGAATACCATGTTGGACAAGAATGAAACATGCTATAACAAAATCCTCATGGTACATGCATTGATGACTCATATAATGAAATCAGCATTGGTGTATGATGATTATTTTGCTGCCGATTCTAATTACAAAATTTCTGTTTTGGAACAGATTTTAAATGTTTGGAGCTTTTAGGTCAACTAGCATTATTAACATTATTTTGTCTGCGAGACTTAGCCGGAAGTTTCTCATTAGACTTCGGCTTTTCTCTTTGATGTTTGTTGTGGCTTTTGGGTTTTACAGTTTTCCAAACACTAATATCAGGTTTCTTGGGTTTAACCATCTTTGATTTAAATTATTTTGATAAACTCAAGGTGAAGTTAATAAACCGGTTGACACACCGGTCAGACCGGTTGGCAAACCGGTCAGACCATTTTTGGTGGAACCGGTACCTTCACTTTTATATTCTTGTCCCCCGAGCATTAAAGTACTAGATATAGTTTCTACGCTAAGGGACTTATGACCAGGTACTTCGGCTAGAGATGGCCAAATTGGATCTTGACCAACAATATTATTAGTTGGAAGTTTTTTGCAAGGATCAGGACTAACACTAACCGACTTTTCAGCAATTGACTCTTGATTAAGAGAATCAGATTTATAGTATTTTTTGTATTAAGTAAGTCATCCACAAATATAAGCAAACCACTTATGAAATTAGTCGTGAACTTACTATGCTTTGGTAGATCGTACATCCTCAACTCGTCGATGATGTATACCTTCATCATGATGACGCCTTGTTCCGTTACTTGATAGCAGTGAGGAAGTATTACTTTACCAATGCCTTCGCATAAATCTTCAGGTAATCCATCAAGTGCCATCATATTACTAGGGTTTGCTAAATTAGTCATGATGGTCAGATTCTTCTTCCCCAGCGGAGTCGTCAAAATGTGTTGACGCTTTTTTGGGGCCAACACACGAAACGCACTCGATCGTGCGGGGCACAGAGGAGCTCCTTGCGGCACCTCCACGCAGGCCGGTCAGACCGGTATGTCACACCGGTCAGATCGGTTTTGTCGGGAACTTCGATGAATGCACAGAACCAACACCTTGTCGTCGTCTGCACAACCCGGTCAGACCGCCCTAGAAAGCCGGTCAAACCGCCTTGAACAGAAAATCCGACACCTCGCATCGCCGCCTGCGCAACCCGGTCAAACCGCCTATGAAAGCCGATTAGACCGTCTTTAAACAAGAGATCACCACAAAAACCAACGAACGCCTGTCCGGGAGGGACCCCGTCAGGGCAGGTGCACCTTGGGTTGCCCTAGGCTCGGCAGGCCAGCTAGGACGCCTCCTCATGCCATAGAGACAGGAGAAGAACAGCACATAGGGTTAGAAAGCTAGGGTAAAAGAAAAGAAAAGTAAAAAGATAAAGATAAATTGATTTGATCGATTGGTTACCCTCAATCAGCCGTGACCCTCTGTTTATATAGGGTGAGGAGGTCTTACCCCAGTGAGATGGTAAAATCCGTAATTATCCATAATAGCTTCAGAAACCGACTTAGATTTTGTATAATCCGGTCAAACTGTCTTGGCAACCCGATCAGACCGCCTTAAACTGGCCGTTAAGCCTAACTCGGCCTGACCGTCCTATTCACACAGTCTGACCGCATCTCTGTCCACTTTTGAGTGTCAACAGTCTCATCACCCACCCTCCGTCCATGACCGACACCATGTGAGATTACGTCTTGGATGAGCTGTGTGATTGAGTTTTGTGGCCTCCTCCGTCTCCAGCGCACGCCGCAAACCACCACAGCCACCGAGCTGTCCGGTACGGCGCCGCGGCAGGTTCCCTACCGCCATCGTGACACGAGTACCGCCGGCAACAACCCAACTCCCCACCGTCTTCGTGGCCTCGGCATTGAAACAACACGGAAACATTCACGCAGAAAAAAACCGAACGAAATGTCCTTGTCCTTCTGGGCTTGTAGCCTGTGGCGTCGTCGAGGAGTCGCTGCGTGCTCTCTGACACGAAACACTACCCAGTGTGCGTGATACAGGGGGGCTCTGTTCTCTCATGCAACTGCGCGACCCAGCTATGAATCGTCCCGGTTTGTGATGCCTCTTGTGCAGTTGTGCTGTTTCTTCTCTCATCTCCTCATCATTTTCACTTGACGTCGTCGTCCCTCTTTTCTCCAAGCCAGCTGAGTCGTACGTGTTTCGTTGGCACAAGGCAGGATCAGAATCTGTCATGGAGGAGAGGATATCCCACGGGATACTAGCTAGTCTAATAATTATCACGGCATTGATCACTAGCTAGCCTACACTGAACAAGAGAATCTTGCCATCTCAAAGAATCAAAGGAACCCTTGGCATGTAGTGTCACCAATCAGCAGAGTTTGGTTCCACGAAGATCAGACCCAAATCGTTTGAGAATGAACAGCACGCCACTAACAAGAGTAGACCATTTTGTTTGTCGTTTTGGTTTCGTGCCTATTTGTTGGGTCCTGCGTAAGATGATAGCTTGATAGGTACGTTTTGCGTAAGATGATCAGTAATCAGTTGGAAAACGTATACTATGTTCTTTTCGGCGCCGGTTAGATGCCTTTTCTTGCTACATACATGATAGGAAATAGGATAACTGGTCTAATCATGCCTTTAGATCTGAACATGACTAAAACTACTCGTATCTACCATTATAAGAGCCTTATGTCAAAAAATACATCTAATTACCACCTTGCATCGTGAGTCACAAATAGCTAAATTCGCAATCATACAATATAGCCAAAATACCCATAATACCTGTTTTTAAATTATCCACTTGGCATCATGATTCATGAGTTCACAAAAGCTAAATTAGAAAATTATATAATATAGCAAAAATACCCCTAGTACATATTTCAAAATTACCCATCATACCTTTACATAGTCCATAAATAGGTAAATTCGGGTTAAAATTAATAAAACACATTAAACTAACATGAAAATACGTGAAATTCAATATAAAATTATATCAAAGTAAAAGGAAGGAACTTTTCTTTTTTTTTTTTTTTGGCAATACAACTTAAAAAAGAACCCATAATAAATACATACAATAGATAATTAATTCAAATGAAATATCTAATAGGTAGAGACATCTAAATGCAAAACAAAAAAAGTATCGTATTTGGATATTTTATATATGCTAGGTGTTATATAACTAGAGTACCACTTGTAATAAAAGTAAAAAATAGATGCATAGGTATTACTACTAATTTAATAACCAATATAATTTAGAGTTGACAATGCTATAACCTATATATTACTGAGCAAGAAATGTGTAACTGATATACTATTGAGACTATTTCTTATCTATTATAAAAGCTATTTGCCGGGGGGGGGGGGAGGAGGAGGATGGTTAATCTCTCGTGATACGTTGTTTTTAGAAGAAGCAATATGGCTAAGTTCCATCTCCCTCCATATCCAGTGAAGTTAGTCGGACAGGGAAGATTTTAGCATAAACATGTGTTGCAATGAATCAACTCCTAAATGTGTATTGTCCTAATGGTTTCACTAAACACATATAGTTTACACAAGTTTATTATTATAAAGAGAGAAATAAAGCAAAATTATTGATAAAGAAATAACAAATCACTTATAAATTGCAATAGTACAAAATTTGAGGGAATATACTTATAATTGTTAGAAAATTTAATGATTAAAGTCTGGATAGTATAATATTATATGTAACTAAAATATAAATATAAATAATTGCATCTTATAGATGAAGGCATAACAACATGATAATAGATGGCATTTTAGGACTAAAATGAACTAATAAACAAGCATAAAGTACATATAAAAATTAATCGTATAGGATTCAGTTGTGGTGGTCAAGGATCACTAGTTGGGAAAGTAGAGATGTATGAATTACATCTTAGTATCTTGTAAGACTGAGCAAAGATAAAAGGTAAATAAAATAGAATTTGATGAGGGGTAACTTCACCTCTTCATAGGTGTCTAGTTTCTAAACAAAATGTTAGTTGTCGTTATATAAATATAAGATTATTCTCTTCAATTTCATATGTAGAATAAACAAAGATATTAGCGCATAAGAAAAGATAAGATATATGCTTAAGTAATATATAAAGTCAATTTTATTAAGTTAGAGCAAAACATGAAAAAGCTGAACACAGCATCGAGAATAAATGCCATTAGTTACAGTAAAACATGTAACAATAATGAAACTTAATTTAGAGAGCAAAAACAACTACAAAGTTACCATCATATTGTGTTTTACTGAGCACTCTAGTCATCGCAAGTATTGGAGGGTTAATGGACTAGTGTTGAGAATGGGAGTAGAGAGGTGGAAGATTCAATTTGTTTTTATTTTGTTATGGGAATGATTATTTGATATAGATGGAATGAGTAAAGTATGAGGGATAAGTTTTCATAATCTCTTTCTATAGAGAAGGCTCTTGTTAATTGATTAAGTGATAGATGTTTATTTATAAAATAATAAAAAAATATCTCCACTATTGATTCTAAGAGAACTCTCCATCGTGCACCTCCGTAGGTTTGTGGCACATGACATGACCAACAACGTTTGCCAGCCATGGAAGAAATGTAGGCAATATGTAGGATGGTGCTTGAGAGCATATCTAGTGCTCCAAGTAGATTGTGTGCCCTCATTCTTCCATCCATGAGATGCATCACGAAGGCTGTATAAATTCAAAAAATAAATGAAAGGATATTGTATGTTGCCTTCTACCTCATATAAAATATAGACACAACAAATATTTATGTAAGGTCTAACATAAGCAAATCAACTATGAATAGTAGCAGGTTGTGTTCATAACAATTGAAACCCACATTTGCTCAAGCTAATTTTCTTATTCTGTTTGTACCTTATATAATTTATTGAACCTCAAATTTTGTATGGTAGCACACGAGAAACATGCACTATCCGGTTACATATTTCTAGAATTTGTTAGGAACTTATTATGGTCATTTTATGTTGGAGTGTTTTTTTTTCATATTTTCTAGCTTTCAGTCAACTGAAAACTTTTATTTGATGGTTTGTTACTTTATGTTTTGATTTTTCTTTTTTAGAATTATCTGTATAATAATTATAAATCATTGGATCTAAATCTGATGGCTCAAAACGGTACTTAAAAGTTGTCAAAACTTTCATTAAGCTAAAAATTAGCAAGCCCTTTTTATTTATTCAACCTTGGAGCATTGGTGCATCTAATGCCAGGGAGCACTTCAGATGTTTTGTGCAACCCTCCATTTACCCCTGATCCAAAGGCTGAGATCTGTTTCTACTCCAGTATACAACATGTGTATAGGCCCTTCATTTGCTAGCCGGAGTAGTTTTCTACCAAGGGCAAAATGATAAAAAAAAATTGATGTCTTTCACAATGAATCGATCCGAAAGCAAACTCAGCACGTGCTAAGGCCAGTCTCAATGTACATTTTTATTTTACTCTTTTCAAAATAAGTTTTTAGGTAAGTCTGCCAACATCTTTTCACCTGGATAAAAGACCTCTCACATGGGATGAAAGAAAATCTTCTCTCTCTTTATAACTATCTTGCCATGTCAGCAAAAAATATTTATGTGACATAGCATTTAATGCTTATGAAATGCTCCAATGAGACTGGCCTAATAACCTCTTCCGCTTTTCCAACCACATTATCATGAACCGCTAAGGGCAGGTATAATGCTACACATAGGCAGTCTTATAGGTCGTCTCATGCATTGTCACATAGGATTTTTTATGATGTGGAACAAAGAGAGGGTGATGACAGAAAGAGGTGGTTGTCTCGCGTGGCAACCACCTCATACGCTAAAATTTAGAAGTATGAAACGGCTCTCACACCATTTTACAGGCTCTAATAGTCTTTTAATATATAAAAATTTCTTTTTATGTCCATAAATTAAGGAGTCCTATAATTAATAGAAGACAACTAAAGGCAAGTACAATGGTGTTGTCTCATATACAGTCTCATACATGCTACGTAATCTTAAGACGAGTTATGAGACAATTTATATAATGGATGGTCTTATTAGTTCTTGGGGAAAAAAGCCATGGACATGTCAGGGATCACATTCGGAATATTACTTCTTTGCCATTGTCATAAATTTCAATCCCTTGTTTGCCAAGAAAAAATAGATATCTCTTATGTGCCATTTTTTAAAAAAATTTAATCTTCCTCATGCCAATACAGTACTTTGACCATCAATAAATTTTTCAAAATACCAATTGTGCCCCCTAACATTTCTCTAATGCTTTCCATCACCTGGCCTGCCTCCACCGTCGCTGTCGCCGAAGAGCTGCACCGCAGCCCGCCTCTTCTGATCCACCACGGCCCCGTCCACTTCCGCCGTTGAGCTGTAGCACGTGGGTGCCGCTCTCCTGTAGTCCACCTTTCCTGTCACCAGTCACCACTCCGGGCAACTTGGAGGCGAAGGGCTGCTCGAGTGTTGGACTGTATACGGCCATACGGGTTCAGGTGAAGTGTCGCACCTCCAGCAGATAGGAAGCATGGAGTTGCGTGTGCGGATGAGAGGTGGCGACGGAACCCAAGATCCATGACGAGAACTCGACGGTATCTTCCATGACGTCGAATTGATTCGATCACAAGCTCCTGGATGGATTTTTCTGAACTTTTAAGCTCCATCATCGTCAAACAGAATGAAGTAACGAAGGCCACGGGAAAGAAGACGACTGACATGTGACCTGTGGGGGTAAAACAGTCTTTGTTCATGCTGCATTTGACAAAATGGCAGGTAAGGGGAAAAAATTTAGGACCAATGGCAACTGAGGGATACATATTTTTTCAGTGACAAACAAGGGATTGAATTTTTTTTTTATCAATGGTATAGAAGGAATTTTCCCTTCTATTTGTATCATTTTCTGTATATTATTGTTTACTGCAGCCTGTTTTTTGCACGACCCAGGTTTTAGCATTAATTTCCTTCCTGATTTCACCACTTAACCATCTTATGGATTATATGCTTATCATATCATCTTAGAAACTATATGCTTATCAAATTATCATAAAAAGTAAGAATATATGGATTTATTTCATAAACGGAAATTCATTTTGGTTTTTTTACTAGGCTTACAATAATCTAAAACTTCTGTGAGTTTATAATAATGAAATATTCAGATAATAACAAATATTATCAATTTCACTTATGTAACTTCATTTGAGTTGTTTTCACATGTCAAAGTTTGCATTAGTGATCTCAACTTCTTCGGGTGCAAGATAACTAAAAAGGATTAATTGAGATTCATATGGGTGCATTTGAACCCTTAGTCCAGATTCATAACATCTCTAATAAATTTGTATAATATGTTGTCCAGATTTATTAAAAATACTATGAATTTGGACATCCTCTCTCATGGCTTTAAATACTTATATTTTGAAATAAAGGAAGTAAAAGATTACGAGATCGTGAGCTCTGACATCCACCTTGCCATCTCGTATTCTTTCGTATTTTCCTTCCTTTATTAGAAGTTCACAGTCCCGCCTCCTTTAGAGGTGTGGCTGGGTTTGAAAAAGGTTAGCAAACGTTTGATTTTTTTTCAATAGCCACGTGATCATGTGAACGATTAAATTAATAAGAAGAAAAAATACATCAAATATGTCTACAAGTTCAAAGAAACACATTGGTGCACAAGCCAAAAAAGAAGAAAAAAAACACGCAGACTAGAAGACTTTCGGGCACAGAGGCACACATGCCAGAGAAAGACGGAACACAGGCCATGAGAAAAGCAGACATCGTGATCAGCAAGTATCCATGCGGTGGAATTGTTCCAGTGAAGTATACATGCGGTGGAATTGTAGTATATGAGCAGCTCAATTTTCTGAACCCATGTTTTCGTAGCTTGGGGCGTGTGCTGATGAGAAGCGTAATGTTTGTTTTTCCGGGCCAACATGAATCATGATGTTCCAGTGTCCTGAGCTTGTGTGGATCACAATGTCGGCGTACCCTTCTTTCAATTGGAAACCTAGTCTAACCCCATTGAGATTGTTTTTCCTTATGATTATATTGAAATAAACGGGAGAATTTCACACGATTTTGACGTGGGCATTTCTTGCCACGTGTTTCGTTCTCGCTTCCTGCAGAGAACGTCTCTATTGATTCCGATCGAATATCGTCTCACGCGTCTCGAAGCACACCTAGCAACAGTGCAACGGTGTGTAGCACGGGGGAAATGATGAACGCGACTGTAGGAGGAGATGCTAGGATCCTTCGGCTGATGATGGCTCTCGCTTTCCCTTTCAGTCACAATTCACAAAGCCTGACACAGGCACCGTGGTTGATCTTGCCGGAGGCAGAGACCTCGTCGTGAGAACTGAAAGCCCAAGTTCCTTGGAGACCATGAGAGAAAGCCTTGGAAAGTTCTACTACAGTGGCGAGGCCGGCATCTCGAGCCCAGCTAACCACGCATGTCTCTTGAAGCCTCTGGACTCTGGATGCCTCGACCTCGACGTGCCGTGCCCTTCAATCTCTGTCCTAATTACGTTCCACGTAGTCCGCGTGGACCGCGGTTACGTGGGATCCATCCATACCTGCATCGCTGATGGTGGTGCTGGCAGCAGCAGATGAGATTGCGCTGCGTGCGTGGTTTGCGCCTGCGTTGCGTTGCCGCCCGGTCTGGATGGCTTCTTGATAGCGTCGGCTAATTTTGGTCTTGCCACCATGCCTGTGCAATAAAAAAGTACTCCGTATGATGGAAGGCTCGTGCATGATACAGCGCGCCATAGTTTGGTACCTGAGTCACGCAGGCGGCTTCCGAGTTGATGTTGCTTCGATTTTTTTTTTTTAAAGCGTAAATGTTGCTTCGATTTTGTCTGCACGGTTCGGTGCCAAAGGAGCCGATCGAGGCATAACTTACCAAACACCGGTGGGTTGGGATAACCCGGTCACAGATATTCGAAGTTTAATTCGAGAAAAAGGGAACAAACTGGTGGAATTTTTTCTATATAAAGTCGTGGATCGTTTAGCAAGTGTTTTATCATGTTTTATATATATAAAAAAGCAAGTGACACTTTTATTTCTACTACTGTGTTCGCCTACTGTACTGTGCTCATTATAGTATGCAGGTCCGCACACTAGCATATCTGACAGGAATATGCCGGTGCGTGGAGAGAGCATTGCAGCATATGCGTGGATACTGCGTGGAATCATCCCTTCAAGGGGGCGGCGGCACACATTAGCCGCCGCCACGCACAAAATAATCATCGCATCGCACTGTCGTTAAACTTTTTCTTGTTTTTATACATAGCTTGTCGTTCTGTATCACTAGAGACTAGTATACGGCGGTATGCATATGCGTGCACCTATAGACACCTACTAGCACCATCTACCGGCAGCGTCCAACTAACATGTCGGGCGGGGGGTGCCCTTCCTGGAAAGTAAACCAGAATTTTGTTTTATTACTGCTGTAGTGCCGTTCTGTGGTGGGGGTGGGAGCTCACAAGTCAGACCGCGTGAGAGTATAAAACAAGCACTGAGATGAGTGTGCTGTTGACGGGAATAATACCAGATGCAATAAAAAGTGTGACGGGTCCTTGACTGAGGGGATGGCGATGGCAAAGCAGCCAAGCAGGACATGGGCAGGGTCACGTACACCGCGCAGAAAAGTTGAGACCACACTGACACCCTTGTTCCTTATCTTTGGACGTGCGCGCGGGCACGTTGCCGGAAAGAGGAAACGAGCAGGGGACGGGCAACTGGGGGAGGCCGGAGCCGGAGCTTTGCTTTCGGGGGTGACGTGTTCTCAGCTCATCCGGTCGTTTTGCGCGCGCGATATCTCCCGATAACTCGAGACGGCATCATGAATGAGGAGGCTTTACCCACACTTGTTTGGCGGTTTCTGGCGAACGCAGTTGCGTTCAGGTAAGGGTGAGGAATGAAAGCGGGCCGGTTTCTAAAAAACACGAACGCGAATAATGTGTGCCTCTCACGCACGCACCACACGAACTCGCCAACTCGGTTCGTGTGGTGCGTGCGTGACGGACTACAACGCCGAACTCCCTCCCCGTCCAGCCTGTGTCCACGCACCACGGAGGAAAAGGGAAACCTGAACGTGTGCTGCCGTCGGAAGAAATTAATCCCCTCCTCGATTTTCCTCGGTCGTCAAAAAAAAAAAAAAAAACTTCAAGTGGACGACGGACGATCGCGACACCGTCACGTCTCCCCCGTCGACACCGTCAAAAAGACCCGCAGAGATCACACGCTACTCTCCTCCCAAGGTTTTTGGCGTGCCGTGCCGTGGCGTGAGTGCGAAACACGGCTCTCCGGTTTCATGTGACTCGCGCACGGGGACGGGGGCGCGAGACACAGGCAGGGGTCAGCGCAGCAGGCGGGCCACCAGAAAGAAGGGGGGGGGGGGGGGAGGGGGGACGTCGCTGCATGGTGGCGAGGTCGCTACTGGGAGCGGGCGGCGGCCAGGAGGAGGAGCCAGCATTTAGCTACTGGGAGCCGCCGACGGCCAAACCATCACGCCTTTTGCACCGCACTGTCTCGACCCTGAGCCCGAGGTTTCAGCGTGCCGCTCGGTCCATGTGCGCGACAACGTGACAGTGACACGCGCGAGCGGGGGATGGCCACACCCACACGGGCCTCGACCGCGACGTGCTTTCCGGGTCAGCGCACAGCCACCCTCACCCACCAGAAAGCGAGGCACCCGGGACACACGCACGCCTGGCGCGCGACACCTGTGGCGTCGGGAGACCTCACAATTCACAAGCAAAGCGCGGCGCGGCGTAGGCGCGCGCGGGGCGGGGGCCGTCGCTGCCTGGTGCAGCTTGCGACTGGGAGCGGCCGGGGAGGGAAGCGCGTGACCCGGCACCCGGCAGCCGCACGCTGCCCGCCCAGCCATTGCCCGGGTTGCCTTGCCTGGAACCCGTCTCCGGGTTGGCAACTTGTGCCAACACGAACGGGTTCTGGAGCGCGCAAGAGACCAGGCTGACCTTGTTGCGGTCAAGCTTCAGCTTAGATCTTTTCCTGGCTGCACGTTCCAGCCGACCCTGCCGTCAAAAATAATAAATATTCCTTAATAGATTGATTATTACCAGCTGGATTGCGTTCTTTTATCATCAGAAAAAAGCAGAGGTCAGAACAGAGGTGTCTACCCCAGGGCGGGGGACGTATCTGGCGGGGGTTTAGTTGAAGAACCAGAGTACGTGCAGTGCCGAACAAGAAAGCGCATCCATTTCCATCCATCCACTCTACAAATCAAAAATAGGCCAAAATGCTTTGATATCGCTTGGATTATGCAATTAAACTCCCTCGCTCCATATTCTTCATCCGTGCAACACTATTTGGAACAAGATTCTAGAGTACCGTTTTGACGGCATCTTTGGACGAGGCAGATGAGAGGTTCGTGCACTGCATTTGCATGTCTCGTCAGTACTAGCGATATGTGAACGGTTCTTTATTATAGTGGTAAGGTGGCTTGGTAGCACCTCTTAGGTCTTAAGTTTGATTCTTGTTGAAAGCGAATTTTTCGAATTAGGTTAAAAAAATTCCCTCGTCTTTCCCTTAAGTCAAAGCATGTGTAAGATCCTGACTGAAGCCAATCGGTGCGGGTTTTGCTTTTAATTTAAAGTCTGGTGCACTATAAAACTCTTACACAAACCAAAAAGGAGGTCATCATGTCAGGGGGAAGAAAGGTTCAGAAATTTTCTAAACCTACATAAGAAGATTTTCTCTTCTTAATACAATATTGTTACGATGATCTTAGTCCGACAGGTCTTTTTAGTACTAGCGATATATGCTCAAGTCAAAGATGTCTCACCTCTTCCTTCCGTACCAACCACTGCAGCTAAAATATATTCCTGGTATGATCGATTGCGCCGATGAATGAGATTGCGGTCCGTTTTCTCCGGTGCGCCTTCTTACGTACGGGCTCGTATATCTCCAGCTGACAACAAAGGAATCGATTCACGCAACGGCAAGATAAAAATAGAGGCCACGACGAGAGAACATAAGTGGAATTTGATAGATTTGTGTGGTAAAGACAAGACAACATAGCGCAACTGGGCCTAAAGAGAGCAGGAATCAAACCAAAGAAATTATGCTGGTTGAAAGGAGGAAATCAAGCAATCCGAAATGAACTGGGTGGCATTAATCGGTGCAGGAGATAAGGATATCTGCCAATTCACGGTCTCTTGAGTGACGTAGGCCTTTTCATCCACACGTTATCGCAGCTGGATGTATGCGCATATATATTGCTTCCATGATCGATAAAAGCAATCAGGAAATCCATGGAGTTTTTCTTTCTTTACTTTTTTTTTCGTTTTGTAGCTGTGTGTGGCTAGGACTTCTTCTGTGGCATGCAAGAAGGAACTTAATTTATCGCAAGCTAGTAGTACTCACACCTCATTTCTGAGTTGTTGATCCAATCCAATCCGAACCTTGTGGGAATCCTTAAAAACTCTAATAACGTGGTTAGGACCCCAACTGTACCATCTTAACGCCTTATATTGCAGTTTATGTTATCATGCATCGTCACCACTCACTTTCCTTTTTGCCACGTGTATTGTCAAGTACTCGAGGTTGACGGGTGAACAACGCGTCCTTTTGTCAAAGTGTGTGCTGAACTGACGATGACCTCATGAGTCATGAGCTTAGCGCAACTCTCATCTTGTGTAAAATGCCAATCTCATGAGAATAATTCCCGCCAAACACTTGGAAACATGTTACTGTGCGTAAAATGCTTGGCTTAAACGTCTTTCTCGTGAGCTTGTGCAGTTGACACTTGACAGACGCGAACAACACACACAACAATGTGGCATTCATTGGTTCCCCAATGCATAAAGTAATTGGTCACTTAAGATTGTAACTATATTAGGTGTTCAATAAAATCCTCTCTCGACTCGCAAATAAAAAAAAAGAATTGGATGCTTAGGTGCAGATTAAGAATAACCTAGGCTTAACATACGACTGCAATGTCATGGATAGATATTAGAATCTATGCAATCTAGCTCCTAAAAAAACAGCACCAAAATGCATATATGTGAAATACCTCATTTTTTCACAAGTACGTGATATGCTTCAAACTTGGGGCAGAAGCTTGAGGAAAGAAGCATGATCATGCACCCATTTAAATACATCACTTTTTTTTTTTGCAATTACCTCATTTTTATAGGGCATGGTATAACGTGTAAAGTTTTAGAATAGTTAGAATAATTTACTCATTTTATAGTTGTATGATAACAATAATAACTCATACATTGATATAAAAACATCAAGCAATCTTATGATATCATGTTTCCCTAGTACCAACAAGTAAGATTGAAAGATGTTATGATCATCTTTCACCATGCTTTGCTAAAACTAAAACGAAGCATCACGTCCCCTAGTCACAATCTTCTATGTTATTCTAACTCTAGTACCTGCTTTAGGTGTGTTGATTAGGCTGTGGCTGTGAGAAAAAGTTGTTGTAGACTGTGGCTATGAAAAAAAGTTTCTATGAACTTTCGGCTATGAGAAAAACTAAAAGTTGTTTGGCTGACTAGTTGTGGCTTTTAAAAAAGTGTTTAAACAGACCTCACATGTCATCCACATTACTCACTACTATGCTATATTCTTCTCTCACTGACAAGTGGACCCACTCATCAACTCTTTCTTCTTCCTCCCATAGATCTGGCATCCTCTCTCTCCTACCTTCTCTCTCTCTCTCCCTCTCGATGCCAAGCCCGTGTGTCGGTGCCCTGTAGCCGCCCAGCACTCCTGTCTCCCCCGCCGCCTCCTCCGCCATCCTCCTCACCGCCTCCTTCTCCCCACACCACCCTAGCACTATAGCCTCCTTCTCCCTCACGCCACGTTAGCATCGTCACCTCCTTCCCGTGACACCCCGGCACTGCCTCCCCTGCCCTCCTCCTCGCCCATGCGTTCAGCTCCTGTAGCTTGATGTCGAGGATAATGGAGATGAGGAGGGGCAAGGAGAGAAGGTTTAAGAGGAGGGGGTCAGGTCGTCGGTGAGATGCGGAGGGGTGTGGGGTAGCCGACAAGTAGAGGGGCAGGCCTACGTGACAGGAGGATGGGGAGCTCGGCGACAGCGGTGGAACTCTGCTCCGTTCTTTGTTCACGTGATGGGAAAGGATGAAAAAGAAAGATCGAACCGTTACATTCATAGCCTGTGGTAGTGGATAATTTTGATGAAAAGTTGAAAGTCATAGCCAAAGAAAACAAGGGAAGATGTGCTATGAAAAATGAACTAGAGAAATGCTAATTTTACTCAAACCACATAGGAGAAAGTCACCCCATTTAATTTGGACTTCTAACTTTTTTAAAAACAAAAGCACCTAAAAAACCAAACCAAACACACCTTCAAAATCATAGACGAAGCAATATTATAAGCTTTGAGTGTGGTTACACCTAAATAAATTCAAAATTTAGCTATGAGCTTCAAATTTTTATCATATTAATTGAACCATTATATATATATATATATATATATATATATATATATATATATATATATATATTATATACACATATCTTCTATTTTTCTCTATCTCTGCCACTATTCAAGTAGACTCCACCGTCTCGAGCTGTTGTCAATCTTGTGCGGTTCAGACAAGGAGATATAGCATGACGGACCAAGTGCGGCTTCTGTAAAGTCGCGATCAACATTGCCAGTGTATGTCGAGTTATTTGGACGTTTGTTTGTATGTCTGGGTGGGTGAGTTTTTATAGAAAGATACTTTTCAGGGCCCGATTTTTATTTAAAGATTAGAGACAGCGGTAAAACATGGGTTTATTAGTAAAACGTTATAATTGCGTCTAAAACGATTGGTAAATCGAGCTGGCCGTGCTGATCCGAGCCAAGGAGCCCCCCGAGATGGAAACGCTAGCTGGAATGGGTTAACTGTTGCATCGCGTGATGCGTGGTGTCCTAATCACCTTCGCGTGGGCGGGCACGAGGAGCCGAGCCGTTGGCGTTGGCGTCCTGGTCCCGGGCTCCCGGCGCCCAGCCGCAGACGCAACGCAAGCGGCACGGCGGTATAAAAAGCCTCCGCGGCCTCCTCCCAAAATGCAAATCCACCCGACCTCGATTGATTAAGCCCCGTTCGTCTTCTCCCGTCGAACCGGAGCTCAGAGAGAAAGCAGCCCTCTAATTAAAAATATCAGAAGCAGCAGCAGCAATGGCGGCCGTTCTGAGGAGAGCCGTGGCGCAGCGCTGCACGTCGTCGTCGCCGGCGTACGGGCTCCGCCGCTTCATGCAGGAGCAGCCGGCGTTCCGCCCCGCCGTGCCGCCCGACCGCTTCATGCCCCTGGCCGACCGGATCCGGGACCTCGGCTTCGGGTTCCCGCGGATCAACCTCGACGGCCTCGTGCCGCCGGCGGCGCCCCCCGCTCCGACGAAGGCCGCGCGGGAGGCGCCGGCGAGCCTGACGGTGGAGGAGGCGCGGAAGGTGCTGCGCGCCACGCAGATGGAGGCGGCGCGGGCGCGGCTGCGTGCCTCCGGCGCCGGCGCCGTGTCGCACGCCGAGTACCTGCGCCTCTGCTCCGACGCCGTCGGGGCGGACGCGGGGCTCGCCGTCGCGCGCGCGCTCGACGAGTCCGGATCCGTCATCGTGCTCGGGAAGACCGTCTTCCTCAGGCCCGACATGGTACGACCCTCCTCCTCTCACCCATTTCCAATCCATCAGATGTTCAGCATAATATTGCTTGATGCGTCTCCTCCGATTCATTTCTTCTCTTGTCTAGCTTGTGCCCTTGCAGTTATGATGTCTTAAAAGAGAAAAAACGCGTTGGTTTCTTCTCTCTTGTGCTGTTAATTTCTTTCCGGGTCACCGGGTAGAGATTTCATTCTGGAAAACACAGAGATCTGATGAGACTTTTCGCGTGTTTTTTTTCTATGTTCCCAACAGGAAAAGAATGAAAGAAAGGGCGGTGTTCTAAAACTTACTCCTAAGAGATGTTGACACCCAAAGTTTGGGGGTTTTTACTCCGTTCCAAGATGGGAGTTTCTTTTCTTCTCTCATAACCAGAAGAAAGAAAAAAAATTAAAAATCACCCTCTATCAGAAATTTAAATCTGAGAAAAAAACTAATTTTGGTCTCTGATGAATGGACATGAGGATAGTTCAGCAGGCCCTTTTTCGGGGCACCCCAATTTTCTTTTGGAAAAATATTGGGCCATATTGTTCTCTCCACCGGGTCTTAGACACGCTACACATGGTTGGTGAGTTGGGATTCACCATGGTTGGTGGTGTCTAGGCGCGTGAAGAGAATAGTTGCTTCATAATTTTGTGGATTCACATCTATAGCAATGATCCATATAATCTGAACGCATGCTTCAGATTTTAGTATTTTATTAATCATATATGACATACTGTAGTATTTTATTTTCTACATTAAATTTACTGTGCAAAATGACACTTGTAGAGCATGTTATTAGAAGGCTAAAATTGTACCGCAATCACAAGCCTCATATAGTCATATATCAATCAAATTGTGCACCTTTCAACTAGAAAGCTGTAGTTAGCTAATACAAATATATGACCAATAACTTTTTGTCAATACGTTCCTTTTGGTTATCGTGACACCAGCCTATCTTGTGGTGTCCTTGTCAGTTGTCACCAGTGTACCGGTAGAGTAAAAGTTGTTGATGTAAGTTTATTATCTTTTGTTACGAGATTTGCATGAAATTGTAGAATAAGAAAACAAAGGTGATTAATTTTGATAATCATTTATGCTAATTTTTGCTCTGTAGTACAAAATTAACCTCTGTGTAGTTGCCTTTTCTTACTGTCATATACGTCAAAGTGTCCCCAAAAGTTGATTGCTCAGTAGTGCCATTCGTATCCGGCTATCCATTTGAAGTTTGAATAACATGAGACTAAAGGAGGGCTAGCAAGTAGTAGTGACTGATCTACCGTTCTTTTTTTATGGGTGACCTAAAGAAAATTTGGTGAATGCTGACATGACGTGATCTTGATTAGTAGTATAGCACTCGTGGGTAGCCTTTTTATTTATTTCTTTGATCTAGTAGTAGTTGCTGGTTACAGTCAGACAACTTGGCAATTTGCCCCATGAAAGTGGTGGTGGGGCATTCCGATTGAAGAATCTTTACATGCTTTTGTCTTTAACTGTATTTTTCTACTTGCTCCATGAAAGTGCATCGTGTTTGAGTCTGAAACCAATTTTGAGGTGTGAGTTTGATGTCTGTTTGAACAATCTTTTGCTGCACAAGCACCTGTTGGACTTTCAGTTTTCAAGAGCAGTCATTTCTTTTTTAAAAAAAACATCTGAATATGCATTATTCATTTGATCTTGATGGATGCATAAGCATTGCTCTTTCTTTGATGGATCTCCGTTGAAAAAGAAGAGCAGCCAAGTAAATCGTGGGAATGTTTTTGTTCTGTTTCTTCGCAACTGCAGGTCGTCAAAGCAATCGAGAAGGCCATACCCGTCCGGCAAACAACCCCGCTGCCCGTGGACGAGAGCCACCCGGCAAGGGAAGAGCTGAAGGCCATGGAGGCCGCGAAAGCCGACATCGACCGCTCGGCGGCGTCTCAGGTCCGTCGCGAGCTGTGGTGCGGGCTGGCGTACCTGGTCGTGCAGACGGCCGGGTTCATGCGCCTCACGTTCTGGGAGCTGTCGTGGGACGTGATGGAGCCCATCTGCTTCTACGTGACGTCCATGTACTTCATGGCCGGGTACGCCTTCTTCCTCCGCACCAAGAAGGAGCCGTCCTTCGAGGGCTTCTTCGAGAGCCGGTTCGCCGCGAAGCAGAAGCGGCTGATGCGGGCCCGGGATTTTGACGTCCGCCGGTACGACGAGCTCCGGCGAGCCTGCGGCCTGGCGCCGGCGCTCCAGGCCCCGAGCCCCTGCGCGACGGCGCAGGAGAGCGGCCACTGCCATTCTTACTGCCATTGCCATTGATCTGCTTTTCATTGTTTCGTTTTTGTCATGCCCCCATTTCGTGGGGATGATTCATGATGTACCCGTCGTGATGCGCGGATCGGATTCGGATGCAAAGCATACAAGTACTCATTGAAAGAGATGACGAGCTATAAAGATTTGAACTTGAAAACCTCAAACCTGTCTGGGTGTGTGTGTGCGAGTACGGGTCAACTAGAAATCGTCAAAGCTGCCGGCCAGCAACAAATCTCTTTGATAAGGAAAATCAATTTTTGAGAACATGCTGTGAACGGCGCAGCCCGACTCGGCGCTTCGTCAGCATCCGGTGCTCACCTACATCGAACCAGCGATTTGATTCCCACCTATCTTTAAAGGCTATATACATTATCTTGTCCCTTGGGTGCCCAGAAAGAAGGGATCTTTTTATCACAAAATTTCAGCAACCGTGTCCTGTGATCATATTGAACTAATCACCACTCACCGCATCTTCTAATATAAACGGGTCTGCACATTTTCTAGGAACACGAACGCCATGAAATTGTCCAAAATATGAGGGAAAAGGCATCCTGAACGGCTGCCGACGACGAAAGCAAGGAGGACACGACGGCCGCCAGCAACAGCAATAAATTAAAAGGCGGACGGCCCCTCTGTCCCGCTCCTGTCCTCGCCGCCAGCTGACCACGCCGTTCCCGGGACGGCTGGTGCGGCTGCCGCCTTTCCCGCGTGACCGTCCATCCGAGCCCCCGACGTTCGTTGGCTCCACCACCCTCACTAGTCACGAAACGAACGCGTCAGACAGAGTGAAAAAAAAAAGTGACGCAACCGATTGGCAGAAGAACGGGCTTGGCATCCGCGGCGCACGGCACGGCACCGTGCGTGCGTGCGTGCTCCTCGCTCCCGGTTTCGAAAGCGACGCGGCCAAACCTCCAGAACGGTCAGAGCGAGAGCTCCCGCCGCCGAGCTGGTGCGCCTCCCCCTGCGTGAGCGTGAGTGCGTGCGGTGCGGTCGACGCCGACGGGCCACGCGGAAATAAGATAAAAGCGTTTTTCCCAAAGCTGTGAGTAAGCCATAAATAACTGATAGTTTTCAGTCAGCTACAATTAACATAGGATATGAGGCACAAAAAAATGTCCCAAAGCCGAGAGTTCGATCCTGCTCTGAAATTGATGACTGCATGTCAAGATGAAAAACATAGATGATGAGTAAGTGTAACCATAGATTCACCCTCTCCTGGAACTGAACGTTGTTAGCATTTTCTACTAGTGTACATCCTATATATATCCATCAAATTATCATATAAACCATCTTTTACTGGTGAAGCTAAGAATATCACTAAACAAGAGTTCACTGATAATCCACCCCTCTTGCATTGACCAAAACATTAAGACCATAAACAAACTGAGAAGCCCAACAATATTTCTTTATACCATCGTCTCCATTACCTATGTATACTCCAGTGTTGCCGCCTGAGCTACTCATTCCCATAAAACAGATATATAATGTCAAAACTACAGAAATATTAAGTAAAAAAACCAATGATTCTTTGTGCTTCACTTAAGAGTGCAAGAAACATGTTACAATGAATAAGAAATTTTCAAACCTCAGTATTTCCTATGTACCTTTTTATCCAGTAAGCAGGCATTTATTGATCCTTAAATTTAACTATCCAGTAACCTCAGTATTAACTAATATGGAAAATAAAATATGTAGTCTGATAAACAAACTATAACTAATCTGTTTATTTCAATTTGTTGTTTACAGTCTGAAATGTATTCTTTTTAATATATGTCTATACTCATCAAAATCACCATGGAAAACATATGATATATGAAGAGGCAGTAGAGAGCTAACAAAAAATTGTGTGGGACACACCAAAAAAGTCTGACTTTGTACTCAACACACTGACAAAACTATGTGCTGAGGACGAAGCACACTTTTTTGGTGTGTCTGACAATTTGGCCCTCTTTTTTACTTCATCGTAGTAGCGCAATACCGTGTTGATTTATATATCTATTGCGTGCTTTCTTTCTTGAACAATCGGAAGGGACAACGATGACACACTACCGCTGCCAATGGTTGTGCCGCAACGTCGTGGGCTGCAGTGTTCGAGGACAAGGGGTGAGAGTGAGACTGTGAGAGAGGCGAGGCTGACAAGAGGTCGCGCCCCTAGGTTGGTCCAGCCTGACCTATGAGGCTGCCATATGATATTTGGGCCAGTCTGGCCTAACCCTGGCCTATGATCCTCTCCACATATGTGTGCACACGTGTGGGCTTACCCCTTAAATTTATGAGATTTGGGCCTATAAAATTATGTGAAAATTTTATTACAAAATCAAATTATAATAGTAAAGGTGACATGTTTCAAATTTAAAATAGAGATTCATTCTAAATTTAGGACACAAGCAACACAAATAAAAAATTAGAGATATCGATCGTCAACACGGACAAGGAAGAAACAATTAGAAAGATAATTTGGCTGTCAGCAAGAGATACTAAAGAGCAACGCAATATGCATGTGAATAATTCCCTATGGTATTGAGTTAACAGATCCACATCATTGAAATGGTAACTAGCCAGGTTACCATGTGCGCACTTATACACATGATCATGTTTGCTTGATGAAAATGAGTAAAACATGGTCCGAGCTATGAGGTTGCACTTTTTGTCCAGCAAGCTTCTAGATAAATTCAAAACAAAGCTGCAAAAATACCATTAAGTTCATTATTTTGGTTAAGGTGTATTGTATCAGTGTCAGAAAATAAAGAATCTTAACAATTGTTTTATTAAAAACACATCTCTCCTATTGTATTGTGTATATAACACATACATGAATGAGTAACCAAGCATCAGAGCATAGGATTACTAGGCTAAAATATTTCTCAGCAATACTTACTAACTAATTCATAAGCCTCAATAATTAATCATGATATAGATACCAACTCCAAGTAGTTGGTTTGAAACATGTAAGTATGATACAAGCAACAAGTCTCATTAAATAGTAAAAACCTAACAATCATCTCTAAATCCAAACTCGTAAGCACATTGTTTTGTCGTGTTTGTTATTTACCATACCATGACATTATCTTTCAGATGTTTAGCAACTTCATTAATCTTATATGTTGCAACTTTTGTGTTACATTTCACATGAACTTGGACATGATATAGATGACAACTCACATTATCATTCTTTGCATATCAACATAGAAATTCATTTGTACATCCAAACATAAGTGAACTATACATGTAATGCGTTAACCACACAATCCACACTACTTATCTTTTAGCATACATATAATCTTATTGTAATGTCAATCTCCCACATCAGATATTGGAAATTCATAAAGTGTATCATAACATGTACTTATCCCTTCCCTTATGTTGACATGTATCATATGTATACATCATGCTTATTGATTTTGTCATATGTTATATTTATTTTATTGCATATTAGATATAATATAGAAACTAATTATCTTATCAATATGACACCATCGTCCTTTTTTGTATGACTTTGTGTGATTTTTTTTTCTTTTCATCTCAAATCAACAACCAAACTGGTCAGGATATAGATGCTAGCTCATCAATGCCCTTGAGTCACAAAAAAATCATCAAATATTATCTCAACCTTTGAATGTGGGATTGCAGAAAGTCACAACCTAACACTCAATCTTTTGTCCTTTTGAAGCATGCAACACATTCAACACTCTTGTTTACTTCATCATAATAGCGTATAATTTTATACATCCTTTTTTCTATTTTCTTCCTTGAACGAACAATCGGATTTAGCCATGAACGGTAGATGCCAACTCAATCATTATCTTTGATCAACAAAGCATTGCACAAATAAATTTGACATTTCTGTTATAATATAATGAAGCGTGCAACACACATTTATCACTTTGTTGTCGTAGCACAACAACATGTTGGTTTGTACATCCTCTGCATATTTTATTTCCTTAACGAACAAGCGAATTTAGCCATGATGTAGATGACAACTCAATCATTATCTTTTTTCTGAAACACACCAATGAATTTGGTTTCTCTTGACCTAATTCTAATGAAGCATACAATACATCCATCACTCTTTTTTGATTCATCATATAGTAGCACAACAGTGTGTTGCCCATAGTAAGCCAACCAAGAGTACCCTAACTTAGGAAGTTCTTTTAGCTAGCACATGTTTGTTAATGTGACCACCGCATGCTCCTTGTACAACATCTACATATTTTCTTTCTCGAATGGACAATTAGATTTAGCCATGATGTGTAGATGCCAACTCGATCATCATCTTTGATCACCAAAGCATTGCATGGATGAATTTGGTGTTTTTGTTGTAATGAAGCGTGCAACACACATTCATCACTTTTTTTTCACTCCGTTGTCATAGCGCAACAACGTGTTGGTTTGTACATCCTCTACATATTTTCTTTCTTTAAGGAACAATCAGATTTAGCCATGACGTTGATGACAACTCAATCGTTATCTTTTCTCTAAAACGCACGAATGAATTTGGCATTCCTCTTGACCTAATTCTAATGAAATGTGCAACACATTCATCACTCTTTTTTATTTCATCATATAATAGCACAACAACGTGTTGCCCATAGTAAGCCGGCCAACCAAGAGTACCCTTACTTAAGAAGTTCTCTTACCTAGTGCATGTCTATTAATGTGACCACCGCATGCTCCTTGTACATCCTATATGTATTTTCTTTCTCGAACGGACAATTAGTTTCAGCCATGACGCGTAGATGCCAACTCAATCTTTATCTTTGATCCCCGAAGCATTGCATGGATGAGTTTGACGTTTCTCTTGACCTAATTCTGATGAAGCGTGCAACACATTCATCACTCTTTTTTTTTACTTCATCATAGTAGCACAACTGCATGTTGGTTTGTACATCATTCCCATATTTTCTTTCTCGAATGGACAATTAGATGTATTTTCTTTCTCAAATGGATAGTTGGATTTAGGGATGATGCGTAGATGTTGACTCAATATTTATCTTTGATCCCTGAAGCATTGCACAAATGAGTTTGGCATTTCTCTTTACCTAAATCTAATGAAACATCCAACACATCCATCACTTTTTTTTTACTTTGTTATAGTAGCACAATTACGTGTTGGTTTGTACCTCATTTGTGTATTTTCTTTCTCGAGTGGACAATTGGATTTAGCCATGACACGTAGATGCTAACTCAATCTTTATCTTTGAACCCAAAGCATTGCACGAAAGGATTCGGCTTTTCTCTTGATCTAATTCTAATGAAGCGAGCAACACATTTATCACTCTTTTTTTATTTTGTCATAGTACCACAACATCATATTGGTTTGTATATATACATCCTTGTAGATCTTCTTTCTCAAGCGGACAATTGGATTTAGCCATGACGCGTAGATGCCAACTCAATCACTATCTTTGACCATCGAAAAATTGCATGGACGAATTTGAAGTTTCTCTTGTATTAAGGCGTGCAACACACATTTATCACTATGTTTTACTTCATCATTGTAGCATAACAGCATGTTGGTTTGTACATCATCTGCATATTTTCTTTCTCAAACAAACTATCAGATTTAGCTAAGACCCGTAGATGCCAACTCAATCGTTATCTTCACAGATGGATTTGACATTTCTCTTTAGCTAATTGTACTAGTCTTTTCGCAACATACACTTGCACGGTTCAATCATGTATTTCTGTTGTCTGGTCTAAAATGCTTTGCTTGAGATATATACTGGACCATGAATCCAACTCCATTGTTTGAATTTTGCAAAAATAAAATAAAATAGGGAGGTTTGAAAAATACCATTTGGAAAAGAATAAAACATAATTTCTCAATTTCTTATGGTTTCAAACCACATCAATGACGAGTAAATTTTTGCATGGAATTTGACTACTCATTTTCATGTTGATTTCATCATTTTTTGGGTGCATTCTCGAACACACTTCTCAAACCCGGTCGCTTGTGCTGGCGGCACCGGTTTCCGCTCCGGCCACTCTCTCCTCCTCACGCAACGGCAAAAAGGGCGTCTTCCGGGTAAGCATTGCCACGCCACGCCCTCCGTGCGTGTCCGTCGTCCAGCGCCGCCTCACGCGCGCCGCGCAGCCACCACGCGGTCGCGGCCAAAACGACCCCCGCCGAGAGCAGCGCGCGGCCGAGCCTTTTTCTTCCCTCCTCTGCCCCGCGACGAAATTAACCAGGCTGCTGAACTGGCCCGATAGATCGAGCTCACGCGCAAGGCACGCATCCTCGCCTGCCCCCTGCTATAAATTCCCCGCCATTGCCCCGCCTTCGTCTCCGCAAGCTAGGCTAGATAGATCTCCCCATTCAATTCGTCTTTGGGGAAGGAGAGAGAGGTTAATTAGTTCTGGGATTCGATCCAACCAAACAAATTAAACACCATTCCCGTTTTGTCACGACGACGAAGATGATGACGTCGGCGAGCATGGTCGCCATGCCGATCATCAGGAGCGTCCCGCCGCCGCCGGCGGTGGCGTTTCCGGCGGCGGCCGCGAGGGCCCGGAGGAACGCGCGGTTCACGATCAGGTCCGCCGCGGCGTCGGCCGGCGGCGACGACCAGCCGCCGCCGTCGTCGATGGCCGCGGTGCCGGCGTCGCTGCGCGCGATCCAGGCGAAGCGGAAGGTGGCGGGGGCGGCGCCGCGCGCGGCGGGCGGCGCGAGCGCGGCCGAGTGCGCGGTGGCGGCGCTGGTCCGGGCCGTGCAGGGCGCGGCGGCGGGCGGCGCGCGCGGCGCCGGCGACGCCGTGGCGTGGGTCGTCAGCAAGGTGCACGACTTCCAGGCGTCGTCGCCGGACCTCGCCGTCACCGGCCTCCTCGGGATGCTGGCGTCGTGCATGGGCCCGACCGTCGAGGTGGAGGCGGAGCGGGCGCGGGTGATGACGGCGCAGGCGAAGAAGCCCGACGACGAGGAGGAGATGATGGAGCCTGACGGCGGCGATGACGACGAGGATGAGGAGGAGGAGGGGGACAAGGAGGCGGTCGCCGACGAGGACCTGCCGCAGCTGGTGGAGACTGACGTGGAGAAGGAGCTGTGGGCCCAGATCGGGATCATGCATGACGACCTGCATGGTGGGGACAACGGCGATGAGGAGGACATGTTCGAGGGGCTGGACGACGACGAGATCCAAGAGATCAACAGCGCACGCGCCAGGCGCAGGAAGGCGGCTTACGAGAGGGTCATCGCCGCCGGCGGCGCCAACTCGCTCATCCTCTCCAACTACGCGCAGCTCCTCTACGAGTTCGACAAGGACATCAAAAGGTTGCTGTTTCGATCACATTCCCCTTGCATGCTTGCTTTGCTTTTGTTTAATTTGTCGTCTACCATTGCATCTCTCTTTGATCTTCTTGATTGTAATAGTTTTTTATATTTTACGCATGCATAATTATCATCACGCCACAAATTAAATGAATACACGTACCGACGTACGTGTTGCTAAATTAGTTAACAACGATGATACATATGATCTTATTGATCTTGGGTGGCAATGCAATGCACACAGGGCGGAGATGTACTTCAAGCAGGCGGTGCGAGCCGAGCCGGCGGACGGGGAGGCGATGCGACGGTACGCCATCTTCCTGTGGCACGTGCGCGGCGACATGGCCAAGGCGGAGGACATGCTCACGGAGGCCATCGACGAGGAGCCCCAGAGCAGCCACATCAGGAGCAGCTACGCCTGGTTCCTCTGGATGACCGGCGGCGTCGAGACCTGCCTCATCGACAACTCCAAGAACAACAACGGAGACGACGCCGAGTGAACCAAGATAGAAGAACCGTATAATGGGTCGTCACCTGTGTATGGGAACCCACCGTGTGTGTGCCTCCACAACAAGACCTTTTTACCGGCAAGTGCTCAGGATCGGGCCGGCCATTTAGCGTTTAGGTATCGCTATGTGTGGTCAGCTATGGCTATGGAAACAGTAGCACCGGCCCTTGTAGGGGCCAGTATACTAGGTGTGGGTGCGCGTCCAGGAGCCAACCCGGGGCAGAAATAATGTTGGCAACATAGCGCATCAAGCAATGTAGTGTGTTTGTGTGTGTGCGTGTGTGGTGTGTGTGCTAGTAATATGGTTGTGTGTGTGGTGTGTGCTAGTAATATATGGGTGTGTGTGTGTGGAATAAAGCATGCATGTATCATACATACCCGGGGCATGCATTGTGAGAACACCATATGAATAAATGGGGAAAGCATATAGGCTTCCTTTTGTGTGCATTACTAAGTGGTATGTTTCAGATATACAGGGATCTGTAGTTTGTAATAGATGCCGCGGGAACAGCACAACTCCTCAAGTTGGCTCTATAGACAGACATGAACACGCTTGTAAAACGATATTGACATTACCATTATTAACAACCATGATCGATGAACTGTGGCAAATCACCTACAACCCAGCTCTAGTCTCGAATCTGCGCTGATACTGGTGTTAGTGCATAGCTTCTGCAGGTCAATGTAGCCGATAATCGTGTCCTCAAACACGACATTGTCCATCTTTGCATCTTGGAAGGTCGATCCAGACAGAACCGTGTTCTTGAAGATTGCTCCGGTGAGATCAGCCTTCTCGAAGTTGACACGGTCTATCACTGCATTTGTGAAGTCGGTTCCTAATAAAAGCATTTAAAAGAGAGATGTTCATCACTCTACTTTATTTTAACGTTGCATGGTCAAGGTTCAGTTAGCATGAACAAAGTTCAGTATTTGAAAACGAGGCTGCAATGTAGTGTAGTAAGCCATAATAGCAAAATGGGTTGCACAGAAGTTACCTTTGAAGCTTGCACCAACAGCATAAGCTTTGGACATGACAACTTCAGACATGTCAGCTCCGTCAAACTTTGCATCAGACATCAAAGCGGCAGCTAGAGACTTCCCTTTCAGATTAGTTTTCTCGTTTGTGTAATCACAGAATCGGAGATCAAGAGGCTTGTCATACACCCCGTTTGCTTGACCAATCGTGTTCCCGACAAATGCACGCTCACATCTGTTTGGCTCCGTTGAGAGCGGAGGCAGCCTCTAACAACCAAAGCAAACACACAACAAAGTTATGTCAGTAATTATAGTACCACTGCATGACGAAGGGAAGATACCAATACCAAGTATGGATGAACTTTGGGTCATCATAGCACAGTGCTGATTTACATATTCAGATATCACTTATAAAAGTCAAAAAATAAAGCACAATTCATGGCCAATCATATCACTGAACAGAAAAGGCACAAGCATAATTCCGTGTCAAATATTCCCCTCCTCCCTGTAGCTGTATCAGAAACCATTCTACGCATATGCAAATCTGAAGTCATATGTAATCCCAATTTCAAAAAAAAAAAATCATATGTAATCAAGTATCAAGAGCAGAATTTCTAGCTTTAGATTAAGCAGAAGTGATGCTGTGTTCCACTTTCTTACCAAGAACAGTACAGTGCCATATCATTTTCCTACAGAGCTTCAACCAAAAACAGTTCCGACAACTAAAAATTCTATTTTAACCGGGGAAGTTCTATATTTAACGTTTGAGAGTTCTGCATGGACAAAACTTCTCGATGGAGAGAGTACTGGACACCGATCCTTTTCTTCTTCTTTACTATAAAGAGGGTAAATCTTGATTGTGTATTGTCAGAATCAGATTTTCATTACTATCTGCAGTCAGATCCTAAAATGTAGGTCGAATCAATCTAAATCCTAAAATGTAGGTCAATTTATCTGAAGTCATACTGTGACAAACTAACATTCGGTAGAGACTTTCTTTCCAAAACCTAAGCAAATAGTACTAAATCCTATCACATTATAATCTGATACATGGATTCGCACAAAATGTGAGGCAATCTAAACCCGCACTCATTCATGGTCATGGCCTCATTACAATATCAGAGGAGAAACCCGCAAACCTGGCCGGCTGCAATGACCGGATTGGACGAGGACGCGACGGCCCAGGCCGCCAGCACGCCGCAAGCGAGGCGCCCGGCGTTCTTCCGGGCGGCCATGAGCAAACCCGTCTCAGCGCTCTCGCCCGCGTCGGCCGCCGAGCACGCGACGCGGCAGAGCCTCTGGCGCCGCGGCCGGCAGAGCGCGGCGGGCGAGGCGATGCAGGACGATGCCATGCCAACGCGCACGGTGGCCGGGTGGGTGATGCTGCGGAGAAGAAGAGCGTGGCGACGAGGAAGTCGCAGAGACCAGGCAACCGTCTTCTATCTTATCGGCTTATCCGTCGTCTCCCGCGCCCGGCCCCGGGTTCGGCTCCAGTCCGCTCACCGGGCCCACGTGCCCCTCTCTCGAGGCGTCCCGTCCCGCCGCGGCCGGTAGATTTGGATGGATCCAGTGGAGATGATCAATGCATGATTGATTGCCCGGGCTATTTTTGAGATCAATACAACTGTTCAAAAAAAAACTATATAAGGTCTATAACATCTTCTATAAATCTAAACTAATATGGTGGCCCATGCATTTATACGGCTAGTATGGACAACTTTAATGCTAATATGAATTATCTAATTTTACTTATTATTTCTAGTATTATAATCAATGTTTTGTTAGATGATTTCAATCCCTTATATTTTTTCTATCACTATTATTTTTTGATAGATTTTCATCTTAAAATATACTATTGGTTGAATGGGTTTATCATTGACTGCAATGAAAATGAATTTGCTGATTATGATGGGAAGGGAGAATGCATTGTTGTGTTGGGCAGGCTCTTGCTTGTTGCTACTTGTATCAGGTAACATCATGTAATCCATATTTGGTGACATAGTGACAGCACTTTATCAATCAATGCTTGATATTTCTATAATTGCTAATATATGAAGATATGTTTATAGATCCAAAAAGGCTTGGAGTCCTATAACATTGGAACTGGAACCTTAGTTTTGCTCTTGAATTTTTGTGCAATTGTCGCATATCCTCTCGTGTTGAAGATTTCTTGCAAACCAAAGGCTACATTTCTGTGTAAACTGGGGAGGAGCGTTTCCTACATATATGGTCATCATGTAGATATGGCTATATTGACGATCTGGCCTAAGAATATACAGTCTATGTTTATCTAAAGAAAAGGCAATGAAAATAGATACACAAGGTTAGTTTGGTCTAGATTTTTCATAATGGCAGCAGAAAGGCTTTTTAGCGGCGGCACCCAAAATATCATAGCGGTGGGTATAAAGAAATCTGCCGTAACAGTTGTAAAATAATTTATAGCCAACCGTACTTAAAAATCAATTTTTTAGAGCCAATTTTTTTTTGGCCCGTTTACCCCCAAACCCTAACTCCCTCTAATAAATATACCCTCCTCCTCTCACTCACTCCCCACGCCTCTCTCTCCCCACCCGTCTCCCTCTCGCGGTGACTCCAGCAACAGTCCAACTCCAGCGTCGTTGCTCCTCCCCTCTCATCAATGGCGCCACCTCCCCTCCCCTCCACCTCCTCACGCCACCTCCTCACCCCTCCCCTCCATCTCCTCCTCGCGGCTCCTCCCCTCCCCTCCACCTCCTCGCGAGCAGCGATGGCGAAAGGGCGGCAATGCAAGGGCAGGCGACGATAGGATAGCGACGACGGGTTCCTCTGGGGCGGATTCGACGCCCCTTCCCCTCCTCGATGGCAACCCTCCCCCTCCCCGATGGCGCAGCGACAGGCTTCCCTCCCCCAACGGTGCCCCCTCCCCTCTCCGACGATGCCCACGCCCCGCACCCCTCCCCCAACAGTGGCGGGCACCTCTAGGCCGAGGATCCGGCACCCCCTCCCCGACGGCGGGCTCCTCTGGGCCACGGATCTGGCACCGGCGCCCCTCGCCTCCTCCTCCCTTCACCATGACGGCCTACGTAGATCTGACCGCTTTCCCCTCCCTCCTCCACGGCGGCCCGGGTCGAGCGATGGAGCCTCCGCCCGGTGTGGTGCGGCGGCAGATCCATAGCTGGTTTGGCCCGAGCTGGACCCCCACAACGGGTCAAGCGCGGGCCGGACAGGCTTTATTTTTTTCAAATGCAAGGATAGCGGCGGGTGAAGATGTCACTTGCTACTCATACTTCTTTAACGGTGGTTTATTTCGTCTATAGATCATCCGCCGTTAAAGCTCTCAATTTTTAGCTACATTAACGCAGTCGCGGTACAGTCAAAGCGCCGCTACAGTCAGTTTTAGACTGCCGCTACAACTTGTTTTTGTTGTAGTACTAGTGGTGGTAGATAATTTGTAACTTTTCTTTTTTTTCTCTCTAATTAACATGAAAAATTTTATGCTTTAAGAGTGAACGTGATGGCTGTTTTTGTTGCTCGCGGCTAGATCAATTATTTACTATTGTAACTGATAAATTAAACTTATACAATATGTTGGACAATATTTTACGTGTCAATGCAGTATTTTTTTTACTTGATCAAGTATATATTTTTTTATTTCCATCTGATACACTTTAATATTAAATAATCCATCTACTTCGGTTGTCAACTCTATTGTAAAATTTATAGAAATTATTTGAATTCAAAAAGGGTTGTTTTGTATTAGTTATGGCCTTTTTGTGATTTGGTCATCGCAAATAAGAGTCAAACCAAAGGTTGTAAAGTATGTTGTCGAGAACCAGTCATGTAATCTCTACAATCTATTAATTAAGGTATGGTCGTCCACTTCGTGTCCACAAAGTTAGAGATTAAATTCAAATCGATTTCGTACCTTCTATCATGTACCAAATTTCAAAAATTATAACTCCCACATACGGAGCTCAAATGAGGCAAACTCGGACTCTATCACGTAGCTCTCGAAAAGTTCTACAACTTTTGTATTCAATAGAAGTCCAGATCCCGCAGTTTTAATTTCCAAATATGTGATGTAAAAATATTTGTTCTGATTCGGACTCTCCTGCGTAGGTCTCTGTGCGGGGCCCATATCTCATAGCTCCTTAGTTCAAATAATATCATCCATATATATTTCGGAAAGGTCTCAACGAGATCTACAACTTTTATGTTTTAACTTTTTTTTATTAGAGTAAGTCTTCAATTTCAAAATTACGTTATAATACAGTGTTATTTCTGAACTCCGTGAATTGATTTTTCTTTTCGGATAAAGCTTCTAGAATATGGTAAAAAATGATGATAAAATTATTACTTTTGACATATAAAATGATATACTAAGAAGCACCAACGATAATACAAATATAATATTTCATATAAAAAATGTTAATAATATTGCATATATCTAATAATTATATTATGTAAATAATTTATATTTAAATTATAAAAAATGTTTTGTTTTTTAAAGTCCGTAGTAACGCACAGATACTTTGCTAGTGATGTAATGAAGAGATATCTCTCTATGGGAACTTTATAACAATAGAGCTTTCTCAACACATACGATAATTGCCGCCCCGTTATACTGCTTACCTATGTTATTTGTAAAATGTGTGGAGTCGGACAATGCTAGACCGATGGCCTTGCAACACCTTGCCACACCTGTTCTTTGAAGCCCTGCTAGAATTTCTCACTTTTCATTCTCAATACACCACACTGTCTCATCATTCTCGTTCCTGATGAGAGTCCGAACCGAAGCAGGAACAAGGTGTATTCAGTCATTGGATCACACGAAAGATGGTCCACCGAACTTTATCTTATTTGTTCTTTACTGATGTATCATATGCACAATGGAGAGGTTAGTGACGCATTGATCTTCCATGTCGTTAATGACATTTTGTTCCTTATGCTCGTAATTGCATGGATAGCTTCTTCAATGTAATCAAGGGGCGTCGAGATATAGAAATGATGGTTGTTGTCCTATGTTAGCGCAACACTTATGCAATGCCTATGTGTGCTTGCAGATGTGAGCCATGTAGTGGATTGGTTAATGAGGGCTGTTATTATCGTAGCATGTACGCAATATAAGATGAAGGCATACGCAAACGCTGATGGCACGATCAGCCATTCACATGGAACCAAATGAATGTTCTTGGTGGTCAGGTCGCAGCATGCCGCGTTCTGACCAAATTTTCGTTCTGTCAATACCACCTTCCAGCAGCCATGCAACTATCGTGGCTATTCCTAGTGATCACGTACTTATAAGGCACCTAAAGCAAGTCAGGGCTATATCCTAATTTGCTTACTGATAGAAATAATTTTTATCTCAAATTTTCTTACCAGAAGAAATTATTTTTCACTGATTTGGACACACCCGGTAAAGGCTGCAAACAAATATTATTTTAGAAATTAGAGTTCATGTCTGATACGACTTCTTTCCATCGTGAGACAGGAGGCAAATTTTTCGTGTGCTTGAAAAATAACTTAACTTTCGTGTCAAATAGAGTTTGATTTCTATTATTGCCTTATGTCAATTAAATCTCGACATGGTCTCTTGTGTTCAATCTGAACCCTTAAATCTTCATAAAAATCAACGATATAGAGCTTTTCTTTTTCTAGATTAACATGATATTTTCGTGGTCATGAGAGCGAACATGATGGCTCATTTTTCTCTTCAAATAAGAAGATAATAGATAGATAGATAGATAGATAAGTGCTTATCTAAATTCATAAGAGATGTTACAAAATTAAACATAAACATAACATATAAATGCTTAGTACTTTATTGACTTGAATGTGATGATTCATTCGTATCAAACATAGTTTGTACAACTCTAAGGATAAGTGATATTTACAAAGTTGTGCGTTTCTATGGTTGAGCAAACTAACACGTACATCAAGGGCTTAACGTGAAAGGTCCAGCTCAAAAGTTGAAGCTGAGATCCAAAAACGCGGGGAGTGTACAAAGCTTCGTCGCGCCTCTCCCTTCCCCAATTTTGGACCAGCCGCGACAACCCACGGTCGCCCAAAAATACCACCACCAACCCATTCCACCGCATCTCCCCCCTCGTCCCCTCGTCGGCCGGCGCGAGGCCAACGACGGCAGCCATGAACGGCGGCGTCAACCCCAACGGCGGCATCATCTCCATGGAGAAGATGGAGGGCTACGCGATCTGGGTGGCCACGGGCGTCGCCTCGGCGTTCTTCGCGTCCCTGGAGCGCTGCTCCTGCATCCACCTCCACACCGCGGAGGACGACGGCGACGAGGACCTCGAGGAGGCCAAGGACCGCCCGCTCATGTTCTCCCGACCCGAGGCCCTGCCCGAGTACTACTACGACCGATCCGGCTCCTCCGCGTCCTTCGCCAAGATGTGACCACGCCACGGATCTGATCCGTTTCTTGATCTATTAGTTCCTGTGAATTGTTATCCGTTTTTGTTTGATCCCATTCTCTTGTATTATATTATCGCCAAGAAATGCGGCCTGCGTGATCTGCACAGCTGATGGATCTGTTATTCTGTATACTGTGTTCCCCATATCTTCCCTTGATTTTTCTCTCTCTGTTTTCTTCTACTTTTGTGACCCAGCAGGATGGTCTGTGTTCTGCTTCGGCTGGTGTCCATTTGATCTGCAATTTCTCAGATGCATAACATTGCCTATAAATGCAATCGATGTTCATTTGATCTGAATTTGTGCGTGTTGCAATTCCTGCTCATATGGATTGATCACTTTGTTAGAAATGATTAAGTCAGCTTCCTGCACTTTACAAGGCAAGAAAATCAATCTTAGTGATGATGCTTGATGGTGAAGTGGAAAGTTTGTTCCTGTCGAAATAATCAGATATGTCATTAGGTTTTAAATCAAATTGGTGGTTTACACGTGAACAATTGTGCCATTTATTTTCACTGCCTGAAGTTAACCTTCGATTCCTCTACATTACCGTCAATATTCAAGAAGACCGTTCTTGTTGAAACTAGAAAGCGGCAACGTCGAAATTCACAAACTCCTGCGGCACGCAGCTGAAGAGTAGCTGACGCAATCAGGAGTTCAGGACTCCAGGATACACATACGGTTCGATGGTGTCAAACAACAAAATAAAAGAAAAAAATATAACGAAACAGCATCCATGATTCATTGGGCTGAAGAAGCGTCGATGATTCATTGGGCTTGAAGAAGCGTCCATGATTATTGCGTTTGGATGGGCTGTTTACCAAGTGGGGCATATAAGGAGAACAACGCAGCAGGCGTCGGATTCCGGCCCATCAGTCGCCAGAAAGCTCAGCCGAGCAGAGGAGGCAGCGCGTTTAGTCCCACCTCGCCCAGCCAGGCATAGCGGAGGCGTCGACTCCCTACATAATGCGACCCAGGCCACCGTTCTAAAGCATACCTTTCTCGGCCTTTTGGCTAAGATCAAGTGTAGTATCTGTTCTTATCAGTTTAATATCTGATATGTGGGCTATGTGTCCACTTCGATATTAAATTTATTTTTTGTGGGGGAGGGTCCACCACAGTGGCTTGCCACTGGGGTCCTCAAGCGTCGCCCAGCCGTTGCACTATTGGCAGGGCCTGGCGCACCCCAACCAAACCGAAACGAAAAATTGTTCGATTCGATCCCTTATCTGGTGGGTTTGGTTCGTGGATGTGTTTAGCGCGGGCTAGAGCAGCAGTATAGAACTCGGTACTTTGAGTAGGATGGATTGCTTTGTTATGTGGAACTTAAATTGTGTTGTGAGTCAGTAAGTGCAAAAAGCGATGTTGCGAGTCAATCAGTGCAAAAAGCGAGAGAAACTGTAGTTCTATGGTGAACAAATGTTTCATTGTTAATCACAACAAAACTGTGACTCTAGTCGCACAATAAAACTATGTTTTTATAGTATTTGTTACATACTCATTTTTGCAGTACTTGTTTTCACCTACATTGTATGAAATAACTACAGATTTTGAAAGTGGGCAACTGTTTTTGCGGTACTCAATTTTTATTGTGCGACTAGAGTCATAGTTTTTTCATGATTAACTCGTCAATGAAACATTTGTTCACCATAGAACTACAGTTGCAAAGCCAATGTGAACAACCACCATTTTTCATATGGAGAGTTCTTCTATGCAGGGTTTGAATAACCGGTGGCAACCGCCCGGTTAACCGGAAAACCGGTCCCGGCCGGTCGCGCTAACCAGCCAGTTAACCCTAGAAAACCGGACTTAGTACTGTAGCTATTCGATTAACTAGCCGGTTATCCCGGTTAACCGGTCAGTTTTTCACCAAACCGAACCGGTCGGTCAATCCGGTTATTTAAACCCTGCTTCTATGTTGACAATTAATTTCAAGAATGCACTGTTTTCAAATTGAGGTATGAAATAACTGTAGGTTTTCACCTATATCAAGGCCTTTGCGACAGAAATGTTACGTCATCTTTGTTCTGTTGACTGAGATTTGGAAAATTGAAGTAAATCATTTCAATATACAGACCGTAGAATAAAAAATGCGTACTGAATTTCTGCAAACATGTTTTGAAATTGTTTCTTAATGGAGACATGCTTAGAATACGTTTTTGAATGAGTTACTAAACTAACCCACAGTTTCTGATATCCTTGCCAATAAACAGACTTGCCGTATTGCCTGTGTGTACTACGTTATGCCTGCATACTTCGGCAGTTTTGGGTACTGGTATTCCCTTGATGTTGTCAAGTTATGATTTTTACCTTTTCGTTCGGTGTGCCCAAACTTCCCTTTTATTGTACCAGACTGGTTTTCTTTTTGTGTTCTTTAAACCAGCAGCTTACTAATTTGTTGCAGTAAAAACTAGAGAGCATAATCTACTGGGGAATTAATATTGTCTGAATATAGCAATCAGGATTGTAGACATGTGCTTACTACTCATTTTCCTGATTTTGTGAGGAAGGTGTCAGTTTTTTATAGTGTTAGATATCTGAGTCTCTGTGGCTTTTAACCAACTAGTTGCCCTATGGACACCATCCATTTACCTGATTTAACCATGACCTTCTTGTGGTGCCACTGAAAGTCTTGAGAGCAGTAATGCTCTGAACCTCTGACAAAGATTATGGATATATACTGCATAGGATTTCGATGCATGAACATGCATTTTGCAGATAAAATCAGTTCGTTCTTTCTAATTGAGAAAATCGAAATTTATACCTCCCCTTTGGTGTGTTTCATAGCTCATACTGATTAGTATCATAGTGTGGTTAATTTTTTCAGTTGGTAATTATTTTGCTCTGTGCAGGATTTTCTTTGGACATGTCATACGGCGTTTTGGCTCAGTTCTTTCAAAGACTGGTACTAGTCTCGTATTCACCAACAGATATGTGAAGGTACGAGCCATAGGAAGAGCGGTACCTGGTAAAGAGGGACATGGTGCCATTTTACCTGTACTGTAGCACTGGAGGAAGCTTCTAAAGCCTGATGCTGATGTGAACGAAGATGAAGCGCCGTAAAAAGAAAGGTTGGGTTCTGAGGAAAAGGTACGAAACGGAGGGCAAGACAACATTGCTGATGCTGCTCCAAAGGGAGTTAAAAACTGAATGCCTGAGGCCTGAATCCTGATATAGAAACGGTGCTGTTGAATGTTCTAAAGGAAGTTAGAAACCAATCCCAGAGGTCTTATGTTTCCAGAAACCGTCACTTGTGGACGTATACTCACTCTTTGGAAGGACTGAATAGCTGAAGGTGTATTACTCCAAATTCATGGTCATGCATAATAATTGCATATAAAGGACATTAATTGTCTTCATTTTCATGTTAGAAAAGGAGATGGTTTGTTCTACTTCCATCATGTGTGCAACTATCGCCCCAGCTATTGGAGCACAATCCTGTCTTGCAATGATTCAACATCATGCCCGCCTCCAGCGTAAAATTCAAGTGGCAGTGCAAAAGTTGGAACGTTTGCGCAAATTCCATGTCCCCAACACAATAGCAGCTGAAGCAGTATTCTGCACTAAAACACATTCTGTTTTACTGTCAGTAGCCACCACTCGGCTCCACTGTATTGATTGACAATTAAGTTCTGAACTACTACTTTTCAGGATTCCCTTTATCTTTTTCAGCCCATAGACGAAAAGGCTCTAACGAAAGCCCATTCTCTTTACATTCCTCCGTCAGTGTCAGCATAAGCAGCCAAGAGCCAACTGGCTTGTTTGTTTGCTGATTAGTCCCACACTGCCAGTTCACAGAGGTTAATACCAGCTTAAATATTCATTCCCCACCCACTGCCTCGCCGAGCTGAGCAGCGCCAGCTTGTCACCCAAGCGGGGGCATTAAGGTGGTGTGGATGCTAATTGTGTCACTTGTGCCTGGGCCTGTGGGTTGCATTCTGCGGCCCGCCCGTTCCAAGTTGCGTAGTGGGTTGCGGGTGCTTTGGCGAAAGCCTTGGCGTCCCAGCTTCTAGAGTGACGGGCATTGCGTGAGGCTGGCTTGACAGAGCAGCGAATACCGTCCGCTTCCAACGGTGGGAGGATAACGGGCCGCTGCACTCCAGGCCCGCTTAGGCTCATGCGCCCTCTCTGGCAGACCACCATCTTTTTATTTTCTTCTCTTCTGTGCTGCTTGGTTTCACCGACAAATTTGATGAGTAGAGGATTAGAATCCCGACTTTCGTTGATTTCCGGCTTGGTATCCGTTTCAATTAAAGATTTTTTCCGGCTTGGTATCCGTTTAAAAATTGGATGGTGATTGTTAAAGAAGGCACCTGGACATGGCCTGCAGCACCCCTCTTGCCAGTTTGAAACTTTGTAAAATATTTGGTGTACCTAGGTCACTAGGTGGCATAAATAAACACTTGTAGAACATCATGCATATCAGGATTTTTTTGAAGGAACCAAGAAGTCTTCTTTTACCATGTTCTTCTATCTGGCAAGAACAGTGTAGACAGTTGTTCTTCTTTTACCATGTTCTTCTATCTGGCAAATTTACCATGTTCTTCTATCAGGAGGACAGTGTAGCTGTACACAACTAAGAATTTTCTTCCTAATTATCTCAGGGCATATGTCACGCACGATTTCACTTTCCATCACCAGCATGTGGCGAGGCGCACATGAATTGTGATGCTGTTTCGTCTTTACCTTATACTGCAGCTGTCTTGTTGAGTTAGGGCGCAAGACCAGAGAAACTGTGCAGCCTCTTTTCAGCTTGGGATTCTTGACTAACCTCCTCTTTGCATTGAAAATTTACCTTGTATTTTTACAGATCACATTGAGACTGTTACAACATCTGAAGAAACGATAAGATGTTTGCTGCCGTCAGGTGTGAAAGGCTATGCAGCTAACAGATGAAAAAGGAATCAAAGACAGAGCATAAATTCTAGTCAAAGCCCAACCCTCATCAGACCACGGAGGAGGCATATTGACGAGTAGGGATCTTCTGCGACATTGTTGATCGATCTGCTGACATGTGTGGTTACTTTTCTAAACGGGTCCAGCATCCTTTTTCTGCTAGCCAAGATTGCCTGTAGCTATCATCTCCAGTGTAGTATGTAGAAGATCCAGGCATTGACAAGTAAAGCGTCCAACTAAAACGTGTGAAATCACAGCTGTCTCCGCACCGAGAAGGTGTCAACGGCCACCGGAAAAGAAACGGATTGAGAACGAAGGTTCGTTAACGATCACTGTTATTGCTTCCTGAACGTTTCAACATGTTTAGTTTTGTTGTGCATAACCTGCTCGAGGAGTTGCATGCTTCCCTTCGTAATTCCTGATTTTTTTTTCGAAGGTCCTGAAATGATCTTATACTAGCAGAATTCAGTGAACCCGTACTTCAGACACGGGAACGGCATGAAGAAGAGGACCCCAGATGATTGTACGCACAATGTTTTACAGTACTACTGAATTTCTCTTCACCACTGCAAATGCGTGCCCTTGGAGGAAATTGCACTCAAGACGCCTCCTCCCAAAAATGCCTTCCAAAGGAATACCGGTGGCTTAGTTGGATTGATGCCGCGATGACGAAAGGCGTGTCGGGGGCAAAAACTGGGACAAGCACGCGTAACGCTGCTGAACTTGTTCCAAAACATCGGTTCAGTACAAACGGAATGATGAAAGAATACCGGTGTAATGCAATGCAGATGCTTTGTTAATAAGTGACCATCCTGCAGGCCGAAGCTGATGTACTCAAAGACGTCTCTAGTAGTAGCACTAGTGGCCTGCCAAAATAGCAGCGTTGGGATAGTTGGATTGATGCCGCCATTTTTCGGCTCCTCTGAATTCGCATGCTCCGACGAAAGATCCGCCGAAACATCTACGCTAGTGGCCGGCAAGACAGGCCAAGCGAGCACGTCGTTGTAGAACCCCTTCCAAATTTTCCGAGACGTGGTTGAACAGCGACGACGTGACGCGACGAAAACGTCAAACGATTTCGAGTCTATATCATGCGAAAATACAAGAAGTCATTTTGCTGAGATTGCTTCAAACCGAGATAAATTTAGGAGTACTTTCTTTCACAGAGCGTGTAAATTTGGTCTGTCTTGACCAAACACAGTTTACACATGCAGAGACAAATTCAATCTTTTGTTTGATAGAATTATATTCTGTCGGACGGAATTCGTGTGCAAAGCACCCGTTCCACGCAGCAGGGGACCCACAACCTCGAGGCGCCGAATATGCCACACGGCCGGGGAGCCGCTAGCTTGTCAGACAGGTGGGTCCGGGGGAGCAGGAGAGTGTGGCCACCACGTCGACACGCTTCGACGTCAGCCGCTGCGGCTGCGCGTGCGGCGGCCATGGGAACGTCGTGTGCCCACCTCGTCTTCATGCTAGCGATGGATGGACGCGATTCGAAGCTGGGGTCAGGCAGAGAGATCACAAAAAAAGGAAGGGGAGAGATAAGGGTTGCGGATAGAACGCTGCGGCCGCAGCCAATCAGAGGCGAGAGGCCAGCACACTCCCCCCACCCTCCTCATCCTCCGGCTCATCTGCAGCACTGGTGCGCCCCAATGGCCGAACCACCCCCACCGGACCCAACGTGGGGCATAAAATAGGTTATAGTAAAATACTCCACTTGGAGTCTTCTTAGGACCTTTGATTTTGCAAAACTACAATGACGTCCAAACCTTCTCTCTTTTTCTTTTTTTAAATATCGAAGTGGTACAATAAAGATTAGTAATACACCCGTCATTTTATAAATGCTGCCCCATTTTGGTCATAGTGGTATATTATATATTGATTGCTTAAATCTCTAGTTTCCATAGGATGAAGAAGTTAGCTATCCAGACGCAATTGTTTCAATGCAAGTTAAGGAAAGATGGAGATAGTATTGCTTATGAATTTATTAAAATCTTAGAGAAAACAATGTGACTCTCAATACAGTGACAAGACTCAATTCTATTAAAATTTTTCGAAAAACGAAAAAGGAAGCTACCACTCTCAACTCTCATAAAGTTGTTTGAAAAAGGAAACATCTTAATCCTAGTATCTTAGTTTTTTTTTTTTGAGCGAAACCCTAGTATCCTAGTAAGAATTCGATACAAACACCATTGCAATATCAAACTAGCCAGAGGGCCTTCATCAAAAAAGTATTTTCCTAATAGAAAATTCAGAGCCGACCCAAAGACCAAGCCCTTAGGCACGTGTGGGCCCCACACGCCATTCACCTCCGGCGACTCAACAACCCCTCCCATAACCTTCGGCCCAAGCCGCGGCCTCTCGTCCTCCTCTTCTCCTCCTTCCCCAACTCGTCGTCTCCGGACAGGCACGAGGCGGAAGCCAATCCCGCATCTCTTCCCTCCCACCAAGACCTTGAGCCAAGGACCACCCGTCGAGCGGGAGAGAGGTAGAGAGAGAAGCGCACAAGAGCTTCTCATCTCTTTCTACCTCCCTCTCTGCGTGTCTGCTGCGATTCTTGCCGCATTTTTGGATTGGTTTTCGCGGGGAAAAGAGGCTGCTTTCCTCCCCCTGATCTAAATGATGGCGAGCACCACGTCGGCTACAGCCGCCGCGGCATTTGGGGCGGCCGCGGCCGCGAAGCCGCTGGCGCCGGGATGCGCTAGGGTGCCTGCCGCTGGCGGGAGGCGGCGGTCCGGCGTCGTGCGGTGCGACGCCGGCGTCGAGGCCCAGGCGCAGACGGCAGCAAAGGCGGCCAGCATCGCCGCGCTGGAACAGTTCAAGATCTCCGCCGACCGTGAGTCCCTTGCCCTCGCCTTCAATCCAACGCCGTCGGTGCGGTTCCTGTAACAGCTGGGATGATTTAGTTTGGTGAACTAATTTGGTGTCCCTAGAATCAAGGGATCGTTGCGTTGCTTCGTCGTTACCGTAGCAGTTGGATTAGTTTTGGTTTGGTACAGTTCAAAAGGCGTGAGTATTTGGGGAAGAAAAAAGAATAGGTGGGAAGTTTGCATTATTCTGTTACACTTTTGCCATGATTGGCTTAGGTGTAACTCGCAGGTGACTGCTGCTGATTGGAATTGGAAGTTTCACAAATTTTGGAGGTAGAGACTAGTCCTGATGCATCATATAAGAGTCTGCTTGTGCCATTAGGAATTGGTCAAGGGGATGAGAAACCACTTGCGATACCATTAGAATATTGATTTAGTTTTTTTCGTTAAGCAGGCGGTAAATCATTTTCTTAGGTCAGTTGTAGCGATAATTGATTGTAGAACCATTTTCATTTCAGACTGGTGGGGATTTTATTTCGGATACATATGTTCGTAAAATCAAATGGTGATCTTTCCCTATATGGCTATTGGCTATATTCACGAAAAAAACATAGCCAGATGATGGTGCAAGGATACTACTTTGTAGTAGCTTAATAGAAGAGATATCCGTTGGAACAAAGATACCATTCGATTGACATACTATGGACAATTTATGAGTTACCACTAGACAGTAGTTATTGCATACTTGTAGTGTCATATATTGACCAATTTGTGTTTGACATTTGTGGTAACTACGTCTTTTTATTATGTGTGCCATATTAATATAGTGTTGAAAACTTTATGTTGATGTGCAGTTAAATTTGGTTTCTTCGACGCAGCAAGAAAGTTTCTTTTGCGATCTTTGACATTATTTTCTTTTTATTACCAGGGTACATGAAGGAAAGAAGTAGCATAGCTGTGATTGGCCTCAGTGTACACACAGCACCAGTGGAGATGCGTGAAAAACTTGCAGTTGCGGAGGAACTATGGCCCCGTGCTATTTCAGAACTCACTAGTCTGAATCATATTGAAGAGGCCGCTGTACTCAGTACCTGCAATAGGATGGAAATTTATGTGGTGGCTCTATCATGGAACCGTGGTATCAGAGAAGTAGTAGACTGGATGTCAAAGGTAAGAACCACTTGATAAAATCTCTTGGTTCAGTCCGTTGTCTTTTAGCCCAGCTTTTCCTTTTCAGTTTTTCAGTCACACAGTTTGGGAAAGATTCCCTAATGAGTGTATTTTTTGTGTTTGCAGAAAAGTGGTATACCCGCTTCTGAGCTTAGGGAGCACCTGTTCATGTTGCGTGACAGTGATGCTACACGACATCTGTTCGAGGTATCAGCTGGGCTTGACTCTCTTGTTCTGGGTGAAGGACAAATTCTTGCTCAAGTTAAACAAGTTGTGAGAAGTGGCCAAAACAGTGGGGGCTTGGGAAAGAACATTGATAGGATGTTCAAGGATGCAATCACAGCAGGAAAGCGTGTCCGCTGCGAGACTAACATATCATCCGGTGCTGTTTCTGTTAGTTCAGCAGCGGTTGAGTTGGCCCTGATGAAGCTTCCAAAGTCTGAAGGCTTATCAGCAAGGATGCTTTTGATTGGTGCTGGCAAAATGGGCAAATTAGTGATCAAACATTTGATTGCGAAAGGATGCAAGAAGGTTGTTGTGGTGAACCGCTCAGTGGAAAGGGTGGATGCCATCCGTGAGGAGATGAAAGATATTGAAATTGTGTACAGGCCTCTGTCAGAGATGTATGAAGCTGCTGCGGAAGCTGATGTCGTGTTCACAAGCACTGCATCTGAAACCCCATTGTTCACGAAAGAGCACGCAGAGGCACTTCCCTCTATTTCTGATGCCATGGGCGGGGTTCGGCTTTTTGTTGACATATCTGTCCCAAGGAATGTCAGTGCATGTGTGTCTGAAGTTGATTGTGCACGGGTATACAATGTTGATGACTTGAAAGAGGTTGTGGAAGCCAACAAAGAAGACCGGCTCAGGAAGGCAATGGAGGCACAAACAATTATCACCCAGGAGCTAAAACGATTTGAGGCATGGAGGGACTCGCTGGAGACCGTTCCAACCATCAAAAAGTTGAGGTCATATGCAGACAGGATCAGGGCTTCAGAGCTCGAGAAGTGCCTGCAGAAGATCGGTGAAGATGCTCTCACCAAGAAAATGAGAAGAGCCATTGAGGAGCTCAGCACCGGCATCGTGAACAAGCTTCTCCACGGCCCACTGCAGCACCTGAGATGTGATGGCAGCGACAGTCGCACACTCGATGAGACGCTTGACAACATGCACGCTCTCAACAGAATGTTCAGCCTTGACACAGAGAAGGCGATCGTCGAGCAGAAGATCAGAGCAAAGGTGGAGAAGACCCAAAACTGAGGCCAGAAGCAATTTTCTTCCTGTGTATCTAATACAAACATTTCTGATTCAAATTTTTTTGATCCTTTGCTTACTGATCCCCCTGCTCGCTGAGTTTGTCAACTGTATCGTGAAATTGACGCCATGGCAGCCGCTAAATCTGTTGAGATAGTAGCGAATTGTACATTATTGCAGGTGCTGTGGCAAGAGACCCATTCTTAATTTATATAGTACGTTATTGGAAGAAATAAACAGGAATGTGTCAGTTGATGCTCTTTGCTTTGATTTGTGTAAATTTGTACTAGTTATACTTTGTATACCGTTCATGTTAGCTATATACTTAAAATTGTTGAGCATTAACAATTTTGAAGAGTTCACCTGTTACTGAATGTCAGATGCTCTGCGTCCAATTGTCATTGTACTGTTGATCTGCCCTCCCTCTTTTTTCTTTCCTACTTGTTGATCTATCTATTAGAGGGAAATGTATAAGTATGCTGCTCTACGCTTTTGAAGCAATGTATGATAATGTATCCTCAGAGTACCCACCCAAGCATACCGGACCTGCAGGGACTGCATTGAACTTTGCGATCAGCACTTCACCATCGCGCTCTGCTCTGTTGATGGCGAAGAACAGGAAACCGACCAACCACCCGCCGCCCGGGGCCGGCGCCGATCAATGTGAACCCCTTGACGCAAGGCGGAGTTCCACGCGCTCCCGTCGTTTTCGCTGCTGGATCATGTTGCATCACATCACCGGCGACAGTGAGCAATTCAGGGAGGAAATGCAGGGTTCAGTTGCTGCCGCCTACTGAGTGTCCGAGTTAATGACTAAGATGTTCAGGCATGTGGCATCTTAATTCTAAATGAAGGTTCCCTGAATAGTTCCATGCTATGATGAACGCTGCGTTGTCATGTTGTGCGAGAAGTTACAAGCTTGATTTCTAACCTTATTTGGGAGTCAAACTCTTCGGCCTAACCATCATTGAAACGACGGATCAAAGGATAAAATATAGGGTGCCATGTGCTTATTCTGGTCCGTGAAAGACATCTTCGTCAGTTGTCATGCTAAACAGAGCCATGCATGTCTACTAGCTCATATCAACTGTTGCAAATTTCTTACTCTTGACAGCTTCTCTGATAGAGGGACCCGAGCAAGAGAACGGCCATGTGCGTGTTCAGTGTTTCCTGGCCAACGAACTCCTCTTAAATTTCATGCATACATGCCGTTCATCAAGATTAGGCAGTATATTGGATATTATAATAGATCAATTAGTCATGTCACTGATGAGAAGTCAAGTCTCTGGGAAGCATGACATTTACTTCTTAGAAAAGTAGTTGGTGATCCGAAGCCATGACCTTCTACTAACTCGCTATAAAGGTGGCAAAGCAACATATTTGCGTTCAAACTTCTGGGTTCGGCATCTTCTTTCACGCTCTTCCTCCTTCCCCTACCTCGCCTTCTACTCTGCAGCACCAAGATGAGATCACAGAAAACATGGCTAATTTTTCTGCTCATCAGTCTTCTACTAGGAGACCTAGCAACCATCAGCTTTGCCCGGAGAGTGGCAGAGCTTGATGTCGTTGCAGTTGGCGACAGCAGCGCCTCGCCACCGGCCAAGGGCTACTGGTTCGCCAAGCCGGCATGTTCTCCAGCTTCAGCACGACATCCTGATGATGGTTATAAGAACATGCGTGTGGTGTCCAAGAGGATGGTGCCTCAGGGGCCGAATCCACTGCACAATTGATCGGCTCCAGGCTCCACTTCTGTCCTGCAGGAAGAGAGGCTTAGTTTGTAATCATATATACTATATAGTGATTTGTAAAGTTGTTGTTTGATGAAATTGTTAAAATAACCTAGTGAAAGTGGTGCGCATTACGTTCGGCGCCACTTTATTTTTATGTTTGTAACATAGGAGAACATGCGATTTCGCGGAAGTTTTTTTCAAGAACCATTACAGTGCCTGCGAAAAATTCTAAGGTAGTTTCTCCATTGACCTGTGATGCAGTCGATAGAGTGTTTAAAGAATATACTTTTTTACCATGTAATTTTTTATACATGCTTTTAGTTGGTGCACCTTCACTCGATTGTCGATTCCTCTAGATATAAGCTGCAATCCTGTGATATGTATCAAAGATACTGTAACAGGAAGATAAATATTATGTGGTCAATTGTAGTCGCAAACTCGCAATATCTCTATAAAAAGATAAGGTGATGTTGCACACTTTGGACTGAAGGTCAAAGTCTTCAGCCTACAGGTGTGTTCTTGTCCATTTGCAGACTAAAATATGATCAGGCCGGTGATGTGTTCGATAGGAACGGTCCACGATGATTGATGAGCTAAGCAGTACTACAATCCAAGTTTTCTGAAAACCTCAACATCGCTGATCCCAAAGGTCTCCTATGACCAGGTAACGGTTTAAAATTCCATGGCCGTATTGTTCATTCATACATGATCCAAATTCATACCATTGTTTAGTCAGGCAGGTGTCAGATGATAGATTAAAGAAACAAGTATTAGCAAAAAAAAATTTATCTGCCGCTTCTCGTCGTTGAGTAGGAGAATATGGGCAAAGCAGGAACCAGTGAGAAGTCAGACTGACAGCACATTCAGATGCTGACTAGGACTATTTTTTGTATTGTCATATGAGTCGCAAAATATATAAATGAGATGGTCTAAGATGTGATGTTCTTTGGATCTGAGCGTGCAAAGCACTTTCGAAGGACTGAAAAGAGTTTAAGCTTCCCATCTGACTCAGATGTGAAAAATAAAGACAAAGGACTCCTAAATCGCTAAGAACAATCACAGGTAAGATTATCCAAGAATACATTATACATGTTTCTTTGGAGTATGCTCTAAGAAAAAACGTCTTTGGAGTGTAAAAGAGATTGATGAACAGAGAAAGCTAAAAGGTAAAAATCAAAATATACATGTTAATTGGTGCAATCTGACTAGATCCTACGCAGTTGGTGTTGACAAAAAGCTCACCTTTATTTGTTACATTTTCCTCTCAACAATGAAGGTTTCAGGTGCTAAAAATTGGAAAATTGGAAAATTTTACAAGGAGATGTTACGAAAATTTTAAGTTTCAGTTCAACTTGATAGGAAACAAAGATGGGTCCAAACTGGAAAATTAGGATCACCATTGGATGTTAAGTCAACAACTTTCAGATTCCAATTGAAATTCCCCAACCAATAATCATAGAAGCCATGAGGTCACTCCATATGAGACAAGGATGCATTTTTATAAAACAAATCCAACATGCATATCCAATCATCAGACAAATACAAACTTAAAACTCTACTTTGTTATGGAACTGAACCTGCACTTCTTGCAGATCAGCATCAGCGCACTTGATTGACTTGCCCTCCCTCGGTCCCTTCCTTCACTTGCATACCCGTCTCCTCAAGCCCTTGTGGCGTAATGTTCTCCATATCATTGTCAATGAAGATCCCAACACGGAGCATGCTTCTTCTCTTGGCATGCGTATTGCTTGTTGCGGAGTTTACCACTGTCAGTCATGGGAGGCGTATTGTTGCTGAAGAAAAGGAGCGGCCGTCCAATTCAGCAGAGGAGGAGCTCCACATGGTTCCAAGATCACAAGAACATCATGGCAGTGGTTCTCCCGGGCGGATGTATGAAGCGTCCGCGAGACCGGTCCCTCAAGGCTCAAATCCTCTCCATAATCGATAATTGAGGTGATCGTCTACTTCCTTCGTTTTCTATTTCTTTCAGAAAATAATGGGGAGAGTCCCTGGTGTCAAGTTCATGTTCATGGAACAATCCTTGAGACGATACCCTGCTGCAGATTGCAAGTAGCCCCTGGTGACGAGCTGAGGTCAAAGACGGCAAGTAGCGCAGCTTCACGACGAGGCCGAGGATGTAGAGGTCCCGTAGCTGTCGGTTCCCCAGGTCATCGGGAAGAATAAGGAAAATATTTGCTCAGCTTTCATGAGGCAATCGGATTGGCGACGGATCAGCCGGCGATCGCGAGCTTCCGGTGTCCTTGCCGCAGGAGCCGGCGAGTCTGACAAAGGTTGAAAACCTGTGGGAGGGCTCGAGGTGTCCAAGAAGAAGGTGGACACTGCGCTTCTGTAGCGGGCGGATGCTGCGGCGGCCGTCGGTGCCGGCGGGTCGTCGAGAGGATGAAGAAGAGTGGCTTATTTGTAAATATGCTAAACATTGGAGGAGTGTATTTGCTAAATATTGGATCGCGACTATTAACCACGATCCAGTTAAAAAGGCTTTCTGAAAAACTGTCAGATCTTTTAGGGGGCTTTTCGTTAACCAAACAGATTTCATCATTGATTCTTTTTTCTTTTTGGGAGCACAACTTTTCACTGAATAAGAGAAGCCAGGATACATCACTGGTATGGTTTACTAACAACTTGCAGCTAGAAAATTTCAATTTTTCATGTATAATCCGTATTTGTACCATAATTCAGACAGGTAGCTAGCAGTTGATAAATTGAAGAAACAGGACAAAAAAGTATAAAAAAAAATCTGTGCTGCTTTTTGTATGATAATACATAAGACATGAACTAGAGCATCAATCCTCGCATATCCATCCAATGAATTCTAAAGTAGAGTACACATCTACTGGTCACGTAAAATTAAGCACCATTTCTGCAAGCATATTCAGGTCTGAAGCATGATGCTAATAGAGTACATTTATTCTTTCCGACTCCCTTTAGATTTATCAACAATATATCCTACGCTTCACCACGTTCTTCCCCTCAGATTCTTCAAGGTGCATCATCTTTATTCATCTCAGCCTCAACCTTGATCTCAGGCTCAAGCTCAGTTACAGGCTTAGCAGCTTCCTCTCGTGCTTCAGGCGAGAAGCCACTAAAACCGTCTTCTGTAGGCTGAGTTCTATTTATGGTTCCTACCTTAACATACTTGCTGATGAACTTATACTCCCAGTCATTCAAGGAGCTTAGCTCGAACGGGGTAAGGCCAGATATATCACCAGTCAGGTCTTGTGGTTCGAAGGACATCTTGGCCAATGCCCTACTTGCATCTCTGCCAGCAAATGATTCATATGCTCCGCCAGGTCCATAAAACATCCTGCACAGAGTACACGAGTCAGGAAAAATTCATGTAATCTGATCAAACACTATGTATATTGTTGTGCACAATAAGTTACAAATGTCACAGACAAACAAAAGTGTTATGCTGATTATTGAAACTATGACCAAAATTTCAGTCATAGTTTAAATATAACTGTAAGCAACCAAGCACATGTGCGTTAAATTGCAAGGGGTACACTAGCCAATTGTTTCTGGTGAACAAAGAAAAGGCGTATTAATTTGCAACTATCAACAAGCCCCAAGTAAAATGTAATGCAGCTTTAGAAGTATATAATTTTGTTACAGAAATGCTGCTCTCTGAAACTACCAGCTGTACCGAAAAACTATTAGCATATACATCATTGAGAATTTGAGATGGAAATAGCTCCCAATCAACAGCAATGAAAGTTTGTTCATGTTCAAAATCAGATAAAGGAGTACTAAACTAATATCCCGTAGTTAATTTAGGAAATTTTTGTTTCAAAAATCCATATGCTGGACACATGTTCGGATAACCTTTACCAATAAAGTTGCTCATGGATGTACAATATAGGACAAATATGCAAGCTGCAGATTTGTGGAATACAAAATTGAAATTAAGAACATAACTATATTCTTGCTGATGCCACCAAGGAACAGAACTATATTTGTTTAACGGAAAGGATATGACTATCACATACTGTGTATTACTGCAACAAATTAACCCAATATAAACCCAACATGTGAGTTTGGCATTCAACAACATGGTGGGCATCAGAAGTACTACTCTATGAGAACATTTTCAGAATGACAGTACATTGTTTAATGAGGCCAAAAAATCTGAGATTTGGTTAACTAGTTGCTTGATGGCATCTGGCCACGAACTTCATTTCTTCATCTGTTTTCAGACTACATCACCTTGTAACAAAATATAGAAGAACTGTTCGACTATTAAGAATTTTAAAACACAACTTCATATCAATTCCGTAATGTACTTCTACAAGCGCTTGGACGATGAATTACTGGTCACAGCCCATCTACAAACAAAGTCTGAGTGATTTTACGGGCAGCAACAGCAAATAAGTAGGCAAACTCAACAGCACAACTGAACAGGTAAGGAACGGGACCTGCTCTGCGAGACGTCGTAGATCTGCCCCTTGATGGCCACAAGCAGAGGCTTCTCCGGGTCGGACCCATCGTACTGCCGCAGCTCCTCTTCTGTGATCTCCCCCACCTCCACGGGCTCCGGGATCGGAGGCTGGGGCGCCGTCTTGATCTCGCGCGGACGCGGTGGGGGCGGCGGCGGCGCGAGGAGACCTGATGCCACCTTGTAAATCGCCACCACCGCAGCCGCGCCCGCGAGCAGAGTCAACGGATGCGCGCCCCTCGCCGCCGCCCACAGCTCCGCCACTGACACACAATGAGGTAAAGCCAATCAGACTTCCGAACGAATCCAACAAGGTAACAACACCGTGAGGTTTCAAGCAAGGGAGCTTACGCTTCGCCGGGACCTGGGGATCGCTCTGACCAGCGCTACACCTCACGGCCCGGGACGCGCGCCGGCGTCGGACGCCGGGAACGCATGCGCAAGCATTCGTCACGCGCCAGCCGGCTGGCGATACCGTAGTGGACACAATTACAACGGCGAGGGCAGACGATGCGGGCCATTTCTTTCAGTCAAGCGCAGCAGAGAAACAAAGAACCCTCCATCCAGCTCAAGTACCGAGTGCTATAACAACAGATCCATCAGCTCACGCTAAACACATTCACGTACCAAAACCCACAAGATTAGGATCGAACAACAAATTTTCGTTTCGGATTGGTTGGGGTGCGCCAGGCCCTGCCAATAGTGCAACGGCTGGGCGACGCTTGAGGACCCCAGTGGCAAGCCACTGTGGTGGACCCTCCCCCACAAAAAATAAATTTAATATCGAAGTGGACACATAGCCCACATATCAGATATTAAACTGATAAGAACAGATACTACACTTGATCTTAGCCAAAAGGCCGAGAAAGGTATGCTTTAGAACGGTGGCCTGGATCGCATTATGTAGGGAGTCGGCGCCTCCGCTATGCCTGGCTGGGCGAGGTGGGACTAAACGCGCTGTTTCCTCTGCTCGGCTGAGCGCCTTGGCTACTGATGGACCGGAATCCGACGCGTGCTGCGTTTCTCCTTATAAGGCCCATTTTGTGCACAATACATCCAAGCCCAATAAGCATGGACACTTCTTCGTTTTCTTCTTCTTTGTTTTTTTGTTGTTTGACACCATTGTACGTATCTCCTGAATACTGATCGCTTATTTGAGTACCACGTTTGTTCATAAAGTTTATTTACTGAGAAATAAGTAGTCGAATTTTTTATGTAATAAAAAGGATAAGCACTTACTGATCTTCCCAAATAGCACACATCAACAACTTCATTGAGCACATAATGAACGTGATTAGTTACCACAAAAACGCAATGAACGTGGTAGACCGCTGCCCTGGATATTATGAATTTTTCGTCAGTGTCAACATCCAAACGGAGATCACCTGTTCACGGTCGTACATGATCCGCATGGATGTGGTCGTACTCGTACGCATAGTGTCTTAGTAAACCGTTCAATGTACGTGAAGTTTGCGATGGACAACATGCCAACATCAGATTTACCATGTCATTCAAGTCCTTGAACACATGGAGTTGACTCGGAACCCATGTGCGTGGAAATTCGCAAGGGGCCCATGTGTAGTTGGTCCTCTTTCCATCGCAATTAGATGTGCACTTACCAATGCCATATAAAACTACAAATGCAACGAATATTACCAGACTCATGATTAAACAGCACCTGTATGGCCCACGATAAGTATTAACAGAAGCTCAACAGAAGGCATGTCCCAGGTGTCTTTAATAACTCTACTATATGAAGATACCCAATGACGACATATAGCACACCAGCAACTCAAGGACCATAGTCATGGTGCAAGTTACATGTCCAATTTACACAAGCTAGGCTAAGTTGCTGATACGAGAGGCGCTCAGGGCCCCTGACATGAACCGAATAGCCATGTCGAGTTATTTCTGCAGGAGATACTGGTGCTCCCTAACTCTCCTTGGCACCTTCGGCGGCCACGGTTTCCTTTTCAGCTGGGGCTTCCTCCTTCACCTCCTCTGTGACCGCCTCACTTGGTTTCTCTTCAGTTACTGAGACCGCCTCCCTTGGTTTCTCTTCAGTTACTGGTGCCCTCTCAGGCTCTGCCTCTACCACGGTTTCATTGGTTGCAGGGGGGGTGCTGGTGGTGTTGCCATCTTCAACAGGGACGTTCTTCTTGACAGTACCAACCTTTACGTACTTGCTCATGAACTTGTATTCCCAGTCCTGCAGGGCGTCAAGTTCAAAAGGACCAAGGCCGGTGATGTCACCAGTCAAGTCCTGTGGCTCGAAAGACATCTTGGCTAGCGCTCTGCTAGCATCTTTTCCAGCGAAGAGAGCATAAGGCCCACCAGGTCCATAGAACATTCTGCACATATCCATTAAAATGATTAAATAATAAATACAGAATTAGACATTGGCTAAAGCATTTGATATATATGAGTGCTTCTCCATGCTTTACCCACACAGGTTTCCATAAATATGCATAACGTAAACTGTCCAATCACCTAAAAGGTCTCAACTTTGCATGTGTTTTGCATGGGCATCAATGCAATGTAGAAATGATTATCATATGTGAAAGTACAAGCACAATGTAAGATAAATATCTATATGGTATAACAAATCCAAGAACTCTTGCAATATATTATCATCCACCCACAACATACGTGTGATCCACCAGCAACTGCATCTCGCATGCCTTTGGATAGAAAAGAGAATTCATGCATCAGATCACTGAACCTAACCACAGAATATTAGTACAAACAAGCAACCTGCTTACCATTTATGGACTCCAGTGTGGATGACAAAAGAATAAAAACTAGTGATTTCTTTACCAATAATGACTGACACTAAAACTGAATTTAACAAGTTCACAATACAAATATCTATATGTTCCATACAACCTATTTATTTCTTCAAGAAAGACCATTATAACTCCAAGGAGAAGACCATGGATCTAATTCTATGGCACAACCATTTTACAGCAATGTAGATTTGTACTATTCACTTTCCTTATCATGAGCATATTGAACCTCTATAGCCAATCATTAACAAATGTACTATCATTTGCCACTTTCTTTCAACAAATTAGCAAATCTATGGCCATCATCCCTGCTGGCATACAGTCCACTGGACCTAAGTATATAAATTATTAAATCATTCGATACACAAATAAGAAAGGCAGCAAAATAAACCACCACAAACATTAGGGAAATCAAAGTTAAAGCCTCAAAAGGTAGCTGCAAGCCTGTGACTTGCACCATGACATCCCACCCACTACAAGAATTTCTCCTCCTGTTCCTAATAACTATAGCAGTAGCTCATTTACACAACTACAAATCAATCAAACCATTCTGCGGCACCCAATAAATCCTACAAAACCCAATGCCTTGACCTCCAACTGAGATACCGGGACAATAACCATATTAATGAAAAGCAACCCATCCAAACAGTACATCGTCAATGCATACCATCAAATAGCTGCACAATTCAATTGTTGTTTCCATCCCTTCTTTCCATTGAGCATATGCTATCCATAAAAACAAGACCCTGAACATGATAAAACATTCAACTCCAGGAAATTTTGACACCTGAATTACTCCCGAACGAGACAAGCTCCACAACCCCAAATACGACAAGTCATTCAGCGGACCTACAGAAGTTCTTGTATTTACTACCTGGACTATTACCATCATCCGCGGCAAGCTCTTATACCACCGAATACGACAAGAAAATCAACGAATTCACAACCCCAAATACAACAATCATTCAGTGGACATACAGAAGTTCTAGTAAATTTATTACCTGCACTACTACTATCATCAAAAACGGCAAGCTCTGACACCCCCGAATACGACAAGAAAATCAACGAATCCACAACCCCTAATATGACAATCATTCAGTGGACATACAGAAGTTCTAGTAAATTTATTACCTGCACTACTACCACATCCAAAACGGCAAGCTCTGACACCCCCGAATACGACAAGAAAATCAAGGAATCCACAACCCCTAATATGACAATCATTCAGTGGACATACAGAAGTTCTAGTAAATTTATTACCTGCACTACTACCATCATCCGAAACGGCAAGCTCTTATACTCCCGAATACGACAAGAAAATCAACGAATCCACAACCCCAAATACGACAATCATTCAGTGGACATACAGAAGTTCTAGTAAAATTATTACCTGCACTACTACCATCATCCGAAATGGCAAGCTCTTATACCCCCGAATACGACAAGAAAACCAACAAATTCACAGCCCCAAATACGACAATCATTCAGTGGACATACAGAAGTTCTAGTAAATTTATTATCTACACAGCTACACTACTACCATCATCCAAAACGGCAAGCTCTGAAACCCCCGAATACGACAAGAAAATCAAGGAATTCACAACCCCAAATACGACAATCATTCAATGACATACAGAAGTTCTAGTAAATTTATTACCTGCACTACTACCATCATCCGAGACGGCAAGCCCTGAAATCCCCAAATACGACAAGAAAATCAACGAATCCACAATCCCTAATATGACAAGTCATTCAGTGGACATACATAAGTTCTAGTAAATTTATTACCTGGACTACTACCATCATCCGAAATGGCAAACTCTAAAACCCCTGAATACCGACAAGAAAATCAACGACTTTCAATGAAGTCCAGCAAATCCATCAACTGGATTGATCACATCATCGGAATCAACAAGTGCAACAGTTACATCCAGAAGTAACTACTACCAGTCACGGAACCAATCACACAATCCTACTCCTAAAGAGTGGCAAGTGGTACCCGTTTCAGCACCCATGAACCAATGAACACACAGCCAAATCAGCAGAGTATGCAATCTAGTCAGCAATCATAGAGCAACAAGTAGAGCATCTACTCATCAGCTCCTAATAGATAATCTCAAGATCACAGAATTCACGGATCGGAGAATTGGCAACTATACCAAACTAAACGAATCACCCGAGCGACTGATACACGGAAACAGGGGACAACCTAGGGTTTTGAGGGTAAGGAATAGACCTGCTCTGGGTGACGTCGTAGATCTGGCCCTTGATGGCCATGAGCAGGGGCTTCTTAGGGTCGGACCCGTCATACTGCTTGAGCTCCTCCTCGGTGACCTCCCCCAGCTGCACGGGCGGCGGGAGCGGCTCCGCCTCGGGCTCCTCCCGCGGGCGCGGCGGAGGCGGGGGCGGGGGCGCGAAGAGCCCCGACACGACGTGGTACAGCGCGGCTGCCACCGCCACGGCCGTGAAGAAGGCCGCCGGGGACAGCCCCGTGTAGGCTACGATCGCCTGCTTCAGCGTCTCCCACAGCTCCGCTACCGCCATCGCTGTCGACGCGCGCACGCCTGCTCGCGCGGACTGAGCTCGCCGGCGAAGTGGTGGGTGTGGTTGAGAGCTCTCTCTCCACCTGACCCCGCCGGCTCTGACCTCCGGGGTTAAGGGGCAGTTTCGACTTTTCGACCGAAACGAGCAAGCAGGAAGAAACTGAGCGAAATATCTGCGGGCCTTTTATAAAGGGAAATGGAAAAGGAGGGAGGCGTAAAAGGGGTGAGGCCTTTTGGCGGATTTTGAGTTAGGTGGAGGTGGCTGACATTGGGGCATATGCGGGGCCCACAAGTCAGATAGAGACGGAGATCTCGAGGCAGAATCTCGGTACTGGGATACGTTGGATCCGGACCCAGGTGTAAGTGGGGTCCGGCCCGGCTTCCTGTTCAACGGCTCTGATCGTTTGTCGTGGGTAAAATTCTTCTTAGCAACGGAGATTTCCGTTTTTATTTTCTGCGACGAGTGGTCGCTGTGATTTGATTATTGACCTTAGTGTCCAGCGGCACGCGACAAACCAGGAGCGTGCTTCCAGAGTCTTCTAATCTTTCCTAAACGTCATCCTAATGCAATAGATGACGACGGCAACGTCCCTCTAGATGATCAAGGCATTTTTTCCAAAGACCCTTGTCGATTTCAAAAAGAAAAAAAAGACCCTTGTCGAAAGTTTCGTTCGGTTGATGCAACAGAGCTCTCCCCGTCATCTAGCTGTGTGCTCCTCGACTCGGTACGGGCAATGCGCCAATGCCCATGCTGACTGAGAGACGGACTAAGCATGGCCAGAAGCGGCAGGCGTGCCATTAGCCAGGAAAGGCTCTGTTTGAGATTTCTTCAGCTACTGTTCAATGACGAGAAGGTTAAATTGTAGTATCATTTGTTCATATTCAGTGAGGAAATTCCTCCACTATATGGTTGCGGGTTGCCTAAAAATATATCTAAGGCAAGGTGCACCTATATGCTGGGCATTGCTGGCTAGGGGATCCGATTCATCAGCCAAACCAGAAAAAAACATTTCAACGCCCAGGAAATGAGGCGATGTCTCGTGTCATTCCCTGTCGCCTGCGGCAAGCAATATGTTGAAAACTCGTAGAGTATCACCAAGTCTTCTTTTGATGCTGCAGATGAATCGTAATTTATGCGTTGCTCTAGTCACGTGCTTTGCCTTTTTGTTGATAAGTACTATCAGGCGCATCTTTATAAATCATTGGATAATCAACAAGCACGTTTTTCTTATACGAACATTATTATTAGGAAATTGTTCGGTTGGTGACCCACAAATGCGCTTGGCTTGCTGATAATGATGGTGACTTTCACGGCACTGATCAACGGATGATGCTGGAAATGATGATTGGCTTCAAAAAGAGTGATGCCGTCTGGTTTCCTTTTCCTTTTTAGAGAGATGAAATCTTGTTTCATCAGAATAATAGCAACGGAATCATCAATAATATCAATGACGTAACCTCAGGCACTACGCAGAGATACAGAACACGGAACAGGGACATGACATTGTACTGGTAAATGCAACTCTCGCTTTACAGCAAAACTCCTACAAAAATCAAGGTGCCCAAAGAAGCATGGCCCATTTGGAGCACGATGTTGCATATAAGAATTTAACAGGATAAATAATAAAAAAGAAAATCAGGACTGGAATCCCTGGCAGGGTTGAATTCGCCTCTAAGTAGCTGAATCTTTGCACTTACTGCACATAAAGCTTATATCGATTTGGCGAATGCCATTGCAATATCAACTGATCCAGATCTGCAAATTCTAATCAGTAATCACCACTCAGAGATTAACATTCACAACACCTTCAAACAAGGCAAACTATTTATGGATTTACATCATCAGCTACACACACCATGCATGCACATTATAGACGACATTATTTATCTACTGTTATATCTCGGCGCTTGCTATGATTTATGAATGCCAAGTCAACAGGTTTCTACAATGAGGAGATGGGCCTTATTTCCCAATTAGCATCTAATCCACAGAAGTCAACCTCTCGCAGCCAGCATCAAACAGCTTCCCATAGTCTTGAAGATTGAGCGACCTCACCTCATCCTGACGCCAAAACCAATCCTCATACCTATACCAACGCATGATGCCTTCATCCACCATCATCCGCTGGCATGCAGTGCACGACCTGCTCTGGCAGTAGTGGAATTCACGAAGTCGTGAAGCTTTCTCGAGAGTTTGGTCACCCAGGTCATGAATCACTTGCCTCTTCCCATTCGCCATGATGTCCAACAGCAGGCAGTGAGAAATATTCAGAATCTCAAGATATTCCATTGAGGTCAGTAAACAAAGCAGTGCACCCATGGTCACTTTCGAGCAACGAAGGCTCAACACTTTTAGCTTTGGAAGGTACTGTGAAATCGCCGAAGCAAATAAGAGATCAAACGAGCCCATTATCTTCAGTTCAGTGAAATTCTTGCAGCTCCTGGCTATCTCTTCCATAATATATGGAGGATGGCCGATGGTAGGCATTGTCAAAGACTCCAGTTCTTGCCACCTTTGAATAGCTTGACATATTCCCAATTTGGTGATGCGATTCCATGCTGGCATAACCAATCGTTTCAGGTGAGGAGACCTGTCAAACATCAGCAAAAATATTTAGTTTTAGCCTCTTCAAAGCATAATGAGATATCGTAAAACTTGAATCACAATTTGACAAGATAACTACACAATTATAGTAATTATTACAAAAACTACACAATTACAAACATGGAAAAATAACAGGTAACCTATTCAACTTGAGAGTACTCGAACAGCCTTCTCTGCACGGCTATGAAATAGCAGCCATCTGAGTTTGTTGACACAAGATTGAATTTATAGCTATTATAAAGAAAGCTAGCTGAAGTTCAATCATCGAGTTGAAACCAAATTGTACAGTTAAACTACATACAGACACATCAGTATATAGGAAGGTAGGAGCACGGCCACAAAAAAACATGCAGTGTGCTGTTACCTTTCTGATATGAAATGCAGGTGCTCATCCTTCATGTACAAATTGTAATGGAATATCATGCAGTTGACACTTCCACAGCTAATTGCCATAGCCACCCGTAGTATTTTTGCAAGTCTCTTGTCAGACCTATCATCTACCCAGATATATGGTGATGCTCTTGTTTGAATAAAGTTGGATTTCAGCAATCCAAAGTCAAGAGTGCCCCATATAAGTGGATCTGCACAGGCCAGGCGCCACAAACGACACACTTGCGATACTGGTGAGAGCTCAACCAAATTTAACTCCTTGAATATCTTCACGAGGACATCTGTGTCCATGTCCTCCCATCTTTTCCCCATCCATTTATTCTCTCCCATTATTACCGAGATCCTGTAAAGCAAGAAAAAAGATATTGATCAGTGTAAATAGCTATCCACCCGCTGCAATTCAGGATGTAGTAAAGTGACAACACATGTGTCCAACTGCAAAAGTGGCTTAATAGCTACACAAAAGAGGACTACTTATGAACATACAATATAATACAAAAAAAAAACAGAAATGAATAAACTTCACACATTCACAAGCAGAGGGACCAATAAGATTGCTGCAAACTTTATGATTAATACAATTATACTAGTACTGTGAGAGTGAGACATTCTCCATTGACCCAACAATAATAACTATAAAAACTGCTCAACATTGTACTTCTAAATCCTCTAAATGTTCTGAAATTACCACAGTAATGTCATATGCTTCTTCCATCTCACCAATGCAATATTAAGATGTCTTAGCAGAGGATTAGTCCATCTCAATCATTTCAAATGATACAAAATTTTCATATATACCCTGATTCCACAGCACAATCTCTGGTGAGTACGAATCCTAAAGCAGAATCCAAATGTAAAAGATATCTTCCCAGCAGATTAGACCAAAAGTTCTAAAGATAGGTTATGAAATCTTCCTAATGCTGTTTTAAAAAAAAAATCTTCCTAATGCTAAAAGAACTAATAAAGAAATATAAGCGAAAAATACCAATCCAGAGTCCTAGCGTCCAGAGGGATCGATAGACAGAAGATGCCCTGCTTAAATAACAAAATCGAGTCACAAGCTCTAAGGTTTTGTGCAAACAAATCACAGTAACCGGCTGAAGACAGGTATAGACTGCTGACTAGGCATGAAGCAGACTCAATTATTACAAATCTAATGCAAGCGCGCAACGCTCTAAGAGCGAGTAGTACCAGCAACTGGGGACGGGGGGAATCACGAGGAATACGATTCGCGCCTATCATTTCTCACTGGTTTCTTCTCTCTCTCTCTTTTTTTTAAAAAAATCACACTGGTTTCACTTGGGTCATGGAAGGCAGTTAATTACGCAAGATTCTGGCAAAAATTCGGGGAGCCCGTAGTTCAATGACGCGCGATGGCGCCGATGTCAACTCAATTTCACACGCTGAAGGAACAAACCGGACCACGGGCGAATGGGATTCGATTTGTCGCGTACCACGCAAAGATACTAGTCCACGACGAAACGAACTGGGATAACGAAGGATCTGGCCTCGATTGCTCCTAATTCGAACTGAGGACTCCACCCCAGGCGAGCGAGAATTACTCGGGAGGGCGGGGTCACTTACCAGCGCGAGAAGGAAGCGGTCCTTCGGCGGCGCGGATCTCCGCCGCCCCACTAGGCTCCCGAGAGAGGCGCGGCGCCGCGGGCCAAGCGCCGTCACGCCGCAGATGACTGGGTCGCGTCGCGCCGTGCGGAGGATCCGGCTCACAGGGGACGCGGACCGAGAGACTGCGCGGCGACGCCTTCGGCGGCGACGTGCTAGGCCGGTCGGTTCCCCGGCCGCCACGGCGGAGGCGGCCGGATACGGCGAGCGGCGGAGGCGGCGGGAATTGGGGGTTCACGCGACGCCCCTCTCGGCGGGGACGACGACGGGAATGAATGGGGAAGGAAAGCGGTAGAGCTGGCCGCGTACCGGCCGGCGTGGTTAAAAATGGGTCGGGTCCGGGTGGCGGGCGGGCTCGCGTTCGTGTCAGCCGTGTGGCTGGCTTGGCTGTCCGTGTTAACGTTTCTCCACGCGGGGTACACCGATGCGTTATTCTTATTTTTTTTTGAACTCTCACCGATGCGTTTTTTTTTTTTGAGATCTCTCTCACCGATGCGTTATTAATGTTTCGATTGCGAATTTCGTTGTCATAGTAGAATGCCAGCTGTTCCTAGAGACACATTGTTTATGTATGTTTTTCAACATGAATTGATGCTCCGTCCATCACCATCTCTTTAGATAAGAGTATTAAGGTCATATTCTACATCAAAAAGCTTTTCAATCTTTGTTAGGCCATTATTAGATGCTTATAGTTTCAAGTTTACGGTTCTCGATCTAGTATTTCTTAGTGTCTTATAAAAAAAAGAGGTTTCTTCACTATCATCCATAATACTGATCCATTATTGCAAAGAATCACACGTATTCCGAAAAGAATGTGCAAGCAATCTACCAACTCAAAACGCTCTCCTGTACCACCGCCGAGCTCAAGAGCCACGGATCATTAGCATCGAAAACCAGGGGAAAAAAAGGCCAGACCAGATGTGAGCTGTGACAGTGCCCGTGCTCGAATCTCACCACTCACCAAAATTTGGGACACCTCAACTACTGCCTCCTCCCGGTCTGGTCGTCTGGAAAAAATAACAGCCGTCACGGGTGAACCTGTCGCTGCAAGGCGTAGCTTCGCTTGACAGTCAGTCAGTCCAGCAGTCAGCAGAGTGCAGAGGCGTCCGTGCGGACGCAGCTTTCCCCGCTCGCCCGCGCGCCAGCCAAGTGGGAATATGCTGCCGGGAGCAGCAGCTTTTTCCTCCGCTTGGCTGATCCACCTTTCGGCCCTCCTTCCTTCCCCTTCCTCCACAGTCGACAGGCAGGCCGAGGCGGAGTCTTTCGTCAAAAGGCTGTAGCCGTGAGTGACGTCACAGGTCTGCCTCGCCCAGACGTCAGCGCGTCTGCAGTTGCCACACCTCTCTTCGCTCGGTGGTTGCTTTTGCTTGGGTCGTATGGATTGGACGGGGTGTTGAGACTTGTTCGTGGCGCTGATTGATGTGAGGCTGGCTTTTCTTTTCTTATACTGGAATAATTGCACGAACAGGAGAAAACGACGACATTGCTCGGGTCAATTTAGCAGCGGCGTTATGCTGCACTGTCACTGGTTACCGAGATCGTGCAGTGGAAAACTTTTGGATCCGAGGATGCGGATGTGTAAAGTAGTACTCGTAGAAAAGTGGCGCAAGTAAAAACTTTCCGTTACTGTTAGTTAAAAAAAAAAATGGAAGAGACCAGGAAAATCTAAGAACGGACCTCATGCGAAGCCTTTTTCTCGAGTTTCATTCACCGGGGGACAAGCTAATCTCGAATGAGAACGAGATGGTTGTCTTGCGTCGGTGTCCTAGCTATATCAGTATTACAGTTCAGCGGCCAGGTTCTCTGTCCCTTGGTGACACTCTATGTTCCTTTCCTGGTCACACGCATCCCTGCTTTTTTACATGGAACATGGGCACGCCACGTGACGTTGGAGATCGGAGGAATGTTTCCAACATGGGCTCCTGGCTACGACGAAGACATTTCTGTAATTCTCGTGCAAAAGTGCCAGTGTGCCACGTTCTAATTGCTAACTATGTCTCCTACACCTTACATGATTCTAATTCATAATTATTGTCCTGGACAAAGTGTTTGACTATATTTAACGTTTCATGATAATAGCTAAATGACTACCAGCAGTAGGAGACATCAGCAGGAAATAAAAGACCAATGTTACCAATCGGTCAATGTTTGTGTCGCAGAAAAACTTCTGTGGTCAGTGCATTTTTAGTCACCAACAAAAACAGTGACACGTGCAGTGTTAACAAACACAGGAAAACACACTAAACATACTCATGGAAACACATGTTATGAATACGGAATAACATGCACCTCATCGTACATGGCAAATATCTTGCTTCAGAGAACGACGACAAAAACCAAACCCAGGAAATGGAGACCCAGAAAATAGCATCCAACTTTTGTCTCTCGCCTAGAATGTTGATTTTCAGCTCAAGGACATAGGAAAGCAGGATGATTATTTTATCTGCTTTCTCTGCCTAAAATTCATTCTGCAAGAGAGTTTAATCATGTTAGTTCTACATGATACGCAAGAAGTGGTAACTTCGATATTTATTATATTACTCTATCTCCAACAGGGAATGCAAACGCAGAGGTATCCACAATTGGCTACAACAATAAAAAAATATAGAACAGAGACTGTAGAAAAAACGAAGAAAATATTGGTTTTTCAGACAAGTATAATCAAATGATATGACTAGCACAATATTACTTGCTGCTTGAACGTTTCAAAACTGGATTACATTTTTCTGGAACTAGGCTATAGTGGCAAACATTGCCCCTAAAACTGTAAGAACTAAAAATTGAAGAAATACAGCAAAATCTATATTTGATTACCATCAGAATCAAAATGACTTTCCGCTTTTCCATTCTTCCAACCAGGTTGTATGTTGTATATCCCAAGCAAAAATTACAAGAGGCTCCAGCTAATGTTTCAGTAAGAATAAACTTCAATCTGAGTCATCTGCTGCCCCAATTCAAGTTACTTCTTAAGCAATCTCAGGACATCGCCAACTAGGTGCAGAGATCCAGTAACTAGGACCTGGTTCAGAGTGCAAATGCAAGCATATCAGTGCCAAGTGGGGAAGCAGCTGCAAGAGTACTATTAAAAAGAATTAAAACAAATACTAAAATGAAATAGCAGAACCAACATATAACAAACGCACTTGACATAGTTGATAGCTACTCTAGATGATGTTCAATACAAAAGACAAACTTCATGCAGAATCACACACAAGCAGACTACTAGGATGAAGAACAATACATGAAAATATGAAAACGAAGGAGCAGATTAGACGATGATGGTTACTGCAACGTGTGAGGTAAGCCATGCAGGTTCATGAGAGTAGTTAGTGCTCAGCGGACCATCCATACAACAGATCACATGATAGGATGTATTAGTGCTACAGCTGTGAAACATTTGAGAGAAAATTACTGAAACTGTAGCATATATAAAACTTTCACCTGCAATTGAGTTGATTGGTTTTGTTGAGCAGTATCCCTTAGCCATTTCATTGCCAATGGAAGAGATTCAAAAACTAAACTAGTCCTATTGGAGTTTGCACCATTAAGACCTGCATCATTCCCATAGAAACAACCCCATGAGATACCACATGCTAACAACCAAACACAGTATAACTATGAAGTTTAGAACAACCTTGATTGCTGTGAGGCAGACTTTCCCAGAGTCTTTGGAGTGTTAACTGCCATGACAAATCAATTTGCTCACGCTTTGAAGGTGGTGATGCAAGGGAGCCAAGCTTGTTGTATTGAGATTGGTTTGGCACAAATAAAGCCTGCTCAAAGTGGAGACCTGAACGAAATGATTGCTAATCATTATATGAATGACAGAAGATCCATTCGACTCCTAACAAATATATATGGATGCCTTTTACCTTGGGCCTGAGTTTTTAATACAAATACAGTGATCTTGAAGCGTGCGCACGTAAAGATTGTGAGTTTGTGACATTGAATTCACACATTATTCAACCTGTTGGTTGACTAAGCCATTCAAGGGGCACATTAGACATATTTTCTACATGACATGCAAATGAACAACTGTTCCAAGGGAATCTTTGTTTCCTCTTATACATGAGTAACTACAGAAACAAATCATTATATGGTTCAAGGTCTTCAAGACAGAAACACAGAGTTTGATGGTTACCATTTTGAGCACATGTATCTAGAAGACGCGGCAGCAATCTTTGAGGATCCCTTACAGACATGCAATTGAACAGGAGAATCTACAAACACAAAAGAATTCAAAGAGAATGGTAATTATACTTAGAAACAATGGTTATGGGAAAGAAAGAAATGTAGCACATTCAAATAAGCATCTAATCTAACAAAGAAAAGGCTGCTACTGTAATGTATACCTTCCTAACATTCCTGCCAGCATGAGGCTGCCCCAAAAAATCAGGTTCATTTCCACCACTATTTGTAACCTGAGTAAACCACCTTGCGCACATTTCCATGCTTTCTGGACTATGTGCCCCATCCAAATAGAATACCAAATTTGAACTGCTATCCTTGTCATTTTCGGAGATCACTTGTGGATCTGGAACAATCTGTGCTCGGCCTTGCAGAAAAGCACTTGACAGTCCTTCAATGAACTGATCTGGCAAGGTACCCTGCATTCAGTGGCAGCATTACACCTTTTAACATATTTTGGGGTATAATAAACAGATACCTTTTTGGAGTTCTTACAGAATCTTTGGGTTGTATTCTGTCGAAATGACCCTGCCTCTCAAGCCAGGTATTGGCCAATGCAACTGCAAGGCCTGCGTTCATGTATTGGTGCTCACCGTGCAGTCCAAGAGGTTGATCTTCTAATTTTTGTGGATCCAAAGGATTGACTACTCCAAGAGAAACCTTTGGAGAATTTCAATGATTTTATCAAAAACTGTTCTAACCATAATCATATTTATTGCTAAATTAATAAGACCAAGGAATGGGGGCAACCAAAAGAAGTGCAGCATCAAATGTAACATACACCCAATTCCGAAGCTCTGCGTATCAGTACAGACATTGCCTCTTCTGGCTGTGGGACTGTAAAAGCCGGAACTCCTTTCTGTATTGAGGGAAGAGGCCATACAGGAATCAAACACAAATCAGTTTACAGAATTTCAGCTAAAAGAGATATGGGCAAAACAGGAAAAAAAAATATCGGACCAAAAGTAAAAAACCTTAAGTATCCCAGCCTTCTCTCCAGCAATTTCACCAAGTGCGTTCCCTGCTCATGGGTAAGATAAGAATATACATCGGCAGCATGAGACAAGTTACCTAAGGATGAAAGGTACTTTGTATTTTAGTTTCATGACTAACCAAGGATCTCCATATGATCATATCCGAGGGATGTTATTCCACAGACTACAGGTGCTTTGACCTGCAAAATATTCAATTTGTGCATCAATTATGTTCCCCAACTTTTGTTTGATTCAAAATATTGGCAAGTACTCAACAGGTCAAAGCCGAAAGAAACAAATATTCAGTGAAAACTACTCTCCACAGAATAAAGCTGAACCTAGAAGGCCATGAGCAAGCTACAGCACTATCTATCAATTATAGCTTGCACTGAGATCCAAGTCTAATGTTTTTGGATACAAAATATAATTGCAAAGTAAGTCAGAAAGTTCTGAGATATTGACATTCTTGCAGGTCTGCGAGGTTCCTTTTTGGTTGACTTCGTATGGTTTTTTTTCTGGACAAGAAAATGGCGAATAAATATGACACGCACCACATTTGTCGCATCATATTTCCCTCCCAAACCAACCTCGAGCACAGCTACATCCACCTGCTTAAACAAGACAAAAGAAAGAAAAACGTTGTGAGTACACTGCTAAGAAAGCATCATAACTGCAATAGTTAAATCTAAGCCGTATACACCCACAATGGTAAGGCATCTGAATAATTTATTAGGCATTTATTTCGTAATTCAAATATGAGTTGGCATGCCATCTCTGTCAGGAGCATAAGCTGCCGACATCTCAGAGCGAAAATGAAAAATATTATGGATGTGACAATCATTAGGTTCAAGAAAGCTATGATAAAATATGTTTTCCTAAGGGTTTCGGTAGGATACTGAATGAGCCAACTATCCACAGATATATACCTTTCAGTAGAAAAGGACTTCGGAATCCATAAAAGCAGAAAACTGGGATATGCTTACCTACATCTGCTACATTATTGAAAAAGTTACCCAGAAAGTATTTGCAAAGTATTAACCTGCTCATCTGAAAAGATCTTGAATGCTAGCAGTGCAAGGAACCTAAAGTAGGGTGGCATTGGAATATCATCTCGGGTCTTGTCCTGGAAAGCATATCAATTTAACCGAATCAATGATTGATTCTGAGGAATTCATTGCTCAAAGAGTAAACTGATGCAGATCCACTTGTGTATCTTTTTTATTCAACTACCCATATGAAGTGAATCATGCAGATAGTTACCTTCAGTTTGTTCCAACACCACCAGAAATACCTTATAAACTTCTCTTCCGAAATATCCATCCTACAGAGTACAGACTCATTTCAAGATAGGATACTCGGTAAGTACATGGTGATGACAAGAGTTACAAAAATTCAAGTAACTCACCATTAAATGCCTTGGAATAAACTTATAAAAGCTAAACAGTAAAGATATCAAAATGGGAAACAGTATAAAGGTTCCAAGGCGGTAAGGATAATAAGTACCCATCAAGCCGAAACCTCTCACGGACATCCATCAAGTGTGGTGAGGTGAACAGCCCAGTGCGGAAACCACATGATCGAAGAATCGACTCAGCAAATGCACATGTCGAACCCTGAAGGACATAAAACACCAACAGCTTTAAAGATGTGCTCCGGAACATTTTCCTTCGCTAGAACTGCATAAAGATTTCATGAATATGCAGCACCAAAACAATCTAAAAGGTTCTTCTATCCATTTACATTGGTATGATAAAATAAAGGTCGCAATCCAAAATGGCCCGTACTAACTCTTCAAATGAATTTCTCAAATCTCAGGAAAGTGCAACTCCACCAGGTACTTACTTTTCTAAAGTGAACTGGTTGGTGATAGAGCCAAAAGGACTCACAATCCTTAAAATCAATCACACACAATTCTTACTTGGTAGTCTCATTTGATTAGGCCTTAGTGAATATCCCAATACAAGCAAAGCAGACAACATTGGTCTTGATTTTGTTACAGCTAATTTTGTACACTGTTGATGATAAACACACTACTTCAACCTCGCACTGTGCAGAATCTCAGGCCAGTCTATGTAACACAGTATTGCAGCAATACAAGGAGCACTCACCTTCCCTTTTGTCCCGGCGACGTGAACAACCTTCAGCTGCTCTATCGACTCCTCCAGCTCCAGAATCTGACAACGCAACCACGCCTTAATCAGCAACAAGTGCTGAAGTAATAGACCGCGCAACGAATCGAGCAAACCACAGGCGTTCCACCCACCTGCACGTACTTGGCCATGAGCTCCCACATGTGGCCGCGGTTGCCCGTGTCCGCGCGCACCTTCTGCGTGATCAGCGACGCGAGGCACCCGAGCACCTCCTCGTACTCCGCCGACCACGTCGTCGCCACACCTGCACGCCCCACACCATCGCGTCACCGGCGGAAAAGCGGAAACGACTTTGCTCGTACGAGCTCGGTTCACTTACCTGCGTGCGCGACGCCGGTCATGGCGCGGGGGAGGAGGAGGAGGGAGGGGCTCAGGGAAGGGCGGAGGAGAGGGAGCGGGCGGCCGGGAGTTGGCGCGGGCCGGTGGGGAGGAGGGGCTGAGCGGAGCGAGAGGAGGAGGCGGCGGAGGTGGGCGAGGCGGGGCGGGGGCATGGCGATGGTGGCGGAGGAGGTGGGAGCGGGCGCTAGTAGTGTGGCGAGTGGCGAGGGTCGTGGGCTCGCGCCGCCGCCAGCGCGCATCGCTTCGCTCGGCTGCCAGCTCGCTTGCAAACAATCATGTGGCGACTGGGTTTATCGGAGGAGGGAAAATGACTGGTCATCTCGTGTCGGGTTTATTCTTTTTTATTTTGTATATGTTGTCACAAAATCGGTCCTGGACTGTATTCTTCGTTTCATCGTGGACTTTATATTATTGGGCCTGATAGACCTTACTGTTGGGCTTATACATGGGCATATTCAAGCCCATCTCCATGTGTGGGTGTGGGTCACTATCGCGCAAGAGAAATACTCCCTGTCGCCCTCTGTACCAATTTACTTGTTATTATAGGTATGTTTTTGGTGTCTAGATTTATCAAATGTCCAGTAAATAGTTTGTCTAGATTTAAAAATATTCAATAAATATAGTAAGTTGAGACAAATGGAGCAATGGTTTACTTTCCTCACAATGTCATGTGTTTCTCTTTGAAATTGAACTGTTTCCTAACTAAATGAGGCTTAAAATGTTTCAAAAAGGTTATAAAAGAGAATATTTTCTCCCTAGGTTAAAATCTGTTAAGATCGTTGGACTATAACAGTGGGACGACGACCACTACAATCCTCCTCATGCGTTCATGCGCCCACGACGGATCTTGTACGTAGGACCACATTGACGGAGTGGAGTTCGTCGGGTAGGGGCGGAGCCAGAAACTAGCCATGTGGGGATCAAAGAGTTAAATTTGTTTGACAAGGGGGTAATTTATTATTATTTTTTGGTCAAATTTCAGAGATGCCAACTTGGATATTAGACTCAGAGATGCTACTGGTAATTAAATATTGCGACTGATAATTTTGTCGAGATTTGCTTGGAAAGAGATCAGTAGACTAGCAAATAGTTGTGTTGCAGTTTCTTAGATGAAAATAAACCTGTTGTGAGAATGGAGAGGACCTAAACTGGTCAGTCGTCAGCTGTCAGGTCAAGTGTTTTAGTGAGAAAGCAAAGGGTCTCACCAGCTCAAACTGAAGTCGATATTATGTAATTGCAACTCCACTTTTGTGTCAGTTGCTAGACATACTATAGACAAAGCAAGTAGGAGACAGTAGTACATCATCGTAGTCCATTTCAAGGATTTGTTTGGCTATGGGCAAGAAAATTGCAACATTGTTTGGCTTGATTCGGTGTTTTAAGGACTTTTTGGGTGGACGTGGACAGCAGGTAATCGACGTAGACGAACCGTGTAGGGTGATAAATATCCTCAAAACTTAGTATCCCGGCTTCCATTCATCACATGGTAGTAACAGAACGATGTCTGGGAATCAACCAAGCACATGGCACTACAGTTTTCTGAACTGAACATATAACTCGTTATCTCCTCCTCTAAGATACTCCTTTTTGTCCTTGCATGCATATATATTTGATTCGTTATTCAGCCTCTTAAGATAATCCAAAGCAGTTGAGCCTTTGAAGAGCGACCCCTACTTGATCTCTGTTGTTTATACATGGATTCATTTGGGTATGAACAAGCGTGTTTCGGTTGAGGAAACGACGAGTTGACTGACGGAGAGAGAGGCATATCCCTTGGTCTTGGTCTGGTCAGTCAGCCAGAGCCAGACCTGTGTTTTCACAAGAGATGCTATCTGCCTCTTGCACGAGTATCTTAGCATGCATGAAATTGTTCGTTTCTGCTGACACGAACACATCTATCTATTACCTTATTCTCTCCATCACACGTTAATTAGTTCGGTTCAGTGCTCAGTCCTGATTCCCACCGGAAGTTCGGATCGACGCCCATTTGTCAGTTAACAGCCCTTATAAACCAGTATATCTCGTGTGGTGTAGCCCAGATTCATAACTGTCGAGATTAGTCTCTCTAACAATACTATTAAGTAGTAAGGTAATTTCGACTGATCAAGCGATCGAATCACTTGAACGAAACAGGACGAGGGTGATGCTGTTGGCCAGTTGTGTGCCGTGTTGGTAGCGGTAACAATCAGCGGACGCCAAACGGCCACCCACTTCGTGTTAGTGCAGACAAGCATCCGCCATTTTCGTGTTATCTCGATCGATCTCTTTCGTCTAATCGGGTCCTTCCGCTGAAAAAGAAGAAAAGTAATTCCTGGCCCTGCTTCTCTCGCTCCACTTTGAACAGAAAAGCAGTGCGAACTCCAACGGAGATGGCACGAAATTGCAGCCACATACGTTGGAAACTCAGCTGCGATTCATCAGGTCTGGTCAATCTCGTATTTTGCCTGGAATGGCTCTGGCGAAAAACAAAAGTCCGGTGCAGTTTCAGAGAAGGAACAGTTTGCTGGTCGCCAGTGCTCGTAAGTGATTAAAGCCGAGAAAATGTCATGGAAAATGTACGGCGGCCCTGAAAACGCACGGAAAATATCGTGGCTGAGCAATGCTCTCAGGAACAACCGCCAGACGATGCGTGGCCACATGCAGAAGGAAAGGAAAGCAACACCGGTCATGTACCGAGTTCTCACCGGCAATGATGGTTGCTGCTGTTGCTTTCGGTCCCTCCTCGTGCTTCCTGCCGGGCTCTGAGAGCTCGGCGCTGGTTCCTCGTGCAGCAAGGATTGGTGAGTGGTCAGCACGAAACAGTGGCAAGTGCATACGGTGATTTTCATGTGCAACACGATGGTCAGAGCTTCCGTATGATCATGTACAGTTAACTGTCTGTCCTTCCCCACTGATTGCACGAAAATGGACTTTTTTTTTATCGAACACGCACTATGTGGCACGAAAATGGACTAATCGACAAGGGACGAATCTTACATGAAACTTCATACAAAAGTAGCCACTGACTTTGTTCTTTGATTAGGCTTCCCGCGGAAACCAACAGCAGCTGATTGGCTCGTTGCGCGTCGACATGAAAATAACCTTACTCAAGAATGACGTGTCCAGCCTCCAGCGAGCGTTCGATTACTAGACATGGAGGGTAGTAGTAGTACCCCCAGAGTCAGAGTTCCGCTGCTCACTAGTCAGTCCTGTCCTCGTGTTCCGTTGGATCCACCGTTGTCCACATCGGGATTGCACAATAAAACTGAACTAATCGACCAGGAACTATAATCTGCACGCCATTTATCAGAAACATCCTATGATTCTTTTTGCTACAGTTAAGCTTCCCGCGGAAACACTGACGGAGCTAAGAGTATTCCTGGATATTCCTAGGAATACCCAATTCTTGAGCAAAAAATAAATAAATCATATATAACAGTAATTTCTTACAAGTTAAGGATAAAGACATTATTGATCACTACCATATTATGAGAAAACACAGAATTAAACTATAATTTCTTTATTATTTTGTAATTTCAGTTAGTTTATTTAATATATGAATAATTTGTATTTTGCGTGCATGCATATTATGACATGAGTTAGACAAACATTTTATGCCCCTTTACTAAGGAATACCCAAGTTTTGGAGTCACTGCGCGGAAACCAACTACCACCGATTGGCTTGTTGCCTTGACATGAAAATAGCCTTTGCTAGTACTCCTTCCGGTTTTATTTTGTTTACACTAGCCAACGTCAACAAATCCGGAGATAGTAGTTTTTATTTTAACCATTGTCACCGAGCAAGAATGAGGAGGTGTCCACCGTGGCCGTTGTCTAATATTACAGCGCGAGTCCGATTATTAGACCTGCCCAAAAGGAAGGAAGAACGACTGAATCTTGCACGAAAAATACCAGAACAGTGATTGGTTATGAGGCTTTTCTCAAGTGGAGAACACAGTCACTTTCACTTAAGTATTGCTGTTGACTTGACCCGACTCCACTAGACGTGGCCATGTAATTTGTTTGGGAACTGCTCCCGAATTTCCGATGCATACACCTCTTCTCTGACGCGCCCGCTCCGGGCGTGTATATATGCGCCCCGGGGCACCCACCTTTCGCCACACCAAAACCCAGCAGCAGCAGGCAAACTCATCGGCTCGCCACCACCTCCTCTGCCTTCAGCGAGCGAGCTGGGTCAGTGACTCGTTGCGCACTAACAACCCGACGCGGCGGCAAGTGAAGCATCAAAATGGCGGTGTCGCTCAAGTTCACGGTGCGCAGGAAGCCCGCGGCGCTGGTACCGCCCGCCGCGCCCACCCCGCGCGAGCTGAAGCGTCTCTCTGACATCGACGACCAGGACGGCCTCCGTTTCCACATCCCCGTCATCCAGTTCTACCGCCGCAGCAGCGCGCTGATGATGGGCGACCCGGCCCCGGTCATCCGCGACGCGTTGGCCCGCGCGCTGGTGCCCTACTACCCGTTCGCGGGGCGGCTCCGTGAGCTACAGGGACGCAAGCTCGTCGTGGACTGCACTGGCGAGGGCGTCCTGTTCACCGAGGCCGACGCCGACGTGCGCCTCGACCACTTCGGCGACGCGCTGCAGCCGCCGTTCCCGTGCCTGGACGAGCTCATCTTCGACGTGCCGGGGTCGTCGGAGGTGCTGGGCGCGCCGCTCCTGCTGTTCCAGGTGACCCGGCTGGCGTGCGGCGGGTTCGTGCTGGGCGTGCGTCTCCACCACACCATGGCCGACGCGCAGGGCCTGGTCCAGTTCCTGACCGCCGTGTCGGAGCTCGCCCGCGGCGCGGCGGCACCCTCGGTCCGCCCGGTGTGGGGCCGCGCGCTGCTCACGGCGCGGGACCCGCCGCGCCCGGGCCCGTTCGCGCACCGGGAGTACGACGACGTCCCCGACACGCACGGCACCATCGTGCCCCTCGACGACATGGCCCACCGCTCCTTCTTCTTCGGGAAGCGCGAGGTGGCCGCCGTCCGGGCACACCTCCCCCTCAGCCTCCGGTCACGCGCCACCACGTTCGACCTCCTCACGGGCCTCCTCTGGCGGTGCCGCACCGTCGCGCTCGCACCGGACGCCGACGAGGTCATGCGGATGATCTGCATCGTCAACGCGCGCGGCGGCAAGTCGCGCGCCGTCGCCGCCATTCCCGAGGGGTACTACGGAAACGCGTTCGCGTTCCCGGTGGCCGTGGCGACGGCCGGCGAGCTCTGCGCCAACCCGCTCGGGTTCGCGGTGGACCTCGTGAAGCGCGCCAAGGGGGAGGTGGACGTGGAGTACATGCGCTCCGTCGCGGACCTCATGGTGCAGCGCGGCCGACCTCACTTCACGGTGGTGCGGGCCTACCTGGTCTCCGACGTGACCAAGGCCGGGTTCGGGGACCTGGACTTTGGGTGGGGGAAACCGGTGTACGGAGGGCCGGCAAAGGGCGGGGTCGGCGCCATCCCTGGCGTGGCGAGCTTCCTCATCCCGTTCAGGAACGCCAAGGGCGAGGACGGCATCGTCGTGCCCATGTGCCTGCCCGGGCCCGCCATGGACAGGTTCGTCGAGGAGATGAACAAGCTGCTCGCCCCGCCCAAGCAGGACCAGCAGCAGGAGGCGTTCCCCGTCATCAGGTCCGCGCTCTGATGAGCACGTCATCAGGTCCCTGCTCCGGCCGGCCGATGGTGGCTGTCTGTCTGCTCCGATTCCAAACGTCCTTTCTCGTCTCTATACTATAGCGTGTCGAGTTCATAGAATACATCTCGCTGTGTGAGCATTTCTGTTGATATGTTGTAACCTGTATACGTATACTTTTTTTTCTGAATAATTCAGTGTATCTGAAAGAAAATAAAATAGCTGTTGTATTGTATGTAAGCGGGAACCCACACTTTTTCTTTTGTACGAAATAGCACCTGTATACATGCACTTTCCTTGGTCTGGGCTGCTACTCTGCCACTAACTGATGGCCTTTACATTGTCTTCTGTTTTTTCCGAAACACCGTGGGCTCCATTTTGCATCTAACTGAGTGCTAAATAACGCAAAGTGGGCAGTGCCTAAGCCTAACCACGATCCAAAGCCCGTTATTCCTTTGCAACGAACGACTACGTATTGTTTTTCACCTGAAACCAAGTGATGCTAAAAAAAAACCCTGAAACCAAGTAACCAACCACCCGATTATTAAAAAAAAACAATTACCCACCTGCAGCATTGTTGTTGATGGGATGATATCAATACACAATACCGAATATATTTTATCAATTTTCACAAACCAACGTTTGGAAACATTATCCCTATAAAAATGCAAATTATATTGTTTGATTGGTTGAATCTGAGTTTCTTGAAAGTTTGTACATACAAACTGGGTATTCTCAGCTTAATTGTTTCATCTGAAACCACCATGTCATTGGCCGTGGATGATGGCGGCATGATGATATCGTGACATTTCTTCTTTTTTTTTATCTCAAACATTGCGACTCACATACAAACACGTGTAGTCACCACTATGAACTATCATGTCCCTATGAATGATTGAACACATTTGTCTCTGAAAATGGATGTTTATTTTTGTAATCCATTTCAGACACGTTTAAAATTAACGTTTGCCTACATTGTTCCTATAAAATGATAACTTTTGGAGAGATATGCTCCGATGGAGTTTTTTTTTTCAAAACTTGCATGCATCCCAAAGCAGCCAAGTTAATTAGACAACGGTTTTTATTCTATGTATAATTCCTCGGCCTAGTCTTGTCCTACGGCCCTACCCCATCCAAGATCAGGGTTTACATAACCGACTGGTTATCCTGGTTAAACCATAACTAGCTACTGTAGCAATTGACTAACTGACTGATTTCTCGGTTAACCAGTAAATCAGTTGGTTTTCTGTCAAACCGAGCCGGTCGATTAATTCAGTTATTTCAACCTTACATCCAACAACCGAGTCATCACCCAGCTCTTCTTCCTCCTATCTGGAACGCCGCCACTAAGTAGGCAAAAGGGAAATTAAAGAACGCCACTGACGTTCACCGTATTCGCCTTGCCTCGCCGTATTCGCGTACGGCGATTGGCGTTGCTTTGCCATGGTCGTTTGGGTTCGACGGGGGCGCTCTTCCTTCTAGCATTACCACGCCATTGTTGTTCGCAGACCAGAGATGAGATCGGATTGAATCTACCTTTGGTTCTTCGTCCTCTTATCATTCATTCTCGGACCTGCTCACCGGCGACTATGGCCTCGCGTGTGATGGTGCTCACCGCTGATGATGCCTGTCGTTTAGAACCGAACTTCACAGGTGGGCTGGGCGAGCTAGATGCAGCCAAACTGGGTTGGGTGCAGGGATTAATCAAGAATTAAAATTCACTTTAACTAACCAGACAGCTTTGAGACACGTGCAAAATTTTAGAAGAAGCTCCACGGGAGCACTTCTCACTTTTCGATTGGTTGAATCTGAGTGTCATGTTGAAAGTTTTATAGATATAAATTGAGTACTCTCAGCTTAATTATTCAAGCCTAAAGGTACATGCGAGTTTTAAAACTCGTAAAAGCGCTCAAGCAGGAGTCACACTTTCTCTGTTCTAATAAGTTTCTTAATTTGAATGGTACACGATCAATGCATGTGTTGTGTCCAATTCATTCCCCCCAACCCCCAAACCGCTCCCGAAGTCCGAAACCAGCAGCTGCAAATTGCACGGTGGGTGAGGGTAAGGATCAACCATCGTTGAACACAGCCCTTGTAGATTTGTAGGAGCCATGTGTTTGAAATGACTTTTTGATGCCTTTATGGACCGAATAATGCTTCAATGGGGAAGCAGTGATAATGCAAGTGGGATCGCTACTTGCTTGCTTCTTATAGATAATAACTCAACGTACTAACACCCAGGACCAGCCAGCAGACGACCAGCACGCTCACACACGGTCAGTGCAATCGGCCAACGCAGGAATGACGGGCTCAGCGCCGACGTTGAAGTTCACGGTGCGGAGACGGCCCGCGGTGCTGGTGCCGCCAGCTGCGGCGACGCCGAGGGAGCTGAAGTGTCTGTCTGACATCGACGACCAGGACGGGCTGAGGTTCCACATCCCCATCATCCAGTTTTACCGTCGTAGCGTGCATCATCACGGGGGCCGAGACGACGATCCCGTGCCTGTGATCCGAGACGCCTTGGCCCGCGCGCTCGTGCACTATTACCCGTTCGCCGGGCGGCTCACGGAGCTGGAGGGTCGCAAGCTCGCCGTCGACTGCACTGGCGAGGGCGTGCTGTTCACGGAGGCTGACGCCGACGTGCGGCTTGAGCAGTTTGGTGACGCGCTGCAGCCGCCGTTCCCGTGCCTCGACGAGCTACTCTTCGACGTCCCTGGCTCATCCGAGATGCTCGGCTCCCCACTCCTTCTCATCCAGGTGCTCTGAGTTTGTTGTGTTAATTGAGCTCTACCACATACATCGATCAATAGCACTTAAATGTTTATTTAGGTTGATAACAAAGGATGGACAGTTCATTTATACTTTCAAAAAACACTTCCTTAATTTAGAGTTCGAATTTTTCAATTTTTTTTTTGTCTCAACAATAATGTTGAACTCGTGTACGTGCGCACGAGGGAGAGGAGATCCTGCACGAGAGCATGACACCACACGCCACTGGTGCAGGTGACGAGGCTGGCGTGTGGCGGCTTCGTCCTGGCGGTGAGGCAGCGCCACACGATGGCGGACGCGCAGGGGCTAGTCCAGTTCCTGGGAGCCGTGGCGGAGCTGGCCCGTGGCGCGGCGACGTCGCCTACCGTGCGGCCCGTTTGGGCCCGCGAGATGCTGGAGGCGCGCCGCCCGCCACGACCGGCGTTCGCGCACCGCGAGTACGACGACCAGGTGCCAAACACCACCCCCGTCATCACGCTACCCGACGACGGCATGGTGCACCGCTCTTTCTTCTTCGGGCGCCGGGAGGTGGCCGCCGTCCGCGCCCGCCTCCCGCCTTTCCTCCGCTCCCGCGCCACCGCGTTCGACGTCATCGCCGGGTGCCTCTGGAAGTGCCGCACGGCCGCACTCGCCCCCGACGCCGCCGACGACGCGGTGATGCGGATGATCTGCGTCGCCAGCGCCCGCTCCGGCGGCGGGGCCGTGGTCATCCCGGCGGGATACTACGGCAACGCGTTCGCGTTCCCGGCGGCCCTCGCCACGGCGGGCGAGCTCCGCGGGAGGCCCGTGGGCTACGCCGTGGAGCTGGTTGGGCGGGCCAAGCGGGGCGTGGACGTCGAGTATTTGCGCTCGGTCGCCGAACTGATGGTGCTGCGCGGGCGGCCGCAATTCGCGGTGGCGCACGCGTTCCTCGTGTCGGACGTGACCAAGGCCGGGTTCGGCGGGCTCGACTTCGGCTGGGGCGACCCGGCGTACGGCGGGCCCGCCAAGGGCAGCGTCGGCCCTGTCCCGGGGATGGCGAGCTTTCTCATAGCTAGTACCAAGGGTGCTGACGGGGAGCGCGGCGTCGTGGTGCCCATGTGCCTCCCGGGCCCCGCCATGGATAGGTTCGCGGAGGAGATGGCCGAGATGATGCGCCCGCCCGCGAACAGGCAGTCCGCTCTCTGAAATCAGCCCGCGAGCTGTACTTGGTTTCAGGCAATGAAACTAGGGGAGTGATCCCTTTTATCTAAAAAAAAAAAATCAGCCCGCGAGCCCCGCGTGCTACCTCGTACTCGTGCAGTCGTGAGTCCACTCTACTATGACTGCACGACTGGAAATTAAATATATAGCGCGCGTATTCGTACTTATTTTTAGACTACCTAAAATCATCACATACATGCGCATCTTGCCCCTAGGAATAAATTCGTCCCTCAAAATGGATGACCATTTATTTGTAAACCATTCGAAACACGCTTACAACTACAGCACTTAATGATCAATAAATACCGAATAGATTTAATCTCAAAAAAAAAACCCGAATAGATTCTATCATTTTGACACGAGAATCGCTAGTTCTAAGTAAACACGCATTTTTGGGACATAAAACAAATATACCAATACAACTTCTTTCTACTTTATATGTAACTCTTCATTATTGAAGAAAACTTTTACTTATATTGTTTGAACTTCTTTTCTCTTAAAAACTGGAACTTTGTTCCAATAATTAAGGTTCAAACTTTTTTCTTATTAAATTAGCTAGAACTCACATACATGTGGAACTTTGTTTTCTTACAAGTGAAACATTTCATAATTGAAAGACAAAAATCAATGTGTAACTTACTTGATTTGCATATGGAACATTTTTATATAAAGCTAGAATTATTTTCTATTAACTGAGATATAAACAAAATCACAATCATGCGATGATGAGACACACCCTTTTTGACAAAGCAAGATTTAGATGAACATGTTGGATGGTTAAAACTAAGTTTGATGAAAGTTCAAATTGAGTATTCTCAGCTCAATTTCCCAGGTCTGAGGTAGGAGTCATACCTGCTTTATAAAACTATAATGTTTCTTATTCACAACATTGGCCCCTTTATCCACAACGTGGATTTTTTCTGTGTGCATGAACATATGCTCCCTCAAAAATTACAAAGTTTCTTATTCATATCATCCTCTTATGGTAAAATTTTCAGTTGTAACAAAACTAAAAGCCATACCTCCACGATGTTACCAACAAAAATATCAGTATATCACTATATTGCAAAAGATGAGTAGTGCTATAGAGGAAATCAAGGAAGAAAACAAAGCTAGCTATATAAATAACATATATTTTCTGTAAAAAAAGAACATGTATCACATTTCCATATCTATGTTATGGACAAAGAAAGATAAAACCCTAGATGAAAATGTTGTGGTTATTAAGCTTAGAGTTATTATCTTGAGGTACAAAAAATGGATATAATCCAACTTCCTAAAGAAATATGCACGTTCCAGATGAGTATGTAGGAGTGCTAAGACTATACAATGGATCACTAGACAAAGGATAGTATTAAATGCAAAAACATCAAGAATGAAGTAGCATCAGATAAGTGAGTGTTCATTTCTATGAGGTGCTAAAGTTTAGCATCTAACATTTGGACTAAACTTTAGCACCTCATGAAAGGCTAAAGTTTAGCCCACCTTTTATCCCATTTTTCTCTCTTGTGCTAAACTTAAGCACAAACTTTAACATACCTGTTCATTTCCCTTATGCTAAACTTTAGGCTAAAGTTTAGCTTTAATCCTTTAGCCCCTAGAAACAAACATCCCAAATAGGATCATCTATAAACCTATGTTATGATGAGAGAGTGACTATTGATGGACAATGTCCTCCCTTAGCCTACACTATATTCCGCAATTAACAATGTCTCAGACATACACACACGAACTATAGGATAAACACACAAAGAACTAAGTGAAATTAACTATAAGGAAAAAAAGAGGAAGGAGATAGAAAGCCAAAATGCGCCATGACATTACCAAAAAAAAAAGTTACAGCAATGGAAAGTGACTCAGGAACCAACTCAGAATGCACACAATAGAGAAAAATATGAATCAACTATGTGGAATAATCCATAATAACCTATGCAATAAGTAATAAATGTATTTATAACATTTTAGATATTTGAGATACAATCTAGCCATGAGATCGGAGCAGCAATCTCACTATGGCAAAGCTACTTTTGAGTAACTATGACAAAGAGGGAATTGGTACGCGTCCAATTTGTGATAAACAACAATGTTGGAAGACTAGAGAAAAGTAGATAAAGCTCTATGACTTCCTGTGATCCTAGAAGCATTAGAAGCATTGGAGTTAGATGACCATGGAAGATACATACGAACCAAAGAGAGAATGTGCACGAGACACCAACTCAGGGCCAGCCCCGGGGGGGGGGGGGGGGGGGGGGGGCTGCCCTGGCCCCCAAGACCAAGGGGCCCGTCCATTTTATTGCTACCATGGCTTATGGATTAATCATGCCATTGGTTTCCAATTTTTTTTCATGTACAATCCTGCCTCCTCACCTTTATCGTGACCATTGTGGCGGCTTGTTTCTTTTTTTTGCAACAAAAGCTAAATGAAAACACGATCGATTCAATCGCAGTAGTGGGCTAGAGACACTCCTATGCTTCGATCACCTTGTTTGTCTACTTTGCCACCGTAGTTCTGGTTTAGAAGACGACAAATCTTCAAGTCTAATATTGTTAGTGTCATCTGCTGCGGTCTCCTATAGTTCCACATTCCTGGAGCATTAGAACACGATAGATCTTTTGGTCAGCAGCCGCTTATAGCCCAAATACTCCGTATAAACCTCCATATTTTCCCGATCTCATAATTTCTATTTTGTAGTTGTAAATGTTATTAAAATCATTATCCTTGTGCGGTAGAATTGTTTTTAGGATGCAAGACTTTAACCTCATCTATAACTAGTTATGATATTTTAATGTTTGTATTGAGGGCCTTCAAATTTCTTTTCTCCCTAGGCCACAAAAATATCAGGATCAGCCCTATAGATGTGGTGACTCTAGTTTACTAGCCTAAAGTGACCAATCAGTAATGGAGAATGTGAGTCACACAAATAGGAGAGTTATGACAATGGAACAAGAAAGAAGAGAAGATAAAAACATTATTGTTTGTGCATAAGAATAGGTCATATTGTAATAGAGTATGCATGTGCTATGGAGACTAATCACAAAAAATATATGAGTGAGAGAGCACCAGTAGGAGGACTGAGGAAGAGCGTCCAATCGCCTACTGGATTATCTGGATCTAATTATTATTATTTTAAGAATGAGTGTATAAAACATTTAAAGTTTATTTAATATCAAACAGTCTAATTCTAACTCAAAATGTTGCTTAAAAAAAAGAACATCAACATGGCATCTCTAAACAACATGTGAAAACTATTTGGGTCACTCATGATTACACATCCAAAACTTATAACTATATATTAGTGTTTATATATTATTGCCATATATTAACATATGAATTTTGGCATGCAAACTTTTTTATTATAATCTAGAAATATCTTAAAGAAAAATCATTTTGTTTAGATAGACTTGACGGCTCCATTTTGTGTATATGTGCGCGAGTCCTACCTACTTGTTCTGCATTGGAAACGATACTCGCACTACACGTGAATTATTACAGGCCAAAATGAGGCCGGAGTGAGCTAAGCCTGCGGCGAGCTCGGCGCGTCGTGCCAGACACACAAAACCGAACGTGTCACAGCCCACGACGCCGACTTGCGCAAAGTTCTTCAGGATTCGCTCGCATATACACACACAAAGAGAAACGTTTTCTTCAGGATTCGCTCACATATACGCTGACTTGCACAAAGTTCTGTAGTAGTAGGACCGAGCAGCCGGAGAGCTCGACGGCGGCGGCAGCAGCAGAGAAAGAGTGGCGGAGACTAGAGGGGCAGCCAGGCGCTTATCTTGGTCGGATAGCGCATGAGCGGTCTCTCTAGTGAAGCCGTAAAGGTGCTTGAGTGCTTCATCCAGTCCACCGTAGGGTCAGAACGAGTTTCGGCAAAAGGCATCTGGTTCGTGTGACGTGCATATGCCGGTTTTGTGTCGTCTCCGGCTGGCCGTGCCCCGCTCCCGATTCTCACGGCTTCCCCATTTGCGCCGTGCGGCGGGGCGAGGGACAAATCGGTTGGGAAAACACTGCAGTTGTGAACATCATCACTTTATTACTCCCTCTATTCTGAAAACGAACTCGTTCCGACCAAGAGTACAAGTCATTTGATCAAAATGTTTATATTCGTGTAAAAAAATTTAACTCGCATGAGGCTCGCTGCATGGCAGATCAAGAATCTTGCTTAACACAGGAGATATATAATGTGTGGATTTGGCGTGCTTGGCTGTGATCAGGTTGAGTTGAACCGGAGTAATCCGTTGTGTTTGGCTTATAGACACGCTTGAATGGTACGGGACTCATCCTATGTGGCATCGAATCCTCACGCCCTCATGTGGACCGACGGCGACCCCCACGTCCTCGAGAGCGCCGGCCGTCACTAGTTGAACTGCGTCCGCTCCTCCGCGCCCACCACTCACCGCCTCCTTCCTCCCCGCAACCTTCCACGAGCCGCGCGGCCACCACCTCCACCCAATCCTGATCACGACCGGGATGGAGCCTCCCGCCCTGTCGTCACCGGGGGTGCCCGCACCGCGGGCCGACGGACCCCTTCAAATCACCCTGGAATTCCATTCCCCCGCCACGACCCGGAGCGTCCCGTCCCGTGCTGTACCCTCCCCGCCAAGCCGTACCAGCAGCAGCAGCAGCAGCAGCCGCGATGTTGCGTTCGGCGGTGGCGCGGCGCTCGAGGGAGCTCCGGCGTCTCCTCTCGTCGTCCGCAGCGGCGGCCGGGGCCGCAGTGCCGGGCCCCTGCATCGTGCACAAGCGCGGCAACGACATCCTCAACGACCCATGGTACAACAAGGTAAGGCTAAGGTCGCCGTCCCCCCTCCTCGATGCCCGCGACCTGCTCGATCGCGATTCCGGTAGCTCACTGGGGGAATTCTGTGTCGATGGAGCGCAGGACACGGCGTTCCCGCTGACGGAGCGCGACAGGCTCGGCCTCCGTGGCCTGCTCCCGCCAAGGGTCATGACCTTCAAGGAGCAGTACGAGCGTTTCAGTGAGTCTCGCTCGTCTCTCTTGCGCCGCGTGCTTCGCTTGCTCACGTTCTGTCTGCCGCAATGGGTTCCGGGCGACCCCCATTGCTGATGCAACGCTTGCTATCTGTTGCAGTGAACTCGTTCAAGTCGCTGGAGAACAACACGCGGGGCGAGCCGGACTCCATCGTCTCGTTGGCCAAGTGGAGGATCCTCAACAGGCTGCACGACCGGAATGAGACATTGTACTACAGGGTGAGCTCCCACTGACTCACTGCTCTCCTCTTTTGTTTCTTTTTGCTTTGCTCTGTTTACTGGTGGCGTTGGCCTAAATTCTGTTTGAACTTTTCGTATGTACTGAAATTCTCTGTTTTTGCCAGGTGCTGATTGACAATATCAAGGATTTCGCACCGATCATCTACACTCCAACTGTTGGGTTGGTCTGTGAAAACTACAGTGGTCTGTTCAGACGCCCCCGTGGGATGTATTTCAGTGCAAAGGATAAAGGGGAGATGATGTCCATGATTTACAACTGGCCTCAAGAGAATGTAAGACAGAAAAATATTATTTTAAAAAGGGAATTGCTTTTGAAGTAGTGTCGCAAGTTTATCGGCGGAAGTTGGGATTATTGGGGCGTCAATTCTATCAATAATTAGATATGAAGTTAATTGCAACATTTGCTTAATTGCCTTTGTAAGCCACTAAGACAGCACCTGTATACACATGCATTTGATGGTAGTAGATTCCCAGAGCTCTGTATGCTACTTTCTTTTCAATTTACCTTCAGCCAATAACACAGTAATTTACATTTACATTTATTGTTATTTTTTATGTTTAACTCTCTGTTATGTCATGCCTAATACCACTTCCGGTTTTTTATTGATGTTGGCTAGGACACCACTTTTAGTTCAAAAATGAACTAGAAATCTTTCTGTCAGAAACCATAACAGTATTCATGAGTTCTAGTTCTGCTTGTATTGCATATTCTCATGTGATCGGACAATGCTTCTGTTTTTTCCAGGTTGACATGATAGTTGTGACTGATGGGAGTCGCATTCTAGGATTAGGTGATCTTGGAGTTCAAGGCATTGGTATTCCGATCGGTAAACTTGACCTGTATGTGGCAGCTGCTGGTATTAACCCACAAAAGGTACAAAAAGTTCTACTTCCTTTCTGAAATAGAGAAGTATTAGCTGCAAATAAGTAATTTTTTATCTTTATTACTCTGTAGGACACGGCAACTAGAACAAACAAATTATACTCAACAGCCATAAGTGCCTTAAATCATCGATTAACTTTTTCATATTTTTCTGCTCTCTGAGTACATCAATATTTGTAGGTTCTTCCAGTGATGCTTGATGTGGGAACTAATAATGAGAAGCTTCTGGAGGACAAGCTATGTGCGTAAGATGCATTAAATCTGATATATCTGAAACACTTTTGTAGTGAGCTAGAAGGACAAGCTATGAATAAATTCTTCCATTATAGCATACTTTTTTTAGGCAACATAGCATACTTTATTCGGTAATTGTTTACTTTAGATTTAGGACTGAGGCAGCATAGGCTGGAAGGCGAAGAGTACTTGTCAGTTATAGATGAATTCATGGAAGCAGTCCGTGCGCGCTGGCCTAAAGCAGTTGTGCAGGTATACTTGCTTTATGGTTGTATACGTTATCTCCTTTCTCAGTGATGCTCGGTCTCTGAAGTGACTGAATCACAGTTCGAAGACTTCCAAATGAAATGGGCTTTTGAGACGCTACAGAGGTATCGGCAACGATTTTGCATGTTCAACGATGATGTGCAGGTATTTCTATTCTCCAATTATTTTGATGTAATTTGTTGGCAGAATACAGTTCCGTTCATCTTCTATCTTGTTGTTTGATGGACTCTTCCTATTTAATAGGGCACAGCCGGAGTTGCTCTTGCTGGCCTACTTGGTGTTGTCAGAGCACAGGGCCGACCCCTTCATGACTTCAATAAGCAAAAGATAGTCGTTGTGGGAGCTGGAAGGTATTTGATATGTTTGACATGTCAATACAGTTTTCTAGATTATTCTATATAGAACATGTTCCTTGTCAAAACTTCGGTTTGTCCATTCTAATTCATCTTTAGAATTCAGTGCTGGGATAGGTGTGCTTAGCATGGCTAAACAGGAAATGATGAGGATGCCTGGAAGCAGCGAAGAACAGAACCAATTCTGGGTTCTGGACAAAAATGTAAGTTAACTTCATGCAATCATATTCTTCTCTCTTTTTTTTGTCTCCTACACATGTTGTTGTGTCGTATGTGTTCACTGTAAAATCTATGATTATTAGGCCTGTAGTTTATGCATCTCTGTGTTATGTTGTCTCATGCAGGGCCTTATTACCAAAGACCGGAAGGGTCTGGATCCTGCTGTGGCGCCTTTTGCCAGAGGTCATGGTCCTGATGAGATTAAAGATCTACATGAGGGGGCTAGTCTTGTTGAAGTGGTATGCCAACTTTCATATTCGACGATGATCTTTTCAGTTATTCAGTTATCTGGGACGAAAATGCTTAACTATTGTTGTTCTTGAGAGTATCTCCGTTGCTTCTGTTTTGTACTAATTCAGTTTGATACTGATCATCAGGTCAAGAAAGTTAAGCCTCATGTGCTTTTAGGACTATCTGGGGTTGGTGGCATATTTAACGAGGAGGTAAGCATATAAATCAAGATCTTGGTGTCAGTTTCAAGAAAACGACGAGTTGTTTGCTGTGTACCTGCTTCCACTAGTGTAGGCTTCTCGTGATACTAATGTTGCTTGATCAATATGTTGGAAGTCGTCACCACGCTCTAGAAGTATAGCATTCCTTTCGTCATCTACCAGTTTCTTAGTGCCATTGCATGATTGTACACACTTACAAAAACGTTGCGTATCAAAACCTTATTCTTGTTTATGAATAGATCATATTGCGAACTGACACGTTATACTCCGAGCATTTAGAGTACATCATGTGTTGACAGTTGAGTCCAAGTGCTGACTCTGTATCTCACCAGGTTCTCAGGGCGATGAAAGATTCTGAGTCCCCACGCCCTGCAATTTTTGCAATGTCCAACCCAACCACTAAAGGTTTTCTTCTACAGATAACTTTGACGATACCCAAAGACAAAATGCTAAGTTTTGTGTCTTATTGTTACAGCTGAATGTACTCCTGAAGACGTATTTAAACATGTTGGAGAGAATGCGATATTTGCCAGTGGAAGCCCTTTCAGTGATGTTTCTTTAGGTAAGTTCTGCCTATTTTTAAATTGTTTGTTACCTATAATCTCTTCTAGAATATCACTAATGCTGCTCTGGGTTTGTTTAGGAAATGGTAAGACAGGTTATGCTAATCAAGCAAACAACATGTATCTATTTCCTGGGTATGGCAAATTCTATGACTAATTTTCACCTTCCTACAATCTTTGGTTTTTGTGTTTCCCTGATGGAAGTTGGTTCTAAATTCAGGATTGGTTTAGGAGCCCTTCTTTCAGGTGCTCGCAACATTTCAGATGAAATGCTTCAAGCAGCAGCCGAGAGGTAAGTGTGCTTGATACAATTATGTATGGCTGTCCCGCTGGATTAACTTTTCTTGCATGTTGCTTTACGTAAATTCATTTGATTAAGACAGCAATTAGCTTTGGTTGTTTTTCTTCAAGTACCTAAATTGATTTGAATCATTTTGTACTTTTCAAAACAGAATAGATCACTGTAAAATTATTCAAACACTGTGAAACCATACTAGTGCTGATCTTTTCAAATACAATGTTAAACGTAAAACATTATGGCTTAAGCAGTGACGCTTAATGGCACCTGCATGTCTGTGCTTTTCTCTTTTGACAATCTTTTGCTAAGGACCTACTTATTATTCTATTGCAGCCTGGCGTCATACATTACAGATGAAGAGATTGGAAAGGGAATCCTCTTCCCTTCGGTCTCCAGGTTTGTTATGCATTCGACACATACTGATACAAAAAAAAAATCATCTCATATTCCATTATTATGATGAGATAATAACTTCCACATACACACACGAAAAAAAAAACAGTATCAGGCCTATCACAGCACGTGTCGGCGCTGCAGTAGTCCGTGCTGCTATTCATGAAGATCTTGCTGAGGGCACCGCTGATATGGGTCCTAAGGAACTCAACAGCTTGTCAGAGGTATTGTACTAGTAGCACCCAAACAAGGCCACATTTTTTTAGAACCTACACCAGTGTCTAAAATAATTTTTTTCATGTGTTAACAGCCAGAAATAGTGGACTACGTTGCTCGGAAAATGTGGTACCCTATTTACAGCCCTCTTGTGAGCAACAAATGAGTTGGAGTGGCGTAAGGAGGCACGAAGCAAGCAGATGTGTCGGATGTTTCACTTTAAGAAATGCGCCAAAACATGAAAATTGTTTTGGCTATGTTTCGTAATCATTTTAATTTGAGAGACTAATTTTCAGTCGATTAAATTTTTAGTATTTCTCAGTGGATTTGTTTTTTCATGCCGCAATTGTTCTTTTTGTATGTTGCAATAAATACTATTGAATCTTGCATCTATTTCTTCTCTCTATTTTTCATTCTAGCACAACATGTTGCAACAAGTATTACTATTGTTGCAATTACTCATGTTACACTAGTTATTTGTAGACATTGCAGACTGAAAAATAGCAAATATAGTGTAGTTCTGAACTCAAAAAGTAGAGAACGATGCCAGACGGCTATGTATGGTGTCATACTGTCATGTAGAGGCTGAAATATTGAAATATATTTATTTTTTAAAAAGTATCATACCATCCATTGTGCCAGCCATGATCTTTGTCACCAGAGAACGCTCAATTTTGAGAACTCCATTTTGGGACTCGTAATAAATCTGAGCATTGTGCTGGCTCATTCACAATTGTATTTTCAGAAGCGAGATGACACCACAATTACAACACAGAATACTGTCATCCCTTCATCAAAGGAACTTGATGTAACAATATTACAAGGACTGGTGAAGCTAACTATTGCCAGCCATCTTGAAGTATTTCCGTCTATCTTCCACGAGCCTTTGTGTAGCTTCCTCCAGCGTTTCGCCGTGCACAGCAGCCGACAAAATACACGAATGACTAGCCACAACAATGCAGATAAAATTAGAGGAGCATAGCAGTAAAGATGAAAAGTTAGCCATGCTATCAGTGTTTGCATTCGATTCAATGGCAGGGCTTACCAGAATAACGAACAATATCACATTGAAGATAGCAACCACTCGCCACTCTTCCTTCATGTATTGTGCGACCCCAGCTCTGGAACCAAAATCTTTGAATAAAAAAGTGCATCCCAAAATGGTATTATGTTTCAAAGTTAGGAGAGAGATCCCAAGAAGCTTACTTGCAAGAATTGCAGTCATAGCACCTAACAGAGCGTGTGTTTTTGAACAATTTGCAGTCGACGTTGGTGCTAACTGGATGATAGCTCAGATCGAAATAGGAGACATTAACAGCAGGGTAACCACACCTGATAATTAGAGAAATGGTGATATACCACATATAAGATTATAGTTAACAGTTACAGACTTGAGATACACGGTGAAAGGTTCAGGGCGTACTCTACAGGTGGGCGGCAGCAACCAGACTCCATAGGAGTAAGGTCTGCGAGCTTGTATTGTTTCAGAGACTACATGAAGTTGGATAGTACAAAGTTAGATCACCATAACAGACTATATTACTATCAAATGGAGCATTCCAAAGCAGAAAATCAGGTAACAGAGGATTGACCTTGTATCTCTTTGACATATTATTGCAATCATCTGACTTCACTAGGCAACTTCTCAGGCGAGTCCATTTTTTTGTGTCATTGAGCTATAGAGTTTGAAAGGAAGTAACTTCAGATTGTTGCCAAGTATGTTCCAGCACATAGCAACATTTACATAAATTGCAGTGGAGGAAACAAAATTTGTTTCAGCAAAGAAACAGGACATGCCTGTTTGACAAACCAGGAGCTGTAATCCTGAAGACGGTACTCTTTATATCTGCATAAAACAAGATAAATCCTTCAGTTCTCTTGTATTTGTATCCTCCGAGACTGAAAAACTCTTTGAATCCTTCTGTCGTTTACTATTGAAGTATTGAGTACTGAGACAGAGAGAATCACATACCTAGCCCCTGGAACAACATGACCAGTTCCTGTATTTGTTATAATAAACCTGCAGCAGTAAATTAAGAGCAAGACAACTGAAAATTAACCCATAAGCGGTAAAGTGAAATTGAATGGCATCACCTAACCAGCGTGCACACTGACATTTTCCAACAAAAAGTACAGCATGATAGTCATCAACTTAAAGAGCCGCGCCATCACCGATTAATCAAAGGAACTTACGCAAGCACCGTGAACACCATGATTGCCACCAAGACAACGAACAGCATGATTAGGTACTGACAGCCACATGTCAAGGACACATATAACTCCAAAAGCAGCCGGAAAAGGTAACAATGACTATCATCAATCATGTGATTGCTACTTTATATTGTTCCAGCTTCAGGAGAAAGACAAGGATACTGTCCAGAGCAAGCAGGAAACGTTCTTCCAGGCGCCAAGGAATCCCACAAGCGATCTGCAGCGTAAATTGGTAGCGCTAGAGATTAGGCTGGACCGCAAAAATTAAGCAAGTTATCAACACGCGGGATATGCAATTCGATGCGTACATGACAAAGATCACTCCTCCGAGACCCATGACAGGGATGGTCAAGGACCGTCTGCACGCGTCGTTGTGCGTGCTCATCCAGAACCCGAACCCCACCACCAGTAGTGCCAGTATCTGTTCAAAGGAAAAGTGATTTGAAAAGCAGAGTAAAGCGGTTCGACTAATGGTGATCATTATCTCTTCCCAATGTTTGTGTTAACTTAAATAAAAATTATGAAATTAAGAACTGCCTAGCCCAATAACCCATCCACGCATGAGTAATCAGGAAGCAACGCAGCTCGAAAAAGGCGTGCACTCCAACAAATCAGCCAAGTAATTCTTCATGTGAACCGAATCGTGTAATCGAACTGGATGCAAACCGTTGACCAAAGTCCAATTCCAGCAACTCTAGCCACTAATCAGCACAGTGCGCCGGCAAAACAAGGCGACGAACACCAAAATGCAGGGTTTACCCAGCAACAAGGGAAAGGGGAAGCAGTATCGGCGGCGGCGCAAGCGGGAGTTGGCAAGAAAGGGAAATGGCAGCGAAGACGGGGCAAGTCGAGACGCGCGATTGCTGAACCGACGTAAGGCAAGCGACGGCTTCTTAAATTCGAAGATGGCAAAAAAAAAAACAAACAGAGGAAGCAAAAGGGGGAAGGAGGGGAGTGATGAGCAAGCCACGACTGACCATGGTGAAGAAGTTGATCCACCTGATGACGAACGCGCTGGCGCTGCCCATCTCTGTCCTCCTCCCGCACCACCGGGACTGGGAAGCAGCACGGGATCCGCGAGGCCGCAGCGGCAGCGGGGCCGGAGACGGGGACGGCGGCCGGGCGGCCGAGGAAACGGGGAGTGGAGTGGTGCGTTGTGGAGCCGGGCGGGGCGGCGCCTGTGTGCGAGTGCGCTGGCTCGATTTTTCTGTGCCGGGTTAATTAAAGACAACGGTCGCGGCAGCCGAGCCCGGCACGGGCACGGGTCGGGATAGCGGACAAAGACAGTGACATGCGGGACCCGGCTTGCGTGGACGTGCGCGGGGCCGATGTGTCGGTGAGAGGGTGGCTGCGAAGGAGCCGGATGCTGCTTGTTCTGGCGGCGGTGATCGTTGCCTGCCGTGGTCCGGTTGGGCGGAGGCGGAGGCAGCAGGAAAAACGGGCCGAAAAGGCGTGTGTTTTTTGAACGGTGGGAGGCGCGGTGCCGTTGCCCGTTGGTTCCCATTCTCGTGCGCCGCGGCCGCGATACGTGACCCGAGCCTATCCATCCATCGTTTGCGCACGGTTCCACGCCTCGATGCGCCCGCACGCGTTTCTTTTCTTTGGAAGAAACAAATCGTCTGCTAGTTTTTTTTTTTTTTGAACTGAATCGGCTGCTAGTTTTGCTCGCTCGTTTCTGGCTCGGCAGCCGGCCGGTTGATCGGTGCGGTGCAGTACCAGCAAACTGGAGCGGCTACGCACACGTTGGTGCCGCACGGGACCGAATGGCTTTAACCGCCGGCTCCATAGAGCACCACCGTTTCCATGTTTGGCAACAGGTGCCAATGACGCATCTAGCGTTCGAAGGGAGACCATGGAGAGCACAGTCAGCAGCACTCACCTTCACAGGTCTCCCATTGTTTGGGATTTGATTGTGTATAATGTATTTCCTCTATATTTAAATTGATGACGTAGTTGATTTTTTTAGTTATATTTAATTATTTATTTTATTTAAAAATTTTAAAAAAATTATTAAATATGTTATTATAATTTGTTTTAACATTAAAGAAAGTTTTAACCTACTTTATAACTTTTGATATTTGAATAAATACTTTGAATAAGATGAATAATTAAACATAGTTAAAAAGTCAATTACGTCAATAATTAAAATCCCAAGAGAATATAAATTACTAAAAGACACCATAACTCACGTGTCTCATGACATTATCTTTCATCCCGTCGCAAATTCGATTAACTCACGTGCAACGGGTTCCTAACTCACTTTATCTTGTTTTTTTAGGATCGGATTGGTTGGTTATATATGGCTTAATTTGGTCTGTGTCTATGTGGGATGCAAAAGGACACTTGAATGGTTGCTTGGACATGCATTTGGACCTGGCTCGTTGGGTGCAAACGACACCGCTTGGCCTGGCTCCACAGAAATAAAATGGATTTCTGTTTCTTATGAGCTCATGAGCTGTAGCCTGCACGGATAACGCTTTTTACAGACTCGTATTAGCAAACTAAGCAACCAGTCAGAATCTTTGGAGCATCCATAATACATTAGTGCTTGAAATAGTACAAAGAGGATGTGAACTGCTTGATAGGTGGTTGCATGGGATAAAATTAAGTCAAGACCAAGTTTTGGCATTTCACATGGTTCACAGTGAAAAAAAAAGAAAACATAGTCTTTTTTTAGATAAAAGAAGAATTATATTAAATAATGACCGAGTACATCTTCATGTTACAAATACTCTAAAATACAGAGATATTATAACTAAGTACACTCAATATATAGCTCTAAAACTCAATTCTAAACCTGTATAAAGATTCAAATAGTTGACCATACAAGCAAACACTAAGTAAGCAGACTGAGAACAAATGCCCAGAAAATGATAGCCAACATTTCTGTAGGTAGAATTGAGCATAATACTCTTCTTTTTTATGTCTTCCTTCTTCTTCTTTCTACTACTTAAAAAGAAGAAAAAACATTAACTCTGATCACACAAACTCTTCATCGTGGTTGGAATTAACCACGTTTTGAGAATTTTATTCCACGTCAATAACATCATCTCCGCCTTGATGTTGCCGTCCGAAAACCTAAAACTCCATGTCGCCAATACATGAAAGTTGTTGACGGTGTCGTCGCCGCCATCATCTTTCTTGATACCGTTATAGAGAGATCAAATCCACCCTTTATCCTTGACGTGACTGGCGAGAAAAAAGAGGAAACAAATTCTCAAAACCGAATAACTCACCATAGAGAAGACATCAACCCTAATCTACGACTCGAACTAAAAAAAAGTAACTAGACTAAAAGAAAGGGTAAATCCGTACTCCTCCTCACCGCTGATATGAACATCGGAAGAGAAGGAGAAGGAGGACTAAACGACGGCAGCAGGTAAGGGCTTTTAGGGGCGGCGGCGTTAGGTCTCGGTCGTGCCCTCGCCCTCAAGGTATTCAATTTACCTTAAGGAAACGTAGTCTAAAAGGTTAAAAGAGTATATAAAAGTAAAACAACATTCCGTCAATATTGAAATTCCTATAATAAATAAAGCCTGTTCTAAAAAGTGATTATGGCAAAAGCCAAGGTATGCCTGGTACCGGGCCTCTGAAACCCGAAATTTGATCACACCGTGAACCGATTCGAGCCCAACCCAACCAAAAGCAAATCTGATGTGCCATTCACGTAGCAAAACGGCCCAATCAAACACGTCTGAGAGACCAAGAAAATGGCATAAAGCTCCTCATTCTTGGTATCGATTCTCCATGTGGGCGCGTACTCAGCAAGTCAGCAGTGCCACGGAAGGTGGAACTCGTCGCCGTCGCTTCGATACCAAAAGTCCCCGAGATCGCCTACACTAGTTGAGCCGCGTCCCGGCACCCGCGTCCGCTCCTCCGCGCCCGCCACTCACCGCCTTCCTTCCGCCCCGCGCGGTCCGTGTCTGCGCACCCGCGTCGCGCCCACGCACCACCATCCGCCACCCAACCCTGACCGCGACCGGGAGGGGAGCCGACCTATCCTCACCGCGGGTGCCCGCACCGCGCGGCGACGGATCCCTTCAAATCTCCCCGGACTCGACCTCCATTGGGCTCGTGCCCCGTCGCAACGACCCGGCGCGTCCCGTCCCGTCCCGTACTGTATTGTCCCCGCGAAGCCGTACCAGCAACAGCAGCCGATCTCGCATTCTCGCGCGCGCAGGATGTTGCGTTCGGCGGCAGCGCGGCGGTCGGGGCAGATCCGGCGGCTCCTGTCGTCGTCCGCGCCCGCGGCGGGGGCCGCCGCCCCCATGCCGGGCCCCTGCATCGTGCACAAGCGCGGCAACGACATCCTCCACGACCCCTGGTACAACAAGGTAGGCCGCCCCGCCCCGCCCCCTCCGCGATCCCCCGGCCTGCTTCAAATGCGATTCCGGCTCTCACCGGAGCTTCCACGTCGATGGGCGCAGGACACGGCGTTCCCCATGACGGAGCGCGACCGGCTCGGCCTCCGCGGCCTGCTCCCGCCGCGGGTCATGTCCTTCGAGCAGCAGTACGAGCGTTTCAGTGAGTCTCTCAGTGCCGCGTCACGCGTGCTTCCCTCGATCACCTTTCTGCCTGCACGCCCAATTGTTTTCGGGGATCACGCGACCCCCGACGTTGCTGATGTGACGTGTGTGCTGCTCTTGTTCTCTTGCAGTTGACTCTTTCCGGTCGCTGGAGAACAACACGCGGGGCGAGCCGGAAGCCATCGTCGCGTTGGCCAAGTGGAGGATCCTCAACAGGCTGCACGACCGGAACGAGACATTGTACTACAGGGTGAGCTCTCAGTGTCGCAGCGCTCTATTATTTCTCCTTATTTTCTGTTTTAGGTAAAGCGCTGCATTATTTTCTGGGACCAAAAAATTGATACGCTGGTGATTCACCTGAATTCATTGCTTTCTAATTGTTCCATGTGGTGACATGTTCTTTTTTTGCCAGGTGCTCATTGACAACATCAAGGATTTTGCGCCCATCATATACACTCCAACTGTTGGGTTGGTCTGTGAAAACTACAGTGGTCTGTTCAGACGCCCCCGTGGGATGTATTTCAGTGCAAAGGACAAAGGGGAGATGATGTCAATGATTTACAACTGGCCTCAAGAGAAGGTAAAACTTTTTTTAAAAGGGAATTGATTTTAAAATAGTTGGGATTATTTGAGTGTCAGTTCTATCGGTTACATGTGAAATTTAGTTGTCACATTTCCCGAATTGCCTTTGTATGTAAGCCACTAAGCCAATTCTATATTGTGTATACATATGCATATGGATGGTAGTAGTTTCCTAGAGAAACTTTAATTTCGATTGCCCTTCAGCAAATGCTCAGAGGCAAGAACACAATAATTTACATTTAAATATTGTTGTTATGTTCCATGTTTAACTCTCTGTTACGTCATGCCTAATATCTTTCTGTCGGAGACCATAATGATAGGCATGACTTCTATTCATGTGATCGGGCGATACTTCATTTCTTTCCAGGTTGACATGATAGTTGTGACTGATGGGAGTCGCATTCTAGGCTTAGGTGATCTTGGAGTTCAGGGCATAGGCATACCTATCGGTAAACTCGATGTTTATGTGGCAGCTGCTGGTATTAACCCACAAAAGGTACGGAAAGTTCTACTTCCTGTCTGAAATAGAGAAGCATTAGCTGCAAATAAGTAATTTTTATCTTTATTGCCCTGTTGGACATTGGCAGCTAAAACAAACAAGTTATACTCAAGAGCCAAAGTGCCTTAAGTCGTTGATACCCCTTTCTGCTTTCCTGCTCACTGAATACATCAATATTTGTAGGTTCTTCCAGTAATGCTTGATGTGGGAACTAACAATCAAAAGCTTTTGGAAGACAAGCTATGTGCGTAAGATACATTAAACTTAATATCTGAAACACTTTCATAGTGAGATGGTCTTTTTTACAGCTTTTTGTTTAAAGCAACATTGAGCAATTCGTAAACTAAATTGAAGCATAAGTGCTGCTTATTTTCTATTAATAAATACTTCCATTGTAGAATACCTTATTCAGTAATTGCTTACTTAGATTTAGGACTGAGGCAGCCTAGGCTGGAAGGAGAAGAGTACTTGTCAGTTGTAGATGAATTTATGGAAGCAGTCCGAGCGCGCTGGCCCAAAGCTGTTGTGCAGGTATTTTTGCTTTATGGTTATGCTTTATCTGCTTCCTTAGTGATGCTCCATTTCTGAAATGATTCGATCACAGTTCGAAGACTTCCAAATGAAATGGGCTTTTGAGACGCTACAGAGGTATCGGCACCGATTTTGCATGTTCAATGACGATGTCCAGGTACTTTATTCTCCAATTATGTTGATGTAATTTGTTGGCAGAACATATTTTAATTTGATTTTTTATCTTATTGTATGATTATTGGGTCTTCCAATTCAATAGGGCACCGCTGGCGTTGCTCTAGCGGGCCTTCTTGGTGCTGTCAGAGCACAGGGCCGACCCCTTCAGGATTTTAATGAGCAAAAGATAGTCGTTGTGGGAGCTGGAAGGTATCTGATACGTTTGACATGTCAATAAAATTTCCTTGGTCTATTCTATAAAACATGTTCCTTGTCAAAAGATTGGTTTGTCCATTCTAATTCATATTTAGAATTCAGTGCTGGGATAGGTGTTCTTAGCATGGCTAAACAGGCAATGTTGAGGATGCCGGGGATCAATAGAAGCCGCGAAGGACACAACCAATTCTGGGTTCTGGACAAAGATGTAAGTTAACTTCATGCCAAAAAAAGGCTCTTTTTTGCCTTCTACAAAAGGTGTTTTGTGTTCCATTTGTTCACTGTAAAAGTAAAAGCTATGATTATTAGGCTTCTAGCTTATGCATCCCTATGTTATGCTGTATCATGCAGGGCCTTATTACCAAAGATCGGAAGGGTCTGGATCCTGCTGTTGCACGTTTTGCCAGAGGTCATGGTCCTGATGAGATTGAAGATCTCCATGAGGGGGCTAGTCTTGTTGAAGTGGTATGCTAACTTTGATACTTGACGAGCATATTTTCATTAATTCAGTTACTTGGGATTAAAATTCACTGTTGTTATTCTTGAGAGTATTTCTGTTGCTTCTGTGCTTTTACTAAATCAGTTTGGTACTGATCATCAGGTCAAGAAAGTTAAGCCTCATGTGCTTTTAGGACTATCTGGGGTTGGTGGCATATTTCACGAGGAGGTAAGCATATAAACATTTTGTAGCCCGGCTATAAAGGTTATGCTGTAAGTTGTTGTGAAATCTCTGCACTAGATTAGTTCTTCCAAACACTAGAACAGAGAAGACAGAGTCGGTTTTGCGCTGCTGAAAAACGGGGCAGCTTTTCTGATATCCATTACACAAAAATATATAGCTAAGACCCGGTTAGGCTGGTTTTGTGGGATCGTGGACATACCCACTTCCACCTTGACGTGCTCTACAAGCAATTCCTTGCATGTGGGAGCTCACAGACGCAGGACTAGTTCCTCAGGCCTATTATTCAGCTAACTGACAACTGAATTACATAATTAAAGGAAATAAAAAAAACAGGAAATTAGGCGTGGGCTGAGATAACTAACATAAGTTTATGTATGTTGTTTTTCTCCTTTTATTACTCATGACTTAACATTCCTCTTATTTTAAGTGAAAGACTATGCTTAGCTTTTTTTCTTAGCCTAAAACTATTCCCACTACTAAACTTGACACATACACATTCATCTGCTCCAAGAAGTTCCATTTAACCTTATGATTATTATGAATATGGCCAATTAAACCCTTTAACGATCATATTTATTTTGTTGGATTGATTGATCATGATTTATGAATGATCTATCTATGGACAACGGCAGTTTGAAGAATGTACTTCTCACGTAAATAGTTGTCAGTCCTAATCCTAATTAATGAGGAAACTATCATTCATAATGGCCAATAAATATATCAAGGTCTTGGTGTCAGTTTCAGAGTCGTGGAACAGAAAACAATGAGTTGTTTGCTGTGTACCTGCTTCCTCTAGTGTAGATTTCTTTGTAATGCAAACTGACACATTATACTTTGGGCATGTTAGAGTTCATCATGTGCTGAGAATTGAGTGCCAAGTGCTAACTGTATGCCTGTATCACCAGGTTCTCAAGGCGATGAAAGAATCTGACTCCCCGCGCCCTGCAATTTTTGCAATGTCCAACCCAACCACTAAAGGTTTTCTTCTACAGATAACTTTGAGGATACCTAAAGATGAAATGCTAAATTTTGTGTCTTCTGGTTACAGCTGAATGTACTCCTGATCATGTATTCAAGTATGTTGGAGAGAATGCTATATTTGCTAGTGGAAGCCCTTTCACTAATGTTTCTTTAGGTAAGGTTCTGTCTATTCTCTTTTCAATCGTTTGTTAGCTATACTCTCTTTTAGAAGATCACTAATGGTAATCTGGTTTTGTTAGGAAATGGTAGGACAGGTTATGCTAATCAAGCAAACAACATGTATCTGTTTCCTGGGTATGGCGAACTCTGACTTTCACCTTCATACAGTATTATTTGGTTTTTGTGTTTTACTGATGGAAGTTTCTAAATTCAGGATTGGTTTAGGAGCCCTTCTTTCAGGTGCTCGGCATATTTCAGATGGCATGCTTCAAGGAGCAGCCGAGTGGTAAGTATGCTTGATACAGTTATGTATGGTTGGCCTGCTGGATTAACTTCCTGCATGATGCTTTCCGCAAGTTTATTTGATTAAGGCAGCAACTAAATTTGGTTGTTTCTCTTGAACTACTTAGGTTGAATTAAATCATTCTGTACTTTTCTATATAGAATAGACCACCGTCAAATTACTGAAACACTGAAACCACACTAGTGCGTATCTTTTCAAACACAATGTTAAACGTAAAAGATCACTACAGCTTAAGCAATGGAGTCCCTCGCGAAATGTTCAATGGCTCCTGCATGCCTTCGACAATCTTCTGCTAAGATTCTACTTATTATTGCAATGCAGCCTGGCGTCATACATTACAGATGATGAAATTAGAAAGGGAGTCCTCTTCCCTTCGGTCTCCAGGTGTGTCTTGCATTCAACACGCATTGATCCATAGCTTTCATCCTCAATGAGACACACTAACATCCATACCAAAAAAAAACAGTATCAGGCATATCACGGCACGTGTCGGCGCTGCAGTCGTCCGTGCTGCTGTTGCTGAAGATCTTGCTGAGAGCAGCTGTGATGTGGGCCCTAAGGAGCTCGGGAGCATGTCAGAGGTATTATACTAGTACGCCAACAGAGCCGCATTATTCTTATAGAACCTACACCGGTGTCTGAAATAAGTTCTTCATGTGTTAACAGTCAGAAACAGTGGACTATGTCGCTCGGAAAATGTGGTACCCTATTTACAGTCCTCTTGTCAGCGACAAATGAGTTCGACAGGAATAAGGAGACACGAAGGAAGCAGTTGTGCTGGAAGTTTCACTTGAGTGCTAAAACAAGAAATTTATTTTGGCTTCTTTTCGTTAATCATTTTCATTTAGTGCTGAACTAGAAAAGCAGAGATTGATGCCACGTAGACTTATATGACTGTATAACACCATCCATAGCCTTAGATATGGTTTTTGTCACTGAGAATGCTCAATTTTGAGACCTATGGAACTCCATCTGTCAGTGATTGATGCCATGCCATGTATAGGGCTATGTATCGTCACTCTGCCCTCATTTTGGGACCCGTAATAATCTTTGGGATTTGATCTGTGTTAAAACAATAAAAGGAAATAAAAAATGGATGCCCACATAAATTTAAATACAAGTATCATGGTTTTGAATTAAATTTGAAACTATGGGAATGTTTTTCACTGATTTTGACAAAAGGCTGCTTGGCATAGATTGACACCAGCTTTGTAACCTTCCGATGGATTGCAACTGCACAGAGGCTGCTTGGCATAGACACACCAGCTTACAAGGTCCAGAGCAATTAAAGACCATCGCATCAACCACGCCTATGGATTGCCTACAACAGGTTACAAAGCAGAAACCAAAACACACTAAAGATTACTTGCCGGCTTGCTCGTCACCTTCTGGTCGTTTCTGCAGTTTGATCCTTCTTCACTCTTTAACTTTTCCTTTTCGTTCCCCTGTTTGTCTTTCCTTTTTACCTTTTGTAATCGTGGCTCTATTGTTTTGTACCTTGTACTATTATTATTTCTACTAACAAAGTGTCTGTGTATTGCTACGGACTTTAAAAAACAATACACTTTTTATTATTTAAATATAAATTATTTATATAATATAATTATTAGATATATACAATATCATTGATATTTTTTACATAAAATATTATATCTGTATTACCTTTGATGCTCCTTATTATATCATTATATATATAAAAAATAACAATTTTATCACCATTTTTTATCATATTCTAGAAGCTTTATTCGGAAGAAAAAATCAATTTACGTAGTTCAAAAATAGCACTGCATTGCAACGCGATTTTAAACTTGAATACTTGCTCTACTGAAAAAAGTTAAAACACGAAAGTTGTATATCTCGTTGAGGCTTTTTTGAAAAAAATTTGGATCATATTATTTGGATTTTGGAGCTTGGAGATATAGGCCCTGCACAGAGACCTGCACAGAGGAGTTCGAATCAGAATAAATATTTTTGTATCGCATATTTGAAAACCAGAACGGCGGGATCTGAACTTCCATTGAATATCAAAGCTGTAGAACTTTTCGAGAGTTACAAGATAGAGTTCGAGTTTGACTCATTTGACCTCCGGACAAGGGAGTATGATTTTTGAAATTCGATACTTAACATGAAAGGTACGAAACCAATTTGTATTCAATCTCTAACTTTGTGGACATAAAGTGGATGACCGCACCTCAATTAATAGATTATAGAGATTAAATGACATAGCTCTTGCAGCTTTATTAGAATAAAAAAGAATAATGAACAAGATAGCAACCATTCACCAATCTTCCTTAATGTATTATATGCAAGCTATTATTCCAGACATGGGGACATGGGGTTGCAAACTAGTCATAGCACCGAACACAGCGCACATTTTTTTGTAATCTGTACAGTTTGTGGTCGATGTTGGTGCGAGTTGAGATGAAAATTGGAGGCATTCACAACAGGGTAATCGCCACCGTAAAGAGAGAGAGAGAGAGAATAATATAATAGCACCTTGACAATTAGAGAAATGGCGAAGTAACACGTAAGATTCTAGGTAACAGTTGCAAGGCTTGAATTACGCAGTGAAAGATTCAGATGCGTACTGTGGGTTGGTGGACGGCAGGTCGGCAGCAACAAGACTATGGAGAAAGGTCTTCAAGCCTGTATTGTTTCAGAGACGGCATGAAGTTGGATGCAACTTTAGATCACCATAACAGAATATTAACACTGAAAATGGATTACAAAAAGCTTAATCTATCACCACAATCAAATGGAGCACTTCCAAGTCTCAACACTACCATTACCATCCCTGGCCACAGTGCTAACGCAGCACCTTTGTTTTTCGAAACAGTAGCAAAAAAATGGTGTCAGTACTCACCTAATCACCTTCACGGGTTTCATTGTGGAATTACAAAAAACAATTTGACATGATTTTGTTAATTAGTAAGATAAAACAAATTCAATTATTATATAGATAACAGGTGCTGACTACTGATGGAACTATTTTTTATTGAGGAAAGTAAAACACGAGTGGAACAGTTTGTACTAACGTCCATCACTCCAAGGACCCAAACGTAACGAAAAAAAAGAAGCTGAGGACTAAGGTGGAGGAATTACCACATCTCAGGGGCGTACATGTAAAGATAAGCATGGACACTCATCGCGGGCCATATCAGGGACCTGTCTGCAAGGAAATCCAAAACCATAGGGGCCAACGAGTAACGTCTCAGGGGCGTATTTGCTAACAAAGAAGGACTGCTGCACAAAATCTCAAAAAAATTTGGACCATTTCTCGATTTGTGCGTGTCATCCTTGCGCAGGGGCCATGCTAATCTTCTCTGTATCGTTCCAATTTTATCGGATGTCTCCGAAGAGACACCACGACCTCAGCGCCTCGCCTTTTAATTTGGTTAGTCTTTCGTTTGTTTCGCGAGGCGGTACTAATACCTACCTCCACTATCGTGAGTCGCCCAGACCGCTCTCGGGCTTTCGTGCCACGGCTCACGGCCCATCTATAGCTTTAATGGTAAGGCCCATCTAATCTGCGACCGAACGTCGACCCGTCACGGTTTTCTCATCTGGCGGTAAACATTTCAGATTTTATTAAGATTTGATTGGACCGTAACATTTTTAAACGGGACACGCCATAGTACTTTTTAGACGGCTTAGCTCGGCTGCTATTTGCTACACTGAATGGCTCCCGTTGGCCATTGCAGTTGATTAATCATTTTAGAGCATGATTGATATACAGTAGATCTAGACACGCAAGGAATTCTGGAAACAAGTGTTAAAAAAAATACTAAAAAGGTTAATTGTATACATCATGAACACATGGAAATAAACATAAAAAGAATAGCATTAAGGAAATATGTCACTACACGTATTAAAAAGAAAAAGGGAAACATGATAGACTCAGAATAATGTCCGAGGTAAAAAAACGATTAGTGTCAGTGCCGGCAGAAAACACCTTCCTCTACTAATGCATCATCAAGGCACCAAAACAAAACCCTGCGAGTATGAAACGAAATTTTCAGGTCTTATAAAGTGTGCTATCTAAAGAGTCCACGCACTGGATGACTGGACCTGGAGAACTTACTTGATGGGCTGATATTTACAACTGTCGTTGCATAATAATGTTCTATTATATTAAAAAAAACTAATGGTGCTTCCGAAACTGTGACATCCATCATTGACAGTACACTGCCACATCAATCTGTGGGGGTATTGGTTTAATTTCCGTCCCAAGCTCTTGCTCAATCCTATACCTGCAAAACAAAGAAAAGGATGGATCAAGATTCAAGAGTCTTTGATGCAAGACAAGTGAACAGGTTGCTGTTACTGATAAGTAAGGCAACAATGTAACATGAAACTTTTGTAATGCAGGCTTACAGGTTGAAACGGTCCTCGTAAGTGATTAAGTTCACTGCCAGACCAAGGTGTCCATACCTCCCAGAACGGCCAACCTGAAACCACCAAAACAGTACAGTTTTTTTATATATATAATTGAAGTGAGGTCACAAAATGTAGAAAGGTAGCAAGAAAGAAAATATAGAATTTTTACCCTGTGCAAATATGTCTCCGAAGTCTTAGGGAAGTCAAAATTTATGACCACATTAACAGCTTGGATATCAATACCTCTAGTAAACAGATCTGAAACAAGACGTGTCAACAATAATGTTATAAGAAAATCTTGATCATAGTAAATAACAGCAATAGATGTGTCAAAAAGAATACTAGACAGTTTAAAGCATGACTAGAGTTTCCAAAACAACACAAGTGGCTCTCTATCAAAACAAAACAAAACAAGAAAAAGCAGAAAACAAGGTGGAGAACCTGTGCACACAAGGTTTCTGCAAGCACCATTGCGGAAGTCATGGAAAACCCGGTTCCTATGGTCTTGCAACATCTTTGCATGAATGTAGAAGCATGAGTAACCCAGCTCAGTAATTTTCTTGGCCAGTAGCTCAACTCTATTAACAGAGTTGCAGAATATAATGGACTGATTGATTTGAAGCTGGCCAATACACAAAATGGCAGTGTCAGATTATACTTAAAGATGGATACAACAAGAAACAGGGTAATCACAAGGTGTACCTTTGAGAAAAGAGTATTCAGACAATGAACCTTCTGTCTTTCTTCCACAAATGCATAGTGTTGTGTTATTCCTTTCAGTGTTAATTCATCCATAAGATTAATAATGTATGGTCTAGGCAGATATTTCTCTTTGAATTCCTTGACTGTAACAGGAAAGGTGGCTGAAAACATCAATAGTTGCCGACTAGCTGGGAGAAAATGAATAAGCTCCTCCACAGAAGGCTGAAACTCTGGAGCCAATAGCTTGTCTGCCTGCACCATACAAAAAAATGGGGGCAGCATAATGAGTATTCAAATAATCATTGTTTGTTCGGCAAGGAACATATTCATACAATATATCAAATACATATTGGATGCTGTGATAACAGTAAGTATACCTTGGTTGTTCCTAAAATCATGCAGATGAAGCACAAGGGAAAACAAAACATCAGCACATTCATTTTAAGACATGTATGACTGAAGCCACAAAACTGCCACTAAGAAAATCGTAAAAGCACCCAAAGCCACAAGTAACAGGATTGGAATGCTTCAGAGCAATGTACTCATACATTCAAATAATTAAGCTAAGATTAACATCAGGAACACAATCAGAAAGGCAGACCACATCGATGGGATGACAAGTTAACTAAGTGGAGTCAAAGTGATGTGAAATAGCCAGCAGAAAACACACACAGAATTAGTAAGTGCAACTGTAAGACCGATAAAATAATACATAGAATGAAAATGGTTTCAAGTTTGAGTCATCATACCTCATCCATGATGAGAATTGAACAGTGATTCAGCACACAAATTCCCTTCCTGGTAAGATCCAATATACGACCAGGAGTCCCAACAAGTAAATGAACAGGTTGGTATAGGCGCATGATGTCATCCTTCAAGCTGGTTCCTCCAGTACTAACCATTACTTGAATGTTCAGGTACTTTCCAAGCTCTTTACAGACTTGAGAAGTCTGTAGAGCCAATTCCCTTGTTGGTACCAATATGACAACTGAAACACCAACCAAGAAGGTTTAATTTTGCAAACAATATATTGAAAATAATCAAAACAGTGAACTAAAAAGTGGATGCAAACTGACACCATACAAACATCCACACAAAAAACAGCATGCTTAAAGATCCTTAAGAGAACTGTAAGTTTGATTTCAAAAGCTAGTGCATTATTTATAATTTGAGTTTGTCAATTGGCCAGAGGATGCTAGGGCACATATTGTTTCCTTATCTAGAAAACAAAATTTCAACCTAGTATCCTTTTTTTAAAATCATTTGTTCAACAGTAACAAGTCAATGGTTACGTAACCTAGTAGAATTGGATATAAAATAGAAACTGGAGAACAGTGCTTTCAGAACCTTTTCTACCAAGCTCAATTGACAGTAGCAGCAATCAAGAAAAAAGGGCTAGTATTACAATTCCTTCTAAAACAATGAATAGAGGATTCACCTTGTATGGCATTTTTTTCAGGGTCAATTTTTTCAAGTGCTGGGATGCAAAACGCTGCTGTCTTGCCAGTGCCATTCTTAGCCCTTGCAAGAATATCACTTCCCGTCAAAGCAATTGGAATGCTTTCTTCCTGAATAGGAGATGGTCTTTCAAAGCCCTTTTCATAAATTCCCATAAGCAGTTCACGTTTCAAAAAGTAATCTTCAAATTCATTGCCTTTTGTTGCAGTGACATCCTGCAGAGCATACATTTTCATTTCAGCCAGAAATACATTGATAACTAGTAGGAGTAAGCATATTGCCATCCAAACTTCTCTAAAACAGTTTAAAGCACCTAGGATGTATTGTTCATACATACTACTAGAAACTCCCTCCGTTTCAAAATTGTTGTCACCATTGACTTTTTTCTTTACCTTTGACCATTCGTCTAATTCAAAATATTTGTTCAAATATAAAAAGTTATTACTTATATTTAAATTTTATCTAGTGATAAAACAAATCATAAAAAATACATTGTGGGATATATATACCAGGGATACCTCACTACCCGGATATATTGTCGAGTGGGCCGGGATCCAATAAAGATAAAGCCCATGAAGATAACTACTCGGATTATTACTTGGAGTACACGACAAGTCAATACTAGAAATAGAAAGTTAGAGATAGAACCCTAGTCGGAAATCATGTTGTAACCGACTAGGACACTTGCCATGTAACCCTGCCCCCCGGATATATAAGGAGGGGCAGGGGCTCTCTCATGGACAACCCATATCATATCCGCATAATACACCACAGAACACAGGACGTAGGGTTGTTATCCTTCGGGAGGCCCAAACCTGTCTAAACCTTGCGTCTTGTATGTCCATCGACTCTCGGTCTCGCGCATGCCTCTACCGATACACAAGGATCATGGGTAGCCCTATGATCCACTGCCGATATTAGTGTCGACAGTTGGCGTGCCAGGAAGGGGCGGCGCGAAGATCGACTTGTCGAGTTCAATGGCAAGTTTTTGAGAAAAGTTGGATCTTCATCGACAACGATCAAGCGGAGGCAACAATTCCATCGGGTGAGGTGGCATACGCGTATAGTAGCAGTGCTGCATGCGCGACGCTGTGTTGCGTTGTTTTGCTGCAATCGACGCCCAAGGAGTCGGCGAGTATCAAGCGACGAAATCCTCGACGAGTCTAGATCACGTACAGTGGCTATACTTGGAAGCCGAATCAAAGTTTACGCGTCTTACAAGGAAGGAGTCCGAGTTGTCGTGACGGATGACTCGGGCTTGCATTGGCCGAGTTGTGCGATAACACTAGGGAAGATAGCGGTCCTATATCTGAGAGGAACGTGTTACCAACAACACTGATCAATGTCGTCGTCCACCGGTCACTCAGCGACTCGACTAATCATTCGGCGACACAATCACTCAACGACTCAGGACAACAAGTCACTCACTGACTCGTTCATCGGCTTGATGGTTCAATGACATGCTCGGGGGCTCGTCTACGACTCGCCAAATATCAAAGCTAAGTTACATTTATAATTTTTATATTCTACCAATTCAATTTGAAGGCCGTAGGTTCTTCATCTTACTGTGATCGTTTTAAGTTTCTTTTGAACTCATCTTTTTGCCTTGACAATATTGGTCAATAATTTTTCTCGGTTGATTTCGACTCGTACGTGTTTGAATGAGTTTAGCAGTACACAAGTGGTATTAGGAGGAGTTCAACTGTTTTGCTTAGTTGCCCGTCTGACTCCCATTACCCAAGTTGGTCAGTCTAGCTCCATGGCTCATGTCGTTTGCCGAAATCGTCGTGCACATCGTTCTTTTAATGAACCTTGTTTGTTTTTTATATCTGTTGGTTGCATGATCGATTATTTCTGCCAGTACTCTAAGCAAACATAGGCCTTAGATGAATAACAGAAATCCAACAGACTTAGATATTAAAGGCGTTGTTTCATCAATACTTTATATTAATTTTACATATAACTACATTATTTGTATTCTTATATTACAGTTATCTCGTCGATATCACTCGGCCACGGAGCGCCGAGTCATTGAATCACTCGGTCATGGAGCGCCGAGTCATTGGATCACTCGGTCACGGAGCGCCGAGTCATTGGATCACTCGGTCATGGAGCACCGAGTCATTGGGTCACTCGACCATGATCAACTACTCATGATTTTGGTCGGAATTATTTCCAGAAGGGCTATCATGATCATGGTTCATGATTTTACTCAATATTAGAGAGCCCTGCAAGAGTTGATATTGTTTACTTGGAATCACGCCCGGGGGCTGATATACTTGTTATACTTGATCAATATCACTCGGATTTATTAGTACCAATGGTTTCTTTTGTTGGGGAGAGTGGTAGAACCAATCTTGGGGGCTACTATACTGAAACTCCTCATGGAATCAGTTAGGGAGAGTGGTAGAACCAATCTTGGGGGCTACCGTACTGAAACTCCTCATCGAATCAGTCGGGGAAAGTGGTAGATCCAGATTTACATACAGTGTTATTATTTTTGACTCACAAGATATTTTATGGTCTAAATACCTTCTGAGTCGGGGGCTATACCTACACCTAGTAGGTGGATCTTTTCCCTGCATATGGATATTATTTGGCGCATAATTCTTTTTGAAGATTCTTGGAGACCTTTACAAGTTTGTTGTTGTACAAGAAAAAGTTAATCATATTCATGGCGAAGCATTAGTCAATCAATTGAAGATCAACAACTAACTTGCAAATCTCTCGGGTACTACTGTGGGATATATATACCAGGGATACCTCACTACTCGGATGTATTGCCGAGTGGGCCGAGATCCAATAAAGATAAAGCCCATGAAGATAACTACTCGGATTATTACTTGGAGTACACGACAAGTCAATACTAGAGATAGAAAGTTAGAGATAGAACCCTAGTCGGAAATCATGTTGTAACCGACTAGGACACTTGCCATGTAACCCTGCCCCCCGGATATATAAGGAGGGGCAGGGGCTCTCTCATGGACAACCCATATCATATCCGCATAATACACCACAGAACATAGGACGTAGGGTTGTTATCCTTCGGGAGGCCCGAACCTGTTTAAACCTTGCGTCTTGTGTGTCCATCGACTCTCGGTCTCGCGCATGCCTCTACCGATACACAAGGATCATGGGTAGCCCTATGATCCACTGCCGATATTAGTGTCGACATACATGATATTTTTTTTGAAAGGTAGCGAAAAAAGTGAATGGCGATAATAATTTTGGAATGGAGAAGTACAGCTTAGCATCTAGATCTACTCTCAAAAGGGAGTAACAGCACAAAAAGAGAACTCACCTCTGTCCTATAGCGTGTATCTGGAGCTGGTATATTAAGTTGTGCCTTCCAATCTTCAGAACTGAAACAAATAGACAAAGCAGTCAGCCGGTCACCAAAAACGCTACCTGATAAACTTCCATTTCAAGCAACTGCCATGCTAAATCCAATATGGAGTGAATAATTTATAACGAGAAGTAGAGGACGGATGAAACAGTTAAATCAAAATGACAATATTTCTCACTTTTGCAAGCAAAATGAAAGATGAACACAAGCAAGGGTAATAAGACACAAATAAAAGTAAGTGACACACATAATGCATTCAAAGCCACATCAGTCATTTGTACAGTCAACGGCGTACATAATGCAACAACTAAATTTTGCCAAGACACATAACCTAAGAAGAAGACTTTCAACTAGTACGTCATTAGTGAAATTGCATTCCTCTGAACTCGATGAAAGAGGCAACCAAAACGATGCCTCTCATTGCAGTACTCCGCATGACATGCATCCTAATTTGCAACTACACGAAGCACCAAACATTTGAGGTCGACATAGCATTACGCGCAAGTAATGAGTAAATCCCTTACCTCGTGTCCACGGCGTCGAACTGTGACGCTGTCCTTCCTGCAGCGTCTCCGGCCGCCGCCTGGTCTCGGCGCAGCCACTGCTGCTGTTGCTGCAGCTGATGCGAGGCGTTCCTATGCGCGTGCTGCTGGTAGTGATGTTGGTGCTGCGGCTGCTGCTGCTGGTGGTAGTGATTTTGGTGTTGCGGCTGAGGGTTGCGGCCGTAGTAGTTCTGGTTTCCACTGCCGCCTGCTCCGTTACCGCCTCCGCTGCCACGTCCGCCGGAGCCGGAGCCGTAGCCGGGCGGGTAGCGAGCCCTGGGCTGGTGCATGGCGGGATCTAGAGTTTGGGAGCTGTGGAGCCGGAGATCTAGGGTTCCGACGGTTTCCTCGTTGCGGAGGGTTTGGGCTTTGGAGGGGGGGAGGGGGATCCGGTCGGCGGTAGCTTTCCGTTTCGAATGGGTAAGGTTGGCAGGTCAGCTTGGGGAGGAAGCGGGGCTTCCTTTTCTTTCTTTTTTTTTCTTATTCATTTGCAACCTTTCCGCCTAAAGTTTCTTTTTTAATTCAAGATTCGAAAAACCTCTATCAATTTCTTCCAAAACTTTGAATCTAAAATTATGCATATTAAATAAAATAAAATATGATTTTTTTATCCTTTTGAAGTGAGAGGTAGTTAAGCTTGAACTTTTATTTAGTTTTTATAAAAATAATAAAACATAACAAAAGATTTGGTTAGCTCTTGACTCTCGCAAACTTCAATCATAAAAAGCAAGATTTGTATTGATCGCGCGGACTATAATTGTTCATGCATATGGATGAATAGTATTTGTCCTAGATGAACCGTGCGTACAGGTCTTTGAGCAATAACTGATTCTGTCGCCGGTTTCTTCTAAATGCAAATGAACGCTCCTAATACGGGCATATGTATAATGGTTTTATTTGATGATTGTTACATTAAATCTTTTAGAAAAAATCGGTAAATAAAAACACATCCATATGCATTGTACGTAATGTATATATGGTATGAATAAAAGCACATCTCTCATATGATTTTTCAGACAAATCACACACACACAAAAACATCATCGTTACGTATAAATGCAAGGATATGAAATAGCACCTCGCCATCGTAGATACGCCCCCAAATGACCACACGAGTTACTTCCTCCACGCGAAACCCAAACAAATTAAATTTACAAGAAATTAAACGTTTTAGTACATAACACATACACGACATACCCCTATACAATGCCAAACCCCACGGTACGCGCACGGCGCAAACTCGCAAGACCAACAAACAAGGCAGGATGGGCGCGCATCGGCAAAAGCAGCAGGATCAGCTAGCCCCTACCCAACAGCCCAACGCCGAAAATCCCGGTGGGCGCCTGTCCCCTGTCGCGGTACCTGGCGGCCGCCGCCGCCGCCTTCACGACCTCCTCCCCGCGCCGCGCCGCCGCCGCCGCCCGCTTCTCCTCTGCCTCCCTGCGCACCGCCGCCGCGGCGTTCTTCAGCTTCTCCACCTTTACCACCTTCTTCATCTCCAGCTTCTCCTGTAATTTATCAATCGTTTACCGTGTCAATTACTCACCGCATGAGTTTCTGATGACTTCGATCATGCTGTGTGTTCATTTGTTGGTACACTGGTACGAAACTCACGTGGGTGTTCTTGAGCTCCGCCTCCATCTGCGCCACCTTGGAGTTCTTCAGGAGGTGGTGCCGGCGAGCCTTCTCGCCGCCCTGCAGAGACAGCCAAGCGAGGGTGATTATGGGTATGTTTGTTTCTTTGGGTCTAAATTTTAGTGAGGTCATATCAATTATTAAAATGTTATATATGATTATTAAATATATATTAAATATAAAACTAATTATAGAGTTGAATGCGCATCAACATGATAAATTCATTAAGCTTAATTAAATCATCATTAAGAAATGTTTACTGTAGCATCACATTATCTAATTATAACCTAATTAGTTTTAATAGATTTGTCTCGTCATTCAGAGGAAGGGTTATGGACTGGGTTTTGTCAGTAATCTATATTTGATACTCCTAATTAGTATCACAATATTCGATATAACAAATCTAAAAATTAAAGAGGTGAAAACGAACACACTCTATGTTACCACGAGACGGCAAATGGTGAAAACAAACGTGCACCGCGCTTCGTGTCGATTACATGAAGTAGCTACCAAATCATCTCTCGAGTCAAGAACTCAAGTGACAAAAAAAAATGTGATGAAAACTGTTTATTGCTTATATAGTTAAGAAAGTCAGAGACTATCACTTCGAATACTTTTGTATGGCGTTCTTTTCTGCATCTCTGTTCAGAAATAAAGCACCAGCTGCTAGAATCCGTGTGCAACTGTTCATGTTGCTATGTCAGACTCATGCTACACATACGTACTCCCTCTGTTCCATTTTAATTAATGATGTAGGTGTGGGTATAGGAATTAAGGATAGAGGGAAATAATGGGTACATAAAAAACAAGAAAGAGAGAGATAGAGATAGACATGTATTGAGAATAGAGAAAGTTATATAGGAAAGTGAGAATGACAATAATTTTAAAAAAACTAAAAATGTTTAAAGTATCAATTATTTTAGGATGGAGGAAGGAGACGGACTGTGATCTGAATTTCTGAAAGAGAGATAGTGACAGAACAACTTGCCTGTTCTCGACTTTGGCCTTCTCATTCTCCTCCCAGGCCTTGATCAGCGACATCATCTTCTCGGTTTCGACCTCTTGAGAAACGCTTCTGAAAAATAAGGTGAGAAATTGTACTTCATTTTGTGACATAATCCATACATAAGGCGAGATTGATGACGTTGGTGCAATTGTTTTGTTGATTCAGAGCTACCTCTCTCTTCTAAGCCACCTGTAGCTGCTGGCTTCTCGGCATCTAGCAAAAGGTAGAAGAGAACAGGTTAGCCCGTTTTGTCAGTTGATTGATGGTATCCACCCAAACCAAATTCCGAGATGTCAACAACCAGTTTTACTGGACACGAACTAAATAGTACAAAATCATAATCGTGCAGTGCCGTAAAAACTTTTGTAACTAATTTGATTGGATTGTCTTTTTTAACTGAATTCAGATTGTTGGTGAAAGTACTAACTTGCGCTTTGATGAAACATACGCTTGCGACCGTAAACACTAGAGGAAGGACAAACAAGGGGCAAGGTACCAAATAAAACTCTGCTAAATTGGTGAAACTACAAACACTTTCGAAAAACAGAATCAAACGTAGAACCTCTTGCACATCTAAACGTGATGTTCATACAATCTGTCGTAGGTAGGTGAAATCTTACTCTCGACGATAACGAGGGCCTTGGACTCCTGCGTCGCCGGCGCCACCTCCTTCTCCGTGGCGCCCTCTGCTGGTTTCACCGCCGACGACGCCTCCACGATCTTAGGCTCCTCGGCCATCTGATCTCACTGCCTCCTTCAGCGTCAGCAACTCGACCTGGCAAATCCAACAGCAGGCGCAGCAACAGAGGCCGTTGCCGTCAGCGCTACTTAACTGGAGGGTTGATTGTTCCAGTTGGTGGCGCGACAACATTGGCGGGGTACACTGCACCGAGGCGGAAAAGAAAGAAAGATGTTGGCACTTGGCAGCACAAGCAACCCACGCGAAATGGATAGAAAACGCCGTCAGGTACAAGAATTCAAGACCCCCTTCATTTGCGTCTCTTACAGAAACAGCGTGTATGCGTCGGGCGAGTTTATGTGGAGGGCAGCTAGCAATTCACGTGGCAGCGACCTTAAAACAAAGTTCAGGAAAATATTCAACAGCACTTACATGTACTAAAGAAAACTATTTGCTCATTCTATTGCTTTTCACTTACGACGCACTAAAATCCACTCGTACAATTCGTGCACCTTAAGCTTGGTCACAAAGCTACAGCGGGAGCGAGAAAGTAGAAGTCACACCGAAGTTACAGAGATGTACTGATTGTCACAGGTATATGTTTCCTTGGTAACCTTGTCACATAATCCCTTGGCACTACCAGAAAAAGTGAATAACAGTGATGACAAAACTGTAGTCCGTGGACCTGAGCAAGTGCTGCTCTAACAAGATTACTGATAAAGCTAAGAACAAATTGTGAGTTATATCCATGCATGGAGCAAATACAACATGAAAATCCCACATGGATTGATCAGTTAGCGGAGACATGAGAGACTGACTGGCTTGATTAGCCATGGCACCCACAGGTAACCACGGTTCTCCTTCATTTACCCTGATTTCACAGTTACCGCAGCACACTTCTGGTCTTTGAGTTAGTGACAGACTCGATAAGTCGGTACATCCATCGGTCAAGCATTCCTGTGTAACAAAAGTTGGTAAGAGTTTCTTGTGTTATTCGGTTATGCTTTGGGATTTTTTTTTAAAAAAAAGAAAACTGCATCCACTTGCATGCAGCTGATCGTGGCGCAAGAAACCAACATCTGCAGTAAATGACTAAGGCATGCATCAAATAGAAGAGAAGATCATAGGATGAAATGACCTGTCATGGCAAATGTGCCTCCAAGAACCGCACATAGACGAGTTACGAAATGCAGGAAATTCCGTCTTTCCTCTTTGATGGTAACTGTAATTGGTGAGAGATCATACAAGAAGTAAACAGCTGCAGGAAAAAAAAGGGTTAGTTTTGATCAAAGGTGAACATGCCATTACTTGGATGGGGGAGAAACATACCTGGCCAGGATCTATCAGTTGGGCGAATGGGAACAAAATACTCAGTGACAGAAAACTGATTTGTTGGCAATACTTGCTTTGAGAGGTATCTGTACTCAGTTGGGACAACCTGCATATCGATTGGGAAAACAGATGAGAAAACTTTTCACAAACTACTACAAATCACAGAAAAAAGCAGTAGTAGTAAATTTCCATATGCGGATGATCCAGTGTACAGATCAGATTTACACACACAAAAAAAAAAATCTCATTGAAAATGGGAAAGAAAATGCCACTTTTCCTTTTGGCTCAATAATAAGTTTGAACTGTAATGTAATTTGAATATTCATAGAACTACTAAATCCTCTCCAGACTTTCCTCATCATTTGACCCAAATGTTGCAAACTTAAAAGCTAGTCCATGAACATGCTTGATTACAAATGACAGACTAGTACAAACAGCTACTCACCTTGATATAGTATTTGAAAGTTCCACTTGTCTCATGAAGTATTCTTGTGGTATCATCCAGTGGATTATGAATGCCAGGATACTTGGGGCCAAAGGACAGATCATGAATAACATGACTGACATTCACATGGCTTGACCCTTCAAAAATCTGCATTATATATCAATGGCCCACAGAGAACTATCAGTTCAAAAATGTAAGACGAGAAAGGAAGGTTTGTTTGTTCAAAAAATGTAAGACGAGAAAGGAAGGTTTGTTTGTCTACATCAAAATGTCGAGTTTGAATAAAACTGTTATTTGTTTCATTCAACAGAAACTGTGAAACTACTTACATCCAACAGATCTTGAAAGACATGAATTTTATTTTTTATTAAACTGACCACACAGTGGAATATGACCAAGAAAAGATTAATAGAGGAACTTCATGCTGTATTTTCAGATGAGTGGTAAGACGGGTAAAAACATTGTGCAGATATAAGCATGTAACTACAACAATGACAACATTAGTGTTTATGTGACGCCTAGAGTAGGTAGGTATCAGCACCGCTTCCAGTTGTGTTTCATTCCAATGTTAGCTTTCAGTAGTTTCCAGACTCGCTCTCTCTGTTTCCCCTTTCATTAGAAGTTTTCTTCCCTATCATTACATCACCACTAGAGTGTATGACCATTAAAACACACATGATAGAACATTAAATGCCTGCCACTATGAACCTTATGAGAAGAGAGGTTGGCTCCCATTTCTATTATACCGCCAGGTTTTGAGACCATTTGTCTACTTGGGAAGATGCTATGCTTCCTTAAGAAATCGAATGATGAATTTCCCTTAACAAACAAATTCCCTATTTCAGTATTTTCTCACTAAGAATTGAGTTGTTCTTTAGGCAGTGTCTTCTATCTAATAAACCTTATGATAACAAAAATACCTCGCAATCAAAATGCAGAAAGGATAGAATATCAATTAAATCTCATCAGTTTTAGATTAATAACCTTCTCAGCAACAAAAATGTTTAAACCATGCACCGAGATATGAAAGTTACCAGCAACCCTCTGCACGTCTAAAAGCCCATACACCTGTCAAAATTGAGGCAGCAGTTTAGCACCACCACAAAGTATAATTCATGATTACAATTACAATCAAGAATATCATTGTGAAACAGAATGAGAGCCAGCAAATAGAACAACTTACTCGACACCCTTCACCATTTGCCAATGCTTGTTTAACGCTCTTAACCATTTTTTCTGCATCTTCATCAAAGGTGAGTTCATGCTTCTTTGCTTCCTCATGATGCTCATGGCCATGGTCTGTTTGAAACTTTTAATGAATATGAGCATATTATAAAGAACTATTTTAACTATATTAGTCCATTAAATGAACCATTCTAACTAAATCACATCTGACCATTAGATGAAATATTCCACCTGAAATCTCTTCAAACAATCAGGTTAGTCACTGTTGCAATATTGATATTTTTCCCCATGACAATTAACATGAGAACACATGCTTCTCTTTCAAGTATATATCTCGTAACAAGAGATGCACCTTTGTTTTTTTTTGTCCTAAAAACAGTATTTTAATTTTGAGTAAAGTATATGGCCGGTCCTTAAATTTGTTCAGCTGTGTCAATTAGGTCCCTATACTCTCAAATTGTAGTTTTGACTCCCTATACTCTCAAAGAGTGGTGGAGCTAGGTGCTAAATGAAGTGGCAATCAGTACATCATGACATTAAACCATAAACCTATTTTATTTTGTTCATGAACTAGATATTGCTAGGCAAATTTTTTAATGCTCTTCATTGCGTTTTCTTTTTTAATAATGGATATTTTTATTGATCAATGCTATCATGCATTACTGTGACCAATTTAACCAATTTGTCAGGGGCTAAACTAGACCCATTGGTGAATCTAATTAAATTTGCATTTTGAGAGTATAGGGACCTAATTGACACCCAAACCCAAGTTTAGGGAGTAAAAAATTGTAATTTGAGAGTATATGGACCTAACTGACACCCAAGCCTAAGTTTAGAGAGTCAAAACTACAATTTAAAAGTATGGGGACCTAAGTAACACAGCGAGACAGGTTTAAGGACCGCCTATGCACTTTACTCTTTAGTTTTTTAAAGTCACCAGAATCTAGCTTTTTTCACTATCTAAAGGAGGTTGTCACTGGGCTTATTCAGTGCCCAGCAGCTCCATCTACCAACTGAGCATAGTAATAACAATAAAATATGAAAATTTGTGATTTTCCTGCACTGAAAATTCTTCAGACCACAATTGTCACAATTCAGTAGTAAATTTTGTTTTCACTTTACAGGGAGGAAGGAGAATATACCATGATTATGATGAGCTCCATGTTCCTTTTCAACTAGATCAGACAAGTACTCTGTACCAATGATATGGCCATACCTATCTAAGCGAAGCTGTATACAGCAAACATAAAGGAAGGGAAAATATTAGGCATAACAGCATTCTATTGAAATTTTAATTATAACAAGTGTTATTTACATTGGAGAATACATGAACTAGAATAGGCAGTACATGTCCTCAGCAATCCTACACTAACCTAAGAAGACAAATTCCCAGCATAATCTAGGATAATGACATGCTTCATGAATGGCGATGATATGCATTTATCAACGCTTACATATTGGAGTTTATTTGTCATAACTCATAAGCAGTTAATAACTTAATATAAGTACAGATATGCCACATACTAGAATATTCAAAGAAAGAAAAGGCTTTTGACAGATGATGGTACCTTCCAAATATTTGTATGCAAATCAACTTCATGTTTCCCAGACATGTCGATGGCATCCACACTCAATACTAAACAAAAACAGGATCCGGCAAAAGAAATATCAAGAGAATGAAACACTTCGTGCAAATGGATGCTTCCATAAAACTTATATAAAGTGATTCTGGATGTACATAAATCAACAACTGACCTTCACACGGCAAGGAAGGAAATGACATATTTATATGAATTGGCAGAGTTTCTCCTCGTTTCAGATCTACAGACATCTGCAGGCAGTTTCAGCTGGTGAAGAGCTCATGATACAGATATTGACAAGGATCAAGACGAGAGGAAAGAAAATTAAATGAGAGCAAACTGGTGTTGCCAAAATATCATAAATGACCATTGCCAGGGATTTACAATAACCAGAAGATACATGAGTTGTATATCGATGCAATTGAAGATAATTCATGTTCCATATTAGACATGATTCTATCATCATACAAATTCTTTGATCAGGTTGGCACTTTGATGCTTGAACTCAAGCCCCACATGCAACTAAAATCATCTTCAAAAGATATATGGCACTGTTCACTATATCCAGTTACTTTACATTTTTCTAAAGTAAAACATGATGAACCCCTCATTTCTACATGTGTATTCCCATTGCAAGGTAAAATAAGATCAGCAAATCCATTCGGATGGCCGAGCAAAAGAAATATTACACTAAAGTTGCATATACTACTCAAGGAAGAAGATGAATACCTGATGAACGGTGTAGGTGGTAAGATAAAACTTCAGCTCATGCACGAACAGTGTAAGCATGATAATCAGCCCAAAAATCGTCACTGCCAAGGATATCAACGATGGAATGAATTAAAGAAGAACCTCCAAGGCAAATATTAGCATCCAACGGCAAATTACAAGAAGGAAGGGTGTCCATACCAATAGCGCCAGAGTAAGTCTTCTTCAACAGATGCTCTTCCGCGTGCGGAAACGCATTGAGGCTCTTTAGAGACGGTATCCTCGCCATCTTTCAGCTGCCACAAAACACACCAACCTCGTCAGAACTAGAGCTCATCGGCCACCACTTCTACAAACTAGTACCCAAAATTCGTGCGATAGGGCAGCAAATGAACCCAAATTTTTTATCCTCGAACCATGTAGCAAGTAAATTCGTCATAAATCTCAAGCCTAGCTTCTGAAATTCAACCACGCGTTTCCTAGATTCTTAAGCAAGCCTAATCCAATGACGCGGCACACAAACCCACGAAAATCCAGCCAGAAACGTACAAGGATCTGGGTCTCATCCAGAACGAAGACCAGCCCATACAAAAGCAGGATATGCGGCGTCTTACCGATACAGGATGGAACCAGCCCTCGGCTACGCGGATCTCCGGCCGGCAACGGCCGATCCCTAGAGAGATCAGCGATTCGGGGGTAGAGCCGTAGAGATCGGCGAGATGGGAGAAGGGGGATTGGGGAGACACAGGCAGGAAACGAACACCTGCTTCCTTCCTACCGGCGTCGGACCCGTAGATCACCTGATGTTCCGCGAGCGTGTATGCGGACCGTCCATCTGCGGCCAAACGGAGATGGCTGACCCCCGGGTCAAATCCCGGGTCCACAACCCAGTGATGGGCTTGTGGACTCTTCTTTCTGACCTATTAAGCGTCCAAACAGATGTCGGCCTACTAAAGGCCCATAACTTGGAGATAAAAAAAAACAGCAAAAGGGCGTGGGCTCGAAAGGGCGCGAGAGCGGTCCGGGCCGAGGCAATTCTGCTGTGCAGCATTCCCCCGGATTTAGGATCGAGACCGTCACACCGGAGTCACTACAGGGAGACCGTCAGATTATCAGCCCTGTCGACGAAAGTTGTCGGCAAAACTCCGGATTTACGCACGAGGCGGCGCGGGGCCTAAAAGCAAACCGGCTGTGTGTGCTACATTGCTGCCCGTACACGACGTCTAATGTCGGCGTCGGTCCGTCGGATCTGCGGCCGCGTTGTCCCGCCGAGGCCCACACCGAATTAGTGCTCTCGCGCCGCACGCTTAACGCGACGTGAGCCAGTGAGCCACAGTCGCCGGACCTGCATCATGCAGGATCTCAACCACTGCTCAATCCTAATGCCTGCGAGTGTTCTCCTTTGATCCTTTGGCATTGGTGTTCAGGTCTCAAAATTGTTACGGTGCGGCTCCTTTCGTAGCTTGCTTGAATGCCAACTGAACATGTGAGAAACTGAACTCAAAGCCCAAACAACAAGAAACCAGAAAAAAAAAAAGCGATCAAACAACAATGCAGCACGGATCATGAGGCAAAGAAAAACTAGTACAATATTGTTTTGATGAAAAAGGGGGGAAACAGATACTGCATGAATCGCTAGGCTAGCTTCCTCAAAAAACTGTCCGATACTGCATGAATAGCTAGGCTAGCTTCCTCAATGCTCCCCGAGTGATGGATCCACCGATGCTGCCGCAACCTGGAAACCTTCACGACTACTTTCGACGAGCCGATGCTGCCACCTGGGAACCGTGATGGGCACCCAACTGTCTGAAATGTGGTCATGGTTTCACCTCCGCCCATCCCAACCCGCCGTTGGGCGTGCAGAGACCCATCAATCCAAAACTGTCGGCGAGGCTGTCAGTCTTTGCATGCGAGAATCGAATATCGGACCACCGTTCAAAATTATCTGCACCAGAATTAGGTAGAAGTATCTAGGGATCATCCCGTCTACTACCGAGCATTGGAGATTAGTGGTTAGATACGCTCCACTAAACTTGCCCAGCAAGCCACGATCACATGCGACATGGCCTAACAAAGTCCATTTGTCAGGCACCAACAGGGTTTCACCACCTGTCTGCCTGTCTCACTCAGGTTCTGAAGCATTCTGCTTAATTTCTGTCCCCCCGACGCGTTGTGGTTACAATACAAGCCCACGGTTTTGTGGTACTGCAATCGTCCATAAACTAAGATTTGGGACATCCCAATGTTCGTACGCGCGCTGGATTCAGCGTATATGTTTTCGTGAGAGAATCTGCACGGCGTGCCTTTTCTGAAGAAAATGCAAAGCACCGTACAGTAGTTGATCCTATTATAGATAATCGCGTAGGCCCCCAAAAACAACGTGTGCTTTAGAACACAGAAATTTTTGCAGACACAGATTTTGGGCAAGGATCATGAACTGTTTCTTCAGAACTCTGGAAATGATGATTGTTAAAGCCACGTGTGCTCCAAAGTTGAGATTACAAACGACTTGCTCCTAGAGATAATCTCTACTAAAAAAAAACGTGTGCTTTTATAACACAGGAATTTTGCATACAGAGGTAAGGGGCACGAGTCGACGAATACTTCAGAAGTTTGAACTCAGACAGGGCCAAGTCTGCTGAACGAATAATAAAATTGCTAAAGGTTAAGAAATCAATAGGTCTCCGGTTTGAACCCGGATGAGCCCTTGTACTTTTCGAATTTTTTTTAGTTCTTTATGACTTTGTATATAGATCTTATATTTATTCATACTTACTAAATGGACAGAAATATAAATAGATGCAACATTTGACTATTTTCATAGCTTGGTTGTGCAGGAAAACATTTTTTATGTACACAAAAGTTGATAATATTAACATTTTTTTTTGTTTATTTAGTGTGCCAAGACCTATTGTTAAACATTAGGCACAACCAAACTATGAAAATATCTTTAAATATTTATCCATTTAAAGTATGACGGTGCTATTCTATATCTAGGATGTTTAGTTTTATTCTACACTCAGTATTAATCATTGAACAAAACAGACATGAATTACTGATTTTTTTTCTTGGTCTTTAATTATTATTGCTAATCAATATACTCTTAGTAATTATGATCCATGTGATGAAATTTTATTCAATAATCAGTTGTGCGTAGAATGATATCGAACACCTAAGTGTAGAATGATATTTGCATTCAAAATATACTTTTGCAGATCCAAAGTACGACAATCATGTTTTCGTTCACTTATAGTACGAAATCTGAATTTTCGCACGACAAGGTACTATTTTCTGTAGCTTTGTGAACTTAGACATTATTTTGGTAAATCCTGGATAAAATAAATTAATTTAAAAAATCTTTCCAGTCGCTCCTGTGATGCAACGGCAGCGTAACACAAGAGGGACACGCCGGTCTTCAGGAAACGACCGCACAGTTACATCAGGTCCGTCGTTGCTGGGTTTCAATTCAGACTCTGGCTGAACCACGATAACGCCATGTCCCCGCTGAACCCATGACAGAAAACCGGCAGCCATGGCTCGCAGAATCGGGGCCTGTTCGAGAGCCCCCTGCTCTCGGGGAAAAACAAACCATGACCTTGCCCACCGGTTCGGCGCCCTCCCGGCTCCCAATAAATCCCTCGCCCGCCACATGGCCGCCATCTCCCATGCCTTCCAAACTTCTTCGTCAGCTGGCATCAGTGCATCACACTCTAGCAGATACAGTACTAGCTAGCAGCCTACTGTTAGAGCAGCTAGCCAGGCCCACGCCGTACAATACGCTTTGCCGCTGTGTCGGAGCAGTAGTGAAAGACTCGCCGAGCAAGCCGCCATCGATGGACGTGTACATCTCGGAGGAGTACGTGGCCAAGCGGCGCGCCGAGAGGAGGGCGGCGCGGGCCGCCGCCGCCGCGGCAGCTGCACGAGGAGGCGGCTGCCGCGAGGAGAAGGCCGCCGCGCGGGCGGACGGCGGCGCGCTGACGAAGCGGTGGAGTGGGGCGTGGGCGGAGATGAGTAGGCGCCCTGACGACGACGGCGACGGCATCAATGTCGAGGACGTCGTCTTCAGCTACTTCTCGGCGTAGACGATCGACGTTGTTCCCGTCTAATTCAGGGAGCAAATCGACCCAACCACATTGCATGGATTTGTATCTCGTGCTAGTAGAGAATTTTGTCTGTATCTAGTAGTGTACTCCATGCAATGTACAAGTGATTCGTGTGTGATTTTGCAGAGGCATCAGCTAACCAGCTCAACGTGTAGTAATGTTCTCTCTTCCCAAGGATGTATTGTCAAATCAATAGAATGAAACAGATTTCGTGACTGAGTCCGGTCTATATCTTTCTATCATTTTTTTCCTTTGAACCACAGCAAAAACATGTGCGTTTATAGCAGTATATTTAGGTATAAATTTACATGCCTCTAGATTTTTTTTTTTTGTGTGTGTGGAAAGACATGTCTCTAGATCTGAACAGACTCTCAACATTTTTGTAGAGGGCAGACAAAATTTTGATTCCTTGCTACAAGAAGAATACAACAAATGAACTGACGAAGCAGGATCACTGCATTATCCAGTTCAGGGCTTGTGTACAGCTGAATACCCATGAGTATGTTCATTGTGCATTGGAGCGGTTACATAGATCACAACAGAAGATCCAAGCACTACGACTAGAAGTGCGATGAAGTTCACCAGCAGTGCCTCCGTGCTGTACCTGCCGAGGCCGCCTGCCTGAAGGAAGGTAAGTTTCTCCAGGAATCCCAGCTCTGCTGCCAGGATGGCCAGCACGTAGACCAAGAGCCCGGAGCGAACGTGCCATGGCAGCATTCTGCGCCTAACTGTTGGGGCGCCTCCAAGGAATAAGAAGGTTAGAAGGCCGAACAGCCACTGAAAATATGAAACCAGAGCATTAGATTTAGATTAGGTGATTCTGAATAGTCAATGATTTTTCTTAGGTGTCATTGCAAAATTGCCCCCTTTTTCAAGATAGATGTTTGAAAATTCAATAACGTTAGAAAACTCATTACCTCCCACAAAAGGAAAAAGAAAAGAAAGTTCAATGTGTAGATACACCTTCAGATGATTTCATATTGGAAAAAGAACAGCCGTGTTATTAGTGCACATAAATCTTCAATGACAGAAATTTGGGATACAACATTTATACCCCAAAATTGTTGAATGATTTAAACCTTGTCAACATAGGATCCCAAAGAATGGAACAGAGAAAAATGCTGACATCTTTTCTTGCATGCCTTCTGTACTAGCTTTTCCCTACCTTGTAAATTTTGTTCCATCACCACGACACTATATATTCTTTATTATGTCTAATGCAGCATGATTATTTTCTCCTCTCATGTTTGTTGACTCTGACTATTGGCGTTGCCAAATTCAAAGCTCAAAGTTTAACAGAAAAAAAATTGCATGGCAAATGGATTAACCGATCAAGTCACTCTTGTCAACATAAACATGCCACAGTTTCACAAGTTACTATACTCCTAGCGGAAAACTCCTTTCAAGGAATTGCATGGTCTAACAACTATACTTGTACCTGTTGCTATATAATGCACTAAAAGCTTGTTTGTGATAATCAGAATTCATAGTTTCAGAATGATAAGGGTTTCTGTACATCACCTGTATACCGTATAGACAAATAGTTCCGAGACCAACCCAGGAATGCAAGCTGTATAGATTATCAATGCCACTTTCATTGTGGAACTTGAAGGCAGCATATATCCCGATCAAACCCAAAAAGAGTGCACTGGCATGAAGAATCATGTGAACCATCTTATTTATGTCATGGCTCCATGGCAATATTTTGTAGCTCATTATGGCTGTGGACATATAGCAAAACTTTGATCAAGTGTGTTTTAGCTCCCCCTTCACAGGAAAAACAAAAGAGAAAAGACTGTGTGCATGCTATTATTGCTATACCTTCACTCCCTAAGATGATGAATCCTATCAACATAAGAACGGGATGCACCTGCATAGAAGAGGCATACAACGTTGTGTCAATTCGAGCACAACTAGTCTCCCATACAAAGAAGTAGCTTCTTATTTCGATATTAACAAAAGAAATGGCCCTAAACAATCTTTGCATAATCAGAAATAGTGAATTTTGTAGTATCAATCCTGTTCAGTGCATATACCTCTCAAAGTGCCTGTGTTAAAAAGTTTTTCTCATCACAAATCTAAATGCCTGAACACTGAACATGTACCAGGTGCAGTGTATCCGAGAGTAAATTTATTATTAAATGAGGCCAAGAGATCAATAACAATCATTCTGCTAAGGAAATTAGAGATGTTCTGACTTCTGAGCAAAATTCATGGCTTAATTAAGAGCCAATCGACCAAACAGGGGATCATCAAATGGCACAGATATGACTTACCCAAACAATCACAATTCATGGCCAGAATCAGCTATGGCACGACCTATTAGGGAACATTAGAAGAGATCACTTCAGAGCAAATCCTTGCAACCAGCGGAAGGGTACTGGGTAGGCTCAAATGCTTGAGCAGTGCGCGGGCGTAGAGGGGATGGTCATGGTGATTTAAGATCCGACCTAAGCGCTGATCTGGGAGGTTTACCGAGTTCGAATGCTGCATCCACGGGGAAAGAATTTGCAGAGAAGGGGACGGGGTCTTACGTTGAAGATGAGGCCCTTGTTGGTGGCGGAGATGAAAGCGAGGCCGCCGCGGAAGTGGACGCACCACAGAAGCACGAGCGCCGCAGCAGAGACCGCGAGCGCGCGCGCTGCCTTCGCCGGTCCCGGCACGGCCATCCCCTCCGGCGATGGGGACGGATCGGAAGATTCGGAACTCGGAGAAGTGTCCGTTCCCCTTGCTCCCACTCGCAGTCAAATGTCAACGGACTCGACCCTAGTCCACGTGTATGTGGGCCTTCAAAAATGATCCTCATATGGGCCTTGGGCTAAAATAACTTATCGAATTGGGTTAGCCGAACCGAGCAAAATCTCCTCCTCTCTTAGTTTTCTTTTTCGAAAAAAAACAATATCTTGCTAATTTGGGCCTCCTAATCGTTCAAAAAAAAATTCGCCTCCATATTTTTTTTTTGAAAAGGAAAATTATGCGTCCTATCATTTCCGTAGTTTTCCTTCATACGTTTCAGTTGCTATCACCGACAACTGCAGAAACAAAGCTTCAACGGCAATTTTTTTTTTTCCAAATCACCCCAAAACTTGATGTCATGACGATGGCAATTGACCCCGATAACACCTAAAAGAGTTAGTATACGATGACACGCTACTAGAGACGTGCTGGTGCCCAGATCGTCCCGGTAGCATCTCACGGAAATTCCAGCAAGGCAAAGCCATTGTCATCCACGAAATTTTCGGCACGAACTTACCATACGTCGCAGTGACGAATAGGCCTCCGATGTGCTGCCTCTTTGCTCTTTCCCGTTGCATGCATTGTCAGCAGCTGATGAAATGATACATGATGCGCGCTCGAAACTGCCAGCGACACCGCACCTAACCGGGCCCTGAATTCAGCAGTTTTCGATCGATGACGCTCAATCATTTGGCTCTGATTTTTTGATCCAGTGTTCCTGGGCTGTTCTTGTTCTTTGCAGCATTTCTCGCGAGAGTTCCTGCTTCTACGGTCGCGTTTTGTGGATCAGATTGTGATCACTTACACCTCCTTGGCAAAACATTGAGCACAACCGACGGCTCCAAGAAATGGTACCCTTTCCAGCGCTTGCAATGTCTTCTAAGTTCAGTCTCGTGCAGCGGCACATCACTGCACAATTCTGTCAGTTTTCCCCCTTTTGAGTTCAGAGTACCAGACAGCACTATTCACACACGTTATGAGCGTCTTACTACTAGTAGTCTATTATTCTTGAGCGGTCCTGTTGATATATAGTACTAAGCACAGAGTTTTTCCTTTCACTTGCAGTTAAAGCGATGATGCATATGGGCCTGCTAAGCAATTAAGCATTGCCATTACAGCAGTACTACTTGTCTTCGAATCAAATCACCTGCTCTGCTCTCTCCTTTTAGCAATTTTTGTTGGTCTTGAGTTTTTACCTTTTGTATCAGGCAGAAGCTGCTGGTGCTGTGAACGACAGACAGCAAATTCAGCCCAGCACACTACAACCACCAGTCGCTTTTCCAACTATGAAGAAACTGATTGTTTCGTTTATACAAGGGCAGTAGCCACTAGCCCCGCTACCATTCTGTTTCTCTCTCAAGGTTTCATATAGAAGAGAGAGGGAGATTTCATTCTACAGTTTCACCTGACCCCTGCACACCACAACGAACAAGTGGTACTGTGTCGTGCGAGCACGGACATTCCAAACCTGTCCTTTTTTTTTTCTTTCTGCTTGGAACCATGCAAAGACTCAGCAGCCTCTGCGTGACAGCGCGCGTGAGCGCTTTCGTACCTTGAAGGCAAGCTAACAACATATCAACAGCCGCGCATAAAGCAGAGGACCATTTGTTTTGGGGAGGAAGGCTACATGTACACGTCCATGCACACTCACGACGCATATCAATGCAGGCCCGCCCGGTAGCTCACTGTCGCTTATACTAATTGCTATCACCGGCTTGTGGTTTTCTCTAACCGTGACATTAACAGGCAGCCCACCGGCTCACCGGAATCGTTATACACCGCGCGCGCGGTCGGTGGTATGTACCGGGTACCGGCTCACGCACCGGGACTCGTGGTGCGGTCCTACGAGGCTACGACGCACCGTTGTTGGCATAAAGCATTTGCGTGACACTTTCCAACAAGAGGGAAAAGCTAGCAAGGAAGCAAGGGCGACGGGGGGAAAAAAAAAAGAAGAGAAGAACTTGCAAGTGTGATTATGATGAGCGTAATAAAAGGCTGGAATGATCTCGCTACGTTGTGCGATCATCGACAATGAAGGCAACAGTAACATGTCACCTTCTGATGCAAAGAAAAGAAAAGGAGCCATCAATGTGGTTCACTGTCGTCACTTTTGCGAAAGAACCGTGGGGCAACATGTTTACGCCGCTTTAAGTGAAAGGGATCGTCATGCAGCGAAATGCTAACAGCTGCTCTCTTTTTTTTTTCTTTTCTTTTTCCTCAATTAGTAGTAGTAACAACAACTGTTGTGTGTTTTTTTAACTGCTGTTACTGCCAGCACATTTTGGCTTGACCACCCGAAAAAGGGTGATTATAGTACTAGCAGTAGGCAGTAGCAGCAGCCAGTCCCGCACCGTGCTATGATCACCCGAGTTGACTGCCTGACTGACGTTGAGATCGCACTACGGCGCGTACGCGTAAACGATCATTATCGCCGCCTAGACTGGACTGATAGCTTGAGGCAATTCAGTACCCAGTCCGACGCATGCCACTGCATGGCAACGCCGCCGTATGCAAGTGCGCAGCGCGGATGAATCGGAAAGGCTACGTACGTCGCGCATCGATTGCACGGAGGCCGCGACGGCCGGCAGTCAGCGGCTCGGCCAGTGCGGCTGCGCGTACTCGTCTCTCGTCCTGTGTAATGGTGGCGAAGTGATGACATGGGGTCAGGAGATCGCTGGACCGGACGCCGGCCGGTACGTACGGTTTTTTCGCGATGCGATCCGATCATCCTCTTTTCTGGATCTTCGCTTGAGATCGATGTCAAATTTTGTGTAGCCGTACGGTGTTTGAGACGTTGAAACCTACTAGTATGGATGTGAAGAAAGGAGAACACGTTGCAGATCCAACGAGCATTAAGCTCGACCCGGTGTTGTAATGTGTGGTGACGCGTGACGGTACATGTTGGCCCCGCCGCCTTTTTCCTTCGGCTGGCCTGTGTTTTTTTTTTTTTTTTGACAATTACTGGCCTGTGTTCAATCGGGAGCAGATTTCTCCCAGCCGTCCCGTCGTAACACCTCTCGCGGAGATGGATCGAATGAAACAACGGCGTCACAGATGGATGGCACTAGTCCTGAACATTTGGGCGTGCTAAAACGGGCTACACGCCAGCCCGGCCCGGTTGGAGTGGCCCAAATGCAGCCCGGCCTGGTTATCACCGGTCCTGGGCCGGCCCGGTACACGGTGCGGTTCGTGCTTTGGGCCGCACCCCCAGCCTGTAGCACAGCCCGTAGACCGGTCCGAAAACGGCCAGCCCGGTGGGAAGCCTGGTAACGGCCATAGGCCTCCCTCCCAGGCGCTAGCGGCCCATTAGCCCAGTAACGGGCGCGGCGTATAAAAGCAGAGGGGGAGGCGGGGAGCGGCTGCAATCTCCGCCGCGTCAACCCTAGCCCGCGCCTCCGCTCCGTCGTCGCGCCGCAATCTCGCTGTCTCCTCCCACTCCGGCCTGCGCCTCCGCCGCACCCCCGTGTCGCAATCTCGCTTGCTCTCTTGTCTGACTATCTCCTCACACTCCTCCTAGATCTAAATGACTAGATCCTAGTCTTCTCCGCCTCCTACTCGTAGATCTAGATCCTTGTCTTCTCTGTCTCGAGATGCAGGGCCTGCAGCCGGATGATGACGATCGTGATGCACTAATCGGATCCAACGAGGACGACGGATCTGGCGATGGTGATGGCGGCGACGACGGCGCTGGTGCTGGCGACGGATCTGGCGATAGCGTTGCTGCTGCTTCGAGCAACCCGACGGCGGAGTCCGCTCCGTCCAATCAGGCTGCTTCGAGCAACCCAAGCCAGGTCAAACGAGGCCGAGGTAACAACTCTACTGTTTGGGCGTTCTTCGACGAGCTCACCAGCACCGACGACAGCGGCATCCCGCGAAGGTATGGCGCTTGTTGTAAAACTTGCAAAGCTGAGTTGAAAGCTCCATCTCATCAAGGAACAGGCACACTAGCTAGGCATCATAATTCTTGTTCTCGTAAAGCTGCCAAGACTCGTAGGACTCAAACTTTGCTTGATGTTTGTGATGATGGTAACCTTAGGACATGGGTGTATGATTCGAAAGTAGCACGTATTGAGCTTGTTCGTTTGATAGCTAGGATTGATCAACCTTTGAGTTTTGGTAAATCTGATGCCTTTGTCGAATACATCCAGAAATCTCATAATCCACAGTTTAAGGGTTCATCTAGAACCACAACTACACGTGATCTTGCCAAGTACTTTAATGATAGACGTGTCAAATTAAAGAACTGCTTGAGTGCTTCTGTATCTTCTGTTTGTATTACTTTTGATATTTGGTCTGGCAATACTAAGAAGGATTATATTAGTGTGGTTATACACTTTGTGTCTGCTAATTGGTGTTTGCAGAAAAGAATTATTGGCATGCGTTTGATTGATGTTTCTCATAGTGGTGACAACATTGCTGAACAAATTACTAATGTTTTGGATGATTATACCTTGACTGATAAGGTTTTTGCTGTTATCCTAGATAATGCATCTGCTAATTCTTCTACCATGCGTGTTTTAACTCCCAAAATTTCTGGTTATGTTGATTCTACTCTTCTGTTGCATCAGAGATGTGCATGTCACATTATGAATTTGATTGTTAAGTCTGGCTTGAAGAGGTTAAGGAAATTTCTTGAGGATTTCAGAACTGTAATATCTTTCTTAAATTCCTCTAACCAGCATATTGCTGCTTTTAAGCAATTTTGTATTGCATATGGTAAACACCCTGTAAGTTTGGTTTAGACATGGATGTAAGATGGAACTCTACCTTCCTAATGCTGTAACACTTGGTTCCATATAAAGAACAGTTTGATGTCTACATTACTGCTAACTATCCTGTTGTAGCTAATGATCAACCATTGCTAACAGAGAATCACTGGTATGTTGCTGGTAAAATTCTTGGATTCCTTGATCAATTCTATACTTCTACAGTTGCACTTTCTGGTGTTTACTACCCTACTGCTCCTCTTGTGTTACATCATATTTTGTTGATTGCCAAGCATTTATCTATGTATGAAAATAACCCATTGCTTAGAGACTCTGTTGTTCCTATAAAATCTAAGTATCTTAAATACTGGCAGAATATTCCTATGCTTTATGCCTTTACTTTTGTATTGGATCCTAGAGCTAAAATGAAATTCTTCAATAAACTTCTTGGACGGTTATCTGGTTTTGTTGGCACTGATTACACATTGTTTTACTTGAGTGTGCATAGTGAACTAATTAAACTTTTTAAGAAGTATGAATCCAAATATGATGCAGTTAGATTGGAGAGGCCAACACAACCATCAGCTGACCAAGGTAAGCAAAAAACTGCATGGGGTGACATTTTTAGTGATGATGAATGTGCACCCTCCTTTACTGCTGGTACTTCTCCTTCAACCTCTTCCTCTTATGGGCAAGTTTCTGAGCTGGAGTTATATCTTGATAGTGATACTATTAGCGACTTTAATGATTTGTTTAACATCTTAGCTTGGTGGCATGTACATAAACAGACTTATCCAATCTTGTTCATATTAGCAAAGGATGTTATGACTGTTCCTGTTTCTACTATTAGCTCGGAATCTGTTTTTAGTCTTTCTGGCAGGGTAATTGAGGAGTGGCGACGTTCCTTGGCAGGCGAGACGGTGGAGATGCTTCTGTGCGTCAAGGACTGGGAGTTAGGAGATAAAAGACAGCAACACAAGGTGGTGGACACGGAGCTTGTATCGAAGTTTGATAATATGTATCTGGATGATCAGCCTCCTCCTCCTGTGGCTGTAGATTGAATCATTGAATGTAATATGACATATGTAATATTTGGACAGTTGGACTTTGAACAATTTAGTAGGGTTGTACTCTTTTTTCCTTGATTAGCAAGGTTTTTAATGAGGCAGCCAAATCAATCTTGATGAATAAAGATTGATTCTTTTGAAGTTCTGTTCTCTTTGCCTCCTTAAATTTCTGTTTTTGTTATATTTTGTTGAAATTTAATGCAAATTTGTGATATTTGATGAAATCTGATTAGTATATGACTAGTGACTTGATGACCGGGCCTATCGAGCTACCGGGCTATGATGCTTCATGGGCTCTCCGGATCAGTCCGAACTGGTTACTGAGTTCCGGTTCGTGCTTCGGGCTCACCACTTGGCCCGGAGCCCACTAAGGCATGACCCGGACAGCCCGGCAGACCTCCCCAGGCCAGGCCGCGAAGCGGACCATACCGGGCCGGACCGTGTAGCCCGGATGTTCAGGACTAGATGGCACGGGCGCTTTCCTCGGCGAAGAGAGACAGAAATACTGTGGTAGGCGCGCCGGGGCAATCCACCTGGAAGCTGGAGTGCGGAATGGACGCGACCTGTGCCTCCGGGCAACGCAGGACGGCCGCGTGGCTCTGCATTTGCTCCGTCGATGAGCTGGGCAGCCATAAATTAGCTGCCAAACCGAGGTACGAGTTCAATGCCTTGCCTCCCGTTTAAACTGTGAACCCCGCGCTCGGGTTCAGTCCACTCCTATTCTAGCTAGGCGTGTGCCATGATGACAGGATGCTGCTGTGTCAAGACGAGTTACTACTAGTTTAGAATTAGGCCGATTGCATCACTGATATACTAGTGATGTTAGTTGTCCTGCAGAGTGGCGGGCCTGAGATGAGCACATCACTGAATAAAACGCAGACTAAGAAACACCGGCATGCATGATAACCTCCTAAACAAACCTGACAGCCCCCCTTGTGCCATTCCCTGTCCTTATGCCCTTGTACACGCACATTCCCGAATCCGATCTACACCTACCCCCCGCGGCGACGGCAGATCGCTGGAATTTTGTCAAAGGGAAGGATTATTGTCGGTGAAACATCCTTTTCCAAATAACAATCATGCGATGCAGAAAATGAGAAAATATGAGAGAGACAGAGACAGAGAGATCACTGGGAAAAAAAAGTAGGACCCACGAGCTGCCGGTTGGAAAAGTGACCGTTGGGCTGGCACGAACTACCCTGCTGCTGTGCTAGACGCCACGCTTGCCAAGGACGAAAGAATCCGAAAAAAAAATCCAAAGCCACCGCTTTGACTTTATTTCTTATTTTTTTCGTCTTTGATTGTTCTTTGTGAAAATATGAGTCATGTGCACCGAAAAAGTCGTAATCTTTTGTTTTTCTAAGGATACGGCGATCTTCAGCTGTTGTGCATTATGAAACTGTTCGTGTCCATTATTGGTTCCATATCCAAAGGAAAACAAATGGGACAAAGAATAGTAGGAGTAACAGATACTATAAGCTCTCTAACTACAAAAGCGGAGTGCTACGCTGATCTTTCATTCTTCAGAAAGAGGATATAATTGTACACTCAACCACTGATCTTTTGCTAACCCATTCAACATCCCAACAACAGCAAAGGTATATGGACCCGAGATGAATTAAAAGGAAAAAAAAAATCCGGTACGCGGTACCAATCATTCATTGCGAAAGAAGATGAGGCCATAGGAGTGACCATGGCTATTGGGTCCAGGAGTGTTTAACCATCCATCGTACTCCGTAATACTAGTGTTTAACCATCGTAATTTTCGTCGGTTGCATGCAGAGATTCATCAGGAACTAAAAAGCTCAGCCGTAGCAGCTGGGAATTCTCCCTGCGGATCTGATCGGGGGCCTACAGCTATACACGGAGCAGTAGTAGTTCGATCTCCGACATGCCGAGAGATGCCTTGATTCTTCGTCAAGCAATACCTTGTTGTATTGTTGGTTTGCTGTTAACGGATCGAAGGCGATGCCGCAGCGGAAGAAAGTTCCAAAGCGATGGATCGACGGCGTGCGCCCCTGTTGATCGACCACATGGCCAAAAGACGTCGCAGGTGAGGAAAAAGAGAGGAGAGACGACATGCACCACATAGCAGCTGCTCTGACGCTCACGCTACCTGGTTTTCAGCCAAACATTGCGTGAAATTGCCCCCATGTCACTGTACGATCGCTCGGTTGAAGGTGGCGCTCGGTGAGGGCGGGCTTCCTGCCATGGGCGAAGCTACATTTGCTGTCCCGAGTGCTATGACACCAGGGTCCTAATCTGTGTTCAGTGATTATTGTCTTAATTTTACCATATGTGCACCACTAAAAAACAAACATGTGCATCATTTTCTAACAAAAACAGCTAATATTGGTGAAGTGGCACTCGGTTCTTTAGATTCCTAGCTTCGCCACTTTCCTGCGGAAGAATAATAAAGGTGGACAAATTATCCAGCAGATCAACACGGGTTAACCGACAGCAGACACTGTCGGCAGTGGCAGGTCGATCCGGGAGGGGAGCAATCAACCCCGTTCTATCCATCCAGCCAGCCATGGAGTCTGGATGGAACCCACCCACGAAAAGCTTCCTCCTCCAACCTTGAACTTTTCCGTTAAAATCAGCGGGACCTGCCAGAGCAGGAGCAGGCACTACTGCCGAATTCCATCGCGCGGCGCTGACCCCCTTCTCCCTCGTCCTCTCCGGTCCGTGCAAAACGCATCAAACGGTGCCGGTTACAGGAGTACTGTACTCCCTAGATGCGATCGCGGGCGACCGGTCGGTACGTGACGCGACGCGCCGGAGGAATCATTCATTTCCTTGGCCATATCGAGCTACTAGTACTGTACACTAGCGAATGCTGCCGCGTCGCGTTTCCACCATCGCGTGCTGGCTGGGCTGCCCACCATCCTCCATCACGACTGCGCGCGCGGTGAAACTTCTCTTGCCTCGACGAGGTCACCCCCCGGGCATTCTGCACGAGTTTTTGGCAGAAAGACGTGTACGGTGTACCCATTGGGCTACACCGGCCGCCCGGCTTTGTCGAGGAAACGATTGAGGTAGGACCGGGAAGGGGGACAGGCATGCCCGGCTCGAAACCGATCTGCCTCCAGTCCAGACGAACCGATGTGGCTGGGCAGCCAGGAGCTGAGGCCCAAGGAGACGATCATGGCTGCCGTTTATTGATTATTAGGATCAAACAATCAATGCGATTAGTTAGGGCCTAAAATGAATGCGAACCAACCGAGCAAAAGCCAGGCACGCGTACGAGTCAGCTACTCGGCTATAGGACTGATCGATTGAGCGACCAATTCAACGAAAGTTAAGCTCGGTCAGTCTCTCATCTGGAGTACTACTAGTACTTTTTTTTTTTTAATACTGAGTACTACTACTATACTACTACTAGTAGTACTACTATAAGTAGAACAAAGGAGATATTTTGACCAACAAACGTTCGTTTCATCATGACGTCACCGCATCGAGGTGGGCGGGCCCATCTGCGAGTGACTGACGCCGAGCTTCTCTCTTCTGAGGGTATAAAGTGAAAAGGAATAATTTGTTGTTCGTGATCGAGACTGCAGGATTCCCTGCTGCCGAATGGATCGACCTGCTATTTCCCTTTTCGCGATGTGCTCACGCGACCTCACCTAGATACGCGTTATTACCAAATGGCTGGTTTTGGTTTACCTAGGCAAGATTAATCAATCGCCAGCAGTGGATTTTAAAATCCGTGCTCCAGTACTAGTCAACGATAAAACAGTGTGTGGTCATTACTCATACAGGTATAAGCAGTGCAACGACAGGTGTAAGCTGTTTAAGGGCCATTTACCCTTATACAGGTACTGCAAGATTCAACGACTACACAATAGCATTGTGGCACGATGGAAAAGAATACAGTAGTACTACTCCACAAATCAGCAGATGTTTATGAGAAAAGATGCACTGATTTTTAGGACGCCAAGAAAGTCAGACGTCTTCTACTGAGTAGTTCTAAAAATAAGAAATCAGAACAAAAGAAGCTGACCAGAACATTTTTTTTTCCTTCCCCTTGGAGGAGACTGCACAAGAGCGGAAGCCTGGAGAGTTGAGAGCAACTCGTTTTACTAAGGCCCTGTTTGGATTTACCCTGTTAAACTTTAATAAGATGTTAAAGTTTAACAATTTGAAAAGTAAGGTGTTAAAATTTAGATAAAATTTGCTATGAAGCACTAACTTTTAGCAGAACTAACTTTTAGCAAATTTGAAATTGATGTGACAAATACAAGCTAAAATTAACTTTTAGCAAATTTGAAATTAATGTAACAAATATTTATTCTACTATTTAATTGTCTTTTATTTAATAAAATAATGGTAGTTATGGATTGATGAAGTCATAAGTTGAAAAGGAGTTATACACAAATTTAAATTAGAGAAAGGGTATTTTGGTCATTTGAATATTTCTCTCTCTCTTAAATGATTATTATATTATCTAAAGTGCTTTGTAGCAAATAGACATAATTGAAAAGTGCTTTCTAGCAAAACCAACATTGAAGAGTGCTCTATAGCAAATACCACTATTGAAGAGTGCTTTGTAGCAAATTTTCCCTAAAATTTAACATCCATCTGTTTGGATCCATGTTAAAGTTTAACAAGTTTTACCTTGTTTTTCTCAAGAAATGTACCTTTTAACAAGTTTTAACTAGTTTATCACCTTAAAACCAGGTAAAGATTTTGAGGGTGTTAAACTTTAACACCTCCCTTTTAACAGAAGTGTTTGGATGTTTTTTCTATTAAAAATAAGTAAAACATGGGTGTTAAAATTTAACAAGGTGAATTCAAACACCCCATAAAGTCATGAGAGCTACCGGCAACAGAAATCCTAATGTGGAAACCCCCGTCCCCGGAAAATCTCTGGTGGGAGCACGTCCTCTGAAAAATTCTTCGTTTTCAGGCGCCTACATGAGGAGGTTTGTAGGAAACACACAGAAATTATTCCTACGGGCTACAGGAACAGGAGACTTTTTAGGGATCCTTTTGAACGCAGGATTCTCAAAACGTAGGAATAGGAAAAACGTAGAACTGGAGATGTATACCTTGTTGAATCCTATGAAATGAAAAAATATAGGAATTATTATCATCAGGTGTTTGGAAGCTTCATTGGAAAAAACATAGGAATTTTATAATTATATGTTCATTAGCAAGAAGAGGTAAGGAGAGAGAAAGAGACACTATGCTTTAAAACTTTCAAAGGAATTTTTCTATAAGGTTAGACCTCATGTGAGAATTCCTCCAAAATATGAAGGAAACTTTCCTATCCTTCAAAATTCCTATGAAGCAATCCTACATTCCAAAGGACCCTCATAGGATTTTTTCCCTTTGAATTTAATTCCTTTGTTTTGCCTCCAAAATTCCTTTGTTCCAAAGGAGGCCTTAACCTTATTTTTGTGTGCCATTCCGTTAGCCGAAACTCCTGGTCACAAAACCAGCCTTTTGCTGAGGCAAGATCATAAACAACCAAAAGTAAAGTACGGCCGTTTGATCAGTGTAGCTACTACCACCTGTTTTTGGCTGGATGCGTCACGTTTGTATATGCCTGGACTTATGCGACGTACGGCGTACTTCTGTCCATGAAGAACAGGTAGATCATACTGTACCACACGAGCATATAAAACGGTTGCCAAGATCTGATGCCAGTCTATGGCATTGCCATCACGGCGTGTGCCAAGTTGTAAACGCGAGGACTGCAGAGCACAGGAGAGGGGATAAAAAGAGCAACCAAGCACAAGCAGGGCACGCACGTCCACATGCGCAAAGGGCCGGCACCACGTTGGCTTGCCTCGAGGGGACCACCTCCAAGCTAAGGCAAATGTCTCCTCCCACCCAAAAGACAAAAAAAAACTCCTTGACATGCTGCTGCAATGCCGCCATGGACAAAACCTAAGGCCGACCTGAAAACGTCTTGTGCGCGTGTTGCTCTGCACGTGCTTGCCGGATAGGCTTCCGGTTCCATGCCTCCAAGCGAGCTCGGTCGGTCAGTCGGTGGTTTGGCTTGGAGTGGATGCGTGTCCCGTTGGCTTCTTTGATGCCGGTCTCGCGAAGTTAATTTGATGCATAGCATGGATGGATGACTGCACAGGCCTCTCCGGATTCAGTTTTTTTTTATTTGCTTTACTAGAGTTTTGATGCACGATATGCATGAAGGACATGATGTGTTCCTCTTGGGATTGAGACAATATAGAATTCTAGATGATGTGTGTTGAAAATTTATATCATTACTTGTTAGTGTATTCTTATTTAAAACTCATGTTTGAATGTATGACGTGTTTACGAGATATTTTAATTTTGAGTGGAAACTTTTGAGTTTGACTTCCTCCTGAAATGCTTATAAGAAAAAAAGAATACAACTGCTCAATTGTGATTTAATTGGAACAATCACATTCATTTTATTATGTCATATAGTTAATTAATACGTTTGCTAGCTTTCTATTTAGTTTTGTGTTTGATGTGGATTCTATATACAAGTAAAGTTATATAAACAACTCTCACGTACTTAGAAAGCAAAGTTATATAAACAACTCCCACGTCCTTAGGCTGACTTCAACAGAGAAGACAAACGCATATTTTACATCTCGAGTTATACTGTGCATCACCGATTCCTCCTCCAACAGATGATGCAAAGGAGCATCCATTTTGTCTTTGGAGGAGAGAGGTGAGGCATAAATAGAGTCTCTCTCTCCTTCTATGCATTTGACGCGGGCGCGGGCTACGGGGTGCAGGAGGCGACGTGACAGACCGAGGCGGGCATGCGGGGTGGTCGGGGCGCGGCAGACCGAGGCGGGTGTGCGCGCGGCATCGCTGCACGGGACGGAGGCAGAGTGCCCGGTGTGCCTGGAGGCGGTGCGTAGCGACGACAGTGCGTTGTGGGGAGGCGGGGCTGCCGACCGCACGGAGGAGGCGGCTCGAGCTCGCGCGGGGAGGAAGGGAGCGCGTGCCACAGCAAGAGGGTAGCGGCGTCGACGGCGCGCCCGTATCATAGCCGAGGAGGAAGGCAGGTGAGACACATCATAACCGAGGATCCGCTTGGCTCGCGTCGGTGGATTCGCTCTCGCCGCCTTAGCGGGAGGTTCGATTCAAGGTGGTTCTTGGCTCCTGAGAGCTCTTGGATGGGAAGGATTTGAGGGTGGAGGAGGCGGGCGCTCGCGGAGGCGGAGGTAGGCGTGCGTGGATGCGAAGGCGAGCGCGAGCGAGGGCTGCAGCGCGCGGGTCACTGACATGCGGAGGCGGGTGACGCGCGGCGATGTGCGGAGCACGGGAGCGGCAACGCACGGAGGTGGCAGGGCGCGAAGGTGCTGGGGCGCGGGTGGGCGGCGCGCGGAGGTGTCGAGGTACAGGGCGGCGCGGCAGGGGAGAAGCATGGCGTGGTGGCAAGCGTGTGTGACGCGAGAGCGCATAGGCGCGGCGGGCGAGTGCGGCGCGAGGCGGTGCATGTGTGCACGGGCGTTCTGGGCGAGCGCACCTCACTTGTCGGGGGCGAGCTCAGCGCGTGATGGGGAGAGCTTGGGCACAGCGGAGGCGAGCTCGACGCACGGCAAGGAAAGCTTTGTGCGCGATGGGGGCGAGCTCCGCGCCAGGTCGAAATACAATGGTTGTTGCCTCGTCTGTTGGAGACAGTCCCGAATGCCTCCGCTCCTCTGCACTGTACATGCCCATGCATCCATCCTTTTGGCTTTCAAAAATATAACATCTTGTTGGAGTCAGCCTTACACAATCATCAATATCTTTTTTTCAATTCATGATATTAATAATTTAGTCTAACACATCATAAAATCTTTGATTATTCATTAGTATTTTGTGTGTTCTATATATCAGCTTGATGCTTTAGTTGGACAACTAACAAATACTTTGAGGTTTCTTTTTCACATGTTTTCTCGAGCAAAATGTACGACAACCACCACTTGTACACCTCCATTATTTGTGCTCCACGTATCAAATTGAAAGCACCACATATTCGCATCAGTATGCAAAACCATCCGACAAACACAAAATCCATCTCCCGCGTTTTCATTCATTAACCGCTAAGGAAACTTTGCTCTCAAGCAAGTTCGTCGACATCACGTGCCGATGGTCCATGGATCCAAAGCATCTAGCATGCAGAACCGAAGGAAAAAAAAAATCGGAGTACAGTAGGAGTATCCACCATGCAGCATCCAAGCAGAGCAGGAATTGCCATCGCCAGGTCCCACCCGCGCAGGGGGATCACACGCCGCTTCACCTGCAGTTGTGAGGCTCACGCAATGGCGGCACAGTACACACCAGCAATGCAGCAACGCTGCAGCGCTCAGATTTTATAATCAATCACTTCTCACCAGACCCCAATCACTCTCCTCCCAGCTGTGCTTAAATAAAATCAGCACGATTTCTCCTTTTTCCTAATCTATTGACCACCATTTTATAGCTTCCTCAGAACCTTCTCTCACTAAATTTCTTCTCTCTCTAGCCCCCCCTAAACCCCCAAATCAGAGGTAGAGAGAGGAGGGGAGGGACCGAGGGAGAGCAAAAGCAGAGCTGTAGAGAGAGAAAGTTCAGTTAAGCTATCTGCTTGAGTGCTCTCTCTCTCTCTAGATCTGTTCTCCACTGACCTCGTTGCCGTTGCCTTTGCCCAAAGGCGTCTGGCTTCCTTCTTCGCTCGCTCGCTCGGAGTGAGCGTGTCTCACTCACCCACTTCCTTCCACGCTCTATGCTTGCTCTGCCACCATGTGGTGGTGGTCTTCGCGCTCCAACTAACAGCCAGCGCCTCACCACCTCATCGCACCGCCGATGCCAAGCTCGGTGGCGTCACGCTGCTCGGCGGCTAGCTCCCGCTCCCGGCATTGCAATGCCGCCCCCGGTGGAATTGTGACTGAGTAGTTTAGCCTCGGCGGGCATAGCGAGGGGAAGACAGATTCAATTTCTCTTGCCGAGTCTCTGCCGCTCGCGAGAGTGAGCGGCGCTGCCGACATGTTCAAATGGCGCGGCGGCGGCGGCGGCGACCGCGGCAAGGGCAAGGCGGTGTTCAAGCTCCAGTTCAACGCCACGCAGGCACGGCCCGCTCGCTCTCTCCGGTGGAAGCAGAGCTTTAATTTCTTTTTCTTTTTGATTATTTTTCTTGAGGCGTGATGGGGAATGGTTCTCGTCTCGGTGTGTGCAGGTGCCGCAGCTGGGATGGGAGGCGATGATGGTGGTGGTGACGCCGCAGGACGCCGGCCGGCCGACGGCGCGGTCGGAGCGCGCGGAGGTCGCCGACGGCGCGTGCCGGTGGACCGCCCCCATCTTCGAGACCACCAAGCTCCCCGCCGGCAAGGACAAGATCTACCAGTTCCTCGTCTACGAGACCGTAAGCCACTCGCCGCTTAACTGAGTCGCGATTAATCGCCCGCGATGATTCCGCCCTCGATCTTGACTCGCGCAATGCCGTCGGTGGGTGCAGGGGTCGAGCAAGGCGGCGCTGCTGGGGGACGCGACTCTGAACCTGGCCGATTACGCCGACGCGTTCAAGCCGTCGGCCGTGACGCTGCCGCTCAAGGGCAGCCCCGGGGCGCTGCTGCACGTGAGCATCTCCTTGTCGCCCCTCTTCTCCCTCCCCTTAAAGAGTCGTGGTGTTTTCATGTGACCTGTGACGGCGACGTGCTCGCGGTTCCTTGATTTTGATGCTTGCTGGTGCTGTGCTTCCTGTGACAGGTGACCATACAGCGGGTGGTGGGTGGTGGCGGCGGTGGGTGCGGTGACGACGGGAGGTGAGTTTGGTGGGGATTAATCTACGCGGACACCTCTAACGCATTCTGGTTTGAGCTTTACGGATCGTCTCCTCCTGATTCAGCCTTTGCTGCTGCTCTATTGTTTTTAGAGCCTTAGGGATTGAGCCACCTCCACCAGATTTATACCATTGCAGCTGCATTGTTGTTTCAGACTTGAGCATTCGCTTGGTTGAGACATTGCTTGGCTGATTGTTGTTGTCCTCCGGGTTGTAGCACTGAGAACGGCGACGGGACAGCAGCTGCGGCTGCGGTGAAGACACCGCAGCGGAGGACGACGCTGCTGAGCCAGCTGAGTCAGTGTGAGGACGACGGCGGCGAGAAGGCAAGGGCGGCTGCGGATGCGATGAGCCCAGTGCAAGTAAGTGAGGCTTTTGGAGAGTTGTTTTCCTGTTCGATTTATCATCATTGCATTTCTTTTGTTGCATCTTGTGATTGCTAAGAAAGAGAGCTTTTGGCATGCGAAGCATTTTACTAAAGAAAAAAGTGATAAAGGGAGCCTGCATTTATCCGATTAATCATTTGCAATGTGGTACTTTTTGTTCGAGATCTGAATTTTTCATGCCTGCAGAGGGAAGGTTTCAGAACTGAACAGTTCATACTAGTTGTGATGTGTTTTCCTGTGTTCATCAGATGGTTGATATCTTTCTTGTACAGGATGGATTGTCAGTAAGAAAACCGCCAGGGATGCGGTTTCAGTCGAGAAGAAACACACCTACTTCTATTGAGCCAGTTGGCCATCTCCACAATGGCAGCAGCTTTGATGCCGTCTCGATGTCGGGTTCAGAAGGGAGCTCTGGTAGATATACCCCCAAAACCAGTGCAAGCATGCACAGCTCATTTCTTCAGGACAGTAGCAATGCCCTGTCTCCATTTGCCAACAATGGTGCCCCGAGGATCCCATTTACCAGCTCCGGTGACTGGTCAGGAAGCTCAGCTCCTGATGCTAGCACGGATGGGTCAACCAGCAACTCGGGTGAGGCAGGATTAAGAGGAACAGAGGATGATGTGGAGAAGCTAAGAAGTGAGGTAGCCACTTTAACTCGGAAATTGGATGTCTCAGATATGGAGTTGCAGACACTCAGAAAGCAGATTGTGAAGGAAAGTCGGCGTGGCCAAGATCTCTCCAAGGAAATGAGTAGCCTTAGAGAGGAGAGGGATGCGCTCAGAAGGGAATGTGAAGGACTCAGGGGTGCAAAGAAGACCATCCATGATATGAATGGATCAGGTAAACGGCTCTCTGATGGGCAAGATCCATGGTCACAGGTTGAAGAGCTGAAACAAGAGCTGAGTCATGAGAAGAATCTGAACGCAGATCTTCGTGTACAACTGCAAAAGATGCAGGAATCCAACTCTGAGCTGCTTCTGGCTGTGAAGGATCTTGATGAGATGCTGGAGCAAAAGAACAGAGAGATTTCTGTTTCGAGAGAGGATACACTTGAGGATCTGCAGGAGGCAGAATATGAGCATGCTCTGTCAAATGTGCATAACTCTGGGCACAAGATAGACTTATCCGAAACGAGTTCGGAACAGGAGAAGGAAGATGAACTTATGCTGGATGCATTGGCAAAGAAGTGTGATGACTTCTCTACCTCTGAACTTGAAAAGAAAATTGTTGAGTTGAGCAATGAAATTGAGTTGTATAAGAAAGACCGTGAGGATCTTGAGATGCAAATGGAGCAACTTGCACTTGATTATGAGATTCTGAAACAAGAAAACCATGACATATCTTCGAGGCTGGAGCAAACACAACTGAGGGAGCAGCTAAGGATGCAGTACGAGTGTTCAGCACATTTGTCTATAATTAGTGACCTTGAGGCTAGTGTTGAGGGCTTGGATTACGAGCTCCAGGCACAGGCTAAAAAGTTTGAGGCTGATATAGCAGAAATAATGAGTGCAAAGGTGGAACAAGAGCAAAGGGCCATAAAGGCTGAGGAGTCCTTGAGGAAACTGAGGTGGAACAATGCAACTACTGCTGAACGACTCCAGGAGGAATTTAAGGTGTTATCGTCACAAGTTTCTTCTGCTTTCAGCACCAATGAGCAGCAACTTGTGCAAGCAAGAAAAGAAGCTGCAGAGCTGCAGCTACAGAAGAGCCAGTTGGAAGAGTTACTGAAGAAGGCCCAAGTAGAGCTTGGATCAGTTCAGGATCAACATCGGGTGAAGGTTCAACAGTTAATAACCCTAGTGGACTTCAAGTCAAAGGAGACAAATAGACTACTGACAGAGCTCAAAGCCAAGAGTGACGAGTTCCAGAACCAAAAGAGATCTAATGAGGCAAAGTTGAATGCCTTATCAGAAGAAATCGACCAACTCAAAATCAAGATTGACAAGCTCTCAGATGAAAGGGACGATCTCCTACAGAAGAATGAGCAGAAAGACAAGGAATTAGCTGGAAGTAGTGAAAAGGACATGCTCTTGCAAGACCAAACTGCTGAAATTACTTTGCTCAATAAGGAAATTGCATTGCTCAAGGACCAAGTGAAGATGCAGTTGGAGGAACTTCACACTTTAAAACTTGCGAATAATGAAAAGGAGGAAAGAATAGGAAAGCTACAAATAGATATCGGGTCACTGAAACTTCAGTGTGACAACTTAAAAACTTCGCTGTCCAAGAAGCAGTCAGAGAAAGAAAACCTTGCTTCTCAAGTGTTGAAGCTGCGAAGGGCCCTTGAAAGCAAGGATGGTGCCAAGGACAATGGTTTGACTTCAGACGTGAAGGTAAATTTTGCAAGGAAATATGATGTATGTTACAGTTAGTTATCTTCTTATTTAATTTGTCTATTGAAATGATATTTTCTGCTACTCTTTATAAGGCTCATTAGGTTGATGCGAACAACTGCAATAGTCTGATTACAATTAGTGGAAACTCTTCAAAAAATGAAATGTAAACTCGCAAGAATATTTGCTTGCTTGACCACACGTCTAAACTGGTAGCTGTAATTTCCTTTTTTAGATTTAGATGGACATACTGAAAAGCTTATGAAAAGTAAGCATGGGCATGTGTCCATGAAGAATTCTCATGATTTATGTCTCTTTGCACATGGGAAGACAAATTTTTGCTTTGACTCTCTCCACATCCACCAGCTCCTTTCTCATCATAACCCAGCCAATAGCTTTATCAGTAGAGGTCCCCACTGAAGAGAACATGATATTACACTTTACATCATCTAGCTGTTCGACCTCTACATTGGACTGCTTAGATTGTAATGAGACTTTGATGCCAAGAAAGTTTCTCAAAGTGCTGCATTTTTCAGGACAACCAGCATACGAATCATAAGCGCATCAAGCATAATACCACCAACGGGAGCAGCACTCCACTGCCAGGCACCAACATACAGAGCACAGACGGTGACTGCAACGGGCATGGCATGAGGTACATGATCATCTGCACTTGGCTGACACATTTACCTTACTCATTCAAAAACACTTGATCCATGGCTGACATGCTTTTCTGCTGGAACGGTTCCTCAATTTTCAGGATTGACGCTGCCGATCAGTCAGCAAAAGAGCTGGCCTCTATGAAGGAGAGGAACAAGGCGCTGGACGAGGAGCTGAAAGAGCTGCACGAACGGTACTCGGAGATCAGCCTGAGGTTCGCTGAGGTGGAAGGAGAGAGGCAGCAGCTCGTAATGACAGTGCGGTCGCTGAAGAACTCCCTGAGGTGACCCATGGCGGCCGATGCTGCTGCTCAGCTCACTCACACTGTAGCTATAAGATTTTAGACGATAGCCCAAGGGCGTTGGATGTACAGGCAAGCGACTGGAAGAGAGACTCCAGGGGCTTCGCAGAGGCCAGACATGCACCCAGGATAGCAGGGCGTGTGTTGTTGGTCAGTCACAGTTCACAGCATGTAGATCATGATATCGCGATAATATTGCTTTGTTTTCTTTTCTTTTTCCCACCCCTTTCATGTGTGCAGTATGTTGTTGTAGTCATCTTACCCTCGTGTAGAGTGTGTTATGTATGATTCCTGATGTTTGATTCAATGTGATATGAAGAAAAAAAAGCGAGAAGAAAAAAAGTACGGTTCGGTCTATCCAGTTAAAAAAGGCCATGTTCTTGTTCCAAAGTTCCTAATTGACACTGAAATTGCACATCATCCTGGGCGCGTGAGATCAGATAGAACATTTCTCGCGATATCATGACTTGCCAATCCCCATGAAAGGTAAGATGACTACAACAACATGCTGAACTTGGCCCCGTTTCTCGCTGACTCGCCAATCCCCCGTATGCTAACTGAGACTCGCCAATCCCCATTTCTCGCTGCGCACCTGGTGTGGTGTCATATAACACTGTCATCCATGGCTTGTTTAAAGACGGTCAGGTAGACCACGCTTACAACCTATTTCATGAAATATTGGATCATGGGATTTCCCCGGATGTTGTTACTTGCAGCTCAATCATTGATGGCCTATACAAGGCTCAGGCAATGGACAAGGCTGAGGCAACACTACAGCAGATGCGTGATAATGGTGTTGCACCTAACTGCACCACATACAGCAGTATAATTCATGGTTATTGTTCTTTGAGGAAGTGGAAAAAGGATATTAGAATTCTCAAAGAAATGTCAAAAGTTGGTGAAGAGCCAAATATTGTGGATTATAATACACTGATAGACCACCTTTGCAGGAATGGAAGATGTGCAGAAGCTAGAGAAAATTTTAATTCTGTTCGGAGTGATAAAAAAATCCAATGTTACTACCTATGGAAGCCGGCTTCATGGGTATGCTATGAAAGGGAATTTTCTTGAAATGAATCATCTCATTGATTTGATGGTGCAAAATGGAATTCCACCTAACTATCACATCTTCAACATATTGATAAATGCATACGGTAAACGTGGAATGGTAGATGAGGCAATGCTTATATTTAACAAAATGCGACAGCAAGGTTTGATGCCAAACACAGTGAACTATGCAACGGTAATTGCTGGGCTTTGTAGGGCAGGCCAACCAGATGATGCTATGCCCCAATACAATCAGATGATCGATGACCTCCGGACATATATGTATTTGTAACCCTAATCCATGGTTTCTCAACCTGTGGCAACTTGGAGAAAGCTGAGGTACTATTGGCTAGAGCGATTAAACTCCTTGATGCTCTGCTGTCGCTTGGCTTGAAACCCAATTATGTTACTTGCATTGTGACAGTGCACACTTGATTGATGGCATGCTTTCTATTGGCTGGAAACCTGATATTGTTACCTGTAACACTGTAATTGAGGGCTACTGCAAAGATGATAGGGTAGAGGACATGTTCAAACTGTTGAGACAAATGTTATGGGAGTTAGGAATGACACTATGGTGTAAACATTGAACTGTAAGTGCCATCTAATTTTGGATGGAGATGGACTGCTAGAAACTCTGCCTAAAGAGGACGGAAAGTAGATAATTAATGGTTTTTACTGAAATGTGTTATGTTGGAATTAACTGTACCTGAAGATGCAAAAGTACTAGCAATTAAATGAACGTGTCTTGTATTCTCTTCTGAACCCTTCATGAACTTGTATGTCTTATCTTTGTAAATTTAGTTTGCTGATTAATGAGATACATTTTATGAAATGTATGTGTTAAGGGAATTTGTAGTGTTAAAAGGTCACACTTATATCTACTCAGCTTCTTAAGTGGTCATTATCCCATATTGTTGAAGAATTGCCGAGATGAACTTTCTGTTCATACTGAACATAGTTATTTTATTAGTGGCATGTGTCTTGACGTAAAAATTAATGGTCTCATCAAATTATGTGATGGTGCATATAGTGTGAATTCCAAGCTGTTAATTAGTGGCTTGGTCTTATTCAAGTGCAGCTCGTCCTTGCCACTCTCTCACGCATGTCTTGCAGGTTTGTGTTGTATCAAAGCTCAATCACAAGGTTAGTGTATTGTTTCTTGTTGGTATGGGTGAAAGTGAATAAGCTTACGAGGGCATAAAAGTGTGTTTGGTTGAGTTCTTTCTGTTTATGATTTTTCAGAAAAGCCAAAAGGCCAACTAAAGAGGTTGTCTTTTAGAAAAAGTCAAAGTCAAAAGCAGCTTTTAGCTAGTTTATTTCTGAAAGCAGGTAGAGAGTTGCTTTTATGGGCTTTGACTTTTACAAGTTTGGAATTTTTTGTCTGAATTATTCAAAAAAAACTTTTTAAATTATTTAAAAATATTTTTAATTTAAATATTTTAAAATTTAGAAAAATTTAGATTTTAAAAAAAGTTTAGAATTTTAAAAACTTTTCAAATTATCAAAAAACATTTTTTAAAAAAATTTAAATTAAAAAACTTTTTTGAATTTTTAAAAAACTTTTTAAATTATTAAAAACGTTTTTATTTAAAAAATTATTAAAAACTTTTTAAATTAAAAAAATTTAGCACCTCTCTACCTGCTAACGTTGTTATGAATTATATATTTGTAACATTTACTCCCTCTGTTCTAAAATTATTGTCATCATTGACTTTTTTTTGTTATCTTTGACCATTTGTCTTATTCAAAATATTTATTCAAATATAAAAAATATAAGTTATATTTAAATTTTATCTAATAATAAAACAAATCATGAGAAAATACATGATTTTTTTTGAAATTTTTTAAATAAAATAAATGACCAAAGATAATGAAAAAAGTCAATAACAACAATAATTTTAGAACAAAGGGAGTATTATATAATTGTGAAGTAAATAAATACTTCCTCTGTCCATAAATGTTAGCATTTGTTGACTTTTGAATAAGACAAATAGTTAAAAATGATGTCTGAAAGTTAAGAAATGCTAACGTTTATGAACGGAGGGAGTATGTTGCAGTTTGGCTGTGATCTACTGCAGCACGAGGGACATGGTGTTGGTCACTCATCAGGCAGAACATGGCGATTAGGCGTACCAGAATGTTCTTGTCACTCAGGCCACTGTCAGAGCGTGTCTACGCGGCGGCCGAACAGAGTGGATGTGGGCACGAAAGGGCGCGAGACCTGTCTGTCTGGGAGGTTGTGTGCTTGCCGTCTGGAGCTTACCAGCTGCAACGAGAGGAACCGTCCACGACGTCACTCGGACCAACCCAATGACGGTGCCCGCCATGAACCCGGTATCCCGACCCCGGGCATCGTCCCCGCGCCGTCGAGCAACCCGGGCAACGGGTTCCCGAGTAACTCCAACCTCCCACCGATGAACCCGGAACCATCAAACAACAACAACCCACCGGTCACCATGCATGCCCGACCGGCCAACCCGACAACGACGACGTCTGCACGCCATGCCAGCTCGCGGGGATCAAACCACGAATAGAAGAGCAAAAAGGGCGTGGGCTCGAAAGGGGGCGAGAGCGGTCCGGGCCGAGGCAATCCCGCTGTGCAACATCCTTCCGGATTTACGATCGAGACCGTCACACCGGAGTTGCTGTAGGGAGACCGTCAGATTGTCAGCCCTGTCAACGAACATTCTCGAAACATCCCCGTCGAACTCAGCCCTTTGCCCCTGAAGAAGCTCGGGATGACGTGGGCCACCGCCACGAGGCCCGGCGAATGATGCTTCCGTGCGACTGGTTTTGTGCCGCGTTCTGCTTCCTAGATCGAGCGATGTGGTGCTAAAGCACCAGAACTAGCCGGCGCCATCGAGTGGTGTACTGGTCTAGTGAAAGGCCAGCGCCATGCGTACAGCTTACGCGGAGAGACAGCCGCATGCCAGCTGGGAACGAAGGAGCACGAGCATACTCGTGGCGCCAGCCCAACTCCCCACCAACTTACGTGTCCGAGTTGGGTGTGGCGCATTGCGCAATATTGGAAGCACTCTCTAATGATCCGCTCCCGCTCTGAGACAAACAGGAGCAGCACACAATAAGACACTACATCTGTGATATAGTCTCTCAACGAATGGTTGAAGATCAATTAGTAGAGAGCTGCAAATGTATGTCAATCAGATGCTAAATTATAGTTTTAGTTGGAACCTAGGTTGTGTAAACCAGTAGAGACGAATTACAAATACACATTTGGCAGATGACATGAATTTGTGATTCTTCACTGAGTATGCTGATGCATAACTAACAATCACAATAAAATGTAAAATAATAAAAGCTTATCACCAAGTCAAATAAAAAGACATCTTTAATTTTATATTGGTCATTGAAAACAAGTCCATACCTTAATAAACATTTGAAGCAGTATTATCAGATACAGAATAATCGCTGAAATATGGTTCATCCTTTTCTAGCTTTCAAAAGAAAATGACACTTTTCAGGTAGTGAGTTCACAAATTCCTCACAATTCCCCTCTGAGATAATTGATATAAGAAGCGAAGCAGTTGATGCTTCAAGACTGAATTTCTTCTCATCACATTTGCAGATATAAGCCGCAGCTCTGCTCATCTCACCTCCAAGCAATAATCTCCTAACAACAGCATTGAGCATACGTGAGTCCGGAGCACATCCACTCTTCTCCATGGATAGAATTAGATTATCAGACTCCTCTAGAAGCCCTTCGTTTATGAGATTCACCATAACTATGTTGTACGTCACAACATTTTGCACCAAACCATGGGATGGGATAGCAGCAAATAGATCCATGGCAGCTTTACTCCGCCCATGTTTGAACAAGGCAACAATCATAGTAGTGAAAGTAATAATATCAAGTTTAATATTCTTAGAAAGTAGACCTTGAAACATCATTAGCGCTTCATCAAGGAACCCATTTTCACAGAGACCTCCAAGAACTACGTTGTAAGTGACAACTTCCAACTGAATTCCACTGTCAACCATTGTTACATACAACTCCTTTGCATCAGGAGTTCTTCTAGCCTGAAATAAACCTTGCAGCATTATGTTATAAGTAATAGCAGTAGGTTTAACATCCTTGCCCAACATTTCTTTGAAAAGAGCCAGCCCCTCATCTATCATTCCGTTCTTACAATAGCCATTGAGCAAAGTACTATAGGTAATAGCATTTGGAACCAAACCAATATCTACCATACCCATAAGTAGCTTGACTGCTTCATCCATCTTACCATCAAAACAATATCCATCTATCAGTGTACTATATGAAATAACATCAGGTGTCACACCTACATGAACCATCAAGTCATAGGCATGCTGAGCTTCCATGACCCTCCCTTCTTGGCACAGGTTGCTGATTATTGTGTTGAAGTATACCACATTAGGCTGGATGCCTCTGTCGAGCATTTCAAAAGTCAATTCCTCAGCCTTGTTCCATTTACCAATTGCACAAAACCCATGAATTAGAGTGCAAAATACAACATCGTTAGGAGTCAATCCTTCACTGACCATCTGCTTGAATTGTGACATAGCATCATCCACTCTGCCTGCCTTGCAAAGCCCGTCCATAACTGTGGCGTAGTTGACAGCATTTGGCTTCAACCCTTGTTGCCGCATGTTTGTGAATATAAACATTGCCTGATCAAGCATTCGGAGTTTAGCATATGCATGTATTAGTATGTTGAAGACATGATGATTAGGTGTGATACCATCAGCAATATCAAATTGAAGAGATCATGCATATCAACTAGATCTCCTTTGGAAGCATAACCGTTAATAAGAGTTCCGTAGGTGGTACCGTCAGGTTTTAGCCCCTTCTGGACCATAGAATCAAAAGTCCTCCTAGCTTCTTTGCATCTTCCATTTCTGCAAAGATAGTCAATCACCAAAGTATATGTAACAACATTTGGTTTAGGACCATCTCTGGACATTTTGTTGAGCATTCTGATCGCATCTTCGAGCTTGCCTAAACAGCAATATCCATGAATTAGACTACTATATGTTTGACAGTCTGGTTTAATACCGTTATCCAACATCTGTTGTAGGACCTCCTCGGCCCAGTCTGTTGCTTGAGCCTTGCATAGGCCATCAATCATTGAGGTGTAAGTCACGACATCTGGTGAAATCCCTTCATCCAACATCTTCTGAAACAGGCTGTAAGCTTTCTCAACCTCACCCTCTTTGAAGAAGCCATCAACAACAGTGCTATATGATACAACGTCTGGTGGGCAACTGCCTGCATTGTCAATCATCATGTAGAGGAGTTTGAGAGCCTCTTGACTCTCTTTCTTATCACACAGGCCCTTGAGAAGAATGCTGTAGGAGAAGACATTGGGCGTGCAGCCGAGCTCCGGCATTCGTCGGAGCACAATGTCCATTGCCTCACTTGTCTTCTTCTCAGCGCAGAGAGACCTTAGCAGGTTCGTGAAGATGATGGCGTTCACCTGCCATCCCGCCTTAAGGATCTTGCCGAAGGCCGCGAAACCGAGGTCCAGGCGTCCCATACGGCAGAAGCAGCCGATGATGATGCTGTGGGTGCACAGGTCGAGAACCACATTCTTGTTGCCTTCTCGGGCCATGCGGTTGAAGAGGGAGACGGCGAGCGTAGGTCCATCACGCACGGACGAGGAAGAAGGGGCGCGAGAAACGACAGTGAGGAGCAGGTTGATGGCGCCCCGCGAGGCGGGCCTGGCTTGAGGGAGCAATTCGTCGAACAGGTTGAGTGCGTCGTCCGGAGTAAGGCTGCCCGCGTGAAAGCGCTGTCGGATGAGCCGCTCCAGCTCCGAGCACGAGCGCCGGCAGGCGCGCGCACGGCGCGACGCGTTCGTCGCGGCGAAGAGCCCACGGGGCACGCCCATTTATGGGGGCTACAGCAGTACACGCGGCGAAGAGCCCGTGCACGGCGGTGGCAGGAAAGGGTGGCCGCGTGCTCTTCGGCGACCTAGTCGGCGGGAAATGGAGAACGGAGGAGTGAGCGGCAGCGGCGGCTGTGCCGGCGCCGCTGCAGGGTGTTGGGGTGGAGTTCACGTGAAGACTGAAGAATAGAGAGGAGAGGGAGGTGAAAGGGGTGATTTGCGTTGACAGTTTCGTCTGGTGAGTGGAGCGTATTGACTTATTCATTGCCTTTGGCAAAATTTCGAAATATTAAATAATTTCGGGACAAAATATTACATAGGAAAAAAATTGGCAAAATTTCGAAATATTACATGATTTTGGGACAAAATATCACATAGGAAAAAAATGGAAAAAATTCGAAATACTATATTCTGCTTTTGATAGTAACCTCGGGCAGTGAACAATAGCAGATAGCCTAGCCGTTGCTTATGCTTAAGCACCAGCGAGCAGGCAAGCGCCCTAGACACGCGCTGGAAACGAAATGCACATGATTCTGCTTTTTTTTATATATTTCCTTTCGAACAAAATACTGCTCTTGATTGATGTGTGTTGTGGCTCGGGTTCCACAAGTTGATGTGTGCCTACAAGTATTGTCCACAAAAGAAAAGGAGAAACGTGGCCTTAGAGATACAGCAAGTCTCAAGTACCTTTTGTTTTAGGATCCTTTGAACTGTTGTGCTCTGCTTCTTTGGCTCTCCCTGCGCCATGAGGCTTGACGGTGGACAAATAAGGAGAGTTCCAGAGGAGCGGCAACACCGAGTAAGAGCAGCACGGTGCTTGCCGTTGGGAGATCGCCCACGCGACGAGAGGAACCGTCGCCCACGCGGTTGGTTGACCGTGCCCGCCACGAACCTGGCATCCCCGGCCAACGGGTTCGGGAGCAATTCCAACGTCCCGCCGCTGAACCCGGAACCAACAACAACAACAACACCTCTCGACGACGACGATTCCGTCACCGGTGCGCGACATGAAACCGGTCACCGCGCCACACACTGTCTGCACGCAATGCCAGCTTGCGGGGATGAAACCAGAGCGTCCCGCGAACATCTGCGTCGTGAGCAGGAACATGTTCTTGGCCGATGCCCACAGCAGCTGCCACGCGAGCAAAAGGGCGTGGGTGGGGGCTCGAAAGGGCGCGAGACCGGTCGGTCCGGGCCGAGGCAATAATCCCGCTGCTGTGCAGCATTCCTCTGGATTTACGATCGAGACCGTCACACCGGAGTCACTGCAGGGAGACCGTCGGATTGTCAGCCCATGTCGACCACCAAGGCGTCCTCGAGAGATATCCCCGTCGAACTCACCCCTTTGCCCCTGAAGACGTGGGCCACCGCCACGAGGCCCGACGAATGATGCTTCTGTGCGACTAGTTTTGCGCCGCGTTCTGCTTCCTGGATCGAGCGATGTGGTGCAAAACCATGCATTCGGGTATACTACTGTCAAGCATGCGTCGTCGCGTGGTAGGTTCCGGTGAAAAACACGTGCGGAGCCATGCGTAGAGCTTACGCTACGCGGTGACGGGCGAAGGAGCGTTGCCTCGCATGGCGTTCGAATTGCCAGCGAGCGTTGCGCAGTGCGCGCGTGTGCTTGCCGTGCCGATTCGCGGCGTCCTGCCGCGGCCCAAGCTCCAAGTTAGGTGCCCGCGTGCCGGGGACGGCCGCCCGGGCTGTGCCTGGCTTAATTACGTGCTCGAGCCTCCAGGTGGCGTGCGGTCTGCGTTTTTATGTGTCTAACGATTAGTTTCGTTCAGCATTCCATGAATTAGTGTTTGGGCAGGGCGGCCGGCCATGTATGGCAAAACTAGGAGGCGGCCAGAGCAGCACACGGGCGACGCATCCGGCGATGGAGATTCGATTGCCACGACGAGGCAGCTGCCTCCGAGCCCGACGTTCTTTTGCCTCGCTCGACCTTTAGTAATCAAGACAAACAAAGAGAAATGTTCTACTTATATGGCACTAAAAAATGCTTTCTCTATATATTCGATAGATCTTGCTCTGATCAGTTACAGAAAAATACATCAGTTCACGCACACACACGACCCGTTATTCGTACTACATAAAAACACGAGCGGCACAAGACGGGTCGCTCGGCCTCACACAGCGTACACACGCCTAGCATTTGGGGACGGCGATGCCGCAGGTGGTGAGCGTGCGGCCGGCGTTGGGGCTGCTCAGGTATTTGCCATAGTTGGGGTCCTTGGCGTACTGACAGAAGCACCCCTGCTGCGCGCGAAGGTTAGTGCAGCACGCGTCCGTCGGTGCCGACCCGCTAACAATCGCGGGGAGGCACACCGCTAGCTGATCCGGCTTACAGTCGTCTGCCCAGGCACCGCGCGCGGTCACGATGAGTGCCAGGGTCAACAACATCGCTACCGCCTTCGACGCCATGACTCCTCCTGCTAGGACCCTGATCTCTCTAGTACTCTTAGAGAGGCCGGTGCACTTGAGTCTCGAGTTGTCGCACGAGTGCAGAGTGAGTTGTGAGGTGGTGGCGTGGTGTGTGAGTGTGGAAGGTGCTGTGGCGTGGTATTTATAAGGGGGTCTGGCCTGGGGTAGGTGAGCCGCGGCGAGGCACCGCGATGCGTCGTGGGTTGAACCACATGCAAAAACTGTTGCATGCAATCGGCCAGTAGCTCTACTGACAGCTCGACATGGTGTGCTACTTATTCAATGTACTGCTAGTAACTGTCAAAAAATCAGGTAAAAAGTTTATCGAGGTTGGTGTGCATGTGACCATCACTCTGTTTTAGTGCTTTACCGAGGTTGGATGGGTTGGGTCCACGATCCGGTTATGCGAGCGGTGAGTCTGGCTAGGCCACTAGGGAGCCCGAGGATGAGCGGACACCCAGCTTACAAATGGACATGGAAGTCCTCTTGTCGGCTACATCACAAAGTCTTCTTCTGCCCCCTTCTAAAAGACAGGCTAAATATAAGAATATATTAAGAAGAAGAAACATGGATCTCCCAACATATACATGCCCTCAATGCACACAAAGTGAAGAAGAAATATTAGAACATTTGTTCTTGAGGTGTCCTTTTGCCAAGGCATGCTGGCTAATGGTGGAATACATAGCACAAGATACACAAACAGTGGAAGAAAATCTTCAAGCCTTCAAAGCCACCCTAGCTGTTCCTTTCTACATGAAAATAATCATTCTCTTATGTTGGTCAATTTGGACAGCAAGAAACAGAATGATCTTTGACAATGAGGCGCCTAATCTGAAGAGCTGCAAAATGAAATTCAGATAAGAATTTGCCATGGTTATCCATAGAGCAAAGTCTGCCTACTTTCCCCACATTTCGGAATGGCTGCACAATTTAGACTAATTTTTCTGATAGCTCTTTCCTTCCTCCTCTTCTTGTTGTTCTTTTATCTATATTTGTAACTTCTATTTTTTAATATATAATCAGTAGGGGCCTGGACCCCTCCTGTTTCCTTCCAAAAAAAAAAAAAGGATGAGCGGACACAGAGCGACGAGGCGCAGAAAAGAATGGTGGGGGCGATTGTCAGCCACTTCAAGGTGAGGGGGACCGTCAGATTGTCAGCCCTGTCGATGAACGTTCTCGGAAACAAAACCCCGTTGAACTCACCCTTTTGTCTCTGAAGAAGCTCGGGATGACTCGAGCCACTGTCACGAGGCCCGGCGACTCATGCTCGGCATGCATGTAGATGTGGAAATTTCGAATTGCTATGCGACTGGTTTTAATTTTTGCCGTGTTTTGCTTCCTCGATTGAATGATTTGGTGTTAAACTATGCAAGCGTCGTCTCGTGGTACCGACTAGCGTTGGAAGGGGCGTTGCCTCGCGTGGCAGTGCGCTACACATTCCCGGTCTTAATACGTGTTCGAATTGCCGGCCGAGCATTGTGCGGTGCCTCGCCGTCATCCGCACGCATGTATAGTATACGCATGACTGGTTTCACGGCGAAACCGTGGCAGCCAGTGAAACCTTTTCAAACAAAGAGAGAAACATTTGATAGATCTGGATTCTGGGTTATAGAAAATTACAGCTGTCAACATACACGCGCGGACCCATTATTCATACATAGACGCGAGCGGAATATGCCGGCTCGGGTAGTGCCACGACGAGCATGACGGTGTTTTGCGCCGCTCGACTTTTATTCACATCAAGAGAAATGTTCTATATGGCACTAAAAAATAAATGATCTATGTATTTGATAGATCAGGATATTCGCAGGGGTGTGTCACAGGACACCAATGAACCTGTTGGTAACCTTCATTAAAAACTTGTGTCTAGCTTTGTTGGAGTTTATTAGGCTAATAACACCATGTGTAGTAGAAGTTGACACCATTAGTTCTTGTGTCTAGCTCCGCCACTGGCATTCGGGTATGGCGATGCCGCAGGTTTTGAACACGCGGTTGGTGTTAGGGCTGTTGATGTATTTGTTGTAGTTGGGGTCCCTTGACCTTGCATACTTGTAGAAGCACCCTTGTTGCATGCGCAGGTTGGTACAACACGTTGCCGTCGGCACCGACCCGCTGACGATCGGGGGAAGGCACTCCGTTAGCTCCTTCGGCTTGTAGTTGTCCGCAAACGCCCTGATCGCCGCCGCGACGAGCGCCACGGCCACCAGCATCGCAACCACCTTCGCCATGACTGTTCATAGTGCAGGAGACACACGAGTAGCACAACTACAGAGTGAGTAGTTGCGCGTGTTGGCGGTGTGTAGTGACTGGTTGCGCTCTGGCGTGGTATTTATAGCCGGTGTTAGAGTGCGGTCCGGCTCGTTCCGTACATGAGCCCATACCGCCAGCCCAGGTCGACCCAACTAGAGCCCCAACCAAGGTCCTGGACCACCTCAACCTAAAAGGTGTCTCAGGACCTTGGTTAGGGCTCTAGTAGGTTGAACTGGGCTGTGGTGGACGTGCGGGACGAGTTGGATCATACTCTAACAAGTGGTATCAGAGCCATAGTTAGAAACCTAAAACATCTTATGAGCCTCACACGGATATCGGACCATCGGATTAGGTCTTCCGGCCTACACGGTTATCGGGCTATCAGAGGGGTGTCCACCCGGATATGAAGGGAAGATGGGGCCACCTGATATATGATGGGGGAGATTGTTAGGTTTAGTCCCATATCGGATATTGATGATGGAGGAGCCCAACTTATAAGGTAGAGGGAACCTCACCTATAAGACTAGTCTTTTGGGTTATGGTGACCTAGTACCTTGGTTGGGGCTCTAGTGGGTTAAACTAGGATGTGACAGATGTGCGGGACGAGCCGGGCCACACTCTAACAGCCGGTTTAGTGCATGGTGGGCAGGGGTTGCGTCATCGGTCGTGGAGAGGCGCCGGAACACGTCTTACATTAGTGGGCGATGTAGTACTTATTGGGGGAAAGCCCACCCCTTAGTCTCCCCAAGGTCAGAAGACAGCCCAGCAACAAGAAACAAGGCCCAGCTAGGCTGGCGGCCCAGAGGACCTTCGGCCTGCAGGCGTCCGAAGGCTGGTACAGCCAAAGGCCGTACGGTGCGGCGGGCCCTGGGCGCAGGTGTTAGAGAATGACAACCGAGGGCACGTACCGGATGCAGATTGAAGTACTAGAATACCCTTAGGTCAAGTAGTAAGATGTGTAATGTAAGGTCCGGGGCAAATATGTAAACACACTCGGAGGATAGGTGAGCATGAGTCTATAAATGCTCACCTGCACCTCTGAGCGAGACAGGACAGGCCTCTGGCACCAGAACCTTCTTGTACTATCCCGTCCAAATAATACAAAGTCCGTTAGCCAAAGGGTGCCTGGTCGGGCCCTTCGGCATAGCGCCGTTACTCAGTCTTGTTCACTCCCGTTATAGCTTGTCTGAGGGGCCTTCGGCCTACCCAGCCTCCGGCTAGCCCATTGAGTGTTTGTTCTGGACTCGTAACCACAACAGCTGGCGCCGACCGTGAGGAGTTGAACATCAAAGCACGTAGGCATGGCAGGAGGCAAGAGACCACCCGCTTCAGGTCTGTCGCAGCAGGCAACAACCCGAAGCAGGGCGGCAGTGAAAGTCGCTCGTCCAGAAACGTCGGCGGCGGCTGGGGCACGCCCGTTTCGGGAAGAGGTCAAGGGTCTTGTCAAAGAGGCATCTGATGAGGTCAATGAAGGTGGGCAAGAAGCTGTGGCTGAGGGAGAAACCGCTGAGCAGCAGCTCACTCAAGAGGAAGCATAATATGCGAGTCGGGTGGCAGAGGAGCATATCAGAAAGCAGCAAAAAGATGCACTACGGGAGGAGGAGAATATGAGGCTGATGGAACAGGAAGTTGAGAGGCAGAAAAGGGTAGCCGAAGAGCAGATACTGCGGACACAGGCTCTGCAAAATCTAGCACAACAAGAGGCTGGTTACAACCAGAGAATTGAAGCGGCTAAGAGGCGGCAGGAGCAGGTGAGAAGACAGTTGGAGATCCTTCGAAAAGGTGGGATCCCCGAGGAGCAAGCTCCAGTGTATGAGGAATTTTGTGAAGATGGGGCAAGTCCACATTCAACTGGAAGCCTTCACTCGGTGCAGCCAGCAGATCCTAATTCTCCTCTGGCAGCCGAATTACAGGCGATGCTGTGGCCCACGAGGTTGGCTTCGGTCAAGCTTCCAACGTTTGCAGGGACTTCTGATGCTATGGAGTTTTTCATGAGGTATGAAACGGCTGTGGAGTCAGCTGGAGGGAATGATGCAGTAAAGGCCAAGTCTTTTCCGCTTGCATTGGAAGGAATAGCAGACACCTGGTACGCTAACCTACCGCCAGGGAGCGTTTCGTCATAGGCGCAACTTAAGGAGGGAGACTCGGTGCATTTCAGGGGAAATCATGCCAGGTCGGTGGGAGTCCGGGATCTGGCTGCATGTGTGTAGACAGAGGGTGAAACACTGGCCAACTATACCCGGAGGTTCATACATTTGAAGTGCCAAGTGTCCGACATTCATGAGACCACAATGATCGAGTCTGTCGTGAAGGGGCTCCGGATGGGAGTGGCCAGGAGTGTTATTCGGGTGGAGCAACCTCAGACCCTAGATCAATTGTTGAGCATCTTGGAAGGGTAGGTACGGGTGGAAAAGGATGAAGAGGAAGAACATCAAAAGGCGCACTCTGGAGTGATGATGGGACGAGGGCAGAATTTGAACACCGGAGGTTGGCGTCCGAATCAGGGCAGAGCAGGCTGCGACTATACTCGACGCGAGGTTTTCAATGTCCAGCATGGGGGGACCTCGGGATCAGCACCCAAATGTCCTCAGTCGCCTCCATTACGTCCGGGACCGAGGCAGCCTTGGCCGGGTCAACTCTTCCATTGTGCATTTCATGGCCCGGGGTGCACGCATAGGTCCAATTATTGCCTTGATATCAAAGCGCTATCCGATGCAAGAGTGCGGCGAGAGGCTGAGCAAACTTGGCAGGTGATGCATACTCAATACACACATGCCGCTGCCTTCTACCCCCCTCCCCTGCATTTTCACCAACCGCCATTTCCGCAGTACCACCATTCCGCCCCACCGCCACAAATAGTTGCACTACCATCCCCTCCGGCTCAGCTCGCGCTCCCGGCCCCTTCGGCAGAGCAGTTACCACCTCCACCGCAGCTGAAGCCGGACGACCGTCCCAAAAGGGCGCAACCCGTACAGCACATTCAGAATCCGAGGGCATCTCGTGGCATGATCTTTGCTATAACTGGAGGATCGGGTCATGATTCCCCACTAAGAGGCAGCGCCGAGAGCACGTTCGGCAGGTAAATCACGTGGTTGCATACCCTCTGGTTGGGGTTACTCGCTAGATGGACGTGCCAATTTCATTCTCAGCGGCTGATTTGTGGCTGATGATCTTTCCACATGATGATGCCTTTGTGATGGCTGTCAACATCAATGGCTTTGATGTACAGAAAGTCTTGCTTGATGGAGGGAGTTCGGCCGATGTCATTCTCTGGAGTACTATTGAGAAGATGGGTTACAGCAGATCGAACCTACAGGCTTCTTCAGTTCCACTGCAGGGGTTTGGAGGAGAGCCCATTCATGTGATAGGCAGTATCGTGCTCAAAGCGTCGTTCTCTGGACTAGGGGGCACCGAACAGAGGATATTCGGTTTGATGTGGTAGAGATGAACTATCCTTATAATGCCCTATTGGGCCGGAGGGTTGTCAATAGATTTCTGGCAGTACTTCATCATGGCTACCTATGCATGAAAATGCCCAGACCAGAGGGTGTCATCACAGTGTATGGGGATCAAGTTGAGGCCCGAAGGCTGGAGTTCGGGTCATCACCGGGGCAACATCATATCCATGTTATAACTGAAGATTGCCAAACCAAGAGTCTTGCGGTGGAACCACCGGCAGCACCCAAGTGGGTACCGAAGGTCACACCGGTCGAAGGCACCAAAGAAGTTGTGTTGTGTGCCGATCGGCCGGATGAAACAGTGCTGATTGGCAGGAAATTATCACAAGATGTAGAGGTGCAGTTGATGCAATTCTTGAGAAACAATATATATATCTTCGCGTGGTCGCCAAAAGACCTCCCCAGTATTGACAGATCAATCGCTGAGCATCGGTTGGATGTTAATCCGAAGGTGTGTCCGGTCAAGCAGCGAATCAGAGTTTGGACAGAGGAAAAGGCCAGCATTTTGAGAGTCGAAGTGCAGAAATTGCTGGATTCAAACGTCATTCGGCCTATCAACAGAACCACATGGCTTGCAAACTCGGTGTTGGTTAAAAAACCAAATGGCCAGTGGCGCATGTGCATTGATTTTACAACTTTGAACAAGCACTGCCTTTAATGAGTTTTCTGGATGGTTACTCGGGATTTCATCAGGTCTGGTTGGCTACAGAAGATCAGCCTTTAACAGCCTTTCAGATACCAGGGGGGACTTATTGCTACAACCGAATGCCCTTCGGGTTGAAGAATGCCGGGACAACTTTCTCTTGTACTGTTAAAGCTACATTGGGTACACAGATGGGCCGCAATGCTGCAGCTTATATTGATGATATTGTTGTCAAAAGTGTCAAAGAGGGGGACCATGTGACAGACATGGCAGAGACATTCGCTAACATGCGGAGGATAGGGATGCGATTGAACCTAGCGAAGTGCATGTTTGGGGTGCGTTCGGGAAAGCTGCTGGGGTATTTGGTGTCGAAGGAAGGAATTAACCCGAACTCGGTCAAAATCAAGGCAATCATGGATATGCAGCCTCCGACCTCTCGAACCATAGCTTCGGTTCGGAAGCCCATGTGTCTAGCAGCTCTTCGGTAACTGAGCTCAGCCCCAGATAGACACTTCTGGTCTTCTTGTCGTTCACTCGTCTCGGCTCAGACCCGAGCGGGGGCTTAGCTTTCCGAGGGCCCATTATCTGCCAAAGGGTGTGTGTTCGACTAGTTTGAAGAAAAGATGCCGAGCAGCCTCCGGTGCGAGCGAGTGCATGTTGAGTAGTGCGCAGCGAAAGGGTTGGCAGCGGAGGCGCTTGGGTTTTACGAGCGATAGAAAAGTTGAAGTGAAAGTGACAAGAGAGGGGTGAGCGGCTGGTTTATATAGCCGACGGAGCGTGGGTCGCGTGGCGATCTCTCGTATCCGATCACGCACTTGCGGATCCGATGACTGACGCGTGGTGCATGGGCCGAATTTATGATGGTGCGCCCGCTCGGGGAGTGCGCCGGGTAACCGCGTTGGGCGCATTTATAGCGGGTCGAAGCATGGAATGCATTTATGGCAACACGCGTGTCGTATGTTAAAGAATGTCGCACGGTGCGGCGGCTAGGGGTGGGGAGTCCGAAGGCCGTTCGGGCCGAGGGCAAAATGACGTGGTGCCTACGGTTAGCGTGCCTCACTTTTGTCGATTCACTAACTTCATCGAATATGGTTATGTTTGGCAATTGCAGGTAACCGGAGTAAAGGATGGCCTTCGGACAGACCCGAAAGGAGGGGGGGAGACTAGGGGTGGTCATTTCGCATGATCACGGTTTCGGTCCTGCTGAAGGCGGATCTCACCCATAAGGGGCTACTGTTGGGGGAAAGCTCATCTCTTAGTCTCCCCAAGGTCAGAAGACAGCTCAGCAACAAGAAACAAGGCCTAGCTGGGCTGGCAGCCCAGAGGACTTTCGGCCCAGCAGGCGTTCGAAGGCCGGTACAGCCAAAGGTTGTACGGCGTGACAGGCCCCAGGCGTAGGTGTTAGAGAATGACAGCCTGGGGCACGCACCGGATGTAGATTGAAGTACTAGAATACCCTTAGGTCAAGTAGTAATATATGTAATGTAAGGTCCGTGGCAAATCTGTAAACACACTCGAAGGATAGGTGAGGATGAGTCTATAAATGCTCATCTGCACCTCTGAGTGAGACAGGACAGGCCTCTGGCACCAGAACCTTCTTGTACTATCCCGTCCAAATAATACAAAGTCCGTTAGCCGAAGAGTGCCTGGTCGGGTCCTTCGGCATAGTACCGTTACTCAGTCTTGTTCACTCCCGTTATAGCTTATCCGAGGGGCCTTCGGTCTGCACAGTCCCCGGCTAGCCCATTGAGTGTTTATTCTGGACTCGTAACCACAGCAGTACTGAACCGCATGCAAAAACTGTTGGTTGTTGCATAATTGCATGCACTCGGCGAATGGCTCCACTGACAACTGTACATAGTACTGCACTTATTATTCATTATACTGATCATAACTGCCACCAATAGGGAGCAGTAGGCATTTTTGGACAAATGTAAAATTTCTAAAATACTATCTGCTGCTTTTGATAATTACCTGATGCAGTAAACAATGGTAGGTAGCGCCGTTGTTCTTCTTTGGGAAACAAAATCCACAGGTTCATATGTAGCTACAAGGTCTGTTCACAAAGTATTTTTGGAAAACAAAATACTGCTCGGAATCCACATCCAGCCTGTTTACTGTCTTTGCATTGCATTGTGTCGTATGTATGGTTCTGGGCTGCAGGTCAGATGCGCCAGCAGGTTCTCGTACTGTCCTCTCCGCATGTAAAGTTTTGCTGTCGCGGAAAGTTTGGTGCAAAAAGTTAAGACTGGTCGCACCGGCAACCTGTAAACATTCCTGCAGTACCGCTTTAGAGGAAATTGCTCTGCACCGGGGTACGCTAACGCTTCCTCTATCATCGCGGACGGCCTCCCGCACGCCATATATGGTGGGGTAGCGTAGGAACGCTACCACCGATGTGGCGTGGGACCCGCACCCATCCCAACCGCTTCCCGCCGCTGATGCTCCACCGCGCCGTCAAGGGAAGAGCCCCGGCAGCCGGATCTGGTTGGAGTCGCTGCCGCTCGATGGAGGAAAGAGGAGGTGGAGGGGAGATACGGCACGGGAGCTCGATGGAGACGGAAGCTACGGCTCGGCGGGCATGGAAGCTCGCGGTAGCCGGGGGAGGGAGCTCGCGGCCGCCGTCCCTCTGCACGGAGCTCCATCGTGCTCGCCGAGGAGGATGGCGGCGTCGACGGATTGGGGAGCGTGCGGGGGGAGGCGAGCTCCCGCAGCGCGCGAGGAAGGCGGGCTCGACAGCGGCGCAGGGGAGGAAGAGGAGATCCGTGCCCGACGGCCGGATCCGCGCCCTAGCCATTGGATCTACGCGCTGGCCGCCAGATCCGCGCCCTGGGAGCGCACGAGGGAGGAGGAGCGTGGCGGCGAGCTCCTCGCACCGACGGGCGGAGGAGGCCAGGGGTGGTCGGGCGGGGGAGGCCGGGGGTGGTCTGAGACAGAGGTGAGGGAGGAGAGAGACTGAGGAGGGGGGAGGGCGCGGCGGGAGGGGAGGAGGACACGCGCGCGGCGGATGTGGGGGAGGAGGGCGCGTGCTGCAGCGGTGCAGGAAGGCTCCCGCGCGCGGTGGCGGTGGGGGAGGAGGGCTCACGCGGGCGACGGTGGTGGGGGAGAGCTTGCGCGCGAGGAGATGGGGCGGGGAGGCGCGTTGGAAGAAGAGGAAAAAGAGAGAGCGGGGAGGGAGGAAAGAGAGAGAGGGAGAGAAAAAGAGAGAGAGAGGCTGACATGTGGATCCCGCAGAGAGTTAGTTACGATAGAGGATGAGATTTAGAGTATGATAAGTGCGATCAGTCTAAGTTTGTGTTGGCCTTCCATTTCTTGCACACAAACTTCCTTACACCAGAGCTAGCAGTAGTAGGATGGGTCAGCCCATGAGCCCCGTCCACATGATCCCTGCACGCTGCGCAGCGCACGATATACGTGCCCGTACGAGACTGGCGCTAGGAAGCTCGAGTAGGAGGAGGGCGTGGATGAGCAGCCACGACACAATGAGGTGTGGTGCAGCAACGATGGCGGGGGCGTAGCCCAACGGGGCCATGATAGCCTACGCCATGAGGCTTGTCGTTGAACTGTGAACAAAGGCTGAACCCGGAACCAACTAACAACACCCCCCCACCGGTCACCATGCATGCCCGACCCGACAACGACGACGCCGACCCCAACAACAACAATGCCCTCACCCACGTGCAACGTGAACCCGGTCACCGTGTGCCGACGCCTGGCCACACACTTTCTGCACGCTATGCCAGCTCGTGGGGATGAAACTAGGGCGTCCGGTGAAGATATGCGTCGTGAGCAGGAATATGTTCTTGGCCGATGCCTACGACAGCTGCCACGCACGCGAGCAAAAGCGAACAGAAGAACGAAAAGGGACCGTCACACCAGAATCGTTGTAGGGAGACCGTTAGATTGTCAGCCCTGTCGACGAACGTTCTCGAAACAACCCCGTCGAAAACTAAGCCCTTTGCCACCGCCACGAGGCCCGGGGAGGCATGCTCTCATGCGCCTGATCTTGTGCTGCGTTCCGCTTCCTGGATCGAACGATGTGGTGCTAAACCATGCATTCGGGTATACTACTGTCAAGCATGCGTCCTCCTGTGGTATGTTCTAGTGAAAAACACGTGCGGAGCCATGCGTACAGCTTACGCTACGCAGAGACGGGCGCACGCCCACTGGAAAGGAGCGTTTCCTCGCGTGGTATAGCGCGCCGTGTTCCCGGTCATATGTGTTCGAATTGCTAGCCGAGCGTTGCGTAGCGCAGTGCTCGCTGCCGTCCGCGCGCATGCTTAGGATTCGTTCGTTTGTCCAGAATCAATTCCTAGAGGTCATTTGTTCCTGAAGGGGAACGAGTGGATCCGGCCAGGCTCCGATCCGGAGGGTATGACATGAGGCTTGCTTCCGGGGCGTTGAGAACTAGAAACAACCATTCCAGAACTGCTTACGTTATGGGTCATGTCTAACCGAACGGACATTTTGGAGGAGGTCAAATTTCAAGCCAGACCATAGCGATCCGTCCGGAACAGGCCCGGGAACGGACCGTTCTGGTGTAAACAAACGAAGTTCTGCTGGAATGGGCCGGAATGAGGCCCATTTCGTGCAGAATGAATTGGTATAGAATCAAATTGCTTGTGTTAAAAAAAACATATTTAATTACGTTCAGCCCAGAATAAAATAGAGTCTGGTTTAATCATATTTTGTAGTTTATGGATCGAATTGATTCTCTACCTCAAGAGGTCTGGAATAAAAACAAGTGAGTCACTTATTTCTGGTCTAGAATGATTCTTGAACCTAATCCAATCAGCTGGAAACGTTGGCTGAATCCGGTTCGCGACGTCCTGACTGGCCTGCCGCGGCCCAAGCTCGAAGGTGCCCGCGTGCCTTGGAGGGCCGGCCGGGCTGTGCCTGGCTTACGTGCTCGCGCCTCGAGGTGGCGTGCGGTCTGCGCTTTTACGTGTCTGATGATTAGTTTGATGATCTTTCGCCAAAAAAGTAAGTTCCGACGATGGAAAAGATCTGGGTCCTGCAATGTTTAGCATTCCATGAATTCGTATTTGGGTAGGGCCGCAGGCCATGTATGGCAAAACTAGGCGGCGGAGGGGAACGGTACGTCGACGGATCGATGGAGATTCGATTGCCACGACGAGGCAGCAGCCTAGCGAACCCGACGGCCTTTTGCCTCGCTCGACCTTTATTCAAGACAAACCAAGAGAAATGTTCTACTTATATGGCACTAAAAAATACTCTCTCTCTCTATATATATATTCGATAGATCTTGCTCTGATCAGTTACAGAAAAATACAATTAGTTCACGCACACGGACCCGTTATTGGTACTACATAAAAACGCGAGCGGCACAAGACGTGGTCGCTCGGCCTGACACGGCGCGCGCGCCTAGCATTTGGGGGCGGCGATGCCACAGGTGGTGAGCGTGCGGCCGGCGTTGGGGCTGCTCAGGTATTTGCTGTAGTTGGGGTCCTTGGCGTACTGGCAGAAGCACCCCTGCTGCGCGTGCAGGTTGGTGCAGCACGCGTCCGTCGGCGCCGATCCGCTAACGATCGCGGGGAGGCACACCGCCAGCTGATCCGGCTTGCAGTCGTCCGCCGAGGCACCACGCGGGTTCATCGCGGTCACGATGAGCGCCAGAGTCAATAGCATCGCTACCGCCTTCGCCGCCATGACTCAACCTGCTAGGAACCTGATCTCTCTAGTTCTCTATTTACTCCTCTCCGCCGGTCGGTGCACGAGACTCGAGAGTCGTCGCACGAGTGCAGAGTGAGCTGATGTGGTGGTGTTGTGTGAGTGTGGAAGGCGCTCTGGCGTGGTATTTATAGGGGATATGGTCTGGGGTAGGTGAGCCGCGATGCGTCGTGCATGAGTGCGTGCACTGGGGTTGAACTACATGCAAAAACTGTTGCATGGAATCGGCCAGTAGCTCTACTGACACCTCGACATGGTGTGCCATTTATTCAATGTACTGCCATTAACTGTTAACAAATCAGGTAAAAAGTTTATCGAGGTTGGTGTGCAGCACCCTCTGGATCTCTATATATCGAAAACTTTGCGTTTTCTTGCAAATTAGCCATTGCCATGTCATTCGTAGCATATCTACCGTCGGATTGCTTGAATAAGAAATGTGAAACGTTGGATTGACATTTGTGAAACTTACCTCTAGATTCTTTCATAAGCCGCACGATACTTCTAGTTTAGGATCGAAACCATCACACCGAAGCCACTGCAAGGAGACTAGTCCTGTTCAAATAGATCATGCCAAGCGTGCTGGTCCAAAGCACGTAATTTTTTAGCCCGGCCCAAGCACAACATGGCCCGTATAATTTCATATCAGGCCAGTCCGATACGAGGCTGCGTGTCATATTTGGACCGAGGGCATGGCTCGACGGGCGGCACATGCATGGCCCGTTTAACCTTCCGCCCAGTAACACTATCACAAATCAGTTCTATAGCAGCACCTTTACAAAATCTATAGCAGCACAATATAACTTGAGCCGCCGCTGAAGAGCCAGATATTACCTTTTCTTTGATCCTGCGAGCAGAAGTCTTTTCCTTTGGTTTCATTGCTTTGGAGTACCGGTACTGTTTGAATTGCTTTTCCAAGGAAGGAGTCGTTGTAGGATCATATCTCCACGGAAGTACCGTTGTAGGAAAGTAAATGAATGGTGAGCTTGCACTACTCTCCTGTAAGCTGTTATCGTTAAGCCGAAGCACCTAAGGCCAAATTCCAATACAACAAGAGCTAATGTTTAAATATAAACGTTCTACTCAAATCAAAATGGTATAGATAATATGAGTTCATGATCTCTGAGACGGTGGACATGTTCTGTCTCAGCAAAGCCTAGTTTCGGAAGATTGAAACGGGGACTGGCCTCTTTCACTAAGACAACAATTATGACCCTGTAGATGCAATGCAGTATTCAATGTTTCACAAAACAAAGACAGAGGAGGTTGTAAGAGAGACCTTGTCATTGCGAAGGAGAGAAAAGGCATGTCGAGAAGAAGACACCTGTCCGGAGTGGTGCAAAGGAGAGCTGCGAGAGTAAATGCAATTCAAAGGCAATCCTTTGTTGTTATCTGGTCCCATCATAGAAACATACTAGAAAGGGTTAACGACTGAACGAACAACGAAACTTTACGACGACTTTTTCGTACACGTTCACTTGCATCACATACACAAGTGCTCTCTGAACCGTGCAAAAAGTCACCCATAACATGGCTCTCCCACTAGAGTTACCTTAGCCCCGGGCCATGCTATTCCATGATATTGGAAAAATGGCAGCCTGACGTGGGGATCTGCCCCAAAACAAACCGTTGCTGAAAACCCCCCTATAATAGCGACGGTTGACATTTGTTATAAATGGCTGATATTTATAACGACGATTGATAATGCCAATCGTCGCTAAAATAACCAGGCTATAAAAGTAGTATTACGAAGACACTGTAGCTGGCTTATTCATTTGGTGCCTAATACGAACATGCACTAATTAGTTGCTACTAATTGTCAGCTGAGCCATGTTGCCACCTTGAAGGTGCGTCTGTCAATGCAGAGCATTACTGTTTCTGCCTACCAGCGAGAAACTTAAGCTGCTAGGTGCACACGATGGTACACCATAAGCATTTCATCCAAAAAAATGGTACGCCATAAGCATATTTAGATGGTTTTCAGTGCCAAAAAAAGAATCTTAAAGTGACATATATACAAATTTACCAGCACACTTGGACAGAGGGGTGGATTGGTCATTTTAACTGCCACTATCTCGATCAAGATTAAGGATCTAACTCAAGAGCCAAATGAATTCTGATTCAGTAAGAAAGTATTATCGAAACAGACTAAGCATTAAATGTTTACTAGAGAATTTGAAACTCTACTAATCGTACCATAAATTATTTGACTTGAATGATGCTGCGTTTAAGCCTGGTAATGGGTTGCGGTCCGCGGGTACTAAGAGGATCTTATCCGTCCTTATGTATTTTCTGATCAATAATGAATAGAATTATTTTAGCCCGGCTCTTTTGACCTGGTCTTCAAAAAATCTAGTATAACTTTTTCGGCCCATTACCCGGCCTAGCTGCATTACATTGGGTAGAGGTGGCCAAACAAGCAGCCCGACCCAGGCCTTAAATGGCCCGACACATTTAATTAAGGGTCAGAACAGCACGCGGGCCATATCAGGACGGCCGTGGCAGCCCACGGGCTTGGCTGCCGGCTCACAGCACGATACGGAAATCATTAAATGTGCTGGTCCGTTTGGTCCACTAGAATGAAGGTCTATTATAGCCCATTTGTCATATTCTGTCTTTACATGTTAAAATAGAGAAAAAAATAATATAAAAATTGAGATTTTAAACCAGAGATATCATAGAATTGAACCAATAGCCTTACCACCAAGCCATAATAGCTCTTTATTTATAGTAGAAATAAAAATCTATTTATTACTTTGCTAAACATGTCGGGTCGGGCCGGCCTTTGGGCTGGCACGGGCCTTAAATTCAACGGGTCATGCCGTGCTTTGTTTAGGGCTTCGTGCCGGATCACTAATCACGTCCCGTTTGGACAGCTGTAACGCTAGGTCATGTTCAGGCAATATGCAGTTTGGGCGCTCAGCGATGCATGCACCGGAGATGTTTCTGGTTTCAGAAATGTAACAAAAAATGCTGGTGTGTGCGTTCCCCGCGTGATGAGACTGATAGAGTGTTGATAATAAAAATTGGCCAATGCTGAGATATATGGGATAATAGTTAAAATATCCAGTTTTACACTAATAATGATGTTTCTGCAAGTTTGACATCTATATGTATTGTGCAGGACTTATAGATCGTTTCTAGATTCTTCGGCACCATTTTTGTTGAAGACACAAGGAGGCCTTGAAAACCAAATAAAGATGAGGTCAAATGGTATATTTCAGTTCACCATTACAAAGCCTTCGTCGCGATGATCGAAATAGATATATGCATCGCCTTATTCGGAGTTCGGATGTAAGAGTTATAGCAAATTAATCGGCTACCTGGCAAAACTAGCCAGACCCGATTGATATATAGGTCAGACCGGTTTTAATCCGGGCAATCCGGTCTAACCTGTTATTGAGGTCGGTCTAATCAGTTTTCGATAGAGAAGTCCGAATTGAGGACGTGACTTGAGTTTAGGTCAATTTATGTCTTGTTTCTTATATACCACGGTATAGACTTCCCCACCCTGCATATATAAAGGGCCATGAACGATTGAGGAAAGCAACCCCAGTCAAATCTATCAATTTACTTATATGTCTCTTCTTTTACCTTACTTTTCTAACATCTCCTTGTTGTTCATCTACTGATCTCCACGACCATAGATGGCGTTCTAAGACTCGCTGGTCGACCTAGGGCACACCAACGACGCCCACATCCTGACGGGGTCCCTCCCGGGCAAGAGCTTCGATGGTATTTGCTAGTTTGCTCGTAAATTAGTCGTTCTTCATCATGTAAGACGTTACTTATCTCTTTACTGGTTCGCTTGTAAACCTAGCCGTCTTTCATCACGTAACGATGATAGTTACCCCCTATCTTGGATCACCATTGTAAATTCTTCGTCGATCTCTCTTTTCACGAAGACCCGTGAAAATCGGTCTGACTAGTTGGTCAAACCGGTCTGGCTGGTCTGCCCGGCCGGCACCGTGAGTTGCTTCTGCAGATTTGTACAAGTGCGTGCTCATATTTCACGACACTTTTAAGTGTCAAACACAGAGGATGAAGAAGAGAGCCGTTTTGTTACTGGTGGACCTGATCCAACGAATTCTGGTTGTTGGGCCGTGTGGGACGATCCGGGTGTGTGTGTGTCTGTTTGACGAGACCCACTATTTTACGGCTGATTAATTAGGAGTCCAGATCCTCTGTAGTTGAGCATTATGATATAATGCATGGGAAGCTTTGATATAAAAAGGCGCCTCGACAAAGTTTCAGTTTGGTATTAAATGAGACTTGAATGCTTTGCAGCGGTGGTACTAGCCCCACTAACACGCCGTCGCAATCTGGCACGAGTGTTCCCAACAAAAGAAGAACACTCCTGACGTGGGAGACGACTCTAATAAACAGTTAACCGCGAATCAATGGCAGCCAGAGTCAGATAATACGCGTTTCTCTAGCGCGTATTCGCTCTGTTGCCGCGGTAAACCCTTTGAGCTGCCCTTGCTTGCTATCACCTCTGCGCAGAAACTACAGTGTTGGTTCAGTGAAAAACGACCCAATTGCAGTTTCACGGTTCATCACTTCGTAGAACAACTCAATCTGCTCAAGAGACTTGGGTGGAACTCATAAAACGGGCCGATCGATCGTAGACAAACACGATCGAATCCACACAGAACATTTATTCATCATCATACACAATAATATGTCAAGCACACAAGCTCGTGCCAGACACGTCGTACTGTAAAAAAACCAACCCACACACGTACGTAAATAAAACAGCCCGCTGAGGGCTGAGGCGCTGATGATAGCCCGTCGGCCGGCAGCGTACGCCTGTGACATGTACTGCCGGCGGCACGGCTGAAGGCGCGCCTAGCAGCGCGGGACGGCGATGTTGCAGGCGGAGAGCGTCTTGCGCGCGTTGGGGCTGTTGATGTAGGTCCCGTACGCCGGGTTGCGCGCGAACTGGCAGAAGCACCCCCGCTGCGCGCGCAGGTTGGAGCAGCACGCTCCCGACGGCGGCGACCCGCTGAGGATCGGGCCCGCGCACACCGCCAGCGACCCTGCGTTGCAGTCCTGCGCCGACACGCCGCTCGCGCTCATCGCCGCAACCACGGCCAGCACAGCCACCAGCACCGCCAACGCCTTCGCCATGGCACTCTCTTCGATCTTTTGCTTCGATCTTTTTGCTCTCTCTCTCTCTCTCCGTGTGGCACTCTCTAGTCACAAGTGGCAGGTGGTGCAAGGCAAGAAGCGCGCTCTGGAGTGGTATTTATAGCAGGCTGTTTGGTGCTCGGGCAGGGCCGCAGCGGGGGGCGACTCGTCGTCGTGGCTATGCTGGCTCGGAAATGATTCTTGCGTCTGCGCGTGCTCTGCTTTTTGGCCCCAAGCTTATTACTACTATGTCACTGAGTGCTGGCAAATTTCGCTCCAGACCAATGGATTAAATCGACTGTTTGGTCAAATCGGGAAGTGGCTCTACCCCTACTAACAGAACAGCCGTGCACGTTTCGCACTACTGATTGCAGATGTCCCTGCCAACAATATTAGGTGTTCAGCAGGAAATTTTTACCTGAAAAATGGACAGGCCGTGTACGTGTAAATTGAAAGCAGGTTTTCCCGACTTTCACATCTGACAGCTTCAGGAACGCTGCAGTGAACAATCAATGCATGGTAGCTGTTGCTTACGCTCAAGCGCCAGCCGCCAGAGAAACGTCTTGGGTAACCTGGAAACAGACTAGTACACATGACGTGTGGTCCGAATCCAAAGGTTCATGTTTACGGTGAGGTTGATTACCATATATGGATAAGGTTACTCTCAGTCTCAGTGGCCATACGCAGTGAAAAACGAAAATCTGTAACAATTGGTCAGATCTCAACAAAATCGATGTAGGTCCGGCTCCACACTGTATTATCATCACAAAGCTGTTTCAACATTGAAATCTATCGGACTCGACGCCAATGATGATAAGGGCCAGATCATGACATTGTACAGTGAACATTCGCCTTGAAGTCGATGTCATCAACACATAGCTATATCATTATCATCATGGGTCTCACAGGTGGTTCCGTCGTCTCTGTGCGTTGTACAAGGAATGCTAATAATATCCTTGCAGTGATGAATAGCGCTGTACGGATGTGAAAGAAACACCTTCTTTCCAACGATCAATAAATCAATCATACATACTTGTTGGGAACAAAGGAATTCTGCGAGGAAGTTTTGAAAGATCGTCATGGGCCGAACAAGTAAATTCCCGTGTTCGAAACGAGACTTCAGATCTTCGAGGATACTGCTGGCTAGTCGATCAATGCGCGAGTTGAGTAGGTTGTTTATACTGGCCAGTAGCTAGAGATGCATAAAGTTCTATCAAAACCGTCCGGACAACGTGTAGTTGCATCGTGCAGAACTGTTTCTAGTCTTGTACTACTTGCTTTATTTGACAAAGATTCTGACGGTGCCGTAGCAGCCCCGGCAATTCTTGCTAATCGCATTTATGCTCATGTGGGGTCTAGTGTAAATATGTTCTAATTACTACTTGGTGGTTGTTAGTTAGGCCATAATGGGAAACAAGACAGGAACACTGAATGGAAGTGATTTGGAGTATCCCGGCCCATTGAGAGTGCATGTGTGTCGGCATGTGAATGGTAATGGTGTGTAACCAGGTCTGCATCAAGAGGAAATGTTTTGCGGGAATGCTTGTTTACAGTCGATTGAAACAAGGTTCGTTTTAATCAATGGTATTTTTCAATGCATGATGGTCTATAAGAACTTTTTGTTCAATTTTATTATTATTTATTTATTTGTAGGATTATATGTATTGATTAATGTTATGTATAGATTATAGAAAATAGTTATTTTTTTATATCCATTGGATCTAGATTCAAGGGTCAAAAGCATTAATTAAAAGGAACCTCTATTTTCAATCGACTAAAAATTAAACGCTTCCAATGTTTTGCCTTATTTCATTCGTATTGGAGATCAGTTTTATCATTCGTGTCTCCTATGAGACAATTTGCATCCCATGCAGCAGGGGATGCTTTCTCTAAGACTGTTGAGCAGCTACGTGGCAGTAAATCAACAGACCCTGCTCTAGTTCCAGATGACAATTTTCATTTTGTCTCAAGAATCCAGAAATAATTTAGTCATCAATCTAGAAGGTCATTTCAGGACTGCTGAGACACTATTGAAGGTGTTAAGGGATGCATAAGGTATGCCTCACTCCATCAGAGCCACTGATCACGGAATTGACGCCGGCCATAAAAATAGCATAGATCTTCTGGATTGACGCCGACCGCTGCTGCTTAATCATGGAAACTGACGGCGCATGCAAACGACATTAGCATAAGATCTACGCTATTTTCGTGGCCGGCGTCAATTTCGTGATCAGTGGCTCCGATGGAGTATGGCAAAGTTTGTCATAGGATGCGGTATGGCAAAGGATACAAATCGGTATTAGTAGAAATCATGTGCTCTTTTGTGGCCAGCGTCGATTCTGTGAGGAGTGGCCATGATTGAGTATGGCAAAGGTTGCCATCGAAAAAGGTAAGACAGTACATACGAATCCAAAGACGAGAGCAGCAATGTGAAACGATGTGAGACAGAAAGGACCAAACATTGACTGATGAGCAGGCATGAAGTGAAACGATGCAGTTCATTTCATTACAAGTTCAATGTAACAAAGAAACATAAAGCTAAGGTAGCAGCTCATGAGCGAACAAGAAGGAAAATCTTATCCCCCCCCCCCCCCCCCCCCCCAAAAAAAAAAGCATTTCATTCATGTCACATTTTTTTCACTCAGCTATACTGCACGCCCTCACAACCATATATCCATACCATTGAAGTACTCGTAACATATATTTTTCATAATTGGTAAAAAGGGAGAAGCTTTGTGCTAACCTTGTTGTGTACACCAAAGGCTATGCATGCATGTAAGTATTGAATATATTATTACTAATTACGATCTTCTATACTATAAAGACTAAACATCTTTCTCTATATGTGTTACTCTGAGATAGTTTACTCACCCTATTCTCCTTCCTTGGATCTACCCATTGATTCAAATCTAACCATTAGATTAAATTTGGACCTACAAATAGAGTGTTACATGTTCATATTTACACAAAAATGACTATAATCTACCTGAAATTGATTGACTTTTTTCACCTGACGAAACGCCTACCCGCCCACCGCACCCATGTTGGCCCGCTCGCAATTTTTGGTAGAGAACTGCTCCCGTTGAGCTTTTTCCAAAAACCCGCACAGATCTCAAAGCACTCTAATTAAATGCTAATTATTTTTTCTAAACCTGGGCTCCGCCTAGCCCTGCCGGTTCTAGATCAACTCAGCTCAGCCCACCCAACTCCGCCCAAACCCTAAACCCTAGTTTGATCCATCGTCGTCATCCTCCCGCTCGGTGAAAGAAACAAAGAAAGAGCCCAGCGCCATGAATCTTCGCCTCTGTTTGTCGCCTATTCTACCCATATATGGACCAACGATGCTAGAGATGGAGGGGTTGTAAGTGGTGGTTGGTCAGGCTGTGATGGTCGAGATCAGTAGTCTAATCGACTAAATTAGTTTCTTCATTCAATAATTAGTTTCCATATTCAAATCCCTACATTATTAGTTCACTACTCGAATGGAGGTTTCAACAACCGTGAGATAAAAATTTCAACCAAAACAATATCTAATGAGTTCCTTCACCGTAACATCTGGCACGTGAAACGCTTCTATGATTAATCGGTTGTATAAGGCTGCCGCAACGACGATCACCATTGCAATTGGGAACTAGTCTATGCGGCCTCCGCTGTGGATTTGTGGAGCAGTAGTAGCAGGAACAGCATGACGAGTAGGAGCACATCATCATCGGTTTGCCGGAGGAAAGAAAGTCTATAAGTGATTGAAGGCCGGTCCTGGAGTTGGAGCACCATTGCGCCCGGAATGAATGAAAGAAAACGACTTCAAATTTGCCGCTTGGGCTGGTTCATCTTTTGGATCAAGATTGGGCCGGGTGAGCCACTGGATTAGAAATTAAAAAGATATTCATATTAATTAAATTAGACTAGCTACTTTAGGATTCGTGCTACTTTTATATAGAAAAGAGCTCCAACGGAGCACTCCTCTTTTTTGCAATGTTTGCCAGCTTTCCTTCGATTGCATGTCACCTGATCTTACTTCCTTCTTCCCCACCGAATCTGCGGTCATGACCCTCCCAATCGTGTGTGCCTCGAAATGAAAGTGAGGATCAACGTGTTGGTTTAGTTTTGTTGACCGCAAGGTCAACAACAGATCCAAAAATAGAAAAATCAATCCTTTGTAGATTTTGGATATGGTCAACAGATTTGTTTCTGTTTTTTTGTGCCTTGATCGGTAGGTAAGTTAGAGATAGAAACAGACCCGGCCCCGTGGCTACAGTGCTATATAAAGGAGACATCACCCTAGGGTGAAATCATCCAATCTTAGTCCATCCAATTGATCGTTGAGGGCACTGAAAATCACGAAAAACTGACGTCCAGCTGAGGGGCATCACCGCTATCGCCCTGAAGGTCTTCGCCCTCGCAGGAAGACCCTCAAGGAGTGTCTACGCTACATCCCCGACGACGCCCTCGTCACCGAGTCTGCCACCTCTGCACCGACGCCAATGGACTCCTCCACCAGCGCCGGTAACAGATCCGAACCTACTATTCCGCATTAGCTTAGCTTACTAGATATGATCTTAATTGACTAGATGATCCTGTTAATTAAGTGTTAATTAGTTCTAACAATTGGTATCAGTTAGCCTTAATCTAGTTGATTAGATCCACTAGTTTAAGTTAGAAAGGTTCGGTTAATGCTAGATTAGATTCATGTTAGCTTATTTAAGTTTGATCTAACTCTGTTAAAGGTGTTTATGTTCCATCTAGTCATGTTTTAGCTAATTTTAATTCATCAGAATAGTACTTGTGCCTAGATTGATTAGATCAGTAACGTAACTAAGCCTATTTTTCATGTTTTAGTTTAGAATGAACTGGCTAGGGTTTCAGTTAAGCAATCATTAGGCCATGTCACAATTAGATCACAAAGGGGAAGGGGATTACGAAAAACACTGAATCAAATACATACACGCAACCCTAACCCTAGATCTAAGAACCCTAACCCTAACCCTAAGGATCAGGAATCTTACCTCTTGATAGCCGTCGTCCCGCCACGCACTAAGATCAGGCATGCGCGGCGGTGTCGCCACAGACTCACCGCTCCGGCCGCCGATGAGGAGTCGTGCATCAGATCTGCATGCCCTCCCTCGTCAAGACCGGATCGGCCGTGCGGCGTCAACTGTTGCACGCCCGCATCCGCCTTCGCCCTCATGCGTCGTTGACGGGATGCCGCCGCCATCATGTCGCATTGCTCGCCTCCACGCGTGCCTCGACCGACGAAAGGAGCACCACAGATGTACCCCTCGACGATGCCACGCGCGACCTAGTCGCACGCGCGCGTCGGCGAGAGGCGCGGCCATGGTGCCGACGGCGCGTAGCTCGTCGTGAAGGGGCTCGCAGGCCGCCGTTGAGCGCGCTGCGAGCAGAGCGGCGGGGGAGAGAGAGTGAGGAAACGAGAGAGTTAGGGTTTCGGTCGAATTTTTGCGGCTTATAACCCATCTCTGCTCCGCCCTTGTCCGTTGATCGGATTCGACGGCTCAGATCGATGCGGGGGAGGGAGGCATGCGTGCGTGCATGGGCCAAATTGGCGGCCCGCTCGTGGGTTGTCTCGGCCTAATTGCTGAGCCAAGCCGCGTGCGCTGAGCTGAGCCGCCGCGTCGAGCCTGAGCCGCCGCTGCGAGCCGCTGCGCTAAGCCGCGCATGGAGCCGACCCCGGCTAGGCCACACTCTGCATTTGGGCCGCTTGCCGGGCCTTGCTACACGCGTGCACGCTGGGTCGTGCGACTGCGCTCGTTCGCTGGGCCGTATGCGCGAAATGAGTCCCTGGGCCAAATTAGCTTAAGTTTTTGTAGGCCGAATTTGCTAATTCATTTTATTATGTTTTAAGTATTTCCTTTAGTTAAATTGCATATTTTTTATTCTGTTTTAGTTAAGTAATTTAATTTTAAGTTTAAATTATTTAAGTGTTGGTGCTTTTTTATGCTATTATATTTTAGTTTTAAGTATTACTCTACCAATATATTTTAAGATGACTCTAAATAAATGGAACCACCGAGAAGTTTATTTAGAGTAAACTTATGATTATTTCCAACCACCATTATTTAATCATGAGTATTAAGATGAATTTCTTTTGTTTTCCCCACCGGTGATGCAAATTGAAATTCAATTGTATGATTATAATCAGATCACCGTAGGGTTATTTTCATGCACTTATTTGCATTTCATTGTATATGATTACTAAGTTGAGTTTTCTTGCTTTGCTTTTTTTTAGTAAGTAATGTTAATGTTGTTGCTTCCTACCTCAACAACATCGAGCCCCTCAACGGAGCCAACTATCCGGATTGGAGGGGTAAGGTCATCACATGCTTGGCATGGAATGATCTCGATATTGCACTGAGGATGGATAAGCCTGCCCCCTGCTGATGGAGCTGCACCTTCTCCCACTCTTGAGAAGTGGGAGAGATCTGATCGGATGGCTACCATGATTATTCTTCAGACCATAAGTCCTGGTATTAAGGGTGTCATTCCAACTAAGAATTCAGCTGGAGTTGATCTAACTGCTAGGGAGCTGCTGGCCACGATTGAGGAGAACTTTAAAAGCTCCTCTAAGACTTATGCTAGTACACTCATCATGAAGTTGGTGGGTTATCAGTATAATGGTTAGACTGGCATAAGGGAGCACATTCTTCATATGTGTGACATGGTCAATAAGCTTAAGGATATGAAGATGGAGATCTCTGATTATTTCCTTGTTCATATCATCATGACCTCACTCCCGCCTCAGTATGCTCCATTCAAAATCAGCTACAACACCAACAAGAACACATGGTCTATCACTGACCTCATAAGTTATTGTGTTGAAGAAGAGGAGAGGTTGAAAACTGAGAAGATGAAGAAGAATGTTGTGAACATGGTAGGCAACCTCAGTCTCAACAATACTCCTAAGAATCAGCATGAGGCAAGCAGCAGCAAACAAGGCCAATAGAAGAAGAAGAAGAATGGGAACAAGAATGGACCCAAGAACAACAACAACTTCAAAAACCACCAGCCTAAGGGTGGTAAATCATGCTCTTTCTGTGGCTCACCCAAGCACCTTTAGAAAGCTTGTCCAGGCTTTAAGGAGTGGTTGAAGGAGCAAGATAATGATAAGTTTGATGTTGTTTCTTTTATTGATGAGTTATTCTTAGCGGATTTTCCCCCTAATACTTGGTGGATTGACTCAGGTGCCATTGTGCACATCTCTAATTCATTATAGGTATTCCATTCGATCCGAACTATAAGAAGGGGGGAGCAAAGCCTAAGAATGACTGATGGGAACGTCGCCCAAGTTGAAGGCGTTGGGAGCTTCCACTTAGAGTTGTCGGGTGGCTTCCAGCTTAATTTAGAGGATGTTCTTTATGTTCCTAGTTTAAAGAGAAATTTAATTTCTGTATCAGCCTTAGATGATTCAGGACATATTTATGAGTTTGGCAACAACAAGTGTGTTATTAAGTTTAATTCAATAAATATCGGTCTTGCAGTTAGGCAAGGCAAGCTTTATATCCTCTCTCTTGATGATTCTGTGATGAATGTTGCTAGTATTTCACATAAGCATAAACGTGATGATGAGACTTCTTCGAAATTGTGGCATTGTCGCCTCGGCCACATTTCGAGGGGGAGAATAGAACGTCTCATTAAAGATGAAATACTATATCAATTGAACTTCTCCGATTCAAAGCAGTGCATCGACTGCATTAAGGGAAAGTACACTAAGACAATTAAGAAAGGAGCTACTAGAAGTATGGGCGTATTAGAAATAATACGCATAGATATTTGTGGTCCGCTCTTAGTAACGTCTGTAGATGGCTATGATTCATTCATAACATTTACCGATGATTATTCTCATTATGGACATATTTACTCCATTAAGAAGTGTTCAGATGCACTAGAAATATTTAAGATTTATAAGTTGGAAGTTGAGAAACAATATAACGCTTCCATAAAAATAGTAAGATCAGATCGTGGGGAAGAATATTACGGGAAACATGCAACATATAGTCAAATTAAGGGACCATTTGCTAAGTATTTAGAAGAAAATGGCATAAGAGCACAATACTCCATGCCAGGAGAACCACAGCAAAATGGAGTTGCTGAGCGACGCAATCGCACGTTATTAGATATGGTGCGTAGCATGCTTAGTCATTCTAATTTGCCTGTTGAGCTATGGATGGAAGCATTAAAAACAGTTGCTCATATTCTTAATCGGGTACCATCTAAGTCAGTTCCCAAGACACCTTTTGAGTTGTGGAATGGGAGGAAACCATTACTAAGTTATTTGAAAGTGTGGGGTTGTCCCGCTGAGGCTAAGTTTTTTGATCCATCACATAAGAAACTGGATTCTAAGACAGTGAGCTATCATTTTATCGGATACCCAGATAAGTCAAAGGAATACCGATTCTACTGTCCTGGTCGCTCTAGTAAGTTCGTTGAGACAAGACAGGCTGTGTTTCTAGAGGACTCAGGATCTAGTGGAAGTTCTGCTAAGAGGGATATAAGTCTCGACGAATTACGAGTTGATCTTCCAACTCCGGATTTCCTAGAGCCTACGGAGGTATATCAGTTTGTACCACCAATTATTCCCCAAACAAACAGCACTATGGCAGCCACTCAGGAACAGGCGCCACCTACTGGGGCTCATGCACCAGACATTGATGCACAAGTTCCAGCTCAGGAGGAACCTACGCCAGAAAATCAGCCTCAGCCTGATCCTGAACCGGCTGTGAACAAACCACTAAGATGCTCACATCAGGAAAGGAGACGAGCAATTCCTGACATTTATGAGACATATTTTAGTGAGGATCAGTATGATGTCGGGAAAATTAATGACCATAAAAATTTTAGAGAGGCAGTTGAAAGTAAGAATTCCACTAAATGGATTGAAGCCATGGAAGAAGAGCTTAAGTCTATGAGTTCTAATCAGGTTTGGGATTTAGTAGAAATTCCTAATGGAGTTAAAATAGTAGACTGTAAATGGGTCTACAATACTAAACATGATTCCAAAGGGAAGGTCGAAAGATTCAAAGCTAGACTCGTAGCTAAAGGGTTTACATAGAGAGAGGGGGTTGATTACAATGAGACTTTTTCTCTTATGTCTACTAAAGATTCTTTAAGAATAGTCATGGCACTTGTAGCTCATTTTGATATGGAGTTATATTAGATGGATGTTAAGACTATATTCTTTAATGGAAATTTAGATGAGACCATTTATATGGCTCAATCGGAAGGTTTTGCCATTAAGGGTAAGGAACATATGGGATGCAGATTAAGAAAATCCATTTATGGACTTAAGCAAGCGTCCAGACAGTGGAACCTTAAATTTGATAAAGTCATTAAGAGATTCGGATTTAGGGAGAATAATGCAGATAAATGCATCTATATTAAGGAAAAGGGTGGAAAATTGATAATTCTAGTACTGTATGTGGATGACATACTATTAGCATGCAACGATAAGAATATGTTGTATGAGACTAAGAATTTTCTATCATCTCATTTCGATATGAAGGATCTTGGTGAAGCCTCGTATGTACTTGGCATTGAGATACACCGAGATAGAGCGCAAGGAGTACTAGGATTATCTCAGAAAGCTTATATTGAGAAAATACTTAAGAGATATAAGTTAGATAAGTGCAACACATCACCTGCTCTGATTCAAAAGGGCGATAAGTTAAATGGAAGTCAGTGCCCTAAGAATGATTTAGAAAGAAAGAAAATGGAGAACGTTCCCTATGCATCAGCTATTGAAAGCTTGATGTATGCACAAATCTGTATGCGTCCAGACTTGGCATTTTTGACCAGAGTACTTAGCAGATATCAGTCTAATCTAGGATGGGCTCACTGGATAGGTGTCAAGAAGATATTAAGATATTGCCAAGGCACCAAGGATTACATGCTCACATATAAGAGATCAGACAATCTTAAGATTGAGTGCTACACTGATGCTGACTTTGTTGGTGATGAAGACGAAAGGAAATCAACTTCTGGATATGTCTTCATGCTAGCAGGAGGAGCAATTTCATGAAGAAGTTGCAAGCAGGGTATAACTGCTGCATCTACGATGCAAGGAGAATTTGTGTCATGTTATCATGCAACGGGACAGGTAGTATGGCTTAAGAGTTTTATTCCGGGATTAAGAGTTGTTGATAGTATCTCGAAACCTATCACAATATACTACGATAATCAATCTGTAGTTTTCTTTTGCGCAAACGATAAATTAAGTGGTGCTTCTAAGCACATAGATCTTAAATATCGTGTCGTGAAAGAAAGGAATCAGGACAATACGCTAAAGATTAAGCATATAAGTACGAAGGATAATATAGCGGATCTACTCACAAAAGGTTTACCACCAACCCTCTTTCAAAAACATGTCCTAGGCATGGGCTTGGTAAATACCTTTTGACCAGTCCTGATTTTAGGGTCATTTTAGTTTATTCTCCAAATAAGAGTAAGAGTTCTGACAAGGTTCCTCAGTAAGACTATGGGTAATGTTGTCCCAGTATGACGTGGTGCTGCTGATGATGCATTGGTCTGGTACTTGCTGATTTTCTGAGAAAGAGGTTAAGTTAAGAATAAGTTTAAGCTGTTGACCTTTTGGTCAGGGGGAGAAAGTTGGTTTAGTTTTGTTGACCGCAAGGTCAACAACAGATCCGAAAATAGGAAAATCAATCCCTTGTGGATTTCAGATCTGGCCAACAGATTTGTTTCCGTTTTTTTGTACCTTGATCGGGATGCAAGTTAGAGATAGAAACGGACCCGGCCCCGTGGCTACAGTGCTATATAAAGGAGGCATCGCCCCAGGGCGAAATCATTCAATCTTAGTCCATCCAACCGATCGTTGAGGGCACTGAAAATCACGGAAAACTGACGTCCAGCTGAGGGACATCACCGCTATCGCCCCGAAGGTCTTCGCCCTCGTAGGAAGACCCTCAAGGAGCGTCTACGCTATATCCCCGACGACGCCCTCATCATCGAGTCTGCCACCTCTGCACCGACGTCAATGGACTCCTCCACCAGCACCGGTAACAGATCCGAACCTACTATTATGCATTAGCTTAGCTTACTAGATGTAATTTTAATTAACTAGATGATCCTGTTAATTAAGTGTTAATTAGTTCTAACACAACGCTTTTTTCTCTATGGGAGGGGATTTTTCTCTTTTCCCGATTCTTGTGCAGACGTGCATTACTGGACTTTCAGATCGCGGAGGTGGAATCCGAGCTCGACGTCACAATGCCCATGCGCCCGTCGGAGAGCAGTGCCAGGTCGTCCTCCCGGGGGTGGAAAGGAGGGCCCCGCCAAGCGCTTGCACCATGTTGTACGTCACCGCCTGCGAGCTCCTTCGTGCCCCGCATGGCCGTGCTCCTGGAGCCGCCTCGAGATGCTCCACGCGGCGTCACTCGTGTATGACGGACCTGCCCTTTTTTGATGCGACACGGCATCCGTTCATGCCCGCAGCGTACGCCCGGGACATGCATGGCCATCCTCACCGGTCACGTTGCAGGTGGGGCGGGTCGTGGACAGCCCGCAAGCCGCGAAGCCGCTATGTGGGCAGGGCTGGTCCTGAGTTTATAGTGGTCCGGGCAAATCTAAAAATCGGGGCCACTGATATGATATGAAAATTGTTAGTATTTATATTCTTTGTTATTTAGAATTACAATTATTTTTATGATTTTGCTCTTTGAAAAAATCCCGTCATTAACATTAGTAGATTTTGCCATAGATGAATTTAATATATTGACTTGTAATTCAAAAAATATCAAAAGTTTTATTCTATGGTTTGGTTAGTATATTTACTCGCCTCATTTTTTTTATCACGGTGAGATGCATGCATTGTATAAAATAATAAAGAGAATAAGTGAAAGAAGTTGAACTAAAAACTCAATTCATCCTCGTTGGTGATGCATCAACAACTTAGGAGCGGACTAGATCAAAGACGTAAGCTGAGACCTTAATGTGAGAGCAGCAAAATTCTACTTTTTATCTTGGAACTCTAGATCAAACTATGATCTCGACAAAAGTTTATGATGTGTTCGTATATGGTAAAAAAGGTGAATTATTGACTTAATATATTATGTTGGAAAACAAAGAGATAAGCAAGCATGCATGATGGATAAGACTTGGTGTCCTAACATGTGCATGTGCTAAGAATTCTAGGAAAAAAATTGTATATGTGCTAGCTTTGATTAAGTTAGAATTTTAAATTATATATAATCATAACTATGAACTTTCACACACACTATAATCTGTATTGTATATGTCATGGGATCCGGCCCTGTATGCGGGCTCTGCGGGTGCCCACCAGCGGCAAGGTCCTCAAGCTGCAATGCACCGCGGGCTTTGCGGGTTGAACGCTTGAAGCTGTCACGTCCCGCGGCTCCCGCATGCATGCGCGCGCAGCTACGAGCGAGCGTGAGCCTGCTAATTAACTGCAGTTGCTTTTAACATGGTGCAAGCACGTAGAATGTTACTGAAACTCCAGCGCACAACCTGACTGCAATCTCTAGCGCCGGAACTTGAACCTCGGTAGGCGTTCGAAAACAGTGGAAGCCAACGCCGCCGACGCTACATTTGCATATGTGCGGGTTCTTGCGGGTGATCGTGGGCATACCCGCATACCCACATATACCAGGTGGGCTTGGCGGGTTGCTGAGTGTTAAACCGCCAAGAAATTGCAGGCGGGTTACATCAGCCACCAACAACGATTTTGTGGGGCGGGTTTGCGGGCTCATGTCAGAACCCGCCCCACCTGCAACCTGACTCGTCGGGGACACACTCTCCCTCCTCGTCTACACTCTACACTCACGTCGTTGCCTACATCCCGTGCCCCGACTGAGTCCCCCACGCCGTCCTGCTCCGCGTCGTCCTCTTGGAGCTCAGATGTGCCGTGGGATCCAACGACATGGTCGTGGGCCAGTTCCTCGATCTGCCACCGCCCAAGGCGAGGCCATGTCATGAAGGTCGTGACCAAGGAGTTCGGGAAGATGGCCGATTGCTCCGCGACCTGCGACGCCATGCTCGGCAGGGCCGGGTCCGACGAGGAGGCCGTGCGAGGACCACGGAACAGTGGATGTGAGGGATGCGCGTGGTGGACGCGCGAGCGACGAGGGAGCAGCTGGCGGATGGCCTAGCGCCGCTATCTTCAGTCTGCTTGTTGTAGCGGCTCCTCAACGACCACGCCAGTGATTTGTCGTGCTCGCTATGGATGGCCAGGGGACTACCGCGTTATGCTCGACGCAACGGATACGGATTGATCTACTTCTTCCTTATGTCTTTTTAAAAAAACCCAGTGATGGTCGTTGAGTAATCTCAAGAAACAGTCAGGTGCCAGAACTATTTTTTGTTCTCAAATGATTCTCTGACACTGTTGTCAGAGGCATGTTCTAACAATAGATGAATGTTAATGGTTCCCCAATTTACTAGAGATTCTTCAAAATTCAAAAGTAGGGGTGAATGTTTATGTTTTGTGCTGCAAATGCTAGAAATTCGGGTTCTTTGCCACGATTATGCCTGAATATCTGTTCATCTGCTATGTCGATTAAACTTTTCTTCTCAAGCCCAATAGTTGCACCCTGTGAAATATTGCAAAACTAATATTATGCATTATTCTTCAGAATGAAATGATCCATGAAGACCTTGATGCTGCATGTGCAAACTGCAGAATGGAGTGACCATCGATGACCTGCATGCTATCACACAATTTTTTTTTGTTATTTTTTAGGTCGTTATCTGTTTGTAGATAAGATGTATTTGTAATATATATCAAGGTGAGCATCCATTTTTTTTTTTTGCGAGTAAGAGAGAACTTTATTGATCACCCAATATAAGAGTTACAATCTTGAGCGATCAAGTGCTCGATACAGTGAGGAATCTGCGCACGCCACATAGCAGTATGTGTGGTGCGCTTCGCCAGCTGTGAGAGCTCATGTGCTGCACAGTTCTGTTCTCTCCTACTTGCCTGGAACTTTACTTCCGGCAAAGACTTCCAAGACTCAAGAATATCATCTAAAATAAAGCATAATACTGACCTGTTTGGCTCTTTATTCTTGAGTGTCTATATGACCGTCGCGCAGTCAGACTCGAGAATAACCCGCCCACGAATCCATTCAGCTGCCATATCAATGCCCTCCTGGCATGTTCTAGCTTCAACTTCCTCTGCCTGAGTCTCCATCAAAAAACACCCGCCAAGCTGATAGTAGCACTTTGCCCGTTGAATCTCTGATTATTACACCAGCTCCTCCTATGCCACTTTCCTGAGAGTAAGCCCCATCGACATTTACCTTTGCCCATCCTAGCGGTGGTGGTTCCCATTTCAGGTTCTCTCTAGTCAGTTTCTTCTTCTTCCCAACGCTCGCCTGTATCTGATGCTTACCTCCCTCTCCCATCTCTTGCGTTCGGACACTAAAGAGCAAGTTGTCATAGCTTAGAAGAAAAGCAACAGAGGAAGCTACGGGGGTGTATTTATTCTCATGAACCATGTCATTACGGACATGCCATGTACGCTAGAGCAAGAGTGCCAATCTGCTCGCCACTTCCCGATCTGAACCTACGATTAGCTTTAGAAGCCATTCAGGTTCATCGCTACTCAACTCTACTTCATCCGGCAGACTCCGGTACTCTCTCATTGCACCTCTCAAAAAGCTAGCATGCCCACACTGTACCAATGCATGGTGTTCTGTTTCAGAATCCAGACCACAAACTGAACAAGTATTTGTAACCTCTAGAGTGCGCTGCCATTTATTGAATTTTGTGGGCAAGCCTCTATTTATCCCCCTCCACACGAAGATGCGGACCTTGGGTGGTACCTCTAGTTTCCACACATGGTTTCAAATTGGTCTATCTCCCATCGGTAGAGAGCTTGATGCCTGCATACCGGGCTCCATCTCTTTGAGCCTCACTGCAAGTTTATATGCACTCTTGACACTAAATAATCCAGTTTTTTCATAATGCCAGGCAAGGCAGTCTTGCTATATTTTTTGTTTTTGCATGTTTTTTTATGATTTCAACTTTACCCAACCGAGCAGATATCTTATTGGAGATATGCCCAAGAGATATTACAGATTTGATTCGTATGTGAGGGTCATACGGATATTGATCCGTGAGGGATTAGTTCATTAATGGGCTAACTTATCGAGGCCCATTAGAAGGGTCTATATAAGTGGAGGTGGGGCAAGGGATGCGAGTACCCACCAGTCCATAACCCTAGCCGCCGCGCTCCTCTCTCTCTCGCCCACAAACTCTAACCGTGTTACCGGTGCTAGCACACCGCGCATGGTGCTCCAACCCCGTACGTGTGGATACCGCGAGGAGGCGCTGCTGTTGCTGCGGTGCCGGACGGATGAACTGGGAGGAGACGTTGATCGACTACTTTCTCTACACCGACGCACGACTACGTTGGACAAGCTGCTCCAATCCTCGCTTCCGCTCCGCCTGCGCATCTAGTGGTAACGATTCATGATCCCCTCTTACAAGGTTTTCTGGTTGAACGGTAGAAATTTTATATGCTATCGTAGCCTACCCGTTCCCAAACATATCTATGATAAGCCTATAATATCCAACAAAAATGCTAAATCTTCTCTTTAGTTATATCTTAGACGAATTTATTTGGACATTTGGCACAAGTTTATATACCCGTTGTGTTAAATTTTTGAACATTTCTCTAATAGCAGCTATGTTGAAGTGATATTTTTTTAACATATTCAGATTTGCTTTGACATGGATGCTCTGTTGAGCAGAGAAATTACACTTGTCTTCTTCCATACTGTGTCCAAAGTAATCTGGGGAGAGTGCGTGGCTGATGTGGTGGATACTTTGAAATGACCAATCCTCGTCCTACGGTAATATTTCAACTTTGATGCTTTGGAGAATGCTGCCTAACGTAAGAGCCTTTTGTGTTAATTAAATTTTTTTTTCTATTATAACACTGCACCAAGATATTATTCATCTCAGAAATTGTTAATGTAAATAGGTTTCGTGAAACATTTCATAGGGAAATTGTCATGGTGATGATATCAGAGTTTAGGAGGAGATATGATCATTTAAAATAATTTTTTATGAAGAAAATATCTTATAGAGAAATAGAGGTTTAATTATATATTATACTATTATTGTATTTATGGTTTGTAATTATTTTCTTATGAGGAAAGTGTTTATGAGAAAGAAAGTAAAGACAACTAGATTTGCATCTCTCACTAAATCATTGTTACTAAATGTTGCATGGATGAATAATCGTACGTGCAAAAAACTAGTAAATTAAAAATGTTGACCCAATTATAGTCTTTGAATGGATATAAAGGCGCTACACGTCGATTATGTTAAAAAATAATAATTAATGGCAGAGGATACGAATCCGTCCTATTGAAGTATTTCTATGGGTCCGCACTCCGCATGCTGGTACTAAATATTGATGAGGTGTTACTGAATATTTAGATTGGTGCCATGAGAAAAATACAAATATTAACTAGTAGGATGATTATAAGTTCTTTGGTACGTACTGTTGAATATTCAATCAAAGGAACAAAAATTTTCACTACAGTCTACCATTGTAGGAGTACTAGTTGCTTGTTTGTATAATTCTGAGCCCCTGAAGACTGAACTTGCAACTTGAATATCTGTAAATCAAAAGAGGTAAGTAACGAACAAGACTTTAAAATAATTAATGGGGCAAACAACAAACAACCGCTTAATAGTCTACCAAGTATTGAATATATTATTCCTAATTGTGATATAGTAAATTAAAAGTGTTGACCCTATTATAGTCTTTTTTTTTTACAATTACCCAATTATAGTCTTTGAATGAATATAAAGGCCACCACACTTTGATTATGTTAAAAATAATAATTAAAAGCATCGGGGAGAAAAGGAAGAAAGAAAAAAGGTGAAAGTTGGACCTCTAATGGGTCTCTTTCCAAATTCATGCTGGGCCTATTGGGCCGGATTGGGCTGGCTGTCATTCCGTTTTGTAATAACTTACATATAGGCCGCCCTCACAAAAAAAAAATCAGAGGAACACGGTTACACGCTACGCCAACAAAAGAGGGAACAATTGACGCGCGCTACAGGGCACTGGGGAGTGGGGACTCAATCGCGCCATGCGCTTGCGTCTCCAAAGTCCAAACCCGGTCACGTGATGAACTTGATCATTCCCTGTTGGTCCAAAGAAGATGAATTTCTATCCACCACAGGTAGTTCCAAAGAAGATGCAGAATATTTAACACAGAGACTTAATAAAGACCAGCTTAATGCTTTCAACGCTGTTATGCAGTCGGTCAACAAAGGGCTAGGCAATATGATATTTGTCGATGAAAACAGCGGCACAGAAAAGACTTACCTGTGGAAAGCGATCACCACAAAGCTGCATTCAGAAGGGAAGATATCATTAGCAGTGGCTTCAAGCGGAATAGCTGCCCTTCACCCCAAGACGGAACAACAGCACACTCCAAATTCTTAATCCCATTGAACATCACAGACGAGACAGAGGCAGACCTTCCAATATAGCATGGTATGGTGACCGCCATACCTACCTTTGGCTCCAAGTAACCCTTCCCTTCCTCCATTAGTCGGTTGGCCCTGAAGATCTGACGCCATGGATGGCTGACACTAGCAGTTTTGTTCGTCGGTTTCAAAGGAAGAAGAAAGGGGCAAAGGGCTACATGCCGAAGGGATACAGAGCTGTGGGCTTCACTTCATCAGATGGGCTTTAAGGTTTTATGGCCCATATCAGTTATAGCTCATGCACATAGGCACACAGAAGCAAAACAGATTGTCCAGCCGTCAAGTAAAACCTTAAATATGTTTAGCATTTCTCCAAGTAAAAAACAAATTAAAAAATTGAACCTTCATTTATGATAACTTTAAATCATGTATACATGATTTAACTATGTTTTTATGGTTGTTGGAATATGTTTGAGTAGCACGTAGTTGGTGTACGAGAAAAATATTTTTTAGGGGAGAGGAGAGGATCAAAAAACAAATTTGTTACACGGCCTGCCATACCTAAAATTTGTCGCTGGGTCTGCCACTGAGACGAGACAAGATGTGGAATAAAGCAGGGCTCCAATCTAGAAGAACAAGTGAAAAAAGCATCGGGTAATAATCTGGGACGAGGCTCAAATGGTAGACAAAAAGAGTTTCGAGGCACTGATCAGAAGCTTGAGAGATATACATTCAAAGCAATCGAGGAACAGAGAAAATATAAACCATTTGGAGGCATGACAGTTCTTCTATGAGGACATTTCAGGCAGATACTACTGATGACATTAAGAGAAAAGTGGGAACAATTAGTGCAAGCATCGATCAAACACTCATACCTGTGGAAACACTTCAGAATCTTCAGGCTAACGAAAAACATGCGGCTCAGTTGTATGACTAATGATATTACAGGAAAAAAGCAACAAGAAGAATTCGCTCAATGGATACTGAGAATTGGAACGGAAACAAAAAATCAGAAAAAGGTGAACAATGGATCAAATTGCCTAGAGAACTACTACTAGAAGAGGGAGATAACCCAATATATTCAATCAAAGAAAGCATATATCCAAAACTGCAGACTAACTATAGAGATATGACTTTCCTAAATGACAGACTGATACTATGCCCATCGGACGAAATAGCCAAGCAGGTAAATGAATACATTATGAGGAAAATACCGGGTGAAAAGAAGACATACCTCAGCTGTGACACCACATCACAAACAACAACTGACAACACAAGACGAGTGAGTGTATCCTAAGGAGTACCTAAACAGACTGAAAAGCACCATTGATCTCGGACCACGACCTTACTTTGAAAGAAGGCACGCCGGTGATGCTCCTTGAAACAATCAATTGAGCTGCAGGATTGAACAACGAGACAAATATGCAAATAACTCGATTGGGAAGGAAATGCATCGAAGCATGAATACTCACAGGGAAATCATGTCGGAAAAAAAACATACATACCTCGGACAGTAATTGAAACATGCTACCCGAAGTGGCCGATTGTGCTGAAAAGACGGCAATATCCACTTTCAGTGCCAAGCAGGTAAATGAATACATTATGAGGAAAATACCGGGTGAACAGAAGACATACCTCGGTTGTGACACCACATCACAAACAACAACTGACAACACAAGACGAGTGTATCCTAAGGAGTACCTAAACAGACTAAAAAGCACCATTGATCCCGGACCACGATCTTACTTTGAAAGAAGGCATGCCGGTGATGCTCCTTGAAACAATCAATCGAGCTGCAGGATTGAAGAACGGGACAAGGATGCAAATAACTCGATTGGGAAGGAAATGCATCGAAGCGCCAGTACTCACAGGAGATCATGCCAAAAAAAAAACATACATACCTCGGATAGTAATTGAAACATGCTACCCGAAGTGGCCGGTTGTGCTGAAAAGACGGCAATATCCACTTTCAGTTTGCTTCGCAACTAGAATAAGCAGGAGCCAAGGTCAGTCTCTCAACAAGGTCGGTCCTAAATGACGCGGCAAAAACAATACACAAGGGTCAGAGCGTGACGCCACCAGGACCCAGGAGCGCCCAGCCGCCGCCGCCGCCGTTTGGTCCCCCTTCTCCTCCTCCGGTGTTCACACCGGCGGTGAGGAGGAGCGGGATCCATCCTTTTTCTTATTCTAGTTGTTTTTTCTTAGATTAAGTCTTAGGTTTAGGGTTGAGGTTTTCTCCATGACGAGTTTCTCAGTATTGGGGATTTGTTTCCTCCTTTTTCTCGCCAGTCATGTCGAGGATAAGGGGTGGATTTGGTCTCTCCATGGCGGCATCACTGAAGATGATGACGGCGGTGATATCGTCAACAACCTCCATGTCATGGCTATATGGAGATTTAGGTTTCCGGACGGCAACATCAAGACAGAGATGGTGTTGTTGGTGTGGAATAAAATTCTCCGGTCTCTTCTCCGTTTTATCGTAGTTAGTTCCAACCGCGATAAAGGACTTGTAAGATCAGGTTCGGTGTTTTTTCTTCGTTTTTAATGGCAAAAGGAAGAAGAGGGAAGACACGAGAAAGAAGAGGATTATTCTTAATTCTACCTACAGGAATGTTGGCCGTCGTTCCCTGTGCACAGGTTCTCAGTTTGTTTGCTGAGTGTTTGCATTTGTGATTATCTATATCAATCTTCATACAGGTTTAGGATTGAGTTTTGGAGCTATATACTGAGTGTATTTAGTTGTAATATCTTTATATTTTATAGTGCTTGTAACATGAAGATGTACTCAGTCATTATTTAATATAATCCTTCATTTATCTTAAAAAAACAAGGTCAGAATATATTTACCCAAACAGGTAAAATACCATGGAGAGCTTTACATGGCTATATCTCGAGTGACACACAGGAATGGACTGAGAGTGTTGATCGATGACTCAAACAGTCTAAGGGGATGACATGGTGAAAAATATCGTGTACAGAGAAATTTTATAGTTTATCTAAATTTCAGATCATTTGTACATAAAAATTAGAGGTTCAAAAGGATGTTTACCTAGGCGTAAATATTATTAATATAATGCAGATATTATGAAAAAGAGGATCCTGCATATCACATTCGAAACCCAAATCTATTGAAGGATCTATGAGTATATCAAATTATGCAAATACTAAAAAACAATATATATTATAAAAATTTTGAGAAAAAAACAGAGATGTAATTTATCCAAAATCTATTAATTGAGATGTGGTCGTCCACTTCGTGTCCACAAAGTTAGAGATTGAAACCAAATCAGTTTTGTACCTTCCATATCAAGTATCGAACTTCAAAAATCATAACTCCCTCGCCCGGAGCTCAAATTAAGCAAACTCGGACTCTATATCATAGCTCTCAAAAAGTTCTACAACTTTGGTATTCAATGGAAGTACCGATTCCGCTGTTTTGGTTTCCAAATATGCGATACAAAAATATTTGTTCTGATTCAGAATTCTCTGCATAGGTCTCTGTGCGGGATTCATATCTTCTAGATCCGAAGTCCAAATAATATGATCCACATATATTTCGAAAAGGTATCGACGAGATCTACAATTTTTGTGTTTTAACTTTTTTCATTGGAGCAAGTTTTCAAGTTCAAAATTGCGTTGCAATACAGTGCTATTTTATAGACTCTGTAAATTGATTTTTTCTTTCGAATAAAACTTCTATAATATGGTAAAAAATGTTAAAAAATTGTTACTTTTAACATATAAAATAGTATACTAAGAAGCACTAATAGTAATATAAATATGATCTTTCATGTAAAAAATATTAATAATAGTATATATATCTAATAATTAAATTGTGTAAATAATTTATATTTAAGTTATAAAGAATATTTTATTTTTTAAATCCGTAGCAACGCACGAACACTTTACTAATTTATTCAATAAAGACAAACAAAATCAATTGCGATGATAAATCGAATCACTAACCTTCCTGCGCAACCGCCTGAAATCTCGAATCTACTACCTACAACTTCAGAAAAAAACATATAAAACCTAATCAATCATTTGGGCAGAAAATCACGTGTGCACTAGAGAGGAAGTAAGATACGTGCCGCGGACGGCGCGGAGACGTTGAAGCAAAAGACACTGAGCAGCGTCTCGGTTACCTCCAGGGTTCAAATAACCGATTTAATCAGTCGGCTCGGTTCGGTAAAAAATTGATCGGTTAATCAAGATAACCGGCTGGTTAACTGTATAGCTACAATATTAGGTTTGATTTTCTTCAGCTAATCGGTCGGTTAGCGTGACCGACCGGGACTAGTTATCCAGTTAACCAAAATAATCGACCGGTTTTATTCGGTTATTCACCAGCCTCAAATGGTAGCGAAACAATAGAATTTCAGTTCGGTAAAATGGAGTGTATTTAGTTGTAATATCTCTATATTTTATAGTACTTATAACATGAAGATATACTCAGTCATTATTTAACATAATTCTTCATTTATCTTAAAAAAACATGATCGGAATATATTTATCAAACAGGTAAAATACCATGGAGAGCTCTACATGGCTATATCTCGAGTGACACACAGGAACGGACTGAGAGTGTTGATCGATGACTCAAACAGTCTAAGGGGATGACATGGTGAAAAATATCGTGTACGGAGAAATTTTATAGTTTATCTAAATTTCAGATCATTTGTACATAAAAATTAGAGGTTCAAAAGGATGTTTACGTAAGGCGTAAATGTTATTAATATAATGCAGATATTATGAAAAAGAGGATCCTACATATCACATTCGAAACCCAAATCTATTGAAGGATCTATGAGTATATCAAATTATGCAAATACTAAAAAACAATATATATTATAAAATTTTTGAGAAAAAAACAGAGATGTAATTTATCCAATAAAGACAAACAAAATCAATTGCGATGATAAATCGAATCACTAACCTTCCTGCGCAACCCCCTGAAATCTCGAATCTACTACCTACAACTTCAGAAAAAAACATATAAAACCTAATCAATCATTTGGGCAGAAAATCACGTGTGCACTAGAGAGGAAGTCAGATACGTGCCGCAGAGGCGTTGAAGCAAAAGACACTGAGCAGCGTCTCAGTTATCTCCAGCGTTCAAATAACCGATTTAATCGGTCGGCTCAGTTTAGCGAAACACCAACCGGTTAATTAAGATAACCGATCAATTAACTGTATAGCTACAGTATTAAATTTGATTTTCTTCAGCTAACTGATTAGTTAACGTGACCGGTCGGGACCGATTATCCAGTTAATCGGAATAACCGATTAATTTTATTCGATTATTCCAACCCTAGTTACCTCCTTACCACGTGTGCGCTCGGACCCACAGCTGAGATCCACCAGCCTCAAATGGTAGCGAAACAATAGAATTTCAGTTCGGTAAAACGAGAGCAGGAAACAAGGCCAACAAGAGAGTGATACTGTTGGGACTGAAAGCAGAACCAATCATTTAGTATTAAGGAGATAAGGGCATTCTGGACAATGCACCAGTAAACATATAAATTCATTAATGTTCAAAATGATTCAATATTAAATCATCATTAAATGAACTGGATTAACTGAAAATAAAAAAACGACCTAACTCATAACTCAACAACACCAAAAAAATGAATATTAAATAATTTATAAAACAAACAACGCAATAATTTATGTAAGACTAATATAAAAATAATAATAATAAAACATCTACATTGAGACTAGCGGCCACCTTGCTAGTTCTTTCTTAATACAAAGTGTTCAAACGCGTCTCTTACAATGTTGATATTATGTGTGTCAGAATTGTTATGTTTCATAATTTGTTGAATTTTGAGGTTTTGAATTGTTGCGTTAGCTTCCCATAGTGTTGAATGGCCTTTTTAACAATTGCTGAACCAATTTTTAAAAAATGCTTGATTTGGCAACTGGTATTTCGACAAATTACCAATTGTGTGGAATATGTTGGTCCTAACTGTTGAGCTAGTTCTCTAAAATTCTGAGTCGATTCTAATCTCCGAATGAATATAGGGACACAAAGCCACAATTATGTCAGAAGATTCAATTAAAACCATCCATCAGGGTGAAAATAAAGAAAAGCAACAGTAGAACTCCAAACGGGCTTTTTTTCCCAATTATGGTTGGGTGTATTGGGCTGGCCAGGTTTCCGTCCTGTGTGACTTGTATATAGGCCGGTCCAATGGTCGCTCAGCCAAATATCAGGAACACGTTTGCACGGTACACCGACCAAATACCGTCCGGTCGTGAGGGATCGCGCGATGCACTTGCGTCTCCAAAGTCCAAACCTCGCCACGTGATGAACTTGATCATTCCCCGGCGGGCGTCGGCCCGTCCCCTTCCACAGGTGGACCTTCCAGTCGCTTCTCCCTCCCCAACCGAAGCACGGCACGGCAGCCTCCGAACCCGCCACGCGTCCGCCGCGGCTCCGGCCACGCCCACGTGTGCGTCGAGGTGGCGCTTCCCCTCCCCTGCTCCGCTCCTATTATATCGTCCCCGTCGAGCCCCCTCTCGTCGCCATCCCACAGCTTTGCCACTAATCTATAGCTGAAGCTCTCCATCTTGACTTCCAGTTTGTAATCTTTCGATCGCGAACTCCACATTTCGGTCGGCAAGCAGCAGCAGCAATGGACGCGCCGTCCATGTTCACGCGCAAGCAAGTCCCCGAGGACGTCGGCGTCAGTAACACGGGTAAGAATGCCGGGCGATCACTCTGTTCGCTTACTTGATTTGTTCCTTAAAATGACGGCGTGCGTGCAGGGGAGGAAGGTGCGCAGGGTCAGCTGCACCGGGAGGAGAAGGAGCACAAGCCGGTGCTGAAGAAAGTGAAGGAGAAGGTGAAGAAGATCAAGCACACACTCACCGGCCACTCGCACGGGCATCAGCACGACGAGCCCGCCTACGACGACGAGGGCGGCAGCAGCTACGAGGAGGAGGAAGGGGACGCGGCGATGGAGAAGGGCGGGTACATGGAGGACGTGGAGGACAAGCCCGTCCTCGCCTCCGAGCCCGACCCCGAGGTGCACGGCGCGCCGAGTAAGTGCTTTTCTTTTCGCGGCCGCTGTTGTGGTTGTGGTTGGTCTCGTTTTCACGCGCCGGTTTTGTGCTTACATTGGTTTTGTGCGGCGCGTCGCAGTGTACGAGTCGGAGAGGCTACCCGCCGTGCAGGACCTCGTCGCCAAGTACGATCCGGCCAAGGCGCCGGCCGCACCATATTCAGGGGTGCGTTTCGGCGGCCTCGGCGGTCCCGGGTTCCACGACCCGGTCGCGCAGGAGGCGCGGCACGGCGCCGACGACGCCTCAGGGGCGCGTTTCGGCGGGCCGGCCGTCCATGACCCGGCAGCGCATGGGGCCGACACCAGAGCCGTCCACGACCCACTCGCGCGGGAGGCGCGACACGGCGCCGACGACGCCTCAGGGGTGCACTTTGGCAACCTAGGCGGCGGCGGCGCTGTGCATGAGCCGACGCCGTATGGCGTGCACGACCGGTCCCTCCAGGAGGCTCCGCTCGACGACGCACCCCCCAAGGTGCGGCTTGGCGACCTCGGCGGACCCGTCGTCGAGGACCCAGCCGCGCCGCGCTCCAAGACGCCCGCGGCGCGAGGTACGGTAACTCGATCATGCTCTCTCGGCACTCTGTGCTCGTGCCGTTCTCTATCGTGGCTGCTTTGACTGACGCGTGCTGATTATTGATCATCGCAGAGGGCGAGGACATCGGCGCGACGCCCGTGGTCCGGGAGTTCGAGTCGATGAGCCTGTCCGACGACCCGTCCCACGTCGGCGCCCGCGCCGAGGAGTGGAAGGACGCGGCCGCCGACAAGCTGAGCGGTGGCGGCAACGCGTCGTCCGACGCCGCGCCGACGTACACGGAGAAGATCAAGTCCGTGGCGGCCGTGCCCGCGGAGTACGGCAGGAAGCTGGCCAGCACCGTGTACGACAAGGTCGCCGGCGGTGCCGCCACGGGTTCCCCGCGCGGCGACGAGCGCACGGAGACCGTGCCCGTGTCGGATGTTGCCGGAGCTGGGGATGAATGGAAGGACGCCCCCGCGGCCGTCGACATGACCACCGACCGGTCGTCGTCATCGGGTCCAGGCTACACGGACAAGATCAAGGCCACGGCGGCGGGCACCACGGAGTACGGGAAACAGCTGGCGTCCGCCGCGTACGAGAAGGTCGCCGCCGTCGCGCCCAGCCTCCGCCCGCAGGTGGACCAAGGCAAGCAGCAACAGCCTCCTCCCGGGCGCCACGACGACGACGAAACATCGGACATCATCAGCGCCCTGGAGAGGGCGAAGAAACCATCCGCCGCGGCCACGGGCGGCATCATCAACAACAACAACAACAACAACAGCGCCGCGTCGTCGGGTCCGGGGTACACGGAGAAGATCAAGTCCGCGGCGGCGGGCACCACGGAGTACGGGAAGCAGCTGGCGACCACCGTGTACGAGAAGGTGGCCGGCGCGGGCGCCGCCGTGGCGGGCAAGGTGACGCAGGCCACGCAGTCGGCCGGCACTGCCACGCCAGGCGTCGGCGCGCAGCAGCATGATACGACAAGATCGGTCACCACCGGCGCCGGCAACGGGCAGGACAAGGGCGTCGTGGGCGTGACGGGGTACATCGCGGAGAAGCTTCGCCCGGGCGAGGAGGACCGCGCGCTGAGCTCGGCGATCGCGGACGCCGTGCAGCGCCGCAAGGAGGAGGTCGGCGGCACGGTGGGGCAGCGCGTGCCGGCGCCAGGAGGAGTCATTGCTAAGGCGCGTGAGGCCGTCACGTCGCTCACCGGCGGGAACCGTGTCTCCGAGACCGTGCAGCCCGACGCGGCCACAGGTGACACATAATCTTCATTCTAATTTGACGCTTCCACTGAACCGAACTAGTAACATTTTTCCTGTATGCCCAATGATGGGGTCACGAGCTGACGAGAGAGAGATGCAGGGGCGGAAGTGAGGGAGAACGTTGCGGCGGATGCGCCGGTGCTCCGCGGCGAGGAGATCGGCGAGCCGAAACTCAACACCAACACAATGTGAAGTGCGTCACCGTGAGAACAAAAAAAAAAAAAAAGGGTGCTTTTCGACTTCGCCAAGATGGGTGAATGGTGTGATTAGTGCTGTTGAGAATAAGTGTACAGGTGGTGTGCACCGTGCAGTCCTTGTGGAGTTTCTTCTTTTGTCTTGGTTTCATCTGTGTTGTAATTCGCATGTCTGTAATCAACATGTTAAATTTGCTCTGGTTTATTTTATTTTATTTTCGGATAAGAGCTGCTCTTTTTTTTTGTGCCCATCACTTTGGGCCACCTGCATATCCCTACTCCAGGTCAGTGTTGTCAGTATTATAATTATTAAGTTGTTTGCCTTTCGTCGTGGTATCCTTCACTACTGACGTGTGGCGTGCTGAAGGGGTTGTGGATGCTTTGATTTCGAACTTTGATTGTGCCTTGAAAGCTTCCTGAAGCTCTTTCAAACAACTGCACGTCTACATCATCTCGAGGGAGGGATAAAAAAGACAATCAAGTGTGGCTTTGCACAATTTCATCGGCCCATGCTTTCAGAACGTAGACGAGGCTTTGCTTCCTGACTCTACCTGCCATTTGGCTTAGACCGAGGAGAGAAGAATCAACCAATGCTCCGCGGTTTTGACGATCTACCTAAGCAATGGACACTTGCGATGTAATCGACTCGAAATGAAAATCTGTTCGTGGAGCACGAACAGACAGAAGCGAACTGAATCCAGTGTACACGTACACGGAAAACAGACCCTTTAACCGTCTCAAAAAAAGGAACACAGTCTTCACGAACACGTCGTCTTACCAATGGTTCTCGGATCGATCACACACCCGAGTCAACCGATGGTTCATGCATGTCAAGTTCGAGACCTCACTCGATTTGCAAGTGTTGATAAATCTGCGTGGTCACGTCTTTCAGAAAAAAAAAAACCGCGTGGTGTTCATCAAGTTCATGGTTGGATCCTCATCCTGAACTCGGATTGCAAGTTTCCTTGACTTCAGCACGGTGTCATCCCTGCACCACACGCATCGGCAAACTCGTCGCACCTCGGGTGTACGGGCGTCCGCAGTGGTGCCTTCGGAGGTAGCGTTACGAGGTACGCGTCGCACTTGAATCAACTCCCGTTCCTGACACCGTAGAGGTGAGCGGTAGCAGAGGTCTCTGCCAGCGTTGATATATTGCCAAGCCCAAAGACAGATATCACTCGACTCGATTACACACGCGGACCCTGCACACTGTGTACTTCTCTCTCGACCCCTTTTCTCTCTCCACTCAGGCTGAGCGACGCTACGCCGTCTGCGTAGCTCGGCGGCGGGCGGACGAGAGGGGTAGGACGACACGGATTCGACGGTGAGCGGCGGCCTCGACGAGCGGGCGACGAGCGTGGGCAGACTGCGGCCGCGGCGGCCTCAACACAAACGTTGGGGTCGCGCACCTTAGGGTGTGGTCGTTTTCATCCTGATTTTTATATCTATCTCATTGAATATTATAATTTAAATTAAGAGTATTAAATATAAATTACTGATAAAACCCAATACATAACCCTTTCTCTGAATAACGAGACAAATCTATTAAGACTAATTAGGTCATAATTAGATAATGTAATGCTACAGTAAATATCTCTTAATGATAACTTAATTAAGTTTAATAAATTTATCACGCTGATACGTATTCAACTCTATAATTAGTTTTATATTTAATATATATTTAATAATTATATATTGTATTTTAATGATTGATATGACCTACTAAAATTTAGACTCTAAGAAACAAATACACTCTTAGGCTAGTCCCAATTTCATTTTGTTGTTTTTAAATATGCCATATAAGCAATATAACATTAATTTAATAGATAAAATAGATCACATAATGTATTGTTTCATATTTATTATTTTTTAGTAACACATGTAACACACAAGTATCTTGGAAACAGTGTAGACACAGTTTTATTTAGATGAAATCAGATCAAACTGGTTTTATCTTTTTCTTCATTAATTTGTTGCCACATTATAAAAAATACGGATATATCATTCTATTTATTGAAAATAAAATTTTTATTGGGAGTAGCCTTAAGGCGGCTGGAGCTCCATGCGTACCCGCGCAGCTCGATGTGGTGAGCGTTGTGTCTGGATGAGCGGAGAAGAACTAAGATGAGATAAAATAACATCAGCATAGGACTCACACCCTAACAGCACAGAAGTTAGACATGAGACTATACTTATCTTTTGTGGTCTCCACGCCTTGTCGTCCGACGGAACCACTGCGGACGCCCGTAGTTGTGTCTTGAGGCAAGTGGCCGGAGTCAGCACGGTGCAGCTGAGCGACCAGGCGGAGACCACAAAGCTGACCGCCGGCAGCTTTCTGTGCCGCAGAGTTGACAATACGGATAGGACTCGTGTCTCTTTCGCCTTCACCTTCTCTCTGCGCACCTTCCCGCTGTGAATGCGCGTTTGCAGTTCCAATATTGATGAGCTATCAAATACACCCAAACTCAACCCTCGGTGCACTAAAAGTCAAGTATATCCCTTTTCAAGTTCATCGAAAACGATTAACATCGATGAAATCTTGAATCGAGAATGTAATCAGATGTTTCCTATTACACTGTAGTTCCTATCCTCAGGTGCTTTAAAAACTCACGAAAACAAATAAAACGGCTAACACAACGTTAGTATAACTTGGAGCTACTTATCTAAAAGAGTGAAATACACCTGGAGTCTTCAAAAGATTTTAAGCTCAGGTCCACAGAGAGAAAAAGAAACTACTCACTAGCTACTAGGTGCAATCGTGGAAACCTTTTTTAAAAACCAACTTACAAGGTTCTACATCATTTATGTAGTGATGAACTAAGAAATTTTATAGTATAAAAACGAACCTCGCAACACGTAAGAAGTTACACAAAAATATCAATCACTAACATAAGTATAGATAAAAAGAAACTAATTAAATAAGGTATTTGACACTAACAAAAGTTTAATAGACACTAATCACTTTTGCTTATTAGTACTCTGCACGTCGGTAAATCCTGGGCAGGCGCCCAGGGTCGCTTGTTGCTAAGTCCGCTCCTGATTTTATGTATTTTCACAAGTATTGGTGAGATAGAGAGACGTACACTTATAAAAAATCATGTTTAAAGATTTTACATTTATAAAGATATAAAAATGACAAATCAGTCGTAACAGAAACAAAAAGACAACACCGTACGTTATTTGTCTTTTTCTTACATCGTGATTTTATCGTTTTGTATCTTTAAAAATACGAAGTCTTTGAACTTGAATTTTTGTGAGCTTATGTATCTCTGTGTCACATGCACCCGTATCTCTGTGCCCACCTGTCAGCGTCGATGTGGTAGAAGCATGGCAGCAAGATTACCAGTGGGAAATTTCGACGATACCTCCACTTGGGTGGCAACAGCATTGAGTATAACACGCGCATCCAGGGGAAGGATGGTGATACAATAGCAAAAGACTTCGATGATCGGTAGAGTGCAAGAGAAAGTTAGGCTTGGATAGTAAATAGCCAGAAAGCTTTACATTAGGTATAAGGTAAAATTTGTTGAAGGACGTTATAACAACGTGATCTTTACTGCTAGACACACTGAAACATATTTCATTTGCTGCTAGACACTATATCTAGTTGTTTCTTAGTGTTTATTAAAAAATGATTCTTCCAATATATTATAATAAAAAATGTCCATCAGTAAATTTGACTAGCTATCATAGTCTTGTCGTGATGTTTGTGGGGTGTAAAAGAGCAGAGAAGATTGATCACGTGCATGGTGACAGAAACAAACAACAACAGGAATGAATAATCTAGCAGCTGTAATGCTTCATTTTGAGCTTAGTGGTTGATCACGGACATCAGTAAAAAGAACTAAATGAAGAGGTGTGGACATGATCTTAACTATATAATTAGTTTATTAATCTACATGGATATTTCAAAAGTTGATGGACCCTAAACGAGAATCCTCAAATATTTATTAAGAGAGGAGTTTTACTGTACAAAATACTGAACAATAGTTTTAAGAAACTAATGATCAGTAATTTGATCTAACAATATATATTTTATAATCTAAAATCGTAACTATTGGCTAGTAATTTCTGGCAATATCGGAAAAAATAAGAGTTATAATTTATAGTAATTAATCTTTAATATTATAATAAAATTATATTAACAATCTAATTAATAATTAATGTTTTATATTTTTTAAAATGAACTAACAATTTAATGATTTGATAGACTTAATATTTTATAATGAAAATAAATATAAATTTATTAATTAAAAGTAATTACAAAATTATCCTTAAACTACTGGCCAGTATTTTGGAGAATAAACCTATGATGCATTTCTTAAAAAAAAAGAAGAGAGAAAATGAGGAACAACGAATGATTATATAAAAAAAGGTACCTCGGTCCGTTCGGAGACATCCCATAAAAACAACAGTACTTCTTGAATCTGGCAGTATTCATCTTTTGACTTCTATATTTTGCTACATTATGTGTATTTTGAAATTTAACTTAAAATTCTACTAGATATATATATAGAACGCATCTAGTAGCTTATGTAAAGTTCTCCCTTTTTCATTGTTGTTAGGAAGGTTCTTCTGCCTGTAGGGGCAGGAATTAGGTTGTCGTCTTGAAATAACACATGTTCTATTCTCTTCAGGCTTCACAGGCTTCTTTGTTGTAGCTCTGTTTTATACGCAGTTTATTCGATTATCTACTTTGGCTAAGAAAACTACGCTACGTTTGTCCGTCTACATGCCTGAATGCCTCCATCTTCAGAAATCAGCAACCTGACATTGGGGGGGGAAAAAAAAACTGTTACGGAGGAGATGAATGTTGCACGGTCACCAAAACGGTGGGCCCAGGCTTACGCATGCGTGCAGGCGGTGGTGATGAAGGCGAGGCGAGCCGCAGTCACCAGCAGCATGTGAAGACCGAACAGCTTCGTGCATGCTGGTTCGGTGCTCTGACCAGTGGATCAACTAGATGAGCTGGGTGTCTGAGCACTAGCATACTAGTAGTACTGTAGTATTGTGCAAGCTCCCTGCAGACATTTGGGAACTGTCCCCTGACCCGTCACACCAGAGCAGCGGAGCTCAACGGCGTCGATGTGTCGATGCCGTCGACATGTTCACAGTTTGCCCCACTTCGGATGGGATCGGTGCATGTGCTTGCTTTTATTTTGCAACTTTACGCGACGTCATACTCGAGCCAAGCATGCGAACGAAAATACTACACCCGTGGAACGAGAGCCCCTAGGGCCTGTCCACGTTTCCGTGGTTTCACTCATGTACGGCGTGCATCTGCGTCCAAGTGACGCGTTCGGGCTGCCCGCTGCCGCTATACTGAGCGATCAATAAAACCGTGGCGCTTTCCTCATCCGCGCATGCCGGTGGGAAAAGAATTATGAGAGACCCGGTCTTTTTTTTTTTTCGTCGGAGAGACCCAATCCTACAAGTGACACGTGTGCCCCACCATAATCTCAAATTAAACTGCTTCCCTTTTAATCTCAATCTTGAACCTTAACAACACCGTCGTTCCTCCATTAGACTGCACGCCGTTGAGCTTTCGTCTTCGATGAGCTCCCAACCCCCGGCGGGAGAACATGCTGCATGTCGATTTGCTTGTCTTGCCGCCTATGTTCCTAGGTTGCTCTGTTCTGATCATTTTTTTCTGTTTTGATGAGGTGTCGAGTTCGGCAAACAAACGTTGCCGGGATTCCGAGCAATGAAGTTTCGTCAATTTAGCCAACTCAAATACTGCAAGGGATTCATCAATCATTTAACCATTTACACTTCGCTTCCATCAATTGCAAACTCGTCGAAGTTGCTGCGATCGCACGAGAATTCCAGGACTCCCCTTCCTGCGGGGGATTCCAAAGAGTGCCTTCTACCGTTCTACGGGTCCCCGACAAGATCACTCGACGAAAAATTGAACTAATCCTGCGGGAATTCGACTCGACGGAGACGAGGTCCCTGGCGCGCTGCTTAACTCGAAGTCATTGAGGCTTAATATTTGGATCAAGGGACTGCTTTAATATTATGATACACCACGTGTCATGAAGAGGGTTGGGTCTCTCATAATTTGTTTCCCGTGCCGGTGTACCACGTTCTGCCGCGGGTCCGACGATTCAACCCCGGGCACAGCGGCTCACTGCCCGTGCACTCTGCCTGCCGCGCCAGGTTATGCTCCGAGCCTCCGAGGTACAGGGCCAGTGAGCCTGTGGCCGCGTCTGTGCCGTGTCCACGCCCGCTCATCGAGCATACATATATAACCGACGTGTGTGATCTCCTTCCGCAGCTGTATATACCACCCGATTGTTGATATGGGTTTGACCATCCGTCGGTGACAGCATGAAGGTGTCCCTTATTAGCATTGCAAATCTGCAATCGCCCAGAGCATGGAGTCAGTGAAAGTGTAGATTTTGTTTATAGGGGCGTGTAGACTTGCATCATATATGTATGCTCCAGAGTCAGCATGAAGGCATGCTAATGCCGATCGAGTCGCGTGAAAACGCTCCAGAGGTTTCGGTAGATGAACAGGTTCAACGGCCTTCCATCTCTACAACATCAGCTCCCTACCTCACGTATGAGCACACTATACAAGACCACGGTTCACTCTCCACCCCCACCCCCACCCGCTCGCCGGCTTCCATCGTCCCCTGCCGCCTCACCACAGTGATCCATCACAAGACTCTGAATCCTCACATGCACGGCTGGAAATCTGCACAAGCCGACAAATTAAGGGTAGTCAGTCTTTTTGGTTTCGCTCCCGTATACCGTAGTCTGCAGACTGGTCAGCTCGAGACTTAAAGCTGCACCTTACTACAACTACAAGTAGCCGGCTCACGAGTCTTTTGGTGTGCAGTTAAAGCAATTTTGTGATCCTATCCGCCAAATGGGCTCCAAAAACATCAACTTTACATACTCCATATTATTAGTTGCTATCCATTCGTATCTATAAATTAAAACTATACGTAGTAATCTAGTGCTCCAGTGTGCTAATTCAATTCATGGCTTGTGAAACTCATTTTGCGTTTTGGAAGAAAGACTCAACAATGCTTTGTAGAAACAGGTGGTATCAAGACGGAAGTACATACCGAAAGACGAAAGACGGAAGTACATACCCGGTCTCAAAAAAAAAAATCCTGCTACGACTTGCTAAGGGGGTGGAAATGCACGCAGCAAAGCGTGTCGCAGTAGGCAAAAGATAGATGCTCTTGCGCGCGGCCCTGGAGCCTGTGCGCCGAACCACGTCCTCGTCCAGCTTGCTACAGCCTTATCCGGCCATCGCCAGGCCTAGTCTAACATCTACTGGTAGTACTACTGTACTAGTACTACACTGTAAAGAAGGGCTCTACCTGAATCCAAAAAAAAAAAAAAAAAAAAGGCTCTACATCGCATAGTACTCCTTTAAGATGTCCTGATTTCAGGTGAAGATCCACTCACTGCAAAACTTCTACAGTCCCCCCTAGTTAGTTTAAAAGCTCTAACCCATCACTTAAGGATGAGGTTACATAACAAAAATTGAGCTGCAACCAGAATTAGGGACAAATGAAACACCCTTCATGGCACAGTATTTTCTACTCCATATATAAAACTTGAAATGCTGATGTTAGGACATGTATTCTAGTTCAATTTTGAACTACAAAACTTGTTTTGACATCCCAAATGTAAATTTGAAGGTAGTAATTGCTAACACAAATAGAACTTTCTTTCTTGACACTAAGACAACATTCTTGATTACCACTAAGCTTCTTGTCCACACGAAAAGAAAAATATACTACGAGGGAGTACGAACTAAACAACCAATAGAGGTCTCTTGATTACCACTGCATATCTTGAAACTTTCATAGTTGACGAAAAACGACCATATTTGTTCTTAATGTATATATATTACTACATTATTGAAAAATAGTAAAAAAACTATTATCACTCTCTACTGCCATAAAAAATATAATATAATAATACATATTTACACAATACTGCCCTTTACTGTGCTACTACGATATGTTTGAAACTCTGTATTTGAGAATATGCTTTAGCTTATTTTTCTTTCTCATTTAATAGGAAAGAAACTGTAGAGACTATTTAACTGGTGATGTCCACTCAACAAACGTCTGGATCCTTTCAACAACAAAAAAAACGTCTGGATTGTTTTTTAAAAAAACATCTGGACTCATTTCAAAAAAAAAAAAACGTCTGAACTGAGCGTGGCTACCAACTAGCATGGGAAACAAAGTGGTACACAGATAAGGAGAAGTAGCAGCTATCTGTGTATGATCAATATCGCCATTTATCTATTTCCGCTAGAGTTTCTCTAGGGCTCCTCTTTCCTCTGGCGGGGGACGCCTCCAGAGTACCAAAAAACCTCGATCATGATGATTGAAAACTCACTCCCGATATTGATCTCGCTATCAAGATCGAGTAAACACTCCTCCTAACCTTGTGCAAACGTTGCATGGTGGGTTCTCAGGGAGGATCGGATATGCGGAAGGGCAAGGAGACGATAGAGAAGGAGAAGATGTCATCGGAACCAAGCTTGGAGGAGAGGTTGGAAGGACTGAATCTAGTGGATATGATGGGTATCAAGGGTTTCACATTTGTGCCCGAGAACATAAACCATGGATATTTTTTATGATAATTTCTATGGTGAAGAGGCAAGGGTTGTGATATTGTGCGGAATCTGGTCCCTCTATATGGTGCTTAAGAAATGATCCACGCCATGGAAAAACCTGATCGAGCATCGACTGCCTATTGATTTGGCAGTAGATACATGTTTCCAACTGATGACTCAACAAAAGCCAGTAGTGAACTCAGATCAATGTTCTCTACTATAGTAGAAATTAAAATGGAGGACGAAAATAGAGTCAACTCTAATTGGATTTTTTATTAAGCTATTATACATTAATTAGTTGCACCAAAAAACTTAATCTGTGATTTATTTACTTATACTTTAACATTTTTAATATTAAATAAATGATGCAACTTGTGTAGTTTGGGAGAGTTAGTGGTCTCTTCTCGACAACAGCATCCAGATTCTAGATGGCTACTATCAGGGCATGTACAACGCTAATAAATGAGTGGGCTCTTGACATTATATTTTGTAAAAAAAGACCCTCCCTCATCAAGAGACAAGAGGGGTTGACTCTATGAAACAACGACTCTTGCGTCATTTCCAAGAGCAAAGAGACCTAACAGAGCTGTGTAATTGGTCTAACACATATAGTTTATATTTATTAGAAACAATGTTAAGAGACAGTAAATATCGTCGGCATTAATGACGAAAGCATGCCGTTATTTGCCTTCGACTAGTACATCCAGATTCACTCCAGCTTGTCTCTGCTTGGAAAAGTCGAAAGCATCACAAGTTCAAATTTGCAACTATCTTGAATGACATTGTCGATTTGCCGTTGGTTTTTTTTTATTATTCTCCTTGTGATATATGTCAGCAGATCAACGAACAAATTAAGACATTTAGGTCCTATTTGGATATAGAGTATTTTCTGAGTTTTGTTAAAAATATATATTTTAATAAAATATACTTTGATTTAGGGAGGCATGGAGCTGTTTGGACGAAACAAATTTTGCCGTTTTAAAAATAATGGTATTACTAGAAGTCCAACAGTTTTGGAGTTTTAAAAAATCTACTCCTAACCTCTTTTTTTTCTTCTAATCCGTAGTTTTGCTTGTTACTGGCTTCTAAAATCAGTGTTTCATATTTTGGTTTTACAAAACTACAACACTCATATGTGCAAAGTTTGCATCTTCGATCGAGTAGCTTATTTTTGTCTGGCATGAGCATAAGAAGACCCATAGCTTTGTTTCATAGTATTAAGAAAATGAATATAATAAATGCTACTCCTTCGGCTTCTAAATTTATGATAATTTTGGCGTTCAAACATCATTTTTACGGTTCATATTATTTAAAAAATTTCATAAATATAAAATAAATAAATCTTATTTAAAGTATTTTTAATGATAAAATAAGTTATAATTATGAATAATATTTTAGATTTTTAATATTAAAATTAATCAAATTAGTAAAAACATCATATAATTTTGAATGGAGGAGTACCTAAATGAATGAATGTTGTGAACCCCCTCTTACAAAAAAAAGAGAAAAATATAGCGACTAAAACAGCCACGCTGAGTAAAACTTGAGTCACTGATGATGGTAGAGTTCTTGAAACTAGTCATAAAAGCATCCTATTACTTTTAAAATAAGAAAACTACTACTACCTCCGTCTTATTAAAAATATCGTTTTAGATTTTTCAACATGATGTTTCACCTGCTCATCTTCTTCAAATAATTTAATGCAAAATTTGTTTATTTATTATAATTAAATTTATTACTAAAAATATTTTAATAATATCATTTTTATTTTAATAGTTAAATAAAAGAAATTGAATAAGACGAATTGTCAAAGATGATTTTCTAAAAATAAAAAACAATACTTTCAATAGAACAGAGGAAGTATGTAATTATGCCAATAGCAATGCAATAGGTGCCATTTGCCGCTCAACGGGTAAAAGGGTGGCCAGGAACACCGTGCAAAGGAATCAAGCAAACGCTAATATCTTCCAACAAACTAAAATAGGAAGCTCAATTTAAATTTACACATATATTCGATGAAGGATATAGGCGATGAGGCTTTTTTTCTTATTGAGAGGCAATGAGGCTCTTTCTGATCTTACCTAAAAAGAGACGAGAAGAAGAGGTGAAAGAGCATGTAGCCTAGTGGTTACAAGAGCCTTAGTAGCACCTCAAGTCCTGGTTTCGACTCTTCGTGGGAGCAAATTTACTAGGATTTAATGACATTATACTTTTAGTGGTAGGTGACGCTCCCGTCGATAGCGAGACGTCAATGGTGACTTCGTCAATCTCGAAGATTTGCCGACTCAGTCTTTAAGGATGTTTATAGGGGTAGGATTTACATACGTGTGTTCATAGGGGTGAGTGTACGTGTGTTATGAGTATCTGAGTTGTACTGTGTAATTAAAAAAAAGACGAGAAGAAGAGTTTTCTTAAGTAAGTATAGGAGGAACCGTGTTTCTATTCCTCAGTTTATTCATACCTCAATTATTCCTGATTTCCGGAGCCCATAACGGCCCTAGAACTAGGGTTAGAAAAGTGAACCCACACAAACCCACAAAACCACTGATTCGGTGTAAAAAAAACAAAAACAAAAAAAAAACCACTCCTTCTCTCTCTAGAAACCAGCAGCCGCTCTCTGTCCCTCTCCCCCGAAAACCCTCCCCCACTCTTCCCTTCCTCTCCCCCCCACCCCCTGCGCACACCTTCCGCGATGACGCGGCGGCGGTGGCCTCCGGGAGCGCCGCTTGTGGGCCACTTCCTGCCCTCGCGCACCGCCGGGGTCGCAGGATGCCGTCACGTCCGCGTCCTCGGCGCCGATGTTGGGCATCGCGGGGCCGGCCAGGAGCCCAGCCTGCCGCCCCTGGTTGGCTCCCCTCTTCCCTGCCTGAGCTTGCCACCAAACCTGGAGCCGCAGCGGGAGTCGGAGAAGAGTCGCCCTCTGTGCGGAGGTCACAGGACTGCGGCGTTTGATACCGGGGTGGAGCCCGAGGGGTCCAAAAGGCCCGCGCCATAACCACCCGGTGACAAACTCCGCCTCGGCTGCCGGCAAGCAGGAAGAGGGATTTGCTGCGGCGAGTTGGCTGAAGGTGATCCCAATGCCGAAGCCCAATCTTTGTGCTAAGATGCTACATTTGAGCCCGGTGGGTAACAAAAGCCGGCGCCATGATATGCCTGTGATGACCTCTACATCGGCGGCCGGCTGTCAGCAACCGCAATTGGCAGCGGCCGGCTATCAGAAAACGCAATTGGCAGCGGCCGGCTATCAGAAAGCTCAATTGGCAGCGGCCGGCTATCAGCAAACACAATTGGCGGCGGCGATGTACGGCAACACAAAGCCCTTCTCTTCCAAGGCCGTCCAGAGCATAGTGACCGCGGCGACCCTGTGCTCGGGAACCACAATTAAGGTATATTACTTTAACTTCTGTAGTCCCTTAGGCTATTAATTTGATTGGCAGTTACAGTGATATTGGCCGAATGATATCTTTGGGTGCAAACATCAATCTTTTTCTTCAAAAGTACTGTGTAGGATCTGTTGTTTCTGCATAATTGTAGTCGTAGACAATTGAAAAATGTGTTTATTAACGATAGGCCAGAAGTGTTGTGGAAGCCTGATCGAAATACCTGAGTCAGAAGTGTTGTGGAAGCCTGATCGAACTCCTCAGGTATTTCGATCCTTTATGCATTCAGAGATTCCCTGATCCGAAAATGGTCAGCCGATAGATGAAAGATTGGATTGGATGGTCTGGGGTAGAGTTCCTTGAGATCAATTGCTGTCCCTATTGCTAGGTCTTGCATTAGAGCACCCCATTCTTCCAAGTCTTGCCTGCTGAAGATTTGTTCTCATGGTGACCTCCCATTGTTGATCTTTCCATAAGTTGCTTACTGTTGCTTCCTTGTTGCTACAAATGTTACTGGGGTAAGCTAATAGAAGGGGTGTGTCTTTTAGCCAGACATCATCCCAAAACAATGTATCATGCCCGTTTTTCACTATGTTTTTCACCCCCCCCCCCCCTCCCGCCTATATCTCTCCTTTACTTTGTGTAGGCTTTTCCAGAATTGTGAGCCTCCCTCTACCCTAGCCTTAAAGAATGTTTTGTTCGCCATATATTTCTTCCTCAGAAAAGTGTTTACTCGGTAGTTTCTCATTCTCTTTGTGGGTGAAAAGATTTGTCCTTAGAATTGAATCTGTTTAACCAAGACATCCCTTAGTCTGGATGAACACTTGACCTATTAGAGAGCTTGTCCAGCTATTGGCAGAATTAAAGAAGATAGTGTTTTTTTTTCATCAGTTATCAGAAAACTACTTCTAGTGATGCCAGACTTATAGCAGTGAAGGACCATTAATTTTAGAACAAGCTGTTCTTCGATTTTTTTTTGTCAAAAAGTAATTGATTTTTTTGTTTCATTTCCTGCAGAGAAAGTACATCAACAGTTCAATGCATGAAAGACGAGGTCACTATTATTCTTCCATAAGTGCCTCAAGAATTGCAATGACATCGTCAAAAATGTCATATACTCAACAAGAGACTCATGGCAAGTTCAGGTTGATCAACAACATGACCACGAGAGGTTTCGCAACTGCTAGACCGTATGAAGAGTTCACGCCACCCACTCTAGAGGATTATGATCTGATTTCACCTACTGAAGAGTGTCCTATAAACACAGCTCCCTTCAAAATACATACTGATGATGGAGAACCATTTCTGAATAGAGTGAGTGCTGATAAGAAAATATGCAAGCATTTCTTACAGACTGAAATGAGGAGGATATTTGCCCACTACGAGGCTGCCCTTAAGGTCAGGGGCCTTGTATCACCATACTTGCTCAGTGATGATTTAAGTAATGGGCTACATGATGCGTACACAGGCATCAAAAACCATGTTGTGTACCTAACAGCATATGACTTCTCAGTCAATATATCAGGTATGCCCAGGAAAAGCAAGCGTGAATTTCTTGACTACCTGTGTGATGAACAGGTGATTGTTACTCGTGATTGGAAAAGTATGAACACCTCAGTCACTTACACAAAGCATGATCTTGGCACCAAACGCCACCGAGATGGTACATCAATGTACAAAGGAGAGTGTGACGCATCCTATAGTGATCCTGCAACAGGTGGTGATGGCACAGCAAGAATTGCAGTAATTCTGTGGGATGGGGATCAGGTAGTCTGGTGTGAGATATTGAAGGACATTCCGTGCGACAACTCTACAGAGGCAGAAGCACTTGGCATGTGTCTCTTGTTGAAGAGAGCAATTCAGCTCAACATACTGCAGCTAGAGGTTTGCACAGATTGTGCTATTGTGGACAAAGTTGTGCGAGGAGATCAGGTGTACACTCAAAACGACAAGAATGCTGAGCTGTATGACCTGTTAAGAGCATTGAGAGGAAACTTTATAGAGCTTCTCTGCCGCTGGACTCCAAGGGAAGGCCTGACATTTGTTGATGGCCTCAGCAAAATTGAGCAAACATTCAGGCGGAAGCGAACCCTGGATGTTGTTTCTAGACGTCTCACACACGAAAACCACGCAGAATCTGTCTTAAGTGTCTGGGCTCCAATTTTGAGCGGAGGTCCAATTTTCAGTGTCAAAGAAAGAGGATCTAATCTTAGAAACATGGGTAATTTTTGTGACTGTTTGCTTCTGCATGCTTGTGTATATTGCTTTAGTTTTGATCGTTATCCTGTTTATGGCCGAGGTTAACTGATATTTAATCCTTTTGACAGCAAAGAAGAAACCAAAGCTCCCTGAAGAATACCTAAAGCTTCATCGTGTATGCCATCATGCAGTTGGAGAAGATGAGATGGACAAGGTAAATGCCTTATGGCACATCATCAGAGGAGTGAAGCCATCAAAGGTTAGCATTCGAATGAAAAGTGAAGAATCAGTCGAAAAGATCCAACTTTCTTTTGGCGTGGAAGAGAATGACACCGTAGTGGTGGATGAAGGCTTTTGTACCTTAGGCCTTGCACTTGAAGAAGCTGAGGTACTGCAAAGGGACCTGATAGAGCGCAAGGCAACCAAGTGCCTCAACATCATCTGGGATGCAGAACTGTTTGATAATAACCAGCCACTGCCATCACTGACCATTGTGTTTGCAGCCCCGCATCAGAAGAGCATTGTCGAGAAACTTGACGAGTTTAGTCCTGTTAGCATTGCTTCTTTCAATAAGCTTTGAGCTTAGGTCAGGTTTGAAGAAATGTGTAAGGAAAGCCAAAAGATTGTTCTGCTCCTTAAAGTTTCTGGCGAATCTAAACAAGACTGTTTTTGTTGGCTCCTTCACATTGATGTGGTAACAATTATGGTGTAAAACTCTGAACCTCATGAATTGTCCATGACTCTCTTCTTTTTAGATGTGGATTTTAAAATCTGGAGGAGAATTATATTACTTTGTTGTTTTGCATCTTTTTGATCTGGTTTTATTGCTGCCTGCAGCCAAAAGCATCATATTAACTAGCTAGCGCCAAGCTGGCTATGAAGTAGATCTGGTCTTCAATATTTTAGGATTGTAATTCATATCTGCTACTAATAAGCATGGCTAAGTGTGTTACTACAAGGGATATCTATCGGTATGGCAAACAACGCCCATAATCAGTAGTATTTTGTAGTCTACATTACTCTAAAAATTTGGAGTTGGTTAACTAATGTCCCACTGTAAAGGATGTTGATTAATTTATTTGCACCAAAGGTCGTTATTGCTGCCGCCCGCATCATTGGTTCGTAAAATTTTTTAAACGGCATGTATCTGTATCATGTTCACAACTGAGCTTATTCTTAGCTCATTAGAGCGGGAACCTTTACTCAAAGGCAGGCAGATATACATGGCCACCTTGCAGTCGAATTTGTTGAAGGAAGCTGGCCACAACGCCGGGTCGCCGGTATAGAGCCGGATCGAAGATCCTCGGCGGGTAGGCGAGGCTCCCGATCGAGTCCTGAGTCCTGACTTGGTAAACTAGTCTCTTGGGAGATTGACGGAGGCACAGGCTCGAGGTTCCTGGGTTTTCAGACCAAACAACACTTGTGGTCGGGGCACGGCGTGGCCAAGGGCAGCAGCATGATGACTATGACGTGATCAAGGAAAGCTATGGCTCGCTCTTGTTTACACCGTTTTCTTCATGGAGTAGTGGAAGCTGTCGCGTGGAAGGCCGCGCGGAGGGCTGGGCGCACTCGAGCAGCGCAGGGATCTCCAGGACGAGGACGGCGAGACGCGCGTACCGGTACTACTCGCCGGCGCATGGACACCGATTTGTGCGAGTTGGCCAGCAGGTGGTGTCTGTCGGACGCTCGGCAGCTCGCGGACTCCGGCGCCTCTCGACGCCGTACGCCGCAGATGCTCCCCGCCCAACACGTCGCGTGCGAACCTCAATGCGCTGCAGGAGATCGTCGGAGCAAAACAGAATCCGACGACGCCGCCGTACGTCGAGAGGGGGGGGGGGGGGGGGGGGGGGTTCATTTTCATACCCTCCGTATAACCGCACCCCCTCCCTGCCTCCTTCCACGACGGTCACCAGTCACCACCCCCGTCCCGCTGCACTCGCGGACTCATTTGCAGAGGCCGGCAAACGAACCAGAGCGATTTGCAGAGGCCGGCAAAACTGCTGCGCGACGAGGAAAAATCCTGTGCGCGCCGCGTGCGTCCTGCTCTCGTGCAACCCATGCCGCAATCGCGTGCGTCCTGCTCTCGTGCAACCATGCCGCAATCGCGTGCAGCTGCTGGTGCGGCGACGAGTTGCCGTAGAGTTCTAAGACGCGGGAGGGGATGGGGAGATGCCGCAATGTACAGGGAATCCAGGTCCAGGAGGGAGAGATGGAATGCACCCAATGGATAATCTCGCAACTTCAACTTTGAAATTCTATTTCCAATGAATAATAAGTATTGTAACATAGAGTACTAACAACTTTAAATTTGATCTAAATTCAAACTTTTATTTTGCAAAATGTAAAATAAATTCATAAAAAATAATTTTACTAAACTCCTAAAACTAATTGTTTACTCAGGTTACACAATTCCACCTAACTAATGTATTACTTAAACATAGTTCAAATTATTTTTCTTTGCCTCCGAGCACACATCAATTAGATTAGTAATAGAAAAAACATCAGAATAATCTCTCATAATGACGTGCATGAACATAACAGTTTACATAATCTAAAATCAGTTGTAGACTTAAAATTCAACAATTAGGTGCATAGTTTGACTCCTCAACAATCACATGAATAAAAGTACAGACGGCAAAGTAGATTGCTACATTCCTTAAACAAGTAAAATTTCTATAAAACAAGCCACTTCGTTCCTAGATGTACCCAGCCCAACAAGTGCAAGTTTGCTCAGTATCATCATGTGTCACAGTCACTGACCAGCTGGGCCTATGGCCCAACTTTCAACTTTAGATGCCATGGTATTTTCCAACTGATGCAACCTTTGGATGGTAACCAGATACATAATTCCATTGGATGGTAACCAGATACATAATTACAAAAAAAAACATAATTATCTAAAAAATGATTTCCTCACATTAGCATCTACTCATTTGAGTAACCAAAATGAAGATCTCTGTATTCTCATAGCGATCAAACAGAGACCTTACTCAAAAAACATTACTCATTCAACTTACAAACAGGTGGACTGGGCAATTGTGCCACCTGTCTCAATTTGCCGGGGCAAATCATTAATCATGATTCCAGCATTCAGAAATAAGGGCAGGTCAGGGGTCAAATTCATAGAGGACTATAAGCAGGGGAGAGGGGGAATCTTGCCCAGGTTCATTATTTACTTGCTTGCTACTTGGCTGGAGGGAAACCCTGGGGATGAATGCAACTAACTGGAGGCTGGGATCCCCAGCTGTTGGTGGGCCAAATAAAATTCAAAAGCACGATGCATTGACAAGCCCTGTGTTTTGGTTGGACGGCAATCACATGTTACCAGCAAGGCATAGAACTGATGGCATACCTTGTACTCATGCATTCTTTAACACCTTCAACAGCGTCGCTGCAGTACTCAATGCCCTTCTAGGTTGATTAACATGTTGCTGAATTCGTTTGAACGAAGGAAAGTTGTCATTTGAAGTTGTTGCAGATATTTTCTCCATTGATTTACTACCATGGAGCTGCTCAACATTCCTAGAGAAAGCTTCTCCTGTCGCATGGGATGGAAACAGCTTCACAGGAGAGTTGGACGACAACACTGATCTCCAGTATGGAAAGAAAAGTGCTTTTTTGTACCCATTTTCCCATTTTTTATATAGCACTTTATTCATTTCAACCTGTTTAATAGGTTGACAAAGAATTAAAAGTTAGAAATCTAAAAAAACAATAAATTTGTAAGACAGACAGCATCCTGCACTTGTGTCCTGGAGGTCCTGGGTTTCAATCAGCCACCTTGCAATAAGCATGAAAGGTGCCTAGAAATTCCCTTCACCATACTCTATTGGGTGGTAGGTTCAGAAATGGATATGCCCTAAGCTCATAACATTGTTACTCTATTGGGTGGTAGGTTCAGAAATGGATATGCCCTAAGCTCATAACATTGTTACTCTATTGGGTGGTAGGTTCAGAAATGGATATGCCCTAAGCTCATAACATTGTTTTGAGTTTCAATGAATTTACATATTACAGAACTTATAATATTCTTATTAACATATTAACATGCTTAAGCAGCAACAAGAAGTTAAATGGCAGAAAAAAGAAATTGAAATATGGCCAAGCTGTCGAGTTTCAAAGATTGGCTTATGATGCCATAAGCCATAGCTATTTCCAGAATATTTCCAAAAGCAGCAAGTAAATTCATCCTGGAATACCGAAAGATGGCATAGATTTTTCAGCAATAGAAGTAAATATCATGCTACAGTTTATGTCAATCCTTCTTTGTTCTGGTTCAGGTTCAAGCTTTTTGGCCACGTATCTTACAGTGGATAAATTTCCATGGGCAATTTGGATAGATATAAAGCGTACATAGTATACTGCATAGCTCATAGGAGAAAGAAAAGCAAAAGGAACACCAACTTCACATGTACCTTTTCCCCTG